>CM060414.1:142985739-145480334 GCA_030545235.1 Helianthus tuberosus | reverse complement strand
CACGTGTGCATTGTATATTTTTATTAGGAACTCAGGAAAATCACCAGAAAATATTATCAGAAAGCTTATAGTAAAACCCTAAAATTTCAAAGTGAGTCATTCTCTCTTTTTACCAAATTGCTTTACAAAACCCTAAATATTTTTCAGTTATACTTACAGTAGTTAAGTCTTTGTATTCTCCAATTACTGCCGATATGTGGGGTTTTGTATACACTACAAGTCAAGTGTTGCTATTGGACGAAAGTTAGCCAATATTAATATGACCACAGTAATTGTAACTGCCAACGTGACAAATACTGATTGAGTTTTTGGTAGATATAAATAATACTGTAAAGTATAACAATATATATTTGTAAAATGGAATGAACTCGCTAGTATTTCTTGCTGAGAAAATGTTTTCAAAACGCGTTTCAGGTAACCTGATGTGAAGCTATTAGAAGCCAGCTATGGAGCACTCAAGACTTAAATAAAGTAGCTATAGTTACCTGAATAAAAGAAGAAGTTTATGTTTATGTTTTTAACATTTAGGGTTTATCCCTATAAATACATTATAAATGGAATATGGGTTTTTAGCCTATTTGTTTAACTATAAAAGTTTGGTGTTTTACAAACTCTGAAAGGTTTTCCTAACTACCATCTTGATGATTAATTCCGCTGCAAATTTAATAAACACCGATACCACCAGTCAGGCTCACAGCACCCACTCCCAGGGTGGGGTCGGGGGTTGCGACATTTTGCATGACCCGTTCTACAGTCATCAAAATGGCGCCGTTGCCGGGGAGTCGTGCGCAAAGTGTTTTGTTTTAAGTCTTTTTAGAAAAATAGTTAAAAAACCAAAAATAGTGTTTATTCCTTTTCGTTTAGAATTATGTGTGGTTTCTTATCTGTGTTTGTGCAGGTGAATTCCTAAGTGTATGCATCATACGAGGAAATCCGGAAAATAATCGCCATTAGTTTTTGATCCGGAGCATGAAAGAACAGTTCGGCAAACCAGAGTTTTACATCGAGCAAACAGAATCCTACAATCATCAACACCCACTCCACAAACCCAATTCTCACCAACACCAGAGCAAATGGAGAATTCAGCGAATCCAGATAAGCAAACGACTCTACAAAGCCAGTTCTCTCCAACACCCACCCAACCTTCACCAAACACTTCTATACCATCTCAACCACCACCACAATCCACCCAACCGAACATCACTCAAGTTCCACCAATGCCTCTACCACCGTTCCCCAATCTAGATAACCTACCACCATTCTCAACCCAGCCAACATCTTCTCAATACCCGTTGTTCACCCAAACATCAAATGTTCAACATTCTTCACCATATGTGAGGATTGTTCCCGATGAAAATATCATCTCACCTGATCAAACTCGACCCCTTAACTCATCAACCACCTACCCTCTTCCAACCCAACCTTCATATTATCAGTCGTCTCAGCCATAAAAGTTCTTAGTCAAAGCTTCAATGTTTGATCAAAGAGATGGCTTAGGGGAATTTAGGGATGGATACGTAGAGTATGAGGGTTACGCGGGTAATCTAAGTAATAGGCATGTGGTGAATACGGGAACTTATGAAAGGTAAAACACGGGGTATGGATTCGTTGAAAGAGAGAACCAAGACATATCTGGGTATCGACAACATGTTTGGCTACCAAAGAACCGTATCTGCACATCGCAGCATACAATGCTCGTTGCCATACCATTGGGGGTCAAGGATTTACACCCGATGATGTGAAATTGGTACTATTTTAATTCACATTAGAAGACAAGGCACAACAATGGTTTCGTACTTTGCTTTCGGCTTCAATTTTCACATGGCCCAAGATGCAACAACTGTTCTTGGATGAGTTCTACACGCCGCAAAGGACCAGTGATGCTCGTAGGGATATTCGGAACTTCCAACAACAATCAGGTGAGTTATTTCATGAAGTTTTCAACTGATTCAAGATGTTGTTGAAGAATTCCCCACACCACGGTATACAAATATGGGAATTACTGAATGCTATTCATGAGGGGTTGACACCGGAGGATGCACGTGATCTTAGTTCGATATCAAATGGTACATTTGGTACAAACTATAAGAATGTTGATTGGGACTATTTAGAAAAGATGGAGAGCACTTCAAAGCGGAAAGCTCAATCTTCAAGAAGAGGTCGGCATGCGACAGTGAGGGTAGTAGAGAACACACCGGAAGTGGGTGCGCAGATGCCAATGTGTGGGCATTGTGGAGACCTGGGGCACATAGCTGATCAGTGCCCTAGCATTGTGGGTAGGTATGAAGAGGTGCATATGCTTCAAAGAAATGGAAACAGGTATTCGGGTTTTCAACCTCGTAATCAAACTAACTATCAAGGGGAAATAATTTTGTTTATCAAAGAAGCTATCAGCAGAGTAATGGTTAGGGCAATAATGAGATCATGGAATTGCTGAAGGCTATCCAGCAAGATATGCAGAAGAGAAATCAATTGGATGATGCACGGGCACAAAAGGATGAGATTCGTGATAAAGCCATCCAATCACTGACAACGCAGATGGGGCAGCTGGCTAGTGTGGTAGCTGCGATGAAGCAACAAAATGGGAGGTTGCCAAGTGACACTTAAACGAACCCCAAGAGTGTAAAGAACATACCAGTCAGCGGGGTAAGTTTCGTTCCTAAAATCGAGTTAAATGATAAATTTTTAACTTCTTCTGTTTCTCGAGTGATTGCAGGTGTGACTGAAACAAGTGAGGGAAGCAGTGGAAGTGATCCAGGGGAACCGTTATCCCAATTCTAGTTGGGAAATTCAAGAGTCACCGAGCCCTGTTGGGCTATGGAGCGGGGATGAGTGTCCTCCCAGGTAGCTTGTATGACCGGTATGACTTTGGTCCTCTACACGCGGTTGATGGCATGGCGATGTTTGCTGATGCGAGTTGGAAACAATCCCGAGGGGTTATATCCAATGTAATGATACATCTTGGCGAATTTTACTACCCGGTGCACTTCATGGTGATAGCCTATGCACCATCAAAGACATATGAGCAGCCACAGGTAGTATTGGGTCGTCTATTCTTGCATACAGCTGATGCAAAGATCAAATGCAGAAGAGGACTAGTTACTATGAGCTATAAGGATCGTAGGTTGTGTTTTAATGTATTTTCAAAATCCATTACTTACAATATTGTTAATGAATTAGGTTATACAATTGCTACTAATGAAGTTGTTTCGTGTGTAAGCAAGGGAGTGTTAGATAAGAGTGGTACTGAACTTTACAGGTCTAAGGTGGAGACGAATGGAAGTCGAGCAAAGAAGGCGAGTGTGAGAAGGAAGAAGGATGAAGGAACTAATGGTGGGATTAGATGGGGCAATGAAGCTGAATTTGACCCCAATTGGCGTGAAGCTGCAAACCTCCCGCATAACTGGATGGAACTATATGTAGAGAAGTGGGGAGGCAAGCGGTCATTTGAACCACCCTGAGCACTGCAGGTACGGTCTGGCTAAAGACCTATAAACTTAGCGCTCTCGGGAGGCAACCTGAGGATGTAGAGTATTGTATTGTTTTGTTTTGGGTTGGGTTGGGGTGTGCTTTGTTTTGGCAGGTTACTACGTTCCAATCCTCACGTAGGCAATGATTCAAGTGTGGGTATGTTTGGCAACATCCCTGGCGAGATATCAAAGAATCCAAGAGATGAGTACTCCCTTGTTAGATCGCAGCAACCGCACCACTACTGACACTTGCTGATTGACTGATCAGGTCCATGTGTCTCTTTATCCTGCATTTTATTTGTGCATTTGGTGGTGTGAACCTTTGTGTTGGGAGTGATGTTATTTGTGAGTCGACTAGGTCGTTAGTCGTTCATGATTTGTTAGGTGATATTTCTCGAGTTAGGATTATAAATTACACTATACATTGGGGACAATGTATCCCAAGTGTGGGGATGCAGTAACACGAGAGAGGGTTGGTAGGTTGATGATTGTAAATGCTCGAATGGTTGAAAATTGGTAAAAATTGAAAAAATTTGAAAAATTTGAAAATGTTTCGTAAAGATTTTTGCACAAAATGGAAAATGATAGGTATAATTAGATTGTTGGTTTTCAATTATTATATATATGAGATGATAAAATGGTCAAAAATGCGTCTAATTTAGGATATGTGGGTAGGCCAGCCGATTGAAAGGTTCCTTAGGATTGATAGAATATACTTAAATATTAGGAATCTTGTGGGTTCTTGCCTTAGGAGCGGTAGAAAAGCTGAAACTATAGAGAGTATAAGGGATTCTGTTATAAATAGAAAGCTTATAAGTATTCGATTAAATGGCACATCTGTTTCTGTTAAATGTTACTAGAGCTTTGCCTGTTAGGTTTTGGAATGAGTGTGTACTTACTACTACTTATCTAATTAATAAGACACCTTCTTCTGTTTTGGCTGAAAAAACTCCCTATGAACTTGTTTATAATTTCAGTCCCTTCTTAAATCATTTAAAGGTGTTTGGATGCCTGTGTTTTTGTATTGTGTTAAATGAAAATAACAAGCTTAATAGTAGAGCATAAAAATGTTTTTTCATAGGGTATTCTTATGAAAAGAAAGAGTACAAATTGTTTAGTCTTGATTCCAAGACTTTCATTTTTTTCAAGAGATGTTAAATTCTATGGATCCATATTTCCATTTAAGGAACCAACTATGTTTGAAAATTTCAATGCTAATCAGGATAAAACTGTTAATAATCTTAATTTTTTTTACTTGTATGATGACTAAGTATCTAAACATCAAAATGTGAATGATCCTGATGATGATAGAGGGGATCATGGTGAGGTTATGTGGGGAATACATGAATCTCAGCAATCTAGGACACCTGATATACCAACTGGCAGTCTGATGTTCAACAGACAAGGGAATCATGTAGTCCTTTAGATATGGTTGAGCATGTAACTACCACAAAAGAAACCATCAATACTTCTGAGGGGGACACAGTAGGATCTGAGACTTTTGTTCCTAGAAGGTCCACTAGAGTGTCTGTGTTTCCTAAATAACTTGGTGATTTTGTTGTTAATAGTAAAGTGAAGTATGGTATTGACAAAGTGGTAAATTTTTCAAACTTATCTTGTCATTATAAGTGTTTTGCTTCTACATTAACAAAAAGCTTTGAACCTAGAAACTATAAAGGGGCTGTTACAGATCCTAGTTGATGCTATGAATAATGAAATTCAAGCACTTCATAGAAATAGTACCTGGGATGTTGTAGAGAGACCTAAAAACAGAAGTATTGTTGGTTATAAGTGGTTTTTCAAAATTAAATATAGGTCAAATGGGGAAATTGAGAGGTATAAAGCTACACTTGTGGCTAAAGGTTTTAGTCAAAATGAGGGAATAGATTATGAAGAAACATTTTCTCCTATTGTTAAGCTTGTCACTGTTAGATGTGTGATTTCTTTGGTAGTTCAGAATAACTTAACTTCTGGAAATTATACCAATTAGATGTAAATAATGCTATTCTCTCTGGTGATTTAAATGAAGAAGTTTATATGAACTTGCCTGAAGGATATGGTTGGTATTAATGATACTTCTAAAGTTTGTAAATTAAAAAAAGTCTTTGTATGGGATTAAGCAAGCCCCGAGAATGTGGAATGAAAAATTAGTTAGTACTTTGCTTGAGTTTGGTTTTGTGCAAAGTAAGTGTGATACATCTTTGTTTATTAAAAACATGAATGATGTATTTGTGATATTATTAGTATTTGATGATGATATAGTATTAATTGGAAATTCTCTATCTGAGATTAATAAAGTAAATGAATGTTTTAAGTTAAAGTTTTTGATTAAAGATCTTGGTCTCTTGCAATATTTTTTGGGAATTGAAGTGTTTAATTGTGATAATGGAATATGTTTAACCCAAAGAAAGTATTGTACTGATATTTGTTGAATATGGTATGCTAGCTTGCAAACCTATTAGTTGTCTAATAGATCAAAGCCATATTGTCAATAATATAGTTAACAATAATACTGGTCCTTTACACAATATCACTGGTTATCAACAGTTAATAGGTAAATTGATTTATTTATCTCATACCAAACCTAATATTGCATATGCTGTACATTTTTTAAGCCAATACATGCATAGCCCTAGTGATGGTCACTTAAAAATTGCCTTTCATTTGTTGAGGTATCTCAAGTCTGCGACTGGTAAAGCCATTTTGTTTAGTAAATCAGATTCATTTGATTTAGTTACTTATGCTGAGGCTGATTGGGCAAAGTGTTTAACAACTAGAAGGTCTGGTTACTGTGTGCTTCTTGGAAATTGCTTAGTCTCTTGGAAAAGTAAGAAACAGTCAACTGTGTCTAGATCCTCTGCTGAGACTGAGTTTAGGGCTATGTGTGCAGCAGCATGTGAAGTCATTTGGTTAAAAAATTTACCGAAAGAACTGAATATTATGGTCAATGTGCCTATTAATCTGTTTTGTGATAACATTGTTGCACTTGCTATTGCAGCAAATCCAGTGTTTCATGATAGGACCAAACATTTCGAAATTGATTTGTTTTTTCTTAAAAGATTGTATTGCTAAAGGTATTATTAAGTGTGTTGGAATTCAGTATGTAGAGCAATTGGCAGATTTGTTTACTAAAGGACAATTAGTTAAGGCTCATACTGTTTTATGTGAAACGTTGAAACTGTTTGATTTGTTTAAATAATGAAATTGTGGTAGGATGTTAAAAATACATATTGTTGTTAATAACATCAATTTCATTATTTTTAGTAGTATAGTTATTATTGGTTTTATCTTGTGTACAGGTGGGCTAAGAGTCCATTCATGTCAAGGTATACAAGACTATGGTAGCGTTTGGTATGGAGGAATGAGTGGTGGAATGGAATGGACCATTGAGAGGGAATGAAAAAAAAAGAGTGTTTGGTTGGTCGATGGAATGGAATCGCACATTCCTAAATGCATTCCATTTCCTTAAAATCATTCCACCCTCCTCCACCCTGTTTTTTCCATTCTATTCCCTCTTCACCCTTCATTGACAACACCACAACCCACTATCGTTGCCACCACCCACCACCACTGTCATTCGCCGTCGTCACCCACCTTTGCCGCCACCCACCACCACCGTCACCCGCCACCGTCGTTGCCGCCACCCACCTCCATCCCCGTCACCGCCATCCACCATCGCTGTTGCCACCTCCGATCACCGCTACCACCCACCTTCGATCATCGCCGCTACCACCTCCGATCACTACCGCTGTCGCCACCCACCTCCGCCATCTCTATCAACCACCACCACCCACCGCCACCACCGCTACTACCTGCCACCACCGCTGCCACCGCTACCACCTCTGACCACCGCCGCCACCCACCTTTGCCGTCACCCACCACCACCACCGCTGTCACCACCCGTCGTCGTCTCCACTCGCCGCAGTCTCCTCCCACCACCGCCGCCGCCGCTACAACTGCCACCTATCACCACCCACCATTGCCGCCCATCATTGACCACCGCCATCCAATTTTATTCCTTCGTGTTTTCTCGCAATTCAAACAACAAAAAGTAATGGTTCATTCCATTCTCACATGGTAACCAAACAAGACATGCAATGGTAATAATCAATTCCATTACCTCATCCATTCCATTACCTCGTCCATTTCATTCCACCGTCCATTCCATTACCCTATACCAAACAGACCCTATATGTGGGCTCGTCTTGGATGGGGTTTAGAAGGCTTTTGTGAGCTCAATATATAAGCAGAAGATCTATTCAGATTGTATCATTCATCTAACCTGTCTTCTCTCTCTTGATTCCAGTTCTGTTACACTCTCTCTCTCTCTCTCTCTCTTAGGGTTTCACTTTTCGATTAGATTTAGTAAGATCTTGTGTTAAGATCTTGGTATATACTTGTAGATCTATCATTTGTGAGTGAAGCAGATCATTGTGTTGACCTACGTGTGAGATTTAGAGAGTTGTTATTCTTGTTGATGATTCTTTGGTTCTGTGTTTTTAGAGTTCAATAAAAGATTTCTTGTGCCGATCCATGTATTTTGACATTAAGAAAGGTTAATATCTAAATTATGCTAGAATGGACGTAAGTCGTTCAAAAGAAGAACAACACAGCAATTATTTTGCTATTCCAAGGAATTCCAGAAAACATAGTTTTGGATGTTGCACACGCCACATTGGCCAAAGATAGTTGGGAAGCATTAAAGGTTTGCCAAGTAGGAGTTGACAGGGTTAAGGAGTTATGGATATAGACACACGAGTCAGACTTTTAATCTCTACGGATGAATGTTAGGGAGTCCCTTAATGTTTATGTGGAATTAATTAGTCTGATTGTTTCACAAGCAAGTGTTAGTCATATATTCAATGGCAAGATTGGTTCTAAAACTTTTAGGATCATTAACAGAAAAGTATATCCAGATAGTTGGATGGAAAAGGCAATTCATTGTGTTGACCTTAATATAATGCCGTTTCAGGAAGTTGTTGGGACACTAAAAGCTTTGGAAGAACACATCAAGAAGTCTACTAAGGAGGGAGACGTATATAAAAAGCTTCCATTCACCAAAGCAGATGGAAAAGAGAAGGTTAAAGACCATAAATGTGAGCATTGTGGTTGTGGGAGTTCAATCCAGCCATGAATAGGTTGGTGGTCCAGAAAAAATAAGGATGGTGTTACAAGTCTAACAAGCTTGGACAAAGTGTGCTAGTATATTATACTATATACGGGTTAATTTATAGTTAGTGTTAAATTAGTCTCTGTATTCCTATATTCCTAAACCATGCTTTGTTTGAAACACACCGGCTCAATAAGTATCTGATTGTGTTAATCTTTGTGATCTTGTCAATCAATTCCGTATCTGATTGCCAGCATATATAATCTGGGATGACTTCCTACTTCACACTTCTACCTAATAAAAGTCTGAGGTAGGAGGTACGAAGGGCTTGTAGGTGACCCTGAGCAACTTCCCAACTAGGGAATGATTTTTGAACTGTGTTGTTCTATTTAGTTCAGGCCTGGATCTTCCCACTACCATTTGTAGATTATCTACGACTTTTATATGTCTGTGTTAGAACTTCATGTTTTGCCCATGGCAAGTGATCAAGTGTTTGGTTGTTTATGATAAAATTCATAATCTAGCTCTGTGCACATTAAGTCTTTTGCCTTTACGGGGAGGAGTGATTAAAAGTTGTAGGCAGTTCTTTTGTTTTTAAATGCGATCTTTGGTTAATTTTCATTTAAGTTTGCGAGTGTAATTTTAGATACTATCTAACTTGTTGGGAGCATATCATATGCTAGGAGAAAAAACAAAGTATATATCAAATGATTGTATAAACAAAATTTCCAAATGATATGAACAATAAATATGTTACAATCAAACATAGATTGATGTAGTATGCAATCAAAGACGTTTCAAATGTTCCCCATTTTGTCCTTCTATGAAATCATTTCAATCAAATGTTTTCATAAGAAAGCAACTAGTCTCCAATTGATCTTCGATAATTTAAAAAGGTGCAGTTGCTAATTTGGAAGATCACATCCGCGCTTAGCTTCTTCGTTTTCATCAACTTCTTCTTCCCAAGCAACGAATTTCAACATACTCTCCTATAGAGTGCGTTTGCGTGATCTCGCAGTTCTTCGACTCTCCTTTCCAGAGCTCTAATCCTCCTTGCTGCAGCAGACTGTCGGTTTCCCCATTGCCTACCATGTGGTGGACCACACCTCTTAAATTGAACCAGGGTTATTCAAATACATATAATACATACCTATTACCATTAGTCTATTTTTCAGCACTGCATTCCCATCATAAATAAAATTATAAGTAATCATCTCAACCATCCTAAATATTCAGAATGTGAAATAAATTAATAAGGATACATGAGATTTTAATTTTCCCATACATGAGAGACAGAGTGACAACATTCTGTGAATAACCATATATATGAGGATAATATATGTACTATCAACTGAGTAAACCCTTATAGATAGATTGGCAGATCATTGATAAGTGTTGGTGCACTTGTGTCTGTACTTTGTCTGTATTTTGTCATGATACAAAACGATGTCTTGTGTTGGTCTGAGTTACGTCTTAGGTTTGTTAATATGTGTGTTCGATGTAAGTTTGACCAAGTCAACCATCCTCCTGGTTTGACTTGGCCAAACAGTTAGCACATTGTTTGTAAGATGTTTGTGTCGAAGGATGAGTCATCGAAGGATTGTTTATATCCTTCGATGAGCTCGAAGGATAAACCTTCGATGGATATAGATGGACCTCGAAGGATATCATCCTTCGAAGTATATGTGGATCCTTCGATAGGTTTCCGATCGATAGATGATCTTTCGATCAGTCTATCTGATCCTTCGACCAGACGAGCTGTGATGGATATAAATACTCATGTATTGTGTTCACTTCATTTTTAGAGAAAAGTGTGTGAGAAGTGAGTGAACTTGGTCTTGTAGAGAGCATTTTCAGTTGGTCAAGGGCTGTAACCGTGTCCACTGAAATACAAGAGAAAACTTTGATATCTCGTGTGTCTACCTTTCTCTTTGTCGCTTGTGTTCTCATATAAACTACCGGTTTGCATTCTAGCTTGGATTCCGCACTTGCTAGTGTGTTAAACATAACAAGGATAAGGTTTGACCTCATCCTCCGAGGGACCTACAAGTGGTATCAGAGCCGTGGCTCTTTTCCTTGTTAAAAACCGAGTTTATACAAGACTTTGGAGTGTTTGGACAAAACTCACATGGTTTAGCACCCGTTTTTGGTGTTTTTCTCGCATTTCTTGACGTAAAAACGTGTTCTAAACTAACCGGGTGTGTTAAAGGACGGGTTGGGTAACTTAAAAACTTGTTTTTAAGAAGTTTGGTAATTTCCGGCCAAATTCCGGCTTACTCCGGTGACCGGTTTTCTGGATTAGAACAGTCTTTTTTTAGTAATATTTTATTGTTCAAATCTTGTTTTGGCAAAAGGTATGGCCTGAGCATACCTTCTGCCGAAAGTTTCTACCAACCCATCAACTTTTCACCAACCTGTCACTTTTGTCAACTGTGTCAGTTCAGATCGAAGGATATCCTTCGAAGTCGAAAGATCATCTTTCGATCAAAGGAAGTTCGATAGATAATCATCCTTCGAACATCCTTAGTTTGTGACTTATCCTTCGATCCAAGGAATCTTTTCGAAGGATACATCTTTCGTTCTCCAGTTCTGATTCGAAAGATAAGGATCTTTCGATTGGAGAATCTTTCAAAATCATTGTTCGAAATTCAACAGTGATCTTTCGAACACTGTTGATCCTTCGAACAAGTATTTATCCTTCGATCCTAGTCTGTTTAAGTTTAACAAGTTTGTGTTTTTCTCGTCTTTCGATCAGGGATCCTTCGGCTGGTTGGTTGTTAACAAGGAGAACCCGAGAGAACTAGTGTAACAATTTTTCTTGATAAAAAATGAATTCGATGTGGGGTATTCCGATAAATACAGAAATGTATTATGGTACTCCGGCTCCGGATTCGGGAAAGTATAGAAATACCAGTTTATCTCCTGCATGGGCCGAATCTCCCATACCTGTATCTTCGCAAGCTAATGCTATATCTACCGGTCAATGGGCATTCGTATCAAATCAAACTCCAAGTATTCAAAGCATTTTGTTAAGCGAGAGTGAAACGGGAAGTTTGAATAGGCCTCCAAAGTTGATGCACTTAAGTGAATATCTGGGATGGTTTGATAGATTTCATACATACGTCCTTGGTCAAAATACAGAATTGTGGTTGCGTTTCATCACAGATTTTGATGAAACAATAGAGGTTGCCGCTTCATCTGCTGCTACGTTTGCCGATCTTACGGAAGATCAAAAGAAGGTCTATGACTTAGAGAAGAAAGCGTATGCCATTCTTACTCAGGCGTTAAGCAAAGATATTTATCATCAATTTGTCAGTTTCAAGACAACGAAGAAGTTGTGGGACGCATTGAAGATAAGGGGCGTAGGAAATGAAGCGACACGTCAATTGAGAAAAGACCTGCTAAAGAAAGAGTTTGATGGTTTTACTTGTATGGAGAATGAATCTTTAGGAGATTTGACAAGTCGATTTAATCATTTGCTGACTGAATTGGCAAATATTGGGGTTGTAACAACTTCAGCAGAGGTAGTGAAAAAGTTTGCAGATGCACTGCCACCTCAATGGAATACTTTCTTGGAAATCATGAAGTACAATGGCACTTTAGCTACAACAAACTTCAATGACTTTGCTCAACTCCTGGAAAACAAGAATCAGGAAGAAACTCTCAAGGCAAAAAGAGTTCCAGTGCCACAAAATCCTGAAATGTATTATGGAACTTCTAGCACTTCTACAAAACCTTCTTCACACGCTCCAATTCAAACAGCGTTTGTGTCTAGCACTAACATGTATGGCAATCCTCCTCCAACAACAGACATGTATGGAAATCCGCTTGAACCAGTCCCTCAACCAGTACCACAACAGCAAAGCCAACGACCTATCAGAGCAACTGATATGTTCGGAAATCCATTACCTGTTCGATCTACCGGACCAACAGATTTATACGGGAATCCACTTCCTCCTCAACAGCAAGCATGTTATGGAAGCACATCATCTGCTAGTCAGCAATCAAAGCCAAATACAGTACGGCTCGACACCTCAAGTTTCTCTAAAGTCAGTGTTGAAGTAGCAAAAGAACATATGGAGCTTCTAAACACTTTGGTGAGTGCATACTGTAGATTAGTGGAAGGTCAGATTGGCAACATTAATCTGACTCAAGAAGACTATCAGCAGATCGATAAAGAGGAGATGGAGATGATGGACATCAAGTGGGCCTTTGCCAGTGCTGTTAGGCGAGCAAAGGATTTCATGGAAAGAACTGGCAGAACCAGCTTGGAAAGCAAGAAAGACACCAAGTATGGGTTTGATAAGCAGGCTGTTAAGTGTTTCAATTGTGGTGAACGTGGTCATTTCAAACGTGAATGTACGAGGCCATCTCAACATGGAAACCAAAATCCTTTCAGAGGTCAAGGCAACAGGGCAAATCAGAACCAAGTAAGGAACAATGAGCGCACATTGGTGCCTGTCAACAACCAGAGTCAAGCAAGACCATCTAATGTCAACCAGGCACTTGTGGTTCAAGTAGATGAAGGTTGTGATTGGTCAATTCAGCTGAGTGGTGATGCTCCAGATGGAACAGCATGTTTTGCTGAAGTGGTTAAGGATTTAAATCACGCCAGTGGTGGAGAATCTTCCACCAATGGTGATGAATCTTCTGAAGATGAAGACAGCTCCGGTTATAGTGGAAGCTCAGATGAAGAATCCTCCACTCCAGGTAATGATCATGTAGATGAGACATCAAGCGCGTCAGTTGATGCAGATATTGATGAGCTTTTGGAAGAAGCTACAGCAGGAATTGAAAGAAGATCTATTTTGGTGGATCAAGCTGTTTATTCTTCGTCTTCTCTCCATTCAGCCTTTATGGCTAATGTCGACATTTCATCAAGTCAGGTATGTGTCGATGAACCCACTTCTGTTAGTTGTGATAATTGTGACATATTGAGTATTAAATGTGCTGATTTAGAGACAAGCATGTCTGAGTTGCAAGGCAAACATGATGCTTTACAAGCTAGTTTGTTTGACTTGCAAGACAAACATGTTTCGTTGAATGATAAGTGGTGTAAATTGCAAAGAAAACACGAGGCTTTGCAAGAGAAATATGATGTGACATTCATTCACAATCAGAAATTGACCGTTGATCTTTCGAAGTGCACTGAAGCCAACATGTTTTATGAAAACCATGAAAAGGAGTTTAAATCGGTAATTGAAAAATTAAAGAAAGATAAAACCGAGTTAACTAAAATGGTTTCCAGAAAACAAACTGACATTAATTTGTATATAACTCGTCTTGAGGTAATGCAAAAGGAAATGGCTTGTGTGAAAACTGAAAGTGAGGCGATCCAACTTAAGCTAGACAGTTATTTGAGCTCTAGCTATGTGTTGGATCACATCATTGACGTACAGAAAGAGAAACGGGATGTCACATGCATTGGATACAAGAAATGTCCACCACCTGCGAGACACAATTATGATGCCATGCCTGACGAGGAGGATAGAACTTTCTTTGAACCATCTGTTCCTCTAGATGTTAATGAATTTGCAACAGGACTCGGATACAAGAAAGAAGTATCATCAGATTCGGATGTGTCAGCAGATACATGTGTGTCTTCTGCTGAACAGAATCAGGATCCTCCAGTTGTTGTTGAGGATGCTGATTCTTCTGATGATGAATCTGATGATACTGATTCAGCAAAGTCTGATGCGGTGATAAAAGAAGAGGACATACCTCTTGAGAATCATATTCTGTGTGATCCTCCTGCAAAACCCGCTAAGACTGTTGCAATTGAGTCCTCGTCTGCAAAAGAGTCGGAGAGTGTGGATTTGCTGTACACTCTTGTTGGTGATGATAAAATTTATTCAGACAAAGATTTTCCTATTAAAAATGTTAATCAATCTTTAATCAGTAAAGTCTTTGAAAATTCGACAAATAAGTTTTTGGGAAAGACAGGATCACATGTTACAGTAACACAGTGTCCTCCTATCCCAAAGGCCGAAGTTCGAAAACAATTTGGCAATCAAAAATTACCAACAGTGCAAAAGCAGCAAAAACATAACAAACAAAAACAAAAATTACCGGCTCAATGTCAAAGGAAACCGAATCAAAAGAAGAACAAGAATGTGAACTTTGTGAAATCAAAGGGAACGGACAAAATTGAAACATTTGAAAATCAATCTAACTTAGATTTTGTCAAGAAAGCAACAGTGATGAAAAGGAATGAACCAAATAGTTCAAAACCTAGTACCTCGGGATCACAAAGTTCATCATCTGCAAGACGATCACATGATACTTCGGGGTTTGTTGAACGAAGATCATGTTTTGAATGTGGTGAAATTGGGCATATCATTCGAAATTGCCCGTATCTTCATAAGTTGAAAGCAAAGGATGATGATCCCCGTGAACGCAATCACCAAAAGCGATCTGTTTCTGTAAAACAAGATCCCCGACTTGTAAGAGAAAGGGAAAAGAAACAGAAACGCCAACAAGTCAAGGTGATTGAAAAGGAACTTAAAACTGATGTGGTTCGAAAACAATCTGTTTCAATTAAGCCAGAAAACTCAAACTTTTCAAAAACTTCAAACAATCACGAAGTTAAATTGTCAAACAATCAAACTGGTAAAACTCAACAGACATGGAAACCTAAATTGACCACAAGTTCAGAGGGACCATCACAATTTATGAATCATCAAAGAATAGAAGTTATTGTTGTTGATGAAAATGGAAGACCCAAGACCACAATGGCTTGGGTCCCCATCTCCAACTAATCATGTGAGTTCATGTGCAGGGTGTTCCAGGAGGAACTATCAGTAGTCATTGGATTGTTGATAGTGGGGCATCCAGGCACATGACAGGCGACATGAAGCTTCTCTACGACGTTAAATCTATTAGAGGAGGTTATGTTGCTTTTGCTGGAGATAAAGGCGAATATATTACGGGTGAAGGAATGATTTCCAACGGGGTTGTTAGCTTTGATAAGATCAACTTCGTACAACAACTTGATCACAATCTTCTTAGTGTTTCTCAAATTTGTGATAAGCAGTTCTCAGTACACTTTGATGCAAATGGATGTTATGTGCTGAAACCCGGCTTCAAAATTCCGAAAGAATGGATTCTCTTGTCGGCTCCAAGGATAAATGACTTGTACGTCCTTGATATGAGCCAAGCTATCACAACGTCTGCACAAGCAACCTGTTTCGTTTCCAAAGCCACAGAAAAGGACTCAATCTCTTGGCACAGACGAATGGGTCACATTCACTTACGCAAAATGAATCATTTGGTGTCAAATGAATTAGTGAATGGTGTTCCTCTTAAAAACTTCCATCTTCAAGACGTCTGTGTCTCGTGCCAGAAAGGAAAACAAACGAAGAAGCGACACCCTACAAAGAAAATCAACACGGTGGCTGTTCCTCTTGAACGTTTGCACATGGATTTGTTTGGTCCTGTCAAGCACAAAAGTATTAGGAATGATCAATACTGCCTCGTGATAACTGATGATTATTCAAGATTTTCTTGGGTGGCGTTCATGGCACACAAGAGTGAAACTTTCGGTATTATCAAAAACTTGATCATTCAGATTGAGAATCTATATAAGTTGAAGGTTAGGCGGATACGTAGCGACAATGGTACTGAATTTAAAAATCATGCCATGGCGGAGTTTTGCACTTCAAAAGGTATTCTTCACGAATTTAGTGCGGCTTATACTCCTCAACAAAATGGCGTCGCTGAACGTAAGAACCGCACATTGATCGAGACTGCTAGGACTATGTTGGTAGAGTCGCAACTGCCCATTCCATTCTGGACTGAATCTGTGTGCTCTGCATGTTACACGTTGAACCGAGTCCTTACAGTCAAAAGGCACAACAAGTCCTGCTTTGAGCTTCTTAACAAACGGAAACCAGATTTTTCATATCTTGAACCGTTTGGAGCTCCGTGCACACTAATCGATCCTAATGGAAAGTTTGGGGCAAGAGCCATTGAAGGATACTTTCTTGGGTATTCCACCCCGAACTTAAGAGTCTGGAATCTAGAGACTAAAAGGGTTGAGGAATGGTCTGAAGTCAGAGTACAAAGGCACACTTTGCCAGTTAGAAATCCTGGTCAGCCTTGGATGTTTGAGTACGATGACTTTTTCAATTCGATCAATGTTGAAGCAGTTGAAGAAAATGCTGCAGCAAGGATGTTTTTCGAGAGTGACAATGCAACAGATTCACCGTTGGTTCGTCCCATTATTGTCAATCAAGAACCATCTTCAGTGAACAATAATGCTCTCGACAATGAGGATTTTCACGATGCTACCGAATTGAACGAATCTTCAGAGGATGATGAATTTCTAGATGCAGATCAAGAAGCTCCAACAACAGCAGTTCATGGTACTTCAGAGGGTACTCCTCCAGTGGACGTCCCTAGAACAGCTGAAGCTACTGCATCATCCTCTTCGTCAATTTCGGGCATTGAATTGATTGTTGATCTCAATCTCAACAATCTGGGTACAAACATTCCAGTTCAAGATAATCCAGAAACAAGGATTCACAAAACCCATCCTCAACAAAACATCATCGGAAATGTACAAAGTGGCGTTCAAACAAGAAACATGTTGCGAAACAACAACAATGCAGGCTTATATGCGGCGATTAGAGAATCTGGTCAACAAAATGATTGGTCTTTCGCGTGTTATGTCTCACAGGAAGAGCCAAGAACTTGGAAAGAAGCTTTGAAAGATAACTCATGGGTTGAAGCGATGCAGGAAGAGCTGCAACAATTCCAGAAGCTTGGTGTCTGGAAACTCGTAGAGAAACCTGCTGGTTACAAGAAGATTGGTACCCGTTGGGTGTTTAAATGCAAAAAGGATGACCGTGGAGTCGTTATTCGAAACAAAGCAAGGCTAGTCGTTCAAGGTTTTCGTCAGATAGAAGGGATCGACTACAACGAAGTGTATGCACCTGTTGCACGTCTAGAAGCAATTCGGATCTTTCTGGCTTATGCCTCATTCAAAGGTTTCAAGGTATACCAGATGGACGTGAAAAGTGCATTCTTACATGGTGTGGTGGAAGAAGAGGTGTACGTCGAACAGCCTCCAGGTTTTGAAGATCCTATCCATCCCGATCGGGTTTGGTTGCTCAACAAAGCTCTATATGGTCTACATCAAGCACCGCGAGCTTGGTACGCAACCTTATCTAATTGTTTGCTGGAGAATGGATTTCGCAGAGGTCTTATCGATTGTACTCTTTTCGTCAAAGAACAAGATGGAGATCTTCTACTGGTACAGGTATACGTTGATGATATTATATTTGGTTCTACTAATGATGTTTTGTGTAGGAATTTCGAGCGCATTATGCAGGATAAATTCGAGATGAGTGCTATGGGGGAAATGACTTTCTTTTTGGGCCTACAAGTACAACAAACCGAGTCTGGGATATTCATCCATCAAACTAAATATGTTGGTGACATCTTGAGCCGGTTCCAGATGTCTGATGCAACGCCCATCGGTACCCCATTGCCGCAAAATCACGGAATTACTCCAGACTTGAAGGGTGAAGCTGTTAGCCCCTCATACTACCGCGCGATGATCGGATCTCTTATGTACCTCACAGCATCAAGACCAGATATAATGTACCCAACGTGCCTGCTTGCCAGATATCAAGTCAACCCGAAGGCCTCACATCTTGCAGCTGTAAAAAGGATTTTTCGTTATTTGAAGGGTTGCCCTGACACCGGTCTATGGTACCCTAGGGATAATAACTTTGACTTGATCGCATTCAGTGATTCTGATTTTGGCGGATGCAAAATCGACGGCAAATCCACAACGGCTGGATGTCAGTTTTTGGGAAATCGCCTAGTCACATGGCAGTGCAAGAAGCAGACCTGTGTAGCTACATCAACATGCGAAGCTGAATACATTGCTGCCTCAAGTTGTTGCTCCCAAGTCCTGTGGATCCAACAACAATTGCGAGACTACGGTTTTGAATTCCTAACTACTCCTATTTACGTTGATATTTCTGCTGCCTTACAGATCACTAGAAATCCTGTGCAGCATTCAAAGACTAAGCACATCGAAATTAAGTATCATTTCATACGTGATTGCTTTGAGAAAAGGCTAATCGATGTTGCTTACGTCCACACCGATGACCAACGTGCCGACCTTTTTACCAAAGCATTTGACAAATCAAGATTTGACTTTTTATTACTGGTAAACGGCATTAAGGTCAAGCAAGAGTAAAACCAACATCGGAAAATCATTTTTGTGAATACCTTTGTGTTTTAAATTTGTCTTAGTTTATTGATTTTAGGGGGAGTAAATCCAAAATTTGAAAATCCAAAAACATCGAAAAATTTCAAAAACACAAAAACAATAGAAAAACAAAAATGAGTTTCCTGGCGAGCAAAAGAGAAAATGATAGTACATCAGTGGTCTGTCCAAACCTCTTTAAACCTAAACTGAAAAACGATAAGCAGCTCTATATAAGATGTATCGGTAGGCTCACAATCATTTTAAAGTGTGCAGGGTGATATAAACTTAAATCGACTGAAGACCAGGTGGGAACCACTCATTGGCATATGGTCTTGGTACCGAAATTTCGTTTGAGAGATTGCCGAGGTTCTGAGATATTCGGTCTTTATGCTGCTTATCATCTGGGTATCATGGTTGTTTCTTTTACCGAAAAAATAACGGGGACGCAAGTCTAGATCTTCCATGATACTATACATACGTGTACATATTGCATTCGACCTCAATAAGTGATCAACAATCACATGTCCAAAACAAATAAGTGATAATATATCACATTTATCCGGGAGTCAAGTTCGTCTCTCTGCTGTACGAAAGTACTGACCTGTTTACGGACTTGCTCATGTGCCCTCATGCATATGAAAATCAAGTTCCTCATCAATAAGTGATTCTATCACATAGGGCTTGTTTTCAAACCAAAATAAGTGAGAATCTCACATCATATACGGTCAAACAGATGATAATCGGTATACTCACCGGTAAGATGAACCCTCGTGCATACCTTGATACGGGAATGTGTCGTGATGTGGATGAACACCGGTCGGTAAGTATAAATCATACCTTAACGTATCCCCTCGCCAAGATTACATCTGATAAGTTGAGCTTAAGTGGACAACAATACCGATAATTGTTATAGGATGCTTATCTTAATGTTAACTAATTGAACAACAAGAGCGTTTTGGCATGACCGTACACTGATATGATTCTCTTACCCTCGAAACTCGCAAAAAGAATGTCTGTAAATATTTATTTAATGCTTTCAGTTTCTGCATCTTTGTATATATTTATTTACTGCTTTCAGTCTTTACATTTGAAATATTCAAAAATACCAAAAAGATTTTAGGTGTGTTTTAATATAAACTTTCTAAAAGCCAAAAAGATTTTATTTCTATTTTATTTTCGATCGTACGATGTTGGATCTCGAGTCTTCGTTACCTGAAACCTGATTGAAAACCGAAACGACTGATTCTTCATAAACGGTCGAAATTTGCAAGTTTTGGAAGTTAAAAACCTAAAACTGAACAATTTGTTAAACTTTCAAACTGTCGGACGGTGATTGATTGAACAATGGTCACATGTGTGTCATTTGCTTATGATATTCCAGGCAGTTGTTCTCATTACGCGTTTAGATTTCTTGCATGTGCAGATTCTAAAGGCAAGGAGAACATGGTCGATGACAAGCTTCGGAATGAAGACACAGCATGAAGGCACTCAAAAGATAAAGATGATCGAGTTGCCGCTGACCATCATCAACACCACAAGGATCTCAAGTTGTAAAGATCAAGACTTTCACGAGCATAACTCAAGGGGGAGCTTATGTTAAGGGGGAGTTTGTCAACACACTTCCTACATGAAACGGGGAGTTTGTTGGTACACTTTCTGCTTTCAAGACGTGAAGACTTTAAAGATCCTCCGACATTGAAGACTTGAAAGGACGTCAAAGACTTGAAGACACGAAGATCGAGACAAAGCTACAGCCAAGGGGGAGTTTGTTGGTGCACTTGTGTCTGTACTTTGTCTGTATTTTGTCATGATACAAAACGATGTCTTGTGTTGGTCTGAGTTACGTCTTAGGTTTGTTAATATGTGTGTTCGATGTAAGTTTGACCAAGTCAACCATCCTCCTGGTTTGACTTGGCCAAACAGTTAGCACATTGTTTGTAAGATGTTTGTGTCGAAGGATGAGTCATCGAAGGATTGTTTATATCCTTCGATGAGCTCGAAGGATAAACCTTCGATGGATATAGATGGACCTCGAAGGATATCATCCTTCGAAGTATATGTGGATCCTTCGATAGGTTTCCGATCGATAGATGATCTTTCGATCAGTCTATCTGATCCTTCGACCAGACGAGCTGTGATGGATATAAATACTCATGTATTGTGTTCACTTCATTTTTAGAGAAAAGTGTGTGAGAAGTGAGTGAACTTGGTCTTGTAGAGAGCATTTTCAGTTGGTCAAGGGCTGTAACCGTGTCCACTGAAATACAAGAGAAAACTTTGATATCTCGTGTGTCTACCTTTCTCTTTGTCTCTTGTGTTCTCATATAAACTACCGGTTTGCATTCTAGCTTGGATTCCGCACTTGCTAGTGTGTTAAACATAACAAGGATAAGGTTTGACCTCATCCTCCGAGGGACCTACAATAAGATCATACTGCATAAGCGCATCTATGACTAAAAAGTATTTAAATGGTGAAGAAATGTTTTTCTAAGGTGAGTAGTGAGGAAAAAATATTTATGACTAACGGCTGAGCAAGAACTATACCTTTATCACTAAAAAGCTATATATGGAGAGTTTCAAACCTTGTAACTGAGGAAAACAGCCAACTGCCACTCCAGATTCACCAACAACAATTCTTCTTCCATCTTCAAGGCTTTTAGAGGTATGGGATACAAGTTAGTGTTTTGTTGTATCATATGAAATTCATGATCTTGTACTTTGATGCCAAGTGTTGGGTCTTATGTTCAGGCTATTTTTGAGTATTGTGAGTGTCGAGTTTTATGTCATTATTATTGCTTATAATCTCAGTTTTTCATAGACCTGAATCACTCCACCCCATCTACTTCATGTTTGTTGTGATACGCGAAGTTTGAGAACAATGTAGTAATAGAAATTTTTTTAAAGCAATTGACTATGCATTCAAGAGTGTAGAAATACAGGATCAACTACCATTGTTCTGGTCACCATAAAACCGATTTATACTACATGAACCATCACAACCTTTGGAGTAAACGAACCATGACCCAGTAGACTAACATTTTGACCCAAATAATTATAAATTTTTGACCCATATTACAAATATACTCATAAGCTAAAAGACTAAGATTAAAGATCAAAACATCAATAAAAAATTATTCTATTTGTTATCAATACATCTTACTAAGAGAAAAACCAAAACTGTTGATACATATTATGTGGATACGGCTCGCCTCGGTTCGACTCGACTATGAAGTGAAGGCCGTAGTCAAGACATCCTCCTGTCTTGACTCGGTATGCGATTTACTTTGTAACGTACGATGTAAGTGCAACTGCGTGTGTGCAGTTTGCATTTAGTATTGCTTATGTGTTGTGTTTGCACTACGTCAAAAAAGGCTTACGGCCACACAAAAAAAGTGTGACCATACGCCTTTTGCCACACTTTTTTTTTCAACTCAAGTGTGACTAAAGGTCGAGTCATCGTATGTATCATACGGCCACATTTATGTTTAGTGGTCGTAGCAACTTAAAAGTGTGGCTAACGGGTACCATTATTTCTTGCTAGAATCAGACATTTTGTACAATAAGTGTTGCTAAAGGGTAGCAACAGCCACATGAATTTATTGTAAGTGTGGTCCTTTCTATTATGTAGTCACTTAAAAGTTTGTTTTAGCCACATCAATTAAAATAAATGTGGCAAAAAGAGTTGTTGTAATCAAGCATTCCATTCATAAAGTGTGACTAAATGGTAGTAATGGCCTCATGAACTCACTACAAGTGTGGCCGTGTTATTATTTAGTCCCATGAGTTTACTATAAGTGTGGCGAAAAACTATTTCTAGACACACAAAACAACTTTGTAATTTTAAATGTGACTATTGTCTAACATTTAGACACACATAAAGTTTTATAATTTTAAGTGTGGCTATTGTTTAACCTTTGGTCATACAATTTTTTTTTTTCACATGACCTTTCCTATCATTCCGTCACACAAAAAAAAGTGACGATAGTGTGACTAATGTTTGTAAAGCCACATGAAGTTTGGTGCTTTGAAGTATGGTTAATGGCTAACCTTTGGTGACATATATTTTACTTTTCTCATGACGTTTGCTATCATTCTGTCACATAAAAAACAAAGTAATGATAATGTGGCTAATGCTTATGTAAAGCCACATGAAATTTTATAATTTTAAGTGTGGCTATCATCTAACCTTTAGCCACACATATTCATTTTGTGCATTACGCATGCTATCATTCGGTCACATAAAAAAAACAAAATAAGGAAGGTGTGGCTAAAAGTTATTTAAAGCCACATGATTTTTTTTTAAGTGTGGCTATTGGGTAATCTTTGGTCACATGTAATATTTTTTACCCATGGCGTTTGCTAATATTTCGTCACACCAAAATAAGCAAAATGGCGATGGTGTGACTAATGATTATGTAAAGTCACATGAAATTTTGTAATTCTAATTTTGGCTATTGTCTAACCTTTGGTAACACATATTTATTTTTTCATGACATTTAGTATCATTTCGTCACACAAACAAAAAACAAAGTGACTATGGTGTGGCTAATGGTTATTTATAATCACACGAAATTTTGTATTTTTAAATGTGGCTATTGTCTAACCTTTGGTCACACGTAACTTCTTTTTCCATGACGTTTGGTATAATTCTGTCACACAAACAAGAAACAAAGTTACTATGGTGTAGCTAATTGTTATTTACAGTCACACAAAATTTTGTAATTTTAAGTGTGGCTATTGTCTAATCTTTAGTCACACATGTCTATTATGATTTTATATGGCCATTTTTGTGTAATTATTCATTTTATATTCATTTTTTGTAGAATAAAAAAAACTGCAATAAACATGAGAAAATATAAAAAAACAAATGATATTAACAGTAATAACCCAAATCCATACATAAGTTTTCGGTTTAAATACTAATTAACATAAACTTATCATCAAAACCTATCTATAAAAGTTACAACCTGGGAAACGACTATACACATAAACTAAGAACTATTTCTAAGATGTTTTCTTCTAGTCCATATACTCACTGCATTTGGACTTGAAAGTGCAGCAAATTTGCATCCATAGGCTGTTGGCCACCTTACTGTTGTCGCGTCGTGGTGGTGAGTAAACTTGTAACCGGTGGGTATTTCTCATGTCGTATGATCAAACGATATCACTAAAAAAGCAGAATTTTGAATGATCAAACGAGGACATAATCAAAAGTTGAAACTAAGGCAAGAACATCAAAAAATATTTATATATATTATTGTAATTTAAACAAACCAACCTGTCAATTTAGATCTTTTGCTTATCAGCGTATACGTGAGATTCTGATGTAAATCAGCTTGACATTTGACGGACCTCTGCATATGTTTATAATTCAACAATCTCAATCTCAATTGATAACCACACTTCCTCATAAGTAATTTTAGGACCAGGTATCACATCACATGGGAAAAAACAATGCTTTTTAAACATTTTTATGAATTAAGATGACATCTTATGATAACATATCAGATCATCAAACACTAAACAAATGGTTATAGATGCAATGCTTTCGTTACCTTATACTACTTCCAATCCCGAAAAAAGAAACGCCCGACTATGCACATATTACTTTAATGAGGACGTTACCGATAATTAAAATGACAAAAAGATTAAAAAAAACTAATGATCCAATTTTTCATCAACACTAAGAACTTCTTGTGTAGGGTGTATCCAATAGAAAATATCCATATGGTTTAGAATGTGTAAATCAAAAGCGTGCACCTATGTGTTGAATGGCAGCCCAACACACCATCTGCGTTGCGCCCTCTCAGTTCACTTTGCATTCAATTTATGGTTCAGTTTCAATTGAAGAAATGAACATTTGAATCAAATTCACCATAAACCGAACTACAGCACCATAACCAGTTAATCACCGAACACATCTCAACACTCCATAACCAAAACAACAAACCATTCACATACACAATATTATTGTTACCTGCTTATTCACATGTGCTGATTTGAACCCTAACAACTCCTTCGAATGCTTCCACGGCTGAACCACGGTTCCACATCAAACACCGTCACCATACAGCCCTCCGTAACCACTTCAATCTTCAAATAGTACTTCGTCCACGCCCCTGGATTTCAATGTAGGTGAGGAACCTTGAAGAGCCCCTCAACCACCTGAAAACCTTCTAGTCAAAGACGCGGTCCAAATTATATCTTGTATATTTTGACTATTTTCTAGATACCGTCACATACCAGAAAGATGGTGTGGCCTGATGCTGTTTTGGTTGTATCGCACTATCGTCGCCATTATATCTCAGCAACTTTGATTTCTATTACAAGTACTGGAATAGTGTCCTGCCAAAATACCAGCATATATCAACTTTCGATTTCAGTTAAATGTTAACACACAAAAGATGTTATTTTCCTTCTTACAAGAACAGGGTGGTTTATGCATTTGAATATCCTGATAATCCCAATTCTCAACCATGATAGAATCTGAGACAACAATAAACTAAATTAATTAATACGTGATATGTAAACTCAACACGACAAGGTATTCTAGTAGTGTTTCAAGACTCGAAATTAATTACTATATAAACAATATATTGGAGACCAGTCATTGATGGAAACTTTGACATAAAAATATACTTTGCGTGACTCTAACCATAACTTAAAACTAAGGGAGCAAACAAGCTGAGCTGAGCTGAGCCAAAGCTCGACTAGGCTGGAGCATGGCTCGGTTCGAGCTTTGTTTATAAATCTCAAGCTTGGCTCGTGCTCGGGCTGCTAACTCTCTCTAATTCACTAGTAATCTCAAGGATAATATCATTAATGATTTAGTTCACTACTGGATTGCCAACAAAATAAATTTATATATGTCATCAGTTCTAATAATGACAAGAAAAACATTAGCTGCTAGATTCTACACAGCGATACCATGAAGAAAGAACTGGAGATTGAACAAGACGCTTGAGCTTATGCTTCTCTTTTCCATATCAGCTGGTAGATTCAACATATCAAGTAGCTTTTGGCAGAACCTGCAATGAATGTATAAATTCACTGGATTGATAATACATATACAAACAGTTCTACATGTACGAATCTCTGTTACATTCTTTGCATTGCATATATACAAACAAAACGCCACTAAAACACAAATTGTTGTTCCAGTTGATTTATTTCGCAGGAGTATAAATAAAAAAAAATGAAAGTAGCTGTGAAAGTCGACTTATGTGTGTTAAGTTGGTGGAACTGTACAGATGTAATAAGTTCTATGCATATGAATCTCTATTATGTTCTTTACATTGCATATATATACAAACGAACCGCCATTAAAATAACAATTGTGGTTCCAGTCGATCTATTTTGCATATGAGTATAAATTGAAAATATAAGTATATGTAACCATAGATGTACTAAATAATCTAAACAACCTCATTATTTATTATATGCTCCAAATAATCCTTATGAGTGTTATTATAGCACTTAAAAGAGAAACACATTTGAGAAATGATGACCAAACAAAGTATATAAAATAAAGATCCTTCGTTCAATGATGACCGAAACTATATAAAAACCATTCAAGGTCTAATTACTCTATTTAATTATTAAGCAATCAAACAGATCGAGCAAAGCATACATATTGAAATGGCAAATTGGATTTAAATAATCCCAACTCACTGTTATTGGCCAATAATAATCCCAACTCATTTAATCACCAATAATAATCAGAACTATTCACTTTTGTTTGTAAAATACTCACAGTTAAAAAAACACTAACTAGGTTAAAAAATTGCTGATGTGGCTTGCCACGTCACCTGCCACATCAGTTGCCACGTAATCGAAAAATGCCACGTAGACTGCCACATTAGCTGCCACGTCATCAAAAATGCCACGTAGACTGCCACATCAGCTGCCACGCCATCAAAAATGCCACGTAGACTGCCACATCAACTGCCACGTCATCAAAAAATGTCACGTAGACTGCCACATCAGCAATTTTTTAACCTAGTTAGTGTTTTTTTAACTGGGAGTATTTTACAAATAAAAGTGAATAGTTCGGATTATTATTGGTGATTAAATGAGTTGGGATTATTATTGGCCAATAACAGTGAGTTGGGATTATTTAAATCTAATTTGCCTATTGAAATATGTAATTCAATCAAATACTTTTACCAACAACATATGCTAGATGCTAAAGCTTCCAGTTAAAGGAAGCTATAATTAAACTAAATATTATTATTTAGACTCGATATAACTATAGCTGTTAAGCTAAAGAAAGCTTCCACTTGATCAGTGTTATTAGACCGTGGGGTGTGGAGCGTGGGTTGGGGCGGCAATTTGGGTTCAACGCCGGCTGCTCCACCCCGGGTTGGGGTTGGGCATGGTGTTGCCCCTTTGGCGTGGGGATTGTGTCTGGCGTGGGGCGGAGGGCTGGGGTGACGTTACCAAATGACTTTGGTTGGCTGGTTCGATCTCCACATGGCTGGCCACGCCAAGCTAAGCCACGCCATACCACACCCCTAGTTTTTGAGTATTGCCTTGTGGATCACACCATCACCACGTGTCAAGCAATGCCCCCAACCCAAACCCCTCCACACCTTATAGTCTTAGTTGTGAATGTGGTAGGCTAAATTAAATAAGGGCTTGAAAAGTGGTGAGACAAACAAACCAACCTTCAAAAACAACCATTTACGTCAACATTGTATACTTATAATTAAATTTAACCCAACCATCAAATCGACTCATTTGCACCCATACTTATAACAAAAAGATAAATGTTTATATATAAAAATAATAAATAGGTAATGCTTATTGTGTGGCATCAAATTTTTGGGTGAAGTTTGTTGATGTTAGAATTGTATAATCCTTGAAAAATTACATTCACATCAACTGAAAGAAAACGACGACATACAGATTAGGTAGAATAAACCCAAATTATGAAAAATGAAGTGCAAAGTTACATCATTGTCTACTAGTAATTTGATGTATAAAACGAAAACCAATGACACTGTTTGTCAAAAAACGAAATGAAGAACACTTTTACCTTCTGATTTGATATCCATTCAAAACCTATATATACGGATTTGGGGAAGATCCTAAAAACCCTAAAAAGTCTTGAATCGATCAACGTTTTTTGAAGATATTATGAAATCAGAATCTCTTGTTGGGATTTTATGGGTCACCATCTCTAATGAGTTTAAAAACCGAAGATATCCGTCGGCGCACAGAGCAAGTAGGTTTGAGCCATATGATTTGACGGCGTCGATCATCGGTGAGTAGCCATTGAGTAGTTTGAGTTCTTGAATTTTGTGAGGACATGAAGATTCAATTAGGTTAAGAGGGAAGGAGGAGATAAGATAGGAATTTGGGTTTTTGAGGAAGAGGGTTGATTAGGTTAGGAGGGAAAGGGGGAGATGAGAGGGGAATTTGAGTTTTTGAGGAAGAGGGAAAAGTTGGACGGGGAACAAGGATATGGAATAGAATTTTGTAATTGTAATAGAATTTTGGACCATTTGATTGAAGCCCAACACAAGAAGTAGTCCAATGATGAAGCCCAAGTCTGAGGCCCATACATGTGACGAAATCAGGGGACCAACATGTGACGAAAACAGAAGGTGACGAAATCCAACATATTGGGATTTCGTCGTGATGTTGAGTGTTCGTCAATGGGTCTTCGTCAACAACTTGATTTCGTCGAGGTGTTACTATATATACCCAGACAACAGACAGAAACACTTAGAGCACCCAGAAACAAAGTCTGAATAGATTTCATAGCGAACACACTGTAAACACACATACTGAGAGTTTATGAGAGCATCTTGTAAACATTGCTTTGTAACCGTTTTCTAGATTAATACATTGGAGTGTTAATCGGTGAATCTTGTGTTTTATGTGTTCGTAACTTGGTTTAACTTACCCGTTTGGATTCCGCACTCACGGGTTTGTCAGAAAACAGGAATAGAGGTTGACTCGATCCTCCGGGTGGACCTACAATTGGTATCAGAGCATTGGCTCGATTCCTTGTTTAAACCAAGTCGATTTTCTGGTGTTTTGATAGATTTTGAAAGTGTATTTCAGTTTATGTTCTTGTTGAAAATCATTTTTCTGAAATACTATTTTTCAAAACCTTGAAAATCAGTATGTTTTGCTTCTTATTTTAGTGGAAACCTTGTTATATTACATGCTTGTATGTTATTGTGGGTTTTTATTGAAAGATTTAGCAAAAAATTGGGTCACTAAAATTTTATGTGTTGATAAGTTTGGCCAGAATCATTATAGTGTTCTTGAAATATTCAAACTGTTCTTGATATACATTGGTATTTGATTTGTGTCTTGTTTGAATCAAAGTGTTTGTGATTAAAATAGATTAAGTTGAATTTTGTGTACATTTGGAATGATGGATAGTTGGTAAAAATCAGAAAAGCATGGTTGTTTGAAAAAGAAGTTTTCTTGTCAGAAGGATAAGATTTGATCTACTGTGATAAATATTGTGACAACTGTGTTCTGTAATCATCGTATAATGTAAAACAATGTCAATTATCAATAAAACATTGTGCTTTGGTGTTATTATATGTGTTTTGGTGTTATTATATGTGCAATTGTGTTTATTGATTTTACAACTTGATTCGATACCGATTTCAAGCTTTAAATCACTTTCTGGAAGGTTATACGCAAACTGGTGCTCAAACGCAATCAGTTTAACGCGACGTACACTCCGGAACTGTGACGTAAGCCAAACGTACCCTAAATATCCTTTACATAACTTAGAAATAAGTTTCGAAGGATTCGGTATTGCGAAAACATGTTTATTCGAACTAAAGAGCTATTTACGACAAAACTGCGTCACTAGGTGATAGTTACAGTGCCGAGAAGTGCCTAAAACAAACTATAAATGCAGAATTCTGCATTTATTATTAAAACTTCAGCATTTTATTATGTTAGTAAAGTGCAAAGACATGGCAGCTTGGTCCGGTATGCTTTCCTAAGTGCCAGGAATAATTTGTATTACAAAAATATATTTAAAAGACCTTTTTCGGCATAATTAAACACCTTAACGGAACAGTGTTTAACCGGACAACCGGACGTTACCCGGGACACTAAATTATTGTCAAACATATTGTTCTTACTTTTCTGAGCTAGTTAGGGTCCCCGAATACCCTAACCCACTTTATATGATTACACACACTTTCATACACTAACTAAACTTTTGCTTTCCTAACTAGATCACTAACCATCCATTACAATCCAACTAGACCAACCCCCCCCCCCCCCAACCGGTTATGACACATGGGAAACCTCCCATGATTTTCCCTAATTGTTTATTTGATTTGCATTGTACTCATGAGACACAATATCTAGTGGATTATAACATGTTGGAGGATTATATTAATGGACCATGAGTTCACTACAACTCTCATTCTCACAACAACAATTGCAAAACTCCTTCTCTTCCTCTCTTCTTGCTTTCGGCAGCCATCACTAACCACCATAACACCACCATCAAGCCACTTTCTAGTCATTTTCCATACATCCAGAGGTGTTAGAGAGCAAACAATGAAGCTTGGTGCGTTCGAAAGTTGAAGGACCGCTCTAGATTTCTTTTATCCACCACATTTACACCTTGTTTCTCCCCTAGCCTTGTGCTAGTGGTAAGTGCTTTAGATCTTCATCTTGTTCATATTTTTGGTGGTTAATAGTTGAAAGAATGATGAATACTAAGAAACTCTAAAGAACTTAAACAAGTCTTGAGCATAAACTAGTCTAGTGATGAAGTATTGCTAAAATGATAAAGTAATCATGATAAATCTGTGTAATACAAACAATAATCTGCTGTAAATAACTTGTGTTATGATATAAATCGTTATTAGGACGAATGGTGATCGTATGTGTGCGTTTTAGTAATATTTAACCTAGAAACAGCTTGCTGAATAACCTTTCCAGCCGACTTCAACTGGCTGTAAGCATACCGTAACTTAATTTAAAATGTATTTTCTGAAGTCTAGATTTAAGTATTATGAAATTCGGTTCTAATGGCACTGGAATCATAATTTTTGGACACCGTTTACAAATTTTAAAGTGTCATTTCGTAAAAGCAGCTAGAGCTGCATTTTTGCTGCTGAAAATATGCGTTCTGTTTTCTGTCATAACATGAATTCTGTGTAGAGTTAAATCACGCAATTCGTACTGTAGATGACCACCGATGTATTTGTAATTCTCTCACTGGAATTTCGTAAATCGGACTCTCGATGAATTTTAAATAAATTATTCCGTGTACTACAGTCAGAAAAAGATAAATCTGATTTCAGTCCGGAAGATGATTTTTTTATAAAATATTGGTAATGAACTGGACCCCGATATTTTTACACAATAATATCTGGTTCGCGTGAGACATTCTGTAAAAATTTGGGAATTTTTGGAATAAGTTAACCATTTTATTTAAATGTCCGAAAACATTCCAGTTTCATATATATTAAAACAGAAATGACATAAGTAGTATTTTGCAATGTCAAAGTGTGGGTTTTTGATTATTAAAATCATTCTTATTTAATTTAGGGCGGATAAACAATTTGAGAGATTGTGTTAACATTTAAAAACGCACCCGAAGGTGAGTACATAGTCCCCTATTTTACTATTTTCAATTGTTTTGGGGTGATTTATATGTATCTAAACGATTTCGATGTTTTAACGATGGTTTCAAAACAAGTAAGATGGTTTATACAAAACTAAGAACGATTTCAATGATGTGAACGAACTTGTGGTTGTAGTTACATAACGAATGACATTCATTAATTTCGGCCAAACCGACCAGTATTAGGTTATGGTACCATAGGATCCGACAAATCCCGTTATCAACTAGACCCATGGTTATCTGTGGGTTAAGTGGGTAACGACTGAATCTGATGATTGTTAACTTACCCTTTGGTGGTTTGTTAATACGAGAACGAGTGGAACGACGAACGAGTCACAAAGGTTTGAATGTTATTAGCGAGACGACCAAAAGTAGTTTTCTCAATTAAAACGAGAACGATTGGGAACGAGAACGATATTAAACGATTGTACGATTTTTGAACTATTATGAACGATTTAAACAAATGAACGATGATCTATAACGAGAACGAGTTAAACGATGTCACACAACGATGTTTACGAAACTATATAAACCATACGAGTTTTATTACGAGAACGATTTACGATTTGGTTTACGAAAACAAATGTTTTGGGTTAAGATTCATGGCATCGAGGTTTATAAATTATAACCAAACTGTTTTGATTTGGTTATTCATTTTACGATACAAATATTTTACAAAACAAGGTTTTCTAATGTCGATTAACGAAGTTGTACGAGTTATTTCGACATGCAAACGAGCCATGAATCTGACACTCTCACAAAACCTATGTACTCGCCAGCATTTCTTGCTGACTTTGTTTTTACATATGTTTCAGGTGAAGTTGCTTAATGTTGATTGCGAATAGGATGCATGCTCACTTAGGACCGGACGAGGCCTTAGTGATTTAATAATGGTAATAGTCTATGTTTGATTTGCTTGTTTAACTCTAAGACAATGTTTAATATTTAATAAAACGAAACTCTTTGTATCCATGGTTTGAAACAATAATTCTGTTACAACACTCTCCGACGTTTCCGCCGCGATTTGTTGTTTTACGTGGTCGGGGTGTGACAGAAGAGTTGGTATCAGAGCCAATGGTTATAGGGAATTAGGTTATTAGTAAAATTTTGACCTAGACTATAACTTTCTAGGACCCCAACGCAAGTTGATTTGCGTTTAGAATTAAAAAAAAAACGAAATCCGAATCTGCTTCGAAAATTAATCATCCGTTCTAGGATGATTGATTACTAGGTTTTGAACCCTCTGTTGTAAGGTTTTGAACCCTTCCAGTTTGACTCATTTTTGGCTTAGTGCCTTTTGAGTTTTCAAAATCTCGTCGAAGTTTGGGTCTAAATAATGTGAACACGTGCAAACTGGAAGAGTGAATGCTTGTACCCTGAGTTTTCTGTCTAAGGCTAGAGTGTTCGTACAAATCCACATAATCGGACCAGTCACTCTTACCTGGGAACTCTTGGGGTGAGTGTTCACTTATAGGCGAGCATGTCTTCATGATACATTATTTTGATTCATTACTTTGATTAGTCACTACGTGTCGTTTGTTTGTTCGAGGTAACAAACAAATGATCGCCTTCCTTATGATTCGTCGACATTTTCAATACCTCTCTTGTTTTTCCTAATTAACGACCTCACTCATTTCTCATATTTCCTTGTTAGACAATGCCTCCTTGACGTGATGCACAATCTTTTACTGCTGAAGAACTCGCAGCCCTTGTCTCTCAACAAATGGTTGCTATGCTTCCAGGCGTTGTGACCCAAATCCACGAGCTGTACAACAATAACAATAACAACGCACAATGTAATTTCAAGAGTTTCAATTCTGCTAAGCCGCTAAAGTTTTCTGGGTCGCAAGGAGCAACTGCGCTCCTGCAGTGGTTTGAGAGTATCGAGAACACATTCAGACATGTGCAATGTCCGAATGGGCGTAAGGTTGAATTTGCATCAAGTGTGTTTGAGAAGCGTGCTCTTACTTGGTGGAACGGAGTGATGCGCGATAGGGGTGCCGAAGTGGCATTGGCACAGACATGGGAAGGGCTTCGAGCTCTCATGATGAGAGAGTTCTGCCCCCGTCACGAAATTCGAGCTTTGGAACGAGAGTTTGATGATCTGAAATAAGACGGGGGAGAACACCGTGCGTATACGGATCGATTTGAGGAGCTCAGTCTTTTGTGTCCTACTATGGTTACGCCGTTGGAGAAAGCGATAGAGAGGTATATCGATGGGTTACCCGATTCCATACAAGATATTGTGACTGGCGTTAATCCTGCTACTGTTCGTCAAGCGATCGAGTTATCTGCTACCCTGACTGAGTCGCAAGTCAGGAATGGTAAACTTACCTACAAGGGTGATAAGAAGAAGTCAACTGATTCTGCTAAAGACAAGGAAAAGGGTAAGGGTAAGAAGGGTGAGTCTTCGAAGAAGTCGAGAAAGCGAAAGGGTGCTCAGAACTTTGCAGTAACTGCACAAAATGCTTAGAACCCTCAGAACCCACCAGCTCAACCTCCTGCGAAGAAAGTGTATGCTGGTACCGCACCTCATTGTGCTCGCTGCAACGGTCATCATGTTGCACAACAAGCTTGTAGAAAATGCACAACGTGTGGTAAGCTTGGGCATCTGGCCAACGTCTGTCGTTCGGGTCAGAATCAGATTGTTCAGAATCAAGCTGCTCAGGTTCAAGCCCCAGTTCAGGGGAATGCTGCTAGATTCCCACCGGGTTCATGTTTCAATTGTGGAGAGTATGGTCACTTCCGCAACAACTGTCCGAGGTTGGCAAATGCGAATGCAAATCCGAACGTGAATGTCAATGTTAATGAGAATGCGAATCCTGCTCGTGGACGAGTATTCAATCTGAATGCAAACGAGGCGCGAGCTGACAACCTCGTCGTCAATGGTATGTTTCTTGTTAACAATTGACCTGCATCCATTCTTTTTTATTATGGTGCCGATAAGAGTTTTGTTTCACTATCTTTTGAGCCTTTGCTTGCGATACCTAGAATTAAACTGAGGAAACCCTTGTCTGTCGAAGTCGCGACTGGTAAACCCCTTGTTCTCGATTCTGTAATTCGTGATTGCCAGTTAAACCTTGATAACCATCTTTTTCCCATCGACCTCACGCCGATGCAACTCGGGAGTTTCGATATTATCATGGGGATGGATTGGTTAACCAAACATCATGCTGAGGTGGTTTGTTTCGATAAGATTGTTCGTATTCCTCTTCCGTTTGGCGATGTTCTGGAAGTTCGTGGCGAGAAACCATCTGGTGGATTGAAGCTTATGTCGTGTACAAAGGCCCAGAGTTACTTGCGAAAAGGATATGTTGCTTTCCTGGCACATGTCACCGAGGAGAAAGGCAAGAGCAGGAGTATTCAGGATATTCCGATTGTTCGGGATTATCCAGAGGTGTTTCCTGATGAACTGCCTGGTTTGCCTCCAGTTCGTCAAGTCGAGTTCCATATTGACCTTGTACCCATTGCCAACCCGATTGCGAAAGCACCTTATCGTCTTGCACCATCAAAGATGCAAGAGTTATCGAAACAGCTTCAAGAATTGTCTGATAAAGGATTCATCCGTCCGAGCTTTTCACCATGGGGCGCTCCTGTTCTCTTTGTGAAAAAGAAAGATGGAACTTTTCGAATGTGTATCGATTATCGTGAGCTTAATAAGCATACCATCAAGAATCGATATCCCCTACCTAGAATTGATGATCTCTTCGACCAACTGCAAGGTGCTTCATGCTTTTCCAAGATTGATCTGCATTCTGGGTATCATCAACTTCGCGTGTTCGAAGAAGATATTCCCAAAACTGCTTTCCGAACGAGATATGGGCACTACGAGTTCACTGTCATGCCTTTTGGTTTGACGAATGCCCCAGCTATCTTCATGGACTTAATGAACAGGGTTTGTAAACCTTATTTAGATAAGTTCATCATTGTGTTTATCGATGATATTCTCATTTATTCAAAGTCTCAGGCAGAGCACGAGCAACACCTTTGTTTGACATTGGAACTACTAAAGAAGGAACAACTTTTCGCTAAATTCTCCAAGTGTGAATTTTGGCTTAGAGAAGTTCGGTTCTTTGGTTATATTGTCAATGAGCAGGGTAGTCATGTAGATCCATCCAAGATTGTTGCTATTAAGGATTGGAATACACCGACGACACCTACAGAAGTTCGTTCTTTTCTTGGTCTTGCTGGTTATTATCGACGGTTTATTTCTAACTTTTCAAGGATCGTAGCTCCACTCACTGCTTTGACACAAAAAAATAAGCCTTTTGAGTGGGGACCTAAGCAAGAAGAAGCGTTCCAAACGCTGAAACGAAAGCTCTGTGATGCTCCTGTTTTATCTCTACCCGAGGGAAACGATGATTTTGTTGTCTATTGTGACGCGTCGAATCTAGGACTTGGTTGCGTTCTTATGCAACATGGTAAAGTCATAGCATATGCGTCTAGACAGTTGAAAATTCATGAGAAGAACTATACGACTCATGATCTTGAGTTAGGGGCTGTAGTTTTTGCGCTTAAAATCTGGAGACACTACCTCTATGGAACGAAGTGTGTGGTTTTCACAGATCACAAAAGTCTCTAGCATATTCTCAATCAGAAGGAGCTGAACATGAGGCAACGACGTTGGGTTGTACTCTTAAATGATTATGATTGCGAGATCCGCTACCATCCTGGTAAGGCGAATGTCGTAGCCGATGCGCTTAGTCGAAAGGAACGAGTCAAGCTTCATTCTGTTCGAACTCTATCTGATATTCAATCTCGTGTTCTTCAAACTCAACGATCTTGTGTGATCAATGACTTATTGAAATATGAACTACCACTTCAACTTGAGCTTAAACTCGAAAGGAAAGACGATGGTTTACTCTATTTTGAGAATCGTTTGTGGATTCCGAATCAGGACGATCTTCGCACCATAGTAATGGACGAATCTCACAAGTCTCGATATTCTATCCATCCTGGTGCTGATAAAATGTACAAGGATCTTCGTACTCAGTATTGGTGGCCTGGTATGAAGAAGGAAGTTGCCTTGTATGTATCAAAATGCCTAACTTGTCTCAAAGTCAAGGCTGAACATCAACGGCCTTCTGGTTTGCTTGTACAATCAGAGATACCGGTTTGGAAGTGGGAGAACATTGCAATGGATCTCATCACTAAATTACCGCGCACGTCTAAAGGTCACGATGCTATTTGGGTTGTAGTTGATCGTTTGACAAAATCTGCTCACTTCTTACCAATCCGTGAGGATTTCTCTGCTGAAAAGCTTGACAAGATTTATGTTGATGAGATTGTATCACGACATGGTGTTCCTTTGGATATCATTTCCGATCGTGATGCTCGGTTTTCGTCTCATTTCTGGAAGACCATGCAATCTGCGTTGGGAACCCATCTGAATCTAAGCACTGCTTATCATCCCCAAACGGATGGTCAATCTGAGAGGACGATTCAAACTTTGGAGGATATGCTTAGAGCATGCGTGATAGACTTTGGTGGTAACTGGGATTCTCATCTGCCACTGATCGAGTTCTCATACAATAATAGTTATCATGCTAGCATCAAGTTGGCACCATTCGAAGCTCTCTACGGTCGAAAATGTCATTCACCTGTATGTTGGAATGAGATCAGTGAAGCTCAGCTTACTGGACCTGAGCTCATTCTGGAAACAACAGACAAAATCAAGAAAATTCGTGATAATCTTGTGACAGCTAGAAGCCGTCAAAAGAGTTATGCGGATTTGGGACGCAAACCCTTAGAACTTCAAGTCGGAGACCGTGTCCTACTCAAGGTATCACCTTGGAAGTGAGTGGTGAGATTTGGAAAGAAAGGAAAACTTGCACCACGATATGTTGGACCATTTAAGATTGTTGAAAGAATTGGAAAGGTTGCCTATCGACTAGAGCTACCTCTAGAGCTAGGAAATGTTCACCCGACTTTTCACGTGTCCAATTTGCGAAAGTGTTTAGCTGATGCTGATCTTCACATTCCTCTCGACGAGATTCAAATCGACGAAACGATGCACTTTGTCGAGAAACCTGTGGAGATAGTGGACCGTATATACAAACAATTGAAGAACAAACGGATTCATTTGGTCAAAGTTCACTAGGAATCCAAATGTGGCCCCGAGTTTACTTGGGAACATAAGGACTAGATGAAGGCGAAATATCCGCATTTGTTTTCACAAGATTCCTCTAAATAAAATTTCGGGACGAAATTTCCTAAAGTAGGGGAGACTGTGACAACTGTGTTCTGTAATCATCGTATAATGTAAAACAATGTCAGTTATCAATAAAACATTGTGCTTTGGTGTTATTATATGTGTTTTGGTGTTATTATATGTGCAATTGTGTTTATTGATTTTACAACTTGATTCGATACCGATTTCAAGCTTTAAATCACTTTCTGGAAGGTTATATGCAAACTGGTGCTCAAACGCAATCAGTTTAACGCGGCGTACACTCCGGAACTGTGACGTAAGCCAAACGTACCCTAAATATCCTTTACATAACTTAGAAATAAGTTTCGAAGGATATGGTATTGCGAAAACATGTTTATTTGAACTAAAGAGCTATTTACGACAAAACTGCGTCACTAGGTGATAGTTACAGTGCCGAGAAGTGCCTAAAACAAACTATAAATGCAGAATTCTGCATTTATTATTAAAAGTTCAGCATTTTATTATGTTAGTAAAGTGCAAAGACATGGCAGCTTGGTCCTGTATGCTTTCCTAAGTGCCAGGAATAATTTGTATTACAAAAATATATTTAAAAGACCTTTTTCGGCATAATTAAACACTTTAACGGAACGGTGTTTAACCGGACAACCGGACGTTACCCGGGACACTAAATTATTGTCAAACATATTGTTCTTACTTTTCTGAGCTAGTTAGGGTCCCCGAATACCCTAACCCACTTTATATGATTACACACACTTTCATACACTAACTAAACTTTTGCTTTCCTAACTAGATCACTAACCATCCATTACAATCCAACTAGACCAACCCCCCCCCCCCCCAACCGGTTATGACACATGGGAAACCTCCCATGATTTTCCCTAATTGTTTATTTGATTTGCATTGTACTCATGAGACACAATATCTAGTGGATTATAACATGTTGGAGGATTATATTAATGGACCATGAGTTCACTACAACTCTCATTCTCACAACAACAATTGCAAAACTCCTTCTCTTCCTCTCTTCTTGCTTTCGGCAGCCATCACTAACCACCATAACACCACCATCAAGCCACTTTCTAGTCATTTTCCATATATCCAGAGGTGTTAGAGAGCAAACAACGAAGCTTGGTGCGTTCGGAAGTTGAAGGACCGCTCTAGATTTCTTTTATCCACCACATTTACACCTTGTTTCTCCCCTAGCCTTGTGCTAGTGGTAAGTGCTTTAGATCTTCATCTTGTTCATATTTTTGGTGGTTAATAGTTGAAAGAATGGTGATCGTATGTGTGCGTTTTAGTAATATTTAAGCTAGAAACAGCTTGCTGAATAACCTTTCCAGCCGACTTCAACTGGCTGTAACCAGACCGTAACTTAACGAAAAAATGTATTTTCTGAAGTCTAGATTTAAGTATTATGAAATACGGTTCTAATGGCACTAGAATCATAATTTTTGGACTCCGTTTACAAATTTTAAAGTGTCATTTCGTAACAGCAGCTGGAGCTGCATTTTTGCTGCTGAAAATATGCGTTCTTTTTTCTATCATAACTTGAATTCTGTGTAGAGTTAGATCACGCAATTCGTACTGTAGATGACCACCGATGTATTTGTAATTCTCTCACTGGAATTTCGTAAATCGGACTCTCGATGAATTTTAAATAAATTATTCCGTGGACTGCAGTCAGAAAAAGATAAATCTGATTTCAGTCCGGAAGATGAATTTTTATAAAATATTGGTAATGAACTGGACCCCGATATTTTTACACAATAATATCTGGTTCGCGTGAGACATTCTGCAAAAATTTAGGCATTTTTGGAATAAGTTAACCATTTTATTTAAATGTCCGAATACAGTCCAGTTTCATATATATTAAAACAGAAATGACATAAGTAGTATTTTGCAATGTCAAAGTGTGGGTTTTTTATTATTAAAATCATTCTTATTTAATTTAGGGCGGATAAAGAATTTGAGGGATTGTGTTAACATTTAAAAACGCACCCGAAGGTGAGTACATAGTCCCCTATTTTACTATTTTCAATTGTTTTGGGTGATTCATATGAATCTAAACGATTTCGATGTGTTAACGATGGTTTCAAAACAAGTAAGATGGTTTATACAAAACTAAGAACGATTTCAATGATGTGAACGAACTTGTGGTTGTAGTTACATAACGAATGACATTCATTAATTTCGGCCAAACCGACCAGTATTAGGTTATGGTACCATAGGATCCGACAAATCCCGTTATCAACTAGACCCATGGTTATGTGTGGGTTAAGTGGGTAACGACTGAATCTGATGATTGTTAACTTACCCTTTGGTGGTTTGTTAATACGAGAATGAGTGGAACGATGAACAAAGTCACAAAGGTTTGAATGTTATTAGCGAGACGACCAAAAGTAGTTTTCTCAATTAAAACGAGAACGATTGGGAACGAGAACGATATTAAACGATTGTACGATTTTTGAACTATTGTGAACGATTTAAACAAATGAACGATGATCTATAACGAGAACGAGTTAAACGATGTCACACAACGATGTTTACGAAACTATATAAACCATACGAGTTTTATTACGAGAACGATTTACGATTTGGTTTACGAAAACAAATGTTTTGGGTTAAGATTCATGGCATCGAGGTTTATAAATTATAACCAAACTGTTTTGATTTGGTTATTCATTTTACGATACAAATATTTTACAAAACAAGGTTTTCTAATGTCGATTAACGAAGTTGTACGAGTTATTTCGACATGCAAACGAGCCATGAATCTGACACTCTCACAAAACCTATGTACTCGCCAGCATTTCTTGCTGACTTTGTTTTTACATATGTTTCAGGTGAAGTTGCTTAATGTTGATTGCGAATAGGATGCATGCTCACTTAGGACCGGACGAGGCCTTAGTGATTTAATAATGGTAATAGTCTATGTTTGATTTGCTTGTTTAACTCTAAGACAATGTTTAATATTTAAAAAAACGAAACTCTTTGTATCCATGGTTTGAAACAATAATTTTGTTACAACACTCCCCGACGTTTCCGCCGCGGTTTGTTGTTTTACGTGGTCGGGGTGTGACAAATATCTTCTTGTCTGGTTGCATTTGTCAACGAAATCACCCTTGATGAAAACACCTGATTTCATCAACACATTCTTGGACGAAAACACCTGATTTCATCAACACATTCTTGACGAAAACACCCTGATTTCGTCATCAACATATCTGTGAAGAAATCCACTTGATATCGTCAAACAGCTTTCAGCGACGAAATCAACAGCTTTCAGCGACGAAATCACCCTTTCAGCGACGAAATCACCATTTCAGCGACGAAATCACCATTTTAGCGACGAAATCACCCTTTCAGCGATGAAATCAATATTTCAGCGACGAAATCAAAATATCAGCGACAAAATCAAACATATCAACGACGAAAACCCCTATTTTCGTCACAAATCTTTTCATATTATTAACAGAAGCTTTTTAAAACATTCTTAACTATTTGATTTGAGTGTTTTGAGCAGGTATTCGTCATTATACATTCAAAATGAATCTGGCTTGGGGGGGGGTACTCCGTCTAATACGGAAAGCAAGTATATAAACACGCGTTTATCTCCTTCATGGGCTCAGTCTCCCACACCGTCAAATAAAACGTATACGAGAAAGGACTTAGCAACCGATTTGTATGGAAATCCATTACCACCAGTTGCTTCACATGCTCCACTTCAAACGACGTTTTTCACAAGCACAGATTTGTATGGCAATCCGATACAAGTTCCTGTAAAGCCAGCTCCAACCAAAGACTTGTATGGAAATCCATTACCACCAGTTGCTTCACATGCTCCACTTCAAACGGCGTTTGTCACTAGCACAGATTTGTATGGCAATCCGATACAAGTTCCTGTAAAGCCAGCTCCAACCACAGACTTGTATGGAAATCCCCTACCACCAGTTGCCTCATAGCGCCATCGTTCAACGGCGTTTTATGCTAAAATTGTCAAAGATACCAGCAATGGTGAATCATCGCGAAACGATGACAGTTCTGAACATGACAGTAGTTCAGTTGCAGATGTTTCAACTTCAGTTGAAGACATTTCAACTTCAGTTGAAGATGTTACAACTTCAAGTTCAAGTTCAAGCGAGGATGGATCTGAATGTAAATCATCTGAGAGTGATTCAAGTCAGGTATGTGTCGAAGAATCAAAATCTGATAGCTGTGATAGGTGTGTTGGATTACATGTTAAATTGTCTGATTTGCAAAGTAGATATATGACGATTTGCAAAGCAAATATGAAGTGACAAATATCCACAATCAACATTTGATCGTGGATCTTTCGAAATGCACAGAGGCCAACATGTTTCGTGAAAAATTATGAAAATGAATTTAAAAAGATAATTGAAACTTTAAAGAAAGATAAGACCGAGCTAACGAAAATGGTTTCAAGAAAACAAATTGAAATAAACCTTTACATCAGTAGGCTCGAGTTAATGCAAAAAGAAATGGCTTGTGTTAAATCTGAAAGTGAGGCGATCCGACTCAAGTTAGACAGCTATTTAAGCTCTAGCTATGTGCTGGATCACATCATTGATGTTCAGAAAAAGAAAACTGATGTCACGTGCATTGGATACAAGAAATGTCCACCACCTGTTAGCAATGTTGCAGAAATCGGCCTAGGCGGCCGATTAAACGGCGCCTAGGCGCTAGTCGGTGGGTTACTACCTAAATTTAAGCTAGTCGGTCAAAAAAATCGGTTATGGTCAAAATCGGTCAAAGTCGGACAAAATCGGTAAAAATCGGGCCTATGTTTTTTGACCCAAAAAACCCAATTTTTGAAACCTGGCCCATGGTTTAAAGCCCAAATTTTAGTTTTAAACCTATTTTAACATTTAAGTTTAGATATTTTAACATTTAACCCCCTCTATCCTTCACTAGTTTACATATGGTTCCTAAACTTTTAAATTTATTAATAAAATGTACAAAGTTATCTCCTGAACTTGTAAATTTATTAATAAGACATATAAAGTTATCTATATATATATATATATATATATATATATAAATTTGTAAAATTATACTTAAAAAGTCCAATCCGATTAATCCCGATTAATCCCTATTAATCCCGATTAAACCCTAGGCGGTACCTCACCGCCCGACTAGCGCCTAGCGCCTTCTACAACATTGCCTGTTAGACAAAATTATGATTCAATGCCTGATGAGGAAAATAAACCTCATTTTGAGCCCTCAGTTTCATTGAGCCTTGAGGAATTCATGTTTGGCCTAGGTTACAAAAAGGAAGTATCTTCAAATTCGGATGAATCAGCAGATGCGAAAGTGTCAACAGCTGAACGAAATCAGGATCCTCCGGTCATTGTTGAGGATGCTGATTCGTCAGATGATGAATCCGAGGATACTAACTCTGAACAGTCAAAAACGGTAACAAAAGAGGCAAACATACCTCTCAAAAATTACAATCTTTGTGATCCACCTGCAAAACCGTTTGTGACTACTACAGCCAAGTCTGTTGAATCCTCATCTGGAAGCTGTGAAAGCGTGAACTTGCTTTACACGTTGATTAGATCTGATAAAATATACTCAGACAATGATTTTCCAATCAAGAATGCCAATCAATCTTTGATTGATAATGTTTTCGAAGATTCTACGAGTTAGAAAGAAATATGGGAATCAAAAATTGCAAAAACAAAACAATCAACGGAAGCAAAATCACGCTGCCCAAGGAAATGGAAAAAGCAAACAGAGCCAAAACAAGAAAAAGGTTCAGAAGATAAACTTCGTGAAATCCAGAGGGACTGATAAAATTGAAACTTTCGAAAACAAATCCAACACGGATTTTATTAAACAAGTTCAAATTTTGAAAAGAAACAGTCAAAACAATTACACACAACACACAAACGGTTGTGATGTAGGACCAAGTACCTCAAGATAACGAAGTTCATCATCAAGCTCTTACAGTTATGATACTCCGAGGTTTGTTGAACGGAGATCATGCTTTGAATGCTGTGAGTATGGACACATTGTTAAGAATTGTCCATATCTCACCAAGGGAAAGTCAAAGGTTGAACCCCCCTGTGGTAACAAATACCATAAAAGATCTGTTTCACCAAAACAGGACCCTCGTCTTGTTAAACAACAAGAAGTGAAACAGATAAAGAAACAACGGAAAAATGTTGAAAAGGTTTTAAAACCGGAGGTTGTCCAAAAAAAATCTGTTGAATCAAATGTTAAACATGAAAAACAAAAACAGATTTGGAAACCAAAATCGGAAATTGTTTCAGGGGGAGCTACATCAATTACGAATCATCGGTAAATGGATGTTACAATTCTCGATGATGACGGACGACCCAAGTCTGTGAAGGCTTGGGTCCCCCTCTCCAACTAATCTCTGAATGAGTGTGCAGGATGTTCCAGGAGGAACTATTGATAGTCTTAGGATTGTTGATAGTGGAGCGTCCATGCACAAGATCGGCGACATAAGGCTCCGAAATATTGTTACATCTAGGAGAATATTGTTGCCTTTGATGGAGAGAGGAGAAAAGAAGACAAAAATGTCTGATGAAGGAAAAAGGAATGAAGTTGAAAAAATTCGACCAGATGAAAAATGTGCCAAAATTTTGGTTGTTATGGTTTTTGATCGGGTCAACAGGATAGATTCAAATGAAATGTACGCACCTGCAGCACGTCTGAAGTTCAAAATCAACAAGATGAACATGCAGTGTACATTTCTTCGCGGTGTGATTGAAGAAAATGTGTTGGTTGATTAAACCAACCGGGTGTGCGGATGCCTTGGCGTGGATTGACTAACCGCACACTACTTCTCAAAGAGAAAGTCAAAGACGTTCGCTGGTGCAATGTGAAAGACCAGCCGGACCCAGAGGTCTATGATCTTGTTGTTGTAAAGAGATTTCTTAGTAGCTACAAAATCGACTTTGAAGTCCACATCGGGTGGATATCCAGTTTGGGAGAGCACTCAGATTCCTTGCAATGCATGAAGCTGTTGCAGGATACGGTTTTAAATTTCATATCTCTCTTATACTTGTCGATATTTAAGCTGCTTTATGAATTATTATCATCTCTTACAGCACTCTTTGACCTAACATGTTGAACTCGAATATCACCTCACACGTGATTGTTTCACTATGAAACTTGTCATGGTCCACACTGATGACCAACGTGCCGACCTTTTTTTTTTTACCAAAGCATTTGATAAATCAAGATTTGACTTTTTATTATTGGTAAACGACATTAAGGTCAAGCAAGAGTAATCCGCATCGGAAAATCATTTTTGTAAATATCTTTGTGTTTTTAAAATTATTGTAAGTTTGTTGATTTTATGGGGAGTAAATCCAAATTTGAAAATTCAAAAACATCGAAAAATTTCAAAACTCAAAAACAATAGAAAAACAAAAATGAGTTTCCTGGCGAGCAAAAGAGAAAATGATAGTACATCAGTGGTCTGTTCAAACCTTTTTAAACTGAAATGCAAAATGAAAAATGTTAAACAGCTATATATAAGATGTATCGGTAGGCTCACCATCATCTTAAAGTGTGCAGGGTGATATAAACTTAAATCGACTGAAGACCAGGTGGGAACCATTCATTGGCATATGGTCTTAGTACTGAAATTTCGTTTGAGAGATTTCCGAGGTTCTGAGATATGTGGTCTTTATGCTGTTTATCATATGGGTATTATGGTTGTTTCTTTTACCGAAACAAACGGAGACGAAGTCTAGATCTTCCATGATATCATACATACGTGTACATACTGCATACGACCTCAATAAGTGATCAACAATCACATGTCCACAAAAATAAGTGATAATATATCACATTTATCCGGGAGTCAAGTTCGTCTCTTTGCTGTACATTAGTACTGACCTGTTCACGGACTTGCTCCTGTGCCCTCATGCATCTGAAAATCAAGTTCCTCATCAATAAGTGATTCTATCACATAGGGCTTGTTTTCATCAAAATAAGTGAGTTTCTCACATTTTTCATATAATTCAAAACAGATGATAAATGGTATACTCACTAGTAAGATGAACTCTCGTGCATACCTTGATACGGGAATGTGTCGTGATGTGGATGAACACCGGTCGGTAAGTTTAAATCATACCTTAACGTATCCCCTCGCCATGATTACATCTGATAAGTTGAGCTTATGTGGATAACAATACCGATAATCGTTATAGGATGTTTATCTAATTGTTAACTAATTGAACAACAAGAGCGTTTTGGCATGACCGTACACTGATATGATTCTCTTACCCTCGAAACTTGCAAAAAGAATGTTTGTATATATTTACTTTTCTTAGTTTCTGCAACTCTGTATATATTTATTTACTGCTTTCAGTCTTTAAGTTTGAAATATTCAAAATGCCAAAAAGATTTTAGGTGTGTTTTGATTTAAACTTTATAAAAGTCAAAAAGATTCTATTTCTGCTTTAGTTTTGATTAACCGATGTTGGAACTCAAGTCTTCATTGCCTGAAATCTGATTGAAAACCAAAATGATTGAATCTTCATAAACGGTCAGAGTTTGCAAGTTTTGAAAGTTAGGGGCTGTTTGGCAAGTGCTGAACCAGTAAGTGCTGAACCAGTAAGAGGTCTGAATGGGTAAGAGGCTCTGAACCAGTAAGTGCTGAACCAGTAAGAGCTGTTTGGTTGTATCTCTGAATGACTGTGCAGAATGACTATATTACCCCTCTGAACTATTATGTACTGAATGAAATGTATCTGTTTGGCAAGAGTTCTGAATAGTGTACAGATTGATGAAAAATTGTAAAAGAAAAATACAAAACGCCATAGAAAATCCAAATTACACATCAATCCTTTAAATTCCATGGAAACATACGAAAATCCAAATACAAACTAACACAACATACGAAATCCAAATACAAATAACACAACTCTGCATACAATTTTAATTTGAATCATTTGGAAGCAACTGATTAGCAATCTGGTTACGTAAAGAAGTCATATAGTCAATACCTTGTGAACCCCACTCTATGTCTTGAACTAACAGGCCATCATTTTCCCCACAATGCATTTCATGAAACATCGTGTTCTCATCATAGTCCATAAATAACTGATCATAAATATTGCATTTCCTTATAAAATTATGGATGGCGAAACAAGCAATCACTATGTCTCTTTGTATTGGAAAAGAAAAGGGAGCCATTTGCTTTAGGATTGGGAATCTCGCCTTTAGAACACCATATGCACGTTCAATGACATTTCTGAGTTGTGCGTGAGCATGATTGAATCTTTCTTCCTTAGTTAACGCACGTTGTCGTCGAAAATCGGCTAACCAATACCTCGTACCACGGTATGGAGTCATAAATCCACGAGTGTTGGTGTACGCAGCGTCACAAAGGTAATACTTATCTGTATCAGTATCAAAACTATCATATAAAAAACAAATAATGTATGAAATGAACATTGAAGAATGGTTAAAAACCTGGTGGCGGAAAAGGAAAGCCAGAATTTGGGTTGAATGCAACTTCTTTTAAAACTCGTGAATCATGTGCAATGCCCTCCCATCCGGCCCATACGAATGTGAATATCATATCAAAGTCACATATTGCTAATACATTTTGAAAGCATTCACCTTTTCCTCTTCCCCTGTAACGAGTCTGTTGATCAACAGGCACGATCGCATGTATAAGAGTTCCATCTAAGGCACCTATTGCTCCAGGAAATATTTCTTTTAGCCTTCTATGTCGTTCGGAGTTATTTGCGCTTACATTAGAAGATGTTGGAACTATAACTTCTCTTGCGAAATTCATCATTGCCTTTAGGACCTCATGAAAACATCTATGAATTGTTTCCGTTGAGTGTTGAAACCTTCGGAAATCATCATCAGAAAGTGTGTGTTTCTCAATCATCATCTTTGCCAACTTGCTAATATCTTCACCAACTTCTATAAGCTGTGACTCTAATGTTGCCTTACGTTTTCGTTTCTCTCCTTTTTCTTTTTTTTGGGACCGAATACTTGACTCCTCACTAACACCTTTACCTGGGGAATCCACTTGAGTGCATTCGACATCCATACCATCCAAATTGTGCTCATTCACTTCCTCAGAAGGATGAGGAAGCGTAGAACTTGGCCCCCAACTATCAAACCCATTTGAAGTAGACCCCTCAAACAATTGACAACAAAGCTCGGGGAAAGCAAGTGGCGCACTTCTCAAAGCTTCTACATACTTGTTAGACTGTGTGAAGAAATATTTTAAATTACTATAAAATTAATGGAATATACCACTACTAATTATTAGTATAAAACAGATACCTTCATCTCAATTTGCCACTCTTCTTCTGACAAGTTAAAGCTGTTTGTAACTGGATCATAGACATTCCCGGTTTTGTTTTTAAGCTTTAACCAAGCTGCAAATTTTCCTTTTAGAAAATCATAGTGATTCTTCATTTGACGTTGTTCCACTATGAAATTATGTTGTGTTTTCAAATTTTCAGCTACAGTTTTCCATGACGCTTGTTTAAGACTGCTTCCTTCACGTCCATTAACGGTTATTTCATGAACACATGCTTCAAGAAAGGTTTTTTCAACACCTTCTTGCTTCCAATTAATCCTAATCCTTTTTGCCATTTCTTTGGTTCTTGGATCCTAAAGATTAGGGATTTAAACCACCTCAATCATACCAATTATCCAATATTTCTAATATAACAACTATCTGAAAGTGTTCACTAGAATATCTAGAAAGAAAACATGGGTACACACACATAAACACACAAGGGCCTAGTTCGATTTTGGGGCAAATCCATAAACATATCATCAAGAATTGAACAAATCCAGAAAATTAAACAAATCCATAAACATATTATCAAGAATTGAACAAATCCAAATCATAATAAACACATCATAATAATCAGAAAAATAATAATCAGTTTAATAATCAGAAAAATAATGACTAATAAACACATCATAATACAAATCCAAATCATAATAATCAGAAAAATAATAATCAGTTTAATAATCAGAAAAATAATGACTAATAAACACATCATAATACAAACCAAATCATAATAATCAGAAAAATAAACACATCATAATAATGAGTAATATAAATGAAAATCAGTTTAATACAAAAAAAAAAAAAAAAAAACCTAGGTAAAACGAACCTGGGTATGGTCGCTGTCGGAGGGCTGTGGGAGGTGGTGAGGAGACGGGAGAGGAGAAAGGGGACGAGGAGACGAGGAGACGAGGAGAGGAGACGAGGTGTTCGGTGGTGAGGTGTTCGGTGGTGAGGAGACGAGGTGGGGAGGAGGAGGAGACGAGGAGAGGAGGAGGAGGGCGGAGGTTTTGAGAGGAGACGAGGAGAGGAGGAGGAGGGCGGCGGGAGGTGGTGAGGAGACGGGGTGGGGGCGGAGGTTTTGAGAGCTTAGGGTTTCTTGTCCATCAGAGGTGAAAGGGGAGAAAGGGGCAACTGCGGTCTTTTTTTCATTCAGCATGTTGATATATCTGAATGATTCAGAACTGAATCATTAAGAGGCTTCCCATTAAGAGGCACAACCAAACAGCCCCACCTCTGTCCGAATAAGAGGTCCACCTCTTAATGATTCATTAAGAGGTGTGCCAAACAGCCCCTTAATAATCAAAATTGAAAAATCTGTTAACTTTTCAAACAAATTGTCGGACGGTAGTTGAATGAGAATTGGTCTCATATGTGTCATTTATTTACGTTAACTATATTCCAAGCAGTTGTTCTCATTACACGTTTAGATTTCTTGCATGTGCAGAAGCTAAAGGCGAAGAGAACATGTTCGATGATAAGCTTCGGAATGAAGACATGACGTGAAGGCACTCAAATGATAAAGATGATCGAGTTGCCGCTGATCAATCACCAACACCACAAGGATCTCAAGTATTGAAGATCAAAAGATTCACGAGCATAATCAAAGGGGGAGTTTATTGATACACTTCCTAGATAAAAGCGGGAGTTTGTTAATACACTTTCTACTTACAACACGTGAAGACTTTGAAGATCCTTTCCAAGAAAAAGAACCATCACGAGATGGAGAACGAGATTACGAACCTCGCGAGCAACATCCAAGGGGGAGTTTGTTGATACATATTATGTGGATACGACTCGGCTCGGTTCGACTCGACTACTAAGTGAAGGCCGTAGTCAAGACATCATCCTGTCTTGACTAGGTATGCGATTTACTTTGTAACGTACGATGTAAGTGCAACTGCGTGTGTGCAGTTTGCATATAGTATTGCTTATGTGTTGTGTTTGTTGTTTGGACCATTTGATTGAAGCCCAACATAAGAAGTAGTCCAATGATGAAGCCCAAGTCTGAGGCCCATAAATGTGATGAAATCAGGGGACCAACATGTGACGAAAACAGAAGGTGACGAAATCCCCTGATTTCGTCAAACATATTGGGATTTCGTAATGATGTTGAGTGTTCGTCAACGGGTCTTCGTCAACAACTTGATTTCGTCGAGGTGTTACTATATATACCCAGACAACAGACAGAAACACTTAGAGCACACAGAAACGAAGTCTGAATAGATTTCATAGCGAACACACAGTAAATACACGCACACTAAGAGTTTATGAGAGCATCTTGTAAACATTGCTTTGTAACCGTTTTCTAGATTAATACATTGGAGTGTTAATCGGTGAATCTTGTGTTTTTCGTGTTCCTAACTTGGTTTAACTTACCCGTTTGGATTCTGCACTCACGGGTTTGTCGGAAAACAGGAATAGAGGTTGACTCGATCCTCCGGGTGGACCTACAAAAACGTACAACAATGAAGATTCAAACAAAAATGAAAACATTATGAGCAATCAACATGTTACAATTAGAACTCATAGGTTGAATAACCAGCACAGCTGACCAACGGAGCGTTAAGACTTTGTTTGAATGAAGAACTAAACTTCCATGTAACAACCGATCTTCCGGTTATTTGAGAAAACACCACCTTAAAAAAGTGGACCTAGAACAAGTAAATGAAAGATGCCTAGTTAGTTAGGTGCATTTGCAACCTTTGCACTAGATATTCTTGAGGCAACCGAGCTATGGTCTTGAGCCCCTCTCCTCACTGCCTTCCCATGTCCACCTTAACAAAACAACATATATACATAAGAAACATGTTTTTTAAATAATAACAAACCAAATAAAAAATAATTTAAGTCAATCAACTTACCTTCAAGAACAAAAATCTCCAAGAAGATACCAGCTACAACATTTAAATCTGTGGATGGAGTGATCTAAAAGTCTTCATAATTTCACTTTCCTTACAAGGTTGACGTGGGGGAAACAACATCTATTGAGTTGCATGAAAGTTGATCCAGTTCGAGCAATGCATGTGGTTGAAGTCTTGAAGATGACGCATCTTCAGATCCAGGCGACGCTAACCAGAACCCTTCTGCAGGACAACCTAGATCCACTGATGATTGGCAGAAGAAGTTGGATTTTGAGATGAAGTCATCATCATCTCCGCTCAAAGCGTCTTCATCCCCAAATGAAGGTGAAGAGAACTCCACACCTTTGAAATACAAATCTTTGAAAAAGTTGACATCCAAAGCCTCATCGCTATCACCTCCACCCGCGATTCTCTCAAAAGATGAGGCTGACGGAAGAATCAATGCAGAGGCAGGCGGTCAGAGATTGTAGAAAACCGGCCTAGAAGGAACCTTGATAAGAAGGAAGAAAGACCCAACTTTTCGATCCAGCTATCACGTAAGGAAATTGAGGAGGATTTCATTGCTATGACAGGAAAGAAACCTCCAAGAAAGCATAATAAACCACCTAGAAGTCTTCAGTTGAAAGTAGATGTAAAGCAATCGCTGATCGCTGCATGTTTTGCAAACTTTGTAGGACAAGTAACAACCTGTTTCAACCAAAAGTACCATATTCAGTATTTATAACAAACAGTTGAAACTAGAGCTTGAATATTAATTTCATATCAGGATGTGGATATCTTGATTTTAACAAGTCTACAACAACCACCATACCTCTATCCCAGTGGATAGAGAGGTGAAACAGTATAATCACATGGTGAAACAGTATAATAGTAACAAATTAATTAAATCAGGGGCTTAGCTTTGTAGGGGCCCCTGGGCGCCTGACCGCCGAACTTTTCGCTCTTTAGTGTCTGGTTTGTAATTTTCGTAAAAAAAAATTTAGGTATATACGTTTTCCACCCCCCGGTTTTATAATTTTTATAGGTATATACGTTTTTGACCCCAGGTCGGAAATCTCAAGCTTCGCCACTGAATTAAATTATTTAGCACTAGAAGTTGTGTCTCTCTTATTTGTTTCACATAAAAACCCTTATTATCAAATAAACATTTCATAAATTCATAGTCCTGTTGGTTGTTTTTCCATACGAGTCTGCTACACTGACACTAACTCTGACCAGTTTCAACCCATAACTTTCAAAAATTAACAAGTTGACGATGAACAAAAACCACCAGGTGCCAAACACTTGAATATTTTAACAGAATAATAATATATATAAAGATACTTTTTGTTGGATTTTTGTAGGTCCCGAAATCGGAGGATCGATAACGAAAACCTATCCTTATTTATGACAAACAATGTCACGGGTGCGGAATCCCCGTAACGATGCCAAATCAAACACAGTAAATAACACACGCGGTATAATCAATGAAACACAATCTATTGATTAAAATGGGATGAGAACCAAGAACAACTGATACACACAAAGTTTGACAGAATAACTTTAAGGGTATGCTCTTATCTAGTTTCTGAGTGAAACCAGAAAGTGTTTATATAGTAGCCTGGGCCTTAGTCTCGACGAAACACAAGGTGGGTCGACGAAACAAACATTTGGGCCAGGTACTGGGCCTGAAGCAGCCCAACAGTCGACGAAACAAGTCTGTTTCGTCGCTGATGTTGACGAAACAAGTCTGTTTCGTCGTTGATGTCGACGAAACAAGATCAATTGACACAAGTGTGTTTCGTCGAGAGGTGTTCGACGAAACAAATCTGTTTCGTCGAAGGCTGCCAAAGATGATCTGTTTGCTGCAAACAGACAGTTGCAGCAAACTTATACAAACACAAATATAATGACCATAATACCCTTATATGCAACATGCATTGTTCGTATACATTACATACCAAATAGAGAAAATAATAAGTCGGACACAAATGGATAGGAGGATATCCGACTTGGTCGACGGCAAATACAGACCGATAAACATAAAAAGACCGTACAAATTACAATGAATAACAAGACTAGTTACAGACACAAAAAGGTGCACCAACAAAATCCCCCTTGTCTGTTACTCGTCTTCAGTCTTCAATCTTCTTTCTTCAGTGTTGTTCGGACCACGAACTGCCCGCATGAATTCCCCGGTAGTAGCAAAAACAAGCGACGCGCTGAAATTTCAAAGCTTGATGTGCGTCCTGATCTTCATAGAAAATGTCGTGACGATATAATCTGTTGATGTCATCCTCGGACATGTTAACAATCCACATCGGATCCAACATCCGGTAATTTGCACGATCACCTCTAAACACGATCACGGCTTCATGAGTGTCTGAGTCGTAGCACCATAATGCCATATCTTCGAGAAAATCCTGGTGCATCGGCATTAATGGGATTTTATCTACGAGTTTCGCTGGCTGATATACAAGCTTGTAGCGCCCCGTGTTCATTGCTGGATCAAGAGTAAACTTTATCTGTTGATAGATGGGGAACTGTGGCTTGTAAGATTCGTCTTTCCAGCCAGACTTCTTGTTCATCTTTATCAGTCGCTCGAATAAAGTTGCACCATCAAAGTTTGAGCGATTTATGAGATCAATCTTGGTCAATGCTGCCACATCATAAAAAGGTAAAGATAGAATGCTCAGCAACGACCGGAAGTATTGAATTCCAAATTCACGTTTGATTGCGACACAATGTATTTCTTTGACGAACATCCAACAGAGGATTCGTCCACTCGGCTTTGCTTTTTCGAATTGTAAGTAATCGACTTGAGCGACTTCTGGTACAGGCTTGGATACCTTTGATAAGAATTGTTTTCGCCATTCGGAGAATGCATCTGCAGCATTTTCCGACGTATCACGATTCTTTAAATGCTCATCTATTTCATCCACATTCTCTTGTAACCAATCTTCATCGAAGGGCTCGAATTCAGTCCCGTCCTTACGCACATACGCTGACTTCTACTCATTTCCCTCAAAAACAATTTCTTCAATGTTTTCAACATCAGTAGATTCGGGCTCACTTGGCATTCGATCAATTTCTGCGTCATCAATCTCTCTCATAGCATGTAAAGCAAGAAATTGCTCATGAGACAGATCCTCAACAATTTCTCCTTCTTCAAGCAATTCCCCAGTGATTGGATGAACTACCTGTAATGCAAAATCAGCACTGCTTGGAACAGAAGATGTACCTTCAATCTGTTGAACTGTTCCAGAAGAGGTTCCTTGAGAAGATTCAATCACTGGCGGCTGAACAACAACAATTGCAGAAGATGTAGCGGCTGTCGGCTGCTGTGATGTAGTAGAAGTATCAGGATTCCCTTGATCTTCAGGATCATCATCCTTTTTCTTCATAACTTCTTGTTGTTTACATCGATCATCCCACAGAGTAACAACCTTCTGTCGAAGAAACTTATAGCCAGCAGTTAGCGTCTTAACTCCATCTTGTATCTTTGTATTCCGTGACTCGTACCATTCTTTCATGTAGTCACATATTCCTCTAAGATCTTCAGCCAACTTTTGAAGTATAGTGCTACTTCTCTCTCGCTCTCTTCGTCAGCAGCCTTCAAACGAGCATTCTCAGCTTTAAGTGAATCAATCTCAGCTTGTTGTCGCTCTGATACCACTTGTAGGTCCCGTTTTTCCGGTGGATCGATAACGAAAACCTATCCTTGTTTATCACAAACACGGTAACAGGTGCGGAATCCCCATGACGGTGCAAACCAAACACAGTTAATAAAACACACGCGTAACCAAAGATTCAATATATATTGATTAGGGACGAGAACGGATACAAACATATACAAACAATGTTTTACAGACTCTCTCAAAGTCTCACAGCTCTCATCAGTTTCACACAGAAACTGTGAGGGGTATTTATACTAGACACAGACACAGACCATGACGAAACGCAAGGAGGACACGACGAAACACTAAAGTCGACGAAACACATTCTGTTTCGTCGACATACATTAATCTAACATCTTGTTTCGTCGAGTTGTGTTAAAGCCCAAATTGAAAGTCAAAGTCCACTTCAAGTCTTCGGCCCAAAAGAAAAGAATCGGCCCAGATTACTTTCTGTTTAAATGTTTGCACAATTTCAACATAGGACAAAGGTTGTGACATCACCATGACATCACAATGATGATGTCATGGTGATGTGTAAACGGGACTTTGATTGCGGCGCTCCGTGCTTCGCGTGTCGAACTCTGGGGCGCACAACTGAGGAATATCGTGACGTCGGGCTTGAGTCGGACCTAATCGAGTCGAAACCAAGTCGAACCGAGCCGAGTCAAACCGAGCCGAGTCGCATCCACACAAAGTGTATCAACAAATTCCCCCTTGGACGCTACTCATGATGGTTCGTCTTCTGTGTCTTTCGTGTCGGAGGATCTTCAAAGTCTTCACGCGTCGTAAGAAGAAAGTGTATCAACAAACTCCCTTTTTCATTCAGGTAGTGTATTAATAAACTCCCCCTTAGAATGAACTCTCCATTGAGTTATGCCCGTGAATCTTTTGATCTTCAATTCTTTAGATCCTTGTGGTGTTGATGAGGGATCAGCGGCAACTCGATCATTTTTATCTTTTGAGTGCCTTTACTTCATGTCTTCACTTTACGGCTTGTTATCTGACATGTTCTCTTTGCCTTTAGCTGATTCTGATGTCATATCTGCACATACAGGAAAGCTAAACACGCAATGAGAACAACCGCTTGGAATATAGACAAATTAAACAAACGACACAAATGAGATCTAATCTCAATCAAACACCGACCAACAACAGTTTGAAAGTTTAGAAAATGATCAATTTTAATCCTTTAACTTTCAAAACTTGTTAACTTCGACTGTTTATGAAGGTGCAATTGTTTTCCGGCTTACAATCAGGATTTTGGGTAGGATAGACTCGAGTTCCAACATCGGTCAATAAAAAATAAACTAGAAGCAAAATCATTTTGGCTTTTATAAAGTTTATATTAAAACACACCTAAAATCATTTTGGATTTTTTCATTTTTCAAATGTAAAGACGGAAAGCAATAAATAAATAAATATATACAAAGATGTAGAAACTGAAAGTAGTAAATAAATATTTACTGTCACACCCCGACCACGTGGAACATACAAAACGTGGCGGAAACATCGGGGAGTGTTGTAACAGAATTAATGTTTCAAATCCATGGCAATTGAAATTTCGTTTTATTCATTAGAAGTGTTACAATGTCTAAACAAACATGGAAAATACAACATAATTAACTAGTCTGCATCTTTTATTGTCACTAAGGCCCATGTCCGCCTAAGTGTATCTTGATCATCTTATGCAACAGCTCCTGAAAAACACATGTGAAAATATGGTACGTCAGCATAAAAATGCCGGTGAGATACATAGGTTTTGTGAAAATAGGTTTCATGACTTATGTTTGAGAAAATGTTTAGTCATGAACCTTGTTATTTGCTTTGTTTAGTAAATCACTTGAAAAACGATAAGATCAGATGATATGTATAAATAAATGTCAGGTTAAATGAATAACCATGTAAAATGAGTTTGTATAAGATAAGTTGTTTGTAAAACAATGTCTTGTGAAAAGTATGTTATTTGTATAAAATGTTATATATCTCAAATTGAAATGATTCAAATAACGCTACGATATGTAATACCATACAAACACTTATATATAGGAAGTACCAGCGGCGTATCCACCGTGCTTGTATCATATTACACACGCATCGTTACTTAATCACTTAATCAAACCAAACCAATCAATGTAAATTGTCCATGTATAAATGAATTTGTCAAATGTATTGAATAATATGTCAAAATGCATGATCAATGTAAATCATGTAATGTGTAACCTAAATGATATGTATGGCTAGTGAAAACGCATCAACTAAACCATAGGTGAAAATGCACAAGAACAAAGTATTGAAGTAAAACTTGTTTAAATCAACGTTATGTTTTGTGTAAATGCATGATCAAGGTCAATCATGTAATGTGTAAATGCATGATCAAGGTCAATCATGTAATGTGTAAATGCATGATCAAGGTCAATCATGTAATGTGTAAATGCATGATCAAGGTCAATCATGTAAAAATGTCTATGTCAAAATGTTTATGTCAAATGTCTATGTCAAAATGTCATGTATGGCTAGTGAAATGTCTCAACTAAACTATATGCACAAAAGCAAAGTATTGAAGTAAAACTGTGTTTAAATCAATATTATGTCTTGTGTAAATGCATGCTATACTGAATATGAACATTTATGCAGTGTTGTTTTAATGCATACATCCAAGCCTTGCGACTGAGGTGATAAACCCTTAAACAAATTAAAGGTCTATCTGTGTAAATATCAACGAATTCGGTCATTCCTTTCTGTCCCCTTTCCCTGGGATGTCCGGAACGGGAGTTGTCAATTCCTATGGTACCACTACCTACTAACGAACGGCGTAGCTAATGTTAATGGATATATTGTCCCATGTAAACAAACCAAATGTCATACCAAAATGTAAACATGTGAAAACAATGCACTAAGTATGTAAACAAATGAACATACATAGCGTGAAATGTCATGTAAAACAATGTACTAAGTAATGCACACAATGGGCAATACCTAGCATGAAATGTCATGTAAAACGATGTACTAAGTAATGCACACAATGGGCATACCTAGCATGAAATGTCATGTAAAACGATGTACTAAGTAATGCACACAATGGGCATACCTAGCATGAAATGTCATGTAAAACGATGTACTAAGTAATGCACACAATGGGCATACCTAGCATGAAATGTCATGTAAAACGATGTACTAAGTAATGCACACAATGGGCATACCTAGCATGAAATGTCATGTAAAACAATGTACTAAGTAATGCACACAATGGGCACACCTAGCAGGAAATGTCATGTAAAACAATGTACTAAGTAATGCACACAATGGGCACACCTAGCATAAGATGAAATGAAATCATGTACTATAATGTACTAACGAACATAGCATGTATATGATGTGAAAACAGGAAAGCATGAAAGTAACAAGTAGGCACATGTGTTCCACCCCAAAACAGTTTGGAAAATAGTAAAAGAGGGGTCTATGTACTCACTTGAGATTGCTCAGTAGTCCTTGAGTAACAACCAAACAATGCTAGAGATCACGGAAATCAAACGGCACCTAATATAGGTAACTATGTTAATTAACCGGACCTAAATCGGAAGATTGGGTAGCATTAGGGTTTGTAAACCAAATGAGTGTAGGAACTCATATGATATGGTTTAACAAAGCCTACATACTAAATGAAACTTAACCTAAGTGCTTTCGACCCATTATGACCCGTTTAGGTAGCTTATGCTACTTTAACGCGTCGTTCGCGTGAAACGCATTCGGACCGCCTAACTAGTCCTATGACAAGTGTTATATGCCTAAACATGTTACATAATCAGTTATGTGACAAAAGTTTAGGTTACATATGCTTAATTACCAATTATACATGAAAAGGGTATTCTGGTAATTTACCTAAGGCATATAAACTACCTATCATACAACTACTTAAACGATGTGACCATAGGGTATAACCTCGGAAGGTTATTCCCTACCTACTATGGTCACCTAATGTATTTGGTCCGATCCTAATGATCGACCAAATGGGTCGAGTTCGAAGGTATAGGCGATTTATTAGATCGCCTACCCTACGACTCTAGACAACGTGGTAATCAGTGGGCATAGTCCCAAAGGACTATGACCAACGTGATTACACTCACGTTGCGAAGTTCAAACGAACTTCGCATTGACCATTACTGGTCAACGCTGAAAGTCAAACAAAGTTTGACTTTCTGACTCGAAAAGCAGTAAAAATAAGGAAAAGAACGAAAGAATACTAACCCAGGGTCCCCGAATGCTAATCCCGATTCGAGAATCTCAGGTATGAAACAATGGTTTCAACTTAGAGTTTCTAAAATCAGAATTCTAGTGCATTTGAAGTAATGGGGGGTGGGGTATTTATAGTATTTGGTCCACCATTGAGATCGTTTCTTGGAAAAGGGGAAACGATCAAGGCCGTACACTTGTTGCAAGGTTATGGAAGCTTAATTCCATCCTTATCATCTGACTAGGCAAAGGAGAACATGTGGTTGTGGATCAAACATGTGCAAACAGCCTGTTTTAGAAACTCTGCATCTGGTCAGAAGACCCCCTGCGCATCGTAGCCAAAAAGGGCCTGCGCATCGTAGGGGTTATCTTTGGCAGATTTACACTTTTGGTCCCTGCAGTGCAATAAGGTCATTTTTGACACGTTTAAGGCCCGTTAACCCCATTTCAAAGCTCTAAAATGAAGTTAAAGTATAGGGAACTTAAAATGTGTTCAAAAATATCTCGGATGTCGGTTCGTTTGGCCGTACGAACGCGATGTTCGGTTAATTACGACGGAATGCGCATAAGCGCGAAAAACGAACCAAATGACGAAACAAATGGATTTTTCTTAAAGCGAACACTAAAATATAATATAGTCATGCTTATATAAATTTTTGGATGTCCAGATGTATTCAGAACGTAAGTTATGCGCGAAAATGCAAACTTGTGCACTTTTTGACACTTTTAGTCCCTGAATGACACAAAAGTTTATTTTAGCATACCGAACACCTCAAAGCCTATCTCTAAGCTATGTAAAGGATATTTATGGTATGTTTAACTTATGGTCATGTTCCGGAATGTCTGTTACAGTTCAAATTGGCATACTTTCGCAGTTTGTCAACTTTAGTCCCTGTAAGCGATTTAATTTGATTTTGCCATACCAAAGCCTTCAAAACTTATTTCTAAGTTATGTAAAGGTTATTTAAGGTATGTTAAGCCTATTTCACTATTCCGGAGTGTTCGTTGCATTAAACTGGTTATATCTACGCATCAGTGCGCGTATAACCTTCCAGAAAGTGATTTAGAGTTTGGAATTGAACAAAAATTGATATGTGCAAATGATACACATATTTTTACAAATCCCAAGTATGAAATATAATATTTCATTGGTTCGGTATTTGTTTGATGGCCATGGAGGCACAGGTGTTACAGTCTCCCCTACTTTAGGAAATTTCGTCCCGAAATTTATTTAGAGGAAACTTGTGAGAGCTTGAAAGCATGAAGTTGAAAAGATCGGACAACATTGGTTAGGGTTCTTGAACTTTTGGTAACCTTAATAACATCATGATTTCAATGTAAGAGGGATACTTATATACAAGTATATGAAGCATCATTGGTGCGTCCACCGTACCTCTAGTACATCGTTCTCATGTTGTTATTTTTTTTTTGTCACTATCGGTTCTTACACATAATAAACCTTACTGGGTTTCTGTGCACTAAATTTCATAATTATGTAGGCCTCCATAATTAGACAATTCCTTGCACAGTTCACACAGTCTATTTTATAATGCGTAGGGTAAAACCAAATGAACAATCCTGTGATGAGCGTGACTTAGACCGCCATAGAGTCCTTTAGACTAAATCAATAAATGATTTAAATAGACTATCAAGGAGTCTGTTCAGCTACATCACTAGATGTCATTCTTTAACCAGATTATGAATCAATCTTTTTGACTAGACCATTAAAGGTCTCTTATGAATCATGGAGTGGTACTATATAATCCAAGGGTCTTAACTATTACATAGAAGCCCATTTAAGGATTAAAGGTAGTACCTTTTGAATATCCTGCTACGAATCCCTCATATGAAGATATGAAAGATCCTGCGAGGATTTGGATAACTAATTATCCAGAGTATAAAAACCAAAATACTTAAATGAAAACTCAAGATGCATAAACACATAGTCATATAACCACAAAGATTGTTTGTTAATTTGTCTTGTTACTTGCGTACATGCATTTAAAGCACACTAGGAATCCATTCAACGGATTTCATTTGGTACTTTAAACGTTATCAAGAATCTAACTATAAAGATAGAAAGATTTTTGAAGAGAAAATTCGATTTCGATTATAAAGAACCGAAATGTTCGAATTAAGGTTCATAAGGAATCCAATTAAGGACTCTGATTTGAATGATGATCATCCACAAGGGTCTAAATATGAAGATAAAAAGATCCCATATGGATTTTAGAAGTTGAAGATGTTTTGATACCTTGCACTGGACGTGCTTATGTCAAAACATGAAGTAAAATGCTTATGAGGTTGAGATGCTAGATATGTCAAGGCGACATACGAAGCAGAATTTGAAGGTTAAGTAAATGTGTGAGGAAAATATATTTGGAAAACTATGCATGGGAAAAATGTTTTTGAAACCTTATATATAATATTTTGAAATCATAAAGTAGGTGTACTAGGTAAGTATATTTATAAAAATGTTTTAAAATCATGCGAGATGAATTTTGAAATTATGTATAAGGTTTTTGAAAGACATGAATGATGCTTTTCGAAATCATGCACATGATAATAAAATGTATTGTGTTAATATTGTCTTCAGACTATATGAAATATTTTGAAATTTGAAAGGTTGGTTTTGATAACATGGCCAATGTTTTTTGAAATAACATAGACAATGTATCTAGAAAAATTGTTTTCAAACTATATGAAATATTTTGAGATCATGAAGATTGTTTTTGAAATACCTGTACTGTGTATGTTGAAAAAAAAATCAAAACGTAATGGGTATGAGATTTGAAAATATCCTTAGTTATCCAACCAAGGATTCAAAGGTACTGATGTGCAGAAGCATGATTACTCATAATGTCACTTTATTTTCTGTACTTCGTATCTTAGAATGAAACGAGTACTTAAAATTTTCGAAGGAATCATGAGCGATCATTTGAAAGAGAGAATCACAATAGTAGTTTGTAAGGAATATAGTTCCTTGATGTAGGTATCATAGGAAAAGTCATACACGCATGTAATTATACTTGTATATCAGAATTGTGAACAACAACTTTTATTTATGAACAAGACATATTGTTTCACAATACATGAGAACAAAAGAAACAAAGGCATAAGACAGCAATATCCTTTGTTCAGCCGAATGCTCATCCAAGGGTTGGATTTGCATTAGCAAGCTTTGGGCAGTTGTGGCGGAAGTGACCAATCTCTCCGCAGTTGAAACATGAACCCAGTGGGAATTTCGCAGCGTTCCCTTGAACCGGAGCTTGAACCTGAGCAGCCTGATTTTGTCCCAAACGACAAACTTTGGCCAAATGCCCAAGTTTACCACACGTCGTGCATTGCCAGCAAACTTGTTGTAACGCGTGATGACCGTTGCAGCGTGCACAATGAGGTGCAGTACCGGCATATGCTTTCTTTGCAGGTGGCTGAGCTGGTTGGTTGGGAACGGCTCGACCATTGTGAGCGACCACGGCGAAGTTTTGAGGAGCCTTTCGCTTCTTTGACTTCTTAGGCGATCGTTCATCCATGGTCTTTGATTCCCCGATTGGTTTCTTGGCTGGTGGTGCTGTCACTTGACTAGGTCCTGCCTGTCTTGGTGACTCTTGGGTGGCTTCATCCTGGAGACGATACATGGCAGTAGCCAATTCAACAACCTTCAGGACTACTTCGCCTATTCGTAGGGTAAATTTGGCAGTCTGCTCGGATATCTGGGCGTCATCGTGATGAAGAGACATTCTAGAAGAAAATGAAAGACTTAGGAAGAAACAAGTGGAAGATTATTGGACAATCAAAACAGAATGATGAAGATTTCGATCATTTGTTTGTTACCTAAGGCAAACAAATGAGACGGTGACTAATCAAAGTAAATGGGTCAAAAATAATGTATCGCGAAGACATGCTCGCCTATAAGTGAACACTCATCCCAAGAATTCCCAGGTAAGCACAACTGGTCTCGCGTCTGATGAGATGTATACGAAGTGCTTGCCTAGACAGAAAACCCAGAATACAGGCATTCACCCTTCCAGTTTGCACGTGTTCACATTATTTAAAACCCAAAACCTTGATGAGATTTTGAAAACTCAAAGGGGTTCAAAACCATATAACAGAGGGTTCAAAACCTAGTAATTAATCATCCTAGAACAGATGATTAGTTTTCGAAGTGGTTTTGAAATTTATGTTCTTGTTGTGGTCGTCACCTAAGGATAGGTGACGGTATTGTTTTATGACTAAACGCAAGTAAACTCGCGTTAGGGTCCTAAGAAGGTTATAGACTAGGTCAAAGCATTACTAATAACCTAATTCCCTATAACCATTGGCTCTGATACCATCTTTTCTGTCACACCCCGACCACGTGGAACATACAAAACGTGGCGGAAACATCGGGGAGTGTTGTAACAGAATTAATGTTTCAAATCCATGGCAATTGAAATTTCGTTTTATTCATTAGAAGTGTTACAATGTCTAAACAAACATGGAAAATACAACATAATTAACTAGTCTGCATCTTTTATTGTCACTAAGGCCCATGTCCGCCTAAGTGTATCTTGATCATCTTATGCAACAGCTCCTGAAAAACACATGTGAAAATATGGTACGTCAGCATAAAAATGCCGGTGAGATACATAGGTTTTGTGAAAATAGGTTTCATGACTTATGTTTGAGAAAATGTTTAGTCATGAACCTTGTTATTTGCTTTGTTTAGTAAATCACTTGAAAAACGATAAGATCAGATGATATGTATAAATAAATGTCAGGTTAAATGAATAACCATGTAAAATGAGTTTGTATAAGATAAGTTGTTTGTAAAACAATGTCTTGTGAAAAGTATGTTATTTGTATAAAATGTTATATATCTCAAATTGAAATGATTCAAATAACGCTACGATATGTAATACCATACAAACACTTATATATAGGAAGTACCAGCGGCGTATCCACCGTGCTTGTATCATATTACACACGCATCGTTACTTAATCACTTAATCAAACCAAACCAATCAATGTAAATTGTCCATGTATAAATGAATTTGTCAAATGTATTGAATAATATGTCAAAATGCATGATCAATGTAAATCATGTAATGTGTAACCTAAATGATATGTATGGCTAGTGAAAACGCATCAACTAAACCATAGGTGAAAATGCACAAGAACAAAGTATTGAAGTAAAACTTGTTTAAATCAACGTTATGTTTTGTGTAAATGCATGATCAAGGTCAATCATGTAATGTGTAAATGCATGATCAAGGTCAATCATGTAATGTGTAAATGCATGATCAAGGTCAATCATGTAATGTGTAAATGCATGATCAAGGTCAATCATGTAATGTGTAAATGCATGATCAAGGTCAATCATGTAAAAATGTCTATGTCAAAATGTTTATGTCAAATGTCTATGTCAAAATGTCATGTATGGCTAGTGAAATGTCTCAACTAAACCATATGCACAAAAGCAAAGTATTGAAGTAAAACTGTGTTTAAATCAATATTATGTCTTGTGTAAATGCATGCTATACTGAATATGAACATTTATGCAGTGTTGTTTTAATGCATACATCCAAGCCTTGCGACTGAGGTGATAAACCCTTAAACAAATTAAAGGTCTATCTGTGTAAATATCAACGAATTCGGTCATTCCTTTCTGTCCCCTTTCCCTGGGATGTCCGGAACGGGAGTTGTCAATTCCTATGGTACCACTACCTACTAACGAACGGCGTAGCTAATGTTAATGGATATATTGTCCCATGTAAACAAACCAAATGTCATACCAAAATGTAAACATGTGAAAACAATGCACTAAGTATGTAAACAAATGAACATACATAGCGTGAAATGTCATGTAAAACGATGTACTAAGTAATGCACACAATGGGCAATACCTAGCATGAAATGTCATGTAAAACGATGTACTAAGTAATGCACACAATGGGCATACCTAGCATGAAATGTCATGTAAAACGATGTACTAAGTAATGCACACAATGGGCATACCTAGCATGAAATGTCATGTAAAACGATGTACTAAGTAATGCACACAATGGGCATACCTAGCATGAAATGTCATGTAAAACGATGTACTAAGTAATGCACACAATGGGCATACCTAGCATGAAATGTCATGTAAAACAATGTACTAAGTAATGCACACAATGGGCACACCTAGCAGGAAATGTCATGTAAAACAATGTACTAAGTAATGCACACAATGGGCACACCTAGCATAAGATGAAATGAAATCATGTACTATAATGTACTAACGAACATAGCATGTATATGATGTGAAAACAGGAAAGCATGAAAGTAACAAGTAGGCACATGTGTTCCACCCCAAAACAGTTTGGAAAATAGTAAAAGAGGGGTCTATGTACTCACTTGAGATTGCTCAGTAGTCCTTGAGTAACAACCAAACAATGCTAGAGATCACGGAAATCAAACGGCACCTAATATAGGTAACTATGTTAATTAACCGGACCTAAATCGGAAGATTGGGTAGCATTAGGGTTTGTAAACCAAATGAGTGTAGGAACCCATATGATATGGTTTAACAAAGCCTACATACTAAATGAAACTTAACCTAAGTGCTTTCGACCCATTATGACCCGTTTAGGTAGCTTATGCTACTTTAACGCGTCGTTCGCGTGAAACGCATTCGGACCGCCTAACTAGTCCTATGACAAGTGTTATATGCCTAAACATGTTACATAATCAGTTATGTGACAAAAGTTTAGGTTACATATGCTTAATTACCAATTATACATGAAAAGGGTATTCTGGTAATTTACCTAAGGCATATAAACTACCTATCATACAACTACTTAAACGATGTGACCATAGGGTATAACCTCGGAAGGTTATTCCCTACCTACTATGGTCACCTAATGTATTTGGTCCGATCCTAATGATCGACCAAATGGGTCGAGTTCGAAGGTATAGGCGATTTATTAGATCGCCTACCCTACGACTCTAGACAACGTGGTAATCAGTGGGCATAGTCCCAAAGGACTATGACCAACGTGATTACACTCACGTTGCGAAGTTCAAACGAACTTCGCATTGACCATTACTGGTCAACGCTGAAAGTCAAACAAAGTTTGACTTTCTGACTCGAAAAGCAGTAAAAATAAGGAAAAGAACGAAAGAATACTAACCCAGGGTCCCCGAATGCTAATCCCGATTCGAGAATCTCAGGTATGAAACAATGGTTTCAACTTAGAGTTTCTAAAATCAGAATTCTAGTGCATTTGAAGTAATGGGGGGTGGGGTATTTATAGTATTTGGTCCACCGTTGAGATCGTTTCTTGGAAAAGGGGAAACGATCAAGGCCGTACACTTGTTGCAAGGTTATGGAAGCTTAATTCCATCCTTATCATCTGACTAGGCAAAGGAGAACATGTGGTTGTGGATCAAACATGTGCAAACAGCCTGTTTTAGAAACTCTGCATCTGGTCAGAAGACCCCCTGCGCATCGTAGCCAAAAAGGGCCTGCGCATCGTAGGGGTTATCTTTGGCAGATTTACACTTTTGGTCCCTGCAGTGCAATAAGGTCATTTTTGACACGTTTAAGGCCCGTTAACCCCATTTCAAAGCTCTAAAATGAAGTTAAAGTATAGGGAACTTAAAATGTGTTCAAAAATATCTCGGATGTCGGTTCGTTTGGCCGTACGAACGCGATGTTCGGTTAATTACGACGGAATGCGCATAAGCGCGAAAAACGAACCAAATGACGAAACGAATGGATTTTTCTTAAAGCGAACACTAAAATATAATATAGTCATGCTTATATAAATTTTTGGATGTCCAGATGTATTCAGAACGTAAGTTATGCGCGAAAATGCAAACTTGTGCACTTTTTGACACTTTTAGTCCCTGAATGACACAAAAGTTTATTTTAGCATACCGAACACCTCAAAGCCTATCTCTAAGCTATGTAAAGGATATTTATGGTATGTTTAACTTATGGTCATGTTCCGGAATGTCTGTTACAGTTCAAATTGGCATACTTTCGCAGTTTGTCAACTTTAGTCCCTGTAAGCGATTTAACTTGATTTTGCCATACCAAAGCCTTCAAAACTTATTTCTAAGTTATGTAAAGGTTATTTAAGGTATGTTAAGCCTATTTCACTATTCCGGAGTGTTCGTTGCATTAAACTGGTTATATCTACGCATCAGTGCGCGTATAACCTTCCAGAAAGTGATTTAGAGTTTGGAATTGAACAAAAATTGATATGTGCAAATGATACACATATTTTTACAAATCCCAAGTATGAAATATAATATTTCATTGGTTCGGTATTTGTTTGATGGCCATGGAGGCACAGGTGTTACATTTACAAACATTCTTTTTACGAGTTTCGAGGGTAAGAGAATCATATCAGTGTACGGTCACGCCAAAACGCTCTTGTTGTTCATTTTGTTAACAATTTGATAAGCATCCTATAACGATTATCGGTATTGTTGTCCACATAAGCTCAACTTATCAGATGTAATCATGGCGAGGGGATACGTTAAGGTATAATTTATACTTACCGACCGGTGTTCATCCACACACGACATATTCCCGTATCAAGGTATGCACGAGAGTTCATCTTACCGGTGAGTATACCGATTATCATCTGTTTGACCGTATAAAAGAATGTGAGAAACTCACTTATTTTGATTGAAAACAAGCCCTATGTGATAGAATCACTTATTGATGAGGAACTTGATTTTCGATGCATGAGGGCACAGGAGCAAGTCCTTGAACAGGTCAGTACTTTCGTACAGCAGAGAGACGAACTTGACTCCCGGATAAATGTGATATATAATCCCTTGTTTGTTTGGACATGTGATTGTTGATCACTTATTGAGGTCGAATGCTATATGTACACGTATGTATAGTATCATGGAGGATCTAGACTTCGTCTCCGTTTTGTGGTAAAATACTTATCTAAAGCTTTAAACAAAAATCAGAAACCTTTTTGACAAAGACCGTAAGCTGGTAATGATTCTCTTACCTTGAAACTCGCAAAAAGATTGTTCACTGTACAAATTCTTTATGTTATTGTCTTTCGTTAGTTTAACGTACTTTAATTTGTGTTGTAGTGTAAATTACTTGTTTTGATTAGCCGATGGTTGGAATCTCGAAGTTTTCTGCCGGAAGCCTGAAACCTACTTCATAACATGTCCTTGCATTTGAAAACTCAATCAAAATGGAAATCTGTTCAATTAAACAAAATCTGTTCAGTGTGCAAAATTTTCATGCCTTAGTGTTTTTGAAAATTGATGTCGACGAAACAAAGTATGGTCGGCGAAACAAGATATTATCGACGAAACACACATGGTCATAGTCAAAGATGTTAACTTGGTCAACCTTGGTCAAACTTATTTTAGTAGTCGACGAAACAGATTCGTTTCGTCGAGGCTACGACGAAACGAAATAGCCCATTTCCATTTCGTCGTGGGCTAACTTTTTAAGGCCCAAGTCCAGCCCAACTTGTCCGTTTCGTCGAGCCCAAAGCCGTTTCGTCGAGTATCCGTTTCGTCATAATGAGGCGGTGTATATAAGGGGTCCCAGTGTTCCACTTTTTCAAAACCCCAACTGTTTGGCTTCTTCTTCACTCAAAACCCCATACCCTCTGTAACCGACCCCAAATCTCTCAAAAACCCTCATTTTTATCTTGAAATCTAACAAACTCAAAGGTGTAAAAATGTTACTGATTGTGTTTCTAACATTATGAACCGTTTGTTTTTGTCCGAAACCCTCGGAGACTCATGTTTCCTTGTGATTTCATGTTTCTATCTTGTGTCTTGTTTGATTGCTTGTGAAATATGATAGATTTTGGGTTTATGTGAATATTTATGCTTTGATTTGGGCTATGATTTGATATACAAAAACAGGGGATGTTTGGTTGTTTATTGGTTGATTTGATTTGGTGGGTTTTGGTTAAAACTGGTGTCGATCGTGTAAACTTAAATTGGGTGTCTGTTTGTTTTGGGTAAAACATGTTTCAAAATGATGGATTGTGTTTTTCTTGTTCATCGGATTAGATCCCATACGGCGAAACAGAAAAACCCCCAAAATCGACGAAACGGATAAACCCTAACTGTTCACAAACCCCCTTTTCGACGAAACAAACATGACGAATCAAACACGACGAAACAAACATGACGAATCAAACCAACGACGAAACGAATCCGTTTCGTCGAGGTGATGTCGACGAAACAAACTGGTCAATGGTCAACTCCGTTTCGTCGTACATCTTTCTGTTTCGTCGATTGTAGGTCCCGAAATCTGAGGATCGATAACGAAAACCTATCCTTATTTATGACAAACAATGTCACGGGTGCGGAATCCCTGTAACGATGCCAAATCAAACACAGTAAATAACACACGCGGTATAATCAACGAAACGCAATCTATTGATTAAAATGGGATGAGAACCAAGAACAACTGATACACACACAGTTTGACAGAATAACTTTAAGGGTATGCTCTCATCTAGTTTCTGAGTGAAACCAGAAAGTGTTTATATAGTAGCCTGGGCCTTAGTCTCGACGAAACACAAGGTGGGTCGACAAAACAAACATTTGGGCCAGGTACTGGGCCTCAAGCAGCCCAACAGTCGACGAAACAAGTTTGTTTCGTCGGTGATGTCGACGAAACAAGATCAATTGACACAAGTGTGTTTCGTCGAGAGGTGTTCGACGAAACAAATCTGTTTCGTCGAAGGCTGCCAAAGATGATCTGTTTGCTGCAAACAGACAGTTGCAGCAAACTTATACAAACACAAATATAATGACCATAATACCCTTATATGCAACATGCATTGTTCGTATACATTACATACCAAATAGAGACAAAATAAGGTGGATAGGAGGATATCCGACTTGGTTGACGGCAAATAAAGACCGATAAACATAAAAAGACCGTACAAATTACAATGACTAACAAGACTAGTTACAGACACAAAAAGGTGCACCAATGATGTGCTGAAAAGTGGTTTAACTAAATTAACTAAATTAAACCCTAAACTAGACTCTCTAAGTTTTAAATTTATAAAACTAAGACTCTCTAAACCCTAAACCACACGACCGGCAAGTGTACCGATCGGTGTAGTATAGCCTAAGGAAGTCCGAGTATCGAACCCAAGAGACTCTACTGATTACGCTACGACTCTATCTAGACTTAAACTGACACGACCTGACTAATTGTTTATTGATTGGGGGGGTTTCTAAATATCCTAAAATTATAATTAAAAATCAACTAAATTAACTAAACGAACTAGACACGAACTCACACGAAAGCTGAACTCAAGGATGATGAAGGAACTACCTAGACAGGAATCCTGATTGCTTTTAGTTATGATTATAATTGGAAGTTGTCTGCTATGGAACCGGGATCTTAAAATTCTCACCTATCGACCCCTAATCTCTCTCAAGAGCACGCTAAGATCCCCTAAAGGTTGTTAAATTACCGGTTATTAGACTCCTTTACAAGACATCTAATGGGTTTATAAAAGTATCCTACAAGGCTCACTCCCTTACGAGACCTAAACCTAGGATATGTTTGTTTTCTCAGCTAGACTTGCTAGACAGCAGCCAAAAGGTTAACTTCCTAAGAAGGACCCACCTTGCGGTTTAATCGCTTAGACCTAGCAATAATCTCGCACCTTACAGCTATTGACGATTAGTAGAACTCTTGATTTTATAAAAATACCAATTATTACTTCTAAGGTTTATTGGCCGATTTAACCCTAAAGATTCAAGATTTATTACGTGATATAGACAGTCACCAAAATCTAAAACCTAGCATGACTCTATTATGTGATAAAGACCGTCACCAAGATTCATGCGAAGCAATAATCAATAATTAAACAACATCAAGCATGCAAACACATCTAACTGATAGAACAAACCGTTTACAATTTATAAACTATCCATAGCATTCAAAAATCCAAGAATAATCAAAACATATGCAATCATTCAACCATGTCTAGGTAGTAACAAGAAATCTAGCCGCTAAACATGTTCAAGAACAAGTTCATAATCATAGTATAATCTGAATTCATCATTAAACAATCAAAAACAAACGAAAAACGAAGAAACAAGATGATAGAACCCGTAAACTTCGATCCCGTGTGCTCCCGAATGTTTTCCGATGATTCCTTGGCGACCCGAACCTTCAAAACCTCTGAAATCAGTCTCCAATGTTGCAAAAGAAGTCCAAAATTCGTGTCAAGTCGTCTATGATGTGTCCCCCAATCGTCTGATGCTCGAATATATTAAATAATGGGGATCCCCCAATTCGTGCGGCTGCTGTTGTCGAATGGGCCCCCCATATCCTTTTCCGAATGATGTTCCTAGCCGCCCAAATCCAGCCCATGTGCGGCCCAATGTCCAATATACCACAACAATTATAATTTTCACAAAATCCCCCACATGTTCACATTTGCGGCCCAAACTTGCTGCCGTCAAACTCAACCACAATAATTAATATATATGAAGCAGCTTTCTTTAATTCATCATTTATCCTTTCAATATATTAGCCAACAACAATAATATATATTTCAGCCATCTTTTGTTTTTGTCAGTTGTTGTGCGGCTGATCATTCATGCCTTAGGAATAATATTCCTTCTAAAATATAATAATTGGCCCACTTAACGATGATGTTAATTGTGATGTGCCGCCAATATGTATATTAATCCTTATCCCACTCAAAGGCCCTTTTAATTCCTTAATTTTCATACTTATCAACAGCCCACTAATTTATAAAATAGAGATAGCGGGCTCGGCCCACTCACGGAAAATAGCGGCAATTTTTCTTCGGTCATTGGCGATCTACTCTACTCAACTATCTGGTTACTTCTTTATTACTCGTTTTCGCTCCATTTGCACCAGAACCTGCCAAAACACGATATAATATAATATAATACTAAAACTAAAAATAATAGATAAAAACTATACAAAAATTATACATTTTATACGGGACAAATATGTGTATTTTACCCCACATCAACCAACAATTTTTATTTCTCCTAATATGAATAACTCAACATCAAAATAACTTGATTTTAACATGTGTGGTTAATATAATCAGAAAAATAACCAAGTATGAAATAAATGTGCATGTTAACATTCAAAGGCTCGGACTATTGGCACACTTCTGGCGACTATCTGCACACTTAGGGTATATATATATGATTTGACAGTGTACGGACCCTGTACCTACGCTGCATATAGACCTATAAGCTGCGTATAGGTCTACGCTGCGTATAGGTCTATACGCAGCGCAGGTACAGTAGGGTGAGATTTTAGGTTTTTGTTTTTAGATGTTCAGCTTAGAACCCCTATATTTTAGTTGTTTTTATATAAAAATAACTGCATTAGAACCGGTGATCAGACTCTAAGATGTGAGATTTTAGGTTTTTGTTTTTAGATGTTCAGCTTGTAGATTTTTAAACTTTTTGTTTACAACATTTTGTTTTTTTTGTTTATCATTGTGTATTTTCTATATTTGTGACATTGTATCTTTTATGCGACTTATTTTGTCTTTTTTTCGATATTGTGTTATATTGTTCGCCATTGTTTTGTATTTTGCTCGACATTGTGTTATATTTTGCAAATGATTAGGTTTTTGTACACTTTTTACTTTTATAAGTATTTGTAGAATAACTTTACCGGATAGATATGTAGGCCCACTAGCGGAGGATCTAGTCGCCTAATCCTTGTGATACGAACAATCCCGGTTGTGCGGAATCCAACCGGGTAAGCAAACCGAGATCGAGACACAAAACAAAACAAAGAGACGATACAACGTTTAAATCTTCAGATGTATTATAAACCAGAGAGTTTTGTTTACAAGGATTACACAATGTTATAGCTCTCACAAACTCACTCTAATCTCTCGTGTCTGTGTCTCTCACAATGTATTATCTCTTATCTTGTGCTCTCTCTTCTGTCTTCAATTCTGCTGTTTATATAGGCTGCAGATCGGTGAAAGATCTGCAGCGACGAAAGACGTTGACGAAGAAACATTGCTGACGAAGTATGGAGGTTCTTCGTCGTAAGCCATTGACGAACCATTATGTGTTCTTCGTCACATTCATGCGTGACGAAGTATGTTCTTTGTCAAGGGTTCTTCAGATCTTCGTCGTTCATCATTCATGTATAAGTCTGATTCTTCGTCATGTATAAGACAAACAGAGAACAACTTTCTGAATTCACGTTGTTTATATGTAATCTTCACATGAAATGTCTTCACATGACATCATCATGACATCATTATGGTGATGTCATGGTGATGTATCGACAGGAAACGGTTCGTGGCTATTCGTGCTTCGCGTGTTGATCTCTGGGGCGCACGACGGAGGAATATCGTGACATCGGGCTTGAGCCGAACCTAACCGAGTCGAACTGAACCGAGTCACGTCCACATAGTTTCTCTCTCCTCCAATTCCCCCATTTTTTAAACGTTAATAACTCTTTCATACGACATTATTTTTTTTATAAAAATTGCACAAAAAAAAACGAGCGTTTTTTATCTTTAAAACGAGTATACTATTGCTATATTTTTGAAATTTTTTTCTAAAACCCAGTTGCGTAAAACGCAATGGAAAAAACCCAGTTGCGTAAAACGCAATGAAAAAAAAACCTAAAAATGACATTTTTCAAAAACGCAATGCACCAAAAACCCAAAGAAATGTCTTATTTTTAAATGCAATGGCCAAAAAACACAAAGAAATGTCTTATTTCTATAACGCAATAGCCCAAAACACAAAAAGAAGGTGTAGTTTCTAAAACGCAATGGACTGAAAACACATAAAAATATGTTTTACCTAAAACGCAATACTCAAAAAACACAAAAAATGTCTTATTTCTAAAACGCAATGGCCAGAAAACACTTAAAATGTTTTTTTTTTTTTCTAAAACGCAATGGACTGAAAACACATAAAAATGTGTTTTACCTAAAACGCAATGCACCAAAAACACAAAGAAATGTCTTATTTATAAAACGCAATGGCCAGAAAACACTTAAAAATGTCTCTTTCTAAAACGCAATGGCCTAAAAAAACAAAAGAAAGTATTCTCTCTAAAACGCAATGGACTGAAAACACCTAAAAATGTGTTTTACCTAAAACGCAATGACTAAAAACACTTCAAAAATGTGTTTTACCTAAAACACAATGACTAAAAACAGTTAAAAATGTGTTTTTTTTTTCTAAAACGCAATGGCCAGAAAACATATAAAACTCTCTTATTTCTAAAACACAATGGACACATAAAACTAAAACTGTTTGTGAACTGTCTACGAATTACTGTCTTCGAAATGAGCCAGTTTCTTGAAAATTAAATTTTCTGATGTATTTTTATTAAAGCAATTTAATTGAAAAAAATGGACCCCAGCCAGGGGCTGCCGCCCCTTGGACCCTGCTACCAGGGGTGCTGCCCCCGGACCCCCGCCAAGATCGTGAAACGCAATAACTAAATCAAAAACCCAGATCGTAAAAATAAAATTAAAGAATTTCTTACATGGATCGAAGCCGATTTCTTCAACGATTGACGAAATTTGAATGATTGAAACACTTATCAGCGATCGAATCGAAACGGATTGAGTGATTATCTTCAAAATCACCGGAAAAAACGAGATTTTGTATGAAATTAAACTGGGTTTTCTTCAAAAAGCTGAAGAACACGTTGATCGAGTGTTTGAATAATTGATTGGTGACGAAAATCGCACTATAATGTAGTGATTATTGAGATAGAAAGTGAAGAAATGGTTGAAGATGGTGGGTTTTGAAAATGGTGGGTTTTGATGTTACTAGGAAGAAGAAGGAAGAAGAAAAGGATAAGATTGACTAAAATATCCTTCCTGTTTATTTTAAATTTTGCCACATGTCCTAATCCTATTGCTTCATATCCTTCCTAGCAAAAATAAACTTCCTATTTGATCCTCACCCAATATAATAATACAAAATTTGGCATCGATTTTAGTCAACACAACAACAACAACAATCAATCAATCAATCAATTGTAGCCAGTAAATCCCACAATCCAACAAATAGCAAAGTTGTTGGCAAGGTCTGGGAAGGGTGAGATGTAAGCACACCTTACCTATATTCATAAAAATAGAGAGACTGCTTCTAGAGAGACCCTAGCACAAAAAGACAGATAGTAGGCAAGCATGAAACTAAACAAATCTAGAAACAGAGAGTTACTAAATAACAAAAGAAGTGTTGGAGAGGTAACATAGTGAAATAGAATAGATATTTCGAATCCCCTAAAGAACCTACTCCTAAAAGTCCTTAACCTTAATCTTACGTCTACATAAACCCCTATCATTGACCATGTTGAAGTGTAACTCTAGCAAATCTTTCCTAATCCATTCGTCCTAGGTCATCTTGGGTCTACCTCGACTTCCCATCCCTTCCACAGTTAAGCCTTCTACTTCTCTAATCGGCACTGTCAACTGCCTTCTCTTCACATGCCCAAACCATTTCAATCTTCCCTCCTTTATCTTATCCGAAATAGTAGCTACTCCTAACCTTTCCCTAAAGTCCTCATTTCTTATCCAATCTAACCTTGTGTGCGCACACATCCACCTTAACATCCTCATTTCTGCTACATCCCTCTTGATTGCTTGTGTCTTTTTAATGGGCCAACAGTTCCTATAATGTATAAACAATAATAATAGTAATAATAATATTACAAACAGTGCCTATAATGTATAAACAAAATATACAACTTGTCCTCAATAACAGTAGTCCCTTATACTAATTTTAAATAGAAGTACTCTAAAACATTGATCTTCCACTACATGAAACTATAATATGTAACATTGATCTTCCACTACATGAAACTATAATATGTAACGAGGATAAAAATTTTATGGGACAACATTATGTGAATAACCATACATAAGGGGATAATTTATGTGCTATCAGCAAACCCTTATAGATAGATTGGAAGATTATTAATAAGATCGTATTGCATCAGCACATTTATGATTAGAAATAGCGTTAAATGCTCGGATAGTCCTTGTGCATTGCCCTTTTGTCACCTTTAGTCCCTAACTTTCTAAAATTATAACTATAGTCCTCAACTTTTCAATTTTCTTCCCGGATAGTCCCTGGGCATAACATTAGTTAGTTTTCTCAGTTAAAAGAGTGTGAAATGACATAAATACCTTTTCCTTAAAACATTAAAAGAAATATATTATTTATTTATTTAAGCAAGTGGGGCCCACCATCCTTATCTTTATCAACCCTACCCACCCAATCCCACCCGCTTCATCTTCCACACTCCTCACCATCACCACCACCATCTCCACCAATCACCACCACCATCCACCTAAAAGTATCTCGGATGATTTCACAACGTTGTGTTAGCAGATAATATCTCAATGATATTATTGGCATATATCTTGTGATTACTGTGAATCTTCCAATTACTTAGGATTGTTTGTTATTACCTAGCTTAGATCTGTAAAAGGCTCAATTGGTATTTTGTATATATAATTGTTTTCTGTACATGAATAGGGCAGCAAAGCTTTTTATATTCCAACATGGTATCACAGAGCAAGGCTTGATTTCGATCAAACCTCCACCTTCTTTTCATTCTTTTATCCCTTCGATCTCTTGTCTCATGTTCTCTATCATCATGGGTGACACGATCGCCGACAAGATCGATACCAAAACCCAAACCCTTCACCCCGTTTATACCGTTACCGACATCCAAAAGAAAGTTCGTGACCTCGATGGAGTCAAAGTTCCCTATTCGTCATGGGTCAAGCTCTTTATGCTTCACACCAAAGGGTATGATTTGCTTAATCACATCGACAGTTCGCCGGCACCTGCTGAAACTACCCCCGCATATTCGTCATGGGCGAAGATCGACGTGGTCGTTCTACAATGGATATATGGTTCAATTAGCGATGATCTCCTCGCCCAGGTGTTAACTGACGAGTCTACGGCTCACAAGGCTTGGAAACGGGTCAAGAAGTTGTTTTTAAATAACAAAGGTCTGCACGCAGCGGCCCTCCAACATGAACTGAGTAACATTACTCTTGCTGCCATGCCATCCCTCGAGGCATATTGTCAAAGGATTAGCGAATTGGTCGATCAGTTAGCCGTGGTAGACTGCCCGATTAACAACACCCAAAAGATTCTACATCTTGTTCATGTTCTCCCATGAGAGTATGACACAATCGCGACGATTTTGAATCAAAGTCTTCTGGGCTGGGAAGACGCCGTTGAACAGTTGCAATCTGAAGCACGCCGCCTGACGGCCAGAGAAACCATAAAACCAACTTCTATGGTGGCAGCTGCCATGAATTCTCAGTCTCCAAATCAGCGTGAATCATAGCCCCATTCCAACAGGCCTAACCAGAATCGGCGGCCCAGTTCTATCCAGCCCAGACGCGAATCTGGTAGAAACAACCAGACCGGAACTCGTGGCCCACCAGGCCCACCTCAGGCTACCCATCAATGGTCCAACAACCGCAACCCATCTCACCCAACACCTTCTCCATACTCAGCTTACCCGCCACAATACCCACCTCCTCCTTATTAGGCTAATCAACAATATTGGGCTCTACCCCCATGTCCATACCCCACTCAAAATTGGGTCCAGCCATGGGAACAACGACCCAACTCTCGGTCCAGTAACCACCCAGCGGCCCACTCTGGAGGATGTTCAGCTTAAGCCCACTTGGCAGAGGTTGACCCACTTTGTAACACCCCAAAACCCGAATGTTTATATTCGTTAAAATGTTATGATATGGTACATCAAGAAATAGATAACTAGGCTATTTAACCTACTTAGATGTATGGTTAAAATTATTAAAAGGTGGAATGTAGGAAAATGTTTAGCAAAGCAAACAAGGGAACAAACTTGAAGGACCAAAGATGAACAAGGGGGAAAGTTATGTTTTAATTAACAAACACACCCACACAAACACACACACATTTCGTGTGTTCTAGATCGATCAGGGGAAACTCCCCATGAACCAAACCCTAGTTCTAACATGATCATCAAATTGAGGAGTCAAATGAAGCTCAAATTCTTAACCGAGCATAGATTAAGGATCACCGTCACAAGGGGATCGCAAGGTATGTCTTAAAAGTTAGTTTGGTGATTATGCATGAAGCGGGTTATGATGTAAATTGCGAAATTGTATGAAATTGATAATGGGTATGTGTTAGAATTATCATATATAACATGGATTATGCATGGTTTAGGTTAATTTGATGTTTAATGGTGAAACCCATTTCTAGTAGTAATGTTATGAAGATGATGATGTTGCATGTGTTAAATCAAGTATGGTTTTGATATATATGAAGTTGAATATTGTGGATTATTGTTAATGACCTTGGTTTAGGATGAAAGTTATGTGAGGTTAGTGGGAATTTGATGATCTTGATATGAACTAGTAAGAAGATGCAAAGAATGCTTGTACTTTATGCTTAGGAAGTAGTATGCACACCAAGTGTATGATAAAATGTCTAAGTGAAGTTAAGATGTGAGATTTTAAGAAGTGGCTTGACATATATGAATGATGTATGATAATGATGTAATTAGTGGTATACTAACTTAAAGAGTGTGCTTTAGATGGAACTAGTACAAGAATTCGGGTTGAATGTATGTGTTGTCAAGATTATGCATTAGAGGCTTGTACATTATGCTTGAATGGGCGATGCTCGCCATGTGTTTCTATTAATCACTTAATTGCGATTAAGAAGTAAATGTATATTAAATGTATAACATATGACCATACTAGTAAAGGGTGATGTTATGAATTACGTTAAGTTGTCTAACTTAGCTATGTGATTGTCAAATGTAGAATCATGAAAGCATAAGTATGTGTATATTGTGTATGTGAATGGGCGATCATGTAGTTGTTTGTGTCATACAACATTATGTATGAAATGAATATCATGTCATTAATATGGTCCACTATATCAACATGAATGCGTGTTCATAAGTTGGGAGTTATATGCTAAAAGGTTGACTTTCTGAAAGTCAACCGAGAATTTATAACACGGTTAGGTATTTTGACACAAATATAAGAATCGAGAGATCATGGAATACGTGTTAGACCAATTATGTGTTACGTGTGATAACGAATTTAGATTTCGAAGATATTGAACTATGTGATTGACGAGTCATGTCATATGCGTGTTAGTGAAAGTCAAATAGATAAAAGTTGGAAAATATGTGTTAATATGAATAAGCATGAATACTAACATAATCATGGCATGACGGCATGAAAGAATAGGAATCACACTAGCACGGACCAAGCATGGAAGGCTAACGGGTCAAGATGAGGCAAGGAAGATGTTACGAACGCGGATGCACAAGGTAAGTGATTCCGTAATCACTTTCTAGTTGTTATGTAAAGTTATTTGCAACTTAATTTAATATGATATTTGAGGTTAATAGGAATGAATTGTACGATGTCAATGAAGTATTAAACGGATCTTAGTTTTGATCCGAGGGAGAAATGTGTGATTAAGAATGTAAGCTAAGTAGTAGGATGGGTTAATTAGGTAAGGATTTCCTTGTTGTTAAGGATAAAGAGAAGTTGACCAAAATGCCCTTGATGGGTATTTTGGGCAAATGATCTTGCAATGTAGTTTAAGAACAAGTTAATTGTTGAGTATAATGTTTTGGACAAGCATGGAAGCGAAGAGTATGGTCCTGGTATGTCTTAAACCAATTAATGCGCAAATACCCATAACGGGTCAAATAATTAGAATATGATAATAAGCCGATAGGGTGTAAGATAAGAATTTCATTAATCCGGAAGTGGGATTTCAAGTTAGTATGATAGAATGTGAATTTACAAGCATGTAGGAAGAAACGGGAGGTTAAACGGGTAAACGGTTCAAAAGTTACGCGCGTTTTAGTGCGTTCGGACGACGAAACGATTCTGCAGAAAAAGTGGTTTTGGAGGGGGCGTCGCCGACGGGTAGAGAGCCCGTCGCCGACGGGTTCGTATGAGCAGATCTTCGTCCGACGCCTTAGGTTCCTGCCGACGGGCTGATGGGTGAGACGGGCTTTTCCCGAGCCCGTCGCCGACGGGTATAGAGCCCATCGCCGACGGCTTGTGTTGTTGTTTTCTCTGTTTTCGCGTCAAGCATTCCCGGATTACCCGTAACGCTCCCGAAAGGCTCTTTAACTTTGTATGAGCTAATATATATGTATGAATGTAATTAGGTAACTACGTAAGTATATGTACGTATGAGTAAAAGTATGTATATGTATAGCTACATTCATTTTACGAATGTATATAAGTATGTGGTTATGTATGCATGTATGTATGTATGTAGGTATCATTGTATGCATGTAATCTAGTCGTTATGTATGAGCATGAGTTCTATACGAATAAGTATGAAGATATACACGTGTGTAGGTCTGAATGTATATATATGTGGATGGAAGTATGTAAGTATGTATATGAGTAGGTGGTAATGTATGTAAGCATGTAGATATGTATTTATGAATAAGAATGATGATGTATGTGTATGTGTACGTGTATAGAAGCGAAGTGATATATGTGTATATGTAGATGTGTATTTGGTACGTACGAAGGTACTTATGAGTGTATGCATGTACGTAGATATATAGGAAGGCATGTACGTTTGTAGACGCGTATGTATGCATGTAAGGATGTATGTATGCGTGATTTAGAGGTGACGTGTAATACGTTATTAATTGGTGCTTCTTGAGAATGAAAAGTATGCAGGTACATTATTGAAGCCTCATCAGGAAATGGATACGCAGATGAAATGCTTAAAGTTTGTTAAAGAACGAAATGGGAAGTGTACATGAATGAGCTTGTTTATATAACGTGTGCTAATGTTTCGAATGTATGTGGTGTATGCAGGTTGGGTGGATAACGGGCGATTATAACAAGGATTAGAGATCGAAGATCGAGTCACAAGATAGATTGTACGGGGACGTTGAATGTAAAATGTAGCAATCATAAGCTATGTTCTTAATTAGTAAATAAGAGGATGACGGATTTATGAATAAGAGCTATGTTAAAGTTAAAGTTTAAATAAGTTGAGGTATTTATAAAGAAAGAAATTTTATGGTTCGTGTTTTCCGCTGCGACTTTTGTCATGTACGATTTAGGGTCTAACACACTTGAGCCCACTCAATTAGCTGAGGCAGTGCATGCACTCTCAATGGAATCATGTGATACTGGTGATGATAACTGGAACTTCAACACGGGTGCTGAGTCTCATGTCACCAACGATCAAGGTAAACTCGACAATTTTTCCATTCATTCACCAATAGCGTCAATAATTGTTAGAAATGGTCATAAAATTCCGGTTATGGGTTCGGGTTCTTCCACAATACACACACAAACCAGACCACTCCACCTTAAATTTGTCCTTTTTAATCCCAAAATTACTAAAAATCTAATCTCTGTGCGTCGATTCACTATTGATAATTATACCTCTATTGAATTTGACCTATTTAGATTTTCTGTGAAGAATTTCAAGGATGGCACGATCCTGAGTCGTCCCAACAGTTCGGGTGATCTCTACCCGCTCACCGCTCCCGTTTCCGCCACTGCTTGCTTTATTTCAACCAAAGAGTCTCCATTCTGGCACAATCGACTTGGACACACGGGTCAACTGGTCATGGAGTTTTTACGTTGGAAACATTTTATTTCATACAATAAAAATAATGTGACATAATGTGTGATTCTTGTCAATTATCCAAACATAAAAGATTATCGTTTGCAGATTCTCAATCTCATACGTTAGTGCCTTTTGCTAATTTGCATCGTGATCTATGGATGTCACCTATTCTTAGTCATGCAGGTTACAAGTATTATATGGTTTTAACGGACGATTTCACTCAATACACATGGGTCCATCCCTTAAAATTTAAATCCAAAACTTTCACTAAGTTTACGCATTTTCATCAATTTGTATCAACCCAATTTCGCATGCCTATCCAAACATTTCAATGTGACATGGGAGGGGAATTCGATAATACAAACTTTAAAAACTTTGCAGCTAAAAATGGAATTCAATTCCGTTTTTCATGCCCACACACGTCTCAACAAAAGGGCAAATCCGAATGTATGATTTGTCGCTTAAACGAAATCATGTTCACAATCATCACCCACGCATCTCTACCCTCCTCTTTCTGGGTTGAGGCCCTTCACACGGCTTCATATCTCCACAATATACTTCCCACAAAATTACATAAATTTCACAACCCTACATCTTTACTTTACCTACGCCAACCATCCTACGAATACCTATGGGTATTCGGTTGCTTATGCTACCCAAACACCTCCTCAACTCGTCCTCACAAACTCACCCACCGCTCCACTCTGTGTGTCTTTCTCAGTTACCCTGCAAACTATCGCGGTTACCGGTGTCTAGAAATCTCAACCGGAAAAAACTATATTCTCTAGACATGTCACGTTCATGAAAGCAAATTCCCTTTTCCAACCCACCTACACCAGCTACATCTCACACATTTCTCGACCCATCACCTTTAATATTCACCCACAGACCATACCTCACAACCTAGCCCAACAGGCCCACACAAATCCTCTACACATTCACCCGCCACTCATATAAACAGCCCACTTAATAGCTCTCCCACTCACCACGACCTACCACTACCCCCTCAAAGACCAACGCCTACCCACCACGGCCCACTCCCTCCTCAGTCCCCTTCACGTACTAACCTGCCACCACCTATATCACCTCAGCAGATTCCACATAACCCCCCTCCACCACCTTTAAATCCCTTAACATCCACCCTTCCAATGCAAACACGATCATAGTCCGGTATCTTCAAACCGCGACAACCTTTCTCTCTTGTCACAAAAAATTCTACACTCATCTCCCAGTTACCTAAGTCACACCTCACCGCTCTCATCGACCCTAACTAGAAAGTGGCCATGACCAATGAATATGAAGCGCTATTGGCAAATAATACGTGGGAGCTTGTTCCGAGACCTTCGGATGCTCCTATTATTCGTTGCATGTGGTTATTTAAACATAAGTTCCATGCTGATGGTACCTTGGAACGACACAAGGCACGACTAGTTGTTAATGGTAAAAGTCAAACTGTAGGCATTGACTGTGATGAAACTTTCAGTCCCGTCCACTACAATCCGTACAGTCCTTAGTTTGGCAGTATCAAAAGCATGGCCTATGCACCAACTTGATCTTAAAAATGCCTTCTTACACGGGCATCTAAAAGAGATGGTCTACATGTTTCAGCCACCAGGTTTCACATCTCCCTCACACCCTAAACATGTGTGCAAACTTAACAGATCTTTATACGGTTTGAAGCAAGGCCCCCGTGCTTGGTATCAATGATTTGCAGGGTATATCAACAAATGTGGCTTTAAAAGTAGTACTTGTGACACTTCATTGTTTATTTATCACAAAGGTGATCAAATGGCTTATTTACAACTTTATGTGGACGATATTCTTCTCACGGCTTCAAGTGACTCTCTTTGACAAAACACCATAAAATCATTGTCTGCTGAGTTTAACATGACTGATATAGGCCCTCTGCACCACTTCCTTGGTATTAGTGTCCGAAAACAGAATGGTGGACTTTTCTTGACGCAATCCAAGTATGCAGAGGATATATTGTCACATGCTAAAATGACGAATTATAAGCCAGTTAGCACTCCGGTTGAAGTCGGCTCAAAACTCAGCGACACTGCGGGTGCTCCCATCATTGATGGGGTTTTATATCATAGCTTATCCGGTGCCTTACAATATCTCACCATCACATCTCATTTGTGGTTCAACAAATTTGTCTCTTCATGCATGCACCACGCGAGCAGCATTTCCAGCTTCTAAAACGGATCCTCAGGTACATCAAAGGCACAATCCCTCAGGGTCTCGTTATTTCTCCCACCTCAACCAACAAACTAACTGCCTATTCAGATGCGGATTGGGGTGGGTGCCCAGACTCTCGTAGGTCAACCTCTAGCTACTGTGTGTTTATGGGTACTAATCTTATTTCATGGTCGTCAAAGCGTCAGCCTACTATCTCACGATCAAGTGCCGAAGCCGAATATAGGGGTGTGGCTAACATTGTTGCAGAAATCAGTTGGATCCGAAATCTCCTACTCGAACTACAAATCCTGATCAGACATGCCACTCTCATCTATTGTGATAACATCCCCGCTGTCTATCTTGCTGAAAATCCGGTACAACATCAACGAACCAAACATTTTGAACTGGATATCCACTTTGTTCGAGAGAAGTTACGCCTAGGCACTGTCCAAGTACTACATGTGCGAGCCGATTATCAATATGCAGATATCTTCACCAAAGGGCTACCTAAACACTTGTTTCAACGCTTTCGGTCCAGTTTATGCCTCCGCTTACCTACGGCTCAAACTGCGGGGGACTGTTAGCCGATAATATCTCAATGATATTATTGGCATATATCTTGTGATTACTTCGAATCTTCCAATTACTTAGGATTGTTTGTTATTACCTAGTTTAGATCCGTAAAAGGCTCAATTGGTATTTTGTATATATAATTGTTTTCTGTACATGAATAGGGCAGCAAAGCATTTAATATTCCAACACATTGTAGTATAAACATACATCCTTATGCACTTATCAAGTTTCAACTCTCAAATTAACCAACCAAGGAACTCCCATCACTTCACAAATCACAAAATCACAATCAAGTAAAGCACACATACATACTACATAACACAACTAAATCACATTATCCAATCACCTAATACAACAAAAAAGATCTAAATAACAAACAATTACCTCCATAGCTGGCCTATTTGCCCGACCAGCTTCCCTGCAAATACACATGAAAATTTTGTGAGATAATCAGGTAAAATCAATGTACAAAAAAAATCTATAATTAATTAACTATAGAGTGTGACCTTGATAGCAACATTCTCTGTCGTTGTTTCAACGAAACATGATCAAAATCCTCATCTTCTTTGTTAACAACATCATTAACCGGAGATCTACGCTCATAAACATCAAAACACTCAATATCAATATAAACAAATGCAACTCCAATAAGTAAAATCAAAACGCTTATGGGATTTCATTTATGTTTTTCAACACAGCTTTAGCGCGCAACATTTTCAACCGCTGCTTCAACGGAACACATTCGTGTTCTTCGGACCACACATTTTCGAGAGGCGATTCTTCCTAATAATAATACCCATCATGAGATTGATGTTCTCAACTCTCCTAGAGCTGAACATACTGAGGCCTTTGACTCCATCCCGGAAAAGAAGCTGACCCATTTGACCCAACGGCTTCAGCCCAAGAGAAGTGCTAGATCCGGTAATTGTAAATATATAATTTATTTATTTAATCAAGTGTTGGTGGTGGTATGGTGGTGAAAGGTGGATGGTGGTGGTGAAAGGTGGAGATGGTGGTGGTGATGGTGAGGAGTGGTGAAGATGAAGTGGGTGGGGTGGGTTGATGAAGATAAGGGTGGTGGTCCCCACTTGATTAAATAAATAAATAATATATTTCTTTTAATGTTTTAAGGAAAGGGTATTTATGTCATTTCACACCTTCTTAATTGAGAAAACTAACTAATGTTAGGCACAGGGACTATCCAGGAACAAAAATTGAAAAGTTGGGGATTATAGCTGTAATTTTAGAAAGTTAGTGATTAAAGGTGAAAATATGGCAAACCACATGGACTATCCGGGCATTTAACTCTTAGAAATATTTAAATGGTGAAGAAATGTTTTTCTAAGGTGAGTAGTGATCGAGTATGCAGGGTTGAATATGATACAGCATTACAACTTCTAGTAATTACTTCTTTTGGCAAACTAAAGAAGAAATAGAAGTACAAAATAATATAGCTATATCAAGGCCAGCCTACACCTTAATTTTGTATCTTCCACTTTTCCAACCAATATCTTTCTCCTGAAAACAAACCAGGACTTAAAAGGAAAGCAATTAGTACTTTTATTATTCTCTTATAGTATGTCTAGTCAAAGTTAGTCAAGGAAGGAAAGGGTTTGGTGTGTATTTGACGTTTCATAGGGCCTGCAAAACTCTATCCAAACATAAAAACTTTGAACACAAATTGGACAGGCTACGTTTTTGTTATAAATTGAGTTGCAGACGAACGTTCTAAAAATAATATGATTGATTAGTAAATGCAGATAAAAGGTGAACTTCATATATAGTAAAAGTCCTTAGTTTGCAAAATTATGTTCAATTCTGTCAAATTTTCAACAACTGACACATGGCATTGGTAATTAACTATCACACTACATCAGTGTGTTTCCTTTGCTAATGTTGAAAAAAAAAACTGCACATTTCAAGATACACAAACTGATGACGTTGGTAATTGATGATGCAGAGTTCATGCTTTGCACACGGAGAAAATCAGCAAGGTAATGATGATGTAGAAAGCATCTTTTGAAACATAAGTTGTTGACAGTTTGTTGATGTTGATGGTAAACCGAAACATGTTGGCATATTTCCTTGTCATCCAAGCATAAAATTGCATATATAGATAAAAGGATGCACCAATAGCTTGCTTGAACTACATGCTTGGAAATTCAAGTATATATATTCTAAGGATTTATACAGCAAAGCCATTTTATTTTCTAGCAGCCAAAGATCAAATTTATGCAAGTATATGAAAAAAAAAAAAAAAAAAAAAAAACTAAGACATGGTTTACCAGAGATGAAAAAAAAACCCAACGGCTGAGCAAGAACTATGCCTTTATCACCAAAGACAGGATTAACCACCATTGTTCTTGACACCATAAAACCATTTATACTACATGAACCATCACAACCTTTGGAGTAGATACCGTTTCATGGTATGTGCTTTGGTTTGCAACAGGCCATAACACATGACCCAATAGACTAACATCATGACCCAAAGTAATACAAATTTTTTACCCATATTGCAAATATAATCATAAGCTAAAAGACTAAGATTAAAGATCAAAACATCAATAAAAAATTATTCTATATGTTATCAATACATTTTACTAAGAGAACCAACAAAACGTACAACAATGAAGAAGTAAACAAAAATGAAAACAATATGAGCAATCAACATGTTACAATTAGAACTCCTAGGTTGAATAATCAGCCCAGCTCTTCAAGCACAAAAATCTCCCAGAAGATACTATCTACAACATTTAAATCTTGTGGATGGAGCGATCTAAAAGTCTTCACAATTTCACTTTCCCTACAGGGTTGATGTAGGGGAAACAACATCTATTGAGGTGCATGAAAGTTGATCCAGTTCGAGCAATGCATGTGGATGAAGATGATGAATCTTCAGATCCAGGAGACGCTAACCAGAATCCTTCTGCAGGATAACCTAGATCCACTGATGATCGGCAGAAGAAGTTGGATTTTGAGCTGAATTCATCATCGTCTCCGATCGAAGCTTCTTCATCCCCAAATGAAGCTAGGTGAAGAGAACTCCGCACCTTTGGAATACAAATCTTTGAAAAAGTTGAGCAACAAGAGGTAAATCTTGTTGCAAGATCATGCTCCAGATAAATAAAAAAGCATCATTTTGCAGTAGAGCCTGCCAAATATCAGATCATTAGTTGAAAATTTCAATAAAATTCAAAGGACACCTAGGGGGCAAAACCGGCGATTTGGTAAAATTTCTGGTCAAATAGATCGTTTTTTGGTACAAGATATGGTTGATCGAGGAAACATTTTTGTCAGTTTTTTATATATACTAGGTGTCAATTATGGTTGTATTACTTCAATATAGTAGTATTTAATTTCAATAAAATCATTTTAGGAGGTTTTATGCATTAATAGCTGAATACACTTTAGGCGATCAACCATGTTTTTTGCCTATTTGACTTGTTAGAGATAAATCATAACCGGAATCATCCCATTCTAGGATCAATAAAATGAAAATGGGTTGAACGGGTTCCAAAGTATACATAGGGGTTTACAGAGTCCTAAATTTATTTTCCGAAATCATAGAATTACTATTTATTATAACAATTATTACTTCTAAATTCGTTTTAATGATTTATAATTTTGTATAGATTTTATGGGTTTTATTAAGAATAAAGAGTAGATTATTGTCAACTAGATTTATTATAACAATTATTGTTGTTCACACCATCACCTTTTCTACCACGGATCCTCTTCGGATATGCCGGTAAGACACGCCGGTTCCACTGCTTGCCTCCTCCGGCAGACATGATGGTTCGATCATCGGAATGTTCACAAAGCCACCATGATCAATTCTCATCTAAAACAAATGAAAGAGAAATGATTGTATTTTTTATAAAATAAAAAAAAAATTAAAAAAAAAACTAAATTTAGTACAGAAATTAATAAAGAGACCTGAAAGTTAATCGGATCCAAAGCATCAAACAGTTGTAGCGGACGAGCCACGGTGTAGTCTACAGTATTACGAAAAGCTAATCCACAACATCCATCGCCAATTCCGCCCCGGTAGTAGGCCCTCACACCACCGCGCCTCCATGTCCCAACGCGCTGGTTGATCAAAAAATAATTAATGATAAACCCATGCACAATTTTCTAAAAGAAATGAATAAATTAATTAAAGAACAATAAAAAAAAAATTATACCAGATTGGTGGTGGGTGGTAGTGCGGCAAAACTGGCAAAACTAGCAAAATTGTTGCCAGACTGGTAACGATGGTGGGGGAGCGAAAAGGTTAGGGTAGTAAAGGAAGCTGTTGAAAAAAAAGCATCATTTTGCAGTAGAGCCTGCCAAATATCAGATCATTAGTTGAAAATTTAATAAAATTCCAAGGATACCTAGGGGGCAAAACCGGCGATTTGGTAAAATTTCTGGTCAAATAGATCATTTTTTGGTACAAGATCAGGTTGATCGAGAAAACATTTTTGTCTGTTTTTTATATATACCAGGTGTCAATTATGGTTGCTTTACTTCAATATAATTGTATTTAATTTCAATAAAATGATTTTAGAAGGTTTTATGCTTTGATAACTGAATACACTTTAGGCGACGTATCCTTTACAAAACTTCATGTTATTTGCCTATTTGACTTGTTAGAGATAAATCATAACCGGAATCATCCCATTCTAGGATCAATAAAATGAAAATGGGTTGAACGGTTCCAAAGTATACATATCGGTTTACAGAGCCCTAAATTTATTTTCCGAAATCATAGAATTACTATTTTCATAAATAGATTTTGCAGTCCTATTTAATGTGTTATTTATTTGAAAAATTCTTAAAACTTAGATGAACTAGGCAGTATATTAAGATAACCTTTCCCAGCACGCACACAAAGAAGGCCCTTCCTTCCAATGACGATGCTCTCCATAATCATCAACAGAAATTCTCCGAAAATTTACGACCTTTATGACCTCTGTACTTGGAGAAGGCGAGAAACCTGTGACAGGTCCAAGTATGAAATAAAAGTGGATGTTAACATTCAAAATACATATTCATAATCTAAAAAACAATAAAACATAACGATATGAACATATAGATTTGACCATACCTATGAAGAATCAACATGTTATGATCCGATCCACATAGAGCAAAGAGAGATCGATGTATACAGTGAGCGGACTGATGGCTAACACACAATTCATATATAAAAAAAATGATCAGAACACGTTGAAACCAGAAAATACACAGATCATTGGCTTTTAAAAACCATCAATGTATAATCAAACAACTTACAAAAACAGCGAATCAGAGCTCTCGATCATCTTGCCCTGAGGTTAATGTATTAGAGCAGGGGGCGGCGTCCGTATATGTAGTTGACAACGCTGGGAAAACCCTAATCAGAATTTTTATTCTAAATTAAATATTACGATCATAAATTTTAATTCTAAATTAAAAAAAATTGTGAACTTTAGTGCCTCGACCAAAGAAAAGACACATTAATTTTTAAATAAAGATAAATTATTTTCTAAATAAATTTTATGAACATTACATTTGTAATATACAATATTGGTTGATGTATTTGCATATACGCTTATTTATATAATATCAAAGTGAAAGGTCGGTGGTAATAAGACAAAACACTGACCCTTTCCACACACTTCCAGTTCTTCTTCTTCTCACAATCTCCTTCACTTTTCCCCAAATCTAAACCCTAGGGTTCTGCCATGACCAGTGATACAGAAGAACGCAAACACCGTCGCACCTCCGACGACGAATCGGAAGAACCATTCAAACGCCATAAGCACCGCCACCATCGCAAAACAAGTCTTTTGCAAATCGCTTTTCAAATTAGGGATTTTGCAGCATTTTTACAACATCGTAATCACTGTCTTCTTAAACAATTTTTACATAATAAAACCATATAAATTTTTATATATAAGGCCAAACAAATTACACCAAGATAGCCGGTAAGCGGGCAACAAGCTGCGCCGCTACCCCCTTTTGAATAGCGAAACCCAACCTAGTAAACAATTGTTTATATGTTATCAGGGATGAGGTGGAACAGAATCGCAGAGTCCTCACAGGTTTTCGCAGCTCATACTTCACTCTTCTGCTTCACACTCTTGCTCCTTCTCAAACTCGATCACATCCTATCTTACTCTTGGCGGTACATATTCTTTTTTTCTCCGTTATATGTTAGAAAATTGCATACTTTTTAGGGGTAATGTTAACTGTTAAGGGTTTTGGTAAAAAATAAGGCATAATTTGAGTTTGCATGTTATGTTGGAAATTGATACCTATGTAAAACCTTTTGAGAGAGAAATGGAAGGTGATTCAGTAGGTAAGATATGTAAAATGATTATATGAGGTTTGATGGGTTTATCTGTTTGAATGATAATATAACAAGAAAGATTTATCAGTCACATGTTATAGACTTATAATTCTCTGCTTCATGTGAAAACAACTAAAAACTGAGAAAACCATTGTCAACAAATCAAATTTTTTTATTTTATTTTTTCATTTCTTATTAAAATGTTAGGATTGTAAAAAAAAATATTAGAAAATATATGTAGCTCAAGAAGGTGTATATGTGGAATGTGGCTTAAGAGCTACACATATGATGTATCTCGCTTTCAACACATAACATTAGAAACAATGTGAACTGGAACTAGGATAATTTGTTATATATTATTCTGCAATTGTAAACAGGTTCTTTTTCTGAATGTAACCAGCCGCAAGCACGACTTCTCTGCCGCCGTTGCCGGTTAATCGGACGGTTGAGTATGATATGGAGGAAGGAGAGATTGTGGAAGGAGAGAGAGAGTTGTAAAGAGAGAAACATAGAGAGTGGGAGGAGATCGGAGATGAGACAGTAAAGGAGCCCGACCACCCTGTTCTGCTAACCACACACGGCGCCACTGCGTTGCTACGGCGGAGCCGGACATACTTTGGCGCGTGGACCATCACAAACCGATGACCGAAGGGTGAGGAGTCTTCAAACTCCAGGTATGTATCTTTTGGGGTTGTGTTGCTTCAAATACTATTAAAGACACCAGAAAATTTGAGACAAATTATATGAATTTGGGTCGTTTTGTTTTCGTTATGTATTCAATCTTCATGCTATTGTGATGTTAGGGTTTGTAAATTGAAATAGAATTGAAATCGAAAGACATTGTGGACATCTTTTTTCAAATTGGGTTTGCAATTTTTAGGTGAAAGGTTAGGGTTTACTTGGAATTAGCATATTCATTTGTTTGATATATGTATGATGTGTGTGTTATATATGTTTCAAACTCAATTTGGTTTCTTTAGATCTAATGTTAGAGCCAAACCTTTTGATAACTGAACTGATCATGTGGGGAAGCATGCAATGCACCAGAGAAAGTAAAATTTGTTTTTAATAGATGTTGTTTTCTATCAACATGTTAAGACACAAGTTCAACACAATTGATCTATTCTATAGACAACAGATAATGAAGATAGTTTCTATAGAACTGTTCTGCGTTGATGGTGATTCATAATGTTGTCGTTATATGGTTTTGATTGCGTTAAGTTGCAGGTTGCAGTACCTGTTTTAATTAATTGCGTTAAGTTACACGTTGCGGTACCTGTTTTAAGTGAAGATTTTATGGAGATACCTGAAGCCCCGGACTGTTCGGTATGCCGAATTTGTAAATTTAGAAGTATTCGGATCCCCCCCCCACATTGTTTTACTGTATTTAACTTAAATGTTACCAACCTGCTTAATGATTAATCATATAAATAGTGAATTTCAACCTGCTTATATGATTAATCATTGATCGTTTATTAAATTATCAATACAGGTCCTCTTTTATTGGATTCCATATCGAACCAGAAACCCTAGCGTTCTCCAGCAATTAACTCCTCTCTGCATCATACAAACTGGGTTTCAACATATTTCCATACAAAGGTATGTTTAATTTTGAATAAAATCAAGGCTGCAGACAATTTGATTCAGCTATGCTTAATATCATAAAACGCGTATTCCTACTTTTTTTCCCGATAGAGTTGCTTCTTGAAATACTGTTCTTTTGCTTTTCTCTCATCATATTATTGCTACCTAATTAAATGGAAGGTGCATGCAAGCCACCACCGATTTATGAGATCATGGACTTTTCAACCGCAAAATTACTTATTTGGTCCAACTTTTGATGTAAACTTTGCTTGGCAACTACATATCTACGTTTCGAGTTAGTCTATGTTTCAACGTAGAATTTGTTAATGGTATAAATTCCAGCTATTTTATGTTTTGATGTAAATTTAGTTCGGAACGAGCCGGGTACGCCGCCGCAACGCGCGGCGGGTAAAAATACTAGTCTTGGATTAAAATAAATGATAAGGTGGTCGTCGGCCAAATTAAAATGGAAATGAAACTAAACATAGCATATCTACGTAGTCTGAGTCCAGCCGTGAATGAAAAATTTGCACCACCTAAATAAGCTATGTGGTGATTTATTTAAAGAAATTTCATCATTTATTTTCTAGATACTGAGTGGTGTTGCAACAATCTAGAAACCCGAAGGTCATGGAACATTGCTTGGTCGTGGTTTATACATTCCATCACCCAGTTACCTTAAATTTGCATCAGACAAAAGTCTATACCATAGAGGGATTATTGATAGATTACACAGAATTATGGAGAAGTAGTGAGGATGTATATATTTAGTGTGGGTCGTTAACAAAACCCAAAAATATAATATATATGTAAACGTGTGAACATATACCATAAGTACAAAGATGACAACAAAAGAACATAGAACTGCATCAAACATTAACCAAATGCTCGAGCTCATCCCTACGTGATATGGTTAGGCATGCATGATAGGAGACATCTCCTTTAGCACTCCTTATACTTGCACACTACACACAACGGGTGGATATCCAGCTTGGGAGAGCACCAAGACACCTGGGGAATGCACGGTTTTTAATTTCTAATCTCTAATATCTTTGTCTATATTTATATTTAAGCCGCTTAATGAATTACTAGCATCCTGTACAGCACTCCATGACCTGCCAAATATCACCTCATACGTGATAGTATCACAAAGAAACTCATTGATGTCGTTTAAGTTCACACCGACTACCAACATGCCGACACATTTACCAAAGCTTTTGATAAGTCACATTATGATTAACTAAATTTTGGTAAACGGCATAAAGGTAAAACAAGAGTACATTCACATTTGGAAATCGTTCTTGTAGATATTTTTCTTAAAAAGTATCCAAAAAGATGTTTTTAAAATTTAATTTACTTTTTGAATTTTAGAGGGAATAAATTCTAATAAGAAAAATGCAAAAACATTGAAAAAAATAAAAAAGGACAAAAACAAGAATAAAACAAAAATGAGTTTCTGGCGAGAAAAGAGAAAATGATAGTAAATCAGTGGTGTGTTAAACTGAAAAAGATAAGTAGCTCTATTAATGATGTATCAGTAGGCTCACAATCATTTTAGAGTGTGCATGGAGATATAAACAAAACGAACTAAACACCGGGTAGGAACCATTCATTGGCATGGTCTTTATGTTGTTTATCCCCTGGGCTTCAAGGTTGTTCTTTTACCGACAAAACGGAGACGCAAGCCTATAACTTCCATGACGTCATGAATATGTGTATATACTGCGTACGACCATCAACAAGTGATAAACTTATCACATCCATCACTGAATAAGTGATTTTAAATCACATCTATTATCAGAGAGTCTAGTCCCTCTCTTTATCGGGTACGACAGTACTAATCTGTTCAGAAGCTTGGTTAATTAGAGTTTCAGAAGATTATACGTAAAGTAGATAGAGATGATAAAAGGAAGACCAAGTCCCAATAACTAATAATTTACAAAAGCTGTTTGTAACTGAGCATGTTGAGCAGCTCTTGCAACAGTGTTAGTACCTCCACAACTCCATAATACATGTCAGGATTTTGTGGCACCGGAACTCTTCTTGCTTTCCTGATTTCTTCTTGGTTCTTATTCTCTAACAGCTGAATGAAATCATAGATGTTGGTTGTAGCCAAATTGCCATTATACTTCAAAATTTCTAGAAATCCATTCCATTGGAGTGGCAATGCATCAGCGAATTTTGCAACAACCTCTTTTGGAGTTAAGAACACCCCAAAACTAACCAGCTCACTCAGTAAATGATAATACTGGCTAGTCATATCTCCCAGTGACTCCTTTTCCATACACATAAAACCGTCGAATTCATTTTTGAGCAGATCATGTCTCACTTTGTGTGACGCCGCATTTCCTTGATATCTCACCTTTAACGCATCCCATAACCTCTTAGTTGTTTTGAAGCTCACAAACTAATGATAAATATCTTTGTTTAAGGCTTGGGTTAGAATTGCAAACGCTTTCTTCTCTAAATCATATGCCTTCTTCTCGTCGGTCGTAAGATCCGCAAATGACGCAGGACTAGAGCCGGCTTCTTCGAGTGCTTGATCGAATTCCGTAGTAAAACACAACCGCAACTTCGTATTCTGCCCAAGAGTATACGTATGGAATCTATCCTACCATCTGGGATACTCGTTCATATGCATGAGCTTTGGTGGGCGATTACTACTTCCGGTTTCGTTCTCGCTCAAAAGAAGGTTTGAATGATTTCGATTGGCAACAAACGCCCATTGACTAGCCGTAATTAAACCCGCTTGTGATGGGATGGATGAGGGCGAGGGTGTGGGAGACTGCGCCCATGAAGGTGATAAACCTTTTTGCGTATACGTATTATCCGTATTCGCATCAGGAGTCCAACCCCAAAGATGTGTACTCATTTTGATTTGAAAAACAGATAACTTAAAAACATTCGGTGAGCTTACTGAGAAGAAAAGGTGGTATCAAAACAAGAAAATTTCTGATTGTTGAAATGTGTTTCGAAATAGAAAAATGAGTGTGGGAACTATTTGATCGAAAAAGAATTTAATAAAAGACAAAACGGAAATTTTCGAAATAGGTTTTAATAAAATACAAAATGTATTTTCGAAATAGGATTTAAAAGCACAAATGGATTTGGATTTTAAAAAACAGGATTTAACAAAAAGGAATTGTATTTTGAAATAAGTGTCCTTTAGGCCGGAGGGTGTGGAGGCGCCACCGCGGCCACCTCACCTCCCATAGCGCCTGGAGGGCGCCACCACCCACACCGCCGTCTTCAAGGATGGGCGCCATTGCAGGGGCTTCACCATGGTAAGGAGGAAGAAGCATGTGTTGAGGTGGGGCCCACCTGATTTTATCCAATCAAAACTTTTTTTTTAATTTTGTTTAATATGGGGTTTTATCCCACACCTTGCAAGTTGAGAGAGGGCATGATAAAGCCCCCCGGCTGGCGTGAATTCTACGTGGCGCTGACGTGTCCTCATAAAGCCCCTAGGGGCTCCATCCCATACCCCATAGCCTTAAAAAGCTCAAGTCATTTTCGAAATAGGAATTCATTTAAAGAGCTTATGTGTTTTGAAAATATGAGTATTTTCAAGATGCTCCCTATTTCGAAATAGAAATTTAATGGAACCTGTTGTATCGAAAAAGGTAATTAAAAGGTGGAGTCTTGTTTTGAAATATGTGAACTTCTTTTAAAACAAAACTTGTGTTTCGAAACAGATATGTTTCCAAAATAATGGAGTGTTTCGAAAAAGGATAGTTACAACTCTTGTGTTTCCTTTCTGTTTCGATAGAGATAAGGTGTTTCGAAATAAACAACAAAGCTCATTATTATGCTGACAAACAAAATGACGGGAGACAGATAATGTTAGACTATCTCCAATGCTAAGGACGCCCTTAGGCGCCCTTAGCTGCTCAGTCAGCTGCCACATCATATTTTTACCAATCCTTAAAAATCCTTAATTTTACATCCAACCCTACAAACATCCTTATATATCCTTACATTTTCCAAATCATCACCTATTTTTTACTTTTAAGTTAATTACTTAAATTGTTAAAATGTATTGAATACAACTATTTAATTATTTAACTAATATAACTCCTTGATCTGTCACGACCCCCCTCCCGACCACACCCTGGACGGGAGCCGCGAGCAGTCAAGTGGTACCGGTGGTTATTTTGAAAATATTGCAGCGGAAAATTTCATGAGGACAGTGAGTTAGGAAAATACGAGAGTTTAGAAACACCGGAATTTATTTATTAAACAGATGGGAATAAACCCATGTTTTACAAAGTTAACTTTAATATGGGATAAACCCGAATATATGAAACAATTTTTTCTTAATTTAATTTAATTGATAAAATAGCCACTTCTTTAAGCCTTTCGGTGCCGTATCATCACTCTTATTCCAATCTACTGTAATCACCTAAAACGCGTTTTAAAAACATTTGGCCAGCAGGAGATACTGGAAATACTGGTGAGTTCATTCATTTTGTACGAAAACACATTTGTTATAATTCACAGCATTAAGAGTTTTTACATTTGCCCTTTATCTTATAATTAGCTGGTTCAGTTGTCACTCGACCGGATCTATGACTGTGGTCATATCACTATTGGGTCCTGTCACCCAAAAGTGACATATATCAATAATTAGGCTCGCCCACCTAAAGTGATAAAACAGCAGTAATGTGCACAATACCCCACTTACTGCCAGTAACTCAAGATTTAGCAAAGACTTAATCACTGCAAAGTATAACTGGAAAACATTTAAGGTTTAACAAAGCAATTTGATAAAAATAGAATGACTCACCTTGTTAGCAAATAGTCTTGATTATACAATCATCTTGATTCTAAGTCTTCTGATTATTATACATCTTGTTTGATTGTAAGTGTATAGTTTGGAGTTTTCTGATAGTTAAACATTTAGTTTAATAGAGTGGAATACGTATTAGTGTAAAACCACATCAAACCTAACGATGGCCCCGAGATCAGAACCTTAACAAAATTCAGAAAGTATATTCTTATTTAGACAGCACTTTGGCATTTGTTAGTTAGTTCCCAAATTGACCAGACATAATATCGCATCGGTGATTATTGGTTAGAACACCAACGTATAGAGAGAAAAAGAAAAGAAATGAGCAAGGAAGAATGAAGTCTAGGCTCCTATTTATAGGTAAGGCAGATTCCATTCTTAGCTATCAAGTTTTCTTACTTATTAAGTTTCCTTTATTTATTAGGTTTTTCTTATTGATTAAGTTTACTTACCTATTAAGTTTACTTAATTGTTTTAGCTATCAGGTTTACTTAGCTTTTTAACGGATTATCTTCCTTAGTTGTTTAATTAAGTAATTTACTTAGCTGATTAATTAATGAACTTAATTAGCTGATTAATTAACTTACTTAGTTTGCTTAACTGTTAAGTTTCCTTAACTATTAAGTTTTCTTAGCTATGAAGTTTTCCTTAACCGCTAAGTTTTCTTAACTGCTAAGTTTTACATAATCATTAAGTTTACTTAACCATTAAGTTTTCTTAATTACTAAGTTTACTTAGCCATTATGTTTTTCTTAATTACTAAGTTTACTTAATCGCTAGGTATTCTAGTTTAACAGCTTCCTGATTAGGAGTTCTAATTCTAGATACAATGGAACTTGTATTAGCGTATTAACCCAATTCAACTTTAACGATAATCACGAGATCAAAGCTGTAACACCTCGAAAATTCACGTCCAATAATGTCTTGACACGTGTCATAAGCTTTGAATATGTAAAAACATACTTTAGAGGGACTAAAGTTGACAAACGGTGAAACTGTGTGAATATCAGGGTCCGAAGTGTCAACAATTGATAAGTAGGCCCTACAATAACCCTACATGATGTTTATAATCTAAAGCGAATAAATCATGGATCATACGAAGCAAAAAAATGAAAGAAAGTGAGGAATTACAAACTACAGGGGCTAAACGTGTCAACATGTTGAATTTATACCTCTGAGTGATCTTTTGGTAAACCCGAAGCTTTGTAATGATAAAACATACTCACGAGAGTATATGATAAAAATTTCATGAAGTTTCGTGAACGTATGAGAAAGTTGTGATCAAAACCGTACAAGAAGGGTTAAATACGTTATCGTGAATTTCGTGACTTTTCGGTTAAGCGCAAAGTTAACCAAAGACATACCCAAGTTTATAAAAGTCCCAAGGTTCCTAAAAACCAGATTTGAGGGTCTAGAGTGCTAAATAAACGAACAAAACCACGTTACAAAGATCAGGGGCTGATTAGTAAATTGCTGAAACCTGATAAGCAGGTCGTCTGCTTGTACGCGGCCCGCGTGACCAGCCTCGTGGCCCGCCTACGAGTCGCCAGCGCAGAATGCAGCGACCAGCTGCCAGTTTTGTCTGTTTGTCGAGTTGTATGCAGCTGTAATCAACTCCTGAACTCACCAATCGACTTTCATGCAATTGAGGACACTTGTACAGGTCTTACAACACCTGTATACCTCTGTGGCAGCCTCTCAACACATTAAAATCTGCATATAAGGCACATGAAGTAGTAAACCAAGAACACTTGCATTTTTAAAACTTCACAAGAACTTTTCTGGGGCATTCTGGATGACAAGGCAGGCTCATAGTGATCTCTAAGCTTGTTTAGGACCATTGTAAGTGTTTACAACTCTTTCAAATTCGTTCTAGCTTAGTGTATTAACCGAAAGTCAAACTATCGTAAATTACACTTGACTTTATGATTAAACGAGTTTGGCTCTGTCATTTCTCAAATTGAAAGTACCTACATGTTGGTATTTATGTGTGTAACAAACCCCAAAAAGGGTATTTTCAGATTCACACTCTAAGCATGTTAATTGTCGAGTCAAAGCATTTCTTAAAAAGTCAACAGAATGTGTTTTTGCAAATTTAAGCATAATTAGTAATGTAGGCTACATGCAACCTGTTTGATCATCAAAATAACTTTATAAATAATGTAAGAACATGTTTCAACATGATCAACTCGACAATTTTCAGTTTAAACCCGAATCGGAACCGAAAGTCACATAAATTGACTTTTTCTTTGACTATCGGTTCGGATCCATCCATGCATGTTTGAGATCTGCATTAGAGCATATTTTGGACCAACTTTCATATAAGTTTAATTCTCTGAGATTTTACAACTTGGTTCAACACTTATCCGATTCATATGCATGTTACCGGTTAATGCTTTAAATATGACTATTTTGCCCTTTTTACCATGAAACGCGTTTTTTGAAAAAGTAAAAGAGTAGAAACATTTGTTACTGATTTATAAACTTGCACCAAAAAATTGACATCAATCCGAGGTCTGGATTGTGAATTATGCTCAATATCGCAAATAAAACGGTTTTTATTAATTAAACGGCGTTATGAGCATAACGCCTATCAAAACCTAATTTTTGACATCAAAGTGTATACCTACTGTTGTTATATAATATTTTAGGAATTATAAAGATTTTTAATAATTTTTAAACTGATTGAATCATAGAATTTTAGCCTTAAATCGGTTATTGTCGGTTTTGCCCTTTTGGGCTATAAAATGAGTTTTATAAATCCTTTTGACCCCAAACCTTTTTCTACTGATTTTATTTGTTAAATAAAATATTTTGAGCATTCTGGAAACATAAAAATATCAGCTTTCTTTTACAAACCCGGAAATGGCTCTAAATCGCCTTTTTAAGCATTTTTATCGCATAGTATGTATTATAACCACATTAAACATATAAGATTGATACCTACTGAAGTTTTTAGTATATTTTTATAAAATAACAGTAAGTACAAATTTATAAACTCAGATTCCCAATTTTGACATTTTAAGTCCTTGTGAAATTACCAAAATACCCTAAGGTGCATAGTTTGGTTTTAAATGATGATTTTCACTTATGGGTCATACCCTACTGTTAGAACATATTAAATTAAGTATATTTTCTGTTTAAACCAGACCCGTAACCCAGATTTCTAATTTAACTCTTTTATAATTTTTTTTAAATGACCAAAATGCCCTTATGAGGCATAAATTGTGTTTAAATTCATTTGGGGCATAATAGAAGATAACTTACTGAAATAATAACATATTTAGAGCATTTTAACTCAGGGAACTTGCATATAACTCTTATGGTTACCCGTAACGCCCTTTTCGCGCTCGGTTCGGTTTATGTAACTAGTTTGCATAAATTGACCGAAACGGGTCAAACCTTATCATTTTTGTCTCAAAATCCAGAATGTATTTAGTATACCCATATTATACAAGTATTCAAACTTGTCGGGTCTAAATCACATTCTATCCGGTCATCGCTTAATCGTGCGTTTGAACCGTATCATCCTTAAAGTTAACCGGTCTAAGCTTAAGCTTAAATAAAGACCGTTAGAAATCTAATAGGTTATTATAAACCTTCGTTCCAGATTAGGAAGCACCAGTAAAAGCTACTTGCATTTTTCTTGTTGTGATTGATCCTTACTCAGGTAAATACTTTTAACTTATTTTCCCTATACGGGCTTGGGTTACGGTATATAAAATACCGCTTGATCGAGCATTAAATTCTTAACATCGTTTGGGTGCTTAATTGATTAATTTGATCAGCTCGTTTAAACAGTCTTGTTCACTTAAAGCCTTTAGGGGGTTAATGACCATGTCCCGGATATCCTTGGCATCATTTTACGAAATGGCCACGACCGAACGCGGGGTGTAGGCGTACACCTGTCTGTGCGTAAATAAACATGTGGTGTGTCAATTAATCTTTAACCCGGTCTATGGATCGGGCTACTGAACGCACAAGTAACATGTAATTCGTTCACAAGTTTATATTAAATAATTGACCCAAGTTATAAAATGTTTTGTGCCTTGGGCATTTAAATCAATTTTCAACCATTTTCAAATGAGTCAGTTAAATTGTATTTACCAGTGTAAACTGACGTATTTTCCCAAAAGGTTAAGTGCAGGTACTACACGTAATAGGCTGGCTGTCTTCTAGAGCGTCCACAATAAGTCTCGCAAGCTTGGATGACAATAAACTGTTGAACAATATCTTATTTGTTTTCGATCCGTCTGTGGATACGTTTCAACTATTAGTGATATTTAATATTACATTTTATTAAAGTTGAAATGAATCTATCTTTGCTTCCGCTGTGCATTTATATATTGTGTTGTTTGTCTATGATGATACCAACTACGTCACGATACTCCCCACCGGGCCCACCGGTGACACGTGGAAAATAGGGGTGTGACAGGTTGGTATCAGAGCCAACTCTGAGTGAATTAAACACTAGTCTTTTGTGTTTAATCTCAGTTACAAAATTGCACAATCCTCGATCCTCGAGTCTAGACAAAGAACTTAGGAAATTTCCAAATTTTTGTTTAAATTTTCTAACCTTGTCTAAATTATATTTTTGTTGTATCACTTGTTGATTTTTGACAGGTTCACGAAAATGCCACCAAGAATGAGAGGTAGAGGCCGAGGAGCATATGTAGCTCCAAATGATCATGAGGCCGGACCATCACACCGGCGGACACCTTCGGATCCTCGCCGTACTGATGCTCAAGACCTTTGGAGGTCTTACACCGAACCAGCGAGGCGCTCAGTCTCGCTAAGCACCTCTCCATCGATCCCGCACTCCTTTGGGCCTCATTCGGAGAATGAGCCCCACCACTCACAGCAGTCCTACATTCCCCTAGGACATATTTCACCTTTTGACAACACATCACCCGTCTTTCAGGGCTTGTTCAACCCTGATGACTACTTAGAGACAGCAGCAGTGGGTTTTAACCCACTTGGACCAGAAGACCATTTTTCGGGTGGCAACCCGATGGACATTGACGAGGATACTGATCCTGCTATGCCACCCTCCGGAACACCAAACCACCCCATCGAGATTTCTGATGGGTCACCGTTCATGGGATCACCTTACAACGGTCCCGATAGCTTTGAGGAGAACTTCAGGCAGCACGACTGGGTGTTTACCCCCAGCTATCATAACTCTCCCCTACACCAGCCACATCACTCTCCCTTGCACCAGTCATACCATAACTCTCCTCTTCACCAGTCTTACCATAACTCCCCTCTGCACCAATCATACCATAACTCTCCCCTGCACCTGCCTCACCACTCTCCCCTACACCAGCAGGAGCAGCCACAGCAGCAGCCACAACACCAGCAGAATCCTTCCGAGGATTCTCGATTTGTAGCGGTCACTCCGCCAGCAGCAGCACCTCCGCTTCAGCCTCCCTCGCCTCCGAGGCGAAGGAGAACTACCTTGCGGATATCCGCACGGGGGGGAATACGCATCAGCACCCCTCCACTTTCGAGTGGCAGCCGGTACTCACCGGTCCACGAAGAAACAGAGACGGGTGAATCTTCACACCCCGTCTCTGAAGTAGCAACTGCGCCAGTCGCGCCACAGCCACCATTGGGTTTTGGAGACCCAATCCCCGCTTACACTAGTGCTGCAGCATTCAACCCCTTCGAGCAGCAGATTCACACGGGGTACAACTTTATGGAGGACCCCAATTGGATAGCAGCAAACTCCAACACGTTCCATCAAGAAGGTCCCTACGGAGGTACTTGGGCTACGGGACAATCGACATATGGATACCCACCATATGGGTATCAGCAACCGCAGCCTTCTCAACCTCCTTATTATCAACCGCAGCCTCCTCAACCCCCGTTTTATCAACAACCACCTCAGGCACCTGCAATGTCGCCGCCCCAAATGCAAGAAATCATTCATGAGATACATGAGGTGCGAGACGAGATGCGGCATGGGTTGGATCATGAACGGAGGCGTAGGAAGGGGATGTTTAAGAAGGTAGTGGATCTACTTAAGGGGAAGAACAAGAAGGATCATTGAATCCTTTGTTTATTGGTTATTTTAGTTTGGTACTCATGTCCCTGTGTGGACATTTATTTATTTGGGTACTCTACCCCTGCGAGGGTATTTCTTTCTGTTCTGCCCCTGCGTGGGCATATCTTTTTATTTGACCCCTGCGTGGGTTTGTTTGTTTTGTTATTTGGCCCCTGCGTGGGCATATGGTTTATGTAAAAGACCCGTTTAGGGCAACTCGTACTGATGTAATTTTTATCTATTTGAATGGTTAATTTAAGATTTTTATTTTTAAATTATGTGCATAAACATAGTATATAAATAAATGAAAAATAACATTTATTATTTTGATGTACCATTCTAATAAAATAATAAGGATCTTAAAAAGGTAAAACCTAGCTGTTATGTTGTCATAAATCTAGCCAATATGGTGGAACCTGTTTAAAAAGGATTCAAATCTCTGTTAACTTCTGTAAACATGTTAACATTCTTGGCTAGTGTGATCCGTAAAATCACACACGCCACCCTTTTAATAAATTATCCAAGATTATATTTTTATATATATATTTGGTTGTGACAAAATGCCTACGGGTCATAATTAATGTCATATAAAACAAAAAGGCAGCTGTGGTTTATAAACTCCCTGCCAAGAAAAGGATTGATTTGTCTTTTATGCAAACTTTAATCCTACAAGATCTAAATTTGTAATTTAGAAATTTGTCTACGTGACTAGGCTTATTATGCCAACATTATATTTCATTCCAAAAAGATTATTACTAAAAATCCTGAATGAAATTATTTAACAAATTAACTAATATGGCTTTTATTTACCATGGTTAATAAATCGTCAAGAACGATAATACTGTTTAGACTTCTAAATAGACCTTGTCCATATTTTTGTGTAGCAATTAAGACTACATGACTAAGTCTGAAGAGATAAACAGTCATCCAGTGGAAAACCCGGATAATACTAAAATATTAGTAACGGGTGCAGAATTGAAAGCATTAGTGAACGATGCAGTTATTGAAGCGCTAAACAGACAGTACAGCGAATCGAACGGGACCCGAAGTAGGACCCGATCTGTGCCACATTCTAAACCAAAAGTTCGCTCTGAGGCTCATAGCAAGCCACCCTCTAAGAAAGAGGTACCTATAAAGGAGGGACCCAAAAAGGATGATGACCGACATTCTTCGAATCAAAATAGTGTTCCCCCAAAGAAGAAAGAGTTTGAAGCTAAACCTCAAACCAAATCATGTACTTACAAGTACTTCGTGTCTTGTAAACCCAGAGACTTTACTGGGGAAAAAGGAGCGGTCGATTGCATGACCTGGTTGGATGAAATGGATACTGTAGTGGACATCAGCGGTTGTGCTGAAAGAGATGTGGTGAAATACGTATCCCAATCATTCAAAGGAGACGCTCTGGCGTGGTGGAAATCTCTTATACAAGCTGCCGGAAAGGCCACACTTTACAGTATGTCATGGGATCAGTTTGTGGCCCTTATCAAAGAGAATTTTTTCCCACAACATGAAGTTGAAAGGATCGAGTCAGACTTCTTATCCTTGGTGATGAAAAATTTAGACTGCCAGGCGTATCTCACCACTTTCAATACTTTATCTCGGTTGGTTCCATACTTGGTTACCCCGGAACCGAAAAGGATTGCCCGTTTCATCGGGGGTTTAGCCCCTGAGATCAAAGCAAGTGTTAAAGCGTCAAGACCGGCAACCTTCAGATCAGCAGCTGATCTATCTCTCTCCATTACCATGGATGTAGTCAGGTTGAGAGCACTTCGGAACTCAGAAGAGAACAAGAGGAAGCGTGAGGACGATACCTCACGAAGGTCAGAAAAGAGACACCGAGGAAATAACGACCACAGGAAAGGGTCGGGATCTAAGAGAGATGGGCAACAATCGGGGGATAAGCCCAGATGTAAAACTTGCAAGAAAAACCATTTTGGGAAGTGTCGTTTTGAGCCGAAATCCCAGTCTCAGGTGAGACCCTGCGGGATTTGCAAATCATTGGATCATAAGATGTTGGAATGTAAGAAATTGAAGGATGCAACCTGTTACGGATGCAACGAAAAAAGGCACATCAAGTCTAATTGCCCGAAGTACGCTAAGAAGGCCGAAGATGGAAAGAAGACAAATGCGAGAGTCTTCAAAATGGACGCTAGGGAAGCTATTCAAGACGACAACGTCATTACAAGTACTTTTCTTGTAAATGATGTTTTTGCTAGAGTATTGTTTGATTCAGGAGCCGATAAGTCTTTTGTGGATAATAAGTTTTGTGACTTGTTGAAATTACCTGTAAAACCCTTAAGTGTGAAATATGAGGTGGAATTAGCTGATGGAACCATAGAAACCGCCTCAACTGTTTTAGATGGATGTGTTATATCCATTAGGAATCATTCTTTTCCTTTGTCCTTACTTCCCTTTAAGCTAGCCGGCTTTGATATAGTCATAGGTATGGATTGGTTATCGCATAACCAAGCCCAGATTATGTGCAGCAGAAAGCAAGTGGTAGTCAAGACTCCGTCTGGTGAGTCACTTACCATTCAAGGGGATGCTCAGCATGGATTGCCTGAGCAAGTGTCCATGCTCAAAGCATCCAGATGTATGCAGAAGGGCTGTGTCATTTATATGGCACAAGTTACGATTGATAAGCCAAAGCCCAAGATTGAAGACATCCCTATCATTTCGGAATATCCTGAAGTTTTTCCCGAAGAACTACCTGGTTTACCACCAGATAGGCAAGTGGAATTCCGAATTGACATCATCCCAGGTGCAGCACCGGTAGCAAGAGCACCTTATAGGTTAGCACCAACGGAGATGAAGGAATTAAGGACGCAGTTAGACGATCTGTTAGCCAAAGGTTTTATTAGACCTAGTTCGTCTCCTTGGGGAGCGCCGATCTTATTTGTCAAGAAGAAGGATGGATCGATGCGTCTGTGCATCGATTACCGTGAGCTTAATAAAGTCACTATTAAGAATAGATATCCTTTACCCAGGATCGACGATCTGTTCGATCAGTTGCAAGGAGCAAGTTACTTTTCTAAGATTGATTTGAGATCAGGCTATCATCAGTTGAAGGTCAAAGATGAAGATGTTCACAAGACAGCGTTTAGGACTCGTTATGGACATTACGAGTTCCTAGTGATGCCTTTCGGGCTCACTAATGCGCCAGCCGCATTCATGGATCTCATGAATCGCGTTTGCAAGCCTTATCTGGATAAATTCGTCATCGTCTTTATTGACGATATCCTTATTTACTCGAAGAGCCAAGCTGACCACGAGAAACACCTTCGTTGTATTCTCAAACTTCTACATCAAGAGAAACTCTACGCCAAATTTTCGAAGTGCGAATTTTGGCTTCGAGAAGTCCAATTCCTTGGACATGTGGTAAGCGAGCGTGGTATCCAGGTGGATCCCGCTAAAGTAGAAGCAGTTATGAATTGGCAAGAGCCAAAGACACCTACTGAAATCCGTAGCTTCCTGGGTTTAGCAGGATATTATAGGCATTTTATCGAAAACTTTTCAAGGGTTGCTGCGCCCCTAACTTCGTTGACGCGAAAGAAGGTTAAGTTTGATTGGGGCCCTAAGCAGCAGGAATCCTTTGACATTCTGAAGAAAAAGTTAAGCAATGCACCAGTGTTAACATTGCCCGATGGTATAGAAGAATTTGTGGTGTACTGTGATGCATCACACACTGGTATGGGCTGTGTACTCATGCAGAAAGGCAAGGTTATCGCCTACGCTTCACGACAGCTAAAGGTGCACGAAAAGAACTACACCACCCACGACTTGGAGCTGGGTGCCGTTGTATTTGCATTAAAACTTTGGAGACACTACTTATATGGAACCAAGTGTGTGATCTATTCAGATCACAAGAGCCTTCAACATTTGTTTAATCAGAAGGACCTAAACATGAGGCAAAGACGCTGGATGGAAACTCTAAATGATTACGACTATGAGATAAAGTACCATCTAGGCAAGGCAAATGTAGTTGCTGACGCCTTAAGCAGAAAAGAAAGAGTTAAACCGATAAGAATCAATGCCAAGCGCATTGAAATCAAGAATGATTTGAACGAAATGATACTAGCTGCACAGAAGGAAGCTGTGCTAGAAGCTAATTATCCTGAAGAAAAGTTAGGAGTAACCGAGGAGCAGTTATCCTATGACAAAGACGGAATGCTTAGATTAAATGGACGAATATGGGTTCCAGTTTTTGGAGGACTTCGAGATGTTATCCTCCAGGAAGCCCACAGTTCCAAATATTCCGTTCATCCTGGGGCAGATAAGATGTACCAGGATTTAAAAGCAAACTACTGGTGGATTGGTTTGAAAAAGTCCGTAGCTGCTTATGTGTCTAAATGTTTGACTTGTGCGCAAGTCAAGGCGGAACATCAGAAACCGTCAGGTTTGTTACAACAACCTGAAATTCCCACATGGAAGTGGGAGATGGTGACAATGGATTTCATCACCAAGTTGCCAAAGACGAGAAAGGGAAATGACACTATATGGGTCATAGTAGATAGACTGACGAAGTCAGCACATTTTCTACCCATCAAGGAGACTTATAGCTCCGATATGTTAGCCCAGTTATACGTTGATAAGATTGTAGCTTTGCATGGAATACCTGTGTCTATTATCTCTGATAGAGATACTAGATACACGTCACATTTTTGGAAAAGTTTCCAACAATCTTTGGGCACTCGTTTGAATTTCAGTACGGCTTATCATCCTCAGACTGACGGTCAGAGTGAGCGTACTATTCAAACATTGGAAGATATGCTACGTGCATGTGCGATCGATTTGGGTGGTAGTTGGGATAAGAACCTACCATTAATTGAATTCTCCTACAATAATAGCTACCACACCAGCATAAAAGCTGCGCCTTTTGAGGCCTTATACGGTAGAAAGTGTAGATCACCTATTTGTTGGGCGGAAGTTGGAGATGTCCAACTATCAGGACCAGAGATAGTTTTTGAGACAACGGACAAGATTGTCCAGATCCGCGATCGTTTGAAAGCTGCCAGGGATAGGCAGAAAAGTTATGCGGATCCGAAGCGCAAAGATTTTCACTTCGAAGTAGGTGATAAAGTGTTGCTTAAAGTATCACCCTGGAAGGGGGTGATGCGATTTGTTAAGAAAGGCAAGCTAAGCCCGAGATACCTAGGACCTTTCGAGGTTATCGAACGAGTCGGGTCAGTTGCTTATAAGTTAAACTTACCTGAAGAACTTAGTGCTATCCATAATGTGTTCCATATCTGTAATTTGAAGAAGTGTTTCGCTGATGAATCACTGGTTATACCGTATATGGATGTACATATAGATGAAAGCTTGAAATTTGTGGAAAAGCCGTTGTCGATTGAAGACCGACAGGTAAAGAAGCTTCGAAGGAAGCACATACCTAATGTTAAGGTCAAATGGGATGCCCGTAGAGGTCCCGAATACACGTGGGAGGTAGAATCCACGATGAAAGAAAAATACCCTCATTTGTTTCAGTAAATCTCGGGGTCGAGATTTATTTTAAGGGGGTGAGGATGTAACACCTCGAAAATTCACGTCCAATAATGTCTTGACACGTGTCATAAGCTTTGAATATGTAAAAACATACTTTAGAGGGACTAAAGTTGACAAACGGTGAAACTGTGTGAATATCAGGGTCCGAAGTGTCAACAATTGATAAGTAGGCCCTACAATAACCCTACATGATGTTTATAATCTAAAGCGAATAAATCATGGATCATACGAAGCAAAAAAATGAAAGAAAGTGAGGAATTACAAACTACAGGGGCTAAACGTGTCAACATGTTGAATTTATACCTCTGAGTGATCTTTTGGCAAACCCGAAGCTTTGTAATGATAAAATATACTCACGAGAATACATGATAAAAATTTCATGAAGTTTCGTGAACGTATGAGAAAGTTGTTATCAAAACCGTACAAGAAGGGTTAAATACGTTATCGTGAATTTCGTGACTTTTCGGTTAAGCGCAAAGTTAACCAAAGACATACCCAAGTTTATAAAAGTCCCAAGGTTCCTAAAAACCAGATTTGAGGGTCTAGAGTGCTAAATAAACGAACAAAACAACGTTACAAAGATCAGGGGCTGATTAGTAAATTGCTGAAACCTGATAAGCAGGTCGTCTGCTTGTACGCGGCCCGCGTGACCAGCCTCGCGGCCCGCCTACGAGTCGCCAGCGCAGAATGCAGCGACCAGCTGCCAGTTTTGTCTGTTTGTCGAGTTGTATGCAGCTGTAATCAACTCCTGAACTCACCAATCGACTTTCATGCAATTGAGGACACTTGTACAGGTCTTACAACACCTGTATACCTCTGTGGCAGCCTCTCAACACATTAAAATCTGCATATAAGGCACATGAAGTAGTAAACCAAGAACACTTGCATTTTTAAAACTTCACAAGAACTTTTCTGGGGCATTCTGGACGACAAGGCAGGCTCATAGTGATCTCTAAGCTTGTTTAGGACCATTGTAAGTGTTTACAACTCTTTCAAATTCGTTCTAGCTTAGTGTATTAACCGAAAGTCAAACTATCGTAAATTACACTTGACTTTATGATTAAACGAGTTTGGCTCTGTCATTTCTCAAATTGAAAGTACCTACATGTTGGTATTTATGTGTGTAACAAACCCCAAAAAGGGTATTTTCAGATTCACACTCTAAGCATGTTAATTGTCGAGTCAAAGCATTTCTTAAAAAGTCAACAGAATGTGTTTTTGCAAATTTAAGCATAATTAGTAATGTAGGCTACATGCAACCTGTTTGATCATCAAAATAACTTTATAAATAATGTAAGAACATGTTTCAACATGATCAACTCGACAATTTTCAGTTTAAACCCGAATCGGAACCGAAAGTCACATAAATTGACTTTTTCTTTGACTATCGGTTCGGATCCATCCATGCATGTTTGAGATCTGCATTAGAGCATATTTTGGACCAACTTTCATATAAGTTTAATTCTCTGAGATTTTACAACTTGGTTCAACACTTATCCGATTCATATGCATGTTACCGGTTAATGCTTTAAATATGACTATTTTGCCCTTTTTACCATGAAACGCGTTTTTTGAAAAAGTAAAAGAGTAGAAACATTTGTTACTGATTTATAAACTTGCACCAAAAAATTGACATCAATCCGAGGTCTGGATTGTGAATTATGCTCAATATCGCAAATAAAACGGTTTTTATTAATTAAACGGCGTTATGAGCATAACGCCTATCAAAACCTAATTTTTGACATCAAAGTGTATACCTACTGTTGTTATATAATATTTTAGGAATTATAAAGATTTTTAATAATTTTTAAACTGATTGAATCCTAGAATTTTAGCCTTAAATCGGTTATTGTCGGTTTTGCCCTTTTGGGCTATAAAATGAGTTTTATAAATCCTTTTGACCCCAAACCTTTTTCTACTGATTTTATTTGTTAAATAAAATATTTTGAGCATTCTAGAAACATAAAAATATCAGCTTTCTTTTACAAACCCGGAAATGGCTCTAAATCGCCTTTTTAAGCATTTTTATCGCATAGTATGTATTATAACCACATTAAACATATAAGATTGATACCTACTGAAGTTTTTAGTATATTTTTATAAAATAACAGTAAGTACAAATTTATAAACTCAGATTCCCAATTTTGACATTTTAAGTCCTTGTGAAATTACCAAAATACCCTAAGGTGCATAGTTTGGTTTTAAATGATGATTTTCACTTATGGGTCATACCCTACTGTTAGAACATATTAAATTAAGTATATTTTCTGTTTAAACCAGACCCGTAACCCAGATTTCTAATTTAACTCTTTTATAATTTTTTTTAAATGACCAAAATGCCCTTATGAGGCATAAATTGTGTTTAAATTCATTTGGGGCATAATAGAAGATAACTTACTGAAATAATAACATATTTAGAGCATTTTAACTCAGGGAACTTGCATATAACTCTTATGGTTACCCGTAACGCCCTTTTCGCGCTCGGTTCGGTTTATGTAACTAGTTTGCATAAATTGACCGAAACGGGTCAAACCTTATCATTTTTGTCTCAAAATCCAGAATGTATTTAGTATACCCATATTATACAAGTATTCAAACTTGTCGGGTCTAAATCACATTCTATCCGGTCATCGCTTAATCGTGCGTTTGAACCGTATCATCCTTAAAGTTAACCGGTCTAAGCTTAAGCTTAAATAAAGACCGTTAGAAATCTAATAGGTTATTATAAACCTTCGTTCCAGATTAGGAAGCACCGGTAAAAGCTACTTGCATTTTTCTTGTTGTGATTGATCCTTACTCAGGTAAATACTTTTAACTTATTTTCCCTATACGGGCTTGGGTTACGGTATATAAAATACCGCTTGATCAAGCATTAAATTCTTAACATCGTTTGGGTGCTTAATTGATTAATTTGATCGGCTCGTTTTGTTCACTTAAAGCCTTTGGGGGGTTAATGACCATGTCCCGGATATCCTTGGCATCATTTTACGAAATGGCCACGACCGAACGCGGGGTGTAGGCGTACACCTGTCTGTGCGTAAATAAACATGTGGTGTGTCAATTAATCTTTAACCCGGTCTACGGATCGGGCTACTGAACGCACAAGTAACATGTAATTCGTTCACAAGTTTATATTAAATAATTGACCCAAGTATAAAATGTTTTGTGCCTTGGGCATTTAAATCAATTTTCAACCATTTTCAAATGAGTCAGTTAAATTGTATTTACCAGTGTAAACTGACGTATTTTCCCAAAAGGTTAAGTGCAGGTACTACACGTAATAGGCTGGCTGTCTTCTAGAGCGTCCACAATAAGTCTCGCAAGCTTGGACGACAATAAACTGTTGAACAATATCTTATTTGTTTTCGATCCGTCTGTGGATACGTTTCAACTATTAGTGATATTTAATATTATATTTTATTAAAGTTGAAATGAATCTATCTTTGCTTCCGCTGTGCATTTATATATTGTGTTGTTTGTCTATGATGATACCAACTACGTCACGATACTCCCCACCGGGCCCACCGGTGACACGTGGAAAATAGGTGTGTGACAAAAGCTCACAACGAATGACAAAGTATAGCCGTATACATGAAGCAATTAAACATCCGTTGTATCAGTTTCAGTCAATCGGATATAGTACCGTGTCCGTGATTAGAGTTATTACCCTGATAACGAGCAGAGTTTCGGGGTTTTAGAAGTTCTGATATTAGAATGACAGAACAAGAGAGCAAGAGAAAGAAAAGAATTGAGCGATTTGAAATGAAGCTGGAAACCTCAATATATAGGCTGACATTGGGGCGAGTCGCGGCCCGCGAAGCACATCTGCTTCTCCTTCGCGGCCCGCGAGGGAGTCTAGGTCGGTGTGAAAGTTGCTGAGTCATGGCGTAAGGTCGACACGTGTAGGGACACGTGGCGTAACACGTGTCTGGATTGAGATGAGTCTCTCGCGCCTTGCGAGAGATCTCTCTTCGTTGGTGGCGACCCGCGAGAACATCAAAAATCAAAATTTTGATTTTTCGTTTCGGTTTTCGTCGTACGCGTTTAGGGTTCCTCTTAGGGTTCGTTCTAGGGTGTCTTTGAGGGTTGTTACATCCTCCCCACCTTGTTTCAAATCTCGTCCTCGAGATTTACGGAAATTTGGAGGAATACTCTTACTTGGACACTGATCCTAGTTTCCAAGTATACTCTGGTCCTTACTTTGAATTCCACTTTACTTTGACTATTTTTCATGCTTTGAGATGCTTATCTTTGACTTGTAAGATCTTTCAATGGACTTTTTATTTACCTCTATATCTTGAAGAGGTATAACTTAAAGATTTATTAGTTAAGTATTTCCTTAAGTTTTATACATGAAATAAATCATGTATACCTGCCATTTCCTTTGCAAATTTTTTAACTGAAAAGCTGCTGGTCCAATTCTTTTAATAATTTCAAACGATCCAACAAATCTCGGGCTTAGCTTTTCTTTCTTACTGAATCTAACTATTCCTTTTCACGGAGAGATTTTTTAGTAGTATTCTTTCTCTAATTTGAATTTCTAATGGTTTGCCGATCTCATGGCCCGATAGTTGCTTTTCTCGTATTTCTACTCAACATAATGGATGGTACCTTCATCCATAAAGTACTTCAAACGGGCAACACTAATACTTGTAGGTTAATTATTGAAAAATCTTATGGGTGACAGGTGATAGTCCCACTTTCACCAATATTTATTGCACATTTACTCAGCACATCTTTCTATGTTTTGTAGTGTTCCTTCACACTACTCAAAATAAGTCGGGTTAAAATTTTCCCAGAAATGAGAAGTGAAATGACTATCTTGATTTAATACAATAGATAACAGGATTCTATGTAAAGAGACTATTTTATCCCTACACAACTTAACTAAGCGTTTTATACTAAAGGGTTTCCTTCATTGGTAGGGATTGAGCAGACTTGGTTAGTCGATCCATAATCACCCAGATTGTGTCATTTCTTGTTTTGGGTAATTTGGTAACAATATCCATTGTTATCAATCTCATTTCCATACTGATATCTTATCGTTGAGGTAAACCTAAAGGGTTCTAATGTTTAGTTTTTAACTTGCAAATAAATTAAATACTTGTAACTTGCTATATCTTTCTTCATTCCTATCTATCCGCAATTTAATCTAAGAGCACGTACTTGTTTCGGCTTCTTATGAAACTTATGACTTAAAGCATCAATTACTACATTAGTTTTAACTTTGTGATATAACAATCGGTGTTGTTCCTAGTCTCAAATGAATTCTGAGTTTCTCCTTATGATCGTGTGATAGTCCAAGTAGATCCTCAGGGAAAACGTCGGTCGGAGTTTCTTTCAGTTCCATGCCTCTAGTGTTAATGAATCCCGAGACCATATACACTATATCTTACTTCCATGCATAACTCGCAGCTTTCATCAAAGAGATGAACTTTGTCACCTGGTCTGTCTTGTCTCCTTGTGGTCACTTCTCCGGTTGGCTTTGCAAATCTCAACCTAATTAAGCAATCACCTCTGGAATCATCTTTTCCATTTGTTCCTTTTTATGAAGCAGACATAATTTCCTTTCTGTCAGTTCTTTTCATTCTTTCCATTTTGTGGCATATGTCTTGATCATGTGTTTTGAAGCTCGGGTCTCCCTATCTAAATGTCTAAATTTTGAAGCATACATTACTTCATCTATACTATATTAATAAGCATATTAGAAGGACTTCTTAAGGTCATTATAATTCCCTTAAAACACCCCTAAAGCATAATGTACAAGTCTTTTAAGCACCAGAAAATATCACTTTCCACTTATACCCCTCTACTAAAAAACACCGGATAGATTAGGTTTCACATTCATTTCAAATCATTTCAAAATCGCCCGCTTCCCTGCCCCTCTCACTCTCTCTCTCTGGCGATTCCGATCTGGATCTAGGGTCTTTCTTCAAGGCGATTCAAGATCTAGCCTTTCTCATTAACACCAGATCGATCAACAAATCTCAATGTAGTGAATAAAGCTTTGAACTCTTCCCCACCCAACTTCAAATCTGTAGATGCTTGATTTTCCTTCTAGGGTTTCTCGTACTCCACAACCCGTCGTCGCTGTTGAAGACATATCTGTCCCTCTAAAAAGTGGTTGAGGTCCATCTCAACTTTGGTCCTCTTTGCAGTCTCTCCTTTATGAGGTATTTCATGTGCTACCACTACATCCTATCAAGTCACACCTCTTTAATCCTATCAATTTACTTAGTTTTAACTTTGAGAGTTACATACCCCTTCTTTGAAAACCTGAAACTATTTCAAATTGCAAACCCCCAAACAATGGAACCTAATATTGTTTCAAAATTCAAACCCCAAACCCCAAACACCCATAGGCTGTGCGTATAGCAGAGATGCTAGGGTTAGTGTATTTTGATAACAGATCTACAGTAACGGCAACGCTAGTGTATTATGGCGGAGATTCTAGGGTTCCGATGACGTTTCCATTTTGATGAATATCTCCATTTTCGTATAGATCGAACCTCATAGTGATGTTTGGAATTGTTTTGGTTGTTCTAGCTTCTCCGAAAAGCTTCTGGTAACCCAACGTTTCCCCTGTATTTCTATTCAGATATGTTTTCAGTGTTACCACAAGATTTACTGCTTTTGGAATGAGATCTAAGTAATATAATTTAACACTAATGTGAGGTTCATGATATTGCAGGATTTCCCAGCTTGGCTCGTGATATTCCTGGAATAGCGTTCTAACTGACAATGAACCATTCAAGGTACTACCAGACTAGATTATTTATAGTTTTATACTTTATTTTGTTTTGACTATGTAATTTGTTACTGTTGTATCACAGTTCTTGAATTTTGGATAAAGTGTCATGGCGAAATATAATTATTTTGAACACTATCTTTGCTTTATTAAATTGATGTTGTTAATTAATCTGCATCTAAACTTGTATCTCACAGCCATTTATACATGTTAAAACTGTCAGAATTGGAAAAACATACACCGTAGAGATACTGGACTGCTCTTGCAAGTATTATTGTTATTTCTTTGTGTTAGAGATAATGACTGATAATGATAACACACCGTCTTGTCGTTGGAAGAAATGAAGCATTTTGTCAAAAAAATTGTAGATGTGATGCGAGAGGAATCTCTCTTCTCTTGGCCAGGTGGTCTTCTAAGTTTATTTTGATTAAAAAATAGTAGATGTGATGCGAGAGGAATGAAGGGTTTATTTTGTTTACATCTGTTGCTGCTTCTGATGCTAAATTTATTTTGTTTGTGGGTTTTGTGATTTTGGGTGATTCTTGAAGTTTAATTGTGTACCGATTTGTAGATTAAGCCTAAGTTTGTTGCTTGGTGATGCCACACCACATAAATCTTATCATAACTGGATCTTGGAATTTTTCCCTCACTTTCTTGATTCATGCCGCAATTTATGTTGTATAGTTAGATACATAGTGTTGCTATACAAACATCACTTTGATAATGTACACTAGCGTGTCTATCGCATCATACGGGCCATATAACTGGGAGAAAAATGGTCATAGGGCGTCAATCGTCACATCAGTCATATCTTTGTCAGTCAAACACATCATACGGGCTGCATGATTTGGCGACTGAAGGGGTATGGTCCCAGATCTCGCGTCAGCATGACCGCGAATGACCATTACCCTTATCAAAAACCTCCACCAGCAATAACTCACCTGTGTCCGCGTGGGCACACGCGAACATAGCGGTCCAATCTGTCCAGTGATAAGAAGACTTACCTTAAGGACGGAAACCAATGTTACGCATAGCGATTCGGCCCCGCACCGCATCCTATGAACATTTTCGTCACGACAAGGGATCCGGACAACAGTAACAGTCACTAAGCGGCGATGCGGCATGGCACCGCATCCCGCATAAATCTTGGATGGAACAACCAACGCGGGAACAACATCAATGGCCGCAGGCAGCGATGCGGCCTGGCACCGTATCCTGCCTACGAGGCAAGTGGGTCTGACACCACAGTGTAAGTGGCACTGGGAACAGTCGCCTACCGGCCCACGTGTATACAACAGTCTGACACCACAGCAGGACGTGGCACCACCACCATAACCGACAGGTCTGACACACCTGCAAATAGCTGTGCGATGTCAGGCTAGCTACTCAACTACCCTCCTTCACTCCTCGGCTATAAATACTCACCCTAAACCAGGTTTGAGGTATCACTTCTCAACTCTCTCAATACTACTACTATCACACTTTGCTTCCCAAGCAAACTACTGATTCTCACGCCGGAGAGTGGTAACAAGGAGCACCCCCACCCCATCCTCCTTGTTGCGAGTCACGGCTTGTTTCCTTGTGCAGGAAACCCACCACCAGACGATCCAGCCAGCGATCCTCGGAAAGAAGGGATTAACCCTCTTGACGAGACCAGTGAGTTAACCCACCTGGTTAACCATTGTTTCATCATTGGCGCCCACCGCTACTCTTAGCACTTTTTCCAACCATCCCTTTCTCTCCAAAGATCATGTCTGACCGTCAAAACAACACTACCGGGGATAACCTAAACCCCGTAAACACAGGGCTTACGGGGAATGCCCCTCCAGCCCCAAATGTGGAACACATTGGCACATCAACGCAAGGGGGTGCATCCCTTACGTTCGGACACGACCTATCACAGTACGCTTCTGTGATACCTCCAGGCATGAACCTTCATACATGGTACGACCAGCAACAAGCTTTGTTGGCCGCATCATACAACAGAGCCTGCGCAGATGCGCAAGTATCTGCGGGGCCTACCCCAGCACCACATACCCCTGCGGGTCGTACTCTACAATACGAAGGCAGGGCCCCAACACATCCGGCCTCCAGAAGCAGGCATGAAGACCGCGGATCCTCTTACTGTGACGTCCGCACACTAGCGGAGGACGATTCCTCGTACGGGGTCCCGCCGCAGGGACCCCATACATAGCCGCCTAGGCCCCCATGGCGAAACTAGGCGACAGTCTACAGCGCACCGCGGCCTCGGCGTTCATAGCCGACTGGGACCTCAGTCCCACCAAGAAGGACAGGGCCATACTGATCCCGATGACGTTACATACCGCGGGGAGTCTCATGCTACCAGCAGTAGACCGGGAGGACGTAACTATGTCCCTCCTACTCACCCCCGTACTACATACCTCCGCGCGGCAAAACACCACCAAAGCCAACCTTACAGGCCGAAATCTGCGGCCGAAAACTCTAAATTCGCCCCAGAAATCGCCCACGCCGATGTCACCACCACAAAATTCCCATTAAACATTGGGAAATACAACGGTTCGACCGACCCAGATGATCACATGAACATCTTCGTCGGCGCCGGGTGCAACAGTAGGTGGGATGAACCCACTTGGTGTCATTTTTTCCCCCAGACCCTAACAGGTCTGGCCAGGGCCTGGTTCGACTCTTTGCCAGTAAACTCACTAACATCATTCGAGGACTTGCAAGCAAAGTTCCTTGCACATTTTAGCCAGCAGCGACGTTATGAACGTGACTCTATGGACGTCATGAACATCTGGCGCAGAGACAACGAATCGCTTGAGGCATTCGTTGTCCGTTACAATAAAGAATGCCTAGAGATAGGCGACGTGGCCGACCAGATGGCACGTAACCATTTCATCGTTGCAGTCAAGGACGAACAAATGGTTATGAATATCTCCAGCAAGGACGGCTTGCCTAAGAAATGGGAAGATGTCATGGCTGCGGTCAATACATACGCCCAGACTCAGCGGTCTCTCAGACCGCACGTATCAAAGGCGCAGCCCCAAACGGAAGGCCAATCCTCCCACCAAGAACACAAGCGCAACAACAAACGCAACCGGGACACATGGAATCGCGGCAGCAATCCCAGACCATATGTCCCACGCAACAACCAGCCCGACACAAGGGCTACAATCAACGCCCAGCGTGAAAACCGGGCGTCGAAGAAAGAGTCTCAGGACCGCAGCTGGACCGAGATCAACCAGTCACCAAGCGACGTCCTCCTTACGTACGCGCAATTCCTAGGACCGGCCCAACCGATGAAGTCCAAAAAGAACCAGGATCTCGCACTCTACTGCGAGTATCACAAGGACAATGGTCACACAACAAACAGCTGCATCAGCCTCGGACTGGAGATTGAGCGAGCCCTAAAAGAGGGGAAACTGCAACACCTGTTGACAGGCGCACAAAAAGCTACCAAGCGCATCACTCCCCACAACAAGGGCACCTCCACGGGTAAGAGGACCATGTACGTGGCTTCTACCCACATGATCAATGGAGGAAAAGGAAGACCGCGCAAGGCGGCAAGAAGACCGGACAATGACTGGGGTCGTCTTTCCAAAGTCCGAGGCGGACCGCGCGATAGGCGCGCCGTGGTTATAACAGGCCACCTGGCTCACTACTGCACCGAGCGATTATTCATCGACCCGGGCAGTACATCTGATATTATATACGAGCAGTGCTTCAACCAATTTGATCAAGAAGACAAAGATCGGTTGCAGCCAGCAGACTACCCGTTGGCCGGGTTTGCAGGGGAAACCGTATTCCCCTTGGGCCAGATTACTTTTCCTGTGCGCCTCACCAACGGGAGGCACACAAGAACGGAGGAGGTAAACTTCATGGTTTTACCACACACCTCCAAGTACGACGTACTTCTCGGGAGAGAGTCCCAGGGCGATTTCAACATGATCACATCCGTCCCCCACTCCGCTATCGGTTTCCCAACTGAGACGGGGGTCGCGATAATATACGCCCGAAGAGAAGTTTTGTCTACGGATGAGCTGCGTCCAGCCAAGGTAGCAAGGCACACCCCCAACACTCAACCAGAAAAATGGGTTCTAAACGCAAGACACCCAGAGCAAACAGTTACGTTGGGCCACGCCTTGTTTCCTACTATCAAAGCACAACTGAAGCAACTTCTGTTCAGGAACCAGGATATTTTTGCGTGGACACCCGCATACATGACAGGGGTACCACGCGATATCGCGCAGCATTTCTTGAATACCATGCCAGGTATCAAACCAGTGATCCAACGCCAACGCCACCTTGGATCAGCAAAAAACGCGGCGATGGAAGAACAGGTACAGGAACTGCTCTCCGCAGGCATCCTGCGGGAAGTCAAATACCAGACTTGGTTATCCAACCCAGTCATGGTAGAAAAACCAAGCGGGGACTGGCGCATGTGTGTCGATTACAAAGACCTCAACAAAGCCTGCCCCAAGGATTGTTACGCACTTCCGGAGATCGACGAAAAGGTCGATAACCTCGCACCATTTCGATGGAAGTGCTTCCTCGATTGTTACAAAGGCTACCACCAAGTACAGATGGCAATCGACGATGAAGATAAAACGGCATTCCGCACTCCTACCGGGAACTACTGCTATACAAAAATGCCGTTCGGGTTGCGCAACGCGGGCGCAACCTATCAGAAATTGATGAACGACACTTTCCGCGGTCAAATCAGCAAAAGTGTCGAAATCTATATGGACGACCTGGTCGTCATGAGCATGGAGGAAGACACCATGCTCAACGATATTGAAAGAACATTCCAAACTCTGCGAAGCATCAACATGAAGCTCAACCCAGGGAAATGTTCGTTTGGAATGGAAGAAGGCAAATTCCTTGGATTCATCGTAACCAAAGATGGATTCAAGGTGAACCCGGAAAAAGTACAGGCGATCGAACGCATGCCAACGCCTTCTACGATGAAAGAAATGCAACGACTAGCCGGCAGGCTAGCCGCACTAAATAGGTTCTTAGCTAACCATGCAGCTAAGTCTTATCCTTTCATCAAAACTCTGCGGAGCTGTTTAAAAAAAGAACAATTCCAATGGACCGCAGAGGACGAAAAAGCTTTCCGGGAGATGAAAGAGTGTTTGATTCAACTCCCAACTCTAACCGCACCTCGCAAGGATGAACCACTTATTTTGTACCTATCTGCCGCCGACAACGCAGTAGGCGCGGTACTCATAGTGGAGCGAGAAGGGGTTCAAACACCCATCTTGTGACAACCGTCACTTTTCCGTACATTCCGTACACGAAATGAACAATAATTTGTGCTTAAATGACTGTGCATGATCTAGTTTACGAGACAAATAAGCTTCTGAATTCCATGCAAGTGAATTCATGCACGAAATATACTACAAAATATTGCTTATTGCATAAGCGAGAGCGTTGCGTCATAAAATAGTAAACTCACCGGTAAGACACACTGTGTCAACAAAACTGCAGAAAGCAGTCAGGCAATAGAATTAAGGCCTAGGTGTAGGTCCGACGACAAAAGTGCATTAAAACCCAAGAGTACATGTAAGGGTTTAATTTATAGACATTGCGAAAGCAAAAATAAGCACTAAAAAGCACCCGAAACGCACTTTAAGTGCATAATTTTGTATAATTCAGCTATAATCAGCATTATAGCACTAAAATATTATGCAGAAATTATGTTTTATTATCCAGAATACTTCCCCAAGTGTTGGGAATCGAAAGGATACAAAAAGGTACTTAAAAGACACTAAAAAGTGTGATTTAGCACTTTAACGAACCGGTGTCTAACCGCACAACCGGATATTACCCGGAACACCAAAATAATGCTAGAAGCATTGTTTTTATTTGTCTAAGCTAGTTAGGGTCCCCGAATACCCTAACACCTTTTATATTACACTACACACTAATAACCTACATAAAGTCCTAACCAAACTTAACTAGACACTAACTATCCATTTGGAATCCAACCATATACCCCCCCTAACCCGATCGGTTCCCCAAGGGGTGACCCACCCCACCATTTGTTGATTATTATAATCATCTTTGTCCAATATCTATCATACATATTACATAATGGGTATTATGAGAACATGGATTATAAGTAAGTTCATGAGATAACCATTATCTCACCTCAACACTTCACAAAAAAAAATTGCTCTCTCACTCTCTCCCTTGCTCTCTTGATCTCGGCCAAACATAGAGCCACCACCACCACCATTGTTCCATCCATTTCAAGGCATTCTCAAGGTGCAAGGAGCCATATAAGAAGGTTTGGTGGTCTCGGAACTTGAAGGACCTCATCCGCTTGCTTTTATCCACTCATTCTTCGACTAGATTCTTCCCTAGCCTCGAGCTAGTAGTAAGTTGCTTGAAACACACTCTCGATCTATTTTAAAGTGGTTAAAATAAGATATGACGGTTAAAACTCGTGAACTTGCAAAATGAAGTGTTAAAAGTCTACTAAAATGTTAAAAATGATGGATAAAAGCTATAGAGTTGTGTAAAACTTGTAAGACTTGTTTTGTTGTGATTATTTAGTGCCGATCTATGTTGTGGTAGCTCGGATCATCATCTAACCCGGATTAGTCATGTTCATGAAACATGATATAGAATATGTTAAGTATGAAAAGGGTTAAATGATGAAACTCTACTACACACTAAACATGAACTTGAGTAAAGGTAATTTTTCTTGTAAAATAAGACTCTAAACTAGTAGATCTAAAGATCTACAAGTGGTATTTTCGAAAGACCAACTGTAAGACAAAACCATGTTTTAAAACCGGATCTTTCATGAAGTAGAAGTGTTTTTATGAACAAACAAGAGTGTGGACACTTGTGTAACAAAAGTTTTAACAAAGAAATAATTTTCGTAAAAACCGACTAGAAGTTGTGAAACTTAATATTCTTTAAAAATAAAGTTTTTAAGAAATTAAACTTATTTTTAAAGATAACAAGGCTTACTAAATGTGCTAGTAAATTACTACACATTTTTGTAAATATTCAAGTTCATGAAATGGAGAAACTAGTGATTGTTGTTGATGATTATTGTTGATAATTGTTGTTGATGATTGTTGACGATTTAAAAGAAAATAAACACATGTTTTGAAAACATGGGAAACCTCCATTTTTAGGGGAAACTCTGTCAAAATTTTTATAAATTTTGACACCTAGAAAAATATAAGTTTTTGGGAAACTTATTCCCTAAAAATGTATTTAAAGTATTACCAAGGTTTCCCTAATTTTTGGTGATAAGAAATGAGGATTTCTTCAAGAATAAAAATGGATGTAAGTATGTATATTTTTGAGAGAAAAATATATATTATTTTATCACCAACTTTTGTGCTAAGTGTATATAGTATGTGTTATACGTGCTAGTGTATTAGGACTTAAAAATACACTAAACACTCATGAGGAGTATAAACATAAAAATACACATGCAACATACCAGATACATAATTCGGGTGCAAAGTGCAAAACACGAGATACTTATATTAATTTTAGAGAAAATAATATAAGTAAGATACGTAGTTAAAAATATAGAATATTTTTAACACAAGAATATATACAAAAGAGAGTGACTGTACTTGTGCGACGCAAGTCTAGTGACTAACGTTAAGAAAACGCGTATAGGTTACGACGTTAATTAAGCAAATCCGGTGAAGTTTACGACGCAAGGAACGCAAAGTTGTGAGTTCATGCTCCCCCTTTTCTTTAACTGTTTTTGGTTTTATAACTCTCGGGGGTGAAATACATGTTACAAATATTATAATTTTTACAAAGGGTAAAAATACGAGAAGCACTCGTGGTGAGTGCAATACGATGAGCTTTAAGAAAAGCCTAGAAAATACTAGATCATGTGAGCATAGACTAAATACAGAAATGCCATTAATACTTAATTAGGGACGAGGGTTAGATCTAACGGGTACGGCCGAGCCCCACTCAGGGTCCTTATGTGACCACTTGAGTGCTTCGGTGTCCCAGTCGAGGGAAATCGACACAGTCGAGGTTAATCGACACAGTCGAGGGTAATCGACACAGTCAAGGAAAATTGACGCAGTCGAGGCTAATCGACACAGTCGAGGGAAAATCGACACAGCGAAAGGAGAAAATACTAAAGCTCCCTATGTCCTCACATGCCTTAATGTCCTTGCTCAAACACTCATTTAGTACGTGGTGTACACAAGAAAACGTGATTTATACAATGAATACTTGATTTGTAGAGGTTACAAACTATGTTTTCATACAAGATATACAAGACGCATGAACTCGCTCAACTTTATGTTGATGTTTTCCAAAATTACATGTATTTCAGGTGACATGATGGATCTTGGGCGCAAGTGTCATAACTAGAAGTAGACAACAAGTTTAGATGTCATCCACTTTTGTTGAATTGTAACCTAGTCAAAGGTCGTGTTTTAAAAACTTAAATAACAAGTGTTTGTAATACTCAAATTTTCATGAACGGATGGACATCGTTTTGATCATGTAGTTGTTTATTACGATTGAATGCAATGATAACAAGCTAGTCACACATCATACGCTTCCGCAAAAGACAGGGTGTGACAGTTTGGTATCAGAGCTTCGATTGTAGTGAACTAGGATTCTTTCTCGAGTCTAGACTACAATCACTAGAGTTCTCTCACGAAAACATTTTTCAAAAAGGTTTTCATTGCATTCACAAAAGTGCCAAGATCCACGAGTCAGACACTTTACAAAGAAAATACAAGGCAAGGACATTAGTGAGGAATACCTTTAAAATAAGGTGCCAATCAAAGCGTAGTCTACACGAGTTAGACTTGCCAAAAACAAAATGACCCCCCAAAAACGAGAGTTATACGTGATATAATGCATTAAAATGCTTGATTATGCTAAGTAGCATATATGATATTGATATACGTACATACAAATAAGTGTACGGAATGATTATTGACGTGAATAAATATACTTTTGACTCCGACTCCTATTACTGTACGTGACTCGCACGATGAAGCTACCGACCTCGCATCCTTTGCAAAGCTCATGGCTGGGAGTGATTACCAAACAAGAAGCTGAGCTTGCTTCCGTAGGAGATGGCTGCTCTTCCCTCTCGATCGTGAAGATGCCTAACTACGGTGATGACGACGAGGCAGAGGCGGCAACCTTGATCAAATTCTCAATCAACGGGACGAGATCCCTGTGGCTTATGTGAAGCAAGATTGACGACATACTTGACCAGAAAAGGAAGATGAAGTATTCATCTCGAAGGTGCCCCTCCAACTACTAGGAATTCTCTCTATTCCTATTCCATCTAATCATCGTGCCTATACGCGCGTAACGATAATGAATGTTAACGCGTGGATCATTGCAAAGGTCCTTTCCATGACAGAGGTATAAGGACAGTGGTGTCCCCTCTGTGATTGATCATCTGCTGGACGAGAGAAAATTGGGGTAACTGTGCAAGACAATTTATTATTACGGGGGCCCACGTAATAACGACTTGTAGTGCACAGAAATCCTGGTGGACTCTGCGGGTTAAGCTAATAAAAACCATACAAAATTAATCTATAGGTGTCCTCACCTTCATCTGGTAGAACAACACATAGATCAGTGCTTTAGAACGTTAGAAAGTAAGAAGCTTGTCTTAGCCTACTTCGTGACTGACACTTCTACCTGCATACGAGACGTTTGTGAAGACGATGTTTAAGCAAGAGAAGTGGAATGACATTCAGGAAGAATCAGTGACGATACACTTCCTATCACCTATACATAAACAACCCCATCAAAGGGGAAATATACGCACCAGTAAAGCTAAACCAATGTGGCAGGAAATAAACTAAAACTTGAATGACCAAGGCGATGTAGCCTCGAGTTCATTTCAAACAATAAGCCAAGTTGGCAAGCCTATGTGAAGGCTCAATAACTGTTTCCTCGCTTATACACTGATTATATATACGTGTGAAATTGGGTGGCTTATGGTGCTATGTATCTCATAGACAATTGGAATGTTGTCTAACCTACTTCATACCTTTTTGGCAGAAGAGAATGCCGCCCAGGCGAGACACAAACACCAGTACGTTGCCAAGGACAGAAGCCGAGCTGCAAGAATGCATCTCACAGGCGATTGCTCGACATGAAGCCCTCCGCTCTAAGCACAGCGATAGCACTACTGGAAATAACCCTCCAACTGGCTGCACCTATAAACAGTTCCTAGACTGCAAGCCATTAAATTTTGATGGCACAGGAGGTGCCGTTGCATTTGTTCGTTGGGCAGAAAAGACTGACTCCATTCTAAGAATGAGTAATTGTTCGCCCCAACAGAGCGTTACCTATATCTCAGGGTTATTCGTAGATGGCGCACTCTCCTGGTGGAACCTTCAGATTCAAACCCTTGGTGCGGATGCTGCTTATGCACTAAGCTGGGACGAGCTCAAGGAAATGATGGAAAAGAAATACTGTTCTAGGGCTGAAATCCAGAAGATTGAGGTGGAGTTCTGGAACTTAAAAATGGACGGACCGAAGATTTCTGAATACGTCCAACGATTTCACGACTTGTCTAGGGTCGTCCCCTACTTAGTCAAACCGGAATTCAAAAGGGTTGAACGATTCATTTGGGGACTTGCACCTCAGATCAGGAGCATGGTTACTACCACAAAGCCCTCAACCATTGCAGAGGCTATCGATATGAGTGTCACCCTTACTGAAGAAGCTCTTCGGGCGGGAAAATTTTCGGAATCTGAGGATAACAAGAAAGAAACTCATGTGGAGTCGTCAAGCAACAAGAAGAGGAAGTCCTCAAACCTAAAGATGAGCACCCAAGTCAACTATGGAAGCTCTAGAACAGGCAAAAGAAAGAAGGTAAAACCGCCGCATGACAGGAAAACTGATGGAGCCACTTATAAGGCCGGTGGTAAGATCTACTCGGGAAGTAAGCCGAAGTGCGGAGAATGCAATTTTTACCATGAAGGTCGATGTCTGAAGCCTAAGTGCGGAAAGTGTGGAAAAGAAGGGCACAGCAAGGATGCCTGTTGGGCGAAGGACCCAGATGGAAGAAATAAGAGAATACCAGGTTGCTACAAATGTGGTGAAGCAGGGAACTTTAGGAAAGATTGCCCTAGGAAGAAACAAGCAAGGAAGGGTTTTCACGATTGAAACTCGTGAAGCACGCCAGGATCCAGATGCGGTTAATGGTACGTTCCCTATTAACCAACCTAATGCATCTACTTTTAATTAATACTGGCATCAACTTCAACCTTGCATGCTTAGAACATAAGAAACTGCTTGGCCTAGTTTCGAGTAAAATAGACGCCCCGTATTCTTTAGAAATGGGCATATAGGAGGCTAGTTTAAACAGTCGAAGCGAGTAAGGAACTATATTCTAGGGACTCAGAAGGTCGGAACCTTCTGTTACCGTTGACTCGCGAAGTCATAATATGATAGTCAGCATGGATCAGGAATCCAAGTTTACAGCCGAAGTCGTTCGATATGAGAAAAACAGATGCATCCCTCTTGCGGATGATGAAACCCAACTTTCCTGCAATAGGTGCAAGGATGCTAGACCCCACAAGGCGTCATATCTACGACATCCCTTAACTGTCATAGAAACACCTCCGAGTAGACTGCAGAGCCTGAGAACATCCCCGTGACGGAAGAAGTTCCAGTAGCTTTTTCGGAAGACTTGCCAGGAACGCCTCTCTGTAGCGACAAGAGGAGTTCAGGATAAATCGCGTGCCAGGAGCAGCACCAGTGACGAATGACGCCATACCGGCTAGCTTCACTAGCGAAGCATGAACCTCTGATATAACTGCAAGAGCTTCCAGGCAGAGGAAATTAAGGACGTAGCATCCTTAGTTAAGGAGACAAGGAGAAAGTTGGTAGTCTCCACTTTACATAAACTTCAGAAAATTGAGAATCAGAATCCTTTGCCCAGGGACTGGTGACACAAATGAGCCAATCGTAAGGTTCCAGTTACCACTCAAAGATCAACTTGAGGACAAGATGTCCTCCACTGTGAATACAAGAGGAAATATCCCTAAAACGACCTTTAGGACTCGCTTCGAGCATTACGAGTTCCTTGTCGTACCATTTGGCTTAACACATGCATCGACAATATTCATGGACCTCATGAATCGAACGTGTAAGCCATGCCCGGATGGATTACGATCATACTTATTGACTACATTCTTATATGGCCAACGACCAAGGAAGGTCGTGAGCAGCAGCCGCAATTTACCTTGCAACTCTTAGAGAAAGCACAGCTATGTGCAATGATGACGGAAAGCGTATTTCGAGTTCGCGAAGGGAGAACTTTAAGATACATGGTGGTTAAGAACGAAATTCATGCCAACCCCGCAACCAAGAGCTAAGGAGCTAGAGTTGCAATTATGTGACGTCTCTCGACAAAGTCTCGATTGTACGTCGATGCAACGAGACCACGACATTGCACACGCGGCACATTGATTAAGGAATCACGAGAAGAGATCTTGAGATAGATACAGTGATTGTGCGCCGCAACTGGACGTCATTACCTGAAAGAAAACGTTGCACGATCTTTATTGATCACAAGGGTTGCAACACACCGATGATCGTAAGAACTCGAATATGAACTGAGCCGCTGAACAATGCAGACTGTATGAACACAATACGTTCTTGTGTGATAAACTTTGATGAAAAGCCGGAACACTCACTTGCCCTTAGTGGAGTTTTCCTAAAACGGTATCTATCACACCGTCGTCTAAACCGCTTCGTGTAAAGCTTTAGACGGAACATATTGAGTAAATTCCCGTCACGTTGAACAGAGATGAGAAATAAACAATCAACTGGCCCGAGATGGCCCAGGAAAACTAGAGGCCAGATCCTTTAGATATGTAATCATATCAGGACAGCCCGTAGAATACAGAAAGATTACGCCGATGAGCGGCAGAAATCGTAAGAATATGAGACAAGAAGTATGACTTAAATGAGAGCCTCGCCTAGAGAAGGCGTAGTGTGAGTTGAAAAACGAAAAGGTTGAATCCCCGGTGTAGGGATCAGAACCATTGCTCACGAGATGAAGCTCCCAGAAAAAGATCAGTAGTGATCGCGACACATTCATGTGTCTAGTCTGTAGAGGAGTCTGACTTAAGGAACAGTCGTTGTTCCCACAAATAAGATTCACGTCAATGACAAACAACAAGAATTACTATAGAAACCTGTTAAGGTTTTGGACCAAGAGTCCGTGATACTATAGAACCCTGTTGAGGTTTTGGACCAAGAGTCTGTGATACTATAGAAACCTGTTGAGGTTATGGACCAAGAGTCCACAAGATACAGAAAATACATGATTGATCTACTTGAGTGTGATAGAACTAACGACATGACCCAGAGATTTCTTGGGAACAAGAAGACAATCATGAATCTAAGTGACCATAATGGTTTCACAACTCCCCTGCGACTGATGGCATCGCTTGAATTTCGGGACGAAATTCTTTTAACGGGGGGAGATTGTGACAACCGTCACTTTTCCGTACATTCCGTACACGAAATGAACAATAATTTGTGCTTAAATGACTGTGCATGATATAGTTTACGAGACAAATAAGCTTCTGAATTCCATTCAAGTGAATTCATGCACGAAATATACTACAAAATATTGCTTATTGCATAAGCGAGAGCGTTGCGTCATAAAATAGTAAACTCACCGGTAAGACACACTGTGTCAACAAAACTGGAGAAAGCAGTCAGGCAATAGAATTAAGGCCTAGGTGTAGGTCCGACGACAAAAGTGCATTAAAACCCAAGAGTACATGTAAGGGTTTAATTTATAGACATTGCGAAAGCAAAAATAAGCACCCGAAACGCACTTTAAGTGCATAATTTTGTATAATTCAGCTATAATCAGCATTATAGCACTAAAATATTATGCAGAAATTATGTTTTATTATCCAGAATACTTCCCCAAGTGTTGGGAATCGAAAGGATACAAAAAGGTACTTAAAAGACACTAAAAAGTGTGATTTAGCACTTTAACGAACCGGTGTCTAACCGCACAACCGGATATTACCCGGAACACCAAAATAATGCTAGAAGCATTGTTTTTATTTTTCTAAGCTAGTTAGGGTCCCCGAATACCCTAACACCTTTTATATTACACTACACACTAATAACCTACATAAAGTCCTAACCAAACTTAACTAGACACTAACTATCCATTTGGAATCCAACCATATACCCCCCCCCCCCCTAACCCGATCGGTTCCCCAAGGGGTGACCCACCCCACCATTTGTTGATTATTATAATCATCTTTGTCCAATATCTATCATACATATTACATAATGGGTATTAGGAGAACATGGATTATAAGTAAGTTCATGAGATAACCATTATCTCACCTCAACACTTCACAAAAAAAAATTGCTCTCTCACTCTCTCCCTTGCTCTCTTGATCTCGGCCAAACATAGAGCCACCACCACCACCATTGTTCCATCCATTTCAAGGCATTCTCAAGGTGCAAGGAGCCATATAAGAAGGTTTGGTGGTCTCGGAACTTGAAGGACCTCATCCGCTTGCTTTTATCCACTCATTCTTCGACTAGATTCTTCACTAGCCTCGAGCTAGTAGTAAGTTGCTTGAAACACACTCTCGATCTATTTTAAAGTGGTTAAAATAAGATATGACGGTTAAAACTCGTGAACTTGCAAAATGAAGTGTTAAAAGTCTACTAAAATGTTAAAAATGATGGATAAAAGCTATAGAGTTGTGTAAAACTTGTAAGACTTGTTTTGTTGTGATTATTTAGTGCCGATCTATGTTGTGGTAGCTCGGATCATCATCTAACCCGGATTAGTCATGTTCATGAAACATGATATAGAATATGTTAAGTATGAAAAGGGTTAAATGATGAAACTCTACTACACACTAAACATGAACTTGAGTAAAGGTAATTTTTCTTGTAAAATAAGACTCTAAACTAGTAGATCTAAAGATCTACAAGTGGTATTTTCGAAAGACCAACTGTAAGACAAAACCATGTTTTAAAACCGGATCTTTCATGAAGTAGAAGTGTTTTTATGAACAAACAAGAGTGTGGACACTTGTGTAACAAAAGTTTTAACAAAGAAATAATTTTCGTAAAAACCGACTAGAAGTTGTGAAACTTAATATTCTTTAAAAATAAAGTTTTTAAGAAATTAAACTTATTTTTAAAGATAACAAGGCTTACTAAATGTGCTAGTAAATTACTACACATTTTTGTAAATATTCAAGTTCATGAAATGGAGAAACTAGTGATTGTTGTTGATGATTATTGTTGATAATTGTTGTTGATGATTGTTGACGATTTAAAAGAAAATAAACACATGTTTTGAAAACATGGGAAACCTCCATTTTTAGGGGAAACTCTGTCAAAATTTTTATAAATTTTGACACCTAGAAAAATATAAGTTTTTGGGAAACTTATTCCCTAAAAATGTATTTAAAGTATTACCAAGGTTTCCCTAATTTTTGGTGATAAGAAATGAGGATTTCTTCAAGAATAAAAATGGATGTAAGTATGTATATTTTTGAGAGAAAAATATATATTATTTTATCACCAACTTTTGTGCTAAGTGTATATAGTATGTGTTATACGTGCTAGTGTATTAGGACTTAAAAATACACTAAACACTCATGAGGAGTATAAACATAAAAATACACATGCAACATACCAGATACATAATTCGGGTGCAAAGTGCAAAACACGAGATACTTATATTAATTTTAGAGAAAATAATATAAGTAAGATACGTAGTTAAAAATATAGAATATTTTTAACACAAGAATATATACAAAAGAGAGTGACTGTACTTGTGCGACGCAAGTCTAGTGACTAACGTTAAGAAAACGCGTATAGGTTACGACGTTAATTAAGCAAATCCGGTGAAGTTTACGACGCAAGGAACGCAAAGTTGTGAGTTCATGCTCCCCCTTTTCTTTAACTGTTTTTGGTTTTATAACTCTCGGGGGTGAAATACATGTTACAAATATTATAATTTTTACAAAGGGTAAAAATACGAGAAGCACTCGTGGTGAGTGCAATACGATGAGCTTTAAGAAAAGCCTAGAAAATACTAGATCATGTGAGCATAGACTAAATACAGAAATGCCATTAATACTTAATTAGGGACGAGGGTTAGATCTAACGGGTACGGCCGAGCCCCACTCAGGGTCCTTATGTGACCACTTGAGTGCTTCGGTGTCCCAGTCGAGGGAAATCGACACAGTCGAGGTTAATCGACACAGTCGAGGGTAATCGACACAGTCAAGGAAAATTGACGCATTCGAGGCTAATCGACACAGTCGAGGGAAAATCGACACAGCGAAAGGAGAAAATACTAAAGCTCCCTATGTCCTCACATGCCTTAATGTCCTTGCTCAAACACTCATTTAGTACGTGGTGTACACAAGAAAACGTGATTTATACAATGAATACTTGATTTGTAGAGGTTACAAACTATGTTTTCATACAAGATATACAAGACGCATGAACTCGCTCAACTTTATGTTGATGTTTTCCAAAATTACATGTATTTCAGGTGACAGGATGGATCTTGGGCGCAAGTGTCATAACTAGAAGTAGACAACAAGTTTAGATGTCATCCACTTTTGTTGAATTGTAACCTAGTCAAAGGTCGTGTTTTAAAAACTTAAATAACAAGTGTTTGTAATACTCAAATTTTCATGAACGGATGGACATCGTTTTGATCATGTAGTTGTTTATTACGATTGAATGCAATGATAACAAGCTAGTCACACATCATATGCTTCCGCAAAAGACTGGGTGTGACACATCTACTACATCAGCAAAATGCTCAACAACCCAAAGACGAGGTACTCCGTCATGGAGAAGTTGGTACTAGCACTGGTACACGCGTCGAGACGATTACGACGCTACTTCGCGAACCACGTCATCACAGTGCTAACCAACTACAGGATCGGCCCGATCCTATCCAAACCCGACATCTCTGGGAGGTTAGCAAAATGGGCAATTGAGCTGGGTGCACTTTCGCTAAACTATAAGCCGCGCCCAGCAATCAAAGGCCAGGTCTTGGCTGACTTCGTTGCTGAAGTACCAGCAAATCGCATTCAAGAATGCGAAAAAGAACAAAACCCTGCATCACCACCATCACCCGCAGAAACATGGGCACTATATACGGATGGTGCGTCCAACGAAGATGGTGCAGGTGCAGGTCTGCGCCTCGTCAGCCCCGACGGCCAAGAGCTTACTTATGCAATCCGCCTCGATTTCAAAAGAACAAATAACGAGGCAGAGTACGAGGCTCTACTGGCAGGGCTGCGTTTGGCAGTCAAACTCGGCGTCCAACATTTGGAGGCACACGACGACTCACTATTAGTCGCAGGACAGATGCGCGGTGACTATACCGCAAAAGGGGATATCATGATCCTCTACCTGGAACAAGCCTTGCAACTGAGAAAAAAATTCACTTCCTTCAATATCCGCCATATTAATAGGAGTGAAAACAAACCCGCGGATGCACTATCAAAACTGGCATCCACAAGTTTCCAACACCTGGCAAACGAGGTACGCATCGAAATCCTGCAAAATCCTTCGGTACCCTTGCGCCAAGTCAATGTCATCCATTACGGTACAACATCATGGATGACACCGATTATTGCATACTTACAATCAGGTATTACGCCCGAAAGCAAAGCAGAGGCGCGTAAGCTGCAATACAAAGCGTGTCATTACCAAATGGGAGACGGTATCTTATACCGTAAATCATATCTGGGGCCACTCCTACGATGCGTCGACCCTCAAGATGCCACGTACCTTATCAGAGAAATACACGAAGGAATATGTGGCATACACGCAGGCCCACGCATGGTGGTGGCCAAAATCATGAATGCCGGGTACTACTGGCCCGGCATGCACCTGGACGTAGTTAAGGTCTTGCGCAAGTGTTTCAATTGTCAGCGACATGCTCCTAAGACCTTGCGCCCAATGAACAACCTGATCCCTGTCACCACCGCATGGCCATTCCAGAAATGGGCAATCGATGTGGTTGGACCATTTCCAGACGCACCAGGCGCAATGAAATTTATCATAGTGGCTGTTGACTACTTTACAAAATGTGTAGAGGCAAAACCGCTCGCCTCAACCACCGCTATGATAACAAGGAAGTTCGTCTGGGAACATATCATCTGTCGTTTCGGTCTACCAATGTGCATCGTTACCGACAACGGTACCAACTTCGCTGCCGACGACTTTCAAAAATGGCTACAAGAGCTTAACATTGAACACATATTCTCTTCAGTGGTGCATCCACAAGGGAATGGCCAAGTCGAGAGTATCAATAAGAGTTTAGTTGAAGGCATCAAAGCACGGTTGGGGACAGCCAGACGCGGCTGGGTTGATGAACTCCCAAGTATCTTATGGGCTCACCGGACAAGCCCAAAAACAAGCAACGGTGAGACACCCTTCAGCCTGGTCTATGGCACTGAAGCGGTGATCCCCGCGGAAGTAGGCCTCCCCTCACCTAGAATGTTGGCTATCAACAAGATAGACAACAATGAGGAACGCAGGGTTGACTTGGACCTCCTAGAAGAAAGGCGCGAAAACGCTGCCATCAAGGAAGCCAAGTACAAAACCAAACTTGAAAAGTACTATAATGCACGCGTCCGCATTTTTACCTTCACCCCAGGTGACTACGTCCTTCGTGACAATGAAGCATCTAACGCGGAACGCCCAGGGAAACTCGCCCCCAAGTGGGAAGGACCTTACCTCATCCAAGAGGTCCTAGGCAAAGGCGCATATAAACTGCAAACATTAGAAGGCGAAACTATCGCACGCATATGGAATGCACAACAGCTTCGACGCTGTTATATGTAAGCCATGTTTTTTACATGTACTATGTAACCTATCGGGCCGCAGGCCATTTGCAAATAAATAAATAGACGATTCAATGCAATATTGTTTATTTATTTCTATTACAAATGCGTGTTCCACTCTGCGGTATCCATAAAAACAGATTAGCAAAATCTTCATTCGCGATACCCACACAGAGTGGTAACCACACGCAACTATTGTAATAGGCCAGCAATGCCAACACCAACTGTCTATCCGACTGGATACGTAAATACAGTTTTCATACTTGCATATCATCTAGATATGCAAAAGGCAAACACATACTTTAGTTTTATTCACAATAACATTAACACATACAAATTCACACATGCAAGCAGTAAAAACACTTGTATAACTTGAAACGGTTCAAACTTTATATTCAAAAAAAAATTCCCACACCTACGCGGTGCACAAGGGATCTACATAAGGTTTTTGACATTTACATTGAGGAAACAAAAAGGCACGCAGGCCAGCCTAGTCTTCCTTCGTACCACTGGAACCCGCACCATCCTTGCCTTCAATAACAGGCTTTTCCTCGTCTTCCTCACCAGCATACAACACCCGCAAGCGGTCTACATAATCTTCTGCCTCCAAACACTCATTAAGCTCCTCAAGAGCAGAAATGGGCGTCTCGTTATACGACGCAATAGCAGCAGCAAGAAGGGCTTCAGTATCCACACCGTGGAACCCGGATCGCTCATCGGTATATTTTCCCTGGGCCAGAACATTCATATGGGCAATGCAACGATTGTAGCCAGCTTTAAAACCAGCATCCCGGGCGCGCTCCCTAATCTCATTAACACCTGCCACGTTCTCAGGTGCGTCCAGAATGGACGTAACAACCTGTGAAACAAAAGGATACAGTTAGCAAAGGCAAAACCTAAAAAAGTAGCAAAGGCAGCGGATACTTACATGCCCGATACCATGTATACGCATCCATTCATGGTCCTTCTTGAGCAGGTCAATTGAAGAAGCAAGGCTATCTCTAGCCTCTTCAGCTTCTCTTGCCCGCGCTTCAGATTCAGCAGCATGGCCAGAAACCTCCTCAATAGCGGCCCCCCTAGTCCGCACTTCAGCCTTTTTTCCAGGGAAGATAAGTACAAAAGTTAATCAACATACTTATGAGAAATACATGCAAATTCAAAAACAAAACAAAATTATACCTGGAGGCCCAGGATAGTTTTGGTTAAGTTGGTGTGGTCAACATTTGCCCCTTCAAGAGCCATTGCAGCACGGGCCTCCGCCTCCTAGGCCTCTTCAAGAGCCTTGGCAAGGTGAGCTTCTGCTTCCTTGGCCTCTTGGGCAGCCGCAACAGCCGCGGCTTTCTCCTTAGCCAACGCAGCGTTCGCTGCCTTGGCATTGGTAAGCTCCTGACGAACATGAAAGAGAATTTCATTCTGTTTGGCCCAAGATTCTTTCCAAGCCTTGCGCTCACTAGATAGCGTCTTGCGCTCATTAGAAAGAGTTTCTTTCCAAGTCTTGCGCTCATCAGAAAGCAGTTTTGCAAGGGAACGAACCTGTTTAAGCTCAGCAGTGGCAGCCCACTCCTCAGTTTGCTTACGCTTCTCAAAAGCAGCCCTATCCCTTTCAAGCTGCTCTGCACCCTCACATGCAGCCTTCACCAACTCGGCAGCCTCGGCGCGTAACCGCGCATTTTCCTCCTCCCTGCGGCTCAGCACCTTGTAATTATCCAAAATGGCATTCGCCATTATGGAACTCCCAACAAGTATGGAGGAGAGTTGGTTAATCTGAACCTCAGTTGGCATGGTACGGGCCCGGTTGACTTCAAATGGGGTGCCCAAACCACCCAAAATCTCCCTACACGCGGAGGGGTCAGCAGAAATATCATCCCCTTGCATTACAGTCCATGGGGGGCGGTGATAGGTCATGGTCCGGTCCTCAGTATAGGTGCGGTAATAAAACTCCAATTTAGTCTCTTCAAGCTGAATGGGAGTTTCTGTAAAATCCGCACCCCCAGAACCGGAACCAGAAGCCTTCTCAGCAGCGGGAGATTTCTTCCCCTCAGTATAACCAAACTTCAGGTTCAAATCATCAGTGTCCAGCGGGGGAATTAGATTATCAGCAGAGTCCACCGTGTCATGAATCTGAGTCGCATGCCCCTTCCCAGTACCCTCCGCCCGCGCAGAGGGCTCAGACACCACCTTAACCCCCGCATCCGCGTCAGTGTCACGCGCAGGGGAATGAGGTGCATCAAAAATTGAAAAGCCTTCTTCTTACGGTTCTATAATCAAAGCAAAAGTCCTTTTTAACTTACAAGTACAAAGACAAAATACTTGTCAAAGTTATGAATTACGCACCAGGAACAACCACAGGCTTCTTAAAACCCACAAAAGCCGCGCGTCTGGTCTGTATCTTCGGCTTCTTTTTCTCAGCAGCATCAAGAGCTTTCCCCGCCTTCCTCTTCTTCTCATCAGAAGGCTTGGAACCCGCGGAGGTCCCACCTGCAGCCGCACCACCACCTGGAACACCCAAACCCTCAAGGGTGTCAGATACTACCACGTAATCGGTATATCTGCGGAAATGAGAACGAGAGATACCTGCCGCCAGCGGCACCAAAGGCGGAACAACAGGAGGCTCAGGTTTCTTCTTGCCTCGACCCCGCACGAGTTTATCCCCTTGCTTCTTCTCTGCATGTTTTTTGGGCGCACCCTTTGACTCAAATTTACCAAGGACCCCAAGAGTACCTAAGTGTAAGAAGTCAGCAAGGTGAAAAATATAAGGCAGGAAGGTTATGGATTATACCTTTGCCTTGCGGCAGGGGTGCGTTCAGCGCATCGCGTTTAGGAACGCGGAAGTTGTGGAGGATGGTCAGGTTAAAGCCTTCACCTACCGCACACTTAACAATATCAACCTTGCCGGTAAAGGTTGGATCACAGATCTTCCACAACTCAGCAACTTCTGATAATACACATACAAATCAATAACATGCAAAGGAATAAAGAAACCGCACAAGCGTAAGAATACTTACCACCAGTTTTTTCCCGCACAACGGGCTTTGCATGCTTATCAGCCCTAGTCAACATCATCCGCAGCACCCACAATTCATCATTATCCAGCTGCTTATGATCAATACTCCTCAACCTTGAGAACCACTCCACAGTCTCTGCGCTGGGAAGCGCAATATCCTCCACCGGAATGGTCTCATTCACATTCCACAAGGCCATGCTAGCAACTACCACAGCAGCCTTGACATAAAAAAACTTGCACTTCCATTTTGAAATACCCTTCGGAGGGTTCATCAGCTTGGGACTTCCATAACGTTGGCTAAAAGAGAAAAACTTGGTGTTCACCGTCAACTGGTAGAAACCCCGGAATGGTTAACCAGGTGGGTTAACTCACTGGTCTCGTCAAGAGGTTTAATCCTTTCTTTCTGAGGATCGCTGGCTGGATCGTCTGGTGGTGGGTTTCCTGCACAAGGAAACAAGCCGTGACTCGCAACAAGGAGGATGGGGTGGGGGGTGCACCTTGTTACCACTCTCTGGCGTGAGAATCAGTAGTTTGCTTGGGAAGCAAAGTGTGATAGTAGTAGTATTGAGAGAGTTGAGAAGTGATACCTCAAACCTGGTTTGGGGTGAGTATTTATAGCCGAGGAGTGAAGGAGGGTAGTTGAGTAGCTAGCCTGACATCGCATAGCTATTTGCAGGTGTGTCAGACCTGTGGGTTATGGTGGTGATGCCACGTCCTGCTGTGGTGTCAGACTGTTGTATACACGTGGGCCGGTAGGCGACTGTTCCCATGGCCACTTGCACCGTGGTGTCAGACCCACTTGCCTTGTAGGCAGGATGCGGTGCCAGGCCGCATCGCTACCTGCGGTCATTGATGTTGTTCCCGCATTGGTTGTTCCATCCAAGATTTATGCGGGATGCGGTGCCATGCCGCATCGCCGCTTAGTGACTGTTACTGTTGTCCAGATCCCTTGTCGTGACGAAAATGTTCATAGGATGCGGTGCGGGGCCGCATCGCTATGCGTAACATTGGTTTTCGTCCTTAAGGTAAGTCTTCTCATCACTGGATAGATTGGACCGCTGTGTTCGCGTGTGCCCACGCGGACACAGGTGAGTTATTGCTGGTGGAGGTTTTTGATAAGGGTAATGGTCATTCGCGGCCATGCTGACGCGAGATCTGGGACCATACCCCTTCAAGTCCCCCCAGTCTAGTGTTCCTTCCTTATGCAAGTTGCATGTGGGAGGGATACTGGACTATGTTGTCTAGAAGGTAGAATATGGGCCATGCGGATGGCTCCTTCTTTCAGTAAGTAGTAGGCCTTTCGAGTGGATTGTTCCTTCCTTTGAGAAGGATGTCCGGTGAGCAAGTTCCGTCTGATGCGGAATTCTCAGCCAAGGACTTGACTCTTAGTCTACCTTCTATTGATGTCATCAGCCACCTGTTGGTGTTTCGAACCAACCTTTGAGACGGTGACTGAAGGTGTTAGCAGGGTTCGAACCAACCTTTGAGATCGTGACGGAAGATGTCTGTCTCCGCCACTTTAGTTGTAACCTCTGCGTCAGTTAATGCAAAGTTGCAAGTATTTTGCTCAAGCTCTATGTTCAGCAACTGGACATGTAACGATGATCCCTGTTTTGTGGGGTGTTCGTGTTCTCCAGTTTAGCTCTCTAGTAACCGCACGTCCTCTGCGGTTTATCTCTCAAGTAACCGCACGTCCTCTGAGGTTTAGCTCTCTAGTAACCGCACGTCCTTTGCGGTTACCTCGTTGCTGCACCTTGTTGGCCATGTTTGTTTGAGAAACGTGGGGTAGTTGCGCCATTGTTGGCCGTGTGTGGTCGAACAATGTGAATCTGGACTATGGGTTGATAAACATGGTCATAGGCAGGGTTGTGCCCACCATTGTTTATTCTATGCGGTCCATAGGTAGGTAACTAGTCATAAGCAGACTTGTTACCACTCTTCTGGAGCTACTTTCCTTCACGCTTTGGTGGGAAGTAGTTTACCGTTAAGTAGTATTGCCGGAGGAGAATTACCTTAGATACTTGGGAAGTTGGTTGAAACTCTCCCGCATCTGTTTTGTAGCCACTTTCCTTCGTGCTTATTTGAAAAGCAGTTTTCTTTGAAGTAGCTTTGCTCCACTACGTGGTGGTTTAGTTGTGGCCCTTCCGTAGCTACCGTTCGCATAGTTGCGATTTGTAGCAACTACTCACGAGTGGTTGCGGTTTTCAGCAAAGAACTCGCTTCTAGAAGTCTTGTGGCCTGGATGTGGCTCTTGAAGGTTCAGGAGACAGGGTTGCTGATGTGCGGTTGCTCAGCATACTTGTCTTTTTCCTTAAGGAGAAGCTGTTTGCGTTCCCTCTGTGGTTGTGAACCGGAAATGAGGGTTTTGAAGCTTGAAGAAGCGTACATGGAGTGCGGTTTACCGCATCCTGAGAAGCGGTTTTCGCAGTCCAAAGAACCATGCTGGTTCTGAGTATCTGACACACCTGTGCGGGTTGGTGTGTGTTATCTCCGCATATTCCACGTGTGCTCATGGGTATGTGCGGTTATTGTTTATACCCCCTTAAATAATTTAAAGATATATATTTATTTCCTTTTTTAAGGGGTATGTAAAAAACGACATGCGGTATGGGTTATGGTGCGGTAAACCAGAGAAACCGCATGCCGCTTAAGTTTGGATAATGTTTGTCGCTTTTGTGTTGTCTACGTGGCTGATGGCACGTGTGGGTTGTTGAAAGTTGGTAGGGTTTCTGTCATGTGTTGATCCGAAAGGACGTTTGCACTGCCCGAGGTCATAAATGCACTGTAGCAAGTAGTGTAAAAGTCCATTCTGTCAGGCACGTGGACGGCCACGCGCGCGTGATAACCGTCAGCGGAAACGTCGCTGAACACGTGTTGCCTTGTAATTCGCCTATTTTGAACGTGGTAAGTCGTTTTACTGCATCGCATTAATTGCGATGAGTATATAAGGGGAAACCGTTTTGATTTCTCCTCACTTTGTTCAAATTTAAAAAATTTCTCCGGTGAAAAAGAGTGTGCTATCTTTGTCTTCTCCGATCAGTCTGTCTGTATTTCCGATGATTTCCTGAGTTTTTGTGCAACTCAATCCTTCTCTTCTTTATTTTTCTGATGGCTGAACCATCTAACCCACACAATGTGGAAGGTGAAAACCCTGAACCTTCTTCTCCGGTAGCGGCCGAAGAAGAAGATGATGGTGGTAGTGGCCCGGGCTGGGGTCTACCGGTGTTAAAATGGTCGAAAGTGTCATTCAATCGACTGATGACCAGCATCCAGATGCCCCCGAAATTTGGGGCTGTTTATCCTCAGGATGGTGACACCGGTGCCTGTGCTCCGGCCGGTCATGTCACCATGTGGGCCGATTCATTCATTGATGGTAACCTTCGTTTACCATTAACCGTTTTTGTTGCTGAGGTCCTGGAGTACTACAAGGTTCATATCTCCCAGATGAGTCCTTTTGGGATGATTCGTATTAGAAATTTTGAGTACACTTTTCGTGCTCTTGGTTTGCCGGTTACCATTGATAATTTCCGGGGTTTCTACCAGTTGACGGTGAACACCGGGTTTTTCTCTTTTAGCCAACGTTATGGAAGTCCCAAGCGGATGACCCCTCCGAAGGGTATTTCAAAATGGAAGTGCAAGTTTTTTTTATGTCAAGGCTGCTGTGGTAGTTGCTAGCATGGCCTTGCGGAATGTGAATGAGACCATTCCGGTGGAGGATATTGCGCTTCCCAGCGCGGAGACTGTGGAGTGGTTCTCAGGGTTGAGGAGTATTGATCATAAGCAGCTGGATAATGATGAATTGTGGGTGCTGCGGATGATGTTGACTAGGGCTGATAAGCATGCAAAGCCCGTTGTGCGGGAAAAAAACTGGTGGTAAGTATTCTTACGCTTGTGCGGTTTCTTTATTCCTTTGCATGTTATTGATTTGTATGTGTATTATCAGAAGTTGCTGAGTTGTGGAAGATCTTTGATACAACCGTTACCGGCAAGGTTGATATTGTTAAATGTGCGGTAGGTGAAGGCTTTAACCTGACCATCCTCCACAACTTCCGCGTTCCTAAACGCGATGCGCTGAACACACCCCTGCCGCAAGGCAAAGGTATAATCTGGCCCAGGGGGAATACGGTTTCCCCTGCAAACCCGGCCAACGGGTAGTCTGCTGGCTGCAACCGATCTTTCTCTTCTTGATCAAATTGGTTGAAGCACTGCTCGTATATAATATCAGATGTACTGCCCGGGTCGATGAATAATCGCTCGGTGCAGTAGTGAGCCAGGTGGCCTGTTATAACCACGGCGCGCCTATCGCGCGGTCCGCCTCGGACTTTTGGAAAGACGACTTGCTCGTCTTTCTAGTCATTGTCCGGTCTTCTTGCCGCCTTGCGCGGTCTTCCTTTTCCTCCATTGATCATGTGGGTAGAAGCCACGTACATGGTCCTCTTACCCGTGGAGGTGCCCTCGTTGTGGGGAGTGATGCGCTTGGTAGCTTTTTGTGCGCCTGTCAACAGGTGTTGCAGTTTCCCCTCTTTTAGGGCTCGCTCAATCTCCAGTGGGAGACTGATGCAGCTGTTTGTTGTGTGGCCATTGTCCTTGTGATACTCGCAGTAGAGTGCGAGATTCTGGTTCTTTTTGGACTTCATCGGTTGGGCGGGTCGCAGGAATTGCGCGTCCGTAAGGAGGACGTCGCTTGGTGACTGGTTGATCTCGGTCCAGCTGCGGTCCCGAGACTCTTTCTTCGACGCCCGGTTTTCACGCTGGGCGTTGATTGTAGCCCTTGCGTCGGGCTGGTTGTTGCGTGGGACATATGGTCTAGGATCGCTACCGCGATTCCATGTGTCCCGGTTGCGTTTGTTGTTGTGCTTGTGTTCTTGGTGGGAGGATTGGCCTTCCGTTTGGGGCTGCGCCTTTGATACGTGCGGTCTGAGAGACCGCTGAGTCTGGGCGTATGTCTTGACCGCAGCCATGACATCTTCCCATTTCTTAGGCAAGCCGTCCTTGCCGGAGATATTCATAACCATTTGTTCGTCCTTGACTGCAACGATGAAATGGTTACGTGCCATCTGGTCGGCCACGTCGCCTATCTCTAGGCATTCTTTATTGTAACGGACAACGAATGCCTCAAGCGATTCGTTGTCTCTGCGCCAGATGTTCATGACGTCGCTGCTGGCTAAAATGCGCAAGGAACTTTGCTTGCAAGTCCTCGAATGATGTTAGTGAGTTTACTGGAAAAGAGTCGAACCAGGCCCTGGCCAGACCTGTTAGGGTCTGGGGGAAAAAATGACACCAAGTGGGTTCATCCCACCTACCGTTGCACCCAGCGCCGACGAAGATGTTCATGTGATCATCTGGGTCGGTCGAACCGTTGTATTTCCCAATGTTTAATGGGAATTTTGTGGTGGTGACATCGGCATGGGCGATTTCTGGGGCGAATTTGGAGTTTTCGGTGGCAGATTTCGGCCTGTAGGGTTGGCTTTGGTGGTGTTTTGCAGCGCGGAGGTATGTAGTACGGGGGTGAGTAGGAGGGACATAGTTACGTCCTCCCGGTCTACTGCTGGTAGCATGAGACTCCCCGCGATATGTACCGTCATCGGGATCAGTATGGCCCTGTCCTTCTTGGTGGGACTGAGGTCCCAGTCGGCTATGAAGGCCGAGGCCGCGGTGCGCTGTAGACTGTCGCCTAGTTTCTCCATGGGGGCCTAGGCGGCTATGTATGGGGTCCCTGCGGCGGGACCCGTACGAGGAATCGTCCTCCGCTAGTGTGAGGACGTCACAGTAAGAGGATCCGCGGTCTTCCTGCCTGCTTCTGGAGGCCGGATGTGTTGGGGCCCTGCCTTTGTATTGTAGAGTACGACCCGCAGGGGTATGTGGTGCTGGGGTAGGCCCCGCATATACTTGCGCATCTGCGCAGGCTCTGTTGTATGTTGCGGCCAACAAAGCTTGTTGCTGGTCATACCAGGTATGAAGGTTCATGCCTGGTGGTATCACAGAAGCGTACTGTGATAGGTCGTGTCCAAACGTAAGGGATGCACCCCCTTGCGTTGATGTGCCAATGTGTTCCACATTTGGGGCTGGAGGGGCATTCCCCGAAAGCCCTGTGTTTACGGGGTTTAGGTTATCCCCGGTAGTGTTGTTTTAACGATCAGACATGATCTTTGGAGAGAAAGGGATGGTTGGAAAAAGTGCTAAGAGTAGCGGTGGGCGCCAATGATGAAACAATGGTTAACCAGGTGGGTTAACTCACTGGTCTCGTCAAGAGGGTTAATCCCTTCTTTCCGAGGATCGCTGGCTGGATCGTCTGGTGGTGGGTTTCCTGCACAAGGAAACAAGCCGTGACTCGCAACAAGGAGGATGGGGTGGGGGGTGCTCCTTGTTACCACTCTCCGGCGTGAGAATCAGTAGTTTGCTTGGGAAGCAAAGTGTGATAGTAGTAGTATTGAGAGAGTTGAGAAGTGATACCTCAAACCTGGTTTGGGGTGAGTATTTATAGCCGAGGAGTGAAGGAGGGTAGTTGAGTAGCTAGCCTGACATCGCACATCTATTTGCAGGTGTGTCAGAATTGTCGGTTATGGGGGTGATGCCACGTCCTGCTGTGGTTTCAGACTGTTGTATACACGTGGGCCGGCAAGCGACTGTTCCCAGTGCCACTTGCACTGTGGTGTCAGACCCACTTGCCTTGTAGGCAGGATGTGGTGCCAGGCCGCATCGCTGCCTGTGGTCATTGATGTTGTTCCCGAGTTGGTTGTTCCATCCAAGATTTATGCGGGATGCGTTGCCATGCCGCATCGCCCCTTAGTGACTGTTACTGTTGTCCGGATCCCTTGTCGTGACGAAAATGTTCATAGGATGTGGTGCGGGGCCGCATCGCTATGCGTAACATTGGTTTCCGTCCTTTAGGTAAGCCTTCTTATCACTGGACAGATTGGACCGCTGTGTTCGCGTGTGCCCACGCAGACACAGGTGAGTTATTGCTGGTGGAGGTTTTTCATAAGGGTAATGGTCATTTGCGGTCATGCTGACGCGAGATCTGGGACCATACCCCTTCAAGTCCCCCCCAGTCTAGTGTTCCTTCCTTATGCAACTTGCTTGTGGGAGGGATACTGGATTATGTTGTCTTGAAGGTAGAATATGGGCCATGCGGATGGCTCCTTCTTTCAGTAAGTAGTAGGCCTTTCGAGTGGATTGTTCCTTCCTTTGAGAAGGATGTCCGGTGAGCAAGTTCCGTCTGATGCGGAATTCTCAGCCAAGGACTTGACACTTAGTCTACCTTTTATTGATGTCATCAGCCACCTGTTGGTGTTTCGAACCAACCTTTGAAACGGTGACTGAAGGTGTTAGCAGGGTTCGAACCAACCTTTGAGATCGTGACGGAAGATGTCTGTCTCCGCCACTTTAGTTGTAACCTCTGCGTCAGTTAATGCAAAGTTGCAAGTATTTTGCTCAAGCTCTATGTTCAGCAACTGGACATGTAACGATGATCCCTGTTTTGTGGGGTGTTCGTGTTCTCCAGTTTAGCTCGCTAGTAACCGCACGTCCTCTAAGGTTTAGCTCTCTAGTAACCGCACGTCCTTTGCGGTTACCTCGTTGCTGCACCTTGTTGGCCATGTTTGTTCGAGAAACGTGGGGTAGTTGCGTCATTGTTGGCCGTCTTTGGTCGAACAATGTGAATCTGGACTATGGGCTGATAAACATGGTCATAGGCAGGGTTGTGCCCACCATTGTTTATTCTATGCGGTCCATAGGTGGGTAACTAGTCATAAGCAGACTTGTTACCACTGTTCTGGAGCTACTTTCCTTTACGCTTTGGTGGGAAGTAGTTTACCGTTAAGTAGTATTGCCGGAGGAGAATTACCTTAGATACTTGGGAAGTTGGTTGAAACTCTCCCGCATCTGTTTTGTAGCCACTTTCCTTCGTGCTTAGTTGAAAAGCAGTTTTCTTTGAAGTAGCTTTGCTCCACCACGTGGTGGTTTAGTTGTGGCTCTTCCGTAGCTACCGTTCGCATAGTTGCGATTTGTAGCAACTACTCATGAGTGGTTGCGGTTTTCAGCAAAGAACTCGCTTCTAGATGTCTTGTGGCCTGGATGTGGCTCTTGAAGGTTCAGGAGACAGGGTTGCTGATGTGCGGTTGCTCAGCATACTTGTCTTTTTCCTTAAGGAGAAGCTGTTTGCGTTCCCTCTGTGGTTGTGAACCGGAAATGAGGATTTTGAGGCTTGAAGAAGCGTACATGGAGTGCGGTTTACCGCATCCTGAGAAGCGGTTTTCGCAGTCCAAAGAACCATGCTGGTTCTGAGTATCTGACACACCTGTGCGGGTTGGTATGTGTTATCTCCGCATATTCCACGTGTGCTCGTGGGTATGTGCGGTTATTGTTTATACCCCCTTAAATAATTTAAAGATATATATTTTTGCCTTTTTTGAGGGGTATGTAAAAAACGACATGCGGTATGGGTTATGGTGCGGTAAACCAGAGAAATTGCATGCCGCTTAAGTTTGGATAATGTTTGTCGCTTTTGTGTTGTCTACGTGGCTGATGGCACGTGTGGGTTGTTGAAAGTTGGTAGGGTTTCTGTCATGTGTTGATCCGAAAGGACGTTTGCACTGCCCGAGGTCATAAATGCACTGTAGCAAGTAGTGTAAAAGTCCATTCTGTCAGGCGCGTGGCCGGCCACGCGCGCGTGATAACCGTCAGCGGAAACGTTGCTGAACACGTGTTGCCTTGTAATTCGCCTATTTTGAACGTGGTAAGTTGGTTTACTGCATCGCATTAATTGCGATGAGTATATAAAGGGAAACCGTTTTGATTTCTCCTCACTTTGTTCAAATTTCAAAAATTTCTCCGGTGAAAAAGAGTGTACTATCTTTGTCTTCTCCGATCAGTCTGTCTATATTTCCGGCGATTTCCTGAGTTTTTGTGCAACTCAATCCTTCTCTTCTTTATTTTTCTGATGGCTGAACCATCTAACCCACACAATGTGGAAGGTGAAAACCCAGAACCTTCTTCTCCGGTAGCGGCCGAAGAAGATGATGATGGTGGTAGTGGCCCGGGCGGGGGTCTACCGGTGTTAAAATGGTCGAAAGTGTCATTCAATCGACTGATGACCAGCATCCAGATGCCCCCGGAATTTGGGGCTGTTTATCCTCAGGATGGTGACGCCGGTGCCTGTACTCCGGCCGGTCATGTCACCATGTGGGCCGATTCATTCATTGATGGTAACCTTCGTTTACCATTAACCGTTTTTGTTGCTGAGGTCCTGGAGTACTACAAGGTTCATATCTCCCAGATGAGTCCTTTTGGGATGATTCGTATTAGAAATTTTGAGTACACTTTTCGTGCTCTTGGTTTGCCGGTTACCGTTGATAATTTCCGGGGTTTCTACCAGTTGACGGTGAACACCGGGTTTTTCTCTTTTAGCCAACGTTATGGAAGTCCCAAGCTGATGACCCCTCCGAAGGGTATTTCAAAATCGAAGTGCAAGTTTTTTTTTATGTCAAGGCTGCTGTAGTAGTTGCTAGCATGGCCTTGCGGAATGTGAATGAGACCATTCCGGTGGAGGATATTGCGCTTCCCAGCGCGGAGACTGTGGAGTGGTTCTCAAGGTTGAGGAGTATTGATCATAAGCAGCTGGATAATGATGAATTGTGGGTGCTGTGGATGATGTTGACTAGGGCTGATAAGCATGCAAAGCCCGTTGTGCGGGAAAAAACGGGTGGTAAGTATTCTTATGCTTGTGCGGTTTCTTTATTCCTTTGCATGTTATTGATTTGTATGTGTATTATCAGAAGTTGTTGAGTTGTGGAAGATCTTTGATCCAACCTTTACCGGCAAGGTTGATATTGTTAAGTGTGCGGTAGGTGAAGGCTTTAACCTGACCATCCTCCACAACTTCCGTGTTCCTAAACGCAATGCGCTGAACGCACCCCTGCTGCAAGGCAAAGGTATAATCCATAACCTTCTTGCCTCGACCCCGCACGAGTTTATCCCCTTGCTTCTTCTCTGCATGTTTTTTGGGCGCACCCTTTGACTCAAATTTACCAAGGACCCCAAGAGTACCTAAGTGTAAGAAGTCAGCAAGGTGAAAAATATAAGGCAGGAATGATGAAACAATGGTTAACCAGGTGGGTTAACTCACTGGTCTTGTCAAGAGGGTTAATCCCTTCTATCCGAGGATCGCTGGCTGGATCGTCTGGTGGTGGGTTTCCTGCACAAGGAAACAAGCCGTGACTCGCAACAAGGAGGATGGGGTGGGGGGTGCTCCTTGTTACCACTCTCCGGCGTGAGAATCAGTAGTTTGCATGGGAAGCAAAGTGTGATAGTAGTAGTATTGAGAGAGTTGAGAAGTGATACCTCAAACCTGGTTTGGGGTGAGTATTTATAGCCGAGGAGTGAAGGAGGGTAGTTGAGTAGCTAGCCTGACATCGCACAACTATTTGCAGGTGTGTCAGACCTGTGGGTTATGGTGGTGATGCCACGTCCTGCTGTGGTGTCAGACTGTTGTATACACGTGGGCCGGTAGGCGACTGTTCCCAGTGCCACTTGCACTGTGGTGTCAGACCCACTTGCCTTGTAGGCAGGATGCGGTGCCTGTGGTCATTGATGTTGTTCCCGCGTTGGTTGTTCCATCCAAGATTTATGCGGGATGCGGTGCCATGCCGCATCGCCGCTTAGTGACTGCTACTGTTGTCCGGATCCTTTGTCGTGACGAAAATGTTCATAGGATGCGGTGCGGGGCCGCATCGCTATGCGTAACATTGGTTTCCGTCCTTAAGGTAAGTCTTCTTATCACTGGACAGATTGGACTGCTTTGTTCGCGTGTGTCCACACGGACACAGGTGAGTTATTGCTGGTGGAGGTTTTTGATAAGGGTAATGGTCATTCGCAGTCATGCTGACATGAGATCTGGGACCATACCCCTTCAAGTCCCCCCAGTCTAGTGTTCCTTCCTTATGCAAGTTGCATGTGGGAGGGATACTGGACTATGTTGTCTAGAAGGTAGAATATGGGCCATGCGGATGGCTCCTTCTTTCAGTAAGTAGTAGGCCTTTCGAGTGGATTGTTCCTTCCTTTGAGAAGGATGTCCGGTGAGCAAGTTCCGTCTGATGCGGAATTCTCAGCCAAGGACTTGACTCTTAGTCTACCTTTTATTGATGTCATCAGCCACCTGTTGGTGTTTCGAACCAACCTTTGAAAAGGTGACTGAAGGTGTTAGCAGGGTTCGAACCAACCTTTGAGATCGTGACGGAAGATGTCTTTCTCCGCCACTTTAGTTGTAACCTCTGTGTCAGTTAATGCAAAGTTGCAAGTATTTTGCTCAAGCTCTATGTTCAGCAACTGGACATGTAACGATGATCCCTGTTTTGTGGGGTGTTCGTGTTCTCCAGTTTAGCTCTCTAGTAATCGCACGTCCTCTAAGGTTTAGCTCTCTAGTAACCGCACGTCCTTTGTGGTTACCTCGTTGATGCACCTTGTTGGCCATGTTTGTTTGAGAAACGTGGGGTAGTTGCGTCATTGTTGGCCGTGTTTGGTCGAACAATGTGAATCTGGACTATGGGCTGATACACATGGTCATAGGCAGGGTTGTGCCCACCATTGTTTATTCTATGCGGTCCATAGGTGGGTAACTAGTCATAAGTAGACTTGTTACCACTGTTCTGGAGCTACTTTCCTTCACGCTTTGGTGGGAAGTAGTTTACCGTTAAGTAGTATTGCCGGAGGAGAATCACCTTAGATACTTGGGAGGTTGGTTGAAACTCTCCCGCATGTGTTTTGTAGCCACTTTCCTTCGTGCTTAGTTGAAAAGCAGTTTTCTTTGAAGTAGCTTTGCTCCACCACGTGGTGGTTTAGTTGTGGCTCTTCCGTAGCTACCATTCGCATAGTTGCGATTTCTAGCAACTACTCACGAGCGGTTGCGGTTTTCAGCAAAGAACTCGCTTCTAGAAGTCTTGTGGCTTGGATGTGGCTCTTGAAGGTTCAGGAGACAGGGTTGCTGATGTGCGGTTGCTCAGCATACTTGTCTTTTTCCTTAAGGAGAAGCTGTTTGCGTTCCCTATGTGGTTGTGAACCGGAAATGAGGGTTTTGAAGCTTGAAGAAGCGTACATGGAGTGCGGTTTACCGCATCCTGAGAAGCGGTTTTCGCAGTCCAAAGAACCATGCTGGTTCTGAGTATCTGACACACCTGTGCAGGTTGGTGTGTGTTATCTCCGCATATTCGACGTATGCTCGTGGGTGTGCACGTGTGCTTGTTTCCTTGTGCATGAAACCCACCACCAGACGATCCAGCCAGCGATCCTCGGAAAGAAGGGATTAACCCTCTTGACGAGACCAGTGAGTTAACCCACCACTTCATATGACCCATATGACCGTTTCCTCATGTCGTCAAATGGCCGTATGACACGTACTCATGTGGTGGTGTGTGGATAGTGTGTTTGTATAAAAGGCAGCCTAGCCATAATTTCACACAAAGTTTATAAATTATGCGATCTTTCGATGATTTGACCGGTTTGCAGGTTGATAACAGCGTGAAGGAATCCACAAATGAGGTTAAAAATTCTGGAAAAAAAAACACATGTCGTTCAGATTTGTTGCTCAAAATACCAACAAGACATGCTCAATTAGATGCATCTAAAGGCGGTACCTCATCACGTGTTGTTAAAGGTGTAAGATTTAAAGAGAAGACTCCTCGTGACGGTGAAAGAAGTCCTCTTCTACATCCTGAAAGCCCTATTGTTACCAAGATTAAGTCTATATTCCACGGGAATCGATCTTGGTCTCTTTCGGTCAAACAATAATTTGGAATACCACATGCAAAGTATAGTAGTGTAACAACTGTTAACTTGTTCACAATTCAGATGTGTAGGAGATGTAACAAAAACGAAGAATAGATGATGAACAATATACATATAACACTATTAAAAACCATGTGTGTGTGTGTATAATAAATCTCGCGAGCTGATCACGAGCTGAGCCATGTCTAGCTAGGGCTCGGCTCGTTTACAACGGAGCTTTTTTCGAGCAAGCTTCGAGCGAGCCACAAGCTACGAGTTTTTTGAATAGCCCTAATAGTCATAACGTCATATCATTATTTCAAAGTATAGAATAATTTAAGGAAAAAAATAACGAAGGACAATATAAGTAGATGACCAACAGAGAAGATAAGATAACTTGTAATATCCATGTCATCAGTAGACACCACATCAGCAAAGTTATAACTGTATACCAGAAACAGTTAATCAATAGATGCCACATCAGCAAAGTTATAACCGTATATTAGAAGCCATTAGCTAGTAACTGTATACATCTATCATAGAGGTCGTTTAACTTAAAACCAATCTTAAGTAGAGATTTGTGAGAATCAGATTAACACTTGTACTTATTGCGTTAACTGAGATACACAAGGCGGCACTTGTACACTTTTATAAATACATGCATATATGGTATTAAGCAGAGCTTTTGGTTTGTCAAATTGTAGGTTTGGTGTGCCCATATGGCTTCAATACAGTTTTCATGGTATTTAAAGTTCGGGTTGGTAGCAGAAATCGCTTTAGAAGCTGTAATTGAAGATGTTAATTCTGATCCAATTGAACCCGACCAACCCGAACGCGAGAAACCCGAACCCGACCAACACGAACTTTAAATTGTTCGGTTATCGGGTCACTTTTTCTAGGCCAAAAACCCGAACAACCCGACCCGAAAAACCCCAAACACGAAACCCGAAAAAAACCCGAACATTTATTGTTTTTTTTTTCTTATAAAAGTGTTTAGATTTGAAGTCTTTAATGGATGGAACACTAAGTTTTGGGACTTTTAAATACTTTGATTATATTTTTAAAGTAACAATAGGAATTTTGATTATATTTTGTAAAAAAAAACATTTATTTTCATTTTACATCTAAACCCGAAAACTACTACTGAATAACCCAACCCGAACTAACCTGAACCCGAATAACCTAAACCCGACTAACCCGAACTTTAAAATGGGTTGATTATTGGGTCAATTTTTCCCAGAGAAAAACCCGAAACCCGAAGAAAAAACCCGATGAACATCGCTACTGATATGCCAAAAAGACACAAAAGAATCTTGGTTTCTGTGTTGCCAGTTAATAAAATGACAAAGATCCCATAAATAATATTAGCAAGCAGTAACAACAATGAAGTAAAACTTTGAGCAAGAAAGATGCTAGCAGCTAAGTTTGAGCAATCTTCTGGTCACCAAATTCACAAGTTGATATTCAGAGACTTAAATCTTGACCAACTACCATGAGAGTTCAAGTGAACAAATAAAAAAGACAATTCTGAAAATTCATTCAAGCAAAACATCAAACATCTTGTGAGCAACATCAAAACAGTCCTAATAAAACACAACCAATCAAAGTAACCTATACTATACCCACATCTGAAAATAACCCTCATTCCACAAAAAAAACATCAACAAAGTCCCCACAAATGAGAAAAAGATGACGCCTTTATCCTATATTCCTATTGTACATACATGTATATGTGTGCATATATATAAAACAGAGAAATAGAGAGATTACAGAAAAGATCAGACGAATTAGCTGCCATCTACAGTTGCCCAAAGAAAGAACAATGAGCTATATAGCTGAAATTGCAAGAGGGTTTGTTCACGTATGGTAAAAAAATGACAAAAAAGAGAATACCATCAATTCTTTGAAGAAGTTTCTTCACTTTATGTTTGCAACCATCACAGTGTAGATTAATCAAAATGTAACACTGTCATTAACACAAAGCCACTTACAGTGGCCAGAAATAGAGGTTATCTAATGTAGCCGGAGTTCGGGTTAAAGAGTGTGTACCTCATTACCAAGTACTTTCGTCAGAGATTATCTAATGTCGCCGGAGATCGGGTCGATGCGCCACCAACAACCACCGTACCATTCGCCGGAACCACTATCGTCTCAATGGACGATGGTCTTCATTGCTGTTTACCCCTATCATCGCAGCCGTCATCGATACCGGCTGCCGCCGGAGTGTAGGCGGATCACTCTCTCTCCTGATTCTCTTTGTCTCTCCCTATCCAGGCTTGTGTGAGGAGGATGGGTTAGGGTTTTCATATAAGGGAGGATTAGTGACGCGTGTCTCAATGAGTAATGGGTATGAGTAGGCTGAGTGAAAGATGGAGAGATTAGCAGGGAATTGAAATTTTTGGGTGAATTTTGCGGGTAACTAAACACTGTCACACAAAATAATGAAAGTGTGACCATAGAGTACTTATAGTCACGTTTATGATCACTCATCACTTTTAGCTACACATAAAAGTTTACAAGTGTCTACTAAGAACTACTTTTTGGTCACACAAATTCGTAAGTCATGATATGTAATATCTTTTAGACACATCATTAAAAACCTATTGTGACAGTTAATAGCATTTGGTCACACTTTTCTACTATGGCCAGTGATTGTCACATTTTTTATTGAAAGTGTGACTAAAGGTCTAGAAAATATGTGTTTTCGTCACATAAATTAAAAAAAAATATACAAATACAGTGGCGTTAGGTCGCATTTGGCCACACTTTTCAAGTTGTGGCTAGACTAGCTAGTAAATGTCACATTTTTTTCGAAAAACGTGGCTAAAAGTTTTTACCTGCTATACGATGGTCACATCATTAATATAATGTGTGATTAAAAGTGTTTTAAACTATTATAAATGACCTTTAGCCACACATTTATTCAAATGTGTGGCAAGCCGGTTTTGGAAAAAGTGTGGCCGTAGGCCATTTTTCACGTAGTGAGAAATCGGAAGAAAAGTAGGCTGGAGCGAGGTAGGTCGAGTGAGAGCTGTCACATCAAGTGATGTGACATATGAGGGGTATTTATAGGGTTTCCCAAAATAGAAAGTGGGGGAAAGTGGCTGGTCGATCGGGTGGCAGCCCGATCGGGTGGCAGCTCGATCGGATGTCAACCCGATCGGTTGGCCACTCGATTCGAGTGTTCCGACGACTGAGTTTCGGTGTTTCAATCCGCGTGTAGGGTTTTGCGATGCGATAGATTTTCTCATTAAATCACGTTTAGTCCCAACTACTACATCTAACATACAATCATCAAGTTAACTAGGATGATTACTCTTGCGTTTAGCGTTTGCGATTCAATTGCGATAGCATTGCGATTGCGTTTCGATTAATCACCACAACATAACATAAATAAACATGCACAAGTAACACATAAAAGGCACACACACGTAAAACAATATCCAGAACGCATAGTTCGAGTTGCGAATGCGATAGCGATGCGATAAGCGATAAAACATGCGATAATCATCAATTAAACCTCGATTATTAACAAGTACTCCACATAATACAACTAACGTAACAAAGTAAATAGACTATCTACAAGTCAAAGAAGTCAAAACAGTAATTGAGCAAGGAGTGACAGATCGCAATTAGCAATCTTTTCTTCCTTTGACTTCAACGTTAACTTTGACTTTGACTTTCGAAACACGGGGTGTTACAGCCTCCCCTACTTAAGGGAATTTCGTCCCAAAATTAGGCTAAAGCCGTAACAAACAACTGCGGGTACTTCACCTTCATGTCGCTTTCGAGTTCCCAAGTGAACTCTGCGCCTCGTTTGCCTTCCCAGCGGACCTTCACAAAAGAAATGCGCGAGCATCTGAGCTGCTTGGTTTGGCGGTCCATGATTTCGACAGGCTTCTCCACGAAGTGTAGTGTTTCGTTTACTTGAAGATCCTCGAGGGGTACGTACAGATCATGTTCAGCCTGGCACTTTCTGAGGTTTGACATACGGAAAGTCGGGTGGACGTTATTAAGTTCCTCCGGTAGTTCGAGTCTGTAAGCCACTTTTCCGATCCTTTCCAGAATCTTAAAGGGTCCAACATATCGAGGCGCGAGTTTCCCTTTCTTGCCGAATCTGACCACACCCTTCCAATGTGATACCTTTAGGAGTACGTGATCGCCAACATCAAATTCAAGGGGCTTGTGTCGTCTATCGGCGTAACTTTTCTGACGACTCCGAGCTTTCAGCAGATTGTCTCGAATTGTCTTGAATTTGGAGGATTTTGTCAGTCGTTTCTTGCAATAGCTCAGGACCGGTTAATTGCGAGTGCCCGATCTCATGCCATACAATAGGCGATCGACATTTTCTTACGCATAATGCCACAAATGGTGCCATTTGAATCCTGGAATGATAACTGTTATTGTATGAGAATTCGACTAAAGGTAAGTACGCGTCCCAATTACCACCGAAATCTATGACACACGAACGGAGCATGTTTTCAAGGGTATGAATCGTTCTCTCAGTCTGACCATCGGGTTGGGGATGAAAAGCGGTACTTAGATTAAGCGTAGTACCGAGAGCTGTTTGAAATGTTTCCCATAGGCGCGAGGTAAACCGAGCATCACGGTCAGAGATGATGTCACGAGGCGTTCCATGTCGACAAATGATCTCATCGGTGTAGATCCTGGCTAATTTTTCTACCTTGTAATCTTCTCGTATCGGCAAGAAATGAGCTGATTTGGTCAAACGGTCAACAATAACCCAGATGCTGTTGTGGCCTGATGACGTGCGCGGGAGTTTCGTTATAAAGTCCATGGCAATACTTTCCCATTTCAACATAGGGATCACGGGTTGTTCAAGAAGCCAGAGGGTCTTTGGTGCTCGGCCTTGACTTTCGAGCAAGTCAAGCACTTCGAAACATAGAGGGCGATATCCCTTTTCATGCCCAGCCACCAGTACTTGTAGCGAAGGTCCTGGTACATTTTATCGGCACCGGGATGGATAGAATATCGAGACTTGTGGGCTTTCTCCATCAGAGTCTGTCGCAAATCAGACCGTTTAGGGATCCAGATTCGGTCCAAATAATGGAATATTCCATTCCACTTATTCACTAGCTGGGCTCCATCATGATAGATTCTTTCCTTCTTCAATGTGCGCTCATTAAAACAAGCATATTGGGCTTCGCAGATAAGGGTTTCGAGATAATGCTGGGCGAGAATATTACGAGCGCTATGCAAATAGCTTCGTCTGCTGAGGGCGTCGGCAACGACATTCGCTTTGCCTGGATGATAACGAATCTCACAATCGTAATCGTTGAGAAGTTCTACCCATCGGCGTTGATGCATATTAAGTTCTTTTTGGCTGAAGATGTGTTGTAGGCTCCTATGATTTGTGAAGATCGTACACTTGGTACCATAAAGGTAGTGTCGCCAAATCTTTAACGCAAAAACAACTGACCCTAGCTCAAGGTCGTGGGTTGTATAGTTCATCTCGTGGATCTTGAGCTGTCGAGATGCGTAAGCGATAACCTTGTCTCGTTGCATGAGAACACAACCAAGACCAAGGTTCGAGGCATCACAATAGATGATAAAGTCATCGTTTCCGTCAGGTAAAACGAGGACGAGAGCATTACCAAGCATGTGCTTGAGGGTTAGAAAGGCAGTCTCTTGTTCAGTTCCCCAAGAAAAAGGCTTGTCTTTGTGCGTGAGAGAGGTAAGCGGCACGACGATTTTTGAGAACCCTTCGATAAATCGAAGATAATAGCCTACTAATCCGAGAAAAGAACGGACTTCAGACGGGTTCTTAGGTGTAACCCAACCCTTAACAACTTCAATCTTCGCGGGATCGACATGAATACCTTGACTATTGACAATATGACTGAGGAATTGAACCTCCTCCAGCCAAAATTCGCACTTGGAGAACTTGGCATAGAGTCGATTCCCTTGGAGTAGCTCGAGAAGTAAACGTAGATGTTGCGCATGTTCGGCTTTCGACTTGGGATAGATCAGGATATCATCGATGAACACGATGACGAAGCGGTCAAGAAATGGTTTACACACGCGATTCATCAGATCCATGAAAACCGCAGGTGCGTTGGTTAAACCAAAAGGCATAACATCGAACTCATAATGGCCGTAACAAGTGCGAAAAGCGGTTTTGGGTATATCATCCTCTTGAATGCATAACTGGTGATAGCCTGAGCGTAGATCGATCTTGGAGAAACACGTAGCACCTTGTAACTGATCAAACAAATCATCGATTCGAAGCAAGGGATAGCGATTCTTGATGGTTAACTAATTCAACTCTCGATAGTCGATGCACATCCGGAACGACCCATCCTTCTTTTTGACGAAAAGGACTGGCGCGCCCCATGGAGAGGTGCTCGAGTGAATGAAGCCTTTATCAAGCAATTCCTGGAGCTGACTCGAGAGTTCACGCATTTCGGACATAGCGAGTCGATAAGGAGCTTTAGCAACAGGGTTGGCTCCAGGAACGAGGTCGATACGAAAGTCGATATCACGACTTGGTGGTAGACCGGGGAGATCTTCAGGAACTACATGAGGGAATTCACAAACAATAGGAACGTCTTTCACTCCCTTGGTTCCTTTCTTTTCCTTCTTCGCTACTACAATGTTAGCCAAGATAGCTCTGTATTCCTTGCGGAGATACTTGCTAGCTTGGACACAAGACATGAGTTTGAGACCTTTCGAAGGAGTTTCACCATAAACACACAATTGATCGCCATTAGCAAGCGAGAATTGAATCACCTTCTCAAAGCACACAACTTCAGCATGGTTTTCACGAAGAAAGTCCATGCCTACTATGACATCAAAACTTCCGAGCTGCATCGGAATAAGATCGATCGGAAAGATGTGATTGTTGAGTTTGAGGGTACAATCACGAAGAACAAAATTGATAGCGATGGTTCTTCCGGTGGCAACTTCAACATCGAACGTCGAGGGGAGATGGGAGCGCTTACGATTAAGGAGCATCTCGAATTCAAACAACACAAAACAGATATCGGCTCCAGTATCAAACAAACACGAAGCATAAATACCATTCACAAGGAACGTACCATTGACCACGTTGTTGTCAGCATGAGCCTGGCGCGCATTGATTTTGAAGGTTCGGGGGCGAGCTGCTTGCTCTTGCTGCTACTGTTGTTGCTGTTGCTGGGGCTGCTGCTGTTGTGGCTCTTGCTTCACCACTCGATTCGGGCACATGTTCGCGAAGTGGTTGGGATCACCACACGCAAAACAAACTCTAGCATTGATCGCGGGTGCCTGAGCTGCTTGCTGGCCTTGAGGAGCGGTAAGCAGAGTTTGTTGAGCAGGAGCGGGAGTGGTAGCTTGTCGAGGACCTGTACGGGAGTTGGCAGTGAAGTGGTCGTACATGTTGCAATGCACACAAAATCTGCAGGCGATACCCACTGGGTGATGATAGGTACATGTCGGGCAAGCAGGATGAGGACCAGTGTAAGCACGCTTAGCAGGCGGTGCTTGGGTAACAGGTGCTGAAGTTGATCGATATTGGGGTTGCTACTGAGCTGGTACAGCTTGAAGCGGGGCAGCAGTAGTGACATCACAATTCTTGTTGCTGGAGTTGCTGTTGTTGTTCTTCCTCTTGTGACGAGAGGACTTTGAAGACTGGGGAGTGGCGGCGGTTTCGGTGGTTGTGGCAGTAGCTTGATGCAGGTTCTTGGTAGCTTTATCCCAGAAACCAGACTTGACTCGCTTGTCGTTGATCTCAGCGGCAAGCAGGTAAGTTTCCTCGATTGTTGCTGGCTTTGAAGCATGTACAAAATCTGCAACACAATCCGGCAGAGCTCGGATATACTTCTTGATCGTCATAACAGCAGTCTTGACTTGATCAGGATAAATTATACTGAGCTGCTTGAAGCGAGCAATCAAAGTAGCATTATCACCATCCTTCTGCTTTATATGCCAGAATTCGTCTTCCAACTTTTGGCGCTCATGGGGAGGGCAGAACTCTTCCAACATGACGTTCTTTAACTCATCCCACGTTAAACCATAAGCTGCATCATTTCCGCATTTGTTCCTCTCGGCCGTCGACCAGTCTAAAGCGCGGGACTGGAAGACGCCGGTAGCATTCAGAGTGCGGAGATTGTCAGGACAGCCACTCTGGCGCAGGGTGACCTCGATCGAATCGAACCATTGAAATAAAGCCGTAGGGCCATCTTCGCCAGTGAATTCTTTCGGTCCGCAAGCTTTAAACTACTTGAAGCTGAAAGCAGCTTTTGGGGTTTCAATCCTGGATTCTTCAGACGATTTGATCACATTCTCGTATAGTTCACTCACGATCTGAGGAACAACCTTCGCCATTTGCTTAGCGACGAGAGCAGCAAGGCGTTTGTCTTTCTGGTTTTGGCGAGCAGTGCGTGAGTGACGGGATCCAGATGACGACATTGTTTATGGCAGACATCACCATAGGACTCAGACACAATATAATCGAATCTCACCTCACACGCCTAATACTACTAAAGCTCAGGTACACGAATCACGTAACACATAAGCACATAGGTCACATAATCATAGATTTACATAGGCACAGAGGCACATAAGCACATAAAGCACAAGAGCACATAAGCACGGAAGCACAAGAGGCAGTTAGAATACAGAAACCTATCATTCAAATTTCACGCGTTTGAGAATAGCATTTGCGATTAGTGAGCACACATCGAGTAGTGTAGCACAGGCGAGTAACATAGCATGCGATCGACCACAAGTAGCGATTTGTTAGCGTGTTGAGATAGATGGGCAGTGCAAGTTGTGTGTGTGTCGGTCAAAGCGAAAGCAAAAAGCGAATAAAGCACCAAAACTTGTAACACATAAGCAGATAAAATCACATAAAACACATAAAATCCACATAAAAGCGACGAACATCAAAGTCAGAAGTAGCGAGCTCAGAATCGAAACACATAAAAATCGAGAAATAGATTGTCTGCGGCTGTTAGACGTCGACTATCCAAAGTGATTTGACTATTCACAAAGACTTTTGGTACACACTTTAACCTTCAGGACTGTGCTCTCCCTCGAATCTGGGCGAATGGCACGCATCCTTCCAGTTATAGTGCGACTTCAAGTCGTTGGAGTCCGTCGAGACTTTGGTGAGAGTTTTGGAACAAGTTGTTAAGGTTCGGGTTTCACCCCTGACTTGACAACTTCGTTCCCATTTTGATAAAATAGCGAGGAAATCTTGCGTTAAAGTACGGATTTCACTCCTGATTCAACGCAAATGCTCTTGTTTATAGATAAAATGCGGGTTGAATAAGCAATCTAGTCGAGAGTTTACGGTTTTCACACCTAATATCGACCCATATACTCGTCCATTTTCAAAAATTAGAGTGCAGTGATAGTGTAGCGTAAGCGAGAACAACGAGATATAGCAAGTAAGCTCGTACAAAACCCCTACAGGGCGTGCACAAGTAGGTCTGTTGGTACCAAACTATAGACTAGGTCATTTCTAAGACATCGATCTGGACTAGGTCGAGTCTTGCCTAATTCCCTATAGTTATGGCTCTGATGCCAATCTGTCACACCCCAACAGATGGCGGAATCATCGGGGCGCGACACTGAGCGAAACAGATTGTCCAGAAGTTTCCATAACAACTATGATTACCAATTATTTAAAACATCACGTCCCATACCATGACATAATAAGTAGCATAGTTATTACAGACAAAATCAAGGCAAATAGTTCTGTTCCGACAACTCATAATTTAAATAAAGACAATTCGTTTATTTGTTTCTAGACCGTTCCTAGCCTCGATTTCACAGCAAGCCAAGCATTCTAACATCTTAAGCACCTGCCACATACGTTAAAGTAAAAGTCAATACACATAGTGTAAAGGTGAGTGATGCGTGTGAAGTGTTATATATATTAGGTGTATATTTTAAGCCCTTTTAACACTTATTTTTAGCCAAGTTTTAAATTTATAAAACACGATATTTTACTAACACTAAACACACATATGGGCAAGTGCACCCATCGTGAGCGTAGTATAGCGTTGGTAAGATACCGAGGTCGTCCAAGGACACAAGAGCTTTTAGTACCGGTTTATCCTAAACGTCTAATCAAAATAAAAATGTTAGAAAAATGTTTTAAACTAAGAAAAATAAAAACTAACTAAAATGCAGAAAAAAAATAAAAATAAAAACAGATAGACAAGATGAATCACTTGGTTCCGACTCGTATCTAGTATAACCTTTGATTATTTCCGCACTTTTGCACATAATTAAGAGATTATCTTAGTTATTGTAGTAGGCCCCTCTTTTGAAGGTGACATTACCCTCACCCCAGTAGTTTGAGTCAGCAAGGATACAATCCTAAAAGGGTGGATTATTGGAAGATAATGAATTAAGTTATTAATGCAATATTATGGTAGGCCCGCTTTTGGCGGTGACATTACCCTCGGCTAAGTAGTCTGAGTCAGCAGGGATACAGTCCTAAATAGCCGGGTTATAGTATTAATAGTAGTTAACTTATGAGGGGATCAAAGAGTTTGGACCCCCGCCATCCAATACCGTGAAGCATTGAAGGAGGTCCTACTAAATTTGACCCAGGTCCATTGCAGGACCTCTAAACGCTGAACAATGGCAAGACCTTTACCAAACCATTCCCTTAACCCCCGACCAGGTAGCCAACATACCTCCATATAGACCGTGGAGATATGAATGGTGAAAATCCTTTATTTATATAGACAATAAAATAATGCCAAGACACCACGGACAAACGATAAGGAAAGATCACCTTCAACATAAGTAACTAGTTATTAAAGTCATTAATACAAAACCAAATAAAAAGTGCAAAAGATTAGAAATAAAGAGTATTATACTAGACACTTTGTCTTCACCAAGTGATGTAAGAGACTTAGGCAAACATGGCCTTGATTGTCAAGAACTCTTACGATCAATCTTGGATCCCGAGACGACTCACACACTCTACGATGGACAATGGATGATGGTGGTGGATGATGGTGTTGTGATGGTGGTGGGTGGTGGATGAAGTGTGAGAGAGGTGGTGTGCCAAGGGATGAGTTGAAATGAAACCAAGCACTCCTATTTATAGGCTGAACAGAAGGCTGGGCACGGCCCCGTGTCCGCTGGACACGCCCCCGTGCCTGTCTGACATTCTCTCTCTTCATTAATTGTAATTCGCAATTACAATTAATGCGCCTGCTGTACTTTCGCCACGCCCCCGTGTTCACTGGGCACGACCCCGTGGTGGGCAATAGAAGCTTCTATAGGTTTGTCTTTTCTGCTGCTTCTTGGGCACGGCCCCGTGCTGGCTAAGCACGGGGCGTGTTCAGTCTTCTGCCTTCTCTATTTTGCTTGGGAAGATGCCGTTGAGGGGTCAGGCAGTCCACTTATGTTCCTTTTCTTGTATATATGTTGGATTTAGCTGTCTTTTTGCTTCTTTTGTGTTTTTGAGCTCATTTAATCCTGAAAATACAAAAGGAAGACAAAAACACTCTTTTTCCAATATTAGTACTTAAAAAGGGTTAGTTTTATGCCTCATTTGATGTAATTTATATGTTGCATTTTACACACATCAAATACCCCCACACTTGAACTTTTGCTTGTCCTCAAGCAAAACTCTTTAATATGTGGCTTACACTCCCAAATGGAATGGGTAGAAGAGAAGGTTTTGGCTTGTCGTAGAGTGTTGGGAATCCAAGATCTTTTTGGGTTTTATTTTTATCTATTTACAATCCTATTCATAATGATTTATTTAGAACGTTTCATAGGAGAAATTACTTATTTGGGCATAACATGCCATTTTAAAATTCCATTTATATACAAGTTCACATACCTCACGGGATAAATCACTCACACTCGGCCGAAGGTGTATTTTTAGTGAATCACTTGAGAGCGGCATGGAACTTATTCCTACCATAAGCTTGCCAAGCAATCAATCCTCCTCCTTTTTAACTTTTATACCTTTGTAAATATCAAGAGGACTTTGTGGGTTAAGGGTTAGGCTTGGGTTAAAGGTAGGTGGTTGGGTTAGAAAAAGGGTGAAAAAGCGTAACAAGTGTCGGTTTTCGTAGGACTTTCTATTTTTGTAACTTTTTATTTTGATGAAGCTATTATTCAAACAAAGTTATTTTTTATGAACTTGTTTGTTTATTTTCTTTTGCTTCATCATCAATTTATTTTATTTATTTATTTATTTTTATTTTTTTGATGATCATACGAAAAAAAACCGAACTTGTTACTAAAACAAAGGGTTTGAAAATGAAAAAGGTTTTGGTGGGTAAAAGGGTGTTTGGTTTGGGTTATGAAATGAAAAGGTTTAGGCTCAAAGGGGCTAACTATGGAGATTTTGGGTAGGTGGTAAAAAAAAAATAATGGTGTAGAAGAAAAAAAAAGGGTTAGTCCTAATGCCTCTATCATTTACTTACTCGGGTTTAAGTTGATAAGGACCGGGAATGCATCGTCATGGCAAGTTCTAGAGTCGTAAGAACCAAGCGGCTATTCACACAAGAAACGAAAAATGAGCATTTAGTTTAATGATATGTAATTGTATGCTCAATAAAGGCTCAAAACTCACTTTTGTGGGAATGGGTTTTTATGTGATCAAGTATATAGAATCAAATTTTAACTAAGTTTGCCATGCCTTTTCATAATTTTCTTATGTTGGTTCTTTTTATCACTACGCTATCGGTTGTAAATTCGTAAAAATATAACCTTTTTGAGAACTTGAATTTCCCGAGTTAAACCTAGACAAGTAAAAAAAATGAAATTTTTGAAAAAATTTTGGGGTGATTAGCGGTTCCAATAGAGTTTTGTGTAAGGCTTGTATTTAGGACTTGCAAGATTCAAGGTTTTAGCATCCCCCCCACACTTAAATTACACATTGTCCTCAATGTGTCCCAAAAATAAATTTTTAGGTTGATTAGATGTGTAAAATGGTGTTAAAAGCAAAGATTTATGTTACTGGTAGTCTGGACACGGTCCCGTGTCCACTGGACACGACCCCGTGGTGAACTGCCAGTAACGAAAACTTACAGAAGGTGAACACGGGGGCGTGTTGATTAGGCACGGCCCCGTGTCTGACAAAAATCTGCAGGACATTAACCAAACAGCAGGTCTGGGAGGTGAGCACGGGGGCGTGTTGGCTGGACACGTCCCCGTGTGGACAGTCTGTAAGCCTGAAAAACAGGTTTCTTCCCCCGGTTTTTCCATCCTGGCCCTATAAGTGCTGAGGCTTAGCACTCCAAGCCTTGGTTTGTACCTGTTTCATCACTTAATACCACACCAAGTAACACAAACATCCTACATTACCATAGTTAATTGTTCCAAGCATAAAGTAAAAGAAAATAAAATAAAACGGAAAATAAAAACGGTCAAGGAAAGTAAATTGTTCAATATTTGGCACGTAGGCCACCAATTGTTCAAGATTAAAAAGGGACTTAAACCTGTGGGCTCGCCATCAACCTGGTCTCGCTCCTCCAAACTCCCTACTCCATGTCCTCATCGCTATCATCACCTCCATCCCCATGCCCCGCCATATACTCCCGGATGCTTCCGATATCGTCTTGTATATCGTTGATGTTGCGTTCAATAGCTCCGACCCGGTGGTATGTGTTGTTGGCGAGGTTGTAGGTGTTCCTGGTACACATAAGGTTTTCCTGCATAAGATCATGTAAACTTTGAAATTTAGGAAAACCGCCTCCTTGTGAGGAGGATTGACCCGGATCACCATGGGGTTGATACTGGTAGTGGGGAGGTGGTGCGTGAAGAACTAGGGCCTCCTGCGGGTTCCATGCATAGCCTTGCGTCCTTTGGAAGCTTACCGTTCCGTCTTCCGCCTCATAAAGTAAGTTCATGGCTCGGAAAATGTGGTAGTCAACTCGTCCCGACCATGGGCTTCTTTCAAAGGACCTTGGAATTCGCGTGTAATGCTTGAAGAGACGGTACACCCATCCTCCGAAGAAGATAGGAGTTGGAGCGCGAGCAAGTCGGTTGAGATGCATGTTTCGTAACAGGAGATATGGAACATCGAGGGGCTTCCGGTTGTGGATACGGTGAAGGACAATCAAATCTTTCAACCCTACAACGCCGCTACTGTCGTGACGTTGGTTAAGAGAGTAGGTGAGAATCCTGTGAATGTTGCGATAGAGCGGATCCCTTAGCTTCGTACTCTTGGTGCTACGAGGGTTGTAGATTCCTTCACCGATTTGAGCCCATGCGGCTTGTCGTTCATTTTCATCCAAGTCTCGTAATCCCCCGGTATTTTCTTCGTTTCCCGATTCTTCTTCCTGGTACAGTCCTATTATAGCTCCAAACTGTGCCATAGAGATCGAGTACATTATCCCGCCACACCGAAATGCAACCCCTTCATTGTCGAATGGGTCACACCTTGAAGTGAAGGTAAAGGTACTGTAGAACTCCATGGTGCATTGATGCACCGACCGAAGCCTAGTGTTTAATGCAACAGCTAGCGGTCCCGTAACGATGTTGTTGAATCGGTCCAGCTGGTTTACCAAGGTTAACAGGTCCGTGCAAGCTCTCCTAGGGTACTCCTCGGGTCTTGTTTGAAGTATCTCGTACCTTGCCCTTGCATCGAGCTCACTTGCATTGAACCTTGTGAACTTTGCCATCTTGATGTTGTTAGATCGATAGGAGACGTTGAAATTTTGCGAAAAGTCGCCTGGAACCAGAGCTTTTGCGGGGAAACGGGGCGTGTGGAATGAAGAAACTGTTTTGAAATAAGGGATTTATCCCGTCTGCAGCGCGAACACGGCCCCGTGTCCAGCGGACACGGCCTCGTGTCGAGCAAGCTTTTTTTTTTTTTTTTTAGTGCTCGTGTGAGTGCCCCTTTTCCCATAAGCTATGGTTAGAAAACTTACCGCTTTATTTTGTTGTCTCAATCGCTCGTAACTTACCAGGCATGATGTTTTTATTCTTCCACCGTTTGAAGCGAAATCTCTTCTTCTTCATCCTCAATGAGTCCTTGATAGAGTTTCAGCCGTTGGCCATTGACCTTAAATGGTGGCCCATTTCGAGATTTAATTTCTACTGCACCATGTGGAAAAATATGGGTGATGGAAAAAGGTCCTGACCACCTAGACTTTAATTTACCAGGAAACAATCGAAGTCGTGAATTAAACAAAAGAACTAGATCTCCTACCCGAAATTCATTAGGTTTAATATGTTTGTCATGAAAAATTTTCATTCTTTCCTTATAAATTTCAGAGTTTGAGTATGCATAATTCCTAAGCTCGTCTAATTCATTTAATTGACAAAATCGATCTTTACCAGCAAATTCTAAATCCAAGTTTACATTTTTTATTGCCCAGTAGGCTTTGTGTGCAATTTCTACTGGTAAGTGACAACTTTTTCCATAAACTAGCTTATATGGGTTTGTACCTATTGTTGTTTTATAAGCAGTTCGAAAAGCCCATAAAGCATCGTCTAACTTATCAGCCCATTCCTTTTTATTTAACCCTACGGTTTTTTCGAGTATTCGTTTTAAACCTCTATTAGTCACTTCGGCTTACCCGTTTGTTTGAGGGTGATATGCTGTTGAGACCCGGTGATAGACCCCATATCTTGTTAAAAAATTTTCAAGTTGATGGTTGCAAAAATGGGTACCTCTATCACTTATTAAGGCTTTAGGTGTGCCAAAACGAGAGAATAATTTTTTCAGAAATCTTACCACGACTCTTCCATCATTTGTTGGAAGTGCCTCGGCCTCGGCCCATTTAGACAAGTAATCTACTGCCACAAGTATATATTTGTATCCTTTCGATGGTGGGAAAGGTCCCATAAAGTCGAGTCCCCACACATTAAAAATCTCACAAACAAGAATGCCATTTTGTGGCATTTCGTTTTTGGAAGAAATATTACCTGTTCTTTGGCAAGCATCACATGTTTTTACAAGACTTTGGGCGTCTTTGTAAATGGTTGGCCAATAAAATCCTGAATCGAATACCTTTCGTGCGGTACTAGCAGCACCATGATGTCCTCCGTATGGACCTTCATGACAATGTCGGAGAATTCTTCGTGCTTCACTACCATGTACGCATCGTCGGACGAGTTGGTCGGCACACACTTTGAAAAGATATGGATCTTCCCAAAAGTAGTGTTTCACATTGGCAAAGAATTTTTTTCTTTGATGATGTGGCCATCCTTTTGCGACTATACCGCTAGCTAGGTAGTTAGCAAAGTCGGCGTACCATGGTTCTTCCTTGTATTCCACCATCTCCAGGGACTCAGTAGGGAATTTTTCGTTGATTTGCTCGTCCCTGGTTGCCTCTAAAGCTGGGTCTTCTAAGCGTGAAAGATGATCTGCTGCGGTATTTTCTGCTCCTCTTCTGTCCTTGATTTCAATGTCAAATTCTTGGAGGAGTAGAATCCACCTAATCAAACGTGGTTTTGCGTCTTGCTTTTTGAAGAGATATCAAATGGCTGCATGGTCTGTATAGACTATAGTTTTAGAAAGAACAAGATAAGAACGAAATTTATCAAAAGCAAATACCACAGCTAGTAATTCTTTTTCAGTTGTTGTGTAATTTTCTTGTGCATCATTAAGTGTTTTACTAGCATAATAGATTGGGTGGAAATGTTTTTCTTTTCTTTGTCCCAAGACAGCTCCAACTGCAAAGTCACTAGCATCACACATGATTTCGAAAGGAAATTTCCAATCAGGCGCTATCATGATAGGTGCATTGACTAACATTTCTTTTAAGGTGAGAAATGCTTGATTGCAATCATTGTCAAAGATGAAAGGAGCATCTTTTTCAAGTAATTTTGTTAGAGGTCTAGAAATTTTAGAAAAGTCTTTGATAAACCGCCTATAGAATCCGGCATGCCCTAGGAAACTTCTGATAGCTCGTACGGAGGATGGAGGTGGTAATCTAGAAATGGTATCTATTTTGGCTCGATCCACCTCCATTCCTTCGCTTGAGATCTTGTGACCGAGTACTATTCCCTCCGTTACCATGAAATGGCATTTTTCCCAATTAAGGGCGAGGTTAGTTTCCTCACATCGGGATAGCATTCGTTCAAGGTTATCGAGGCATTGGTCATATGAATCCCCAAAGATAGAAAAGTCATCCATGAAGACTTCCATTGTCTTTTCTATCATGTCATGGAAGATGGCTACCATGCAACGCTGGAATGTTGTTGGGGCATTACATAGACCAAATGGCATGCGTCGATAAGCAAAATTTCCATAGGGACATGTGAAAGTTGTCTTTTCTTGGTCTTCGGGTGCTATCGGGATTTGAAAGTAACCTGAAAAACCATCCAAGAAACAATAAAATTTATGACCGGATAGTCTTTCTAACATTTGATCAATGAAGGGTAAAGGAAAGTGATCCTTTCTTGTTGCTTCATTTAATCGTCTATAATCTATACATACTCTCCATCATGTGACGGTTCTTGTTGGTATTAATTCATTTTTCTCGTTAGTTATTACCGTCATACCTCCTTTCTTTGGAACTACTTGGATGGGACTTACCCAAGGACTATCTGAGATAGGATAGATAAGTCCGGCGTCAAGTGGCTTGATGACTTCGTTTTTAACCACTTCTTGAACATTTGGATTTACTCGACGTTGTGGTTGTATGACCGATTTGTAGTCATCATTCATCAAAATTTTGTGTGTGCACATAGAAGGACTAATTCCTTTTATGTCTACAAGTTTCCAAGCTATTGCATTTTTATGTTTTTTCAAAAGATTAATTAATTTTTACTTTTCTAAGTTATCTAATTTAGACGAAATAATTACAGGTAAATTACCATCTTTGTCTAGAAAAGCATATTCCAAACCTTTTGGAAGTTCTTTGAGCTCAAGTGGTGGGTCTTTGGGAGACTCCTTATTTGGTTGCTCATTTCGATCAAGAACCTTAAAAGTTTGTTCTATGGCGACCTCTTCTTCAACAAAGTGGTCAATCTCTTCACTTGTATCGGGTGGTTCATCTTCATCTTCAATTAGGGGGTCATTATTGCCGAAAGGATATCTCATTGACCGTTCAAGATCGACACTTCTTTTAAATGCCCCTAATTGAAGAGGTAGATTGTTGAACTTCCGGTTTTCAAAGCTTCGTGAGTTTTTACAAATGGCCGCCCCAACACTAGAGGAGCGTCATCGAGGATGACAAAGTCGGTTGGGATTACCATTTGATTTGTTTGAACCAAGACATCTTCAACTATACCGATTGATTTTATTACTTTCCGATTGGATAGAAAAATGGGTATTTGAAGTGGAGAAAAATCACTAATACTTAATTTTTCGAAAATGTAGTTAGGCATTATGTTAACACAAAGATCTTTATCGATTGTGAAATTACTAATAAACGAATTTTGAAAGAAACATGGAACTGGTGTAATGTTAATTTCAAATGGGTCTTCTTTTATTAGTGAGGTTTGATTATTAGTTAACTTAACACTTACCGTTTCGTCAATTTTAGTGTTGGTATTTAACTCTTTTAAAAACTTAGCATGAGTGGGTATTAAACAATGGTTTTCGAAAGAAGGTGACAAGAGATTAATTTCTTCAAAATTAGACTCTTCTTGAATTTTAACGTTCTCGGACTCTCCTTTTTCGTTGTTTAACTCATGTGTCGGTTTTTTACTTATTTGTTCTTCCATTTTTACACTTTCGGTTATCTCTTCCTTTTTTAACTCTTCTCTTGCGCGGGACACCTCTTCCCTTGCGCGAGCTTCTTTTATACATCGATCGATAACTCTAATGTGTTCTAATATCCTATCGGTCACTTCGGTTATAGAAAAAGAATCGGAATTTTCTAAGCTTGAATCCGGTTGTTCGACCCTTTGTTCCTCATAATACTCATATGAAGTCGATGGTTCGCACCATTGTTCTTCATTGTAAGCATATGATGGATAAGGTTCGTAATTTTGCTCTTCATAATACTCATATGAGGTGGGTTGTTCACGCCAAGGTTCCTCATAGTAAGCATACGAAGGCGGTGGCTCATATCTTGGTTCCTCAAAGTATGAGTATGAGGGCTCATACCTTGGTTCATCAAAATATGAGTATGAGGGAGGAGGTTCATATCTTTGGTCTTCATAGGATGTGTATGAAGTTGATGGCTCGTACCTGGGCTCCTCATAGTAGGTGTATGAATTGGATGGTTGATATGAGTGATTATTTTGAACCGAGCGTGCGTTACGACAATTAGTGCAATAATTACCCCTATAATTATCCTCCTCATAGGTGTAGCTGTAACCTCCTGAGTATTGATCCATAAGAATCACTCAGCAGACCACAACCGAGTCTCGAGATCAGAAAACAAAAATAAAAACGGAAACAGAGAGCTGGACACGGCCCCGTGTTCAGTGAGCACGACCCCGTGTTCAGGATCTGTATCTGGGCGTTTTAATTAAATTTACTGATTTCGTTGAGCACGGGGCGTGTTCAGTGAGCACGGCCCGTGTTCAAGCTACTGTTACTGGGTGTTTTTATGAAAATGTGCAGCACGGCCCCGTGTACAGGTTACTGTGAATGCAAAACTAAACTAAAATGCAGAAAAATGTGCGCGCGTTTTGAAAAGGTTTTGAAAAACTGATTAGGCCGTCGATTTTAAGCTTTCTTAAAATCCTTGTGTCCCCGGCAGCGGCGCCAAAAACTTGATGCGTGTGAAGTGTTATATATATTAGGTGTATATTTTAAGCCCTTTTAACACTTATTTTTAGCCAAGTTTTAAATTTATAAAACACGATATTTTACTAACACTAAACACACATATAGGCAAGTGCACCCATCGTGAGCGTAGTATAGCGTTGGTAAGATACCGAGGTCTTCCAAGGACACAAGAGCTTTTAGTACCGGTTTATCCTCAACGTCTAATCAAAATAAAAAGGTTAGAAAAATGTTTTAAACTAAGAAAAATAAAAACTAACTAAAATGCTGAAAATAAAAATAAAAATAAAAACAGATAGACAAGATGAATCACTTGGTTCCGACTCGTATCTAGTATAACCTTTGATTATTTCCGCACTTTTGCACATAATTAAGAGATTATCTTAGTTATTGTAGTAGGCCCCTCTTTTGAAGGTGACGTTACCCTCACCCCAGTAGTTTGAGTCAGCAAGGATACAATCCTAAAAGGGTGGATTATTGGAGGATAATGAATTAAGTTATTAATGCAATATTATGGTAGGCCCCGCTTTTGGCGGTGACGTTACCCTCGGCTAAGTAGTCTGAGTCAGCAGGGATACAGTCCTAAATAGCCGGGTTATAGTATTAATAGTAGTTAACTTATGAGGGGATCAAAGAGTTTGGACCCCCGCCATCCAATACCGTGAAGCATTGAAGGAGGTCCTACTAAATTTGACCCAGGTCCATTGCAGGACCTCTAAACGCTGAACAATGGCAAGACCTTTACCAAACTGTTCCCTTAACCCCCGACCAGGTAGCCAACATACCTCCATATAGACCGTGGAGATATGAATGGTGAAAATCCTTTATTTTATATAGACAGTAAAATAATGCCAAGACACCACGGACAAACGATAAGGAAAGATCACCTTCAACATAAGTAACTAGTTATTAAAGTCATTAATACAAAACCAAATAAAAAGTGCAAAAGATTAGAAATAAAAAGTATTATACTAGACACTTTGTCTTCACCAAGTGATGTAAGAGACTTAGGCAAACATGGCCTTGATTGTCAAGAACTCTTACGATCAATCTTGGATCCCGAGACGACTCATACACTCTACGATGGACAATGGATGATGGTGGTGGATGATGGTGTTGTGATGGTGGTGGGTGGTGGATGAAGTGTGAGAGAGGTGGTGTGCCAAGGGATGAGTTGAAATGAAACCCTGCACTCCTATTTATAGGCTGAACAGAAGGCTGGGCACGGCCCCGTGTCCGCTGGACACGCCCCCGTGCCTGTCTGACATTCTCTCTCTTCATTAATTGTAATTCGCAATTACAATTAATGCGCCTGCTGTACTTTCGCCATGCCCCCGTGTTCACTGGGCACGGCCCCGTGGTGGGCAATAGAAGCTTCTATAGGTTTGTCTTTTCTGCTGCTTCTTGGGCACGGCCCCGTGCTGGCTGAGCACGGGGCGTGTTCAGTCTTCTGCCTTCTCTATTTTGCTTGGGAAGATGCCGTTGAGGGGTCAGGCAGTCCACTTATGTTCCTTTTCTTGTATTTATGTTGGATTTAGCTGTCTTTTTGCTTCTTTTGTGTTTTTGAGCTCATTTAATCCTGAAAATACAAAAGGAAGACAAAAACACTCTTTTTCCAATATTAGTACTTAAAAAGGGTTAGTTTTATGCCTCATTTGATGTAATTTATATGTTGCATTTTACACACATTAGTGAGCATACAAGTTTAATAGATATAATAGAGTTCGAAATCATTTACGCATAACCAGCACGTACACAGTGTGAAATGAAGCACGTAAGTTATTGACATGATCCTATCAATTCCAATGAGTGTGGGTTGATTGCGCAAGGCAGTTCGTAATACATATTCACCACTGTGAACCATGTTATTAATTGTCCTTAACAACCCCTGAGTGAACAAGTGCTGAGTCAAAACTATAGTACTATCGTTGCTAAGGCAGATAGACAGCAATCCATGTGTAAACATAACAAACAAGCAATCATTTAGTCACGTATAACATGCGGTAACGGTTAGCGTTAAAGTATTGCGTAGTGTGTTCAATATGATTTAGAATAAGTAACGTATGTAACACCCAATGGTGCGTAAAGCAAAAAGGGTTCGAGTATACACACAGCGATGTTGGATTGAAGGGAGCGCTAGAGTGAGTTTAGCCTGATCAGAACGATAGCATAACGATAAGCGGCGTGTAAAACAGTGCAAGAGTGAAAGGTAATGGATGGTAATCTGATCGGATGGCAATCCGATCGGATGGCCATTCGATTGGATTGTCACCTCGTTTGGTGAGGATGTGTTTGTGTATGATGGTTTGCCTTTTGAAGTTTTCGTTGTAGCATTTTGAAAACAGAGAAGTATCTCTACCCTTCAGGTCGGTCGATCGGACGGCGATCCGCTCGGTGAGACATTCTCAGAGAACAAGTTCATAGCAGTGTTGTCACTCGATAGGATACTCTGCCGATCGGCTGGCAATCCGTTGGAACTGGTAATGCATTGAACATGTTGAAAATTATTTAAGAGTTGAAGTTCCAAACATCATAGGATCGGATGGTCGCTCGATCGGGTGGCAACCCGATCGGACGGAAATCCGTTCGACGTTCAAACTTCAAAAGTTGAAATAAAAGTGAAGTGTGGGACCCCAAGTGCAACCCAATCAGATGGCTGTCCGATCGGATGGCTGTCCGATCAGGTTGCAATCCGATCGGACGTCAATCCATTCCGATAGCCTGATCGTGCTGATACTTGGTGGTTTTGACAGTTTTGTGATTTTCTCGAGACGGTATGACCACATGCCAAACAACAGAAACCTTGTCAAGATTCAAGTGGCCCGATCGGACAGGAACCACCCTAGTCCGACCAGTTAACTATTCGAGACGGTGTTTCATGTTTAACCCAAAATTGGTAGTCTCTTGGATAGAATTCAGATCTGGAACTAACACACTACTAGGAATGAGTTGGAGGTCAGAACTAGCTCCGATTCTATCGGTTTTGAGTGCATTGAGTGTAAAAAAGTTGAAAGAAAGTTTGAAAACCATCTTTCAATCCTTTTCACCATGAATATGTTCAGATTTATGCAAGATCCTTGTTTATTTCTGTGGTAATCGTTCAGATCTGAGTTGTTCTTGGTGGATTGAGGCCAAAACATGAAGTTCATAAGAACTCCATGATGACATCATCCTAGAACACCTCAAATCTTGTGATTTCACGGTTAAAAGTTAAGATTCAAAAGATAGAAAGGGGTAGGAGTGCGTGTAGATCAAGAAAGTACAAGATTTAGATTGGAAACTTACATGAATCGCGAGAAATCGGAAGAAAAGTAGGCTGGAGCGAGCTGGGTCGAGTGAGAGCTCTCACATCTAGTGATGTGACATATGAGGGGTATTTATAGGGTTTCCCAAAATGGAAAGTGGGGGAAAGTGGCAGGTCGATCGGGTGGCAACTCGATCGGGTGGTGATGCGTGTGAAGTGTTATATATATATTAGGTGTATATTTTAAGCCCCTTTAACACTTATTTTTAGCCAAGTTTTAAATTTATAAAACACGATATTTTACTAACACTAAACACACATATGGGCAAGTGCACCCATCGTGAGCGTAGTATAGTGTTGGCAAGATACCGAGGTCGTCCAAGGACACAAGAGCTTTTAATACCGGTTTATCCTCAACGTCTAATCAAAATAAAAAGTTTAGAAAATTGTTTTAAACTAAGAAAAATAAAAACTAACTAAAATGCTGAAAATAAAAAGAAAAAGAAAAACAGATAGACAAGATGAATCACTTGGTTCCGACTCGTATCTAGTGTAACCTTTGATTATTTCCGCACTTTTGCACATAATTAAGAGATTATCTTAGTTATTGTAGTAGGCCCCTCTTTTGAAGGTGACGTTACCCTCACCCCAGTAGTTTGAGTCAGCAAGGATACAATCCTAAAAGGGTGGATTATTGGAAGATAATTAATTAAGTTATTAATGCAGATTATGGTAGGCCCCTCTTTCGGAGGTGACGTTACCCTCGACTAAGTAGTCTGAGTCAGCAGGGATACAATCCTAAATAGCCGGGTTATAGTATTAATAGTAGTTAACTTATGAGGGGATCAAAGAGTTTGGACCCCCGCCATCCAATACCGTTAAGTATTGAAGGAGGTCCTACTAAATTTGACCCAGGTCCATTGCAGGACCTCTAAACGCTGAACAATGGCAAGACCTGTACCAAACCGTTCCCTTAACCCCCGACCAGGTAGCCAACATACCTCCATATAGACCGTGAAGATATGAATGGTGAAAATCATTTATTTTATATAGACAGTAAAATAATGCCAAGACACCACAGACAAACGATAAGGAAAGATCACCTTCAACATAAGCAACTAGTTATTAAAGTCATTAATACAAAACCAAATAAAAAGTGCAAAAGATTAGAAATAAAAAGTATTACACTAGACACTTTGTCTTCACCAAGTGATGTAAGAGACTTAGGCAAACATGGCCTTGATTGTCAAGAACTCTTACGATCAATCTTGGATCCCGAGACGACTCACACACTCTATGATGGACAATGGATGATGGTGGTGGATGATGGTGTTATGGTGGTGGTGGGTGGTGGGTGAAGTGTGAGAGAGGTGGTGTGCCTAGGGATGGTTTGAGCTTGAGCCAAGCACGTCTATTTATAGGCTGAATAGAAGCTCGGGCACGGCCCCGTGTCCACATCCTTTCTTTCTTCATTAAATGCAGCTTTGTCTTATTAGTTGACCATGCCCCCGTGTCCGCTGAGCACGACCCCGTGTTCAGGCTTCTGATCTCTTGTTTTGCTTGGGAAGATGCTGTTGTGGGGTCGGGCATGCCACGTCTTGTTCCTTTTCTTGTATTTATGTTAGATTTTGATTTTTTTTTGCTTCTTTTGTTAATTTGAGCTAATTTAATCCTGAAAATACAAAAGGAAGACAAAAGCACACTTTTTCCAACATTAGTACTAAAAAGGGTTAGTTTTATGCCTCATTTGATGAAATTTATATGTTACATTTTGAACACATCAAATACCCCCACACTTGAATCTTTGCTTGTCCTTAAGCAAAACTCTTTAATATGTGGCTATTACACTCCCAAATGGAATGGGTAGAGAAGAAGGTTTTTGGGCTTGTCGTAGAGTGTCGGGATTTCCAAGATTCTTTATTTGGTTTTATTTTTATTTATTTACAATCCTATTCGTCATGGTTTATTTAAAGCTTTTCATAAGATAAATTACTTATTAGGGCATAACATGCCTCTTTAAAATTCTATTTATATACAAGTTCACATACCTCACGGGGATCACTCAACACTCGGCCGAAAATGTATTTTTGTGGATCACTCGAGAGCGGCATGGAACTTACTCCTACCATAGGCTTGCCAAGCAATCAATCCTCATCCTTTTTAACTTATATACCTTTGTAAATATCAAGAGGACTTTGTGGGTTAAGGGTTAGGCTTGGGTTAAAGGTAGGTGGTTGGGTTGGTGGTTAGTGGTTAGTAGAAAAAGGGCGAAAAACGTAACAAGTGTCGGTTTTCGTATGACTTTCTATTTTTGTAACTTTTATTTTGATGAAGCTATTTATTCAAACAAAGTTATTTTTGATGAACTTGTTTGTTTATTTTCTTTTGCTTCATCATCAACAAAAATTTTTTTTTTTTTTTTTGAAAAGTCATATGAAGAACCGAACTTGTTACTAAAATAAAGGGGTAAAAATGAAAAAGGTTTTGGTGGGTAAAAAGGGTGTTTGGTTTGGGTTATGAAATGAAAAAGGTTTAGGCTCAAAGGGGCTAACTAGGGGGATTTTGGGTAGGTGGTAAAAAAAAGAAAAATAATGGTGTAGAAATAAAAAGGGTTAATCCTAATGCCTCCATCATTTACTTACTCGGGTTTAAGTTGGTAAGGATTGGGAATGTATCATCATGGCAAGTTCTAGAGTCGTAAGAACCAAGCGGCTATTCACACAAGAAACGAAAATGAGAATTTAGTAAAATGATATGTAAGTGTTTGCTCAATAAAGGCTCAAAACTCACTTTTGTGGGAATGGGTTTTTATGTGATCAAGTATATATAATTAAATTTTAACTAAGCTTGTCATGCCTTTTCATAATTTTCTTATGTTGGTTCTTTTTATCACGACGCTATCGGTTGTAAATTTGTAAAAATATAACCTTTTTAAGAACTTGAATTTCCCGAGTTAAACCTAGACAAGTAAAAAAAATGAAAAAAAATGAAAATTTTTGAAAAAAATTTGGGGTGATTAGCGGTTCCAATAGAGTTTTGTGTAAGGCTTGTATTTAGGACTTGCAAGATTCAAGGTTTTAGCATCCCCCCCCCCCCACACTTAAATTACACATTGTCCTCAATGTGTCCCAAAAATAAGTTTTTAGGTTGATTTAATGTATAAAAAGGTGTAAAAAGCAAAAATTTTGTGTTACTGGCTACCTGGACACGACGCCTTGTTGAGTGAACACGACCCCATGTTCAGGTGCCAGTAACGAAAACTTACAGAAGGTGAACACGTGTGACAACCCTCAATTTACATGTATTCCGTACAATTTATTTAATAATAATTTAAGTGCTTGGTGACTGTGTTGAAATATTTAACTGCTCTCTGATTACTGAACTATACTTACATGAGCATGTTAACATACTGGTAGTATACAGAAAAGTCACTAAATGGTCCGGTATATTTTCCTATGTGTTAGGAATTTATTTCGTTACAAAAATATATAAATAAGACACTTTACGGTACAATTAAACACTTTAACGGAACAGTGTCCGACCGAACAACCGGACATTACCCGGAACACTAAATTTTTGTCATGGACATTATTTTACTATCTTATGACTAGTCATGATCCCCGTATGCCATAACACCCGCTAGAAATCAATCCACCACATTTCTTACATCCTAACTTACCATTACTAATTTAGTCACAATTTTTCACTTATACCCCCCCCCCCCAACGATTTTAGTCCCCATGGGACCCACCAAATATCACCCCCATACTCTTGTAGATCATATCTTGGATTTCATTTAATTCTTGCTTGTAGTCTTGGACATGATATATGGAAGTAATGTTATAAGCATGGTGCATAGATCACATTGTCACTTCACAATATTCACCCTCACATCACTCATCTCTCTCTCTATTCGGTTTACCCCCAACCGAATCCACCATCCATCAACTTTAAACATCATCATCTTCTTCACATTAAGTTCCATTCATGCTTTGAAGTGCAACCATGGAAGGTGCAACATGAAGGGACTTCATAGGAGCTTGTTCTAGTCCTTCTCACCATCTTTTTCTCATCACTTTCTTCATTTGGTTCTTCCCTAGCTAGAGGCTAGTAGTAAGTTTCTTTGCACTTGATTTCATCTTGTTCGAAATTTATGGCATATAGCTTGATGTATTGTTGTTTAAATTACTAGATTACAAGAACACTAGAAAATATGAAACATGTGTTATGAACATAAAAGCTACATAAAAGTTTACTTGTGACTGAATTATGAAGCGGAATCTTGTGGGTTTGAGGGTTGGTTAAATCATACTTGATGTTTAAAAGTTGTTTCCTTGCTAAATCCATTGTTCGGATACTCGTTAATACGATTTAGTGATGTTTAAACCGTAAAATAACATGCTGATGCATTTTTACAGCCGCCTTCAACAGGCTGTAAACGGACTTTAAAAACTCGAAAAACGGAATTTCAAAAGCCTAAATCGTGTCTTTTCGAAAAACGAAGAAAATGGCGCTGGAATCGTATTTTTCTGAGGTCGGTTACTATTTTAAAAATCTGTTTTCGTGACAGCAGCTAAGGCTGATTTTTACTGCAGAAAATTGGGCTGTGCGTTTTCGATCACAACTTAAAACCTGAACCGAACCAGCCCCTGAAATTTTTATCAAAGATGATCACTGATGTATTTGTGACCCCCCAACTGGAATTTTGACAAACGGACTTACGAGGAATTTTAGACGAATTATTCCGTAAACTGTGATCAGAATGTGACAAATCTGATCATAGTTCGGTATATGAATTTTTATAAAATATTGGCAGTGAACCGGACCCCGATATTTTTACACAATAAAATATGGAACGTTTAAGACATCCTGTAAAAATTTGGGAATTTTTGGAATAATTTAACTATTTTATTTAAATGTCCGAAAACAGCCGGTTTTGAATATTAATGCTGAATTGACATAGGTTGTGACTTGCGTGTCTAAATGTCGAGTATGCTATCGGTGAATGATCTAACATGTTATATGTTTTACGTGCAATATCGTATGTCTGTTTATGAGTGGGGAATGGATGGGAAGTTCATATGGGCATAAATCGTTAAAGTGTGTACCTGTTATGTGGACGAAGTAATGTGTAAATAAACCATACGTAGGATACGTGTTATGCATGAGAAACTGATTGTTATCCGTACCTTATTAGGACGTGATTGACCGACCTTGACTGTTAACTATATTTGAGAACCTAACCGAGCAAACCAAGGTGAGTTCACCCTCTTTCTAAGGCATGGGATTCCCAGGGGTTGGGAATGGGATTGAATAACTACTTGTACTATCACTACTATTAAACTATTTTTACTGTCCTCGGATTGAAGGGCACGTACGTAAAACCTACGTACACTCATACTTACTACTGTCCTCGTATTGAAGGGCACGTACGTAAAACCTACGTACACGATCATAAGACCATCAACTCTATCACTTTAAGTCCCTCAATTATCGACTTAATCGCCGAGGCCTATGGCGAGCGGGTCATTAGTTAATAGCGCTATTAGGTTTAACAAACCTCACACCGTGCTAGTCGGACGGGCGTGTACTAATGGACTATGGGCAAAGGGTCAATGCTGATAGACATTGACTTAGGGCACCTCTTACATTTTCGTAGCAGTCGATACGCGTGGTCTAGTAACACATGGGAAACCCCCACTAATCTTCGCAAACATGTCAGAAAGACCGCGATGCAAACTTATACGATACATGGTTTTCAAAACGAACAGATGATTTACGAAACGAATGCTATAACTAAACAACCAACTGTGAATTCACTCAACTTTGTTGTTGACTCGTTGCTATATGCCTTACAGGTCGCTAAACATTTGGAGCTTGCACGAGGAAGGAGTCGTTGTGGTGTGCGGACGGTTATGTCCAGTGTTTAATGTTTAAAACATTATGAACTTATAAAACCTATGTGTTGGACTTTAAACTTATGAACTGCGAACTTATGTTTTGAACTTTACGTTTATGCTTCCGCTGTCTAAATTAAAAACTTGGTTAACTAGCTTTTTTGGTCACCAATCGTATTGTGGTTGTCTTCATTTACTTAAGTACGTTGTTCAGTATGATTGGTGGCTCGATCCTGGTCACGTCACGCCTCCAAGCGGTGGAACTCCGCATGGTGGATTTTGGGGGTGTGACAGATTGGTATAAGAGCCATTGGTTATAGTGAACTTGGTTTTAAAAAGGGAAAAGATTTTTGATAAAACCAGACTATAACCTGTACAGTGCTCAACGATCCACAACGACGCTTCGCTCCACGTGCAAGACTCGACACCATAAGTGGTATGATTTATGTTATATTGTCGGTTAGATAGTTCTCACTGTGCACTATATAATGTGGTAATTGCTATTTGAACCTTGTGTGCTTACTCTCTACTATCGTCCCACACTTACGCACTTTCGCGACACTTTTCTCACCAACGTTATTTCGTTGTGAAGATCATGGGTGGACGTTTGAACCTAACTCAAGCCCAGCTGACGGCTTTGATCAACGAACGAGTTGCTGAGGCACTCGCAGCTGTCCCTGCAGGAGGTATAACCTGCCATATCAACTCACCTTAGGATGTTTAGATCCTACCTCCGCAAACCAACGCTCGTGCTTAACTTTGTCTTTTATTCTCGCACAACAGGTCAACATGCTCAGCCTCCTGTGTGAACGTTCAAGACATTCATGGACTGCCGACCTACCACTTTCAGTGGCACCGAAGGAGCAGTGGGTCTTCTTCACTGGTTTGAAAAACTTGAGTCAGTTTTCGAAATGTGCGAATGCCCCGAAGACCGTAGGGTGAAATATGCTACCGGAAAACTTGAAGGAGCTGCGTTAACCTGGTGGAAGGCGCAAGTTCAACTACTAGGACTGGCAGTTGCTAATGCCACACCCTGGAATGGTTTTAAAGAGATGATCAAGGAGGAGTACTGTAGTCGGGATGACATCCACAAGCTAGAAGTGGAATTTTACAATCTGAAAATGATGGGATCTGAGATTGAGGCGTATACTAAGAGGTCAAACGAGCTGGCCATCCTGTGTCCAACTATGGTGGACCCTCCCATCAAACGAATTGAGCTGTATCTCAAGGGCATTGTACCAGCAATTCAAAGTCACGTAACTTCAGCCAACCTGGGTACCATTCAGCAAATTATCAAGTTGGCTCATCGTCTCACCGACCAGGCGGTGGAGCAAAACAGGCTACCCAAACGTATCAGTGCCACAGCTACTTCTGATGTACTTACCGACAACAAGCGAAAATGGGATGGAAACTCCAGTAAGGGTTCTGCTTCGGGTCAGTCTCAGCAGCGAAGGACTGACGACTACCAGAGTCCGGGTCAGCAATCCTCTGGTAATCAAGGACAGGGTGGGTATCGAGGAAACCACCCAAAGTGCAACAAATGTAACAGACACCATAGTGGTCAGTGCAACAAAGGTCGTTGTCAGAGATATCACAAGTTGGGTCACGAAGCTAGGGATTGCAGGAGCCCGCGTCCTGCGAATCAGAATCGCCAACAACAACAAGCCCCACAGAACCACCAGCAGCAACAACAGCAGGGAAATAAAGGATGCTTTCAGTGTGGCGCTGAAGGCCACTTTAAGAAGAATTGTCCCCAGCTTAACCAGAATCAAAACAACAACAACAACCAGGGAAACGGGAACAACAATGGAGGTAACAACGGGGGTAACAACAATGGTAATGGAGCAAGAGGTCGTGCTTTCGTGATTGGTCAGGGTGATGCAAGGAACGATCCCAACGTTGTGATGGGTAAGTTTCTTCTGGATGACTTCTTTGTTACTGTCTTATTTGATTCGGGTGCCGATACCAGTTATGTGTCTCTAAAAGTTAGCCAAATGCTTAAGCGCACTCCAACACTTTTGAACATCAAACACGCGGTAGAGCTAGCAAATGGTAAAAGTCTTGAAGCCACACACGTAGTTAAAGGTTGTAACCTGGTCTTAGCTGGTCAGATTTTCCCTATCGATCTTATTCCTATCACACTGGGTAGTTTCGACGTCGTTATTGGAATGGATTGGCTATCTCGGTATCAAGCGGAGATTGTTTGCAAGGAGAAAATTATCCGCATTCCTCGTTCTGGTGAAGAACCTCTTGTGATTCGTGGCGACAAGAGTGGTGCTGTCGAAGGCATCATCTCTTTCCTTAAGGCCCAGAAGTGTTTGCGAAAGGGCCACACTGCCATTCTGGCACTCGTCACTGACACATCAACGGAAGAAAAGAGAATTGAAGACATTCCTATTGTGCGCGATTTTCCTGAGGTATTTCCTGAGGAATTACCTGGTCTTCCGCCTCACCGCCAAGTTGAATTTCAAATCGAGCTAGCTCCTGGAGCAGCACCAGTAGCTCGAGCACCATATCGTCTAGCTCCATCAGAACTCGAAGAACTGTCCACACAACTACAAGAACTCTTGGAAAAAGGGTTTTATTCGTCCTAGCTCTTCGCCCTGGGGAGCTCCAGTCTTGTTCGTAAAGAAGAAAGATAGTACCTTCAGAATGTGTATTGACTACCGCGAACTCAACAAGGTGACTGTGAAGAATCGTTATCCTCTTCCACGTATTGACGACTTGTTTGACCAGTTGCAAGGGTCGAGCTATTACTCCAAGATTGACTTGAGATCGGGATACCATCAGCTGAGGGTCCGAGATGAGGACGTCTCCAAAACAGCATTCAGAACTCGTTACGGCCATTACGAGTTTCTGGTTACGCCATTCGGGCTGACGAATGCACCAGCGGTCTTCATGGATCTCATGAACCGAGTGTGCAAGCCTTACCTGGATAAGTTCGTTATTGTGTTCATCGACGATATCCTGATCTATTCTAAGAGTCAGGAGGAACACGAGCAGCATCTACGACTTATGTTGGAACTTCTTCAAAAAGAGCAGTTGTATGCCAAGTTTTCGAAATGTGACTTCTGGCTTCGCGAAGTCCACTTTCTAGGCCATATGGTAAACAAGGATGGGATTCATGTGGATCCATCCAAGGTTGACTCAATCAAGAACTGGCATGCACCCCGCACACCAACAGAAATCCGCCAATTCTTGGGTTTGGCAGGATATTACAGAAGGTTTATCAAAGATTTCTCCAAGATTGCGCAACCTCTCACTTCACTGACTCAGAAGGGTGTCATCTATCGTTGGGGTGATGCACAAGAGTCCGCATTTCAACATCTAAAGGATAGACTTTGTAGCGCGCCTATCCTCTCATTGCCCGAAGGCACCGATGATTTCGTGGTTTATTGCGACGCTTCCATCCAAGGACTTGGTTGCGTATTGATGCAACGTGACAAGGTCATTGCCTACGCATCACGCCAACTCAAGGTTCACGAAAGAAATTACACTATTCACGATCTGGAGCTGGGAGCAGTTGTATTCGCGCTTAAGATATGGAGACATTACCTGTACGGTACCAAGTGCACCATTTACACCGATCACATGAGTCTCGAGCATATCTTCAAGCAAAAGGAGTTAAACATGCGTCAATGCCGATGGGTTGAGCTCTTGAACGATTACGAATGCGCGATCAGGTACCATCTGGGCAAAGCCAATGTGGTGGCAGACGCCCTCAGTCGAAAGGATACCATACCTAGGCGTGTACGTGCTCTACAGCTTACCATCCAATCTAACCTTCCCGCTCAGATTCGCGATGCTCAGGTCGAAGCATTGAAAGCAGAAAACATCAGGGCTGAATCCCTACAAGGATCGAGGCAACGGCTAGAACAAACGGAAGACGGCGCCTACTATGTAACAGGGCGTATTTGGGTTCCACTCTATGGAAACTTACGCGAGCTTGTGATGGATGAAGCACATAAGTCTAGTTATTCAGTACATCCTGGTTCGGATAAGATGTACCACGACTTAAAAACCACATACTGGTGGCCTGGCATGAGAGCCCACATAGCAACCTACGTCAGCAAGTGCTTGACTTGTGCGAGAGTCAAGAACCATCAGGCCTACTTCAACAACCGGAAATCCCGAAATGGAAATGGGAATAAATTTCCATGGATTTCGTTACCGGCCTGCCCAGATCTCAACGCGGAAACGATACCATTTGGGTGATCGTAGATCGACTAACCAAGTCTGCACATTTTCTGGCTATCAAAGAAACGGATAAGTTTTCTACTCTTGCAGACATTTCCCTAAAGGAAGTGGTATCGAAGCACGGAGTGCCAACCTCTATTATATCTGATCGTGACGCACGTTTTACTTCTGAACTGTGGCAAGCAATGCACAAGTCCTTTGGCTCACGTTTAGATATGAGCACCGCTTATCACCCGCAGACGGATGGGCAATCTGAACGCACCATCCAAACCCTTGAAGACATGCTTAGGGCATGTGTAATCGATTTTGGTAATGGCTGGGAAAGGCACCTCCCGCTAGTGGAGTTTTCGTACAACAACAGCTACCACACCAGCATCCAAGCCGCTCCGTTTGAGGCATTGTACGGACGCAAATGCCGATCACCTCTCTGTTGGGCAGAAGTTGGTGACAGCCAAATCACTGGCCCAGAACTTGTGGTAGATACCACCGAGAAAATTGCTCAGATACGACAGCGAATGGCGGCAGCTCGTGACCGTCAGAAAAGCTATGCTGATAAGGGAAGAAAACCACTCGAGCTCCAGGTTGGGGATCGAGTGCTACTCAAAGTCTCACCTTGGAAAGGTGTAGTCCGCTTGGGCAAACGAGGCAAACTCAATCCGCGTTATGTCGGACCATTCGAAGTCATTGAGAAAATTGGCAAAGTCGCCTACAAGTTGGATCTACCTGAAGAACTCAGCGGAGTTCACAATGTTTTCCATGTGTCGAATCTGAAGAAGTGTCTGTCAGATGAGACCCTCATAGTTCCTCTGAAGGAACTCACTATCGACGAACAGCTGCGATTCGTCGAGGAACCAGTAGAGATTACGGATCAAGATGTTAAGATCCTCAAGCATACCAGGATACCTCTGGTCCGAGTTCGTTGGAATGCTCGTCGTGGCCCAGAGTATACCTGGGAACGAGAAGACCAAATGAAACTCAAGTATCCCCAACTGTTTAAGAAAAACGCAACCACTACTGAGGCTGAAGCTACTGCAGAATTTCGGGACGAAATTCCAAATCAACGGGGGGATGATGTGACACCCCAGGAAAATCAGGAAAACAACGCAACTTAACTAGCTTCCTCAGTAACCACGCGCTAAATTTCGGGACGAAATTCTCTTAACAAGGGGAGAATGTGACAACCCTCAATTTACATGTATTCCGTACAATTTATTTAATAATAATTTAAGTGCTTGGTGACTGTGTTGAAATATTTAACTGCTCTCTGATTACTGAACTATACTTACATGAGCATGTTAACATACTGGTAGTATACAGAAAAGTCACTAAATGGTCCGGTATATTTTCCTATGTGTTAGGAATTTATTTCGTTACAAAAATATATAAATAAGACACTTTACGGTACAATTAAACACTTTAACGGAACAGTGTCCGACCGAACAACCGGACATTACCCGGAACACTAAATTTTTGTCATGGACATTATTTTACTATCTTATGACTAGTCATGATCCCCGTATGCCATAACACCCGCTAGAAATCAATCCACCACATTTCTTACATCCTAACTTACCTTTACTAATTTAGTCACAATTTTTCACTTATACCCCCCCCCCCAACGATTTTAGTCCCCATGGGACCCACCAAATATCACCCCCATACTCTTGTAGATCATATCTTGGATTTCATTTAATTCTTGCTTGTAATCTTGGACATGATATATGGAAGTAATGTTATAAGCATGGTGCATAGATCACATTGTCACTTCACAATATTCACCCTCACATCACTCATCTCTCTCTCTATTCGGTTTACCCCCAACCGAATCCACCATCCATCAACTTTAAACATCATCATCTTCTTCACATTAAGTTCCATTCATGCTTTGAAGTGCAACCATGGAAGGTGCAACATGAAGGGACTTCATAGGAGCTTGTTCTAGTCCTTCTCACCATCTTTTTCTCATCACTTTCTTCATTTGGTTCTTCCCTAGCTAGAGGCTAGTAGTAAGTTTCTTTGCACTTGATTTCATCTTGTTCGAAATTTATGGCATATAGCTTGATGTATTGTTGTTTAAATTACTAGATTACAAGAACACTAGAAAATATGAAACATGTGTTATGAACATAAAAGCTACATAAAAGTTTACTTGTGACTGAATTATGAAGCGGAATCTTGTGGGTTTGAGGGTTGGTTAAATCATACTTGATGTTTAAAAGTTGTTTCCTTGCTAAATCCATTGTTCGGATACTCGTTAATACGATTTAGTGATGTTTAAACCGTAAAATAACATGCTGATGCATTTTTACAGCCGCCTTCAACAGGCTGTAAACGGACTTTAAAAACTCGAAAAATGGAATTTCAAAAGCCTAAATCGTGTCTTTTCGAAAAACGAAGAAAATGGCGCTGGAATCGTATTTTTCTGAGGTCGGTTACTATTTTAAAAATCTGTTTTCGTGACAGCAGCTAAGGCTGATTTTTACTGCAGAAAATTGGGCTGTGCGTTTTCGATCACAACTTAAAACCTGAACCGAACCAGCCCCTGAAATTTTTATCAAAGATGATCACTGATGTATTTGTGACCCCCCAACTGGAATTTTGACAAACGGACTTACGAGGAATTTTAGACGAATTATTCCGTAAACTGTGATCAGAATGTGACAAATCTGATCACAGTTCGGTATATGAATTTTTATAAAATATTGGCAGTGAATCGGACCCCGATATTTTTACACAATAAAATATGGAACGTTTAAGACATCCTGTAAAAATTTGGGAATTTTTGGAATAATTTAACTATTTTATTTAAATGTCCGAAAACAGCCGGTTTTGAATATTAATGCTGAATTGACATAGGTTGTGACTTGCGTGTCTAAATGTCGAGTATGCTATCGGTGAATGATCTAACATGTTATATGTGTTACGTGCAATATCGTATGTCTGTTTATGAGTGGGGAATGGATGGGAAGTTCATATGGGCATAAATCGTTAAAGTGTGTACCTGTTATGTGGACGAAGTAATGTGTAAATAAACCATACGTAGGATACGTGTTATGCATGAGAAACTGATTGTTATCCGTACCTTATTAGGACGTGATTGACCGACCTTGACTGTTAACTATATTTGAGAACCTAACCGAGCAAACCAAGGTGAGTTCACCCTCTTTCTAAGGCATGGGATTCCCAGGGGTTGGGAATGGGATTGAATAACTACTTGTACTATCACTACTATTAAACTATTTTTACTGTCCTCGGATTGAAGGGCACGTACGTAAAACCTACGTACACTCATACTTACTACTGTCCTCGTATTGAAGGGCACGTACGTAAAACCTACGTACACGATCATAAGACCATCAACTCTATCACTTTAAGTCCCTCAATTATCGACTTAATCGCCGAGGCCTATGGCGAGCGGGTCATTAGTTAATAGCGCTATTAGGTTTAACAAACCTCACACCGTGCTAGTCGGACGGGCGTGTACTAATGGACTATGGGCAAAGGGTCAATGCTGATAGACATTGACTTAGGGCACCTCTTACATTTTCGTAGCAGTCGATACGCGTGGTCTAGTAACACATGGGAAACCCCCACTAATCTTCGCAAACATGTCAGAAAGACCGCGATGCAAACTTATACGATACATGGTTTTCAAAACGAACAGATGATTTACGAAACGAATGCTATAACTAAACAACCAACTGTGAATTCACTCAACTTTGTTGTTGACTCGTTGCTATATGCCTTACAGGTCGCTAAACATTTGGAGCTTGCACGAGGAAGGAGTCGTTGTGGTGTGCGGACGGTTATGTCCAGTGTTTAATGTTTAAAACATTATGAACTTATAAAACCTATGTGTTGGACTTTAAACTTATGAACTGCGAACTTATGTTTTGAACTTTACGTTTATGCTTCCGCTGTCTAAATTAAAAACTTGGTTAACTAGCTTTTTTGGTCACCAATCGTATTGTGGTTGTCTTCATTTACTTAAGTACGTTGTTCAGTATGATTGGTGGCTCGATCCTGGTCACGTCACGCCTCCAAGCGGTGGAACTCCGCATGGTGGATTTTGGGGGTGTGACAGATTGGTATCAGAGCCATTGGTTATAGTGAACTTGGTTTTAAAAAGGGAAAAGCTTTTTGATAAAACCAGACTATAACCTGTACAGTGCTCAACGATCCACAACGACGCTTCGCTCCACGTGCAAGACTCGACACCATAAGTGGTATGATTTATGTTATATTGTCGGTTAGATAGTTCTCACTGTGCACTATATAATGTGGTAATTGCTATTTGAACCTTGTGTGCTTACTCTCTACTATCGTCCCACACTTACGCACTTTCGCGACACTTTTCTCACCAACGTTATTTCGTTGTGAAGATCATGGGTGGACGTTTGAACCTAACTCAAGCCCAGCTGACGGCTTTGATCAACGAACGAGTTGCTGAGGCACTCGCAGCTGTCCCTGCAGGAGGTATAACCTGCCATATCAACTCACCTTAGGATGTTTAGATCCTACCTCCGCAAACCAACGCTCGTGCTTAACTTTGTCTTTTATTCTCGCACAACAGGTCAACATGCTCAGCCTCCTGTGTGAACGTTCAAGACATTCATGGACTGCCGACCTACCACTTTCAGTGGCACCGAAGGAGCAGTGGGTCTTCTTCACTGGTTTGAAAAACTTGAGTCAGTTTTCGAAATGTGCGAATGCCCCGAAGACCGTAGGGTGAAATATGCTACCGGAAAACTTGAAGGAGCTGCGTTAACCTGGTGGAAGGCGCAAGTTCAACTACTAGGACTGGCAGTTGCTAATGCCACACCCTGGAATGGTTTTAAAGAGATGATCAAGGAGGAGTACTGTAGTCGGGATGACATCCACAAGCTAGAAGTGGAATTTTACAATCTGAAAATGATGGGATCTGAGATTGAGGCGTATACTAAGAGGTCAAACGAGCTGGCCATCCTGTGTCCAACTATGGTGGACCCTCCCATCAAACGAATTGAGCTGTATCTCAAGGGCATTGTACCAGCAATTCAAAGTCACATAACTTCAGCCAACCTGGGTACCATTCAGCAAATTATCAAGTTGGCTCATCGTCTCACCGACCAGGCGGTGGAGCAAAACAGGCTACCCAAACGTATCAGTGCCACAGCTACTTCTGATGTACTTACCGACAACAAGCGAAAATGGGATGGAAACTCCAGTAAGGGTTCTGCTTCGGGTCAGTCTCAGCAGCGAAGGACTGACGACTACCAGAGTCCGGGTCAGCAATCCTCTGGTAATCAAGGACAGGGTGGGTATCGAGGAAACCACCCAAAGTGCAACAAATGTAACAGACACCATAGTGGTCAGTGCAACAAAGGTCGTTGTCAGAGATGTCACAAGTTGGGTCACGAAGCTAGGGATTGCAGGAGCCCGCGTCCTGCGAATCAGAATCGCCAACAACAACAAGCCCCACAGAACCACCAGCAGCAACAACAACAGGGAAATAAAGGATGCTTTCAGTGTGGCGCTGAAGGCCACTTTAAGAAGAATTGTCCCCAGCTTAACCAGAATCAAAACAACAACAACAACCAGGGAAACGGGAACAACAATGGAGGTAACAACGGGGGTAACAACAATGGTAATGGAGCAAGAGGTCGTGCTTTCGTGATTGGTCAGGGTGATGCAAGGAACGATCCCAACGTTGTGATGGATAAGTTTCTTCTGGATGACTTCTTTGTTACTGTCTTATTTGATTCGGGTGCCGATACCAGTTATGTGTCTCTAAAAGTTAGCCAAATGCTTAAGCGCACTCCAACACTTTTGAACATCAAACACGCGGTAGAGCTAGCAAATGGTAAAAGTCTTGAAGCCACACACGTAGTTAAAGGTTGTAACCTGGTCTTAGCTGGTCAGATTTTCCCTATCGATCTTATTCCTATCACACTGGGTAGTTTCGACGTCGTTATTGGAATGGATTGGCTATCTCGGTATCAAGCGGAGATTGTTTGCAAGGAGAAAATTATCCGCATTCCTCGTTCTGGTGAAGAACCTCTTGTGATTCATGGCGACAAGAGTGGTGCTGTCGAAGGCATCATCTCTTTCCTTAAGGCCCAGAAGTGTTTGCGAAAGGGCCACACTGCCATTCTGGCACTCGTCACTGACACATCAACGGAAGAAAAGAGAATTGAAGACATTCCTATTGTGCGCGATTTTCCTGAGGTATTTCCTGAGGAATTACCTGGTCTTCCGCCTCACCGCCAAGTTGAATTTCAAATCGAGCTAGCTCCTGGAGCAGCACCAGTAGCTCGAGCACCATATCGTCTAGCTCCATCAGAACTCGAAGAACTGTCCACACAACTACAAGAACTCTTGGAAAAAGGGTTTTATTCGTCCTAGCTCTTCGCCCTGGGGAGCTCCAGTCTTGTTCGTAAAGAAGAAAGATAGTACCTTCAGAATGTGTATTGACTACCGCGAACTCAACAAGGTGACTGTGAAGAATCGTTATCCTCTTCCACGTATTGACGACTTGTTTGACCAGTTGCAAGGGTCGAGCTATTACTCCAAGATTGACTTGAGATCGGGATACCATCAGCTGAGGGTCCGAGATGAGGACGTCTCCAAAACAGCATTCAGAACTCGTTACGGCCATTACGAGTTTCTGGTTACGCCATTCGGGCTGACGAATGCACCAGCGGTCTTCATGGATCTCATGAACCGAGTGTGCAAGCCTTACCTGGATAAGTTCGTTATTGTGTTCATCGACGATATCCTGATCTATTCTAAGAGTCAGGAGGAACACGAGCAGCATCTACGACTTATGTTGGAACTTCTTCAAAAAGAGCAGTTGTATGCCAAGTTTTCGAAATGTGACTTCTGGCTTCGCGAAGTCCACTTTCTAGGCCATATGGTAAACAAGGATGGGATTCATGTGGATCCATCCAAGGTTGACTCAATCAAGAACTGGCATGCACCCCGCACACCAACAGAAATCCGCCAATTCTTGGGTTTGGCAGGATATTACAGAAGGTTTATCAAAGATTTCTCCAAGATTGCGCAACCTCTCACTTCACTGACTCAGAAGGGTGTCATCTATCGTTGGGGTGATGCACAAGAGTCCGCATTTCAACATCTAAAGGATAGACTTTGTAGCGCGCCTATCCTCTCATTGCCCGAAGGCACCGATGATTTCGTGGTTTATTGCGACGCTTCCATCCAAGGACTTGGTTGCGTATTGATGCAACGTGACAAGGTCATTGCCTACGCATCACGCCAACTCAAGGTTCACGAAAGAAATTACACTATTCACGATCTGGAGCTGGGAGCAGTTGTATTCGCGCTTAAGATATGGAGACATTACCTGTACGGTACCAAGTGCACCATTTACACCGATCACATGAGTCTCGAGCATATCTTCAAGCAAAAGGAGTTAAACATGCGTCAATGCCGATGGGTTGAGCTCTTGAACGATTACGAATGCGCGATCAGGTACCATCTGGGCAAAGCCAATGTGGTGGCAGACGCCCTCAGTCGAAAGGATACCATACCTAGGCGTGTACGTGCTCTACAGCTTACCATCCAATCTAACCTTCCCGCTCAGATTCGCGATGCTCAGGTCGAAGCATTGAAAGCAGAAAACATCAGGGCTGAATCCCTACAAGGATCGAGGCAACGGCTAGAACAAACGGAAGACGGCGCCTACTATGTAACAGGGCGTATTTGGGTTCCACTCTATGGAAACTTACGCGAGCTTGTGATGGATGAAGCACATAAGTCTAGTTATTCAGTACATCCTGGTTCGGATAAGATGTACCACGACTTAAAAACCACATACTGGTGGCCTGGCATGAGAGCCCACATAGCAACCTACGTCAGCAAGTGCTTGACTTGTGCGAGAGTCAAGAACCATCAGGCCTACTTCAACAACCGGAAATCCCGAAATGGAAATGGGAATAAATTTCCATGGATTTCGTTACCGGCCTGCCCAGATCTCAACGCGGAAACGATACCATTTGGGTGATCGTAGATCGACTAACCAAGTCTGCACATTTTCTGGCTATCAAAGAAACGGATAAGTTTTCTACTCTTGCAGACATTTCCCTAAAGGAAGTGGTATCGAAGCACGGAGTGCCAACCTCTATTATATCTGATCGTGACGCACGTTTTACTTCTGAACTGTGGCAAGCAATGCACAAGTCCTTTGGCTCACGTTTAGATATGAGCACCGCTTATCACCCGCAGACGGATGGGCAATCTGAACGCACCATCCAAACCCTTGAAGACATGCTTAGGGCATGTGTAATCGATTTTGGTAATGGCTGGGAAAGGCACCTCCCGCTAGTGGAGTTTTCGTACAACAACAGCTACCACACCAGCATCCAAGCCGCTCCGTTTGAGGCATTGTACGGACGCAAATGCCGATCACCTCTCTGTTGGGCAGAAGTTGGTGACAGCCAAATCACTGGCCCAGAACTTGTGGTAGATACCACCGAGAAAATTGCTCAGATACGACAGCGAATGGCGGCAGCTCGTGACCGTCAGAAAAGCTATGCTGATAAGGGAAGAAAACCACTCGAGCTCCAGGTTGGGGATCGAGTGCTACTCAAAGTCTCACCTTGGAAAGGTGTAGTCCGCTTGGGCAAACGAGGCAAACTCAATCCGCGTTATGTCGGACCATTCGAAGTCATTGAGAAAATTGGCAAAGTCGCCTACAAGTTGGATCTACCTGAAGAACTCAGCGGAGTTCACAATGTTTTCCATGTGTCGAATCTGAAGAAGTGTCTGTCAGATGAGACCCTCATAGTTCCTCTGAAGGAACTCACTATCGACGAACAGCTGCGATTCGTCGAGGAACCAGTAGAGATTACGGATCAAGATGTTAAGATCCTCAAGCATACCAGGATACCTCTGGTCCGAGTTCGTTGGAATGCTCGTCGTGGCCCAGAGTATACCTGGGAACGAGAAGACCAAATGAAACTCAAGTATCCCCAACTGTTTAAGAAAAACGCAACCACTACTGAGGCTGAAGCTACTGCAGAATTTCGGGACGAAATTCCAAATCAACGGGGGGATGATGTGACACCCCAGGAAAATCAGGAAAACAACGCAACTTAACTAGCTTCCTCAGTAACCACGCGCTAAATTTCGGGACGAAATTCTCTTAACAAGGGGAGAATGTGACAACCCTCAATTTACATGTATTCCGTACAATTTATTTAATAATAATTTAAGTGCTTGGTGACTGTGTTGAAATATTTAACTGCTCTCTGATTACTGAACTATACTTACATGAGCATGTTAACATACTGGTAGTATACAGAAAAGTCACTAAATGGTCCGGTATATTTTCCTATGTGTTAGGAATTTATTTCGTTACAAAAATATATAAATAAGACACTTTACGGTACAATTAAACACTTTAACGGAACAGTGTCCGACCGAACAACCGGACATTACCCGGAACACTAAATTTTTGTCATGGACATTATTTTACTATCTTATGACTAGTCATGATCCCCGTATGCCATAACACCCGCTAGAAATCAATCCACCACATTTCTTACATCCTAACTTACCTTTACTAATTTAGTCACAATTTTTCACTTATACCCCCCCCCCCAACGATTTTAGTCCCCATGGGACCCACCAAATATCACCCCCATACTCTTGTAGATCATATCTTGGATTTCATTTAATTCTTGCTTGTAATCTTGGACATGATATATGGAAGTAATGTTATAAGCATGGTGCATAGATCACATTGTCACTTCACAATATTCACCCTCACATCACTCATCTCTCTCTCTATTCGGTTTACCCCCAACCGAATCCACCATCCATCAACTTTAAACATCATCATCTTCTTCACATTAAGTTCCATTCATGCTTTGAAGTGCAACCATGGAAGGTGCAACATGAAGGGACTTCATAGGAGCTTGTTCTAGTCCTTCTCACCATCTTTTTCTCATCACTTTCTTCATTTGGTTCTTCCCTAGCTAGAGGCTAGTAGTAAGTTTCTTTGCACTTGATTTCATCTTGTTCGAAATTTATGGCATATAGCTTGATGTATTGTTGTTTAAATTACTAGATTACAAGAACACTAGAAAATATGAAACATGTGTTATGAACATAAAAGCTACATAAAAGTTTACTTGTGACTGAATTATGAAGCGGAATCTTGTGGGTTTGAGGGTTGGTTAAATCATACTTGATGTTTAAAAGTTGTTTCCTTGCTAAATCCATTGTTCGGATACTCGTTAATACGATTTAGTGATGTTTAAACCGTAAAATAACATGCTGATGCATTTTTACAGCCGCCTTCAACAGGCTGTAAACGGACTTTAAAAACTCGAAAAATGGAATTTCAAAAGCCTAAATCGTGTCTTTTCGAAAAACGAAGAAAATGGCGCTGGAATCGTATTTTTCTGAGGTCGGTTACTATTTTAAAAATCTGTTTTCGTGACAGCAGCTAAGGCTGATTTTTACTGCAGAAAATTGGGCTGTGCGTTTTCGATCACAACTTAAAACCTGAACCGAACCAGCCCCTGAAATTTTTATCAAAGATGATCACTGATGTATTTGTGACCCCCCAACTGGAATTTTGACAAACGGACTTACGAGGAATTTTAGACGAATTATTCCGTAAACTGTGATCAGAATGTGACAAATCTGATCACAGTTCGGTATATGAATTTTTATAAAATATTGGCAGTGAATCGGACCCCGATATTTTTACACAATAAAATATGGAACGTTTAAGACATCCTGTAAAAATTTGGGAATTTTTGGAATAATTTAACTATTTTATTTAAATGTCCGAAAACAGCCGGTTTTGAATATTAATGCTGAATTGACATAGGTTGTGACTTGCGTGTCTAAATGTCGAGTATGCTATCGGTGAATGATCTAACATGTTATATGTGTTACGTGCAATATCGTATGTCTGTTTATGAGTGGGGAATGGATGGGAAGTTCATATGGGCATAAATCGTTAAAGTGTGTACCTGTTATGTGGACGAAGTAATGTGTAAATAAACCATACGTAGGATACGTGTTATGCATGAGAAACTGATTGTTATCCGTACCTTATTAGGACGTGATTGACCGACCTTGACTGTTAACTATATTTGAGAACCTAACCGAGCAAACCAAGGTGAGTTCACCCTCTTTCTAAGGCATGGGATTCCCAGGGGTTGGGAATGGGATTGAATAACTACTTGTACTATCACTACTATTAAACTATTTTTACTGTCCTCGGATTGAAGGGCACGTACGTAAAACCTACGTACACTCATACTTACTACTGTCCTCGTATTGAAGGGCACGTACGTAAAACCTACGTACACGATCATAAGACCATCAACTCTATCACTTTAAGTCCCTCAATTATCGACTTAATCGCCGAGGCCTATGGCGAGCGGGTCATTAGTTAATAGCGCTATTAGGTTTAACAAACCTCACACCGTGCTAGTCGGACGGGCGTGTACTAATGGACTATGGGCAAAGGGTCAATGCTGATAGACATTGACTTAGGGCACCTCTTACATTTTCGTAGCAGTCGATACGCGTGGTCTAGTAACACATGGGAAACCCCCACTAATCTTCGCAAACATGTCAGAAAGACCGCGATGCAAACTTATACGATACATGGTTTTCAAAACGAACAGATGATTTACGAAACGAATGCTATAACTAAACAACCAACTGTGAATTCACTCAACTTTGTTGTTGACTCGTTGCTATATGCCTTACAGGTCGCTAAACATTTGGAGCTTGCACGAGGAAGGAGTCGTTGTGGTGTGCGGACGGTTATGTCCAGTGTTTAATGTTTAAAACATTATGAACTTATAAAACCTATGTGTTGGACTTTAAACTTATGAACTGCGAGCTTATGTTTTGAACTTTACGTTTATGCTTCCGCTGTCTAAATTAAAAACTTGGTTAACTAGCTTTTTTGGTCACCAATCGTATTGTGGTTGTCTTCATTTACTTAAGTACGTTGTTCAGTATGATTGGTGGCTCGATCCTGGTCACGTCATGCCTCCAAGCGGTGGATCTCCGCATGGTGGATTTTGGGGGTGTGACAACACGGGGGCGTGTTGGCTGGACACGACCCCGTGTCTGTCAAGGTCTGCAGAAATAAAACAATCAGCAGGTTCAGGGGAGTGAGCACGGGGGCGTGTTGGCTGGACACGGCCCCGTGTGGACAGTCTGCAAAGTTGAAAAACAGGTTTCTTTCGTCGGTTTTCCTGTCCCGGCTTTAGTAGTACTAACGTTTAGCACTCTAAGCCTCGTATGTACCTGCTTATTCAATAGAAACCATACCATACCATAGCAAACATCCTACTTTTACCAATATTCAACATCCATGTCTAAGTTAAAAGAAAAAAAAATGCAGAAAATAAAAGAAGTTTAGGGAAAGTAAATTGTTCAACACTTGGCACGCAGGCCATCAATTGTTCAAGAGTGGAAAGGGTTAACCTGTGAAATCATCAACCAACCTTCTCTTCCTCCGCTCCTCCCGCCTACTCCATGGCATCGTCATCGTCATCATCATCGTCAACATCACCATCCCCTCCATGGCGTGCAATGTGGTCTCGTATATATCCAACATCATCTTGGATATCGGATATGTTTCTTTCGATAGCCCCGACCCGGTGGTAGGTGTTGCTCGCCATGTTGTAAGTGTTCCTGGTGGACATAAGGTTTTCCTGCAACAAATCATGCAAACTTTGGAAATTAGGAAAACCTCCTCCGGAGGAGGATGATTGGCCCGGATCACCGTGGGGTTGGTATTGGTACTGATGATGTTGCGGAGCTTGGAGGACAAGAGCTTCTTGCGGGTTCCATGCATGACCTTGCATCCTTTGAAAGGTTACCATCCCGTCTTCCGCCTCATAAATCAGGTTCATTGAGCGGCATATGTGTATATCCACCGTACCCGACCATGGGCTCCTCTCAAATGACCTAGGTATGTGGGCGAAGTGCTTGAAGAGACGGTACACCCACCCCCCAAAGAAGATGGGAGTCGGTGCACTAGCAAGGCGGTTGTGATGCATGTTTCGGAGCATGAGGAACGGAACATCGAGCGGCCTGCGGTTGTGGATGCAGTGGAGGACAACCAAATCTCTTAACCCAACGACGCCACTACTTTCATACCTTTGGCTAAGAGAGTAGCCGAGGAGCCTATGAATGTATCTGTATAGCGGATCCCTCAACTTCGTGCTCTTAGTGCTGCTCGGATTGTAGTACCCTTCACCAATCTGAGCCCAAATGGCTTGGCGTTCGTTTTCACCTATCTCTCTCATTCCTCCAGTTTTTTCTTCGTTTCCCGCATCCTCTTCCGCATACAACCCGACAATCGATCCAAACTGAGCCATAGAGATCGAATATTTCGTTCCGCCACATCGGAATGCTACCCCGTCATTGTCGAACGGGTCGCACCTCGAGTTGAATGTGAAGGTGCTATAGAACTCCAAAGTGCATTCGTGGACGGAACGGAGTCGAGTTGTTAGGGCGACTCTGAGTGGTCCCGTGACAATGTTGTTGAAACGGTCAATTTGATTCACCATGGTTAGCAAGTCCGTGCAAGCTTGCCTCGGGTATTCCTCCGGCCTTGTTTGAAGAATCTCGTATCGAGCTCTCGCATCGAGTTCATTGGCGTTAAATCTTGTGAACTTCCTGGCCATCTGCAAGAATACACCAAAAGTTAGCATGAAACAGAAATATTTTCGGAAAAAAACTGCAAACAGTGGTCTGGACACGACCCCGTGTTCAGCGGACACGGCCCCGTGTCCAGGCGTCTGTTACTAAAAAATCTCATTTTTCGACCCGGTTTCGAAAACTTGAAAATTTTTGGTCCAATAGGTGCGGTTTCCCCCGAAAATGAAACCCTAAGCACCGTTTTTCCCAAAATATCCTGTTTACCCTATCAATTTTATCTTTTTCGGTTCAAGAACAAGGGTTTGGGGTTTTTGTGAGAAATCGGGTGAATCTATGAACAATACAAGTGTATTTACTTCCCATAACACTAACCTAACTAAATGCAAACAGATCTAAACAAAAATTTGAGGTTCGATCCGGATGACTTCAAGAACCCTAGATTTTTCCCCAAATTTTTGGTGTTTTAACTACATGCAAGTAACTAATCTAACTACTAAAAGTGATAGAATCAAACCTTGATGTTGTTAGAGCGATAGGAGACGTCGAAAATCTGCGAAAAATCGCCTGAAACCAGAGCTTTTTCGGGAAAACGTGGCGTGTGGAATGAAGTAACTGTTTTGAAAAAGGGGATTTATCCCGACTGCAGCGCGGACACGGCCTCGTGCCGAGCACAATTTTTTTTTTTTTAGTGCTCGTGTGAGTGCCCTTGTTTCCCATAAGCTTTGGTTAGAGAACTTACCGTTTTATTTGTCGTCTCAATCATTCGTAACTTACCAGGTATGATGTTTTACTCTTCCACCGTTTGAAGCGAAATCTCTTCTTCTTCATCCTCAATGAATCCTTGATAGAGTTTCAGCCGTTGGCCATTGACTTTAAATGGAGGCCCATTTCGAGATTTAATTTCTACTGCACCGTGTGGGAAAATATGGGTGATGGAAAAAGGTCCTGACCACCTAGACTTTAATTTACCAGGAAACAATCGAGGTCGTGAATTAAATAAAAGAACTAGATCTCCTACCCGAAATTCATTAGGTTTAATGTGTTTGTCATGCAAATTTTTTAGAGTTTGAGTATGCGAAATTCCTAAGTTCGTCTAATTCATTTAATTGACAAAATCGATTTTTACCAGCAAATTCTAAATCTAAGTTTACATTTTTGATTGCCCAGTAGGCCTTGTGTGCAATTTCTACTGGCAAGTGACAACTTTTTCCATAGACTAGCTTATATGGGGTTGTGCCTATTGTTGTTTTATAAGCAGTTCGAAAAGCCCATAAAGCATCATCTAATTTATCCGCCCATTCCTTTTTATTTAATCCTATGATTTTTTCAAGTATTCGTTTTAAACCTCTATTAGTCACTTCGGCTTGTCCGTTTGTTTGAGGGTGATATGCTGTTGAGACCCGGTGATAGACCCCATATCTTGTTAAAAAAATTTCGAGTTGATGGTTGCAAAAATGGGTACCTCTATCACTTATTAATGCTTTAGGTGTGCCAAAACGAGAGAATAATTTTTTCAGAAATCTTACCACGACTCTTCCATCATTTGTTGGAAGTGCCTCAGCCTCGGCCCACTTATACAAGTAGTCTACTGCCACAAGTATATATTTGTTTCCTTTCGATGGTGGGAAAGGTCCCATAAAGTCGAGTCCCCACACATCAAAAATTTAACAAACAAGAATGCCATTTTGTGGCATTTCGTTTTTGGAAGAAATATTACCTGTTCTTTGGCAAGCATCACATGTTTTGACAGGACTTTGGGCGTCTTTGTAAATGGTTGGCCAATAAAATCCTGAATCAAATACCTTTCGTGCGGTACTAGCGGCACCATGATGCCCTCCGTATGGACCTTCATGACAATGGCGGAGAATTCTTCGTGCTTCATTACCATGTACGCATCGTCGGACGAGTTGGTCGGCACACATTTTGAAAAGATATGGATCTTCCCAAAAATAGTGTTTCACATTGGCAAAGAATTGTTTTCTTTGATAATGTGACCATCCTCTTGTGACTATACCGCTAGCTAGGTAGTTAGCATAGTCGGCGTACCATGGCCCTTCCTTATATTCCACCATTTCCAGGGACTCTGTTGGAAATTTTTCGTTGATTTGCTCGTCCCTGGTCGCCTCCAAAGCTGGGTCTTCTAAGCGCGAAAGATGATCTGCTGCAGTGTTTTCTGCTCCTCTTTTGTCTCTGATTTCAATGTCAAATTCTTGGAGGAGTAGAATCCACCGAATCAAACGTGGTTTTGCGTCCTGCTTCTTGAAGAGATATCGAATGGCTGCATGATCTGTATAGACTATAGTTTTAGAAAGAACAAGATAAGAACGAAATTTATCAAAAGCAAATACCACAGCTAGTAATTCTTTTTCAGTTGTTGTGTAATTTTCTTGTGCATCATTAAGTGTTTTACTAGCATAATAAATTGGGTGGAAATGCTTTTCTTTTCTTTGTCCCAAGACAGCTCCAACTGCAAAGTCACTAGCATCACACATGATTTCGAAAGGAAATTTCCAATCAGGCGCTATCATGATAGGTGCGTTGACTAACATCTCTTTTAAGGTTAGAAATGCTTGGTTGCAATCCTTGTCAAAGATGAAAGGGGCATCTTTTTCAAGTAATTTTGTTAGAGGCCTTGAGATTTTTGAAAAGTCTTTGATAAACCGTCTATAAAATCCGGCATGCCCTAGGAAACTTCTGATAGCTCTTACGGAGGATGGAGGTGGTAATCTAGAAATGGTATCTATTTTGGCTCGATCCACCTCCATTCCTTCGCTCGAGATCTTGTGACCGAGTACTATTCCCTCCGTTACCATAAATGGCATTTTTCCCAATTAAGGGCGAGGTTAGTTTCCTCACATCGGGATAGCATTCGTTTAAGGTTATCGAGGCATTGGTCGTATGAATCCCCAAAGATAGAAAAGTTGTCCATGAAGACTTCCATTGTCTTTTCTATCATGTCATGGAAGATGGCTACCATGCAACGTTGGAATGTTGCGGGGGCATTACATAGACCAAACGGCATGCGTCGATAAGCAAAAGTTCCATAGGGACATGTGAAAGTTGTCTTTTCTTGGTCTTCGGGTGCTATCGGGATTTGAAAGTAACCTGAAAAACCATCCAAGAAACAGTAAAATTTATGACCGGATAATCTTTCTAACATTTGATCAATGAAGGGCAAAGGAAAGTGATCTTTTCTTGTTGCTTCATTTAATCGTCTATAATCTATACATACTCTCCATCCTGTGACGGTTCTCGTTGGTATTAATTCATTCTTTTCGTTAGTTATTACCGTCATACCTCCTTTCTTTGGAACTACTTGGACGGGACTCACCCACGGACTATCGGAGATAGGATAGATAAGTCCGGCGTCAAGTAACTTGATGACCTCGTTTTTAACCACTTCTTGAACATTTGGATTTACTCGACGTTGTGGTTGTATGACCGATTTGTAGTCATCATTCATCAAAATTTTGCGTGTGCACATAGAAGGACTAATTCCTTTTATGTCTACAAGTTTCCAAGCTATTGCATTTTTATGTTTTTTCCAAAGACTAATTAATTTTTCTTTTTCTACGCTATCTAATTTAGACGAAATAATTACAGGTAAATTACCCTCTTTGTCTAGAAAAGCATATTCCAAACCTTTTGAAAGTTCTTTGAGCTCAAGTGGTGGGTCTTTAGGAGACTCCTTGTTTGGTTGCTCATTTCGATCAAGAACTTTAAAAGTTTGTTCTATGGCGACCTCTTCTTCAACAAAGTGGTCAATCTCTTCACTTGTATCGGGTGGTTCATCTTCATCTTCAATTAGGGGGTCACTATTGCCGAATGGATATTTCATTGACCGTTCGAGATCGACACTTCTTTTAAATGCCCCTAATTGAAGAGGTAGATTGTTGAACTTCCGGTTTTTCAAAGCTTCATGAGTTTTTACAAATGGTCGTCCCAACACTAGAGGAGCGTCATCGAGGATGACAAAGTCGGTTGGGATTACCATTTGATTTGTTTGAACCAAGACATCCTCAACTACACCGATTGATTTTATTACTTTCCGATTGGATAGAAAAATGGGTATCTGAAGTGGAGAAAAATCACTAATACTTAATTTTTCGAAAATGTAGTTAGGCATTATGTTAACACAAAGATCTTTATCGATTGTGACATTACTAATAAATGAATTTTGAAAGAAACATGGAACCGGTGTAATGCTAATTTCAAATGGGTCTTCTTTTATTAGTGACGTTTGATCATTAGTTAACTTAACACTTACCGTTTCGTCAATTTTAGTGTTAGTGTTTAACTCTTTTAAAAACTTAGCATGAGTGGGTACTAAACAATGATTTTCAAAAGAAGGTGACAAGAGATTAATTTCTTCAAAATTAGACTCTTCTTGAATTTTAACGTTGTCGGACTCACCTATTTCGTTGTTTAACTCATGTGTCGGTTTTTCACTTATTTGTTCTTCCATTTTTACACTTTCAGTTATCTCTTCATTTTTTAATTCTTCTCTTGCGCGGGACTCCTATTCCCTTGTGCGAGATTCTCTTATACAACGATCGATAACTCTAATGTGTTCTAATATCCTATCGGTTACTTCGGTTATAGAAAAAGAATCGGAATTTTCTAAGCTTGAATCCGGTTGTTCGACCCTTTGTTCCTCATAGTACCCATATGAAGTAGATGGTTCGCACCATTGTCCTTCATTGTAAGCATATGATGGATAAGGTTCGTAATTTTGTTCTTCATAATACTCATATGAGGTGGGTTGTTCACGCCATGGTTCCTCATAATAAGCATATGAAGGTGGTGGCTCATATCTTGGTTCATCAAAGTATGAGTATGAAGGCTCATACCTTGGTTCATCAAAATATGAGTATGAGGGAAGAGGTTCATACCTTTGGTCTTCATAGGATGTGTATGAAGTTGATGGCTCGTACCTGGGCTCCTCATAGTAGGTGTATGAATTGGATGGTTGATATGAGTGATTATTTTGAACCGAGCGTGCGTTACGACAATTAGTGCAATAATTACCCCTATAATCATCCTCCTCATAGGTGTAGTTGTAACCTCCTGAGTATTGATCCATAAGAATCACTCAGCAGACCACAACCAAGTCTCGAGATCAGAAAACAAAAATAAAAACGGAAACAGAGGCTGGACACGGCCCCGTGTTCAGTGAGCACGGCCCCGTGTTCAGGAACTGTATCTGGGCGTTTTAATTAAATTTATTGATTTCGTTGAGCACCGGGGCGTGTTCAGTGAGCACGGCCCGTGTTCAAGCTTCTGTTACTGGGTGTTTTTAAGAAAATGTGCAGCACGGCCCCGTGTTCAGTGAACACGGCCCCGTGTACAGGCTACTGTAAATGCAAATCTAAACTAAAATGCAGAAAAATGTGCGTGCGTTTTAAAAAGGTTTTGAAAAACTGATTAGGCCGTCGATTTTAAGCTTTCTTCAAATCCTTATGTCCCCGGCAACGGCGCCAAAAACTTGATGCGTGTGAAGTGTTATATATATTAGGTGTATATTTTAAGCCCCTTTAACACTTATTTTTAGCCAAGTTTTAAATTTATAAAACACGATATTTTACTAACACTAAACACACATATGGGCAAGTGCACCCATCGTGAGCGTAGTATAGTGTTGGCAAGATACCGAGGTCGTCCAAGGACACAAGAGCTTTTAATACCGGTTTATCCTCAACGTCTAATCAAAATAAAAAGTTTAGAAAAATGTTTTAAACTAAGAAAAATAAAAACTAACTAAAATGCTGAAAATAAAAAGAAAAAGAAAAACAGATAGACAAGATGAATCACTTGGTTCCGACTCGTATCTAGTGTAACATTTGATTATTTCCGCACGTTTGCACATAATTAAGAGATTATCTTAGTTATTGTAGTAGGCCCCTCTTTTGAAGGTGACGTTACCCTCACCCCAGTAGTTTAAGTCAGCAAGGATACAATCCTAAAAGGGTGGATTATTGGAAGATAATTAATTAAGTTATTAATGCAAATTATGGTAGGCCCCTCTTTTGGAGGTGACGTTACCCTCGACTAAGTAGTCTGAGTCAGCAGGGATACAGTCCTAAATAGCCGGGTTATAGTATTAATAGTAGTTAACTTATGAAGGGATCAAAGAGTTTGGACCCCCGCCATCCAATATCGTTAAGTATTGAAGGAGGTCCTACTAAATTTGACCCAGGTCCATTGCAGGACCTCTAAACGCTGAACAATGGCAAGACCTTTACCAAACCGTTCCCTTAACCCCCGACCAGGTAGCCAACATACCTCCATATAGACCGTGGAGATATGAATGGTGAAAATCTTTTATTTTATATAGACAGTAAAATAATGCCAAGACACCACGGACAAACGATAAGGAAATATCACCTTCAACATAAGCAACTAGTTATTAAAGTCATTAATACAAAAACAAATAAAAAGTGCAAAAGAATAGAAATAAAAAGTATTACACTAGACACTTTGTCTTCACCAAGTGATGTAAGAGACTTAGGCAAACATGGCCTTGATTGTCAAGAACTCTTACGATCAATCTTGGATCCCGAGACGACTCACACACTCTATGATGGACAATGGATGATGGTGGTGGATGATGGTGTTATGGTGGTGGTGGGTGGTGGGTGAAGTGTGAGAGAGGTGGTGTGCCAAGGGATGGTTTGAGCTTGAGCCAAGCACTTCTATTTATAGGCTGAACAGAAGCTCGGGCACGGCCCCGTGTCCACATCCTCTCTTTCTTCATTAAATGCAGCTTTGTCTTATTAGTTGACCACGCCCCCGTGTCCGCTGAGCACGACCCCGTGTGCAGAAGAATCTTTGTACTATGAAGATTTGCCTGGATTGTGCGAATCTTATAGTTGACCACGGCCCCGTGTCCGCTGAGCACGGCCCGTGGTGGGCAATAGAAGCTTCTACCACTTTGTCTTTTCTGCTGACACTTGGGCATGCCCCCGTGCTGGCTGAGCACGGGGCGTGTTCAGGCTTCTGATCTCTTGTTTTGCTTGGGAAGATGCTGTTGTGGGGTCGGGCATGCCACGTCTTGTTCCTTTTCTTGTATTTATGTTAGATTTTGATGTCTTTTTGCTTCTTTTGCTTCTTTTGTTAACTTGAAGGGAGAAAAAAGTATGATGTTTAGAGATAAAGTTAACTCGGTGGCATCGATGCAACTAGGTGACGACGCAAACTGGATGTGGGAGGCTATGGCGACTACGATCACTACAGTGGTGAATGAGACGCTAGGGGTCACAACAGGGAAGACTGGTGGTCATAAGGAGTCCTGGTGGTGGAATAAAGACGTGCATACCAAAATAAAGGATAAGCAACAGAGTTTTAGAGATCTTTTGAGGTGCACAGATGAGGAGGAGCGGCTGAGGGTAAGGGAGATATACAAGAAGGCAAAAAGGGAAGCGAAAAAGGCGGTGACCGATGCAAAAAATACAGCCTATAAACAAATGTACAAACGTTTGGAAAGTAAAGAGGGGGAGCATGATATGTTCAAGATTTCTAAAGCTAGGGAGCGAAGAAGACAAGATCTAGGAGTAGTAAAGTTTATCAAAGGAGAGGATGGACGTGTTTTAGTCAAGGCACATGACATTAAGTTGAGATGGCAAACCTACTTCCACAATCTTTTCAACCATGGTAGGGCATACCAACAACATAGCAGCAGTCCCAAGATTCAAAGGCGACAACAGAATAATTGCTACTGCGGGAGGATCACACATGACGAGGTGAGGATGGCACTTATGAAGATGGGAAGAGGAAAGGCAGTGGGTTTGGACAACATACCGATTGAGGTGTGGAAGTGTTTGGGGGAAGAAGGAGTCCGATGGTTAACACTTTTGTTCAATTGTATTTTCAAGACTGGAAAAATGCCAGATCAGTGGAGGAGTAGCATCATGGTGCCTTTATACAAGAATAAAGGAGACGCTCAATGTTGTGGGAACTATAGAGGAATCAAATTGCTAAGTCACACTATGAAGCTCTGGGAGAGGGTAATTGAAACTAGAATTAGAAGAGAAACCCAGGTCTCAGTAAACCAGTTTGGATTCATGAAAGGGAGGTCAACCACAGAAGCGATTCATATTCTAAGGAGGCTGATGGAAAAATATAGAGCGAAGAAGCAAGATTTACATATGGTGTTTATCGACCTAGAAAAGGCATATGACACTGTCCCACGACAACTGATTTGGGATAGTTTGGAGCGTCGAGGGCTACCGGGGAAATATATAGACATAATTAAGGATACATACGATAGAACGGAAACTTGTGTCCGCGCGCCTGTAGGAGATACAAACTTCTTTCCTGTCGAGGTAGGACTCCACCAGGGGTCCGCGTTGAGCCCTTTTCTTTTTGTGGTTGTCTTGGATGAGTTGTCCAAGTTGATTCAGAAGACTGTTCCGTGGTGCATGCTTTTTGCAGAAGATATTGTGTTGATTGCAGAGACTAAACAATGCCTGAACGCCAGGGTAGAGGAGTGGAGAGTAGCCTTAGAGAGCAAGGGCCTAAGGATTAGTAGATCTAAGACTGAGTATCTACACTGTGATTTCAGTGGTGTAGCCGAGGACGATGACACCCAAATCACCATTGAGGATCAATTGGTCCCGTAGGTAACTAGGTTTAAGTATCTGGGGTCGTTTGTACAAAGAGATGGTGACATAGATAGCGATGTAACCCATCGCATACAGGCTGGCTGGTGTAGATGGAGGGCAGCCAGTGGGGTACTGTGCGATAGGAGGTTCCCAACTAAATTAAAGGGGAAATTTTACAGGGTAGCAGTCAGACCCGCTATGCTATATGGAACAGACTGTTGGGCTATCAAGAAGACACAAGTGCGCAAGATGGAGGTAGCAGAGATGAGGATGCTGAGGTGGATGTGTGGACAAACGAGGTTAGACCAGATAAGAAATGAGGTTTTTAGGGAAAGATTAGGAGTGGCTAGTATATCGGAGAAGATTAAGGAGGGGAGATTGAGATGGTTTGGGCATGTGAAGCGGAGGGAGACGACGGCACCGGTTAGAGTAGTGGAAACTCTTACTGTCGAGGGGAGGAGAGGAAGAGGCAGACCCAAACTGACATGGGATGAGCAGATTAGGCATGATTTAGTAGAGTTGCATCTTTCTGAGGACATGGTCCAAGATAGGACTGCGTGGAGGCGTAGGATTAGGGTTAAGGACTTCTAGAAGATACTACAGTAGGGCTTAGGTGTATCTTAAGGAGGTAGGTTTTTCCTAGTCTTTAAGGGACTTTTCCGGTGATTGCCTTCTTGTGTTTATGCCCAAATGATGTTGTATGCATGCTATTATACATGATTTATATTATACTGTGTCAACTCGGATCAATTTCTTGGTATGGGGGACTTCTTATTTGTATATTCTTTGACTTGGTGTGTTGGTTTGTTGTTCGTTTTCGAGCCAAGGGTCTCTCTGGAAGCAGCCTCTCTATCCCTATGGATAGAGGCAAGGTCTGCCTACATCCCACCCTCCCCAGACCCTATAAGTAGCTTTGCTATTTGTGGGATTTACAGGGTATGCTTCATTCATTCATTAATCCTGAAAATACAAAAGGAAGACAAAAGCACACTTTTTCCAACATTAGTACTAAAAAAGGGTTAGTTTTATGCCTCATTTGATGAAATTTATATGTTACATTTTGAACACATCAGGTGGAAACTCGATCGGATGTCAACCCAATCGGTTGGCCACTCGATTCGATTGTTCTGACGACTGAGTTTCGACGTTTCGATCTGCGTGTAGGGTTTTGTGATGCGATTGAGTTTCTCATTAAATCACTTTTAATCCCAACTACTATATCTAACATACAATCATCAAGTTAACTAGGATGATTACTCTTGCGTTTAGCGTTTGCGATTCGATTGCGATAGCGTTGCGATTGCGTTTCAATTAATCACCACAACATAACATAAATAAACATGCACAAGTAACACATAAAAGGCACACACACGTAAAACAATATCCAGAACACATAGTTCGAGTTGCGAATGCGATAGCGATGCGATAAGCGATAAAACATGCGATAATCATCGATTAAACCTCGATTATTAACAAGTACTCCACATAATACAACTAACATAACAAAGTAAATAGACTATCTACAAGTCAAAGAAGTCAAAACAGTAATTGAGCAAGGAGTGACAGATCGCAATTAGCAATCTTTTCTTCCTTTGACTTCAATGTTGACTTTGACTTTGACTTTCGAAACACGGGGTGTTACAGGCCGGCCTTGAGTAAGAAAGAAATTGTGAATGTACCTGACAGATGCCCTAAAAGCGTTTCGTAGGTTGAGCTAATGTTCAAAGATCAAGTTCATTTGTTTTCACTTCTATAGTTTTCCTAAGGGTGTACGGGATTGTGGCGGCAAGGGGATTCGACAACCCCTTTGCCGATCGGCAAACACCGCTACCACATGCTTTTGCCGCGGGGGGAAGTCACAAATCAGGGAGTTGTTGCCGCTTGGGGAAAGCTTGATGTGACCGTTTGAAGTTGACCTTCGGGGAAACGGCAATATGAAGTTTTAATGGAGAAAAAGTTATTTGGTGGAGAAGATGAAGTCTAAAAAATGATAAATTAGACAGAAGAGGACGTTGACATTTAGGGGGTGTTTGGTGTTGCGTTTTCAAAATAGATTATGCGTTTTCAAAATAGATTTTGCGTTTTCAAAACTGTGTTTTGAAAAAGCATGTAGGTACATGCTTCTCAAAAATTGCATTTTGGAGGCAGATAATCACTTTTTTCATCCAAACACATTTTTAGATTATTTATGTTTTACAAACACAATAATCAAATAATCACTTCAAAACGTAATCCCGAACACCCTCTTAGTAAGTTACACACGAACCCCTTTAATTGAATTTAACTTATAAAATTGACCCTTCAGTTTAAGTTAAGACTTTAAATAACTCGACGTAACATTTTGCATTGCTATATTAATTATGAATGAATCATAATTAGGTAGTTAAAAAAAGAAAAAGAATTAGTTTGCCCCATCACCTTAGGCAAACCATCCCTTATGTTTTTAGGGCAAGAGGCAAGAATGAGAGGGGAAATGACATGGCACAATATAAATGGGTGGGGGGAAAGTTTGCCTAATCTCATTAGACCACCCGTAGTGGGGCGGCATGTCACGGCAAAATATGGCATAGCGCCCCATTGTGACGACGCACCACTACGGTCGGCGCCATGGGGGTTCGATTTTGGGTCCCCGCGATAGGCATAGCGGCGTGAGGGTGGTGTTTGTTTCAAAATTTGACTGTTGGAACGGTCATACATTTAAAAAAATAATAATTGGTTTTAAAGTTCTATAAATATTCCCCATCTCTCATATTTTTTTAAAATCCAACACACTCTCAAACCATCTTCTCTCTACCTTTTTTTATAAAAATCTAGAATTTTTATACAATGCATCACTTCAATACATACACGAACTAGGGAATTAACGTACGGAAGAGAACCGAGATTATGCATAATAGACAATGGGCTCATGACTTTGAATTCTACTCGAAACCGCACGACCACCTAACCAGAAAAGCGTTGAAGATGACGTTACAACAAAAGGAGCGAATTGAAAAAAATATAATCTTTGAGGTTTTTATTTTATTGTCATGTTTATTTTTTAATTTTAGTGTAATGTGTTTTAATTTAATGAAATGGTTTTTAATTTTATAAAGTTAGAAATTAATTATAAAAAATGGAAAATTAATAATTGACTAATGATGAGGTAGGGCTTTATGACTACACCCTCTTGTGATATAAAGTCCCATAAAGCCCCTCTATGACGTGTTTCGCCACTTGTCGCATAATGCCCCCAAAGGGGCTTTATGACTACACATGGTCTTCAGCATGCACCCCTTACACCCTAAGACCATGTGTAGTCAAACACCCCCCTCATGCCGTTATACCTATCATGGGGACCCAAAATTGAACCCCCATAGTGCCGACCGTGGTGGTGTGTGGCGGCGCTATAGGGCGCTATGCCTTGTTTTGCCGTGATGTGCCGCCCCACTACGGGTGGTCTAATAAGCTAAACTAGTCTTAACACTTTAGTTTTATAAAATAATAATAATAATAATAATAACAATAACAATAACAATAATAATAATAATAATAATAATAATAATAATAATAATAATAATAATAATAACAAGAGTGAAGTTTAAGGATTGTCCTTTATCTTTATACTAATTTTCAGGCGTTGTCCTTTATGTTCAAAATTGACGAGTTTTGTACTTTATGTTTTCAAATCATACACGTTTTGTCCTTAAGCCCTAACCCAGTTAGATTTTTCTGTCAAATCTGGTCATGTGCAATGCACATGAGGGTAAAATTGTCTTTTCACCCTATTCTTTAAAAATACATATAAAAGAAAAAAATATTATGTATCATAACAAAAGCCCTCTTCTTCCACAAATCATTCCCATTTCAAAACCCTAATTTCTCTTCAACAACCTGCAACAATTCACACCCCATTTCAACTTTTCCTCAAATCACACCCATGTGTTGCCATTAAAGTCAGAGAAGATCAAGCCAGTGAAGGATCAACTTTCAAGCACCCACCCTGAAGTGCTTCTATTTCTCTCAAAGATAAAGCGGCTTTCAGTCAGGGAAGACAATGACGATCCCAAGCAAAACACTCTGAGTGTAATATCAATCTCCAGCGAGAAAAATTTTGTGACTTCGAAGAGCATGGATGCCGAATCATACACACTTCATCTTACTGCCGATGTTTCTGGCAACAAAATGACACAGAATGCGGCTACTATATGTGGAAACAAAGGTTTCCTGTGAAGCAACAAAACAAAGTCGACGTTCGATCAGAAGTCGAGGAGTGGGTGATTACATTAGCATTCCCATATGGGAAAAGACTCAATCGAGGTGCAAGCATGTCGGGCATCTATTCCTTTTTACCAACCGAGACGGTTACAAATTTTCCATTCACAATCCAAGCAGATTTTCTCTTAGCTTCATTAAGGGAAATATTCTCTGGGATAACAAATGGAATGCGAGAATTCTTGATTGTGAGCCTGTTGCCTTTTTGAATTCATTTACCTCGTTGATCAAGTCTTCCAAAACTGCTCATATTTCTAGTCTTCCTAATCAATTTAGGTTCTTACCTGTCAAAGAATCCTCTCACACAAAACTGAATCATGTTCGGGATGCAATTAAGGCTAAACTTATGAACGAGGCTATTAGGGTTTTGAAATGGGATTGATTTTGGGAAGAAGAGGGATTTGAGGAAAAGTTCAAATGGGGTGTGAATTGTTGCAGGTTGTTGAAGAAAATTAGGGTTTTGAAATGGGATTGATTTGGGTAAGAAGAGGGCTTTTGTTATGATATAAAATATTTTTTTCTTTTATATATATTTTTAAAGAATAGGGTGAAAAGACAATTTTACCCTCATGTCCATTGCACATGACCAGATTTGACAGAAAAATCTAACTGAGTTAGGGCTAAAGGACAAAACGTGTATGATTTGAAAACATAAAGTACAAAACTCGTCAATTTTGAACATAAAGGACAGCGCCTGAAAATTGGTATAAAGATCAAGGACAATCCTTGAAATTCACTCTAATAATACTAATAATAATAATAATAATAATAATAATAATAATAATAATAATAATATAGCATTTTAGCTTATCTTGCTCTTATTATTTTAGTATCCAAATTATTTAAGAGTGAAAAGCCTACGTATAATAATAATAATAATAATAATAATAATAATAATAATAATAATAATAATAATAATATAGCATTTTAGCTTATCTTGTTCTTATTATTTTAATATCCAAATTATTTAAGAGTGAAAAACCTACGTAAAACTTGGATTTTGAAACACCTAATTTTTTTACTTGGGCCTAAATTTAATAATAATAATAATAATAATGATAATGCGGAAATTAGGTCCCTACTTTTTCATTTATAAAAAAAAAAATAACCATGACGAAATTGTATCCAACCATGTTAATATGTTTAGTATCCATACACATTCTAATTTAATCCATGGTAATGTATAAGACCCCTTTATTTAGAACACTATAAAAGATTTCAAAACATATACGAATGAACCATGACTTCAAAAGTTGTGTTCGATCCTTGTTCTCCATTCGCTTGATCGCGATCGACCTCCAAGTTCGTATTTCAAGCCTGAAATACTTGCAAACATATTAATTAGTTGTTGATAACGAACAAATATTAAAGAATCAACTCATTATGTCTGAATATTAAAATAAACCAAACAAAAGAACCTTTATCGCGACGTCTCCATGTCGTTTCTTATTGGCCATTTAAATATGGCGTATACATCGGAGGGGCGTAATTCTTATTGTAAGCCGGGTATTATACGCCAATGGGCATAACATACGCCCATCTTCAAATCACTATGTTTCCATTCTTTTCACTTGTGTGCATCATCACGGGTTGATACCATACAATATTTTTTACTTAGTACTTCACGCCTACAATGCTTTTGAATCCATTACCATGAGTAAGGTACCATAATTTCTATGACCCCTATATCCAACATCTCCGGATCCCAAAGCATATGATTTCCAACTCATTTAATACCAAAGTTCAAAAATCTCAAGACCCATTATAATTGCACATCATTTCTAATATTCAAACAATTTCATATCCACTAAATTTTATTCATTTATGAGCTTCGTATAACTCACTTAACTAATTATAATTAATGTAATGCATCATGTATATTCAATATTCTAATATATAAATTCTTGAGTTTCACATAAGAACTCAACGAAAATACCATTACATTTGTCGCATACGAAGAATTTTGAAAATACTATAAGATACCAATAATCACAATTATGTCATAGACGCATAATAACAAAAGTAGTATAATTACGTATAAAGTGGAGAAACATTCACTTATAGAGTTATGCCATTATATTTCTTCACCATAATTAACACATGTTCACGAAATCGTCCATGATAACCGTTGTTCAGATGAGCTTAACGATCCAGCTTGATATCCGTTTACCTATTCTATATTCTTATGTTCCCCTTAAAGTCAAAGGGAACAAAATGCAATCTCAGCCATTGGATCAAAATAAGATTAAATCCTGACCCTAATAATTCAGAAAAAGCAGGAGCAGTTATTAAGATTGAAAGTTGACTTTTTTAAATCCCATTTTGATTTTCAACTGAAATTCAGGCCACGATCTGATTTTAATAACTTAACAAAATTAAATAAAAAATCTTTATAAATTACTATATTCCTTCTAGAAGTAGAGGTTACAGACGGTTTGTATGTTTGGGGTTCCAGTTTTGCATTTGACTTGGTAATCATCACAACCGACACCCCATGTTCTAATTTACAATAAAAGGTTCTACTTTATATAACATCAAAAGCTTTTACCTTTTTTTACAACGGATTATTTTATAAAAAATAAAACAGTAAAAAGTATAAAACTTTTTTGAAAGCTAAACATTGTGTTACAAGTTTGCTGCCATGAAATGATACCTGCAAAAAAAATCAGCTGCATGAAAGTTTTAAGTTAATTCTAATAATTTTTAAGTGAAGGTGCATAATATTTTGGTTAAATTCTACCCAAAAAAAACATATTCCATAAAAATATAGAGCCTAACTACAAGTTTTAAATTATAAAAATTTATATAAACAACATATCGTCACTGAAAGTTGGAACTGCTTATTAAAAAGAACAAACAAATGTATGTATCTCAAATTGGACAGTTTTCAACTTAAATTATCAATTATTTTACAAAAACTGCAGATTCTAAAGCTTAAATAACATTTAACAAAATATTTAAAGTCTTAACTGCAACCCGGTTTCAAAATTTTTGTTCCCTCCAAATTGTCTAAATTAGTTTTAAAACTTCCAAAAAAACACAGAAAACATGGGTAGAAGTTATTTTGTAGATCATGGGTAGAAGTTATTTTAAAGCTGTCCCTAAAAGCATCTATATAAAGATGCAGATAGCTTAAAAAATAAACCATACTTTCTCTCAAAATTGCTCTCTGAATGAAGCTTATTATCAAAAAAGAAATGCAACCAAACGTAAGTCAGTTCTGCAAATTTACATATTACCATTTAAACCTTTATACCTTACAATATTTTTATCTTTTGTATTTTAAGATGGAGAAAACTTACCGAGTTGAAAAATATGGTCCCAAAACCGAAGAGAAGGAGCAGCAACACCTTGACTTACCTGTAAGTAAACATATTCAAATGTAATGTAATTTTTTCAGTTCTACATATTTACCTACCATTTCTACTTTATAATATTTTTTTATCTTTTCTATTTAAGCCGGAGCCGACTTACCAAGTTGAAAAAGATGATCTCAAAATCGAAGAAGTCAAAGAGCAGCAACACCTCAAATCACATGTAAGTAAACATATTCAGAAATTCTGTAAAAGTGATATCTAATGATGTACATTGATTTTGTAGAAACCTATAAAAAGTGTTGAGATAATAAAATGTGATGGAGAGTCAAGTCCAACCACTTCAGAAATTCTACGTGAAATCAGTGAGCAGGTAAATCTGAATTATAGCAGTGTTATAAATTTTATTTTTTATGTCTACATTATTTTTTTAAATTGTTGTCAGCAGCGATCATGGAGCTTCCGAAGGCGATCCACATCCCGATGATGAGATGGCTGATACTGCAGATTCAATGGAGAGTTTTTGGAAGAAATCTAAAATTCCACGAGTTGAAATACGTACCCATGAATGAGTTGTTCGAGTCGATTCCGTCTAAATCTTTAGTTTTGATAACTATTTGCTATGTGTTTTTTGTTTTTTTTTTGTTTTTAGCTTTACTTCAAACCATGTTTAGTGAGTTTTAAATTAATCCAGATGACTTCAATTTTACATCTCTGATTCATATAAGTTGCCTTACTATAACAGTGATACTAATATAACAATTAATGATATTAGTACAATATTCATATTAAAAAATAACTACCTATCATGTATCATGTTATTATTATTACTGCCTAAATTATATAACATATAATCCTATACAAATGAATATGATAATACAGATATGTTTAGGTCAAGCTTCTCTTTAAATTTATTATATAATGATTCCTACATTCTTCCTACGTTCTCTTTAAACGCAGGCAAAGCTTCTCTTTTTTAATGTTTATTTATGTGTTTTAGATACATAGATATTTAAATCTTCTCTATTTTATTGATTATGCGTTTTAAATACATAAGTGTTTTTTTCTTGCTTAGGTTCTATTATGTTTTATTTCTAATCCGTATTTGACACTAATTACTTATAATTATAAATGCAGAATTTTAAACTAGACGCGAGTTGAGTTACTTTTTATTTCTAACGAATTCAAACAAGATTCTTTTATATAGTGTAAAAGCTATCAGTTTAAACAAACTTCAAGAAGATGGTTTCTCATAAACACTAATAAAAACGAAATGAACACAAAACCAAGAGGGCTGCTGGAGCATAAGTTTTTTTTATTTTTTAGGCTTTTTTAAGAATTTTTTGTATTTTTTTAGAATTTTTAAGATTTTTAGAATTTTATTGATTTTTTATAAATTTATTTATTTTTTTTTATATTTTTTAATTATTTTTTCATCTCATCTTTACCCAAACCTGTATTAACCTATAATTTTTATTTTACTTTTTAACTATAATTTTTTAATAATAGGTCAACTACTGAATTAGAAAGAGACGTCCAAAAAAACTATGTTATTTACCATGATTTTCTTCAAGATAGTGTTTTGAAGTAGATCGTACGCATCCTCGCAGTAATTATCCGTAACAATCGTGCACTTGGATCCAATCTATTGACACACGGAAATAAATATTCACAAGAACTTCTGGATTAAACACAAGTCTCGAATGAAAAAAAGTGCTTAAATAAGTAAGTAAAATCCTTGATGTTATGACAGAGAACTAAAAGAATAGATGATAAATTACCTTACATCGTTTTAGAACTTTTAAGAAACTCATCATGTTCGAAAAGGTCGTTTTTCTTCAGTAGGCGGTTTTTGGTTCCTCCATTATTGCTAAATCTGCTTCACCGAAACCTATCACGAGAGTCTCGATGCATATCCGTATACCCTAGAACCGTAAATCCTAGATCTGAATGACTGAAAACGACCGAGAAGATGACGATTTGATTTCCGGCGAGATGTTTGGAGTTCTGATTAGGCGGAGGCGTATGAGGTTTTGTTGGAGGTGTGCGCATCTTGAACTAGGGCAAAATTTGGAATGAGATTTGATAGAAAAAGAGAAAGAAAAGAGGTTAGGGTTTCTGAGCACCCGCATATGTGTAGCAGACTAGCAGCCCAAAGCCCCAAAGGCCACTATAACACCCCCAACTTATTTGTTTATAAAAAGAATTATGAGCCCATTTGACCTTAATTTGAATAATGTATACCAGCCCAAAGGCCATGATAAGAGGGTGTTTGGGGTTCCTTTTTTTGAGGAAAAAAGGACTTTTGAAGGGCATAAGGACTTTTGAAAAGTGTTTGGGTTTCCATTTGAAGGCAAAAGTCCTTTGCAAAAAGCCAGAAGTCAGGTTTTTCTGACTTATTTTTTCCAAAAGGACTTTTGGAAAAGTTGAAAATAAGTTAAGCCAAACATGCCCTAAATATAATTCTTAAAGGATTAAATTATGTTTCTTAAAGGGATTAAATTAATTTTTTTTATAATAAAATAATATGTTAACGAATTGGACTTGATGAAATTGAGAGAAGGTATTAATGAGAAGTACAAATTTTAACTTCCATCTGTCATGTAATTTATAGTTTTTATGTTGTGTTGATATATACAAATAATGTTTTTTTTTTAAATACAAACAATAAAATATTTATTTTATTATACCATTAATATGTCCGTCCACCGGACGGCTATAGAACTAGTTACAATGGTAACACTCATAGTTACTCAAAATTTCAGTTCACCTGTTATCTAAAAATTCTATTCGAGGTCTGAGTTTCATAATCTAACACCTTCATTAATCAAACCCACAAATCAAATTGTCTGTACTACATGGTATGTGCCATTTATTCATACAAGCAGTAATAGTCATCATTCCGAAAACCCATTTCAACCAGATCTTAAACAATTTCAACTCATATTTTTAAATCATGCGAACTGAAATAACCCATTCGTATCCCGATTAACGATGCAACTTTAGTTATCAGTATACACTATTACTTACAATGCTTGGTTATACGTTTACCTTCCAATGTCGTTAAGTGATGTTTCAATTCTGTAATTCATCATCCCCATTCACCACAGTTGAGGTCCACCGCCACCGGCCTGATTCGTCAAAACAGCGGTTGTTACGGTCCAGTACTCCCATCGATCATCCTTCACAACACCGACCTTTTAAACTTCCAGCCATTGAATACGAATGCCGCTGAAGATTAGTTCGCCTCCATAGATAAACTATAATCATGACCGCAATTGATCGATTCTAGTTGCATGTCACTGATTTGGTTAAAATCACCACCGCCACTGCTAACTTACTAGAATCGCTGCTCCATTTGGTCCCCGATCATACTATTTGGTCGGGAGTTTAGCGGCTGCCGACCACCCTTTGGTCGATTACTTTGGCCGCTCACAAACACCCACCCTTTTCTCTTGATTACACCCTCAAAAACAGGCACACAGTTTGTGATGAAGTATCCCCATACCACACTGGTATTTAAATAAAAGAAAATATACGGTAATGACCAATAGCCCCTTTTATCTTCTCATAGTTACAACTCTAGCCACAAGTCTTTGTAAATTTAGAATGTGGTGTTACAAATCTATCCCTCTTAATTTAGGTTTCATCCATCCCATGTGGCATCAAAATACTTCGATCACGTAAGGTACACTTTATATTTTCGCGTATAAGATTCATCATCTTGTTTGATGTTTACATGTAGTTCTAAAATTATTTCATCAACTTATTTTAGGTCAAGTTCATAATAGCCTTTAATCATTTGCTTTTAAGTCATCTTCTCAAGTTAATTTCCAATCTTAACTGATCCAATCCTTTATACTAATCAACACCTTAAATTTCATGTATATCCTCATGCAATTTTACTTAAGTTAACTACTATGGAGTTTTGGTAATTATTTTAGCTCTAGAGACAAGACCAATACAGAAATCCACTTTTTTCCGGTTGGAACAATCAGCAACTTCAGAAAAGCCTCCTACAATCGCGAACTTTCTAGTTCTTTTCTCCTTTCATTAATATTCACAAAAATAAGTGAAGGTTGTTTTGCGTTTGTGACTCTTATACTGCATCATATCATAATACCATCTAAATTTATATTTGTTATCTATGCATAGCAAAGTTGAATAATGTTTTAGTACAATTCTAGCTCCCTCAACCACAATTTGCAATGACTTTCTTTGCGATCTTGGAACATCAAAACTCTCTTCCTTAGTTGTCTACATGTATCGATATAATACACCACACTAGTTATGGGCAATTGGTCCTTACATTACTAGACTTGTTATCTCACAAAGCTTAATCATCAAGAAGTCAATATGCTTTGAATTGTTAAACACATCAACTATTTGTAACTACATTTTACTCAAATAGCCTTATTCTATATCTTAATTCCTTGTTTACATGCCCCATTGAGAATTTCTCCAAAAGTCACAATTTTTAAGGGAGAGTCAAGCTTCAGATTTTTCAACCTTTAGAATGAGTTAATATCTCTCATTCTTGAGTTATGGTGACAAAGACAAGAGTAATGCTTAATAAATAGATCGGGTGGTTCCACGAGAAACAACTTACAAATAATTTCGTATTTATCACTTCTACAACTTCCACCATGTTATATATTCAACAAACTGAATTACCTTGTAATCCAGTAACCTTTGTCTATCTTTAATAAAATTCTTTTTACTACATGCTTATTAAAACCTCTCCATCACCTTCATAAATTTAGATCACGTTCTTTTTAAAAAAAAAATTAGTTACTTTCATTGCAGTTCATAACACTAATATTTATGATTTAATCATGTTGATACATGTATGTGGACGCGACTCGACTCGACGCGACTTGGTTCGGTTCGACCCGATTAGGTTCGGCTCAAGCCCGACGTCACGACATTCCTCCGTCGTGCATCCCAGAGTTCGATATGCGAAGCACGAAGCGCCGCGAGCCATTTCCCGTCGCCACATACTGGTAGAACCAGCTTGGAAAGCAAGAAAGACACCAAGTATGGGTTCGACAAGCAAGTTGTAAAGTGCTTTAACTGTGGTGAACGGGGTCATTTCAAAAGGGAATGCACAAGACCAGCTCAGCATGGAAACCAAAATCCTTTCAGAAACCAAGGCAACCAGCAGAACCAGAATAGGAACAATGTTCGTACGTTGATACCTGTCAACAACCAAAGCCAAGCAGGGCCATCCAATGCCAACCAGGCACTTATGGTTCAAGTAGATGAAGGTTGTGATTGGTCGCTTCAGTTGGGAAATGATGCTCCGGATGGAACAGCTTGTTTTGCTGAGGTCGTGAAGGATTTAAATCACGCCAGTGGTGGAGAATCTTCCGCCAATGGTGGTGACTCTTCTGAGGATGAAGACTCTTCTGGTTACAGCAGAAGTTCGGATGAAGAATCCTCGAGCTCAGGTGATGATCATGTGGATGAGACATCAAGTGCGTTAGTCGATGCAGATATTGATGAGCTTTTGGAAGAAGTTGCAGCAGGAACTCAAAGAAGATCTATTTTGGTGGATCAAGCTGCTTACTCTTCGTCTTCTCTCCATTCAGCCTTTATGGCTAATGTCGACAGTTCATCAAGTCAGGTATGTGTCGATGAACCCACTGTAGTTAGTTGTGAAAATTGTGATAGTTTAAATGTTAAATGTGCTAATTTAGAGGCAAACATGTCTGAGTTGCAAGGCAAACATGATGCTTTACAAGCTAGTTTGTTTGACTTGCAAGACAAACATGTTTCTTTGAATGATAAGTGGTGTGAATTGCAAAGCAAACACAAGGCTTTGCAAGAGAAATATGATGTGACATTCATCCACAATCAGAAATTGACCGTTGATCTTTCGAAGTGCACTGAAGCCAACATGTTTTATGAAAACCATGAAAAGGAGTTTAAATCGGTAATTGAGAAATTAAAGAAAGATAAAACCGAGCTAACAAAAATGATTTCCAGAAAACAAACTGACATTAATTTGTATATAACTCGCCTTGAGGTAATGCAAAAGGAAATGGCTTGTGTCAAAACTGAAAGTGAGGCGATCCAACTTAAGCTAGACAGTTATTTGAGCTCTAGCTATCTGTTGGATCACATCATTGACGTACAGAAAGAGAAACGGGATGTCACATGCATTGGATACAAGAAATGTCCACCACCTGTGAGACACAATTATGATGCCATGCCTGACGAGGAGGATAGAACTTTCTTTGAACCATCTGTTCCTCTAGATGTTAATGAATTTGCAACAGGACTCGGATACAAGAAAGAAGTATCATCAGATTCGGATGTGTCAGCAGATACATGTGTGTCTTCTGCTGAACAGAATCAGGATCCTCCAGTTGTTGTTGAGGATGCTGATTCTTCTGATGATGAATCTGATGATACTGATTCAGCAAAGTCTGATGCGGTGATAAAAGAAGAGGACATACCTCTTGAGAATCATATTCTGTGTGATCCTCCTGCAAAACCCGCTAAGACTGTTGCAATCGAGTCCTTGTCTGCACAAGAGTCGGAGAGTGTGGATTTGATGTATACTCTTGTTGGTGATAATAAAATTTATTCTGACAAAGATTTTCCGATTAAGAATGTAAATCAATCCTTAATCAGTAAAGTTTTTGAAAATTCGACAAGTAAATTTCTGGGTAAGAAAGGATCACACGTTGTGGTAACACAGTGCCCTCCTATCCCAAAGGCTGAAGTTAGAAAACAATTTGGCAATCAGAAATTACCAACAGAGAAAAGGCAGCAAAATCATAACAAACAAAAAGGAAAATTGCCGGCTCAAAGTCAAAAGAAGCCAAATCAAAAGAAGAACAAGAATGTGAACTTTGTGAAATCTAAGGGAATGGACAAAATTGAAACGTTTGAAAATCAATCTAACTTAGATTTTGTCAAGAAAGCAACAGTGATGAAAAGGAATGAACCAAATAGTTCAAAACCTAGTACCTCGGGATCACAAAGTTCATCATCGGCAAGACGATCACATGATACTTCGGGGTTTGTTGAACGAAGATCATGTTTTGAATGTGGTGAAATTGGACACATAATTCGAAATTGTCCGTATCTTCATAAGTTGAAAGCAAAGGTTGATGATCCCCGTGAAGGAAATCACCAAAAGCGAACTGTTTCTTTAAAACAAGATCCCCGACTTATAAGAGAAAGGGAAAAGAAACAGAAACGCCAACAAGTCAAGGTGATTGAGAAAGCAATTAAAACCGATGTGGTTAACAAACAATCCGTTTCAGTTAAACCAGAAAGCACAAAATTTTCAAAAACTTCAAACAATCACGAAGTTAAATTTTCAAACAATCAAACTGGTAAATCTCAACAGACATGGAAACCTAAAATGACCACAAATTCAGGGGGACCATCACAATTTTCAAATCATCAAAGAATAGAAGTTATTGTTGTTGATGAAAATGGAAGACCCAAGACCACAATGGCTTGGGTCCCCATCTCCAACTAATCAAGTGAGTTCATGTGCAGGGTGTTCCAGGAGGAACTATCAGTAGTCATTGGATTGTTGATAGTGGGGCATCCAGGCACATGACAGGCGACATGAAGCTTCTCTACGACGTCAAATCTATTAGAGGAGGTTATGTTGCTTTTGCTGGAGATAAAGGCGGATATATTACGGGTGAAGGAATGATTTCCAACGGGGTTGTGAGTTTTGATAAGATCAACTTTGTACAACAACTTGATCACAATCTTCTTAGTGTTTCTCAAATCTGTGATAAGCAGTTCTCAGTACACTTTGATGCAAATGGATGTTATGTGCTGAAACCCGGCTTCAAAATTCCAAAAGAATGGATTCTCTTGTCTGCTCCAAGGATAAATGATTTGTATGTCCTTGATATGAGCCAAGCTATCACAACGTCTGCACAAGCAACTTGTTTCGTTTCCAAAGCCACAGAAAAAGACTCAATCTCTTGGCACAGACGAATGGGTCACATTCACTTACGCAAAATGAATCATTTGGTATCAAATGAATTGGTGAATGGTGTTCCTCTTAAAAACTTCCATCTTCAAGACGTCTGTGTTTCGTGCCAAAAAAGAAAACAAACGAAGAAGCGACACCCTACAAAGAAAATCAACACGGTGGCTGTTCCTCTTGAACGTTTGCACATGGATTTGTTCGGTCCTGTCAAGCACAAAAGTATCAGGAATGATCAATATTGCCTCGTGATAACTGATGATTATTCAAGATTTTCTTGGGTGGCGTTCATGGCACACAAGAGTGAAACCTTCGGTATTATCAAAAACTTGATCATTCAGATTGAGAATCTATATAAGTTGAAGGTTAGGCGGATACGTAGCGACAATGGTACTGAATTCAAAAATCATGCCATGGCGGAGTTTTGCACTTCAAAAGGTATTCTTCACGAATTTAGTGCAGCTTATACTCCTCAACAGAATGGCGTCGCTGAACGTAAGAACCGCACATTGATCGAGACTGCTAGGACTATGTTGGTAGAGTCGCAGTTGCCCATTCCATTCTGGAGTGAAGCTGTGGCCTCTGCATGTTACACGTTGAACCGAGTCCTTACAGTAAAAAGGCACAACAAGACTTGTTTTGAGCTTCTTCACAAACGGAAACCAGATTTGTCATATCTTGAACCGTTTGGAGCTCCATGTACAATAATCGATCCTAATGGAAAGTTTGGGGTAAAAGCAATTGAGGGATACTTTCTTGGGTATGCCACCCCGAACTTAAGAGTCTGGAATCTAGAGACTAAAAGGGTCGAGGAATGGTCTGAGGTCAGAGTACAAAGGCACACATTGCCAGTCAAATGTCCTGATCAGCCTTGGATGTTTGAGTACGATGACTTTTTCAATTCGATCAATGTTGAAGCCGTTGAAGAAAATGCTGCGGCAAGGATGTTTTTCGAGAGTGACAATGCAACAGATTCACCGTTGGTTCGTCCAATTATTGTCAATCAAGAACCTTCTTCAGTGAACAATAATGCTCTCGACAATGAGGATTTTCACGATGCTACCGAATTGAACGAATCTTCAGAGGATGATGAATTCCTCGATGCAGATCAAGAAGCTCCAACAACAGCAGTTCATGGTACTTCAGAGGGTACTCCTCTAGTGGACGTCCCTAGAACAGCTGAAGCTACTGCATCATCCTCTTCGTCAATTCCGGGCATTGAATTGATTGTTGATCTCAATCTCAACAATCTGGGTACAAATATTCCAGTTCAAGATAATCCAGAGACAAGGATTCACAATACCCATCCTCAACAAAACATCATCGGAAATGTACAGAGTGGCGTTCAAACAAGAAACATGTTGCGGAACAACAACAATGCAGGCTTGTATGCAGCTATCCGAGAATCTGGTCAACAAAACGATTGGTCTTTCGCGTGTTATGTCTCACAGGAAGAGCCAAGAACTTGGAAAGAAGCTTTGAAAGATAGCTCTTGGGTTGAGGCGATGCAGGAAGAACTGCAACAATTCCAGAAGCTTGGTGTCTGGAAGCTCGTAGAGAAACCTGCTGGTTACAAGAAGATTGGTACCCGTTGGGTTTTTAAATGCAAAAAGGATGACCGTGGAGTCGTTATTCGAAACAAAGCAAGGCTAGTCGTTCAAGGTTTTCGTCAGATAGAAGGGATCGACTACAACGAAGTGTATGCACCTGTTGCACGTCTGGAAGCAATTCGGATCTTTCTGGCTTATGCCTCATTCAAAGGATTCAAGGTATACCAGATGGACGTGAAAAGTGCATTCTTACATGGTGTGGTGGAAGAAGAGGTGTACGTCGAACAGCCTCCAGGTTTTGAAGATCCTATCCATCCCGATCGGGTTTGGTTGCTCAACAAAGCTCTCTATGGTCTACATCAAGCACCGCGAGCTTGGTATGCAACCTTATCTAATTATCTGCTGGAGAATGGATTTCGCAGAGGTCTTATCGATTGTACTCTTTTCATCAAAGAACAAGATGGAGATCTTCTACTGGTACAGGTATACGTTGATGATATTATTTTTGGTTCTACTAATGATGTTTTGTGTAGGAATTTCGAGCGCATTATGCAGGATAAATTCGAGATGAGTGCTATGGAGGAAATGACTTTCTTTTTGGGCCTACAAGTACAACAAACCGAGTCTGGGATATTCATCCATCAGACTAAATATGTTGGTGACATCTTGAGCCGGTTCCAGATGTCTGATGCAACGCCCATCGGTACCCCATTGCCGCAAAATCACGGAATTACTCCAGACTTGAAGGGTGAAGCTGTTAGCCCCTCGTACTACCGCGCGATGATCGGATCTCTTATGTACCTCACAGCATCAAGACCAGATATAATGTACCCAACATGCCTGCTTGCCAGATATCAAGTCAACCCGAAGGCCTCACATCTTGCAGCTGTAAAAAGGATTTTTCGTTATTTGAAGGGTTGCCCTGACACCGGTCTATGGTACCCTAGGGATAATAACTTTGACTTGATCGCATTCAGTGATTCTGATTTTGGCAGATGCAAAATCGACGGCAAATCCACAACGGCTGGATGTCAGTTTTTGGGAAATCGCCTAGTCACATGGCAGTGCAAGAAGCAGACTTGTGTCGCTACATCAACATGCGAAGCTGAATACATTGCTGCCTCAAATTGTTGCTCCCAAGTTCTGTGGATTCAACAACAAGTGCGCGACTACGGTTTTGAATTCCTAACTACTCCTATTTACGTTGATAATTCTGCTGCATTACAGATCACTAGAAATCCTGTGCAGCATTCAAAGACTAAGCACATCGAAATTAAGTATCACTTTATACGTGATTGCTTTGAGAAAAGGCTAATCGATGTTGCTTACGTCCACACCGATGACCAACGTGCCGACCTTTTTACCAAAGCATTTGACAAATCAAGATTTGACTTTTTATTATTGGTAAACGGCATTAAGGTCAAGCAAGAGTAATCCACATCGGAAAATCATTTTTGTAAATACCCTTGTGTTTTAAATTTATCTTAGTTTGTTGCTTTTAGGGGGAGTAAATCCAAATTTGAAAATCCAAAAACATCGAAAAATTTCAAAAACACAAAAACAATAGAAAAACAAAAATGAGTTTCCTGGCGAGCAAAAGAGAAAATGATAGTACATCAGTGGTCTGTCCAAACCTCTTTAAACCTTAACTGAAAAACGATAAGCAGCTCTATATAAGATGTATCGGTAGGCTCACAATCATTTTAAAGTGTGCAGGGTGATATAAACTTAAATCGACTGAAGACCTGGGTGGGAACCATTCATTGGCATATGGTCTTAGTACCGAAATTTCGTTTGAGAGATTGCCGAGGTTCTGAGATATTCGGTCTTTATGCTGCTTATCATCTGGGTATCATGGTTGTATCTTTTACCGAAAAATAACGGGGACGCAAGTCTAGATCTTCCATGATACTATACATACGTGTACATATTGCATTCGACTTCAATAAGTGATCAACAATCACATGTCCAAACAAATAAGTGATAATATATCACATTTATCCGGGAGTCAAGTTCGTCTCTCTGCTGTACGAAAGTACTGACCTGTTCACGGACTTGCTCCTGTGCCCTCATGCATATGAAAATCAAGTTCCTCATCAATAAGTGATTCTATCACATAGGGCTTGTTTTCAATCAAAATAAGTGAGTTTCTCACATCATATACGGTCAAACAGATGATAATCGGTATACTCACCGGTAAGATGAACCCTCGTGCATACCTTGATACGGGAATGTGTCGTGATGTGGATGAACACCGGTCGGTAAGTATAAATCATACCTTAACGTATCCCCTCGCCATGATTACATCTGATAAGTTGAGCTTAAGTGGACAACAATACCGATAATCGTTATAGGATGCTTATTTTAATGTGAACTAATTGAACAACAAGAGCGTTTTGGCATGACCATACACTGATATGATTCTCTTACCCTCGAAACTCACAAAAAGAATGTCTGTAAATATTTATTTAATGCTTTCAGTTTCTGCATCTTTGTATATATTTTTTTACTGCTTTCTGCCTTTACATTTGAAATATTCAAAAATACCAAAAAGATTTTAGGTGTGTTTTGATATAAACTTTCTAAAAGCCAAAAAGATTTTATTTCTATTTTATTTTCGATCGTACGATGTTGGAGCTCGAGTCTTCGTTACCTGAAACCTGAACGAAAACCAAATTGACTAAATCTTCATAAACGGTCAGATTTTGCAATTTCTTGAAAGTTAAAACCTAAAATTGACAAATTTGCTAAACTTTCAAACTGTCGGACGGTAGTTGAAAACATGGTCACATGTGTGTCATTTGTTTAATGTTACTATATTCCAAGCAGTTGTTCTCATTACGCGTTTAGATTTCTTGCATGTGCAGATTCTAAAGGCAAGGAGAACATGGTCGATGACAAGCTTCGGAATGAAGACACGACGTGAAGGCACTCAAATGATGAAGATGATCGAGTTGCCGCTGGCCATCATCAACACCACAAGGATCTCAAGTTGTAAAGATCAAGTCATTCACGAGCATAACTCAAGGGGGAGCTTATGTTAAGGGGGAGTTTGTCAACACACTTCCTACATGAAACGGGGAGTTTGTTGATACACTTTCTGCTTTCAAGACGTGAAGACTTTGAAGATCCTCCGACATAAAAGACATCAAAGGCGAATATCGCGAGTAGCGTCCAAGGGGGAGTTTGTTGATACATGTATGTGGACGCGACTCGACTCGACGCGACTTGGTTCGGTTCGACCCGGTTAGGTTCGGCTCAAGCCCGACGTCACGACATTCCTCCGTCGTGCATCCCAAAGTTCGATACGCGAAGCACGAAGCGCCGCGGACCTTCCCGTCGCCACATCATCATGACATCATCGTGAAGATGTCATGATGATGTCATGAGGTTGACTAAACTTCACAATTTGATGAATACAGATTCATATCAACGTGCATGCATGTGAATTGTTTTGGACTTTCATGTTGGGCCTTGACTTCTCGGTTTGGGCCAAAGCCCAATTCGACGAAACAGCCCAGAAGTCGACGAAACATAGTCTGTTTCGTCGACCATGATCCTGATTCGTCGCCTATTGTCTGTTTCGTCAAGTGTTATGTGTCTGTGAGTATAAATAGAGTTTATTATTTCTGTTTCAGCAAGAGAACACAGAAGAGAACACTCAGAGAGCAAACACACACACACGAGAGTTAGAGAGAGTTTGCAGAATAGATTTGTAAACCTTGTGCTTGTAACCGAACCTTTCATTCGTATTAATACAGTGGTGTTAAACGGTGAACTTTGTGTGTCGTGTATTTTTCGTGTTCTATCTCGGTTTGCATCTCCGGTTGGATTCCGCACAACCGGGTGTGTTCGATAACAAGGATTAGGCGACTAGATCCTCCCCTAGCCGGACCTACAAATCACATCGTTCATAACTTCAATAAAGCTTCTCTTGAACCACTATGAAACATGTGGAAGATGTCGTAGACATCAATGCCCTCTTTGGGCCCAGTTCAACCTCATGTGTGTCCCAAAAATATCAATCCGAGATCTTGTGCTTATATCTACAAGTTTGCCCCCAAGAAAAAGCACTAAGGATACTAAACCATGAATTACCATGACACTTCTCTGTTGCTATTCAAAACACCTTAAGAGAGTATATAGTGTAGATCCCGACAAGGGTATTTGGGATTTAAGCATCTTATTAAGTGTGTTTATTCATTACTGTATAAGCCAATTAAAATCCTACACAAGTCATGTTTTTGTCAACAGAATCATGTGCTCTTTCAGCATGCCTTTGGTCACCATAAATACAAAAGCACAAGCCATGCCAAGATGAAGTTCAACTTGTTTGATTGCATAAGTTATAAAGCATGTTGTGTCAATCTAAAGAACTACTAGAAGGGATGTATCCATAACCGTCTTTCATGCATTTCCACCCCTTTGAAAATTCGAGGTATTCTCTCCTATGTAAGAACCTCTTTTGTGAAAACATTTTCCTTCTTCCATAGTTGTTTGGTTCAGATGAACATGACCAACAAGTCCTATATCGAATTTCATCATTAACTAATGTTACTTGACTTATCTATATTCTATCAGAAGTTTCACAATCACGTCTTTAAGGTTCAAATTTTCACAATGCTTCTCTTGTTAGCCTTCATGCTACATTCTCACGGCGAGCTTCCTCTTCACAGTCACAATCATTTAAGTAGAATATTACCCGATGATCATTAAATCATTCTTACAATTTACTCCATATTGAAAGGTCTCATTTATCATATTCCACGAGTTGTTACTACTTGAGGAAGATTCAAGTATAGCCTTGCATGCAGGGTTTGACACGACGGGGTTTGACACGACGGTTGAAGCTAATACTTCGACGGATATGCTATACTCAGATTTATAGTCATAAAATATATGATTTCGATCATGTTATTCACCACATCTGTGACCCTCATCCAAGTTTTGCAGGCATTTTGCTTTTGGTTCAACCTAATCATTCTTATATCAATCTTTATATCCACATTACATGTGGTTTCCATCAGATCACTCCTAGCTCCTGGTCTTATTTCTACCCATATGATCACAATAAACCCATGTGATCCATTCTATCCCGGTTAACCACACGACTTTCATGGGATTCACTTCAATTCAGTTGATCACAATACTTATGGTTCATTTCAATCTAGTTGATCACAATTTAATGTGATTCCGGTGAATCTGGTTGATCACAAAACTTGTGATTCATTTTAATCTACTTAGTCACAACCCCGTGACTCCTTTCAATCCAGATAATCGTAAAAGTTGTGATTTATTTCAGTCCATTTAATAACACATCTTGTGATTCCTTTCAAATTTAATTGATCACAAAAGTTGTGATTCATTTCAATCCATTCGATCACACAACTTGTGATCCTTTCCAATGTGATGATCCCAAAACTGTAATTCTTTTCGATCCCTTTGATCACAAACTTGTATTTCCTTTCAACACAAATGATCACAAAATTTGTGATTCATTTTATTTCATTTGATCACAAAATTTGTGATTCATTTTATTTCATTTGATCACACAACTTGTGATTCTTTCCCATCAGATGATCACAAAACTTGTGATTCATTTCAATCCATTTGATCACACAACTTGTGATTCTTTCCCATCAGATGATCACAAAACTTGTGATTCATTTGAATCCATTTGATCACACAGCTTATTCCTTTCAATAAAAATGATCACAAAATTTGTGATTCATTTCAATTCATTTGATCACATAACTCTTGATTCCATTCCATACAAATCACAAAATTTGTGATTCATTTCAGCTCATTCGATCACACAACGTGTGATTCCATTCCATACAAATGATCACAAAATTAGTGATTCATTTCAGTTCATTCGATCACACAACTCGTGATTCCATTCCATACAAATCACAAAATTTGTGATTCATTTCAGCTCAATCGATCACACAACGTGTGATTCCATTCCATACAAATGATCACAAAATTAGTGATTCATTTCAATTCATTCGATCACACAACTCGTAATTCCATTCCATACAAATCACAAAATTTGTGATTCACTTCAGCTCATTCTATCACACAACGTGTGATTGCATTCCATACAAACGATCACAAAATTTGTGATTCATTTCGGTTCATTTAATCACACAACTTGCAATTCTTTTCAATTAGATCATCACAAAATTTTTGATTCGTTTAAATCCCGTTGTTCCCAGCATTACGACTTACATCAAATCAAATGGTCACACACCTTGTGACTCATATGAAACCTTTATCTTGTAATAATCCTGTGACTTTATTGACAGCTTCCACCAATCGTTTGCAACATTCGACATGATCGCGTTTCATCCTTGGGATCTGTAGGATTTCCTTTGGTTATGATTAGGGTTTCGACAGAATTTTGATGTTCATAAATATGAATTGATATTTCTAAATTGTGCAGTACATAATGTATATATACAGATACATAATCCGGCTATAACTGCCTTGACTTAGGCATAAGAATAATATTAAATGAATAATAATAACGAGTAATATATCTAGCTTATATGATTAAAATATATTTGTCTAACACCCTCCCGTAAGCTAGATCAACGCAGCATCATATGCAGTAAAATCTTTAAGCGAAGAAAATCTCTTGGTTGCATTGCCTTGGTCATTATATCGGCTAACTGGTCCTTTGTTGCACAGAAAATTATTGCTAGGTCTTCCTTTTTTATTAGATCTCTGATGAAGTGATACTTGACTCGTATGTGCTTGCTCTTTCCATGATATACTGGATCTCTGGCTAGACATATGGTAGACTTGTTGTCACAGTATATAGGTATTGGATAATCGTTCTTTTCTTGCAGTTCATCTAGGATCCCTTTTAGCCATATGGCTTGACACCCAGCTAGATTTCGAGCCATATATTCTGCTTCCGTTGAAGATAGAGCTACAACCTTTTGTTTCTTTGATTGCCATGATATAGGTCCTGATCCTAGGTGAAAGATATATCCGGATGTGCTTTTGCTATCATCGATGTTTCCTGCATAATCACTGTCACTAAAGCCCACAAGCTTCTGTTTTCCTCCTTTAGAGTACGTGATACCTTGATCCACAGTGCCTTTAATGTATTTAGGTATGCATTTAGCAGCTTCCCAGTGGCTTCTCTTTGGGCTTTCCATGAATCTACTTATTTTACTCACAACAAACATGATATCCGGCCTCGTATTTGTTAAATACATTAGACTACCTACAAGACTTCTATATACACCTTCATCTACAAACTCTTCCGGATCATCCTTAGATAATTTGAGCCCATATTCCATTGGAGTTGAGACTGTATTGCATTGAGCCATTCTATATTTTTCGAGTAGGTTCCTCATATATTTCCTTTGAGATAGAATTATATTACCATTCTCATAGAGTACTTCCATGCCGAGAAAGTAATGTAATTTACCCGTATCTGTCATCTCAAATTCTCTTTTCATTGCATCCTTGAAGTCAGAAATTTGCTTCATAGAACTGCTAGCTATAATCAAATCATCTACGTATAGACATATCACCAACTTTCCTTCCTTGTCATCCTTAGCATATAAGGTATGTTCATATGTGCATTTTTTAAACTCATGTTGCATAAAATATGTATCTATCCTGCTATACCACGCAGTGGCGGATTTACAGGGGGGTCAGGAGGGTCGGTTGACCCTCCGGTCGGCGATATCAGTAGTATACCCGGAGTACTTAAAACAAACAAAAAAATAGTTTGACCCTCTTGATTTTCTCTGAAAAAAGTATTTAAAGTTAAGAAAGAAGGGTAGTTTCAAAATTTTTCGGCCGGCGGCAATCGGTGGCTGGTGGCGGCACTGCGCAGTCCGGCGAAGTTGTTCAGCAACGGTGAGTAAGCGGAAGAACAAAGAAAAAAGAAAGTGAATAAAGAGTTTTGTTATTATATATATTTAAATGTTTTTTATTATGGGCTTTTTGAGCCTTTATCTATTTGAAAGCCCAAATATTACTTTATCATATTTAATTTCTTAACCTAGTGATTAAGCACATAGCTATTCAGCTTGCCGCCGACTGGTGCCATACCGCCTTGCATACTTCTGCAACCTACCATTGGCTTGTTTCATATTTTTACAGTTTACTCCATCTCAATTCTCAAGATAAGGTTTTCGAACTTAATAGCTTTATTTGTTTCACTTTTATTAATAACTATATAATTGCATATGAAGTATCTTTTTTTTGTTTTACTCTACAATTTTAACTTACTTGGATTATTTAATTAGATTGTCAATTGGATATAATAGTTTTGCTTGCCATAGTTTTGTTAGTGTCATCTTATTTTATTGGCAATTAGGCACAACCAACATTTTATTGCCATACCCTTTTTCAATATATCTCAGTATATATAGAGAGAGAGAGTGAGGGAGGGAGTGTATCAATACTAAGATCCTTTTTTGTTATGTTATCAAACATTTTACATGATTTTAGGTTGATGATGTTCTCACGGATCAATTAGTGTGTTATACTGAGAGATGTTTTTGCAAACATTAAAAATGAAGTAATTTTATAATGGCTTTAAGCTATTGGACCTTGAAGATTACAATTATCAATTGTTGGTAAAAAAATAACTGATAGAAGCTAGGGAATTACAAATGTTAAACGGTTCTATTACGACCCCCAGTTAAAAAGTTCTGGTTCCGCCACTGATACCACGCCCTTGGTGCCTGTTTTAAACCATATAACGCTCGCTTGAGATGACATACCTTTGTTTCTTCTCCTTGTTTGACGTATCCTTGTGGTTGTTCTATATATACTTGTTCCTTTAATTTTCCATTCAAAAACGCAGTTTTTACATCCATTTGATGAAGATGCCAATCATTTTGAGCCGCGAGTGCCAGTACTAAACGCACCATCTCAAATCTGATTACTGGAGCAAATACCGCTTGATAATCTATTCCAAACTTATGTTTGTACCCTTTTACTACCAATCTTGCTTTATATTTGTCTACATTGCCCTTTTCATCATACTTTGTCTTGTAAATCCATTTGACTCCTATGGGCTTTTGGTTTCTTGGAGGATCCACTAGATCCCATGTTTGATTTTTATAAATGGACTCCATTTCCTTGTCCATGGCATCGATCCATTTCGTATCCTTGCTAGCTTCCTCAAAAGTGGTTGGATCAGCATTAGCATAAAGAATGAAGTTAATCACCTGGCTTTCATTGTACTTTTGTAATACTTCAGCATCAGTTAGGGCACTTGAATCTCTGTAAATACTATTAACGCTTCTCGTATTAATTACTTCATTTTCAGAATCTGTCGATGAAGCCTCGTCATTATGTTGATGCTGATTCTGCTGTACTGGAATGTCTGATCCAGAGATTTCTTCTGCATTCACATCAGCAGGTTCATTCACGTCTGCAGGTTCTGTTGTATCTTCATCTTGTGCAGAATCAGGTATGTTGTGATCATCCGAGGGCTCCTGGTTCGTGATATCTTGTTCTGTATATTCCTCTTTATCCTCTATTATCATGTAGGGAACATAAGTTGGCTTTGAATTTATGACCCATCTTTTACTTTCATCGAAAGTAACATCTCGGCTTATTGTGATCTTATTGTTTAGAGGATTATACAGCTTATATCCTTTGCTGTTTTCACTGTATCCAACAAAGATCATTTTCTCGGTTTTGTCATCCAATTTGTTCCACTGTTGCTTGGGTATATGAACATAAGCTACACTACCGAAGACTTTAAAATGTTCTACATTGGGTTTTCTTCCATTACATGCTTCAAAAGGAGTTGTATTCGGTCTAGTCTTAGTGACCGTTCGATTTAGAATGTAGGTAGTACATGCTATTGCTTCTGCCCAGTATTTATTTGGCAACTTCTTTATATTCATCATGCTTCTGCTTAACTACATTAACGTTCTGTTCTTACGCTCTGCTACTCCATTCTGTTGGGGTGAGTAACTATTAGTGAGTTGATGATGTATCCCATTTACCTTCAAGAAATCTTGAAACAGTTTTCCACAATATTCTCCTCCGCGATCAGTCCTTAACGTTTTTATCAAATAATCTGATTGCTTTTCAGTTAATGCTTTGAATACTTTAAAGTAATTCAAGGCCTCAGACTTGAGTTTAAGGAAATAAACCCAAGTCTTTCTTGTAAAATCGTCAATGAAAGTGATGAAATATCTACAACCACCAATGGATTCTATCCTAATCGGACCACAGATATCCGAGTGAATAAGTTGTAGTGGCTTAGTTGCATGCCACTTGGTTTTATTAGGAAAAGTTTTTCTTGCTTGTTTACCTGATACACATCCTTCACATATGCGGTTATCTCTTGAAATTTTCGGTAACCCAGGTACAAGTTCTTTGTTTCCCATATCTACCAAAGTATCTAAATTCACATGTCCGAAGCGTTTGTGCTAGAGTATCAAAATATCCTTTGTTGTCATGGTCATGGCTAACGTTAGACCACTTTCGGGGTTGAGTGGAAACATCTTGTTATTTGTCATTCTTATGGTACCCATAATTTCATTGTTTGTGTCCTTGATTGTGCATTGTTCCTTTTCGAACTTGACTATATATCCTTTTTGTATGAGTTGCCCCACACTCAAAAGATTGTGTTTCAAACCTTTCACGTAGAACACATTTGGTACCCTTTTACTTCGTCCCCGTATTGCAATCATCACTTCCCCGCTGCCTAACACCTCTAATCTCTTGTCATCACCCATCCTTACATCCTTTTTTAAAGATTCGTCCAATCTTATGAACAGGCTTTTGTTTCCTGTCATGTGATTACTACACCCACTATCTAAATACCAATAATCATATTTAACTGTTTCTTCCATGTTGAAGATCATGAACATGGTGTCCTCCTTCTCTTCCGGTTCATCTTCTTCATGAATTAACATGTTATCGGTGCTTCCATTTTCGTCTTTCTTTTGACAGAATCTGGCTGTGTGACCAAGTTTCTGACACTTATAACATCTAATGGAACTCAAATTTCGGCCTTTATTTCTGCCGCGTCTTCTTCCTCCCGCATCATTTCGAGTCTGCCGAAATCTATCTTGATTTGCATTTTGAATTTGAAATGCATGTTCGATTGGGGGATCTTCATATCGCTTCATTCATAATTCATGGGATTACAGAATTCCCATCAGTTCTTCAGTGGAAACATCCTCTAAATTTTTTGTTTCCTCAACAGCGATCACTATAGACTCAAAGTTTCGACTCATACTACGTAGAACCTTTTCTACAATTCGCTGTTCGCTAACCTTTTCTTCATTCATCCTTAATTGATTAACTATTAGGGTTATTCTATTGAAATAATCTTCAACAGATTCCCCGTCTCTCATTTTCAATGCATCAAATTGACATCTAAGAGTTTGAAGTTTTACAGTTTTTACCCGGTTTTCTCCTCTGTATGATTTGTGCATAATACTCCAGGCTTCTTTTGATGATTTGGCCATGGCAATTCTTTCAAAGACAATCTCATTTACCAATTGAAAAAATATGTGCAGTGCTCGCTTATCTTTCTTGATGGAGTCTCGATAAACTGCAGTGGCATCTTCTGTGGGATTGGTTCCAAATTCTTGATATCCATCTTCGACAATACCCCATAGTTCTTGTGATTCGAGTAACACTTTCATCTGAATGTGCCAATGATAATAATTATGTCCAGTAAGTTTGGGAATTTGAGTTTGAATCCCTTGCGTTTGATTCATTTCGTATGTATTGGTATGAATATCGGTTGTTTGTGTTGATGAAGAATTCCGATCGCTGTGCTCTGATACCACTATGTAGGATTTCCTTTGGTTATGATTAGGGGTTCGACAGAATTTTGATGTTCATAAATATTAATTGATATTTCTAAATTGTGCAGTACATAATGTATATATACAGATACATAATCCGGCTATAACTGCCTTGACTTAGGCATAAGAATAATATTAAATGAATAATAATAACGAGTAATATATGTAGCTTATATGATTAAAATATATTTGTCTAACAGGATCTTGGGTCACAAATCATGTGATTTCCCTCTTTAATTATCAATAATTTACAATTCATATAAACCCCATGTCTAAAATAAAAGCATCATAATTCACGCAAAACCTGTATAATATATGTGACCGCCTATTTTATATATAAAAGGCACTTTCACGTAAACTAAATATGTGACCGTCCATTTAATATATAAAAAGGTTTCTTTCACGTAAACTACCATATTCACTAACTCTTCACGTCTCTAAATCATGAACATTATGACTTTAAGTAAACTTAGTATTGTGTGTGTATCATCATACCAGCCAAGTATGATCTCTGCACACCATATGTGTGCATTCTCTTAACGTTGCCTATCAAATTTTGAACAGTGAATTTCAGTTCACATAACACTTTTTCAACAATCCTCTAAAACACTTGCACGCCTTTCATAAAATAATTATTTTCTAGCAATTTTGTAATGAAAGGACTAACCTCATACCTTCGGTCTCGTGATCAAGCTTCGGATCGAACACCCACCCCATATAAAGAGCATTAAAGTTCAAGTCCAAGCATTTAACATATACCGGAATCCCTTGAACTATAGGCTCTGATACCAACTTGAAACACCTAATTTTTTTACTTGGGCCTTAATTTAATAATAATAATAATGATAATGATAATGCGGAAATTAGGTCCCTACCTTTTCATTTATAAAAAAAATAACCATGACGGAATTGTATCCAACCATGTTAATATGTTTAGTATCCATACACATTCTAATTTAATCCATGGTACTGTATAAGACCCCTTTATTTAGAACACTATAAAAGATTTCAAAACATATACCAATGAACCATGACTTCAAAAGTTGTGTTTGATCCTTGTTCTCCATTCGCTTGATCACCATCGACCTCCAATGAACATATACCAATGAACCATGACTTCAAGCCTGAAATACATGCAAACATATTAATTAGTTGTTGCTAACGAATAAATATTAAAGAATCAACTCATTATGTCTGAATATTAAAATAAACCAAACAAAAGAACCTTTATCACGACGTCTCCATGTCGTTTCTTACTGGCCATTTAAATATGGCGTATACATCGGAGGGGTGTAATTCTTATTGTAGGTCGGGTATTATACGCCAATGGGCATAAGCTATGCCCATCTTCAAATCACTTTGTGGTTTTCCATTCTTTTCACTTGTGTGCTTCATCACGGGTCGATACCATACGATATTTTTTACTTAGTACTTCACGCCTGCAATGCTTATGAAGTACTTCACGCCTGCAATGCTTATGAATCCATTACCATGAGTAAGGTACCATAATTTCTATGACCCCTTCATCCAACATCTCCGGATCCCAAAGCATATGATTTCCAACTCATTTAATACCAAAGTTCAAAAATCTCAAGACTCATTATAATTGCACATCATTTCTAATATTCAAACAATTTCATAATCCACTAGTAAGCTCCAGCTAAAACTTTAGTATACACATATGATGAACATAAATTTTATTCAATTATGAGCTTCGTATAACTCACTTAATTAATTACAATTAATGTAATACATCATGTATATTCAATATTCTAATATATAAATTCTTGAGTTTTACATAAGAACTCAATGAAATTCCATTACATATGTTGCATACGAAGAATTTTGCAAATACTATAAGATACCAATAATCACAATTATGTTATAGACGCATAATCATAAAAGTAGTATAATTACGTATAAAGTGGAGAAACATTCACTTACAGAGCTGTGCCATTATATTTCTTCACCATAATTAACACATGTACATGAAATCGTTCCATGATAACCGTTGTTCAGATGAGCTTAACGATCCAACTTGATATCCGTTTACCTATTACAATCGTAACACTCATAGTTACTCAAAATATTAGTTCACTTGTTATCTTAAAATTCTATTCGAGGTCTGAGTTTAATAATCTAACACCTTCACTAATCAAACCCACAAACCAAATTCTCTGTTCTACATGGTATGTGTTGATGCAACAAATACATGACCAAGAATAGCGAGTAGTCTGGTTAGGCAAAAGGCTTGAAGGGTTTCGATTTTCCTAACGCAGGTTGTGGGGTCCCCCCACATTTGCAAGACGTGGAGAGAGGATCACTAGTGTTTTTATTGTTCTTACTTTTATTCCAAGTTGATAAGAAACCAGCTGAGAATGTGACGAAGGAAGCTGGTGTATTTTTTGTAGTGAAGAATAGAAACAAGCTAAGAGCAAGTTCCTAAGGGAGAGAAGAAGAAGAATCTAAGAGTTGGTGCCACTTCTACCGATTCTGGAATGATCTTTGTGTTGCCATGGTCTGCTTCAAATAAGGGATGAGGTCTCTCAAAGGGGAAACCTTGGACTAGTGAACTTAGCTTGCAGTGGGAGACTTACCCATTTTGGGGTTGAAAGCTTTGGACCTGCGGGTAAAAGGGAGCTTCTTGTGCATGTGCTCTGCTTTTGCGGCTGGGAGAGTGGACAAGAAATCAGTGAAGTGACATGCTACTGTTCATGTTCTTTTTGCTGTTCACCATAGTTCCCGGGTTATGAAGCTTTCAACCCTTTAACCTTTTAAGCTAATACGTGTTTTAGTCAGTTTGTGATATCTGAGCTACCCCCGTCATCAGCTCCCCAAGTCAGAGGTGTTTGGGTTTTATGCTCAAATGCTCCTGACTTTTTCGTTATTTTTATTGCTTGAAGGCTTAAAGGCTTCGAGGGTTGAGATCAGTTGAGAATTTGAATTTAAAACTGACAATTGATGTGATGTGATGTGTGGCAGTTTTTTAGTCGCCGGTTTTTGTACAATAGGTAATAATAACCTCCTCCTTTATTACTTTTTCATTTATTAACATCATTTGGTAATATTTTTCATTTATCTTCTCCGAGAATTCCGATTTCCTCTCCTTAACTCAGGTTAGTCCCCATTTTCTTGTGTGCTTTGCTTGTTCTTTACTTTGATCATGGCTACATGGAAAGATCTTTCCGTTAGTTTTTCACGCCTTACTCAAGAGGAAGTAGAGAATTTTTTTGTAGAATGGGGCATTGGTCACAAATTCAATCCGGTTGCACCGGGTTGTGATAAATCCGTTGATCAATGTCCTCCCGGGTCTGTTGCCTTATACTGCCGTCATTTTGAATTTTCCAACCTTCGTAACCCTTTCTCGCTTTTTGTATTGAACGTTTGAGAGTATTATCGGGTTTCATTTGGTCAAATCCATCCGAAGGGTATGGCTAGGGTTTTACATTTCGAGGTTTTATGCCGGGCTTGCGGTTATGATCCTTCGTTGTTGTTGTTCCACTGATTCTTCCGTTTGGCGAAGAATGGCGATTGGTTTACCTTTGAGACGTCCAAGGTTGACACCTGCCTAATCTCTTCCATGGTTACCACACTTGGTACCTGGAAAGATCGATTTTTCTGGGTTTCCGATTCTATTGTTCCTTTTAAAATGGTGTGGAGACACCCGGATGCCGTTCTCAATGAACCAAAACCTTCAGAGCCTTATTTGAATGAAGTTTTTCTTAAAGCCATTCTAGAATGCCCTTCAAGGGTTTGACCCTTTCCCGAACATTTTCTAGTTCTGTTGGGTGTTAGCAAATTGTGGGATAAGGCTAATCGGGATCCGGTTCTTATGAGGAATGGCCAGGGTATGCATTTTCCTTGTTTTACCTCTTTGGGGTTCCTTGATTTGGTTGCTTATGTGTTTTTGTTTTATAATGTTTTTTGCAGTTATGTCTGCCTTGGATTTTTTCAAGAGTGATGATACGTCCGATGTTGTTTTTGCGGATGCTCAAGCCGCTGAAGATGATGATGTTGTTGCTAGGGGTGTAGAGCAGAGATTTGAGGATGCTGGTTATGTTAGTGTTTCTAATGTCAAGGGTTTTACCAAGCCTACTGTTCCCAAGGCTTCAACCCGTCGTTCTGCTCGTCGTTTGCTAAGGAGTGCACCTCAATCCACTTCTTCTGATCCTGTGGAACTAAGTGATGATATTGAGGTTTCCGAGGGTCAGGATGTTGATGTTGAGAAGGAGAAAAAGTTAGTGGTGCATGGTAAGAAGAAGGCTTCCGCTAAGAAGGTTGTAATGACCCCCGTTCAGGGTTCATCAAGCAAAGACGTTGAAGGCTTGAGCAAAGATGAAGTTTATGTTCCAGATTGGTGTTTGAAGGTTGGTGACAGTTTCAAAGATCCAAATGTTTGTGCTAACGTGTTGGCTCACTTTACTCCCCCTGGCGTCCGAGGTGCTATATCGGAGATGGAAAGTGACCACTTCATATCAAGGTTGATGTTGAGTTCATGCAACCTTTCTGCCTTGGTGGCTGAGGGTGTCACTCGTTTTCAGAAAGGGATGTAGGAGTATGAGGAGTTTTCCAAGAAGAAAGAGAAGATGAAGTCTTCAATGGCTGTGATGAAGAAGGAGATTGATGGGTTCTCCAAAAAGGAGGAATCTTGGGTGAAGAAGGTTAGAGAGTTGACAAGGAGGCATGAGATTGAAATGAATGATCTCAAGAAAAGTTTTGAAGGTGACCAGTTGAAGTTGAAGGCTAATAGGGAAGCCTAAGCTGTTCAACAGAAGGCCTTTTACGAAGAAAAGGAAGGTTTGAAGGCCTCAGTTGCTCAAGCTACTTGCTCAAGCTACTTGCTCAAGCTACTGGTGATAATTAGTGGCTCATTGAGCAAGGCTTTCCCCAAGTTGTCACCTATCTCCTTCATTCCAACGAATTTAATACTACTCTTGGATAGGTCTACACCAAACTGCTGAATTTGGTGAAACATCAGGGCCTTATTGCAGGTTTTAAACTTCACGAGTCTGGTCAAGCCTTGGAACAGTCTCCCATGTTTCGTCCTGATGCTTTCTAAGTGTTTAAGGCATCTGTCCAGCAGATGGAGAGGTTGACTTACCCATATGTAAGTCAAGTTGCAAATTGTTTTGGTAAACCTCTTTCTGTCTTACAGGAGTTGAAGCCGGCTGGGCTTAATGAAAAGGTTTGTGCTGGAGTGCTTAATTCCCTCTCCAAGAAGTGTTCTCGTTCAGGGGATAGTGAGGAAACCTTTTCAGAAGATGCTGATGTCTCCAAGGAAGCAAGCCTCCAAGGTTCAGTTGTTGGGAGTGATGGTGGTTCGAAGGCCAAGAAGGCAAATGGTGATGGTTCTGGGGCTTCTAAGTCTCCTTCTGATGTTTGAACAATATTCGTAGCTTTCTTAGCACCCTGAAACAATTTAATGGTTTGTATGTTTCTTAAACAATTTAGGCTTTGCAGAAACCCTTAAGGTTTCTGTTAATGGTTGTTAGCCTTAGTGGCTATTTGAACAATTTCTATGTTTACAAACCGTTAAGGTTTGTTTTGACTTGTTTGGATATTTGGAAGCCTTTGAGGCTTCTTACCTTATGCTATTAACTTTCTACTACTTGACTTGTGTTGTGATTTTTTGTATTATTGCATGTTTTTGTAAGGCAGCTTGGTTTGCTTGAAGCCTTCAAGGCTTCTAGCTGTTGCTTGATATTTGCCATTTGTTCCTTTGCTTTGTATTTTTTATCCAGAGTTGCATACAACTTTTGTTGTTTTGCTCCTTCATGGTTTTTATGTTTATGGAATTGTCTTTGTTGTGTTTGTGTTGCCTTTATGTTTTTTATACCTTAAAGGGTTCAGTGCTGCAGTCACTTAGCATTGGTATTTTTAACAAGAAGACATATCACCTATCCTATCTATCACTTTCCTTGGTTTGATTTGGGTTCGTAAACCTGTTAGATAATAATTTGTTTTTCTATAAATTTTCTAAGGCTTAAGAAACATTTGGTGAAGGTTGTTCAGACCCGTCTATGAGACAAGTTTGTTTTTTGATAATTTTATAAGTCTCATGGAGTTGTATTGATTTAGGAACTCACCCCTTATATAGGTTCATTTAACCCTTTAACCTATTGAGCGATATGGCCTGGGAGCTCATCCCCTTACATGGCCCTTGCCATGGAGTTTTTTTCTAGGTTCTCAACCTGATTTTAGGATAGAAAGACAAATTTGATAAAACATCATCATTCATTCAAGAGATATTGTTTTACAAAAAGGGAGCATAATACAACTCTTGAAATACAAACTAAACTTTCTTGATCAGACATGGAACCTTTTAAGGGGTCTTTCCATTCCAGTGTCTAGGAAGCTTTTTTCCCTCCGCATCAGCCAGTTTATAGGATCCACCTTTGTGGGCTTCTAAGATTGTGTACGGCCCTTCCCACTTTGGGCCAAGTTTTCCTTAGTTCTCTTTTTTGCTAGCCTCATTGTGTCTAAGTACGAGATCTCCTGGCTTGAAGCGTTCGTGCTTGACTCTTGTGTTGTAATAAGCTTCCATCTTTTGTTTGTACTTGGCTTCTTGAATGGCAGCTTGATCACGTGTTTCTTCGAGGAGTTGCAAGTTCAACATGGTCTCTTTGTTGTTTGCTTCGGGATCCATGTTGAGTGTTCATTGAGTCACAACTCCTATTTCGGCTGGAATCACAGCTTCTGATCCGAATACCAAGTTGTAAGGTGTTCTTTTGTGGCTTGTTTTTTCGGTTGTTCGTATATCCCATAGAACATTTGGCAACTCTTTGAGCCAATTGTTTTCATGCCTTCCCAATCTGGTCTTGATTCCTTCAACAATGCTCTGATTCATTCTTTCAACTTGGCCATTGGATTCTGGGTATACAACTGAGCTGAATACCTGAGTTATTATGAATTCTTTGCACCAAGTGCTAAAAGGCTTCTCAGTAAATTGTTTCTCGTTATCCGTGACCAACACTCTCGGCAGCTCAAAGCGAGAAATGATGTTTTCCCACACAAAGTCATTGACTTGTTTACCCGAGATTTTTGCATGTAGTTTCACTTCAGGCCACTTGGTGAAGTAATCCACGGCTACCAATAAAAATTTTACTCCACCTTTGGTCGGTGGGAATAGACCAACAATATCCATTCCCCATTTGTGAAACGGCCAAGCTAAAGATATTGGCACAAGATCATGTTTGGGGCTTTTGGGCATCGGTGCATGTATTTGACAAGTTTCACATTTTCTTAGTTGCTCGGTGGTGTCTCGGTGCATGGAAGGCCAAAAATACCCGAGATTCATTAGCTTAGCAACCACCGTTCTTGCTCCAAAATGAGCTCCACATATCCCCTCATGAACCTATTTGACCAGGTATTGGCTTTGTTCCGGGCCAACACATCTCAGTAATGGTGCAAGGTAACCCTTTTTGTAGAGGATTTCACCTTGCAACACATACTGCCTAGATTTAATTCTAACCCTTTCAGCCTCTATTTGATCAGTAGGTAACTCACCATTTTTGAGGAATTTTTTAATAGGAGTCATCCAATTGGGGCCTTCTTTGGTGATTACATCTTAACCCTCCAATTCTTGAATCGGGGGAGTTTTCAGCACCTCCACCAATACCTTTTTGGTAAGATGGGCAAAGGTGAGAGAGGCAAGTTTACTCAAAGCATCAGCTCTCTTGTTTTGAGATCTTGGGACTTGCTTGATGGTACATGCTTGGAACGTGTTCATCAATTCCTTGGACTTTTCTTTATACTTCTTCATGTTGGGCTCTTTTGCAATATAATTGTCGTTGACTTGGCTTGACACAAGCAACGAGTCTGTGAAGACCTGAAGCTTTTGAACATTCATCTCCTTGGCTATCCTCAAACCAGCTATCAATGCCTCGTATTGTAGGATCGTGAAACGACCTAACGAGTAGATCAGAAGAGTGCTCAGATAGAATCAGAGGTGGAATTCATTGATTCTATCTTTGTTTAGCTTGTGTTCACTATTAACTGTCTCTTGTATTGATCAAAACACGTTTACAGACTTGGAGACACTTCGACAACACTTCGGCGTCGGAAACAAAAAGATTACGACTGATCTCGCTTGAAAGGGTATATATAGGCATGTGATTCCGCTTGAACATGTTCAAGCAGAATTACATCTCAAGCGAAATTACTTGAAACGGAATTAACTTTCGGATTCCGCTTGAAATAATCTGTTGATTCCGTTTGCAATGACCATGTGTCATTTCAAGCGGAATTACCTATAAAATCCCATTTCTCGTTTTTCGTGTCCTGATCTATCAGTTCTAATCTAAGACTCAAATGAAGATGAAGTCGACAGACAACTGCACCAATAGACTCCCCCTTGAATGTTGACGGAATCTTCAGTGAGAGTCTTCAACATGACGACTCTTCAATCTTAATCGGTCTTCTTCAGGAATTTCTCCTGGAATCATGTACCCGGATCTTTTCTCTAGCTCTAACCTCGTCAGACTCCCCCTTTCATCAAGCTGGGATTTTCAGTCTGGAATTAGCTATCGCCTTTGAAATCAAACCATGGCTTTAACTTTGATCAGCTCAACACCTACACAATTCTCAACAAAACATAAGTTTTTACTTAAATCAATAAGATAAACTTACTAGTAATAGTTACATCAAGTTCAAATTAATGACCCTGATTAACTAATCTCAACTTCTTTCTTAACTCAGAAATTTTTCAATTCAGCACACACACTCCCAATCCTGTTCATCATGTTCAGCACTTGGAATTTTGAAAATCAGTTCTTCAACATCAGTTGTCGAAAATCTTTTTGAATTTTTTAAAAATAACTAAACTTCTAAAAAGAACAATATAGAAATGCAGTAAGAAGTATTTACAGAGAATATTTTTGTGAGCTTGTGTAAAAGGATCATATCAGTTTATGTGACCAATCACTAGCACCGTTAAGCTTTAAACATTTTCAGTTCTAAACAGTTCACATAGATTGACGATATTATTATCCATTTAAACTCAATTTAAAAACTTTCGAAATGCTTACCGACACGTTAAGGTATATTAATTTTGCACTAAATTCTTATGGACCCCACGATCTCAGCATATCCCCTCATCATGCAATACACTGACTCAAGCAATGCTTTTAAACTTTTATCAACTGTGATTTGTGAAAAAACAAAGCAGAATGTTTAAACATTAACAATCAGGTCGATACTTCCGTATACGCAGAGAAAGTCCAATGTTTAAACAAAATAAGAAAAATAAAACAAGTTGAAGTTGTTTAGGCTTTAACCACCAGGTCGATACTTCTGTATACGCAGAGGTGATCCAAAGCTTAAACGAAACACCAAAGAAAATAAAGCAGAACGTTTAGGCAATAGCATCCAGGTCGATACTCACGTATACGCAAAGGATGTCCAATGGTTAAACAAAATAAAGAAATAAAATAAGTTTAAATCTTTGCAAAATAAAATGCACAATCACAGTGATTTTTTAGCAAAGTTGTGAAAGTTCACAAACTTAACCAGTTTTATGTCTTTCGACAATCAGCGATTACTGAGCATGCACACAGTCAAGAAGGATAAAACTAAGTACTATGCTTTTGACCATGTTTCCCACTAGAACTAGGCTTTTTCATTTAAGTTTGTATCGTTATCGCAAATCTACTAGTCTAGCTGAGCCTACCGTCACATCTTTAGTGAGATCGTTTATAATATTTTATCATTCCATTTCTTTAGCATGTTGTGACAGTCCAACTGATCTACAATCATTTCCTCTTTTTCACAACAAAACTCATTTTTGCATTTTTCAATGTTTTTGACATTTTCAAATTTTTTTTAAATTTTTACTCCCCCTAAAATCAAAATATATCTCAATTTTAATTTTCTGGAAAAATTTGAAAACCAACTGTACAAGATAAAGTGACAACATGATGAGAATTACTTCAATTCTCCATTCACTTAGCTTAAACAATCAGAACTCCCACTGACACCAAAACATTTTCCCATAGTGATTTCAAAACACTTAAGTTTGTTTTAATCAAAATGGTTTTTCCGGAAAATTAGTTTTGTGAGTCATTTCTCAAACACTTGTCGGAAAAAAATAAATCAAGTACAACTTAATGTCCTTGATTAATCTTTTGTAATTCGAAATATCACAGTTACCAACCTGTGAATTTCTCAAGAAAGATGCCGATTCCTACTCCACACTTACCAACCTGGAAGTTCCGGTAAGTCATACTAGTGACCAATTTTCAATTTTTCAACAAACAATATAAGAATGATGCCGATTCCTGATCCGCGATTACCAACTTGGGAGCTCCGGCAAGTCAGGTTTTTCATTTAAACAGATTCACCGAAGCCTGACAATCCTTGGGTGCTTTTGAATTCTTGTTCAACAATGGTGGAAAATTTTCATCATCCATTGTTAGACCAGAATTCTCAATTTTTACCTCAACTGATGGCTCCTCTGGCTTTACCACACCAGATTCATCGGCTGAACGTGGCTTGTCTGACTTTGATAAATCAGATTCATCGCCAACAACTGGCTCCTTTGTTTTCGAAGAAACAAATTCATCAACAGGAAGTGAAAATTTCACTTTCTTTTGTTTGTTAATCTCTTGATTAACCCCTTTATCTTTCTTCAATACCCCGCCAGTCCTCGGATTTGTATCTGATGAATTCGTTTTGCTAGACTTGTCATTCTTTGGAGAGCAAGATGATTTATCAGAACTTTTATATGTTTTACCAGTTGTATCCGAGGAAAAAAGCCTTTCAAGATACTCTCTCGCCTTCTTTCTCTTCTTCCTCAGTCTGTCTTTCTGCCCCTGCGAAAGCTTCACTTTCTGTTGTAGAACTTTCTGTTGTAGAACTTTCTGTTCTTGAGCTTTCTGTTCTTGAACTTTCTGTTCTTGAACTTTATGTTCTTTGGGCTTTGCTTTGACATTGACTGATTTCTTTGCCATTTTCTGAGATTCAGCCCTCGATCTTCCCTTTGATCTCATTAGGCAATCCCTGGCAATGTGTCCTTTGATATTGCATTCAAAGCATCTTCTCATCTCATAATTCCAGTTCTGGCAGTTAACAGCAGTGTGTCCTCTCACACCACAAGTGTATCACACTCTGTTATCATACCAATTATCACCTTCAGCCCAAACATTCAGATCATAACATTGTTTGGCTTGGTGATATCCATCTCCCCTCTTGTATGTTGGATTTGGCTTTTGAGCACTGTGGTCAAACCTGCACCACTTATTACCAACAGTTTTTGAGTTTTGATTTTCCAATTTTTGTGATTTTTTATCATGATTGGATGATTGAACTGATGGGCTTTTATTTTCTTTTTGAAGATTTTTCGGCTTTTTATCCTTTTGTTTTTTATCCACATTCTTCTTTACAGGTTTTTGCGTTGAGCATTCACCTTTCTCAGTAGAATGTAAATCAGTTTCTGGAATTTTTTCTTTTAATTTCAAAAATAGTTTTCTTTTCTCAATTTCATCATCAGTTTTCTCATCACAATCTTCAACTTTGACTTTTTCAAAGTTTGTGGCATTATCATTATTGGAATAGAATTGATCGGTTTTGGACAGATATAATCTGCTACTAATGAGTCCACAAAACCTTTCAATTTCTCTTCAAGCTCTTTGATTTTATTCCGAGCATTTTCAGCTTCTTTTTCAAGTCGAATAATCGTCTGAAGATGAGAGTTTATTTCACTTTGTTTTTCAATGTTATTCTTGCTAAAAATAGATTTCTCATCTTCTAGAGTCTTTGTTTGACTTTGAAATTCTTATTCAATCTTTAATTTTTCAATTTCAAAACTCTTTTATTTTATTTTCAAAAACTTGTTCATTTTCTTTCAAACCTTTATTTTCCAATGTCAAACTGTCCAAATTACTGAACATTTTGACATTTTCAGATTTCAATTTCTCATAATTTTCACGCATTTCAAGAATCTGTTTATCGTCAGCTTTATTTTCAACCTCCAAAGCTGGAATTTTTTCAACTTGTTTCTTCTCAACTCGAACACTTTCATCATCACCCTCTTCATCTGATGAATGATCAAAGATAGGTGCATTAGCTTCAATCTTTTTCTTTGATACTGGTTCAGAATTCGAAGATCCAAGCTTCACAGATTCTTCATTCTTTGGAACTTTCTCTGTCTCTGTCCAGAATTTGCCAGCACAAAAAAATTTAACCAAATCAAGAGGATTCTTATTTTCATCAATATAACAACCCCTCTTGTTATCATATTTCATAACATTTTTTTCTGCAAGACATACACATACTCTTTTATCCATTTCAACAATTACATCCAAACTCATTTTATCAAAATTTCCTTTTATTTTATCCATCAATTCTCTCTTTTTCTTGTAATTTTCATATTCATGAGTTTTAAGTTTGCTGATGAAACCTTTTAGATGTAATTTTGAAAATCCAGAATCATGTTTTATACTTTTCAGTATATCATCCCATTCAACAGGTAATGCATCTGCGAACTTTGCTATCTTTTCAGCATCTGTCAAATATATCTCATGAATTTTTAACTGATCAAGTAAGACTACATATCGGTTTTCCAGATCATCCAATTTTTCATTTTTAAAACACACAAAGTATTTAAACCTTTTCACCCAACCATCCTTTCTTACACTTCTATAACTATCATCCAAATACCCGTGATACCAATCATTAAATCTTTCAAAATAATCATTTTCTTGTTCATCAAACATTTTCGTCAAATTTCAAACAAGATCCACAATCAATCACCTTCAAACGAAATCAACAGCTAGACAACTTCAAGCGAAATCAGTATTTAAACAGAATCAGATGCATTTCAAGCAGAATCACACCTTTGAAGCGGAATTAACTGATTTCGTTTGAAACTGTTCAAACGGAATTACTTCTTGAAGCGAAATCAGTTATTTCGCTTGAAAATTTTCAAACGGAATTATACCTTTGAAGCGGAATAACCTATTTCAAGCGGAATCTGATGATATTTTCAAGCGAAATAATGATTTCAAGCGGAATTAACCTTCTAATTTCGCATGAAATGTTGCTGACATCATCAATTCGAACTGTTTTTGGTAAAATTGATCAACTTCTAGGCCGATTTTAGGTCTGATTCTTTCAAGGGTTTGTTTAAACACTATTTTACACACAATACTAGAAAATCAGTCCATTTTAACCGTGAAAACTTGATTAATTGTGAAAAGAAGTGTAGAAAACAGAATTGTCCAGCGAAAACGAGCTAAACAGTAAGAACTCTTCCTCCTGAGCTCTGATACCACATGTAGGATCGTGAAACGGCCTAACGAGTCGATCAGAAGAGTGCTCAGACAGAATCAGAGGCGGAATTCATTGATTCTGTCTTTGTTTAGCTTGTATTCACTATTAACTGTCTCTTGTATTGATCAAAACACGTTTATAGACTTGGAGACACTTCGACAGCACTTCGGCGTCAGAAACAAAAAGATTACGACTGATCTCGCTTGAAAGGGTATATATAGGCATGTGATTCCGCTTGAACATGTTCAAGCGGAATTACATCTCAAGCGAAATTACTTGAAACGGAATTAACTTTCGGATTCCGCCTGAAATAATCTGCTGATTCCGTTTGAAATGACCATGTGTCATTTCAAGCGGAATTACCTATAAAATCCCATTTCTCGTTTTTCGTGTCCTGATCTATCAGTTCTAATCTAAGACTCGAACGAAGATGAAGTCGACAGACAACTGCACCAACACGTATTCAGCTTCATTGTTTGTAGTCTGGAATTCAAGTCGGAGAGCATATGTAAATTCTAGGCCTTCAGGGTTGATTAAAATGAGCCCAGCTCCTGACCCTTCAACGCTTGAAGCTCCATCGGTGAAGAGCTTCCAGGATTCAGGGTCAAAAGGTTCAGCAGTAGTTGTATTGACTTTCATGACGGCTGGTTTTGGGACTTCCACAATGAAGTCGGCCAAGACTTGGGCTTTGATAGCTTTTCTTGGAACATAGGTGATTTTTGTTCACCTAATTCCACAGCACATTTGGCTAACCATCCTGAATTTTCTGGTTTTTCAAGCACACTCTTAAGGGGTTGGTCGGTGACCACTTGTATAGGGTGTGCTTGGAAATACCTTCGAAGCCTTCTAGCCATTTGGACTAGGGCTAGAGCAAGTTTTTCCAAAGGATGATACTTGATCTCTGCCAATTTTAAAATTTTGCTGAAGAAATAGACGGGTACCTGAACTTTGTCTCGTTCGATGGTTAAAACCGCACTTATTGCTTCTTCAGCAACCGAAAGGTAGACAGAGGTTAGCTCTCCTGTTTCCAGGGCTGCGATATCTGGAAGTGAAGCTAGGTGTTGCTTCATCTGGTTGAAGGCTTCCTCTGCTTCTTCAGTCCACTTGAAATCTTTTTTGTTAGAGCACCCTTTAAGCGTTTTAAATAAGGGTAAATATTTTTCAGCCAGTTTTGAGGTAAAACGCTTCAGGGCTGCAAGCTTTCCATTCAAGCTTTCCACCTACTTTTTTCTTCGTGGTGGTTTGGTTTCAAGAATGGCTTTGACTTTGTTTGGGTTGGCCTTTATACTTTGTTTTCCCACAATATGCCCCAGGAATTTACCTTCTTCAAACCCAAATAAACATTTCTCAGGGTTGAGTTTCATATTAACCTTTCTCAAGTTTTGGAAAGTTTCTTGTATGTCATCAAGCATTTGGTACTCCGTTTTGCTTTTGATTACCAAATCATCGACATATGCTTCCATGTTTCTACCAATTTGACTAGCAAAAGCTTTGTCAACTAGGCGTTCGTAGGTTGCACCCGCATTTTTAAGGCCAAAAGGCATCTTTTGATAGCAAATGATACCCTTATCCGTTTGAAAAGCGGTATTCTCTTCATTCTCTTCTTTCATAAGGATTTGATGGTAACCCTTGCAGGCATCAAGAAAACACTTGAAAGGGTAACCAGTAAGGGAATCAACCTTGAGGTCAATTTCTGGCAACCGGTAACAATCTTTGGGGCAAGCCTTGTTCAAGTCCTTGAAGTCGATGCACATTCTCCAAGAATTGTCAGGCTTTCGAACCATGACTGGGTTTGCAACCCAGGATTGATACTTGACTTCCCGGAGGATTCCAGCTGAGACAAGCTTTTCTACTTCTAGGCATGCTGCCAAGCTTCTTTCGGGTGCTAGACTTCATTTCTTTTGGACAACAGGCTTGACATCGGGTGGTATCTTTAGCTCATGTTCAGCAATGCTTCAAGGGATACCCGTCATGTCATCTGGGCACCAAGCAAAGACATCGCTATAGTGCACAAGCAGCTTTTCAAGGTATGAGAGGGTTTCTTGAGAAAGGCTTGTATTAACCCTTATCCTTTGTTCAGGATATTTGGGGTTTATGATCAACCCTTGCTTGTCGTCTTCATTTTTTGAACTTTCCCCCTCAACCATGTAAGCTTCTTGAGAGGGTTAAAGGGTTGCAATCCCTCTCTCGGTAGGGAACTTCACGGTGCCATGACCAACTGAAACAGCCATATAGAATGCACACTGCCCTGGCTTTCCTATGATGACATCATAGTTTGAAGGTATATTGATAACCACAAAAGTGAGAGGTTGTACTCTTTCCATCTTGCCTTCACTGAAACAGACATCAAGGGTTAGTTTCCCTAAAGGCTTGAGGGGTATATCGGCAATACCTTTTATAGAGGTTCCGGATGGTTGAAGCCTTGAACGTTCCTCATTACTCAAACGATTGAAGAACTTTTCAAACATGATTTCAGTAGCTGCACCAGTGTCTATGTAGGCTCTGCTTGTCTTTAGTGTACCCACAGTTGCTTTAACCACTAGAGGGTTGGATAGTGGGTCCCTTTCTGATGGCGGGAAGCAGACACACTGAAGCTCCCAAGCTTCCAACCGTTGCCGCTTGTGGGGAACCTTTCCATCGAAATCCACCATGTTAACCTCCTTGCTTTTTCCTTCGGCTATATTGTCCCTTACCCCCTTTACTAAGTGGGCAAGCTCTCCGGACTTAACGGGATCTTCAATCCTCTTTTTGATTTGAATGCAATCGTTAGTATGGTGACCCTTCTCCTCATGAAATTCACAGAACTGGGTGGAGTTTTCATTCCTTTTACTTTTTGGGAGAGGTCTAGGAGGTCGGAAGCTTTGTTTCACTTCCTCTGTAGCTAGGATCTCTTGTGGGGTTTTTGTAAGGGCTGTAAAGTTCACGGCCTTCTCCCTGCTTGAGGGTTTCCGGCCTTCAGATTTTCGTTGTTCTGAGCCCCTTTGACGTCTGTCATATGAATGAAAATATCCCATCTTTCTAGCTGGACTGTTGCCTCGCCAGCTAGATCCCCTTTTTCTCTGCTCCTTTATGTCTACAGCCTCCTCTCCTATGATGTTGGCTTCAGTCCTTTCGAGAGCTTCTTCCAAGGTCTTTGGCAGGGACTTGTTGAAATCCTTTGTAAGATATTTGGAGGTGATGGCGTTCATAAAACCGGCCACTCTCATCTTTTCATCTGCCCCCACATACATTAGACCTTCCTTTTTATACCTTTCTATGAACTCTCGAAGGCTTTCATCATCTCTTTATTTTATCAAGTAGATCACCGTGGCATCTTTAACGTACCACCTTTGCTATGAGAAATTGGCCAGAAACCCTTTGCTCAGGTCATCGAAGCTTCGAACGCTTCTGGCAGGCAAATCATTGAACCATATTCTGGCTGACCCAATGAGGGTTTGCATGAACATGAGGCAGCATTCAACGTTAGACCATTTCTCGATCCTAGCAGCACCAGTAAAGATCAGGAGGGGATCCTCTGTTCCATCATATGTTTTGATATGGGATGGCATCTTGATCTTTGTTTGGAAATCATAATCAGCGATTTGCTGGGAGAAGCACGACAAATTGCTTGGTTTATATGGCTTGGCCAAATCCTCTTCCACCCTTACACCTGTGTTGTTGTTGTTGTTCCCTTGGGTGGCCAACACTTGATTAATAAAGTGTTTCCAAGGGAAGCTTGCCATCATCTGAGGCATAAGGTTGAAGCCTTGAAGGCTTCCAGGTGTAACTTGGCAGTTTATCCCTAAAGGAGTGCTCATGACGGCACTTCATGCCAAGGGGAGCACAGACAAAGCTTGTTCTCACGTAGTTGTTGTTGAAGGTGGAAGACGTGCTACTGCAGATTGTAGGAGCTGGTCCAAAGTCAGCTCGTGCCCCAAGGGAGCACCGGTTACAACTGGTTGAGAAAAAAAGAGGGGAAAAGATGTTGGATCTGACCTCGTGTATAGATATGGGTTAGGATTTGGAGGAGGATTGCTGGGACCAGCTTCATTCCTGGACACAGTTGGTTGTGAGCTCATAAAAGGAAGAGTAGGAGGCCCAGGAGATAGTGATGGTTCTAGCTCGTCATAATCCGGATGGATCCTCACTCCTTTGTCTCTTTCCCTACTCACGTATTGGTTAAGGAGAGATCTTAACTCTAGAAAGTTATTGGCAACCCTTTCAGGGGTAAGGTCAACACGTGAGGGGTGTTAGAAGCACTAACGTTAGGGGACGGCACTCCTGAACGAGACGGTGTCGTCGTTTGCAAAGTGAGGAACTCAGGGTATGTTGCTCCAGTTGGAGTGCTTCCCGGTGTTGAGAAGGAAGTTGGTACAACTGCCTGAGTTTGGCTAGTGTTAGGGGTAAAGGTTCGTGGGTCTTGGTTTACCTCTCCCGGAGACTCACTTTCCGACATGATGATTTTTGAGAGAATGGAAGTACACTACTAGGTCTTTTGAAGAAAATAAGTGGCGTAGCCCCACGGTGGGTGCCAACTTGTTGATGCAACAAATACAAGACCAAGAATAGCGAGTAGTCTGGTTAGGCAAAAGGCTTAAAGGGTTTCGATTTGCCTAACGCAGGTCGTGGGGTCCCCCACGTTTGCAAGACGTGGAGAGAGGTTCACTAGTGTTTTTATTGTTCTTCTTTTTTATTCCAAGCTGATAAGAAACCAGCTGAGAATGTGATGAAGGAAGGTGGTGTATTTTTTGAAGTGAAGAATAGAAACAAGCTGAGAGCAAGTTCCTAAGGGAGAGATGAAGAAGAATCGGAGAGTTGGTGCCACTTCTACCGATTCTGGAATGATCTTTGTGTTGACCATGGTATGCTTCTTATAAGGGATGAGGTCTCTCAAAGGGGAAACCTTAGACTAGTGAACTTAGCTTGCAGTGGGAGACTTACCCATTTTGGGGTTGAAAGGTTTGGACCTGCGGGTAAAAGGGAGCTTCTTGTGCATGTGCTCTGCTTTTGCGGCTGGGAGAGTGGACAAGCAATCAGTGAAGTGCCATGCTACTGTTCATGTTCTTTTTGCTGTTCACCATAGTTCCCGGTTTATGAAGCTTTCAACCCTTTAACCTTTTAAGCTAATACGTGTTTTAGTCAGTTTATGAGATCTGAGCTACCCCCGTCATCAGTATGTGCCATTTATTCATACAAAAAGTAATAGTCATCATTCCGAAAACCCATTTCAACCAGATCTTAAACAATTTCAACTCATATTTTTAAATCATGCGAACTGAAATAACCCATTCGTATCCCGATTAACAATGCAACTTTAGTTATTATTATATACTATTACTTACAATGCTTCATTATACGTTTACCTTCCAATGTTGTTAAGTGATGTTTCTAGTCTGTAATTCATCATCCCCATTCACTACAGTTGAGGTCCAACGCCACCGGCCTTGATTCGTCAAAACACCGGTTGTGACGGTCAAATACTCCCATCGATCATCCTTCACAACACCGACCTTTTAAACTTCCAGCCATTGAATCCGAACGCCGCTGAAGATTAGTTCGCCTCCATAAATAAACTATAATCATGACCGCAATTGATCAATTCTAGTTGCATGTCACTGATTTGGTTAAAATCACCACCGCCACTGCTAACTTACTAGAATCGCTGCTCCATTTGGTCCCCGATCATACTGTTTGGTTGGGAGTTTAGCGGCTGCCGACCACCCTTTGGTCGATTACTTTGGTCGGTCACAAACACCCACCCTTTTCTCTTGATTACACCCTCAAAAACAGGCATACAATTTGTGATGAAGTATCCCCATACCACACTGGTATTTAAATAAGTGAAAAGATACGGTAATGACCAATAGCCCCTTTTATCTTCTCATAGTTACAACTCTAGCCCCAAGTCTTTGTAAATTTAGAATGGGGTGTTACAGATTTTGGATGTGTTTTGAAGAAAAATGAAACCTTCATATGAATAAAATCACGGTTCTGTCGAATTTAGATAACCTGACCTTAGGGGCCAATATATATTAGCAATTTACTAAGGTGCTGTTTGGCAACTTCTAAATGGTTAAGTGCTGAACCAGTAAGAGGTCTGAACCATTAAGTGCTGAACCAGTAAGAGGTCTGAACCATTAAGAGCCAGTATAATGCTTAACCGTTCAGGGGCAAATGTCTAACCAATTCAGATTAGAGGTCTTAACTATTCAGACTTAGGGGCTGTTTGTTTACCTACTAATGAGGCTCTTAATGGTTCAGACCTCTTACTGGTTCAACACTTAATGGTTCAGACTGTTTGGTTCACAAGCAAATGTCTGAATGGTTCAGACATTTGCCTCTGAATGGTTAAGATTTATACAGAGTCTAAATGGTTAAGACCTCTAAACTGAATTGGTCAGACATTTGCCTTTGAACGGTTAAGCATTATACAGGCTGTTAATGGTTCAGACATCTTACCGGTTTAGCACTTAATGGTTCAGACCTCTTACTGGTTCAGCACTTAACCATTCAGATGTTGCCAAACAGCCCCTTAGTATAATACTTAACCATTTAGAGGCAAATGTCTGAACCATTCAGACATCTGCTCGTGAAACAAATAGTCTGAACCATTAAGTACTGAACCATTAAGAGTCTCATTAAGAGATAAACAAACAGCCCCTAATAATTATTATAATTTCAAGCAATAAAATCTCACAGAAACACTTCAATTTTGTTCTCATGACATGTTCATGATATGTGGTCTCTTCAGACATTGTTCCACATAACGTTTATCTTGCAAGCTCAAAATAGGCTTTCTTATAAGACTCAATGTAAGTGCACCAAAGTTTGATAAATGTTGGATGTTGTTGAAGTTTCAACATTGAAGGACTAATCTTGTAATTATGTGAAAGTGTCACACATTTGGAAAATGAGTTTCTTTACATGTCCGAATTTGTTGAATTCTCAATGTCGATACTTGTAGCTTTTCTTATATGGTCCGAACTTGTAATTCTTGCATATGTCAGTACTTGTTTGTTAAGTACTGACTAGGGTTTCATTGAAAGGGTCTGAACATAGGTGTGTATATATAGTCTAGGTGATTGTACGCTGAGACATTTTTTGGGAATTCAATGAAACAATGAAAATGTTGGAGAAAACCTCCTGTGCAAACAAACCCTTTTGTGTGTTCTTCATTCAATCTGTGTGATTGTTGATTGAGAATACTCTGTGCATTCACGGTTCTCTCATCTTCTACACCTTCTGTATGAGCTCTACGTTGCGGTACGAGACACGCGGTGGTTTCTGCTCATTGCGTGTGTGTTCGATCGGTCCTGTTCGTGTGTTCGACAAAAAGACGACCATACACTCAAGTGGACTCCATGATGAGTTTGTAGCCCACATGGCAACTATCTTATAATTTTAATGCCCAAAGTCTTCGTTTGATATGAAACAAAGATACATCGCTTTCTGGCACCTAAAAATATCGACTAAAACAACTTTTAAATTAGAAGGATATTGATAGTCTCAATCTATTCACACACCCGCCTTGTCTGTTTGGACACTTTTGTGCCCTAGACGTCTCGTATCTGCCTAGACAAGGCGTCTAGGCACTGAAATTAAGGGGTTCTGAACTGGGTGTCAGGCACTGAATTTAATAGATGTATACGCCTAATACAGGCCTAAATGCCTAAACGGGGCGTCTTGAAAGGTGATCTTTTTTGAATGAGAAATTTGGTGTTTTGGTGGGGTAATTTGATGTATTTTGTGATGAAAAGTTCTATTTTTGTATAAACTGGTGGTGTAATTTGATGTGTTTTTTGTTGAAAAGTTTTATTTTTTGTATAAACATTATTTGTGTTATTATAATTAATGCCGAAATCAAACCCGAACCCGAGTATTAATTGAAATCAAACCCGAACCCGAGTATTAATTTCATCGACAGTGAATCCAAAGAATGATTTTTGTATAATTAATGTTAGTGTTATTATAATTATAATGAATATGATTCTTGTATAATTAATATTAGTATTATTATAATTAATATGAGTTTTTTTATAATTAATATTAGCGTTATTGATATTAATATGAGTTTTTTATAATAAATATTAGTGTTATTGTTATTAAAAAGAGAAAAAAAATATACGCCACATATAGGGCAAGACTGGGCGTCTCGTGTGATCCAAAAGACCATTAAAGCCCTGTGTTGCCACTAGTATAGCCCTAACTCAGGGTATAATAGTCTTTTAAACAACCCTAGACGCCCAGTCTAGCCCTATACGCGGCATCTAGCCCCTTGAGTTTAAAAAATATTTAAAAAACAAAATGACAAATTACCATTTTAGCCCTGAGACACCCCAGTCTAGGCCTAAATCAGGGCTAAAATGGTAATAAACCATTAGAGCAGAATGGTTCTCAAATGGTTAATTACCATTTTAGCCGTGAGTTAGGCCTAGACTGAGGGTGTCTCAGGGCTAAAAAGAAAATTTGCCATTTTCTTTAAGACGGGACGTCTAGCCCTGTACCTGGCGTATGAAGTGATCGATTTGACGTGGTACGAGGTTGACCAACTGGTCAGAGACTTAAACCTTAAACGCCCGGTTTAGGCTTGTACGAGACGTCTTGAAGTTGTGGAATAGGGGTGATAAACAGGTCGTGTTTACGGGTTGCCGGGTTTAACCCGACCCGAACCAAAAATTTTATACGAACCCGAACCCGGGAATTGTGTCATACCAATGAACCCGAACCCGACCTGATTATTCTTGGGTTGACCCGAACACGACCCGTTCAACCCGAAAACTTATATTTTTTAATTTTTTACACAAATTAATATATTAAAGTTAAAGTTTACTTAAAAAACACAGATGTATATAATACAATTACATTTAAATTATAAAATCTTAGGTGAATTTCTTTTTCTAAGTTATAATTATAGCATATAATATATACCCAATTTAATTTATGAGAAAAGGCTCAGATAGTCCCTGTGGTTTGCCCATTTTTACCTTTAGTCCTAACTTTCTAAAATTATAGCGATAGTCTCCAACCTTTGCAATTTCGTTCCCGGATAGTCTCTAGCGCAGATGGGGATAAGTTTTTGGTGTTAAGTGGATGTGATATTACTAAAATGCCCTTACTACAAAATAAAATAATAAAACATTTATAAATTCAATGGCCCAACCCAACCCCTCACCCAATCAAACACCTCCAATCTTTCTTTATGGGACCCACCATCTCCATCTTCAACCTATTCCACCCACCTTTGCAGACTCACCCTTCCGCCACCACACTCCACCGGAACCACCATCGCCACCACAACATCACACTCTTAAACATTCAAATTAAAAAACCAACCTCAGTGCCATCAGAACGGAGTCTAATCAAGACCGGTATCTCGTACTGGTAAGCCTTTTCCCATTCAGGATTGCTCGTTATATCCAAAATCTGTTTCACATCCCCCAAATAGAAACAAACACAAATTAATAATAATATTGAATCGACAGACCATCATGAATTATGGGGTAAATGGAAGCTACATACAAGTCGACGTCATGGAGTGAAATGGAATGAGGGGTGGGAGAAGAGAGAGAGAAAAGGCAGTATTAAGTTTTTCTTTAAGGCCATCGCACGAACAACAACCCGGCTTTGAGTAAAGAATCAACTACTTCCTTGATGCGGATGAAGATGAGTAGTTGCAGGCGGTAATGTTCAGTTTGCGGGTGAAGTTTATTATGGTTGCTGGTGATGTTCGTCTTGTTGCTGGTAGCAGCACAATCGCGGAGGCCATGTGAAAACCCCCAAATTTCCAATGGTGGTGGCTGAGGATGTAGGATGTAATACAAGAAATGGTCTAAAATGAAACTTTTGAAATTTTGGGATATAAATTTTGGGAGAGGGTGTGTTATGGACTAATACCATTGCAAGGTATGGGACTTGTCCCACATCGGTTGTATGGGCAACTGATGTGGGGTTTATATACCAAATGGGCTCTCTCACCTACTAGACTAGTCTTTTGGGTTGTGTTCTCCTGTTTGGTATGTAACATTGGTATCAGAGCCAGAACTCGGAGTGGTGGCCTGGAGAGAGCCAGCCGTGACCAACGTGGCCGTGACCAACGTGGCCGTGACCAACGTGGCCGTGACCAACGTGGCCGTGACCAACGTGGCCGTGACCAACGTGGCCGTGACCAACGAGGCTCAGAGTGGTGGCCTGGAAAGAGCCAGCCGTGACCAACGAGGACGTTGGCCCTTAAGGAGGGTCGATTGTTATGGACTAATACCATTGCAAGGTATGGGACTTGTCCCACATCGGTTGTATGGGCAACTGATGTGGGGTTTATATACCAAATGGGCTCTCTCACCTACTAGACTAGTCTTTTGGGTTGCGTTCTCCTGTTTGGTATGTAACAGGGTGATGTTGTAGTGGCGATGGTGGTTCTGGTGGATTGTGGTGGCGGGAGAGTGAGGCTGCAAAGGTGGGTGCAGTAGGTTGAAGATGGAGATGGTGGGGCCCACAAAGAAAGATTGGAGGTGTTTGATTGGGTGAGGGGTTGGGTGGGGCCCATTGAATTTATTAATGCTTTATTGTTTTTATTATTTTATTTTGTAGTAAGGGCATTTTAATCATTTCACACCCACTTAAACCCAGAAACTAACCCCAATTCACGTCAGGGACTATTCGGGAACGAAATTTCATAATTTGGGGACTATAGTTGTAATTTTAGAAAGTTAGAGACTAAATGTGAAAAATGGGCAAACCACAGGGACTAGCTGGGCACTTTTCTCTTAATTTATAACATAAAACATATTGTAAAAATATATTATATAATATAAAGGGGTTAAACAGGTCAACCCGCCAACCCGACCAGGTTGACCCGAACCCGACTTGTATAGCTAAACGGGTTTGCGGTTTCAACCTGAAACATATATATAGGGGTTTTTATATCTATAGGTCACTAGTGGCCCATAACAAATTTTTCTTCAGGTAATTTACTCGTGTGATTACTATTTTCAGATGGGCTGACAATCCCTTTAATTTCATGATACGGTTTCGTTTATGCGTTGATTATTGGTTTCTTAGAAGGTTATACATGACGTAAGTTGAGCATAATATAGCAAATAAACCTTCTTTTGATTCTCGTTTGTGGTCTTCATCATCCTCGTCATCTTTGTAATCCACCAGCTCTTTCTGAAAAAGGTAAAAGTGAAAAATGTCAAAATTTAACTTAGAATAAAACTAATCAAGGAAAAGGAAATTATATACTATAATGGCGGACACCTTGGATTAGAGTCAATGATGCAGATGTAGAATCTATTTCATCATTGTTAAAATAACTAAATTTATTTCTAAAAAATAAGATATTCAAATATATAACAATAGCATTAAAGGTGCCAAATGTGGGTGGGAAAAGGAGTTGGGTAACGGGTCAAAATAAATTAAAGAGTTAATTGCCAAAATCGTTCATGAGGTTTGGGTAGGTTTGCCATTTTCGTCCAAAATGACACTTTTGTACCAAATTGCCCCCCAACGTTTGTAACTTTTTGCCATTTTCATCCAAACCACTAACTTAGTTTATTTTTTCTGTTAAATTGAGGATAATTGGATGAAACTGGCTAATATAAAACCACAGGGACGATTTTGGCAATTTACTCAAACTCTTTTAAATTTCTTTTATTTAATTAGTTTTGTTACATATATAATAAAAAAGAATATACATGCAATTTTTATATGAAAAAAATAATAGCTTTGTCACATAATTTTTATAAATTTTCATCCAACCACTAACTAAGTTAATTTTTCTATTAAGGCGAAGGATGTTTATAAACTAAGACAGAAATTAATTTCTAATTTTTTATATAGATCAGTTTTATAAAAATAAAATCTACTTAAACCTCAAAATTTTATAAAACTAAAATGTTGGTGATCTTATTGAAAAAGGTCAAATAAAAAAATCTTATCATATGTAGCAAGTTTGTAATTCTATCTTCTACTCTTTTAAATTCGCTCCTAAAGAAAAACATAAGCCACTCCCCCCCCCCCCTATCAAACAACGTATCGTTACCAAACCTTAAAATTACCCACCAAATTGTAATTATAATGTGATGAACCAAAAGTTTCTTTACTCAAGCCACTCGGAATAAGTATTAGTTAGTTACCCTTATAATCTTAATTAGATAAATATTTTATTTCTACCAACATATTTCCTAGGTGCTAAACACATTTAAAAAATATGTAACGTTTTACAATTTTTTTCTATCTCTACAACTGATAAATACTAAAAGTTGTAATCCATTGTTATGTGTTGCACACCAATGGCGTTTTCTCTTTATAAAACTGATTTATATAAAGAAGCTGTAAATTAATTTCTGTCTTAATTTATAAAATTTACAAGATCCTTCACCATAACAGAAAAAATAAACTTAGTTAGTGATTCGGATGAAAATTTATAAAAATTATGTGGCAAAACTATTAATTTTTTTTTTCTAAAAACTCCATGTATATTCTTTTTTATTATATATGTAACAAAAATAATTAAATAAAATAAATTAAAAAGGTTTTGAGTAAATTGCCAAAATCGTCCCTGTGGTTTTATATTTGCCAGTTTCACCCAAATATCCTCAACTTAACAGAAAAAATAAACTAAGTTAGTAGTTTGGATGAAAATGACAAAAAGTTACAAACGTTGGGGGCAATTTGGTACAAAAGTGTCATTTTGGACGAAAATGGCAAACGTACCCAAACCTCAGGAACGATTTTGGCAATTAACTCTAAATAAAATAAAGAAAACAACTTGAACCCTTATTAATTAATAAAATAATGGGATGAAATTACTATCACTCGTTGAATTAACTAATTTTTATAATTTCAAGCAAACAATTAAATTTTGTTATTATTACATGTACATGATACATGTCTCTTGAGACATTATTCTACTTAACATCCATCTTACAAGCTCAAAAGTTTTCGTTTGATATGACACGAAGATCCATCTCTTTCTAACACCCAAAAATATTGACTAAAACAGTTGTTAAAATACATGGAATTGAATATGTTAACAATAATAATGTTGTCCAGCAATTGGGTCTTCTTTTAAACAAATTAATTGCATTTTTCATTTTCGGGACACCGTCCCCTCTTTTGCCCCGTAGCATACCATTTACGTGAGACAACCCTTTTATTTCAGATAAGATACGTTTGTAGATAAAATTTATATGGTAGACATATAAGATGAAATAAACTTTGTATATAGATTTTTCTAAATGTTAAATAATATGTGTATTTTAAGAAAAACTAAATTACATGTTAAACTAAAAATTATTAAAAAAAATAGCAATTATTTCAATTTGAAACTACTTTCTAATAAAGTCTATTTTAGAAGTCCAGTCCACAAAACCTTCATTTAAGTTCGTACTACTTTCATTAAATTCAAATATTCTCTTTTTCTCAAATTTCAATAAATCGTGCAATTTAACCTAATTTCCCTTTTTTCCTTCTAAAACTATATAAAAAACATGTCACCATGGATTTTGATCAGTCATTTTTTATCTAACCTACCAAAAGCTAGGGGTTGTATAAATACCGGTTTCGGCCTAAACCGAACCAATTTTTTTATAGGGGCTAAACTGGTTTGGCCAAACCAGATTCAGATTGTAAAGCGATTTTAGGGTTAAAAAACTCAACCCACTCAAATCATTCGGATTGGGTTCAAAACTGGTTTGGAGTGTTAAATTGGGATTCTTGGAGCAAACTCAAATCGGTTCGGGTTGGAACTGGTTCCAGCACAAAAATCCCAAACATATGTCATATTGTTGGGTTGGGTCAAGCCCATACCAGTTTGAGCCACACCGGTTTTTCCAACTGGTCGGGGGCCGGTTCACCCGGCACAAACCAACTTTATTATACACCTCTATATTGGGATTGTATATATGGGCCATACTCGTGTGATTACTATTTTCAGATGGGTTATGCGGTTTCATTTCATGATACCGTTTCATTTCATGATACCGTTTCATTTCATGATACCGTTTCATTTGTGCGTTGTATGTTGATTTATGAGAAAGTAATGGTCCATGACTTAAAGTTGAGCATAATACAACAAATAAACTTTCTTTTGATGATGGTTTGTAGTCTTCATAATCCACTGGCACTTTGGACAAAGATAACAAGAAACTAAAATGAAAAAAAGATCCATCTCTTTCTGGCACCTAAAAATATCGACTAAAACAACTTTTAAATTAGAAGGATATTGATAGTCTCAATCTATTCACACACCCGCCTTGTCTGTTTGGACACTTTTGTGCCCTAGACGTCTCGTATCTGCCTAGACAAGGCGTCTAGGCACTGAAATTAAGGGGTTCTGAACTGGGTGTCAGGCACTGAATTTAATAGATGTATACGCCTAATACAGGCCTAAATGCCTAAACGGGGAGTCTTGAAAGGTGATCTTTTTTGAATGAGAAATTTGGTGTTTTGGTGGGGTAATTTGATGTATTTTGTGATGAAAGGTTCTATTTTTGTATAAACTGGTGGTGTAATTTGATGTGTTTTTTGTTGAAAAGTTTTATTTTTTAGTGTTATTATAATTAATGCCGAAATCAAACCCGAACCCGAGTATTAATTTCATCGATAGTGAATCCAAAGAATGATTTTTGTATAATTAATGTTAGTGTTATTATAATTATAATGAATATGATTCTTGTATAATTAATATTAGTATTATTATAATTAATAAGAGTTTTTTTATAATTAATATTAGCATTATTGATATTAATATGAGTTTTTTATAATAAATATTAGTGTTATTGTTATTAAAAAGAGAAAAAAAAATATACGCCACATATAGGGCAAGACTGGGCGTCTCATGTAGTCCAAAAGACCATTAAAGCCCTGTGTTGCCACTAGTATAGCCCTAACTCAGGGTATAATAGTCTTTTAAACAACCTAGACGCCCAGTCTAGCCCTATACGCGGCATCTAGCCCCTTGAGTTTAAAAAATATTTAAAAAACAAAATGACAAATTACCATTTTAGCCCTGAGACACCCCAGTCTAGGCCTAAATCAGGGCTAAAATGGTAATAAACCATTAGAGCAGAATAGTTCTCAAATGGTTAATTACCATTTTAGAGGTGAGTTAGGCCTAGACTGAGGGTGTCTCAGGGCTAAAAAGAAAATTTGCCATTTTCTTTAAGACGGGACGTCTAGCCCTGTACCTGGCGTATGAAGTGATCGATTTGACGTGGTACGAGGTTGACCAACTGGTCAGAGACTTAAACCTTAAACGCCCGGTTTAGGCTTGTACGAGACGTCTTGAAGTTGTGGAATAGGGGTGATAAACAGGTCGTGTTTACGGGTTGCCGGGTTTAACCCGACCCAAACCAAAAATTTTATACAAACCCGAACCCGAGAATTGTGTCATACCAATGAACCCGAACCCGACCTGATTATTCTTGGGTTGACCCGAACACCGCCCGTTCAACCCGAAAACTTATATTTTTTAATTTTTTTACACAAATTAATATATTAAAGTTAAAGTTTACTTAAAAAACATAGATGTATATAATACAATTACATTTAAATTATAAAATCTTAGGTAAATTTCTTTTTCTAAGTTATAATTATAGCATATAATATATACCCAATTTAATTTATGAGAAAAGGCTCAGGGACTGTGGTTTGCCCATTTTTTACCTTTAGTCCTAACTTTCTAAAATTACAGCGATAGTCTCCAACTTTTGCAATTTCGTTCCCGGATAGTCTCTAGCGCGGATGGGGATAAGTTTTTGATGTTAAGTGGATGTGATATTACTAAAATGCCCTTACTACAAAATAAAATAATAAAACATTTATAAATTCAATGGCCCAACCCAACCCCTCACCCAATCAAACACCTCCAATCTTTCTTTGTGGGACCCACCATCTCCATCTTCAACCTATTCCACCCACCTTTGCAGACTCACCCTTCCGCCACCACACTCCACCGGAACCACCATCGCCACCACAACATCACCCTCTTAAACATTAAAATTAAAAAACCAACCTCAGTGCCATCAGAACGGAGTCTAATCAAGACCGGTATCTCGTACTGGTAAGCCTTTTCCCATTCAGGATTGCTCGTTATATCCCAAATCTGTTTCACATCCCCCAAACAGAAACAAACACAAATTAATAATAATATTGAATCGACAGACCATCATGAATTATGGGGTAAATGGAAGCTACATACAAGTCGACGTCATGGAGTGAAATGGAATGAGGGGTGGGAGAAGAGAGAGAGAAAAGGCAGTATTAAGTTTTTCTTTAAGGCCATCGCACAAACAACAACCCGGCTTTGAGTAAAGAATCAACTACTTCCTTGATGCAGATGAAGATGAGTAGTTGCAGGCGGTAATGTTCAGTTTGCGGGTGAAGTTTATTATGGTTGCTGGTGATGTTCGTCTTGTTGCTGGTAGCAGCACAATCGCGGAGGCCATGTGAAAACCCCCAAATTTCCAATGGTGGTGGCTGAGGATGTAGGATGTAATACAAGAAATGGTCTAAAATGAAACTTTTGAAATTTTGGGACATAAATTTTGGGAGAGGGTGATGTTGTAGTGGCGATGGTGGTTCTGGTGGAATGTGGTGGCGGGAGAGTGAGGCTGCAAAGGTGGGTGCAGTAGGTTGAAGATGGAGATGGTGGGGCCCACAAAGAAAGATTGGAGGTGTTTGATTGGGTGAGGGGTTGGGTGGGGCCCATTGAATTTATTAATGCTTTATTGTTTTTATTATTTTATTTTGTAGTAAGGGCATTTTAATCATTTTACACCCACTTAAACCCAGAAACTAACCCCAATTCATGTCAGGGACTATTCGGGAACGAAATTTCATAATTTGGGGACTATAGTTGTAATTTTAAAAAGTTAGAGACTAAATGTGAAAAATGGGCAAACCATAGGGACTAGCTGGGCACTTTTCTCTTAATTTATAACATAAAACATATTGTAAAAATATATTATATAATATAAAGGGGTTAAACAGGTCAACCCGCCAACCCGACCAGGTTGACCCGAACCCGACTTGTATAGCTAAACGGGTTTGCGGTTTCAACCTGAAACATATATATAGGGGTTTTTATATCTATAGGTCACTAGTGGCCCATAACAAATTTTTCTTCAGGTAATTTACTCGTGTGATTACTATTTTCAGATGGGCTGACAATCCCTTTAATTTCATGATACGGTTTCGTTTATGCGTTGATTATTGGTTTCTTAGAAGGTTATACATGACGTAAGTTGAGCATAATATAGCAAATAAACCTTCTTGTGATTCTCGTTTGTGGTCTTGATCATCCTCGTCATCTTTGTAATCCACCAGCTCTTTCTCTTTCTGAAAAAGGTAAAAGTGAAAAATGTCAAAATTTAACTTAGAATAAAACTAATCAAGGTAAAGGAAATTATATACTATAATGACGGACACCTTGGATTAGAGTCATTGATGCAGATGTAGAGTCTATTTCATCATTGTTAAAATAACTAAATTTATTTCTAAAAAATAAGACATCTATCTATTATACTAAAGCAAAATAAATGTTGACTTTTTGACTTTGAGGTGGCTGCTTTATTTGGCCAGAGAAATGGGTATTTGGGCGGCATTCTCATCTTCCATATATTTCCTTCAATTTTCATTCAATGCTCTTCATTACCCCCAATAATTTCCACCGTCTTCTCTCTTCATCTTCTAATTCAACCTACATATACTTGGTCCGTTTCTTCATTTTCTTCAAACGATTTCTCATATTTTTCGCTGAACCATATCGAAATCTGTAAGTGTATATTGTTAATTTCTTAGTTTAATCGTTATTTTTTTGTTCGGAATTTTAATTATTTTTTCAAAATCTATTTTCCTGTTCAATAAACCCTAGCTTCGTTTTTGATATATGTTTATGTTATCTATCCAGATTTGTGTGGATAATAACTTTTGTTCTGTTTTTGATTTTTTTTTTTGAAGAAATATTGTTCTGTTGTAGAAACCCTAAGTCCGATATCTAATCCAGATCTGTGTTTTATGTTTATTAAAATTATGTTATTGATATTGAATTTGATGTTTACTCATAGTCCTAAATCTGATTGTAATGTTTAATTTAACATTATTTTATTTTTATAATTGAATTTGATGTTTACCCTAATTCCGATTGTAATTACAGATCTGTATGTTATTGTTATCACTAGCTTTATTCTGAAATCTGAATCCGAATATGCTAATGTAATTATTTATAATGCTGAGTATCGGGATCTGCTGATTTAGGTTAACATTTACCAAATTGATGCATTGCTTTTTGTTGTTTAAGTTATCGCGTTGTTCTGAAATCTGAATCTGCTAATGTATTTTTTTGTGTTTAAGATTTAGCTCATGCAAAAGGTGTTTATGAACTTGAGCAAGGACTAGCCAGGTTCGATTATGTTGTGGGTATGCTTGGAAGTTATATATTAATATAATTTATTTGACAGGTTCTTTATATTAGTGTATATCTTATTAGAAAGTTTAAGAGATAAAGTATATTGATGATCTTTATATTTCAGGGCTAACCATCAAAATCAATAAATCATCCCTCAGTTTAACCGGCAACCCATCTCCATACCTCTTGCTTGCAATAACGGTAACCATTGTACTCCTTTTTGATATATTTTTCACAATTATTGTTGGTTTTTATTTTGCCAACGAAGGTGGGATTATTCTAAATCAAGGTGCTTTTGGGTCTCAGTTATGCAGGTCCCTCTTCATCTACATATCATGTTCCAAGTTAATTATAGTTTGGTTCAAGACAACTTATTGGAAGTGGAAGTGCTTTTGTGATCTGATTTTAATTATTAGTTCTTCAAATATGATATTGTAGGGTGGGTTAGAATTTGGTTCAAGACAACTTATTGGAAGTGGATTGAAGCTTGAAGCTGATGTTCGGGTCATTGAATCACTTAAAAAGATGTTGCATGATTGAAGCTTGAAGCTGATGTTTGGGTCATTGAATCACTTAAAAAAAAGGTTGCACAACTTCAATATGAACGAGATGATGATGGAGGTGGTGTGACCCGGAGGCGATATTGACGATTTTCCAGCAACCTAGATTTAACAACATTGAAGAGTGTTTATGTCACCAGAGATCCCAATCTCCCATCTTTTGTATGACGATTTTGACCCAATAGCTGTTGCCACCCCCACACAGCCTTCCCTCATGTAAATACTTTCTCCTTTATAACTATCGTCTTTCTGTTGCTACCCGTTTGTTCTTTATTCAAGTAGCTTGAGTGCTTCACCCAATTTTGGTGATTTTTTATTGTGATTTATTATAAAAAAAGATGACTGTGCTTTATGTTTAGGGCTTTTATTAATATTAAATGCTTTTCCATTTAGTTATATTTTCATGATCCAGTTGTAGTTTATGATTTAGTTTAGCATTTGGGTGTTTGTTCACCATACTGATGTTTAATATTAAATAATGGGTTTCATTAATCATTTTTTATTATTATATATAATTTATATTATAGGTTGGGAAAATGGGGAATTCAAGAGTGCTATAAGGTAATGGATGATCATCAAGCATGGGCACTACTCTATTGTATTTTTCTGCATGCTAGAATTGTTCATCTACTTGCAAACATATTGAGTTTGGTTTCATTGGGATTCGCCTCGAGCAACAATCTGGTTTAGGTACATTTCTATGTTTGACTTTCCTAAGTGTTTGGTAGAAGCAATTTTTTTGGAATATATACCCCATTCTCTTCTAATTCACCTTCAACATTTTATTTGTTCCTTTGAATATTATTTTCCATATGGTTTATAACCTTTTATGGCTACTAATTTATTAAGTATATGATTACGATAGTTCGGGCTGGGATACTTTACATGTTAGTTGGGATCGGTGGGAGCAGTTTATCATCACTTTTAATAACAAATAATATCTATGCTTTCTCAATTCATTACATTTTGATTTTATTTTTCGTTATAAGCACAAGGGCTGTTAAAAACTGATTTCTGAAAAAACAGTTTAAAACTGGTTAACTAATAAAGGTACCTTAAAAACAGGTTTTTTTACCGGTAAAAAACCCGGAAAAAACCGATTACGCAGAAATTTATGTTTATTTTCAGCTGTTTTTCAATAATTAAACACCGAAAACTGCATCTTTTTTCAGCAAAAACAGCAAAAAATATTGTTTTTTTCAGCAACAAACAGCAAAAAACTGCATGGATTTTACAGCACAAAACTGCTGTTTTTTGTAGCATTAAACTGCTGTTTTTTGCAGCGTTAAGATGCTGTTTTTAACAGCAAAAAACCGTTGTATTTTTGCAGCATTAAGCTGCTGTTTTTTTCAGACAAAAATGCAGTTTCTTTCTGCAAAAATATATACAACTCCATAAAAATCTGCAGTTTTTAAAAAAAGAACATCCAAGTGTTTGATTTCTACAGGAAAAAACATCATTCTGCAGTTTTCTGCAGACCAGCTTTTTTGTCCGGTTATTTTGACCGTTTGCTAACCCAGTTAAAAAACGGTTTTAAAAAACAATTTTAAAACCGGTTCTAATCGGTTATAATCAGTTGCGGATATGGGTTTGAAAAATCGGTTAGTAACCAGAACCGGTTAAAAAAAACGGTTTTGGCTTTTGATGAAAAAAACTGGACCGGTTATTGAAAAAAATACCAGTTTGTACACCTCTTGACCCAAGTGACAATGGAATCTATGTGTTGTTAGCTGGTATGCATTGGGAATCAAAGATGTTTGAGAAGTCAATGGAGGCGAGGGAATTGATGAGGGTAAGAGGAGTAGAGAAGACCTCCTGGTTGCAGTTCAGTTGAGATAATAGCTCTTACCTCTTTTAATTTCAAATTGAGTTTAAGTAATTAGTAACCGCCCTCTCAATTTCAAATTGCCATGGTTGATATTTTGCGGGTAATTACTTCCTCAAGGCATTATCTTTTACAAATTTTGTTTATCTTTTCTCACTGCCAGTTGTTTGTTGAACTTACTGAGTGTTAATTGAAATAGAAAATTTAGATCAAGGGTTTATATGCATTGATTAATTAAATGATACCAATGTTGGCATGTTCCAATTTATGACTATGGAGTGTATGATGTTTGCTTTTGTTCATAACTTCATGAGCTTGGTCTCTTTGTTGATGTCAACACTTTGATGGATGATGATTGATGAGTACCCAAGATGTCACTTACTCGCAAAGTTTTCGCAGTGCTACTCTACATGTCCCTAAAGTCAAATCATATCACTGTGTTTGCCAATCTTACTTTACATGGATTATAATCAAGATGATCCATCAAAGAAAGTTAAAGAGCTGCTTCTCATGATTTGATCCCAAATTCTTTAAAATCAGGATCAGTAATGACATTCATCGCATAGTGACACAAAGAAACATGAGTACAGGGTGTTCCTATACAAACCAAAACTTATTTTTCGTCATTTTTATTAGGGATTCTATAATCTTTGACAATTAGAGTTTGTTAAGGTATGCTATTTGGTTAGTTCGTATTACAACTTACCATAACTCTATGTCATGCCTTTACTTATAAGATTTTAGTTTCCTTTTTTTTTTTCAATTTCTACACTCACAATAAAAATATAGAGGGTTAAATATGAACCTCTAAATATAGAGGTGTACTTTACTTTCTATAAATATTTTTTCAATTATAGAGATTCCAATGTGGTGGTGTTTTTGTTGTTTCCTCTGTTCTTTTCTCTATACTATATAGAGAGGTCCCATTGTGAATGCTCTTATAAAGCTATGAGAAGTACCCAACATCAATGGAATTTTAAAACATTTATTGCATAAAATGGGTCAACTGATTAGATATTTTTTTTTCTTAAACATGCAGTGAGGTTGAAAGAAATTGTGCCTTGACTGAGATGAATGAGATTTATTGCTCAACTAGACTTATACGAACAAATACGACAACATCAAAGAAGTCTGCAATCTTCCAAGAACAATATGTTGCACCAAAAGGTATTGTATTATCATTTGAATGTTTTTTATTGTAGATTATATTTATATTCTATTAAGAAAGAAGACGAGTTGTCTAGGTAAGATATGACTAAAGTAAATGTGCATGTTTAACTTTTTATTGATTGGGAGCTACCAAGGAACATGCTTTTATACGTAGACATGCATTTTGTACACACATTTATGGCTGGTACAAGACTAACTATTATAAAAATTTTCACCATTTGTAAACTGCCAAATTGTCCATATCGTACGATGTCTATGCTATAAATTCAACACTAGCATCTCATATTTTTATAGGGAAATTGGTTTTTAATAAACCAACATTTGCCCCATTGGTAAATAATAATCCTACCTACAGAATTGGTAATTAATAATACTACGTTTCAATATGTTGGTACTCAATGGACCTCCGTTAGTTTTTTTTAACTGAAGTTAGTTTTTAAGTTTTATTTATTACACAAACAGTCCCTGTAGTTATAATTTACTAGTTTTAAGTTTTATTTATTACACAAACAGTCCCTGTAGTTATAAAAAAATTCATAAAAATAAAAAAAAATCTAAAAAATCAAAAAAATTCTAAAAAAATAAAAAAAAATCAAAAAAATTCTAAAAAAATCAAAAAAATCATATAAAATCATAAAAATTCAAAAAAACCAAAAAAACTCTAAAAAATCATAAAAATTCTAAAAAACATAAAAATCCTACAAAAATAAAAAAAAACTCTAAAAAATCAAAAAAACTCTAAAAAATAAAAAAAATTCAAAAAAAGCAAACGTTTCGACGCGAACCGTTTCGACCCGGACCGTTTCGACCCGGACCGTTTCGACGCATACCGTTTAGACCCGGACCGTTTTCGACCCGGACCGTTTCGACGCGTACCGTTTAGACCCGGACCGTTTTCGACCCGGACCGTTTTCGACGCGTACCGTTTAGACCCGGACCGTTTCGACGCGTACCGTTTAGACCCGGACCGTTTTGACGCGTACCGTTTAGACCCGGACCGTTTCGACGCGTACCACCACCACCACCACCGCACCGCCACCACCACCACAGCACCGCCACCACCACCACCACAGCACCGCCACCACCACCACAGCACCGCCACCACCACCACCACCACAGCACCGCCACCACCACCATCACCACCACCGTTTTCGAAACGGTCCAGTGGTGGCGGTGCTGTGGTGGTGGTGGTGGTGGTGGTGGCGGCGGTGCGGTGGTGGTGGTGGTGGTGGCGGTGTTGTGGTGGTGGTGGTGGCGGTGCGGTGGTGGTGGTGGTACGCGTCGAAACGGTCCGGGTCTAAACGGTACGCGTCTAAACGGTACGCGTCGAAACGGTCCGGGTCTAAACGGTACGCGTCGAAAATGGTCCGGGTCGAAAACGGTCCGGGTCTAAACGGTACGCGTCGAAACGGTCCGGGTCGAAAACGGTCCGGGTCGAAACGGTACGGGTCGAAACGGTACGGGTCGAAACATTCCGGGTCGAAACAGTCCGGGTCGAAACGGTTCGCGTCGAAACGTTTGCTTTTTTTGAATTTTTTTTATTTTTTATAGTTTTTTTGATTTTTTAGGGTTTTTTTGATTTTTTTAGGATTTTTATGTTTTTTAGAATTTTTATGATTTTTTAGAGTTTTTTTGATTTTTTTTTGAATTTTTATGATTTTTTTGATTTTTTTAGAATTTTTTAGAATTTTTTTGATTTTTTAGATTTTTTTTTATTTTTATGAATTTTTTTATAACTACATGGACTGTTTGTGTAATAAATAAAACTTAAAACTAGTAAATTATAACTATAGGGACTGTTTGTGTAATAAATAAAACTTAAAAACTAACTTCAGTTAAAAAAAACTAACGGAGGTCCATTGAGTACCAACATATTGAAACGTAGTATTATTAATTACCAATTTCCCTATTTTTATACATTTAAGATGGTTGCTCTGCATGTAGTACGGTTGCTAGAGGAGATTAAAAGCCAATTGTACGGGTGCTAAGAGGAAATTAATCACGGAGCGTATAGGTGGCAGAAGAGTGGAAGTTAAGTTTTGGGTATGAATCAAGAGAACTGGAGCAATTTCACAGGGTTGGGCTTTGGCTAATATGCGTGGGTTTCTTTTTTTTCCTGCTGTATGGTATTTTTTGGTTGGTTTGGCTCTGTCTTTTGTTGTTTTGGTGTATTGCACCCCTTAACAGCTGGGTTGTTTCTCGTGGTAATAAAATGGTTCACTTGGCTAGCCAAATAATAAAAAAAGAATGACGGAAAGAAGAGCAGAGGCTGGAAAGTACAGGAATGGGGTCATAGTTAATGGGTTTTTTTATTAAGTTTTTCTATTATGTGTTTTTAATAGGCTTATATATTTTAGTAATTTTAAGCAGTGAGTTTTCTAACATTTTTATGAACAATCGATGTTATTATATGTATTGTATTCATCATCACTATAGAACAATTTTCATGTTCTCAATTTAAATTACATAACTCAACTTTGATAGTCAAACAAACAAGTTGCAACTATGTAGGTAATTAAATACATTGCACCGGTAGATTTCATTCTTTTATTTGCGCTAACCATAAGCCGTAGTTAAACTTTCTCTGTTTTGAAATAAAGGATTCAACACATTTTAATATTATTATATTCAATAAGCATGGTCGTTAACTTTTGTTAAACCACACTCCTTTGATTCAGCAAGAACACGAAAATATTAGCAATGTCGAAGGTCATCTACAAGTGAGTGACGATCCTAACTATCCTTTTTTTCAATGACAGTAACTCATGAATTGGTATTATACTATCCTATTTTATCTTTAAATTTATTATCTTCTATTATTGTTTCTACTTCATAAACTTTACAAATTTTAACGTTGTTATCAAATGTAGATCCTTCCCAAATTAATTACTGACTTAGGTGGTTTAGATGAGTTTGTTGAAATAAAGATCAAAGTTATTGAAGGAAATACTTGGGTTAAGAATCTTTGTACATAGAATATTGATGGTCAAACAAGGTTTGTGAATCGATTACTCATGTTATTGATTACTATTATTTTACTTTATTTTTCAACATATTTTAATATATTACTAAAAAAATTGTTCATATATTTTGTTACGATACGTACGGTGTTGTTAGATGACATAATATCATTGAAGCCTAACATATTTCGTTAGGTGATGATTGTTTTTTCAGTTGGTCAAAAACTAATTTGAGGTTATTGGTTGCGAACCTCCAGCAAGTAGAAGTATTAGAGTAATAGGGCTTTTAATTTATATTTCAAACCAGAAAAACGTATTTTCTGCATTTACTTATCTTTTCGGTAATTTTAGATCTATAATATGATGCTTTCGTTGTATTTTAATGCTCAATTCAGATTTCCATAATAAGTCTATGCGTACAGTTTCTTTATGATCAATTTAAACGTAATTTTTTTTCCATAAAAACAAAAAACATATCATTTATCAACACCGCGAAATTTGCGGGTATTATCACTAGGGGCGTGAAAGGGGGTCTAGCTGGCATTGGGCGTGAGGCCATAATGAATGATCTTATGTAAGGCTATAAATACCGGTCATCATCTATAATTGGGCGAACATTCCTTTTTCAAAACATTATATTACAACTTTTGTGATATAATTGGATGGTCCAACAAGTCCCAAACACCAATTTTTTTTCTAACATTCTTTTGTTGTATTTATTTATTATTTATTTATCATGGTCATATTTTAGATATTTGCAGTCATGATTTTTAGCATACTCAGTGGTTGTATTTATTTATTATTTGTTTATCATGGTGATATTTTAGATATTTGCAGTCATGATTTATTTATCATGGTCATATGTTAACCAAATGAGCTTAACATTCAGAGTATGGTTGCGCAATGGTGGTGGGAGAAGACCAAATATGGGTTTGCTTCGGCAAAGGTCTTTGTACTCTGCGAGTATGGGATCGTGAGAGCCGCTCAAGTATAGTTGCAGTGAAGCCCTCCGTGTTATGTTCAAAAATATACGGTCCAAGCAGCGCCGTAAAAAGGAAGTTTTGTGAAAGATGCTACAACTATTCAGGTCCCCGTATTCCTGAAACAAGGTGAATCATCGGAACCTAATCCGATGCGGCGGACGTCAGCGCCACTTATACCAAAACTGACGTACTATATTGAACATGCACGACAGAAGATCATTGTTGCTGTGCTTTCGGGTGTCATGCCCTCCCAAAGTGAATCATGCTCAACATAAGGGGGATCATTCATTGTCAAGTATGCGAGCTGGTATGGGACGGCGAGCATGCACGAGGACGTGCATGAAATGGTGGTGGGAGAGTGTCACGGGCCAAATGTTTGAAGATCGCGATGTTTTGGGCTGTGCTTGAACGCTTGGGTTACTGGCTAGTCCTGGACTTTATCAGGGGACGGAGTCAGTGTCAATGAAGAGGTGTACGTGCCTAGTCGTGCAAGCGACGAACGCACCACTGGTCGAGAGCTGACGCCGCTCTCCTGATGAGTCCAAGGCAGGACGAAACCAGTGACCCACACAAAGAAGCGGGATGGATTGGCTTGTCCCCGGGGACTTGGGGACGCCACACGGGGGTCGAAAACTAACCCCGTGACAATAGTCTTGGTAATGTTTTTATTAGTTTGGAAAACAGTAAGTGTATTTGAGCATCAACTAAGCCTTATAAGAGAAGTTCACCTAACTGGCTAAAGATTTCATCTATGGATGTAAGAATATAGCAATGCTTTTGTATTCATTATTGATTTAATCATCTGTATCGTAATCATCTAGAAAAATGATTTGTTATTATGTGGCTTAACAACATATAATTAGTGTTCTCCGCTAAGTGTTTATATGCTTAAATGTATTTTACCTATCTATTTTACCCAGGTATACTGCTGGAACAAGATACCTACCCCCAAAGTCAACTAATTCGTGTGGCGAGCTAATAATGGGATAACTCTTACTTTGTATGCGATGGCGGCAAAAGGTATGACTTTTCTATCCATGTCCTGTTAGTTATGTGGTTCTTTACTAAACTTGGCTAACCACATTCTTATACAGGTTAATGGATGAAAAGAAGCACCATATTTTCAAGGCTACACATCTGCTCTTAGGGGATTCTTTGGCTGCAATTTTTTTCTTTTTTATAAAACCATTTGATGTAACATAATTACTATTAATTATACCTAAATATGCAATTTGATGCTTTTATATAAAAGTGGGAAAAGCGGGTTTCTGATTTAATGTGGACATTTTTTATTAGGTAAGAGTTAACTACTTTTATATAAAAGTGGGAAAAGCGGGTTTGTGATTTAAATCCAATTTTTTTTTATAGATTTAATACAACATTTCTTTCATTTCAAAAAATTATTTATAGACGTACACATGATAATTAATATGAAATGTAATCGTTAATTAATTTTTATAAGATATTATTTATCTTAATATTCGAACAAACCGGTAATAAAGTATTTATGTATTAAAGTATAAATTTTTTGTTGTTTAGCCACCCGTGTATTACATGGGGACTTAGACTAGTTCAAATATATAACAATAGCATTAATGGTGCCAAATGTGGGTGGGAAAAGGAGTTGGGTAACGGGTCAAAATAAATAAAAGAGTTAATTGCCAAAATCGTTCATGAGGTTTGGGCAGGTTTACCATTTTCGTCCAAAATGACACTTTTGTACCAAATTGCCCCCAACGCTTGTAACTTTTTGCCATTTTCATCCAAACCACTAACTTAGTTTATTTTTTCAGTTAAATTGAGGATAATTGGATGAAACTGGCTAATATAAAACCACAAGGACGATTTTGGCAATTTACTGAAACTCTTATAAATTTCTTTTATTTAATTAGTTTTGTTACATATATAATAAAAAAGAATATACATGCAATTTTTATATGAAAAAAATAATAGCTTTGTCACATAATTTTTATAAATTTTCATCCAACCACTAACTAAGTTAATTTTTCTATTAAGGCGAAGGATGTTTATAAACTAAGAAAGAAATTAATTTCTAATTTTTTATATAGATCAGTTTTATAAAAATAAAATCTACTTAAACCTCTAAATTTGATAAAACTAAAATGTTGGTGATCTTATTGAAAAAGGTCAAATAAAAAAATCTTATCATATGTAGCAAGTTTGTAATTCATCTTGTACTCTTTTAAATTCGCTCCTAAAGAAAAACAGAAGCCACTCCCCCCCCCCCCCCCTAATCAAACAACGTATCGTTACCAAACCTTAAAATTACCCACCAAATTGTAATTATAATGCGATGAACCAAAAGTTTCTTTACTCAAGCCACTCAGAATAAGTATTAGTTAGTTACCCTTATAATCTTAATTAGATAAATATTTTATTTATACCAACATATTTCCTAGGTGCTAAACACATTTAAAAAATATGTAATGTTTTACAATTTTTTTCTATCTCTACAACTGATAAATACTAAAAGTTGTAATCGATTGTTATGTGTTGCACACCAATGGCGTTTTCTCTTTATAAAACTGATTTATATAAAGAAGCTGTAAATTAATTTCTGTCTTAATTTATAAAATTTAAAACATCCTTCACCATAACAGAAAAAATAAACTGAGTTAGTGATTTGGATGAAAATTTATAAAAATTATGTGACAAAACTATTAATTTTTTTTTCTAAAAACTCCATGTATATTCTTTTTTATTATATATGTAACAAAAATAATTAAATAAAAGAAATTAAAAAGGTTTTGAGTAAATTGCCAAAATCGTCCCTGTGGTTTTATATTTGCCAGTTTCACCCAAATATCCTCAACTTAACAGAAAAAATAAACTAAGTTAGTAGTTTGGATGAAAATGACAAAAAGTTACAAACGTTGGGGGCAATTTGGTACAAAAGTGTCATTTTGGACGAAGTTGGCAAACGTACCCAAACCTCAGGAACGATTTTGGCAATTAACTCTAAATAAAATAAAGAAAACAACTTGAACCCTTATTAATTAATAAAATAATGGGATGAAATTACTATCACTCGTTGAATTAACTAATTTTTATAATTTCAAGCAAACAATTAAATTTTGTTATTATTACATGTACATGATACATGTCTCTTGAGACATTATTCTACTTAACATCCATCTTACAAGCTCAAAAGTTTTCGTTGATATGACACGAAGATCCATCTCTTTCTAACACCCAAAAATATCGACTAAAACAGTTGTTAAAATACATGGAATTGAATATGTTAACAATAATAATGTTGTCCAGCAATTGGGTCTTCTTTTAAACAAATTAATTGCATTTTTCATTTTCGGGACACCGTCCCCTCTTTTGTCCCGTAGCATACCATTTACATGAGACAACCGTTTTATTTCAGATAAGATACGTTTGTAGATAAAATTTATATGGTAGACATATAAGATGAAATAAACTTTGTATATAGATTTTTCTAAATGTTAAATAATATGTGTTTTTTAAGAAAAACTAAATTACATGTTAAACTAAAAATTATTAAAAAAATAGCAATTATTTCAATTTGAAACTACTTTCTAATAAAGTCTATTTTAGAAGTCCAGTCCACAAAACCTTCATTTAAGTTCGTACTACTTTCATTAAATTCAAATATTCTCTTTTTCTCAAATTTCAATAAATCGTGCAATTTAACCTAATTTCCCTTTTTTCCTTCTAAAACTATATAAAAAACATGTCACCATGGATTTTCATCAGTCATTTTTTATCTAACCTACCAAAAGCTAGGGGTTGTATAAATACCGGTTTCGGCCTAAACCGAACCAATTTTTTTATAGGGGCTAAACTGGTTTGGCCAAACCAGATTCAGATTGTAAAGCGATTTTAGGGTTAAAAAACTCAACCCACTCAAATCATTCGGATTGGGTTCAAAACTGGTTTGGAGTGTTAAATTGGGTTTCTTGGAGCAAACTCAAATCGGTTCGGGTTGGAACTGGTTCCCAGCACAAAAATCCCAAACATATGTCATATTGTTGGGTTGGGTCAAGCCCATACCAGTTTGAGCCACACCAGTTTTTCCAACTGGTCGGGGGCCGGTTCACCCGGCACAAACCAACTTTATTATACACCTCTATATTGGGATTGTATATATGGGCCATACTCGTGTGATTACTATTTTCAGATGGGTTATGCGGTTTCATTTCATGATACCGTTTCATTTGTGCGTTGTATGTTGATTTATGAGAAAGTAATGGTCCATGACTTAAAGTTGAGCATAATACAACAAATAAACTTTCTTTTGATGATGGTTTGTAGTCTTCATAATCCACTGGCACTTTGGACAAAGATAACAAGAAACTAAAATGAAAAATGTCAAAATTTCACTTAGAAGGAAACTAATCAAGGTAGAGGTATACTATAATGATGGATACATGGGATTTGATCTGTTGGATAACATATGCCGTGCACATATTTTTGTGGTACGATTCATTGATGCAGATAGGATTCCCCACCGCGCATTGCGGCGAAAAATCCTTGTACGAACCAAACGATAAAATTCAGTTTTTAAAGCAGTTATATTACATTACACTATATATTCAAAATCAACTTGTTCTAATTGATAATGACTGTTCAAAACATTAATTCTAGATAACGTAAAAGTAAGTATATAATTTTTTTCCGGTGGGTACCGGATTGGTATGTTTTCTAAAAATATTTTATTTCGAATTAAGTTGTAAAAAAATAACGAACAAAAGTTATAAGAGGAAAATAAAACTATTGCATTAAAGGCCTTCATTATTTAAAATGTAAGAGATTAATTTGAAACTTAAAAAAATATTGTAGCACTATATGTAAAAGGGGTAATAATAACTTTATTAATGTTCAGGGGACATTTAAGAAATTTAGTTAAAATTTAAGGGGTCGGAATGTAAGTTGTTTTAAAAAAAAACTAGAGTAAACTGCATATTTACCCCCTAGGGTTTAAGCCAATTGGCACTCTGACCCCCTCAATGGAAATAATTGCAATTCCCCCCCCCCCCCCCCCGCAACGTTGATGTTCTGTCGCAATATTACCCCCTGCCGTCAGTCAATAGTTGTTTGACTGTTATAGGTAAGGGTATTTTGGTAATGTTACCCCATATTTATTATTATTATTATTATTATTATTATTATTAATATTATTATTATTATTACCCAACCCATCCCCATCACCTCGTTTCCACATACCTCTGAAACAACCACCAGTTTGCTAACCACCACCATCGCGAACACCACCTTGAATCTGTGCAAATTTACACCCTGTCGGAATATCGCCGGAGAACCATTCTTGATACCTCATCTCTCGCACAAACTCCAACTTCTCTCTATCTTCCTTTACATTTTAAAGAATATAGACTGCCGGTGAAGGACCTGCAACAGGCCGGAACAAGAAGACGACACCGGAACCAACTGGAGTTTACGTTGGAATTCAATACAACATCGTTCGGTATATTTTTTTTCATTGATCCAATTTAATTTTTCTTATTTCTTTTATACAAGGGACTGCTGAAATGGTTAATCAAACAAAAAGTATAAGATCAGTGGGTTTCTTACTGTTCGATTGGCTTTATAGTCAGGAAGATGATTTCAGTTAATTCATATTTAAATGAAACAAAAATAAAAAGCATAACACATTTGAAACACTAGTACAGTGGGTAACCATGTTAACAAATCAGGCCGGAGGTCGCTCGACACCAACAAGTACAATACCTTCTATTGAGCGCTGCATTGACGAGAACGAAAATATCGCCGGAGTTTTAATGTCTGGTTGCTTTCCGGCGAGACATCAAACACAAATCGAAGACAACTACCAGACTCCACCGCCCACCACCCACCTCGCCGCCCTCCGCCTCCGCTTCTACGACCTTGACACCCATCAGGGCCACCACCAACAAGAATTGGGGATTTTCCATTGGAATTGGAGTTGGGGATTTGAGGATCTGGATTCGTTTGCTGAAGCATGGGGGATTACAGGATCCGAAAGGGATTTTTGTTGGGGGAGGGGGTCTAGTTAATGTTGCTGTGATAGTGGTGATTTTGGTGGGGGAGATGGTGGTGGTGATAGGTGGTGGCAGTGGTGGTTGATGGTGGTGGAGGGCTTATGATAGAGGGGGTAATATTGCAGAGTAGAACAAACCATAGGGGGTAATATGAAAGTGTATCACAGTCATTTCACATTCCATTTAACAGATCTGTTAACTTATTTGACGGCAGGGGGTAATATTACGACATAACATCAACGTTGGGGGGGGGGGGGATTGCAATTATTTCTATGGAGGGGGTCAGAGTGCCAATTGGCTTAAACCCCGGGGGGTAAAATTGCAGTTTACTCAAAAAATAATAAAAGTTGAGAGGACATTTAAAAAATTTAGTTAAAATTCAAGGAGTAGGAATATAAGTTTTTAAAAATAAAAACTAACAAAAGTTGAGGGGACACTTAGTAATTTAGTTATAATTTAAGGGGTAGGAATGAAAGTTGTTTAAAAAATGCTAACAAAAGTTAAGGGGGTACTTAATAAATTAGTTAAAATTTATGGATTAGGAATATGAGTAATTTAAAAAAACTAAGAGAGGGGGTAAAAATGGTAAGAACCAAAACCTAGTTGGTTAAAACATAAAAATAAAAAGAGGTATTGCGAGATGGTTACAAATGTCACTCAAAGATGATTTAATTACAAAAATGCCATGAAGAAAGAAAAGTTAAGTATGTGAGTTGATGGCAATCTTGTAATTAAAAGAAAAAGAAGAAAATAATGAGTACCGCAACTAAGAATATAATTTAATAAGTGGGAAAGCCCGCGCTTTGAGACGGGTTTGAGTATTTTGTTGCCTCGTAGATGTGCCGGGGAACTCGTAGTTAGGCATTTTAACTTGACCCTTCATATGTCATCTTAAAATTTGATGAGAATTCACCATTTTGTGCATAAGAAATGCTTTATATAGTAATAATAGTGTGGAACTCGCTTGATGCGGCGGAGATGACAATGCAGGATGGGAATATAATTTAAACCTTAAATGATAAAAAATAAATCATATATAATTTGTGTGTGTATACGCACCCGCGCTTTGCGACGAGGAAATTTTTAATTTTTAACGGTAATTTTAAGGTTAATTTGTTGAAGCACGATAGTAGCAGTGAGTAATTGTGGTGGTTTGTTGGCGATGGCAAAGAACCCATGGGAAGAAACGGTGGTGCGAATGATGATGAAAGTGGTGTTGTGACAATGACGCTAAATAGAGATAAATAATTTGCATCCTAATTCTCAAATAACATTTAAATACATTAATCATGCTAGAGTGAATACAAATTTCTACTTTGTCTCCTAATTCTCAAATAATATATTTAAATAATATTAGAGAAGTTGATTAACTTATAATCTTTTAAACTTCTACTTTAATTATTTCATTTGCTATGATTTAGTGAAATCCATCACTTGATAGAAACAATATACTTGTAAAATATTTATTTATAAACAGTTAGGATTAATAATGACACGACTATGTCCTCATCAAAAGTAATCCAGCGATATAATATTAAATTAAATAGAATTTTTTTTTCAAAAACATATACACGTGGGATAAATGATCAAGCCCTACTTCTATTCTTATTTTACATCCATTTTAGTACACACCAAAAAAAAATCACCACTCGTAAATCATTATTTATTTTCTACCTCTCTAATTTAATTTTCCACCTACCCATTACCTGTAATCGGCCATCATCCCCACCTGCTAGGCAGCTAGAATAAAAATACACGCAATAAATAACATCACAATGTTGAAACAATCCGAATGTTGTTAATAAAGATCACATAAAACACAGCGCAGGAATGGAAGTTATTATATAGTAAAGGTCCAACATTATGTTTGTGCTGAAGACCTATCTACAACTTCATTATAGCAACCCTCCTAAAACCCTTAACATGACCCTAAACGTTCCTAATATACCCTGTATACGAGAAACAGGCCTAAAATACCCAAATATTTATAAAAATCAAACAAAAACACAAAAATAGGGTTGTCGCGGGCCGCGACCCGGACCCCCTTAACTGTCGCGGGGAGCGAGCTAGCTGACTTGACGGACACACAAGTCCGCCACGTGTCCGGTTACATATCAAGGATACACCCTTGAGTCACCAAGGCTAGTGCCTAGCCAGTCTACCTCGCGAGCCGCGAAGGCCGGCCCCGTATCTCTCGCGGGGTGCGAACCGCCATCTGTCAGCCCTATAAAAGGGGCGATCAAGCTCATTTGATCGTCTTTCAGTTTCTGAGTTCTCTCTCAACTTCTGTTAGTCAAAATACTCGGGGTATTATACCCCTATAAAGCGAAGATCTGCCTCGTTGTAAGTATTATAACCCCCGATTACGTATTTGTTACCCTACACGATCAATCTAGGACTCTGTAATGCATGTCAAGGCTCTGCCTGACTCAATCGTTGGAGTTCTGTCTCGTGTTACCCCTGATTGATCTAGGACTCCGTAATGCATGTCAAGGCTTTGCCTGACTCAGTCATTGGAGTTCTGTCTCGAGTTGTACGGTTAATGTGAATTGGGCTACCTTACTAACACGTGTGTATTGTTTAATTTTTAATAGATAATAACCAGGAGATTCACCAGGAAGCTTTAGTTTTACCTAAGTAAACAATGTGTGTACATTCTCTTTTTATAAACCCTTTTTGTGAGTACATCTTACTTTTTGTCACCTTTTCACCAAAACCCCAAATGTTTTCAATTATACTTAACAGTGATTGAGTCTATGTATTATACAATTACTGCCGGTATGTTGGGGTTTTGTATACATTATGGTAATCCGTTACTATTGGACAAAGAGTTAGCTAATAAGTAACATGATCCACAAGTCAGGTTTTGATAGTACTGAATGAGTAACTGTGTAGATATAAACATTGTAATCGCTCTCAATATTGTAAAGTTATAAAATTGTGTTGATTAAACTGGGATGCACTCGCCAATATTTCTTGCTAATAAAACCTTTTTAAAACGCGTTTCAGGTAACTTAATGTGAAGCCAATAGAAGCCAGCTGGAGATCACTGAAGGCTTAAAGTTGTGGCTATAAAAGTTACCTAGATTAAAAGGAGTTTTGTTTTCAATAAATTAGGGTTTACCCCTACAATTGTATTGTCAAATGAAACTTGGGTTTTACCCCATTTACTTATTATAAAAAGTTTGGTGTTTTAACTCTAATAAATTATTTCCTAACTACGGTCCTGATGTCTCATTTCCACTGCCAAATTAATAAACACCGATACCACCAGCTCTACGTGAACGTCCGTAGTCGCCCGCCTCCTGGGGCAAGGGTCGAGGGCTGTGACAGAATGTGGTATCAGAGCTACAGCCACTGGATTAAGCCAATGAAGTGTTCTACTAACACTTAAATTCTAAATAAACTGTGTTAGGAAATAATTTATGTGATTATGTGTAAATATGTATATTATTGTTTTGTGTTATTTGACATTTTGTTAGTTTACAGTATAAGTGAGCAAGGTACATCCGACGCTTATCGTCAATTAGCTAGTTCCCCAAAAGATGAAGGAATCTCATCTCAGCCAAATCCCTCAGGATACTCAGCTGATACTGAGGAAGAAATATTTATTTTTAAGGCACAGTCTGAGGAACCATTCCCTTCCAAAAAGAGAGGATGGTTTAATAGAAGAGCACGTGAGAGAAGAAAGAGGATGAATAAATTACAACAACAGAGAGCCATAGTAAAAGCCAATAGGGAAGTGAATGTCCAAACTCAGGAAGCAGTCAATCGACCACTGTGGGAAGAGGAACTTGATAGGCAGTTGGCAGATTTCCATATGCTAGCCACTACCGCAGTAGGCTCTAACCTAAACCAAATAGCTGAACCACCACTGTTACCCTTATTCCCAGACCAACCAATGCTAGAACCAAACCAGGAAGACCAGTTCCCAATCATAGATGTCGACCCCTATGAGATCTCCAGAATTCCCCCACCAAACCCCATATTTCAATGTACCGACCTGAACCCTTTAGACCCATTCTAGAACAGTGACTGGTATAAGCAGAGTATAATATGTAACCCATACCCTTACGAACACCCCATACCTCGATACCCTGACCCAGTACCAGCACCATTACCTCCCATGAGTGAAGAAAATCTGCAGGAACTTCGCCAATGGGGCGATGAGTTAGTTGAAGAAGGAGATAGAATTCATCAGATAAGAGAGAAGTTCGTTTGGAAATACGACGAGCATGAGATGCAATATTGGATGAATGAGACCTAGAATAATACCTAGATATGTGTGCAACTTTGTATTTTGATATATATATATATATATATATAGGGTAGGGATCCTAAGAGAAGTCCACCCTATTTGAAAAACTTGAGAAGCAATCTGGACCACACATTTTCCCTAAGCAAAAAAATGCAAAAAAAGGTGAAAAAAATGCAATATTTTTTTTTTTTTTTTGGAAAAATCGCAGCTTTTTCTTTAAAGATTAAATTTTTTATTTTTTATTTAAAAAAAAAAATTTGGGATATATACACATGTGTATATTGTTAATCTTTTAACTATACATATATGTATATTGTCAATTATACATATATGTATATACATGTTTAAAATTGAAAAAATATGTGTTATAAATCCTAAACCTTATACCATAAACACTAAAGCTAAACCCTAAACCCTAAACCCTAAAGCTAAACCCTAATTCTAAACCCTAATGCTAAACCCTAAAGCTAAACCCTAATTCTAAACCCTAAAGCTAAACCCTAATGCTAAACACTAAAGCTAAAACTAAACCTTAAAGCTAAACCCTTAATGCTAAACCCTAATGCAAACCTTAAAGATAAAGCTAAACCCAAAAGTTAAAGCTAAACCCTAATGCTAAACTCAAAAGCTAAACCCTAATGCTAAACCCTAATGTTAAACCCTAAATACTATTACTAAACGCTAATGCTAAACCCTAATGCTAAACCTTAAAGCTAAACCCTAAACCATAAAGCTAAACCCTAAACCCTAATGCTAAACCCTAAATACTAATGCTAAACCCTAAATAACACTTATTTTTCAATTTTAAACATGTATATACATATATGTATAATTGACAATATACATATATGTATAAATCCCAAAAAAAAAAATTAAAAAAAATAATAAAAAATTAAATCCTTAAAGAAAAAGCTGCGATTTTTCCAAAAAAAAAATAAAAAAAAAATTTGCATTTTTTTACATTTTTTTTGCATTTTTTTGCTTAGGGAAAATGTGTGGTCCAGAATGCTTCTCAAGTTTCTCAAATAGCCTACTACTTCTCACATGATCCTTATCCTATATATATATATATATATATAAATAACCAACTAAAATAGATATCGATGCATAACTACTAGTATGTTTAATTTTCAGTTGTAATATGTAATCGATGGATAGATATCTAAAAAGAGTAAAGTCGCAATGTTCGACGATTTTGATCAATCTGTTGTGTGATTGTTTGTATTGAATTTCATTCTGTGATAATTAATGCCAGATAAAATGTTTCCAATTCAGATGGACAATGAAGTAAATCAGGAAAACCCGAATAACGAAAACCAAATAGATAACAGTGCCATCCAACATATAGTAGCACAAGGAATTATAGATACTATGCCCTATATTATCAAGACTGTTAAAGAAGTAGAAAATAATAAATCTACAATTGGAAGTAAACGCCAACCCACTGAACCAAATCACAATGTGAACGAAAATAACGGACCAATAATCCAAGCTCAAATTCCTAAAAGAAGAAGAACCATCTCTTACAGTTGTTCTTATAAAGAATTCTTGGCTTGCAAACCAATAGAATTATCAGGCAATGAAGGAGCCATTTCAGCCTTGTGCTGGATAGAAAAGACAAAAGCAGTCATAAAAATAAGTAAATGTGCAGATGAAGATAAGATTATGTTTGCTTCTAATCTTTTCAAAAATGCAGCCTTAGAATGGTGGAATACTATTCTTCAGTCTAGAGGAAGTGACAGAGTTTATAATATGGAATGGACTAACTTTAAAGAGATAGTCGAAAGAAAATTATGTCTTCCTCACGAAAAGGAACAAATCGCCAATAAGTTCTTAAATCTTAAAATGACTGGAATAGACTGCAAAGGTTATGCTACCATATTCTTTGAATATGCTAGAATAGTGCCAACCTTAGCCTCACCTGAACCAGTATTAATCTCCCGTTACGTTTGGGGATTAATTAGTGGGATCAGACACGTAGTCAAGGCAGCTAGGCCATAAACCATAGAAGAAGCAGTAGAACTAGCCAACACCCTGACTGATTAATTTGTACGCACACAAGAGGAAAACCAGAGAAAGAACCTAGCTCAAAGGCTTACCCAGGAATTTCGCTACGGTAATTCCAACTGTGGAAAAAGTACAGGTTCTTCCTTTGCACCTTACTGCAAGTATTGCAAAGGAAGCACTCTGGAAGGTGCTCAATATACTGTAACTTTTGCAAAATGTCTAGACACAAGGAAGAAGATTGTAGGAGGAAACCTAGCAAAAGGCTATGCTTCAATTGTGGAGAAACTGTGCACATCAAACCGAACTGTCCAAAACTAGCTCTAGCAGCAACCAGCAAAGCTAAGACAACTGAAGGACCCAAGAAGAATGCCAGAGCATTCGTTCTGATAGCTGAAGAAGCTAAAATAATTCCGGATGTGACTACTGGTACGTTTTTAGTTAATGACATTTTTGCCAAAGTATTATTTAACTCTGGTGCAAATCAAACTTTTATCAATACTTCTTTCTACAAACTTCTCAATCAACCATTAACCAAACTTCAACAAGACTGTCTGGTAGAGACGGCAAACGGAGAATCCATTAAGATTAGTGAAATCTTGCAGGGAGCAAGACTAGAAATTTTGAACCATCATTTCTCTGCTAACCTTTACCCAATGAATCTAGCTGGATTCAATATTGTATTTGGATGGATTGGTTGGTAGCCAATCGTGCCAATATTTTATGTGATCAAAAGTCAGTACAAGTAAGTACACCATGTGGTAAAAAGATCACAATCAAAGGAGATAAGCCAACCAGGTCAGCAAAATTCATCTCGGTGATGAAAACTGCAAGTTGTGCAAGGAAAGGAGCAATAGTGTATATGATTTCCATAATCTTTAACACTAAAGGAAAAGAATTAAAAGATATTCCTATAGTATCTAAATTCTCAGAAGTTTTTCCAGAAGAATTACCTGGATTACCGCCTGATGGAGAGGTTGAATTTAGAATTCACCTAATACCAGGGATGGCAACGATTACCAAAGCACCATATCGACTAGCACCAACGGAGATGCAGGAAATGAAGAAACAATTGGACGAACTTCTTGAAAAAGGTTTTATACAACCTAGTTCATCTCCATGGGGAGCGCCGGTTTTGTTTGTTAAGAAGAAAGACGGATCAATGCGTATGTGCATAGATTACTGAGAATTGAACAAGGTTACGATTAAGAATCGGTACCCACTACCGAGAATCGATGATCTGTTCGATCAACTTCAAGGAGCCCGATTCTTTTCTAAGATCGATTTACGCTTAAGATATCATCAATTGAAAGTACAGGAAAAGGACATTCCTAAAACTGCTTTCAGAACAAGGTGCGATCATTATGAATTTATAGTTATGCCATTTGGTTTAACCAATGCCCCAGCCATATTTATGGACATGATGAACAGGATATGTAAACCATATCTGGATAAGTTCATAATTGTCTTTATAGATGATATTCTAATTTACTCTAAGAGTAAAGAGAAACATGCATAGCATTTGCATACACTTCTGACATTATTGAGAAAAGAGAAGCTTTATGCTAAATTCTCAAAATGTGAATTTTGGTTACAAGAAGTGCAATTCCTTGGACATCTGGTTAATCATGAAGGAATTCATGTGGATTCCACAAAGATCGAGGCAATTACTAATTGGAAAGTCCCTGAGTCGTCAATGGAAGTAAGAAGTTTTCTTGGACTGGCAGGATATTATAGACGTTTTATTCAAGATTTTTTCTATAATAGCCATTCCATTAACCAAACTGACCTGCAAATCAGTTAAGTTTGAATGGGGACCAAAACAAGAAGAAGCCTTTAAGATTCTTAAGCAAAGGTTAACCAACGCACCCATACTCGCGTTACCAGAAGGAACTGAAGACTTTATAGTCTATTGTGATGCGTCTACGTTAGGATATGGATGTGTGTTGATGCAACGTCAAAAGGTTATAGCTTATGCCTCTAGACAACTTAAGAAACATGAAGAGAATTACACAACCCATGATCTAGAGTTAGGAGCCATAGTTTTTGCCCTTAAGATTTGGAGACACCATCTATATGGAAATAAGTTTGTTGTCTTCACGGATCATAAGAGTTTAAGGCATATTTTTGGGAAAAAGGAATTAAATATGAGACAGAGACGTTGAATGGAGATTCTTAGTGATTATGATTGTGATATTCAGTATCATGCTAGAAAAGCTAATATAGTAGCTGATGCTTTAAGTCGAAAATGTCACGAGAAGCCAAAACGAGTACGCTCTCTTAAGTTAAATCTGCAGATAGATTTAAATGAGCAAATTAGAGAGGTATAAGAAACAACATTCAAGGATGATATTGAAGGTTTAAAAGGAATGATTAAGGAATTAGAACAAGGATCAGATGGAATTTGGAAGTTCCATAAGAAAAGGATGTGGATACCTAAACAAGGAAACTTATGCCACATAATTCTAGAAGAAGCCCATAAGTCTAAGTATACGATACATCCCGGTAGTGATAAGATGTATCAATATCTAAGAAAGAATTTCTGGTGGATAGGAATGAAAAAGGATATAGCCAACTATGTTGCTAAATGTCTGACCTGTTCACAGGTTAAAGCTGAACATCAGAAACCATCAGGATTATTGCAGCAATTAGAAATGCCAATATGGAAATGGGAATTGATAACAATGGACTTTGTTACCAAATTACCCAAGACACGAAAAGGTAATGATACAATCTGGGTGATTGTTGACAGATTAACTAAATCTGCTCATTTCTTACCAATGAAGGAAACTTTCAGTATGGAACAGTTAGCCAAATTATATGTAAATGAAATAGTTTCATTACATGGAATTCCTTTATCTATCGTATCTGATAGAGATAGCCGTTTTACTTCTCATTTTTGGACAAGTTTCCAAAAAGCAATGGGAACCAGGTTAAATCTAAGCACAGTTTATCATCCTCAAATGGAAGGACAAAGAGAAAGGACAATACAAACAATGGAAGATATGCTTAGAGCCTATGTAATTGATTTCGGAGGAAATTGGGATGATCATCCACCATTAATAGAATTTTCCTACAATAACAACTATCATACAAGCATTAATGTTGCACCTTTTGAAGCACTTTATCGACGAAAGTGCCGAACTCCAGTCTGTAGGGTAGAAATTGGAGAAAAGAAACTATCTGGACCAGAGATAGTACAAGAAACAACGGACAAGATTATTCAAGTCAAGGAAAGACTAAAAGCAGCACGAGATCGTCAAAAGAGTTATGCATATAACAGACGAAAACCTTTGGAATTTCAAGTAGGAGATAAGGTATTGTTAAAAGTTTCTCCATGGAAATGAATAGTCAGATTCGTTAAAAGCTGAAAGCTAAGCCCCAGGTATGTTGGACCTTTTGAGATTATTAGAAGGATGGGACCCGTAGCTTATCAGCTACAACTGCCAGAGGAAATGGCAGGAATATATGATGTGTTTCATGTATGTAATCTCAAAAAGTGCTTAGCAGACGAATCATTAGTGATACCTCTTAAGGACATATAGGTAAATGAGAAACTTAAGTTTGTATAGAAACCTATTCAAATCAAAGATATTAAGAATCTCAAACACAAGAGACTAGTTTTTGTCAAAGTGAAATGGGATTCCAAGAGAGGAACAAAATACACTTGGGAGCTCGAGTCAGAAATGCAAAGGAAATATCTAAACCTGTTCCAGTAGATCTCGAGGACGAGATCTAAAACAAGGTGGGGAGGATATAACAACGCTCCTAAAACCCTTAACAAGACCCTAAACATTCCTAATATACCCCGTATGCGAGAAACGGGCCTAGAATACCCTAATATTTATAAAAATCAAACAAAAACACAAAAATAGGGTTGTGACGGGCCGTGACCCGGAACCCCTTAACTGTCGCGGGGCGCGAGCTAGCTGACTTGCCGGACATACAAGTCCGCCACGTGTCCGGTTACGTATCAAGGCTACACCCTTGACTCACCAAGGCTAGTGCCTAGCCAGTCTACCTCGCGGGCCGCGAAGGCCGACCCCGTATCTCTCGCGGGGCGCGAGCCGCCATCCGTCAGCCCTATGAAAAGGGCGATCAAGCTCATTTGATCGTCGTTCAATTTCTGAATTCTCTCTCAACTTCTGTTAGTCAAAATACTCTGGTATTATACCCCTATAAAGCGAAGCTCTGCCTAGCTGTAAGTATTATAACCCCCGATCATGTATTTGTTACCCTAGACGATCGATCTAGGGCTCCGTAACGCATGTCAAGGCTCTGCCTAACTCAGTCACTGGAGTTCTGTCTCTTGTTACACCCGATTGATCTAGGACTCCGTAATGCATGTCAAGGCTTTGCCAGACTCAGTCATTGGAGTTCTGTCTCGATTTGTACGGTTAATGTGATTTGGGTTATCTTACTAACATGTGTGCATTGTTTAGTTTTTAATAGATAATAACCAGGAGATTCACCAGGAAGCTTTATTTTTACCTAAGTAAACAATGTGAGTACATTCTTTTTTTATAAACCTTTTTGTGAGTACATCTTACTTTTTGTCACCTTTTTACCAAAACCTCAAATGTTTTCAATTATACTTAACAATGATTGAGTATGTATTCTACAATTACTGCCAGTACGTTGGGGTTTTGTATACATTATTGTAATCTGTTACTATTGGACAAAAAGTTAGCCAATGAGTAACATGACCCACAAGTCAGGTGTTGACAGTACTGAATGAGTAACTGTGTAGATATGAACAATGTAATCGCTCTCAATACTGTAAAGTTATAAAACTGTTTTGATTAAACTAGGATGCACTCGCCAGTATTTCTTGCTGATAAAACCTTTTTAAAACGCGTTTCAGGTAACTTAATGTGAAGCCAATAGAAGCCAGCTGGAGAGCACTGAAGGCTTAAAGTTGTGGCTATAAAAGTTACCTAAATAAAAAGGAGTTTTGTTTTCAATAAATTAGGGTTTACCCCTACAAATGTATTGTCAAATGAAACTTGGGTTTTACCCCATTTATTTATTATAAAAAGTTTTGTTAGTGCATACATCTGTCGACTTCGTCTTGTATCGATTCTTAGTCTTAGAATGTTAGATTAGGGCGCATTTTACGAGAAAATAGGAAGATTATTGTATTTAGTGAAGAGGTTTCGCTCATAGGGTCATTTGCAGTAGGTTCGCTTATAAGGACATAGGGGTTTCGCTTTTATGGTCACAATGGGGGTTTCGCTTTTATGGACATGTCCATATGAGCGAAACCTAGTCCCTATAAATACCCTATGAACGAAATCAGTTGTATGTGTTCTTGTTATCCATACCGAGGTGCTGCCGGTATGAGATTTGGCTGTAAACGTTGTTATATCAATCAGAAAGGTGATTTAAGTGAAGATCTAGCTGTTTCTACGTTGATTACTTGTTTTCCGCACCTGTAATTGACTAAAACTCCTCTGATAGACTCGTTCGGGTCAGAATACGATCCTACAAGTGGTATCAGAGCTTCAGGAGTAGGAGTTCTACAGAGATTTGCTGGATTTCATCATAAATTCTTACTTCTACATCTTCTTTCTTCATCAGAACAAGATTTACCGGTCGAAATTCGTTCAAATTTTCACAGACTAAAGGAAATTGATCATAGACAAATCCCTGAAAGTTTGAGCCTAAAATTCGAACTAAAAATGGTCCAAAATAACCCCCGAGTTGGTTTCGCTCATACAGAAAAGCCCTGATTTCGCTTATTCATACATCAGGTTTCGCTCATAAGACATAGGTTTCGCTCATTTGGACCACCTGGTTTCGCTCTTGTGTACATTATAACTCTGGTTTCGCTCATAAGGACTCCAATATGACATATTTCGCTTTTGTGACCACCAACAAGACATGGTTTCGCTTTTGTGACCACCCATAAGACCCTATTTCGTTTTTTGTGTCAACCCAAGACACCTAGTTTCGCTCATATGGCACATACAGAATACAAGGCACAACAAAATTCCTATTTCGCTCATAAGGACCCTGATTTCGCTCTTAAGTACACCCAAGAACACTGATTTTGCTCTTAAGGTTCCTACAAGTCCCTGATTTCGCTCCAAAGTCAATCCAGAACCCTGATGTTGTTCCAAAGCTGATTATTGGTTAATTTCGCTCCAAAGTGCCTGTGTTTGAACAACATGCATTGAAAAATGGATACTGAGTTTTACAACGCATTTGCTACAACCCCGGCTAGTCCATTCGACATTACTAAGGCACATGGGAAAATGATTGAAAATGCAAACAAGAAGGCTTACTATGGCATCATGGATCAAGATGACGAGAAAGTGGCTGATGGTTTTAGCTGGGACAAGTACATTCCAGCTGATCCTAATGTTAAAGCTTTTATTGCTCAGATTGTTCAAAAGCCAGAGTTGATAAAGGAATGGATGGTTGTGATGTCGGATGATGAGGAGAGTCAAGATGGAAAATCTGTTTCTTCAGAAAGTAGTGATGAAGAGATGGAACAGATAAATTTGGGAAAAACTCATTTATCTTCTGACACTTTTGAATTTTATTTTGCAGAAAAATTGAAGAAACTGAAAGAAAGGAAAGCTGCAAAGGAAATGAAAGAGGTCAAAGTGATTGAGAAGATTGTGGAAGTTGAAAAGATAGTTGAAGCCGAGAAGATCGTTGAAATCACAAAACCCTGTCTTACATGTTTAGAGTCTTGTAAACAATGTATCGAAAAAGATGAGAGGTTTAGTGAGTTAGAAAAGTTGAAAGAACAGTTGTTGTTTGATGTAAAGAATTTGAAAAAATCGTATGATGTATTGAACAGACATGTGAATAGTCTGGAGAAGACTAATTCTGAAAGAGAAAAAGCTTTGAAGATGATGAATGCTACCATGATGACAAAGCAGAAAGAGATCAACTTGTACATAGAAGAATGTGCAAAGTAGAAGAAAGAGTTGGATAGTGAAGCAACTAAGAATGAAAGAATCAGAAGATTGCTGCAAAGTTATAAAGGTTGTGATTACATAATTGATAGAATTTATCCAACAATTGAAGGATTTGAAGCGTTTAAAGGCGAAGAAACAAAGCCAAAGAAGAAGAAGGATACTGGTAAGAAACAGGGTGTATGTTATAATAAGTGTTCACCTCCGATTTGGGAAGGGTACTCACCTAGAAAACCTAACGAGGAAGAACTAAAACAGGCGGTCAATATTAAGTTAGAATCCGAGATAACTGATGTTTTACCGGACAATATTGATGTCACGTTCACAGCGTCCGACACAGATCATGAGTCAGAACTGATAAAAAGAGTGGTTGATCAGGTGTTGGATAAGGATGAGGAGTCAGAGTCAAAGTCCGAGTCCGAAAGTTCGTGTCAGTCAGTCGGGAGTTCAAATTCATCCGAAAAGAGTTCAAAATCATCGGGAAAACGGGTTTACAGTAAAGAGTTTTTGTTGACAAAATCTAATTTGAATGATGAAACATTTGAAGTTGTATATACTTTGAATGATTCTGACAAATTATATTTTGATAAAGAGTTTCCAATAAGAGGTGTCAAAACTGATTTGATAAAAAAGGTTTTCAAACTAACAGAAATTAATATTTCAGAAATAAAAGATGAAAATCTTAATGTAAAACCTAAACCTTACACCTCAAGAGTACAACAACGTTTGAACAAGAAAAAGGGTTACAATTCTGGTTCTGGTTTTCAAAAGAAACCAAATCACAATCGTAGCTACAAAAAGAAAGGACTTGGTTTTATTCCAGCAGAAAACTATAAAAATGAAAAATTTTCTAAAATAAATACAAAATTTGTTTCAGGTACAAGCTCGGAAGAGGAAGCAAAAAGCCCATTCTGGAAACAATCTAACCAAGAATTTCTTGCCGAGAAGAGAAAGAATGGAGCTTATGTGAAGAAAGAGACAAGAACCTATTTCCGATGCAATGAAGCTGGTCACATTTCATGGAACTGTCCGAAAGCGACAAACACAAAACAGGGAGTTTCTGGAAAACTGAAAGAAGTTATTGTTGATAAAACCGAACCACCAACTGAAAAATTTAAAGTTTTCAAAAATTCAACATTTGAAGTTGGTGAATGTTCGAAGAGATTTTACAGGCGAAGTGTGAAACTTGACAACCAAAAATGGGTTGTTAAGAAATCAGAAGTAAAATCTGGCGATGAATCTGATTCCACAAAATCAGAGGAGCCACAGTTTGATGAGAGTGATGAAAACTCAGTTCCTTCAATGGATGATGAGAGTTTTCCACCATTGAGGACTGAAAATTTTAAAAGGAAAACTGGAAAGTCTGAAATCTCAAATCAATTTTATTCTGAAAAAAATGAATTTGATGTTGAAAAAGCGTTTAATGGGAATGTAAAGAAAATTTTTGGAAAGATGGTTGATGGGAAGGTTAAAGGGGTAAAAGATTTTTATGCTACAAAGAAAGCAACTTACAGCCCAACCCCTAGTGAAGTTGAGAAGGTTACACCCAAAGCTGGTCAAGCTTGGGTGTCTGTGTTCTTTACTTGAAAAACCTGACTTGCCGAAGATCCCGAGTTTGTAATTGTGGATCAGGAATCGGCATCTTTCTTAAAAATTGATTGTGTAAATAAATCTTAAAGTTTGTTAAATTTTACAGATTGTGAATTGCCGGAGCTTCCAGGTTGGTAAGTGCGAAGCAGGAATCGGCATCTTGATTGGTAACATGTATTTGTGTAGATGTTTATTCCTACATGTGGTTATATGTTTTGGATATACTTACAAGTGGTAAGAGGTTGATTCTGACAAAGTGATTACTCAAGGTCATTAGGTTGAACTTGATGTAATCCTGATACAAGAGATTGAATGGACAATATGATGAACCAAACCCCTAATTTTACAAGTGATAAAATCAACAAAACTTATTTTCTGGAAAAATCATTTTGGTTAAAACAAACTTAAGTGTTTTGAAATCATAATGAGAAAATAGTTTTGTGTAAGGGGGAGTTCTGATTGTTTATGCCAAGTGGATGGCGAATTGACGCAATTCGATATCGGTTGTCACTTTACCGTATAGTTTGTTTTCAAATTTCCTAAAATGTGTTTGCATTTTAGGGGGAGTAGAAATTTCAGAAAATCAAAAAACATTTGAAAATTTGAAAAAGACAAAAACATGATAAAAACAAAAATGAGTTTTGGTGTCAAAGAAGAGGAAATGATAGTACATCAGTAGATAGTTACAGTATGCTAAAGAAATGTAATGTTTAAATAGCGTTAAACAGTCTCACTGATGATATGCCGATAGGTTTTCATACATTTAGTAAACTTTTTCGGGATATAAACATAAATTCAAACTTGCTTATTTCGTGGGGAACACTACTTGGATATATAGGTAACCCCTGAAATCTCGTTTGAAATGTCCCTCTTTCGGAGATACTAGGTCTTTATGCTCAGTGATATCTGGGGTATTATCCCGGGACTTCTGCTGAAAGAAATTTCTGACCTAGTCCCCGTATAATACTTTCTGCAATGCTTGAAATATAGCGCCGCCCTCAGCAAATTGATGAAACAATAAAATTGATAGTCATTGCTTTTGTAATACAAAAGATCCTCTAAAGGGGACCCACCAAAAGTCGAAGCCGTCATCTCTCTGCGTATACGGGAGTATCGACTTGAGCTCTCACGGCCCTCGCAATTTAACCCCTGATAGATATCATCTGTGGTATACTCACTTGTAAGACTGAATATTGGGATCTGGATACGGGAGTATATTCAAGAGGTGGGACACATGAATGAGTTTAAGTCCTTAAAACATCTAACTCATATCCTGAATCAGTTGAAATTTGTGTGAGAATTTAAGTGGATCAGTATATCGGCAATCTAAGTGAATTGTTTATTTCTTAATGTGTAACTAAGCTCAACGGTACTCGTGATTTGTCATAAACTGATATGATCCTCTTGCACAAAACTCACAAAAATAGTGTCTGTAAATATTTCTTTACTGCATTTATTTACATTCAAAAATTCAAAAAGATTTTCCGTGTGTTTTAGCATAAATTTTTTGAAAAATCAAAAAGATTTTCGACAACTGGTGTTGGAGAGCTGATTTTCAAAATTCCAAGTGCTAAACATGATGACATTGTTGTAAGGGGGAGTATGTCTTAATTGTCAAAATATGTTTTTAAATCAACAAGTGGTTCATTTTGTGTGTATGATCTGAGGGAGAGTTGGTGTTGATGCATATGTTTATGAGAGGGAGTCATCTGTTTATATCAGCATGTTAGTGCATACAAATTGTTAAATTTAGAAAATTTATTTCTGGGTTAAGAATGTGCAGGTTTAGCCACTGATTGATCCTAAGAAGCTGTGAGATGGAAAGCCAAACAACGATCCTTAAGCTGATGATGCTGATGAACTGAAGAATTGTCAGCATATCGCAAGGGGGAGTCTGAAGATCTGAAAAAAGAGATTGAGATAGAGAAGCCCAAAGACAGATCAAGACTGAGAAGCCCAAAGACAGATCAAGACTGAAGATGCGAAGACTCGACACTTAAGACTCGTCAACATCTGAGGGGGAGTCTGTTAGTGCATACATCTGTCGACTTCGTCTTGCATCGAGTCTTAGTCTTAGAATGTTAGATTAGGGCGCGTTTTACGAGAAAATAGGAAGATTATTGTATTTAGTGAAGAGGTTTCGCTCATAGGGTCATTTGCAGTAGGTTCGCTTATAAGGACATAAGGGTTTCGCTTTTATGGTCACAATGGGGGTTTCGCGTTTATGGACGTGTCCATATGAGCGAAACCTAGTCCCTATAAATACCCTATGAACGAAATCAGTTGTATGTGTTCTTGTTATCCATACCGAGGTGCTGCCGGTGTGAGATTTGGCTGTAAACGTTGTTATATCAATCAGAAAGGTGATTTAAGTGAAGATCTAGCTGTTTCTACGTTGATTACGTGTTTTCCTCACCTGTAATTGACTAAAACTCCTCTGATAGACTCGTTCGGGTCAGAATACGATCCTACAAGTTTGGTGGTTTAACTCTGATAAAATATTTCCTAACTACGGTCCTGATGTCTCATTTCTGCTGCCAAATTAATAAACACCGATACCACCCGCTTTGCATGAACGGTCGAGGCTGCCCGCCTCTCGGGGTAGGTGTTGGGGGCTGCGACATTCATGGTCCTTTACAAGCTAAGATAACCATACAAACTCTACATTAACCATCCCCAAACCATTCAATACACATTATATGTATGTATTCATATAAAACCTAAAAACAACAAGTTTCTGTTGCTGATGTAATTTGCTTCCAGATCTTCTATGATTCGATAACAAAAAGAATATTCTCACCTGCTGCTGCATTAAGAAAACAGACAAGTCATTTAGCAAATCCAATTCCTCCTATTTCTTACGTAGTTTCTTCTTCAAAACAAATAAGTTTACGTTCAATTTAAGATTTCAATCTCTTACTTCCTTGAAAGGCGGTAGTATGCAGTGGTGGTTAGATGGTTTCACGTGATGCGGGGTTACTGAATGAATGGGAAACATGAAGAAAGGATTCAACATATCCATTGTTGGTTGCAAATTTATCGATTAAACGTTGGTGTCACGCCTACAATAAGCTATGGGTGAGATAGGGAATTGACGATGAATTGTCAGGGGAGAGCTTTGCGTAGTTGTCATTTGTGAGTTGGAGCAATGGTTTAGCGTTGAACAACCACAAAAATCCGGTGGATGTTTGTGCGTTATTAGAAGATGGTCCTTGAGGTTTGGCCACTTTTGTCACTTTAGTAAAAAACTCAAACCTTTTGAATCTGGGTCCCTATGGTTTCAGTTTTATTGCCAGTTTCATCCAAAAGAAAAATCTGGTCAGATTTTTCATTTAACATCCATCTTTTTTTTTCTTTTTCTTCCCTTTTAATGAAGGGCAAAATTGTCAGATTTTTTTAATTTGTTATAAAAAACACTAGTAGACCATTTTACCATTCATTAAAAGGGAGAAAAAAGACAAAAAAAAAAAAAAAACTCTATGTTAACTGAAAAATCTAACCAGATTTTGATTTTGGATGAAAATAACAACAAAATTAAAACCACAGGGACACAAATTTAAAAGGTTTGAGTTTTGACTAAAGTGGCAAAAATGTGACAAAACCTTAGGGACCATTTTGGCAGTTTACTCTTAATTTAATTTAGCAAAGTATTTCAAATGTGGCTTGGGCTAAAAATAAAACGCAATCCAAATTCCTTTCATAGGAAAAGGATCTATGGGCAGCCCAACTTAAAGCTCTATCTGTTATTCATTTAACTTTTATTTTAGATCCATTTTCAGTTACTTAACTGGCTCTAAATGTTTTGAGGCCCAAAAACAAAGCGTTCATAACAGGCAAACAACCAACATGTGCAAAGTATCGTCTCATATATAATGAGACGTTTCTTATCGCTAGTGTAAAGTATGCTTATTCTTGTGTAGTTTTTAATATTTAATTAATTATAATCATGCACGCCACCTACTCGATTAAATGCATCTTTAAGTTCTTAGTTCCCATTTAGATTTACTTTTCACTCGTTTTCTTGTTACAATAGAACTTTTTGATATTCTTTCATAGCCTGTTGGATATTTTTGGTTAACTTTGAATATTAACACAAGTTGGGCCTATTTTTGGTTATATATGTGCACAATGTTTGATATTTCTGGTTAACTTTGAATATTAGCACAAGTTGGGCCTAGTTGGGCCTATTTTTGGTTATATGTGTGCACAATGTTAGATATTTTTTGTTAACTTTGAAAATTAGCACAAGTTGGACCTATCAGAAGAAAATTCCTGGAAGCTCTAGTGATAGTTACAGATTTAGACATATTATGACTTTTAGTTAGAAAAGATACAATGGAAGTAGTCAAGTAGAACTCCAATTCTGAAACTCTTGAACGTAATACATAACACATATTAGTCATGAAGATGGACCATTTGCTTTTCCACAATTGTGTAATGGTGTGGTGTGCATAGAATCTGAAGAATATATTTCATTTAATCCATCATGAAATTTCGTGTCAATTTCCTTTCTCTTCTCCTACAAAATAAATACTTGAACATACAAAAACATGGCTCTAAGGTAAGGGCCGTCTGAAGAATTTGAGGTCATGTACGAATAGAAAAAATAGGGCCCTAGAAATAAACTTATATATAACAAAATTGGTCGCAGTTGTGATATTTTCCTAATTTTTAATTGTGATATTGTCTAATTTTTAATTGTTTAACAGGTTTAGTTAGGTAACCGGGCTAAAAGACTAATAGGTTTTAGTTGGGTTTTAAATTTAATTAGTTGGTGAGTGTTGGGTGTCGCGCATTGCGGCGGTGACATTAATGTAGTTATAAACATAGTTTTGAATGCGATGGTATATTGAGAAATCACAAAAAAAAAAAAAAAAAAACAAACAAAAAATCGTGGCGGTAAAAATAAGTTTTAAGAAACTGGAAAACGAATTTAAAAAAATGTATAACTAAAAGAGAAATTGGCCTGTAATAATCTCACCTAGACCTTATTGGCCATTAATAATCCCACCTCAGAATATTCCCCCCACACGTCCCACCTTTCACTTATTTTTCCTACAATGGTCTCCCGTTAAAAAAACTTAACGGAGTTAAGTTTTTTTCCAAATTACAAACAAATTTTTAGGGCTTTTGATTAGAACGACGGTACGAGTCCATTGATGTAAAACTTGCCTCGAAACGGTGCTCCAAACGATGAAAACAACGCTTCAATTCGGGTGTTTAAATTTCCAATTAACCAAAATCAAGTCACTTGGAGCACCATTTCGAAGTAAGTTTTACATCAATGGACTCGTATCATGGTTCTGATCAAAAGCCCTAAAAAATATGTTTGTAATTTGGAAAAAAAACTTAACTCCGTTAAGTTTTTTTAACCGGGGACCATTGTAGAAATATAGGTAAAGGTGAGACTGGTGGGGGAATATTCTGAGGTGTGATTATTAATGGCCAATAAGGTTTTGGTGACATTATTACATTCCAATTCCCCTAACTAAAAACATAAAACCATAACTACTTCAAAAAAGAATTTAGTTAAATAAAAGAATCAGTTAACATAAACACTTTTGGAATAGATAAATAGATCTTTAAAAAACATATTAACGAACTCGTACGGGAAAATGAAAAAAACATGTAAAATACTTTAATTTTGTTGATCAAGAAAGTAGAAAGTGTAAAAAAACTAAAAAAACTTAAATACATCGTGCCAGTTGAAAGTGCAAAAACAAAAAAAAAATTAAATAAATTGGGCATGAACCAGATATACCACCATTTTTTTATATATAAATTCATTTTTAGGGGCTCTTTTTTTCTACTCCACACAAGGTCGTGGGCTAGCAACTACTACTTATCTTTTAAATTCTGCATTATCATTTCTTGATAGAATGATATCGTCAACATAAACGACTTAACTACCATTAGGCTGGTAAAGAATAAACATAAACAAGTTAATAAAAAAAATGAACCTACAATCCATTTCGTATCTTTTGCGTCCATATAGCTTAAACAATAAATATTTGTTGTTACGTTCCATCCTCTCTAATTGTGTTTCGTTAGACTGTCGCTACTTGGATATTTATAAATGTGTCAAGTAAAGTAATTACATTTTATCATTCTTGGTATCAACTCGCAACACACTTTGGGTTTCCTCGAAAAAGGTAGACATGATTTGTTAACATGTAGTAGAAAATTTGGATGCACAATTATTGTTGTCTATCGATAACAAACAAACTAAATGGTTCTTATGTGGATGACCTTGGAGGATATAATCATCATGCATCTAGTGATTTTGGATTATTTGTAGAAAGTTTGTTAACTTCTAAAATTTTGAATAAATTTGTCAATTCGTAGTATATTTTGGTTTTAATATATATGTGTGACTTTGAATACATTTATTTATAAATAATATAAATAAAACCAGAAAACTTGTTAAGTTACATCAAAACAGAAGGTAGACGGGCAACAAGCTGCGCTGCCAACCCTTTCTGAATTGCAAACCCCAACCTCCCAAACACAAACCCCTGCCCCCTTGGGGTCGAACAATTGCTGTGGATAACCCGTTGAACCCTCGTCAAGAAGTTGATGGCTTCTGGCGCTAGGGAGCCAAAAGTATCAAAGGCAAAAGGGATAAAGACATGTTGGTTCTCTGCGCAAGCTTTAGCGTGCTTATCCACTTTCTTTGATTCTGCCTTTCTTGCTGCTAGTCCAGCTACAAACCCGTTTTCCCTTAAACCAACTAAAGGGGAAACCCCCGTGAGGTCACAAATTTGTATGTAAACTCGGTCCTAATAATATACCATGAAGTATGTCCCGAACTATATATGTGGATATGGTTAGGTTGCCATCCGTCACAAACTAAATTTGTCACGCGTAATTTTTTAATCTGTATGGTAATCGCAAAGTCTGTCGTAGTTATTTTCTTAGCAAAAATGTTAAAAATATAAATAGGGATTCAAGCCTGATCATAATATCCTATTGTATACGCTCTTATTGGATCTTGTTTGAAAGTGGAAGGACTTAAGTGACAAAGTCTGAACAATGAAGGGCTGTTGTGGAACTATAAAGTAGAGCTGAGGGCTAGTTGATAGTAGATGGAGAAGTTAAGCGGATAATGAGTAGTTCTCAATATATATGGCTGAGATATTTCAGTGAGGATTCATTATCATCTTCCCCTTATCCGCTCTGTTAGTCTGATGAACTCAACAACTCAGTCAATCAATTAATTGCTTACCTGCTGCAGTTCAAAAGATTTCATGTATAGTCTGGTTGCTCATATGTATAAGTTACATTCTCCTTTCTTTTGTAAGTTCTAACCCACTAATTGTCACTCTTTTTTACTTTATAAACAGAAACATGACAACAACAATCGCCAAGTTTGCTCACTTACGAATCCCACTTGAAGACATACAAAATGCCACCGACAACTTTCATCATGATAACATCATCGGACGCGGTGGATTGGGACATATATACAAAGGACAACTCCAGCGGTCCGGGGAGTTGATCAAGATATCTGCGCTAAGGTTAGATCGTAAGCACGGTGAAGGAGTCTTCGCGTTCTGGACAGAAGTTTCAATGCTTTCTGATCTCAAGCATCCAAATATAGTCTCTATTGTTGGATTTTGTGATGAGAATCATGAGAAAATCATCGTAACCATGTATGAGGCCAAATATGGAAGTCTCAAAGAGCATCTAAACAGCCCGAACCTCACATGGACACAAAGATTGAAGATATGTGTAGGCGTGGCTCATGCGTTGAGTTACCTTCTTTATGATGAGGGACGTGGTTATGGTGTAATACATCTTAACATTAATAGCTCAACAATTTTATTAGACGAGAACTGGGAACCCAAGTTATCCGGTTTTAAAGTTTCCATCAAACAATCACTTGACCGAATGAACCAGGTCGTTCTTTCTGAACCTATTGGCACAATAGGGTATTTGGACCCAGAAATTGGAAAGACCAAAGGTGTGACCTGCAAGTCGGATATCTACGCATTCGGTGTTGTTTTATTCGAAATATTGTGTGGGAGGAGAGCATATATCAAGAACGAGGCTAACAGGTTCCTAGCTCAGTTTGCTAAATATCATTATGAGAACCAAACGGTGCAGGATATTATCCATCCTGATCTAAGGAATCAAATATTCCCGGGATCACTTAGAAAATACTCAAAAACGGCATATTCTTGCTTAAAGGAAGATAGAGTACAACGGCCAAATATGCTCAATGTTGTTGATGAACTTGAGAAAGCACTTGAGAAAGCATCGAAGTTTCAGCCACGACATGAATATTTTGTAAGTCCCTTTGTATTATTTTTTTTTCTTTACGTCTATTACTTCCCATCGTTTTAATTTGGTTTACTCTAAAGAATAGCACTTTAACAAAGAAAAAAGAAACCAAAGTTATCATATAACTTTAGTTAACTTTTAACAAATTGATATATAGTTAATTATACTTAAAATTCGTTGTTAGTTACATTTAAAAAAGGATTTTGTTAGTTACATTTAAAATGAATTTTAATTCTAGTTTACGGTAAACTTTCCATATAACAATTGGTTACTATAAAAAAATATTTTTATCTTTAATTCTTTAGTTACGAGTAAATTGTTTTTTTTTCCTGCATTGCTTCTCTGTATTAAGAAAATGTGCTTGGAACCCATATAACAACCACCTCACCACCGCCACTTACCACTACAAACAAATAAAACCAAAACACATTATTTTTAAGACAAAATTACAGAATTTCATTCTATATTTATAAATGTACCTTTTGTTTACTAACTTGAACAATTATCCTTATTGTCCGTTTACGTTTAGTTTGGTAGATGGAATTTTGAAGGGGATGTTAAATGCTTTCCGTAATTTTCACTAAAAATTTCAACAACGCTACTTCCCTTATTCCACCATTTCCCCCTTGCTACTTAAAAAAATTATACTTAAGAAACCTCAACCCAATCCGAAAAACTAAACGAAAGGAACACCACCTTCTGTCGAAGTTAATAAGCAACACTTGGTGAGGAAGTATCATATTATTTGAATTAATTGTTTTGAATTCAAATTGAGTTGGTTCCCTGATTGTTTAGTTTTTATCTTTTGAATATTGGTAGGACTAGGCTATTGCCCGCGTGAAACGCGGTTTCAACCAAAAACTGATTATTTATATTCAAAATTTAATACTATGTAAAAACACATACATTAGAAGACAAAAAAAAAATTATTCAAATCCCAGAAAAACCTTCCTTGTAAACAGATTCGTGGAATATACATTTTTGTCGCTACTCATCATTCATAATGTTCAATTACTAAAGCAATATTGAAAATAATATGGGACCAAACATGCTCAACCACATATGTCCACATTTATCTACAAGATCGGAATTCTTACTTCCTAAATTCTAGTCCAATAACCACTGTCGCATAGCCCGAAAAGTGTAACCATAAAGTTAAGTTCTTTAAAACTAAAAAAAAAAGTCAAATATGTTATTCAACATAGTCCCATATCCATGTACATGTAGAGCTATATTCATAGTATGTTGATTAGCGTGTAAAAAAGTTTGGTGAGGAATTGAAATCTATACCATATGTTAGGCTTTGACCTGCACGTTGCATAGACTGGGATGGCCCCATCAAATTAACTATTTCTAGAAACTGCGGCCATGCTTCACGCAACGCCCTGGACAATATCATTGTGCAAACAACCAAATGACAATATAACAAGATTAATGCAAATAAGAAAAATACTATCTTAATATAAGAAAAAACGCACCATCATGTATATTTTTAACCGATGAATTGATTTAACATTGAGCTTGGTTAAAATCTCAAAAGTACTATCTCAATAAATGATAATATACCATATGATACATTTTGTGACTAAAAATGCTTTCCTAAATACAAAGAAAGGGTGGTTTTAAATTATTGAATTAATTAAATCTTTGAATTATATATATACAAAATAGTCAGAATATATTTTTTTAAATCTTTGTAGCAGTTAAATATTATGTAATCAGGTTTGTGTCTGGTAAATATTCTTTTACAAAATAACACTTGATCACAAAACTCGAGTAAGCGCTTGATAAACTTGATCAACATCTTTGTCTAGCACGTTGTCTAGCATCGTTGAGAGTCCTAAAAACCTCAACATAAACTTCAACCTTTTTACCTATGGTTGGCTTTATCAGCTACTTGAATAAGCTCCATGCTAGACGAACCTATTAAAACATGAGAGCTAGATATTAACACGTATCCTAAACTGCTAGCTCCAAAGCTTGCTTGACTCTTTTACATTGGTCCTTGGTAATGTCGAAATGCGGCTCACGCCTTGAATAAAGTCCATTTTCTCCGTTCGCCAGTCATCCTAACAAATATAAAACAAACAAAAAAAGAATTTAAAATACATAAGGAGTAAGAACAAAACATCAAATTACCTTAATGCATCTACAATAATACAAAATCCTCTTTGTTTATATGTGAAAACACATAAGAAGGAACAAACGCATACGAAGCAAGAAAAAAAAAGAATAAATTACCTTAGGCTCCCAACTCCTGAATCGAATGGTGCTCGTTTTGTCAAACAAACTTGAATACATTGATTTTTACCCACTTCGATTCTCACTTCCATAACTACATTAAACGCTTGTACATTAGCATTCTTCTTGCCAATAAGATTTCTCTCTTTGCTAGCAGGATCTTCCAACAATATCAGTTTTACATGTCCTTTATACCAGCCATATCTAGGCGTTCATTCGTCGCCTTTTTCTTTCCCTCTAAATAATAATATTTGATCCTTAGCTAGGTGCATAAATATTTTAAAGATTCTATAAGAGAAAAAGACAGTAATGTTCCTCAACTATCAGGCACCTTTTGAAAGCGCATCCGATGTAGGTTGTGACCTGCCACATTCATTGTACGATTCAGACGACCTTCTATAAAAATCAGCAACTACACTCCATATGCATAATTCAACAGCTAAAGGAGCAGTGAACTACACATGCCTAGCAACATGCCAAAGTGTTTTATTAATGCATAAAACATCATAGATGATAGAAGCTACCAAATAGATCACTACCAAATCTATATCATCACAAACATGTAAAAGAATTGCTAAAAATAAACCGGTTAAAGGAGTCCAATATTCACCAAAGTGTTATCTTATTCTAAAATCAGACTATGACTGAACTAATATAATTTTTCTCATCATATTTAACGCTCTAATTATGCCAAATCTCAAAACCAAAAAAATGTTATTCTAAACTGTGTTCAAACCAATCCCTCATAGTCTCATACTACCATTGTTGTAATCAAACCAAACCGAACTGGTTAATGTCACACAACAAAGCATAAATGATTGAACAATCTAAACAACTTGTTGATTTGCCATATGCTTTAATGGGTCACAATATAGCTAATAAAAATTAACCAGGTCAAAATATAAAAACTTAAGATAAAACGGGTCGAAATATATTCAACAAATTAAAGACATTAAACACTATTGTTAACCGGTATCAATTGTAAAAACGAAAACGTAAAAGAAAAAAAAAGTTTACATACCATTGAAAGGTGTAAACAATTCAAAGACTCGTTTCTTCACTACATTACTCGCCACCTTCTTCATCCTTGTAGCTGGGGTTCCTACAATCACAGATGTTAGAAACATGCTCTCATGTAGAATCAAAATCTGACACATGACGGTTGATCATAAATGAATGCTCAAATGTTTACACCAGTAACTCTTTCTATGACCCGTTTAGCAGGCACTTGTACTTTTGGTTCTCCAACAACATTTTAATGAAATTGAATAAATACTTCATATAAAGTCCAAAACTTGCAGTTCAAAAGAATTATTTACTTCCTAATTGACACACAAATACCTATTTTGAGGAATAAGAAGGCAAAGTTTACCGCAAAACTCAATAGCAATCGTCAAGCCGTTGTTAGAGCCATGACTATACTCCTCCACATTTCTTATCAAACCATTTAGAGCTCCAGCTTTCGTATTCACATCGTATGTTCTAGCATCATGCCACCTACAAATACAATAATAATATCGCCCTAAAATCATCTTATATCCACCATATATGTGTGTATCCACAGTGAGCATGTGACTCTCTACTTTCAGTAACGTATATGAGTATATGACAACTTCAATGTTGATTGATTATTCATTTTGTAACTACCAAGACTCTATTTAAAATAGACCTCAGTTGTTATATAATATTACATTTAAATGTACCCACAGCGAGCATGTGACTCTCTACATTCAGTAGCGATTTAAGAAGATTTTTTTTTCATTAAAATACATTTTGGGTGACTTTTAACCCATTTGAAATGTTTCTTTTAAAGCACCGCTGAATCGGTTAAAGATGCATATAAATAAAATTGGGCCAACACACCACCCAACACTTCTTGTCGAACGAACCGGGTTTGAAAAAAGTCGTTTTCTAAGCCTTTTAGTCAGGTCAGGTTGGATCAAGACATATGCATATTGAAGTAATTAATTCACAACTCCTCAAAAAATAGAAAAGAAAATTCCAGCATCGTTAATAAGAATACCTCAATATCTTGAAGTAAAAATAAAAAATTAAAAAGCTTACTGAGGACTCAAGAGAAGTTGAACCATATGGCATCCACGTACAAATATCAAACCTGAAACAAACCAAACAACAATTAGGCTGAAAATATAAAATACTTTTTAAACATCTATCAGATTCTTTAAATAATCAAAAGAGGATACCAAAATTGGACTTGAGTGGAGCTTAAAGAGGGATCCAAGTGCTTTGATTGCAGGATATTCTTCAAGTTAGCATTTGCAATGCCATTTTAGTACATCAAAAATCTGTACAAATTTTACAAATCTAACAACTTACTATTGAGCTATGGATCGAGCATACTGTCCGATCACAAAAAAGATAGGTCGACCCGGTTAACCTATTCTTTGAAAAAAAAAAACACTTAAATTCGACCCGCCAACTCATGATCACAACTCATTTAACACATTTAATAGAATTCAAATGTAATTTCCATACCTTAAATTAAAAAGTTTATTGTTTTCCATAATTAAAAAACATAAGAGTTTTTACATAGCAATCAGCAGGGCTGGCTCAACCATTTTGGGTGGCCAAAGCGAACTATAAATCATTGGCCCTTTTGAGGTAATAAAATGGGTTAGGTCAAAATGGGTCGGGCAAAAAAGGTACGTTCAATGATAGAAAAAGAAAATAAACATGCATGTGCACATTTTGCCACATCTATAGAGGAGCCTACCAGTGGATTTGTAGTAGATGAATATATATCAAATATGATTCCATATGATCATCATCAATTAATCACCACCTTCTGTGTTTTTGTATATATATAGTGTCAACACTCAACACCGTGGCAAATCATCTCATTTCCATCCTACAAACCACGTAATATGCATATCATACAATAATCCACATTGCAGCAAGCTTAAGAATATAAATTATAAAAAAAGCAAACCTGAGAATTCACTAAGTCAAATGTATCAAAATAATGTTTGAAAACCGAAATGTTTGGATCATTTTCAATTGCCTTTAGAAGTAACTTTTGGATTTCTCTCCTGTCATACCTACTGCGTGTACTATTGTAGTATGAGAATGACCACCTTCTTTTGCTAAATGTGATTTTCAATCTTCACCATGATCAAATGATGTACCCATTGCTACTAAATCCCTAATTCTCTTGGGTCCTTATCTGCAAAAAGTTAGCAAGTTGTCTTGTTTGGGAAAAATGGGAAAGGGCATTGGTATACTATGTAAATAACCCACATTTATAATATGTATGATTAAAATAACATTATGAACGCTTACTCTGACAATTTCCTCATCACATAAATAAGCCTTTGCTATAATCGTATCTTGCATGTGACTCTCAACTGAATCAGAAGGGCACAAAACAACACTAACACCAAGTCTATTTTAATTTTTTTTTATAATAAATGAATAGTCAAGGAAGAAACATACAGGCACTCGGACCCAATTTGTATCGCTAAAATCTCAAAAAACGTATCAGCATTTTTCCCTTTATCTACATAATGAATCTCATGCTACAAGATACTGCATAACATATCAAAATCAACAATATACCTCGGATATAAGTCAATTCTTTGGAAAAAGCTTCACAACTTCATGAGTAAGAACAACATGCCTACAAATCACAAATCAAAAGTAATTATAAAAAATTATTCAAAATATTAATAACTAAAAAGATGGATTACAGACAAAAAACAACTATCAAACTAATATTAATAAAGAAAAAAAAAATGAAAAACTACAACCTGTGATCAAATGTATCATCAAAATACTTCTTGGAGCACTGGATCTTGCCCATAGTCGATTTAGATTCTCATATTTGAACCAAATTCTATTGAGATAGATGAAATTAGTGAAACAATTTGAGTAGAAACTGAAGATTGGGGTAAATCAACTTTGGTATGAAATCATATGAAATTGAACCCTAAATCATATGAAATCGAGCCCTCAATGAATGTTGAAGACAAAATCGAACAACCAAAGTTATAATGAGGAAATGAATTGTAAGATAAACTCACCTTGAAGAAACAGAATTGCAAACCCTAAGGTTCGATTGAGGTTAGTTGCCGATGATCTTCAGAGAGAGAGAGGCAGAGGATGATAATTAGGGTTAGATTAGAATGAAGAGTTCGGTGTACGATTGGTTATTTTAAAAAGGTTAATTATTGATTCAGGTCATACGGGTTTGTAAATGGGTCTTCCGGATTAGTGTTTGGTTTTGAGCGGGAAAAACCATCTGAGGAGAAACCACAGGGTGACACGTGTCCCCCAATGGTTTCTTATATAATATAGACAAGGATAAGTAATTTGAGTCTTGGTAGAATAAGGATTATTTAATTGTTACTTTAGGGTCAAGGCATAGGTTTTATAAATACCTGACCAATAGTCGATTTATGGGTATCTTTACTAAAGTTCTTTTTGTTGCTGATTAATAATAAAAAGTGTCGCAGAAGGTTGCTGCAAGTCTATGTGTGGTGGTGTTATTTGTTTGATTTCCCTTGGTTGAAACCCACTTGTAAATTCAACACCTTCACGACCCATGGAATCACTCATTTCTTTTATATAGATCTTAGCTGTGGGATCTCAACTTTCCTGATTCTTGCCATCCCCATTGAAGCTACGTACCAAACAGAACCAACAGTCGCCTTTTTTTCTTCGCTCAAATCCGTGATCTAATCAACTCCCAATTAAAATGAACTTTTTCATTGTTATGTTGGAGGCTTTGAGTAGAAGAAATTAGGTTACGTGGTTAGCAATGTTCTGCCCACTACATTTAACTTATCTTATGGAAGGATATATGGAATTTGTGACAAATATTTAACCTGATAAGATAAGTGTACTTATTAAAATTGAAGGATGAACATGTGCAATTTTCAATATAGATAAAAAAATCTACAAAGTACATACAAGTAACCACCTACGAAATGGATTCCCCCAATATACACTTGCCCATGTATACTATTAGCAAACACAAATGTATGTAAAAATCAATTAAATCAAGGCAAAGCGACTTATAACCGGCAATCAAATAGAATAAACCAATGTTCATTTACATAACCTAGCTTCGTAAGATTTCATAACTTGTAGGTCCCTAGAGGAGGATCTAGATCAACCTATCCTTGTTGTTTAACACAATAATCAAGTGCGGAATCCCTGATTATGTGCAAATCAAGCCCAAGAACACACAAACACAAGAAAGATTTCAAAGTTTAAAGCTCAATATCTATTCCAGCAGGTATCACTACACATGCAACAAGAAATGCTCTCAATACTCTCTGGGTGTGCTCTCTTCAACAAATAGGGGAGACTCACTGGTATTTATAGTACATACCAGTGAGATTACAACGAAACAAGGACTCCCCACATTGTAACATATCGAAACAATGTAGATTACATGGAAATACAATGAAGTAAATGAAGCGACACATCGAAACAGGAAGCCTATTGATCGAAATAGACTAATTTGTCTATTTCAATGTATCTATTTAACATCACAAAGCCTGTTTCGATATATTTCATCCATAAATACTTGTCTGTTTGTTTGGATGACCCTTTCAAGATATCCTTTTTCAAAGTCACATGTTATGTGAGGTCATGATGACATCTGCATGATGTCATCATGATTGTAACTTTTCGTTCACGTCTCTTCATGCTTCGTGTGTTGTTCTCTAGGTCGCATGACAGAGGAATGTCGCTATGCCGCTCTAGAACCGAACCACATCCACACAAAAGTGTATCAAAAAACTCCCCCTTAGATGTTGCTGATGATGGTTCGCTCTTCACACAACGGGGTCTTGAAAGTCTTCACATGTCACAATCAGGGAGTGTATCAACAAGCTCCCCCTTGAATACTGCTGGTGAATCTTTTGATCTTCAAAGCTTCAGATCCTTGTGGCGTTGATGAGTGGTCAGCTGCAACTCGGTCATCTTGATCTTCTGATTGCATCAATGTGGTGTCGTAACTTCACAGATTGTCAGCTGACCCGTTCTCTTCGCCTTTAGCTTGTTCGAATGCCGCATCTGTACACACAACAGAGCTAAATGCGTAATGAGAACAACCACTAGGGATTTAATCAATCTTAGAGAGTTCTCAAATGGAAACCTCACTAAGAGTTGATTTCAAACAATATAAGCACACGATACACATGTGACCAACTGTCAAACAACTACCAACCATTTATCATCTGTTTTGACGTATAATAATGTGAGAAACTCACTTATTTTGTGGATGAAAACAAGCCCTGTGTGATAAAATCACTTATTTATGAGGAACTTGATTTTCAGATGGATGCAGGGCGCTAGAGCAAGTCCGTGAACAGGTTAGTACCAATGTACCGATAAAGAGACGAACTTGACTCTCGGATGATGGATGTGATATAAAATCACTTATTCATATATGGATGTGATATGTTTATCACTTATTGATGGTCGTATGCATCATGTATTATATACATGTATGTATGGTATGTTCACATATGTATGGTATCATGGAAGTTCTAGACTTGTGTCCCCGTTGTTTTCGGTAAAAGAAACAACCATGACACCCAGATGATAAACAGCATAAAACCATGTATCTCAGAACCTCGGCAATCTATCAAACGAAATTTCGGTACCAAGACCATATGCCAATGAGCGGTTCCCACACGGTCTTCAGTCGATTATGTTTATATCACCCTGCACACTTTAAAATGATTGTGAGCCTACCGATACATCTTATATAGAGCTACTTATTGTTTTTCATTTTAAGTTCAAAGAGGTTTCAATAGACCACTGATTTACTATCATTTTCTCTTTTGCTCATCAGGAAACTCATTTTTGTTTTTCTATTGTTTTTGTGTTTTTGAAATTTTTCAAAGTTTTAGTATTTTTCTTGGAAATCACTCCCCCAAAAATGCAAAAAGTAAGATAAATTAAAAACACAAATAGGTATTTACAAAAACAATTTCCCGAACTGGATTAACTCATATTTTACCTCGATGCCGTTTATCAAAATTAATTTAATCAAAAATGATTTATCGAATTTTGAAAAAATGTGCTGGCACGTTGATAATCGGTGTGGACCAAAACAATATTGACGAGTTTCGTATTGAAACAATCACGTGTGAGGTGATATTTGAGATCAACGTGTCTGGCCAAGGAGTGTTGTACGAGATGTTAGTTGATGACTGTCGTGAGTGTCATGCAAAAACCTAAATAACCTAGATAGCTAGGGTAAGCAGGGTATCGAATCCAGTAGCCAATATTTAGAGGTGATAAAATCCGATAACCCTAAATCTAATTGCAAACTTGTAAAATCGGTTTGTTTCATGGTTTGATTAACTAAGAATTACTAAGAAACCGAATTTGTAAACAATTGGGAAAAAGGTGATTCCTCCAAGCTTCATATTCGAAGTAGATTCAAGTGATTGGTTTTAATTGAGAAAATCACATAGACATGATTCAGATAGTTAATTAGCTGATTGTGATAAATAAGGACTAAGTACCGAAGGGATATGGTCCCAAAAAGCTGCGCAGACCAATCGGGTCGCGCGCAGGACCATACTCCTAATACATCAATCTGATAAATCTACAGACCCCGCGCAGACTATATAGGCAAAGCCCAAGTCGCGCGTGAGGCCCAAGCAAGGTTGAAGCTCAGATTCTACACTTAGCATCCTGAATGAAAGTCCTCGACCCCTAGACCTTGCGCCGGCTGATTGGATACACGCCAGAGGCTGCGCGAGGGTAGCAGCACAGGTTCATTCCAGGAAACACGAAAGGTACGAGTGGCAGAGGAGTACACAAGGACCTTGCACCGGCTGATTGTATCCTATCGTGCTCCACGATTAACAATCGTGTAGAAGACAAAAAGTACACAAGGATGCCTACGTGGCACCAATCAGGGGGCGGCGACAAATGCCACATGATCTCCACTCACCTGCTGATGTCAGAGAGACAACAAGGACGACAAACCGGACACGTGGCTCCAATCAAGGTGCGCCAGCACCGACGATCTTCTAGAAACACTAACGGTCGTCATAGAAGAGAAAAGAAGGATATTCCTTGTGGTCGTCTCCAGGCCCAAGGCCCATCAGCCCATCTCCTTCTACACTACTCCGACTATAAATAGGGACCTTCATATACAGGTTAAACCATTCTACTCTCTACTCTCTCACTCTTAACACACACTTATTTCCTCAAAACAAGTACTTATTCTCACGTCGGAGAGTGGTTAAGAGGGAAACCCCCATATTCCCCTCTTAATGAGCTTAACGGGGTGTTGATTGTTTTGTAGGAAGGATCTCAGCTTTAGCTCAGGAAGGATTAAGAATATTAACCCTTATGGCTGAAACATAAACCAAACTAATAAACATAAAATTAGTTCTGTGTTTCTTCATTGGCGCCCACCGATTTTTACAATCATCTCATCTTCTTTTTCTGAGCATTATCTATTCTCTCGATAATGGCTGGTCAGGGAATACCAGATTTTGGTTTCGGTACAAACTCTCAAGTAGGAATGAGGGAAGACAACTCGCATGTCCAACCCCTTCCCATTGGCGGGCTAGCCGAAGGCGAAGCAACAAACGTTGGGGGACCCCGCGCGAGTATCACTTGCATCACTCAAACGGCTACCCCAATGAGTAACACTGCTGGACCGTCAAACCCAGCACCTTCGAACATATCACCATTAGGTTTACCAGAGGATGTAATCCTAACTTCCTGGTACGCCAAACAAATTGCTACTGTAAATGTTGTTTACCAATCTTTGAGCGCACAACAAGCAGTGTTGCAAGCGGAACCATCCCTGGTGACACCTCCTGCACCAACACAGGGGGCGCGCCAGGCAACTCCTCAACAGAACGTGCAAGGGAAGTTCAATAGACCTCATCCCCAAAGAAGACCAAACGTGCATGACACGCGCGATACGTATGAGGAGACAGGCAGTTACTATGATCATCCGTCCAATGCGGAACACAGGCGTCCGTTGCACAGCCGGCTGGGGCCGCCCAACATAAACAACGAATGGGATAACACGGATAAGGATGGTTCTACTTGGCAAGAATACGAAGGTTTTTCAGTTTTCAACCGCTTGCAAACAAATCATGAGTCTTACAGACCAAGGCCGCGCGCCGTCTACAATGAAGCAGCAGAGCACGATTTTAGTCTCGTTTACAGACCAGCAGAAGCTACCGAGCACTCGAAGTTTATCTAGAGCATCGCTCTAGCTCCGCTGGAAAAAGCAAAGCTGCCACAAACCGTGGTAAAGTTCAACGGTCTTACTGGCCCTGATGATCACGTTTGACTCTTCACGAGCGTGGGTGTATTAGGACAATGGACCATGCCAATGTGGTGCCATCTCTTCGTCCAAACTTTCACAAGGGCTGCTCATGCGTGGTTTAACAGCCTCCCACCTGGGAGAATCAAATCGTGGATCGATTTCAGAGACTAGTTTGTAACACACTTCAGCCAGCAGAGACGTTATCAGCGCGATACGTCCGAAGTCACAGACATCTGGCGGAGGCAGAATTATGGGTTAGAATATTTTATCACTCGTTTCAACAAAGAGTGTTTGGAAATTGGAGGCGTTAGTGAAGATTTGATGCGCGCCTACTTCAAAAAGGCCATCCGTTGTGACAGTCTGATCAGGACTATCACAGGTATAGACGGCATGCCTAAATAATGGGACAAACTCATGGCAGCAGCAAAGATTGCCGCACAGACAGAAGAATCGTTGGCAGGTGGCAAGAATTCTTATTCTGAGGATCGTTTTTCAAGAGGCAACTCGCGCGACACTGGCGGTGCAACAAAAACAGAAACCCTGGCTGGAAGGCAAGCCAGTCCAGCGGTTATGAAGAGAGACCTCGTTTCAAGGTGGATGCGCGAGACACAATTGATCGGATTGGTTATCGCGAAGCTGTCAAGAATGAAAACCGAGAAAAACATTGGACTCCGCTCATCAAAACACCTAAAGAGGTGCTCATGACGGAGAACCATGATTTTAAGGCGCCGTAACCAATGGCAAACAAGAAGGGGCAAGACCCTAATCTTTACTGTTACTTCCACAAAGATACAAGCCAGTTAACCGATGACTGTATCAGCTTAAGGCAAGAGATTGAGAAAGCCTTAAAAAGTGGCAAGTTGAGCCACCTAGTCAAGAACGTACGCAAGGAAACGCGTCAAATCCAAAGAAATGATAATGGAGGCCAGAAGAAGGTCAGGCGTTTGGAAACTCACATGGTCAATGGATCGAGACACAACGCGAAGAGTAAGGGCAAGCGCCCATTTGAACCAGCTTGGCAGGAGCAGCAAGTCATTTTCCTAGTAGTGCGCGGGGGACCACGCACCATGCACCCCACATTATAGGTCATTATGAAACAGAGTATGCATTCATCGATCCAGGAAGCACAACCGACATAATATATAAACAATGTTTCAATCAGTTCGACCCTGAAGATAAAGCGCGTCTCGAGCCAGTTGACTATCCACTGTTTGGGTTCTTCAACGAAACAGTCTTCCCGTTATGACACATTAGCTTCCCCATCACGCTATCCGACGGGAAGCACTCAAGAACAACGAACGTCAACTTCATGGTGATGCTAGTAAAGTCAAAACACGACGTTCTGATCGGAAGAGAAACCCAAGGAGGGATGAATATGGTAACCTCCATGCCCCATTCAGCCATTGGCTTCCCCACTGAAACAGGGGAGGCGATTATTTATTCAAAGAAAGAAGTGACGGCGACAGAGGATGCTCGCCCAGTTAAAGCCAGAAAGGTCTCACCAACTGAACCAGAGAAATGGGTTTTGAATCGCAAGTACCCAGAACAAACGGTGACGATTGGCCATGTAATTTCCCCAAGTATCGGGACGCACCTCAAACAACTGCTATTTAGAAACATGGATATATTCTCCTGGACACCGTCCGATATGACGGGCGTCCCGCACGAGATCACTGAACATTGTTTGAACACTTATCCATCTGTTGAGCCTAAAGTCCAGAGAAAGCGCAGCCTAGGGACCGACAAGACAAAGGCTATGAATGAACAAGTTTGTGAACTGCTAAAGGCAGGAATATTGCGAGATGTGCGCTACCAAAGTTGGGTTGTGAATCCTGTAATGGTCGAGAAGTCTACAGGTGGGTGGCACATGTGCGTCGCCTGAGATCGACAAGAAAATAGACTCTCTCGAACCATTCAGGTGGAAATGTTTTTTAGATTGCTACAAAGGTTATCACAAAGTCCAGATGAAGCTGGAAGATGAAGATAAAACTGGTTTCCGCACCAACATTGGCATTTTTTGCTATACAAAGATGCCCTTCCTGGCTCAAGAATGTTGGCGCAACTTACCAGCGGTTAATGGACAAAACATTTGGAGATGACATTGGAAAGCATATCGAGGTTTACATCGATGATCTTGTGATCAAAAGTCCTTAAGAGGACCAAATGTTGAAAGACATCGAGAAGACGTTCAATTCTCTGCGAAGCGTGAACATGAAGCTCAATCCGAGCAAGTGTTCTTTTGTAATGGAAGAAGGAAAATTTCTGGGTTTCGTGGTTACCAACGACGGTTTTAAAGTCAACCAGAAAAAGTTCAAGCAATTGAAATAATGCCATCGCTACGCACAATGAAAGAAATGCAAAGATTAGCCGGTCGCCTAGCCGCGCTCAATTGTTTCTTATCAAATCACGAGTCAAAATCTTAACCTTTCATCAGTACATTGCGTAATTGCTTGAAAAAACAAGAATTTAAATGGACAGCGGAAGCAGAAGCAGCCTTCCAGCAGATGAAAGAATGCTTGATCAAGCTCCCTACTCAAACAACACCATTCGAAAAAGAACCCCTTATATTGTACCTGTCTGCTTCAGACAAGGCAATTGGGTCAGTACTGCTAGTGGAGAGAGATGGAGCTCAAACTCCAATTTATTATGTTAGTAGGGTGCTCACTGATCCGAAAACGCGTTATTCGACAATGGAAAAGCTGGTTCTCGCACTGCTACATGCTTCTAGAAGGTTGCGCAGGTATTTCACCGGTCATGTTATCACTGTACTCACCAACTTTCACATTGGCACTATCTTGCAAAAGCCAGAAACATCGGGTCGTATGGCAAAATAGGCAATTGAACTGTGGGGCCATAACATCTTATATAGGCTGCGCCCAGCTATCAAAGGCCAAGTGTTAGCAGATTTCATTACCGAAGTTCCGGAAGATAAGATCAAAGAATGTGAAGCAGTCGATACTCCCGCCCAGAACACATCGGATATTGTGGTTACTATTCACCAATGGGGCTTCAAACGAAGACGTCGCAGAAGCAGGTTTGCACATCGTCAGTCCAGAAAAGCATGAGTTCACCTATGCTATCAAGTTGGATTTCAAGAATACCAACAATGAAGCAGAGTACGAAGCGTTCCTGGCAGGCTTGCGCCTGGCCATCAAAATGGGTGCTAAAAACTTACAAGCGTGTGTTGATTCCCTACTGATCGCGAGCCAAATCAATGGTTTATATGACGCAAAGGGCGAGGTAATGGCTTTATACTTGGAACAAGCAAGAGAGCTGCTTCAAAGGTTCAAGTCATACAAGGTTGTTCACATCAACTGATCAGAAAACACGCCAGTGGACGCGCTAAGTAAGCTAGCCTCAACATCATTTCAGCACCTCGCGAAAGATGTCAGAATTGAAGTTCTGAAAAACCCATCGGAACTGCTGTGCCAGGTCAATGTCATAGAGATAGGGCCACCTTCGTGGATGACCCCTATCATTCAATATCTGCAAGAGGGGATTCTTCCAGAAAACAAGGCGGAGGTTAGGAAGATCCAAAACAAAGCGCTGTTTTATGAAATGAACGGGGGCATTCATTACAGGAGATCCTTTTTGGGGCCACTATTACGCTGCGTTGACACCCAAGATGCAAGTTATTTTATCAGAGAAATTCATAAAGGCATCTACGGAATACATGCGGGCTCTCGCATGGTTGTGGAAAGATCATGAATGCAGGCTATTATTGGCCAGGGATGCACGTCGATGCTTTAAATGAGCTGCGCAAATGTGATGCATGTCAAAGGCATGCACCGAAGACACTGCGCCCAAAAAATGATCTAATTCAAGTATCAACAGCCTAGCCCTTCCAGGAGTGGGGGATCGACATGGTGGGACCCTTTCCTGAAGCTCCAGGCGCAGTCAAGTTCATAATCGTTACTGTCGATTATTTCATTTAATGGGTGGAGGCAAAGGCCCTGGCATCAACTTCAGCAATGATAGTGCAGAAATTCATTTGGGAGCATATCATTTGCAGATTTAGCCTCCCACTCAAAATAGTGACTGATAATGGCACAAATTTCGCCTCCGAAGATCTTCAAAAATGGATGAAAGAATTGAACATTGAACACACCTTGTCTTCCGTTGCGCACCCCTAAGGCAATGGTTAAGTGGAAAGTGTCAACAAGAGCATAGTTGAAGAGATAAAGGCCCGCCTGGGCATAAAACGACGAGGTTGGGTCGATAAGCTCCCCATCATCTTATGGGCCAATCGTACCATGCTGAAGACAAGCAATGGCCAGACCCCCTTTAGCCTTGTTTACGGCTCAGAGGCGGTTATCCCAGCGGAAATTGGCCTCCCCTCGCCACAATTAATAGCAGTTAACAAAATCGATAACGAGGCGGAGCACCGTTTAGACTTAGAACTACTTGAAGAAAGGCGTGAGATCGCGCGCATTATAGAGGCCAAGTACGAGACCCAATTGGAGCGATACTACAATGCAAGGGTGCGCATATGTACGTACACTCCAGGGGAATATGTGTGTTCAGGGACAACGAAGCCTCTAATGCCGAGCGCCCTGGAAAACTAGCACCTAAATGGGAAGGCCCATACTTAGTTCATGAGGTGCTAGGAAAAGGGGCGTACAAACTGCGCACTTTAGATGGTCACATCATCCCACGCACATGGAACGTGCAACAACTGCGCAAATGCTACATGTAATAACTTTCTATGTACGACTGGCCACGCGCCTATTTCAGTTGCTTAATGCAAAAGTCGTCTACGTTTTATGATTACATTCTGTTTTATCTAAGTTACAAATGAATGCTAAACTTTTGATTTGCACGAAAACACTTCAGTAAATTACGAGCTCTTGAGTTAAGCCTCCAAGGTTCTCCGCGAACATAGCGTGAGGCGGGCAACAATACTCATAACGAGCCACACTTACATTTATTCGCACTAACTTAAACAAAGTTTCTAACAACAATGCAATAATTGTGACATTTGACAGAATAAAAGGCAAACTTAGTTCCATTCATAAAAGCGCAACCGCGCACCATTTACATATTTAGAAACCACAAAAATTACAAGGCATTAAAGCCTAAACATCCTACAATCTATTCGTCGCCGCCACCAGTTGTTTCCTCCTCATCAGACAGCTCCACAGCCTCCGGAGGAACAAGGATGGACTTCAGCCGCGCGACATAATCATCATGCTTTAAAGCCTCCGTGACCAATTCTATAACTGGTAAGGATAGATGGTCATAAACTTCTTCAGTTTGGGCAAGCACCTCAACGGCTTGGTTAGTCACGGAGCAATGGCGAGTCCCGAAGTGCTATTCCAGCGCCTCCTCAACATGTTGGGCACATTCGAGATAGCCACCACGATGCCCAACGGCACGTGCGGCATCTGTGAGCGTGGCAACTGCTTGATCCAGCTTCGTTGCATTCATTAAAGACTTAGAAATATATTTAAGAGAGAAACGAAATCTTGAAAACTACAAGGCATTAACAAGCTATGATAACCTAAGGCAAAAAAGAGAAACACTTACAACAGCGACTCCATGGTTGTGCATCCATTCAGATTCGGGGACAAGCGTATCTACGATGGATTGAGCCTCAGCATAGTTGTTCTGCGCCACATTCAAGGTCGAAGTGCTGATGTTGCGCGCCTCTTCGGCCGCTTTACGTGCCTTTTCGGCAGTATCAGCCTTCACCTTTTCAGTGGCCAGATCTATCTCTAAAGACTCACTCTTCTCATGAGCCTCAAACAACCTACGCTTCAGCTCCGCAATCTCAACATCTCTACTAGCCAAATCCTTGTTTTTATTCATGATTTACGCATTCAATTCAACCTACAAGTTTTTGAAAGAAAAGTTAGAAATATTCTAACAGTAAGGAAGTGTAAGAGGAAATGAAGCTAGCCTGTTGAACCTCAACGCACTCTCAGTCAGCCTGAGCTTCCTCAACCTTCCCCTTCAACGTGGCAACTTCAGCTTCAAGAATGGTAATCTTTGTACATGCAGCATACATCCTCTTATTATCATTATCACATATCTTCGTCCATTCTTGGCGCTCCTTCGCCAGGAGCTCTTCAGCGGTGTGGAGTTTACTCTTCAAACCATCGCGCCCCCATTCCTCAGACTTTTTCTCTTTTTCAAAAGAGGCCTTTTCTTCTAAAAACTTGTTTTTCATCTACTCAAACTCCTTGGCCTCAGCAGACAAGCACTCCTGGTATTTTTCTCAACCGGCGTGCTCACGGTGCATCTGACGCCAGTCGCGCAAAATCTGGTCACCGGTGGCAGAAGTATTGGCCTCGCCGACAATGTAAGCATGGTATAAAGCCTCAGGGTTGCGCGCTCGCTGCCGGTTCACCTCACCTGAAGGAAAAGTCCCTAGAAACCAATCCCTACATGCCCCAAATTCCACAAAAGTATCCTTTTGTTTCAGGCTCCATTCTGGGACATGCTTTTCTTCGCCACGTTCCTCAGTACAAGTCTTATAACAGATATCCCCCAATGTGTCTTCCGCACTAATGGGGGATCGTGGCCTTGAGATTTTCTTTTCATCACCTTTCTGGCTAGCCGCGCCAGAGCCACCAGCATCTGTACCAGCCGCAGTGGCTGAAGTATCTTGATGCGCCACCTGCGCCTATACGTTAGAAGCAGACCCCCAGCAACAGATAGTACTTGTAAAGTTTGGGTGGGGGCGTCATGCTGCGCGGCTACACTTGGAGTAGAAATTTCCGGTCCTTTACCTTTCAAGGGCTGGTCAAGCCCGGTAATATGCACTACCTCCGGACCCTACGCTTTATCATGAACGGTGGTAGCAGCGGTGTCGGTTTCCTTCAAAATTTCCTCTTCATGAATCACATTTCCCGCAAGCTCATCAACTTTTTTCTGTACCTCCTTCTCAAGAATGGTCTTCGGAGGGATAATGACAAACTTGGTTTTCTTGAGCTCCGGCTCCTTAGTCTTTTTAAACTCAGCCTCCTTAACCTTCACCGCAGGCTTCTTCAGCGCCTCTGGAGAAGGGAAAAGTGTTAAAAAAATTTACCAAGGCAGAAAGAATAAAACATGATGGTTGCAACACCAACCTGATGAGAATTTATAATGGCTCTGCAACCTACCCTGTTTCCCTATCGGCTATGTCGCAGCAGCTTTTCGCGCTGGTAAAGTGCCCCCAGTGGTGGTCTCTTCATGAGACCTTTTCCTGGTCACCAGCCTGGCACCTTCTTTTTCAACCTCTTCTTCTTCCTCTTCCTCATGAAGGGACGACGGAGTCGTGCCCAATTCGGGGGCCCTGGAGCCCGCGCTCCCAGAACTCTTCGAAGTAGCAGTTATGCTGCTCTTAGACTTTTCACCTATACGTGATAAACCCTCCATGGAATCACTAGCAATAACATATTTTTCAAGGTTACTCTGTCGAAAACGAAGAGTACCTTTTTGAGGAATCGAAGCAGTTACGCGGCTACCTCCCGCCTTCCTGCTAGTCGCACCGGTATCCACGGTGACTTTCTTCTTTGTCGTCACCTTCTTCTTCACCGGGGCCTTTTTTGGCCTTTCTTCAGGGTCTATCCCTAGATCGCGCAGCACACCTGCAAATATGTTAGACCAGGAACTTAGCTCTTCATTCGACGAGCCTATGGACTCCTCGCTGGAAAGATAAAGAATCTCTTACCCAGCAGAAGTCACGCTTCGCAAGGGCCTTGGTTTGGGAAGATGCGCACCTTCAGTCGCAGTGGGAGGACTTGCAAAGCTTCCCACTGGAGGGTACAGGAAATTATCCTTAATCCGCTCGTACCAGTAGGGTTCGCAGCTTTTAAGGGCCTCACGCCCATAGTTCCACCGAAAGTCTTGAAAGCACTCTGATAGAGCGCTTGCTCTGCACATTCACACCAAATGTCAAAACAGAATTCACTAAGGAAAACAAAATGATATAGTTGTACCTTCTCCGTGAAAAAGCAAAACTGGTACTACTTCATTACTCCTCTCAGGCCACTTATCGCTCATACCAGCCGCGACAAGTACCTGCTCACCAAATACCCTATTTGGAATGGGCATCGTGTTATCATACCAAGCCTCCTTTTTAGGGATAGGGGTATCCTCCTTCTCAATCTCTCCAGGAGAGCGGAATACCATGGCAATCGACATCACCTCTTCGCGAATGAAGAAAAACTTCATTTTCCAATCATGAAAACTTTGGGGGGGGGGGGGGTTGATCAGGATCTTCTTTACATTGTGTAAGGAAAATGAATAAAAACCCATGTTGCGAATTAACTGATAAAAAACCCTAAAGTGTGCAACTGAAGGCTCCATCCCCTGGGATCTACAGACAAACTCGAAGTGTCTGACCCTAACCATTCGCATAGGGCTCATCTGGGATATATGAATGCTATAAAAGTGTAATATCGTCGCCATGAAAGTGGTGGCCGGTAAACGGAAATTGCAGTCGATGAAGAAGTCGGCAAACAGAGTTATGTAACCGGGTGGGGCATCAGCGACCGTCTGGCCTTGTTGAGGATAACATGCATCCCATTTAGCCGGAAACTGGAAACCTCTGACGAGTTGTTCAAATAAGCCTTGGTCCCATTTGAGAACTGGTAATGGACCTTCTTCACTAGCAACTACCTCCTCTTCAGCCATTTATATCAGATGCTTGAGGAAATAAAAAGATGGATGAAGATCTACAATAGTTTCTAGAAAAACTTTGAAGATCGACTAAAAAGCCCATGAAGATTTGAAGATGATAAGAAGATCAGAGAGGAAAAGAGAGAATTCGAAGGAACGGATGTGAATTTCTCTCTCTATCTTTGAATATATATATACCCATCGCATTTAATGCAATGGGTAAACGTGCCGAACGCACCGTGCACGTACCAAATCAGAGACTACCACGTAAGGTGATATTTCCGGAGTGACGGTTACCACGAGTGTGTGGGCCTCACTCGCCTGACAAAAGACGAACCGCTAGTGACAGCATGATGATCGTTGTGTCAGCAGTCAACTCAAGGGTCGCTATCAACGACATCGGCACCAAGCTGCCAGGATTCAAAATTTGAGGAGTTTTCCCGCCTAATTTCAAAAGAAGCTTCATGTTGAAGACAGCAGGAGCCACGCCGCATGCATCATCAACCAATGATCATGCGTGCCAGCCCCTCATAAGCAATAGCTTTCAACAAGCAGGTCAGATAGCCGCGTCCCAGTAATTAACAAACACTTACACCCGCACCGACTACCAAGACATAGCAAATGCTCCAAAGACCAACCAACTTAATTCTTTTTTCTGAGTCCAGAGCTCCAACCACTTACTCCGCGCATGGAAGCAGCACTGGACTGGGGGACTTGAAGGGGTATGGTCCCAAAAAGCCACGCAAACCAATCAGGTCGCGTGCAGGACCATACTCCTAATACATCAATCTGACAAATCTACAGACCCCGCGCGGACTATATGGGTAGAGCTTAAGTCGCGCGCGAGGCCCTAGCAAGGTTGAAGCTCAGATTCTACACTTAGTATCCTGAATGAAAGCACTCGATCCCTAGACCTTGCGCCGGCTGATTGGATACACACCAGAGGCCGTGCTAGGGTAGCGGCGCAGGTTCATTCCAGGAAACACGAAAGGTACGAGTGGCAGAGGAGTAAGCCAATCAGCGTCCAACAAGTTGTATCCTATCATGCTCCACAATTAACAATCGTGTAGGAGACAAAAAGTACACAAGGACGCCTACGTGGCACCAATCAGGGGGCGGCGACAACTGCCCCATGATCTCCACTCACCTGCTGATGTCAGAGAGACAACAAGGACGACAAACCGGACATGTGGCTCCAATCAAGGTGCGCCAGCACCGAAGATCTTCTAGAAACACTAATGGTCGTCATAGAAGAGACAAGAAGGATATTCCTTGTGGTCGTCTCCAGGCCCAAGGCCCATCAGCCCATCTCCTTCTACACTACTCCGGCTATAAATAGGGACCTTCATATACAGGTTAAACCATTATGCTATCTACTCTTTCACTCTTAACACACACTTATTTCTTCAAAACAAGTACTTATTCTCACGCAAGAGAGTGGTTAAGAGGGAAACCCCCATATTCCCCTCTTAACGAGCTTAACGGGGTGTTGATTGTTTTGCAAGAAGGATCTCTGCTTTAGCTCATGAAGGATTAAGAAGATTAACCCTTATGGTTGAAACATAAACCAAACTAATAAACATAAAATTAGTTCCGTGTTTATTCAAGTACTTTGATTGATTAACAATGAAAGGTTATCGCACAATTATCAATTCAAGATTATCAAACTCAATCACTATCTAAGATATCCCAATTACTAGAACTCTCAAGAATTGAATGCTTAGATTGCCAGTCTTAATTACAAAGCAAAACCAAAAACAATCATCCACTTACAAGAATCCTCAACTCGGAGGAAACCACGAAAGAATTAGCCGCTCATCTCGGTTATATGATCTTCGAATGCTTGAGAAACGGTTAAATTCATCTTCACAAAGGTTAATTTGATGGAAAATTTGATGATCGGAAGTGAAAAGTACCAAACTTTAACCCTTGAATCTTCTAAAATCATCCCCAAGAAGTGTATATTTTTTATTAGGGTTGAGAACCCTTTTATATGGCCAACAACCAAGTTTCACGTGTTTTTTCATAACCCCCACTGTAACCTACAGTGCCTGGCCGTAGGTTACAGCTTAGACCTGCTGTTTCACTTGTCTGGCCGGACAGTAACCTACTGTCCCAAACCATAAGCTACAGTCTAGAGCTGTTGGTTATTTTTCTTTTTGCTTGTTAAATCTGACCGTAGGTTACATATAATGACCAAATGGCCCCCGGACTTCATTCTTTCTCATTTCTTATTCATCCAAGGTATCTTTCCGCCCGAAACAAGTCCCGAGCACTCTCATGTGCCTTGTTTATCATCCATGGATGTTCCACTTTGTCTCTAACTACTTTAACTTCACCGAATTAAGCGATTAACCTGCAAAACCATAATTTCTTGTAGTTAACACATTCAAAGCACATAATCACTTAAAACGCACAAAACACATAATATAAACACTTTAGCACTCGGGTTTCACCCTCTGCATCATTAGTAATTCGTAAAGCAACTTAAATAATGACATGGATATGAGAGATTAGAAATTCAAAACTGTAATGCTGCAACTGCTTCATGCATTGCTAGGAATCTGAATGCTTTCCCAAACTGGATATCCACCCGGTGTGGATTTCAAGGTCGATTTTGCAGCTGCCTCAACTAACTCAAAAATCTCTTCACAACAATAAGATGATAAACCTCCAGGCCCGGCTGGTAAGTGGCAAGGGAGCATGTAGGAAAGCTTGTACACATCATCATTGGTCGGTCCATACATGATGTCTTCCACATGCTTTTGCACTAGCAAAGGTCTTCATCTTTCTTCTTGAGAAGTATTGTGCGGTTGTTCAATCCATGCCAAGGTATCCGCACACCCGATTGGTTTGTTCAACAAACACATTTTCTTCAACAATCCGTAGAGAAAAGTACACTGCACGTTCATCTTGTTGGTCTTAAACTTCTTGTGGAAGAATAAGTCATGAATCTTCGAAAGGTTTCAGACATGCGACAGGCGTGTACATTTCGTTGGAATCTATCCTCTTGACCCAATCAAAACCTTGAACAATCGAATTTTGACACGTTTTGCATCTTGTCGAAGTTTTCAACTTCATTCATCCACATTCTTTCACCATCATTCCTTCACAGGACATTTTGTCTTCTTTTCTCTCCATCAATGGCAACATACTCTCCTTGATTTGATCATTGTGTCGGAGTCGCATGTTACCGATCAGGTGTTGGATGCTCCACTATCAACAATCCTACACCTATCAATAGTTCCTCCTGGAACATCCTACACACTCACTCAAAGATCAGTTGGAGAGGGGGACCCAAGCCTTCATTAACTTGGGTCGTCCGGCATCATCGAGAATTGTGACATCGATTTCCCAATGATTAGGAATTGACTTAGCTCCCCCTGAAACTATTACCGATTTTGGTTTCCAAATTTGTTTTTGTTTGCCATTTTTAACATTTGCTATAACAGACTGTGTTTAGACAACCTTAGGTTTTAAAACCTTTTCAACTTCCTTTCGTTGTTTTCTTTTCTGTTACAATTTTCTTTCTTTTTGAAACCGAAAGTCTTGTTTCGGTGAAATGGATCGTGATCGGTAAGAGTTTTCATAAGGGGCATCAACCTTTCCTTTTCCCTTGGTGAGATATGGACAGTTCTTGACAATGTGTCCATACTCACCACATTCAAAGCATGATCTCCGCTCAAGAAACCTTGGAGTATCATAATTGTAAGAGCTTGATGATGAACTTTGTGATCTTGAGGTACTTGGTCCTACATCACAACAGTTTGTGTTTTGTGGGTAGTTGTTCTAATTGTTTCTTCTCAAAATATGAACTTGTTTAACAAAATCCGTGTTGGATTTGTTTTCGAAAGTTTCAATTTTATCTGTCCCCCGAGACTTTACGAAGTTTATCTTTTGAAACTACTTCTTGTTCTGAGCTCTTTTGCCCTTTCAACCTTGATTCGTTGACTTCTGAACCACTTGATTTGATGCCTTGTTTGATGGTTTTCTTGTTTGAATAGTGCGATTTTGTTGATTTTCCTCTGTTGGTAACTTTTTCTTTCCGTATTGTTTTCGAATTTCAGCTTTTGGGATAGGAGGACATTGTGTTACCACAACTCGTGCACTCGACTTTCCCAAAAACTTACCGGTCGATTCCTCAAAAACTTTACTGATTAAAGATTGGTTTACATTCTTAATCAGAAAGTCTTTGTCTGAATATATTCGATCATCACCAACCAGAGTATACAACACATTCACACCTTCTGATCCTTACGAAAAAGTTGACTCTACCGGAACTGTCTTAGCAGGTTTAACTGGAGGATCACACAAAATATGATTCTCAAGAGGAATATTCTCCTCTTTGGTTACTGCATCAGACTGCACTGGTTCGTCATCTTCTGACTCATCATCTGATGAATCAACATCCTCAACGGTTACCGGAGGATCCTGATCCTATGCAGTGGTCAAATATTCGGCATCAACAGATTGTACCTAATCGGAGGATACTTCCTTTTGGAAACTGAGCCCAGTTGCGAACTCCTCTATGTCTAGTTAAACTATAGGCTCGAAGTGGGGCTTATCCTCCTCATCAGGCATCTTGGTATAATTGTGTCTAATTGGTGGCGGAGACTTCTTATACCCAAGACATCCGTTTTCTTCTTTTATATGTCAATGATGTAATCCAGCACATACCTAGAGTTGGAATAACTGTCTATCTTAAGCTGAATCGCCTCATTTTCACACTTCACACAGGCCAACTCTTTCTTTGTTTCCTCGAGCAAGTTAATGCAATTGTTAATCGTTGTTTGTTTTCTTGAAACAGTTTTCGTTACCACAGAAAGATCTTTTCTTAAGGTTTCAATTACATTTTAAACTCATTTTTCATTTTTCTTAAGATTGAGATCCTAAAAGCACTTGACCCCATGTCGGATCGAATGATTTTGAAGAGTTGCTCGAACTTGGATTCTTTTCGTTTGGGAAACCCCACAGGTTAATTGCCATTGAATCCGAAAATTATAAACTCGTGAAAAATTTGCTAAGTTGAAGAACACTCAACTTTCAAACCAAATAAATTAATGAATGCTAGGCCCAATTAAAGTAATTGAAGTTGAAATGCTAGCCCAACAAAAACACTTATGATTTAAGATGAAGTTGGACTTTTCTATTTACTTATAATGGGCCATCAAAATAGAACATGTGAGAGGGTGTGAATTAGAACAATGTTCAAAATAAAAAAAATGATGTTTCGATGAACTTTGTTTAAAAAAAAATATTCTATTTTGAGAAATGCCTTTTGGAGTGATCGAAACAGGAAGAAAAAAAATTCAGAGCAAAAGTGACTAAATTAAAGCGTATTTCGAAATTGAATTAAGGTGTTAACTAAGTTGTTTTTCTGTTTCGAAAAGAAAGTGAATTCTTTTAATTTCCTTGTGTTTCGAAATTCCAATATGCTTGTATTTAAAAATAAAGGTAAAGTGAATTCCCTTTTTATTTATCATGGAAACATAAGGGGATGTTTAAAGAATTTTGTTTCGATACCATGGGTCTTTAAAAGAAAGATATGTTTCCATGAAACAATGAAAATACAAGACCTTAGAGGGAGTCGTTCAATCATTTAGGGTGTTTGAGTTATTCTCTAGCCAATAATATAATGTCATGTCATGTCACCATTCCACTGCATATTTTACACTCAATCACTGACAATGGTTCAAACAAATAGAGAGTGGTAAAGAATTAAAAAAAAAAAATATTGTGATTGGTTGAAAAAGGGTGGGATCCACTGTTAACCCCCTCGCTTTCCTCTACCCCTTCTCTTCCCGCATCGGTGAGTAGTCACCGCTGAAGCTCTCCCGGCTCACCGATCCAACATCCGGCATTCCATCACGATCGGTAAAACCCCTCCCCGCATGTGTTTACCGCAATGATACTGTGCACCCTTATTCATTGTTACTTCACTTTCATTATAACTAGGGTAATAGTCCGCGCGTTGCGGCGGTACATACCGTGATCATTAGATCGTCGGTTTGGGTCGGGTCGATACAATACTTTACCGATACATGCACTCGGTATAGAAATCAACACCTATTTTACATCGACAGAAACTGATTAAAGCGAACATCGACACCATCACTCATGTTCGATATAGAAAGCAACACCTGTTTTACATCCACATAGAACGATAAAAACGAACATCAGACTAAACATCGAGTTCGATAGTGAAATCAACACGTGTTTTACATCGACATAAAACAATAAAAAATGAATATCAGTACCAGCGTCGATGTTATTCAAACGATATCGAACGGTTTTGATTATGAAGATAGTGGTACCCAATTCAATTATCGTCACATAAAGAAGTAATGTATTATTAAAATATAAATAAATAGATAAATAATTAAGAAACCATTAAAATATAAATAAATATTTAAAAATCTAAAACACTATTCATCAGGAGTTTGGTTTAATATATAATATATATATATATATATATATATATATATATATAAATATTAATAAAAGACTACAATTAATGCCACGTGGCAATTTCTTCTTCAACTACACAATTATATTTTTATTTTCATTTAAAAATATTTTGTTATCCTTATTATTATTATTATTTTTAAAATCTCTCAATTTTAATTTTAATAACATACGCAAGAATAATATATTTTTTTGTCTTCTTTTGTTTCTTTTCTTTTTTTTTGGCATTATGATTTTTCATTTTATAACAAAACTTTAGTTTTTATAATTTGTGTCACAAAGGCTAAATAATTTTAGTTTTTTTTATTAGTTTTGTTTTACGTTTTTCTCGGATTTGTTCGTCATCCGTTGCTATTTAGCACAGTGTTTGATAGTCACATTTGGCCCTTCAGGTTTTTTTTCATTCGTATTTGGTGGTCACATTTGGTCTTTTAAGTTCCCCCCCCCCCCCACTTTCTAATACGCATCGTTATAAATTCGACTCCTTCTACGTTTTACGTCACGTAAGTCACTTTGTGTTGGAAATTCGTGTTTTTTTTACGCTTTACCCGGTTTTCGTCTTCGTTCGATGCTACTTAGCATGGTTTTACGTCTCCATCTCCTCAACGTTGGTAGCACGTTTTTATGCCCACTGGCCCGCAACACGGGTAGTTTAAGACTAGTATATATATATATATATATATAGGACAAAGATCCGTTAGGAACCACCTCTTATTGCGAGAACCGCGAGAACCAATGTGAACGCAACCAAAAATGCCTAAAAATAGCTAAAAATCACACAAAAATTTTTTTTTTTTTTTTTTTTTTAATTTTTATAACAAAATCGCTACTTTTCGCATCAAAAAAAAAAAAAAAATTTTTTTTTTTTTAAATTTTTTTTTTTTTTTTTTTTTTAAAAAATTTTTTTTTTTTTTGGATGCGAAAAGTAGCGATTTTAACATAAAAAATATTAAAAAAATCAAAAAAAATTTTTTAATCAAAAAAAATTTTTTAGATTTTTTTTAGATTTTTTAAGGTTTTTTAGGGGTTTAGTTTTTAGCTTTTTAGCTTGGGGGGGGGGGGGGGTGGGGGGTTTAGGTTTTTGGGGGGTGGGGGAGGGGGGTTTAGGTTTTTGGGGTGGGGGGGGGTGGGAGGGGGGGGGGTTAGGTTTTTTTTTAGGTTTTTTTGGGGGTTTAGTTTTTAGCATTTAGCTTGGGGGGGGGGGGTTAGGTTTTTTTTTTGGGGGGGGGGGGGGGGGTGGGGGGGTTTAGGTTTTTTTGGGGGGGGGGGAGAGGGTGGGGGTTAGGTTTTTTTTAGGTTTTTTTAGCTATTTTAGGTTGTGTTCACATTGGTTCTCGCGGTTCTCGTAATAAAGGTGGTTCTCGCATGAACCTTACCCTATATATATATATATATATATATATATATATATATATATATATATATATATATATATAATATAATATAATATATATATTGTGCCAACGGCACAATAAACAACCAATTCATTTTCCTTTATACGAGGATCACTTTCGCTAGAGACAAACCAAATGAGACAAAATTCAGAAATGTCAGCCGACAAGAACAGTCCTTGCTCCAATAGTGTCAACCAATAAGAACCAAGTATGAATTGTACAATTCCGATGAACTTTCCGGCAAGGTAGCTCATCGGAAAAAATGGTGAGTTGGTTTTTAACTTCAAAACTCAACAACAATATGATACTTTCGATTATCTGCAGCCGTTTTAACAGGTTTTAACTGAAAAACATCAACCGAAAACGTCAAATTTCTGAGTTTTAAACCGTATTTTAATCCAAAAAACTGGGTTTTGAGATTTTGTTCAATAAACTAAAAAAAAAACGCTCATAAACCTCACCATCAACTCGGTTTTCAACAAGAAATCGAGCCTTACACTTGTAGGTCCCTAGAGGAGGATCTAGATCAACCTATCCTTGTTGTTTAACACAATAATCAAGTGCGGAATCCCTGATTATGTGCAAATCAAGCCCAAGAACACACAAACACAAGAAAGATTTCAAAGTTTAAAGCTCAATATCTATTCCAGCACGTAGCACTACAAATGCAACAAGAAATGCTCTCAATACTCTCTTGGTGTGCTCTCTTCAACAAATAGGGGAGACTCACTGGTATTTATAGTACATACCAGTGAGATTACAACGAAACAAGGACTCCCCACTTGGTAACATATCGAAACAATGTAGATTACATGGAAATACAATGAAGTAAATGAAGCGACACATCGAAACAGGAAGCCTATTGATCGAAATAGACTAATTTGTCTGTTTCTCTAAGATGATGATATCAAAGATTGTTCTTATTGATTCATAAAAAAAAACATACAAGGATTGAGAATAAATAATAATAAAAAAAGGAGCAAAAGAAAGGAAACAGAGTATATGCAACATAAAAGGAGAAGAATGAGTGGACGATCTTAATAGACAATATTAATTCCAATACTCCCCCTCAAGTTGGAGCATGTAGGTCTCTAGTGCCCAACTTGTCAAGCAAAAATTGAAGTTGTTGAGTTCCCAATCCTTTAGTGAAAAGGTCTGCAATTTGCATTTTAGTGTCAATCGAAAATGGCTTAATTTCTTTAGAGTCAACTCTTTCACGAACAAAATAGCATTCCGTTTCCACATGATTGGTTCGCTCGTGGAAGACTGGGTTTATAACAATTTGTCGGGCTGCTTGATTGTCACAAAACAAGGGTGTGGGACGAGTCTGAGGGACATTCAGTTCTTGCAAAAGCCATCGAACCCATAGCACTTCACTAACTGTAGAAGCCATTGACCGGTACTCTGCTTCGGCCGATGACCGAGAAACAACAGATTGCTTCTTGGTTTTCCATGAGGTTGTTGCCCCAAGTAAATACCCCATACGAGACCTTCGAGTAGTTTGGCAACCAATCCAATCTGAGTCGCAGTAGGCGGTGAGATTGATTCCTCCATTTTCGAGGAAGAAGAATTCCTTTGCCTGGTGAGGCTTTTAGATATCGTAAGACTCTGTGTAAGGCATCCATATGGGGCTGTCTAGGGTCTGAAACGAACTGGCTTAACATTTTTACAGCATAAGCAACGTCGGGGCGAGTAGCTTGTAAGTAAATAAGTCTACCAACAATTTGCCTATACCTGCTAGCATCAGCCTTCGGTTCAGTTTCACATTTGTCAATTTTAGCGTTCTGCTCCATAGGAAAAAAACTTGGTCGACATCCCTGTAAGCCGCAATCATTGAGGATGTCCAATATGTATTTTCTTTGATTCAAAACGAGGCCTTCATTGGTACGAGCTACTTCAATTCCGAGAAAATACTTAAGGTTCCCGCGATCTTTTATGCTGAACAACTCGTTGAGTATGTCTTTAGTAAGTTGTATTTCTTTCGTGTCATTGCCTACTATGATGACATCGTCAACATAAATAAGAGCCGCAACGAAACCGTTTCCACGTTGATGAATGAAGAGAGAGTGATCGGCCATTGATTGTTTAAACCCAAGGTCAAGAATAGCATTCAGTTTCTAGATGACTTCTTCAAACCGTACAATGATTTCTTGAGCCTGCAAACTCTCGTTTCCCCTTGTTTAACAAAGCCTTGAGGAATCTTCATATAAACCTCCTCATCTAAATCACCATGCAAAAAAGCATTATTTACATCGAGTTGGTGAATAGCCCAATTCCTTTTCACAGCCACAACTAGGAGTGTTCGAACGGTAACCAGTTTGGCTACGGGTGCGAAGGTGTCGTGGTAATCCACTTCTTTCATTTGTGTGAAACCCTTAGCAACAAGTCGTGCCTTGAATCTGTCCACTTCTCCATTCGGCTTATGCTTGACCTTGTACACCCATTTATAGTCAATAGTCTGCTTTCTTGCAGGCAATTCTACGAGGACCCATGTGCCATTTTCTTTGAGAGCATGTATTTCCTTTTTCATCGCTTCTTTCCACCTGTCATCCTTAATAGCCTGATGGAAATATTTCCGCTCATCGTTGGAATCGATAGCCGTTAAGAAAACTTTATGAGATTCAGAGAAGTTTTTGTAAAAAACAAAATTAGCCAATGAATGTACCATGGACGAGTCTTGATTTGGAGGGGTTTGTGCATGGTTGACCGATGGGGGTAACTGAACGAAATAATCACCAAAATATTTTGGTTGGGTCTTGTTTCGTTTCTCTCTTACGGGTTCACTGTGTGGAAGACTTTGTTCTTCAATCGGGCCTTGTGGGCTAACACTTTCTGTGATTGGGCTTGTTGGGGAATTAGGATTACTTTTGTTAGAATTTGGCTCCGCTTGCTTAGAATGTGGACTTTCTAATATTTGATCCTCCTGACTTGGGCATTCATTAGTGGGCATTTGGACCACTTCAAATTCCGTGACACTTTCTTGATTCTCAGTGGTTTGTTTGAGGCCAATTTGCTTTGGATCTTCTTCTTCTACAAATCTGACTTCTACTGGATGTTGCATGGTTGTCGTTTCTTTTAAATCTAAGCTTATACCCTTGAAAGGAAAATTATCCTCATAAAATCTCACATCCCTGGATATAATAATTTTCTTATTTTCAATGTCATAAATTTTATACCCTTTGATACCTGGTGGGTATCCCAAAAAAACTCCGGGTCTTCCCTTTGGTTCGAACTTGTCTCCCTTTGTTTCAGTATTTCTATAATATGCGAGGCAGCCAAATATTTTTGTAAAATGATAATCCGGTTTATGACCGAATATCTTTTCATATGGGGTTCGGTTTTCAATAACTATAGAAGGTAAACGATTAATGAGATACGCTGCAATTAATACACATTCACCCCAAAACCGTTTCGGAAGATTAGCTTCAAATCTAAGTGCCCGGGCGATTTCAATTAAGTGTCTATGTTTTCGCTCCACAACTCCGTTCTGTTGTTGATGTGGGCCCAAGTGTGGAGGAGCGGGCCATCTTGTATTTGGAGGCCCAAGATCGCGTAACAAATGGGGCTTCACTAAAATGGCTCTAACTTGGGCTACGGGGGTCCGTTTTGGGCGTACGACCAGGCGAAACGAACGTGAGAACGAGCTCCATCTTGCTGCAAACGCCTATGGCGGTTTGGGTCATCATCCGGGCCGAAAAACACTTATTTCTATTAGTTATTTGCATTTTTATGTTTTTTGGACTATTTTGGGCATTTTGTTTTAGGCCGTGTGTTTGGCCCGTTATCTTTTTTAGGCCCATTTCGAATTTCTGTTCTTATTTATATGTCCCTTTAGTAATTGAAACAATCAGACTTGAATTTTGAGAAAACTGAATTTTCACTTCAAATTCCGTGGCCTTTGGGTTGCAATTTGGGGGTTGGGGAAGAACTACACGGGTATTCGTAGAATCAACGTGTTTGATCTTCATTATCACACTACTCACTACATCAGTTGTGGAGTATGAGGACAAGTTGTTTCAAGTATCATTCCTTGTTCACTATAGAACTTGAGCATATCATTAGACGTGAACTCACCACCGTTATCACTTCTAATGCGTTTTACTAATTTACCGAATTGTGTGTTTATCATTTTGCAAAAAAAAAACTTTAGGCATTGGCTCGCTTCATGCTTATGTTTTAGTAAGAAAACCCAAACGCCCCTACTATAATCGTCGACTATAGTTAAAAAATAACTCGAACCCGAAAAAGAGGGGGTGCGATATTTTCCCCAAATGTCACAATGTAACAAATCAAAACAATCCCTTGTTCTAGTATTACTGTCTTGAAAAGGAAGACGAGTGTGTTTTGCTTTTGAGCATGAATCACACAATTTATTGCAAGAAATTTTACCAAGGAGGTAGATTTGAGCTAGTTTGTCAGTGGAAGCGTGTCCTAACCTCTTGTGCCATGTATCCCCCGAGGTCATCAAGGCCTTTTTGCTGTTGTCAATCAACCACATCCTGTACAAGCCTCTTCTGCACTCACCCGTGCCAATCAATTTTCCCGTGTGTAGTTTTTGCATTACACAAAAATCAGGAAAAAACGTTATGGTCGATTGTAAATCATTGCTCAACCGACTAACATATAATAGATTGCAAATAAACTTCGGTATATGTAAAACGTCTTTTATCTTCGTTCCTCCCGGTAAGGTACATTCACCTCTCCCTTCAACAGGTATAGCATCCCCGTTAGGAATCATAACCGGAGTTTCAAAGCGATTTTGTGTTCTATTTTCGAGGATGTCAATGTTGTGAGTGATGTAATCGGTAGCTCTCGAGTCCAAAATCCAATCACCATTGTCATCCCTCTTACCTGCCAAATGGCTGGTTGGTTTCACCCGTGTTGATTTGTCTGGATAGTATGGTGAGTTCGAGTCACGAGACTCTCCCCCGTTCTTCTGTCTATCTGTAGCGTCTTCTCTACGAACCATGGTTATTAGGTTTTGATTGTGATTGTGATTAGGTTTTGGGTTGAACCTGCTCTGATACTATCTAAGATGATGATATCAAAGATTGTTCTTATTGATTCATAAAAAAAACATACAAGGATTGAGAATAAATAATAAAAAAAGGGAGCAAAAGAAAGGAAACAGAATGTATGGCAACATAAAAGGAGAAGAATGAGTGAACGATATTAATAGACAATATTAATTCCAATAATTTCGATGTATCTATTTAACATCACAAAGCCTGTATCGATATTTTTCATCCATAAATACTTGTCTGTTTCGATAACCCTTTCAAGATATCCTATTTCAAAGTCACATGTTATGTGAGGTCATGACTCATGATGACATCTGCATGATGTCATCATGATTGTAACTTTTCGTTCGCTTCTCTTTGTGCTTCGTGTGTCGTTCACTGGGTAGCACGAGAGAGGAATATCGCTATGCCGCTCTCGAACTGAACCGAACCGTGCCACATCCACACAAAAGTGTATCAACATTACTACATCATCAGACTCTATACTATTGTTCGCAGGGGCGGACCTTGGTGAAGCCTAGTATGGGCAGGCGCACCCATTAAAAAAATTTAGTGTATTTTTTAGGCAGAAAATCCAACCGCACCTCTTGAAAATATGCTTGAACCACTCATCCGCACCAAAGCAAATAATTTCTAGGTCCGCCACTGATTGTTCGTTAGGGTTTTTTTTTTTTCTTTTTGGTTTGTCTTTTTGCATAACTTGGTTTTTCCTTTTTTGGGGATTTGTCTCTTTGTGTAACTCAGCCAATCAACTTTCATCATTGTAACCCCCCCCCCCCCCTCAAGTTTACGTGTTTATTTTTTGTGTACATGCAGGTACAAATTTAAGTTGGAATACATTTTGACGTAGACTTTTTGAGGTATAAATTCAAGTTGGTACCTAATTTTTAACTCGAAATAAGTTTTTAAACCAGTTGGTATACGTTTTCGTGTTTATTTTTTGTACGTTTTCAGTTGGTCTGCATTTTGATGTAAATTTTGTTTTTAAACCAGTCCGGTCAAATATAATACGTTTTCGGTATGAATTCGAGTTAATAAACGTTTCAACGCCGCCCGGGGTATAAATTTACTAGTCAATCTATATATTAAAAAACAAACTCAAGAATAGTAAAATTCTGAATCAAAATTCATGCCATGTTGATGCTGGATCAAATCATGGGCTGCTTAATTTACATGTTTCAAAAAAGATTATTAGTTGCTTTAGAAGATGATAGAAACAACCCTAAGTGGACCATTATCCCCTGAGGTTTTTCGCAACTTCACCCTTCCTCTCGGACTGGGGCTTTTGCAAACCCTAGACAGTGACGCCATCATGAATCTGTTCACCAGTTGGATGATGTCACATAGATGGCCTAATATGAAGCAACTGTTTGAGTTTTGGATTCGACCATATAACGAAGGGAAACCTAGTAAGCCTAATGTTAGCTTGTATAATCATTACCTGAGGGCTAATCTTCTGCTGGTGAATTGTTGGATCTGGTTGCACAAATGGAAAACTATACGATTGAGTCTAATACGACGTCGTTTAATTTGATGCTCAAGGTCTTGTACCAGGTTAAAGAGTCTGAAGTTGCTGTGAAATTAATCTATACATAGTTCCTGATTTGTTTGTTGATGTTTTTTCAGATTGTAAATATCCGTTTATGAGCAATTATAATTCCCAAAGTGTGATGTTATGGTTCACTTATATTAAGCTATGAATATTGATTATAATGGTTAAGAACAACAAAGATTCTAACCTAATGGTTAACTGATTAAGCAGCAATAAACAGTTTTGAGGAAAAGTGATTATAATCATGCAATTTTTTTATTAGGCTAAGTACTTTAATTGGGATAAATTGTTAACAACTTTCCGACTGAAACTAATTATTCCGTAGCTTTTGTGAACTGCTTATCTGATTAGGATTCTTGAAGTTAAAATGATCACATATAAAATACCCATCCAAACCCAAGCGCATCGCGCGAGGTGGAAAGCATACCACGGGGAATCCCGGCACAATGTTCCGCTTTTGAAACCACTAGTTATTATATGTGCAATTAAAACTTGCAACAACTATTTATGTTTGACAAATTTCTTTTATTAAAATTAGTTATTTTACGTTTATTTATTTATTTTATTTTATTTGTAAACTTTATTAATTATAATAACATGTATACATTCTTGTTAATATTTATCAAAATTTACATATTAAACATGAACTTCAGAAAGATTTTATAATAACTTGTTTGCTTTATTTCTTTATCATGAAAAAAAGTGACCCAAAAATAAAACATTTATCAGACACAAAACTAACAGAACATAATATATTGAGAAAATAAGCCACACACAACGGTAGTTTCGAATGTCGTCTATGATTTCTATAGTGATAAAAAATAAATTAACCACAAAAATTTGTTCTCGTATATATGTTTTATAATTTGCAATTCTCTGTTCCTGTCACATGTTTGCAGGGGAAGAACTTAGAACACTTGAAGATTCAACTTGGTGATATAAATATGGCCACTCTTAATTTTTCTGACACATACAGAACTGATTTTGACAAATACCATACTTGGTATACAACAGAACTTGGCCATTTTGATAAAGAAAAACCTTCCTCTATAGAAGGGAAGAGTAAAAATGAACTACCCAAGAGACATAACACTGTAGAGATCAAACGCTTCCTTCCTAGAGATGACGAGCATGAAGAAGACTTATTTTTTACAGAACTTGAAATGCTTAGTAGCGTTAAGCATCACAACATAGTCACTCTTATAGGATTTTGTGTTGAAGGTTTTGAGATACTGCTTGTCATCGAGAAAATTACTAATAGATACCTTATGGATTATTTGGGAAACATCAATGAAATGCGTAGTTTGACTTGGGAAGTACGTTTGAAAATCTGCATTGATGTTGCACGGGCATTGATTTACCTCCACTCTCAGATGGATGACAAAAAAATCATAATACACAATAATATACATAGCAGGGCAATTAGGTTGGATGAGAATTGGGAGGCAAAGATTGTAAACTTTGAGTGGGCGGTAATCCTGCCTCTAGATCAAAAGGATGAAACTCTGTGTAAAAGAACATATTTTGAGTCAAAGTATCATGTGGATCCGGAATATGCGCAGACCGATAAGCTAAAAAGAGAGTCGGATGTGTATAGCTTTGGAGTAGTTATGCTTGAAATTCTATGCGGAAGACACGCTTTCAACGAAATTTACCTTAGGGAGAGTATGAAAGGGCTCGTTCATGTTGCAAGACGAAAATTCTGCAATGGAACAATAGAGGACATCATAGATCCTACACTAAAGGAAGAAACCGGTAAACATAGTCATAGTCCAATTAGAGGAGCCAACAAGGATTCTTTGAACACATTTTTAAAAGTTGCAAACCAGTGTGTGGCGGAGAGTCAAGACCAACGCCCAACAATGAAAGTTGTTCTCAACGAACTTGAGCAAGCATTGGTCTTTCAAGTAAGTCAGGTATGTTTGTGCCTGTGTATAATCATAAGGTGCATATTATCTTAATGCATAAGAAATAAGTATTATGCATATTCAATGATACAATTTCTTTTGGCTAAACTATTACATAGAAAGGGTCCTGAAAATATTCAAATAAGACAAAATTGAAGAGAAGAACCCTGTCATTTAAACACAAAACCTTTCAAAGATTAAAGCCAACCTATGATAATGCTATTGAAATTTAAGCTAGACTTCTTACAAAGACGTCAATGTTGACCCACAACGTTGTCTGTCCATACTTTTGTCAAACAAAGTAAAGAATTGGTTAGTGAGGCTACCCGTTGGTTGAGGCTTATGGGACTTAGATGGGGACCTACTTTGATGAAGGTCATGCCCTTGCTAATTGGCAGCCCCTTGGGGTAAATAATAATGTGTTTTTGTCACTTTCTCACCTTTTTATTTGGATTTGAAATATTGCATGTTCCATAACATTATATGCACTGTCAAACGCAAAAAACTAATCTTCAGTTCACATCCATATCCTGGATGAATTCTCGCCACCAATCGTTTTCGTGTATAGAAGTTACAATGGAACGCCCACTTTCTTTGATATTCATTATTTTGTTACCAAATTTGACTTGTTTATGGAATTAATTCTACATTCTGTTAATTTTCTTTTTATATTCATTAACTGTTAATTTATTTTTGTTACCAAATTCACAGCCAATTTGTAGTTTTATCACAAATTTATAGTTTTGAGCATTAATTTTATTTACTCAAATACTATTTCTTAAAGGAGGAGCAAGTACATGAGCCAAATAAGGACCAAGTTGTCGACGAACTTCAGATAGCAACTTTTCAAATTCCTGTAAGACCTTCCTTTTTTTTACTTCATCTTTTTTGTTAGTAAAGTTTATAAATGAAACTAAATTATAATTTGATAGAGGTAATGTGTCATTGTAAACTAGTAAGGTGCAACCCGCGCTCTACCGCGGGAAAACATGAAAAAACGATTTAAAGTATATAGTATATTCGGCACATTTTTGCCATCCCTATGCCGCTTAACCCTAAAAATTAACTGGGATTGTAATAAAGGACTTAACCTGAAACGAAAAGCACATGTATGTAAAGGTCAGCGGGTGAAATCTTAAACGTTAAAAATACCTATGAAATCACCCATTACATAAGGCATTCTATTCCCTCAAATTCGTTCCATCCACCACCCTTGGGGTCTGTTTTGGTATGGGGTAATGGAATGGACGAAGGAATGGAATGGACGAGGGATTGCAATGGATCTTTACCATTGCAACTCTTGTTTGGTTACCATGTATGAATGAAATGTTATTATTGTGTATTGTTTGGTAGGCAAGAAAAACGTCAACGGTGAGTGGTGGTCGGTGGCAGTGATTGTGGGTGGTTATAGGTGGTGGTGGTGGGCGACGACGGCGTCGATGGGTGGTGGTGGCAGCGACGAGTGGCAGTGCGGTGGCGACAACGAGTGGGGGTGGCGGCGGCGGCGGTTGGTGGTGGCGTCGACAATGGTGGTGGTTGGCTGCGACGGTGGTGGCTGTCGGGGTGGCGACGGAGGCGGTGGCGGGTTGCGGCGATGGCGTTGGTGGTGGGTGGTGGGTTGTGGCGAAGGTGGTGGGTTGTGGTGTTGTTGATGAATGGTGCAAGAGGGGATGGAATGAAAAAAAAACATGGGGGGGGGGGTTCATGCAATGATTTTAAGGGAATGGAATGCCTTTTGGAATGGGTGATTCCATTCCATTGACCAACCAAACATTCTTTTCTTCATTCTCTCATAATCATCCATTCCATTCCGCCTCTCATACTTGCATACCAAACACTACCTTGTTTTTTTCATTCCATTCCCCCTCACACCCTCCATCACCCACCATCAGCCATCATCACCACCTGCCACCTTTTGGCTCATCCACCGACCACCACCACCCACCACCCTATGTGGTCGACCATCACCAACAACCGCCACCACCACCCCGACCACTGCCGTCACCTCCCGCCACCGCCACCCACCCCCGCGGCCACCCTCCGCCACCTAACACCGCTGACCACCGCCACCTCCGAGCACTGTCACCGTCACCACCGGCGCCATCGCCACCATCTGCCGCCTCCCTCCACCGCCGACAATCGCCACCACCACTTCCCGCCATCGCCACCCTCCGCCACCGACCACCGCCACCACCGCACATTGTCACCACCCGCCACCACCACAGACCACCACCACCGCCGCCACCCTCCATCACCGCCAAAGTGATCGTCATCAACCACTGGCACCTGCACCAACCAACTCCACCGCCACCCCCGACCACCGCTACCGCCACCCTCCACTGTCGACCACGCCGCCCACCGCCACTATCAGCCGCCACCACCACCCATCGTTCTCGGTGCCACCACCAGTCGCCGCCCACCACCCTCCAATGCCGCCATCGATTACTGCCACGGCCACCAACCGCCAACTCCACCACCCATCACCGATTTTATTCCATCTATTTTCCTGGCTACCAAACAACACAAGGTAATCATTCATTCTTCTTTGTCCACTCCATTACCTCGCTAATTCCATCCTCTCGTCTATTTCATTACCCCATACTAAACAGACCCTACCTGGACCAACCAAACACGTTTATTTTCATTGGCTCGTAATAGTTCATTCTATTATCCCTCTGATTCCAACATACCAAACACTACCCTATTGGAGTTTTAAAGAAACTTAAATCATGTGTTTTCTGTAATTTTGTCTCAAAGATTTATTTAAGCATATTATGTAATTCAATTAAGGATTTGTTTAATCATATTATATAATTCAACTAAAATGGTAAATCAATTTTTCATATATGTGGGTTGATGGTTGGAAAAGAGTGAAAATACATAACGTTGGGGTGACCTATAACCTAGTGTTCTAGTGATATGTTGTTTGTCTTCAACAAAAGTGATTTAGGTTCAAATCGTTAAAAAAAGTTAGTGCTTCTTTATGTTAGAGAATAAAACTATCATGGTAAGGCTGATCTTAGAGCAAGGAGCTAAACACATAGTTTTAATACTATTATTATATACTACATATTTTTAAGTATTTTAGTACTATACATACACACATATATATAGTTATTAAACATGGAACATTGCGTTCTATATATGGCGAACAAATTGAAAGCCACATAATATAATAAATAAAAAATTAGGGAAATTTGTTATAATAAGTAACATGTTTGATAACTTTTTAAATCACATTTGATCTTGTATCTGTTTGATTTATTAATAGGAAGAGGAAGAAATATGAAACTACAACTTTACTTTGGTTGTACAATTTGCATTGATGTTCGTAGGAAAATTTTATTAATTATGTGGTAGGCTACTTGTACACGAAAAGTTTGAATTTGCTTTTTTTAAGGTAAATTTCATTCACAACGACCCTCTAAAAGAAAAAAAAAGGGACAACAAAAACACGCCGAGGTAAACTACATAAAAAACTATACAATCTCAAATTTACACCGATCATTCCCATTAGACAGACTTAAACTTCAACCTATGTTTGAACCAAAAAAAGCCAAGGCTTTTGATCTCATCGATAATCTGCTCCACTTAGACTTGTTCGAAAACCGTTTCTTGTTAATTGCTTTCCATATACACCAACATGCAACAATCATACCAAAAAATATATACATCCAAAATCTTATGAATTTCGTAGTCAATTTTTTAACAAGTGAGCCTTTCCGGCGAACTGCTAAGATTCCAGTAACCTTTCCGGCGAGATATCATCTTCTCCGATCACCTCTTCTTCCGATCTATTATTTTTCTTTTCTGTTTTGTTCCACTATATTCAATCCCAAATTTGTTCTTCGAATCTCAGATCTGTTTCCCATTTTTAAGATCTGTTTTGTGCGTCGAATCTCAGATCTGTTTCCCATTTTTAAGATCTGTTTTTTTTAATTCCGATCATTGTTGAAAATAAATTAATCAACAATAAATTAATATAATTTTATTAATTACCGAGTTATCAGCCAAACCAGTTTGTTCCAAGTTGAGCAAACTGATTAAAGAAAGGTAGAAGGAGACTGTCCCGTTGTCGGACGAATTTAAAGAACACGTAAATTTAAAACCAACCTGGCGATTACTTGAAGAACTATCTTTGAACTGCACGGATGATTCCTGTCCTTAAAGGATTTTACGCACTCGTATTGCTGTGAGCTGCAGCGTAAACTCCCAGGATTTAATGCAGAACTGATCTGGTATTCCAACAGCAATGGAAACCAGAAAACGCAGAAGCTGGAACGAAAACCGAATCACACAATAGAGAGAGAGAGAGAGAGAGCTGCGAAATTGGTTGGTTAAGAGGTAGCAGGAAGCTTTCATTTATAGTTTTGGTTATACCAGAGAATGAGAAAATTAGGGAGTGGGATAACCATCCTTATCACATTCGAATTCAGTATCTATATCCTATACGAATTCGGTTTCATAGAGATAATGGGATAACCCCCACTGGTTTCGAATCCATCTCTATCTCCTTCTTATCTCATCTCACTCGGTTTACAGATCTGACCCACCTGAAACCGAACCTTAGCTAAAAATAAAAGCTCCTCAGCGTACGTGCGAAGTGCAAAGTGCGCCTCAAACGCGCCCATTCGCGCCTCAAACGCGCCCATTCGCGAGCTCGCGGCTCGGCTCGGCTCGGCGCGCGTGTGGGCTTAACCCACTTCTCAACCCATTTAACACTATGAAGGCCCATAAGGAGCAATCCCTTATAAACCACTCATACTTCACTCACTCCACCGATGTGGGATGGAGGAAACATACCAACTTGTATGTTTACCTCTTTAATATTTCCAACAATCCCCCACCAAGTTGGAATGTTTCCTTTCACTTAGACTAATGATGTCACTAGGTGTCACGAAGATTAAACCCAGTTTATGTTGATAAACAAGAAGAGACAGATTAGATGGTGTCCTATGGAATTAAACCATTAACCTGATAGCCCCCTTCGGTTTACCCCCACACATCACCAGCTGACTTTGCGTTCTCACTGAGCGCGAATATGGCCGTGCGCTATAAATCCTTTTCATGACCCTTTAGAAGATAAACCACTAATCTTCACTCGAGGCGGCACCACCCCTAGATCATATAGGCAAAGTTTTACATCACCCACGTTGCTTGGATGCCTCCAAAACTTTGTTAAGAGCATAAGCTCACCCTTGTTCTCGGCAACGACGTACTATCATACCTCACATGGATCTATCAAATTTGATAGTACCTTCTATCGTTAAGTGACTTCGTTGTTACCCATTAAACTTGAGAAATAGGAGCACTAAGTTCAAGTTGGGTTTCCATCACTAACGATTCTATTGTGGTTTTAGACCCATGTCTCTCGCGGTATTCACAACCAAATCTCTCGTCAGAGGTTTAGTAAACGGATCTGCCAAGTTCTTACTTGTCTTGACATAGACAACCTTGATGGTACCACTTTCAAGCAGTTGTCTCACATAATTGTGCCGAAGACCTATGTGTCTTGACCTCCCATTATACACTGCGTTGTATACTTTAGATAGTGTGGCCTCACTATCATAATACATGGGAATAGACGGCATTGGAACATCCCACAGACGGATGTCAATAAGTAGATCTCTAATCCACTCCGCTTCCTTGCCAGCCGCAGCTAGCGCTATGAACTCAGCTTCCATAGTTTAGTGGGCAATACACGTCTGTTTCTTGCTCGCCCAAGAAATTGCTCCTCCCGCTAGAGTGTAAATCCACCCACTTGTAGATTTTGAATCATTGTTGCGATCAATCCAGCTTGCATCAGAATAACCTTCAAGTATTCTGGACGATGACGTGTATGTCAGTTCTAAGTTACTGGTCCTTTTCAGGTATCCAAGTACTCTGCCCACTGCCTTCCAGTGTTCTGTCCCTGGATTAACAGTATACTGACTCAGTTTGCTTAAAGCAAAAGCAATGTCAGGACGAGTGCAATGCGTTGCATACATCATACTTCCAATAGCACTCGCATACTCCAGTTGAGCCACTGCTCTTCCAGAGTTCACATTAAGTTTCACACTTGGATCAAACGGAGTATTAAACTCTTTAATATTTAAGTGTTGAAACTTAGTCAGAATTTTCTCTATGTAATGAGATTGACTTAGGGAAATCTGACTTCCAGTTCTCTTCACCTTGATCCCAAGAATGGTATCAACTTCTCCTAGATCTTTCATCTTAAAGTTCGAGGACAAATATTTCTTAGTTTCAGAAATACCTTCAAGGTGAGTGCTAATGATCAACATATCACAACATAAAGACAAATCACGACTGTATAACCGGGTTCGCATTTAGTATAAATACATCTATCAGCACTGTTGTGTCGAAACCCGAAAGCAATCACAGTGGTGTCAAATCTCTCATGCCACTGTTTAGGAGCTTACTTCAAACCATACAGAGATTTAATAAGTCTACACACTTTGTTCTCTTGTCCAGGCATCACAAACCCTTCTGGTTGCTCCAAATAAATCTCCTCATTTAGATACCCATTTAGAAATGCTGTCTTTACATCCATTTGATGAATGTACAGCCCTTTCAAAGCAGACACCGCTATTAGCGTTCTAATAGAACTTATTCTAGCCACAGGTGCATAGGTATCAAAATAGTCGATCCCTTCTCTCTGCCTATACCCTTTAGCAACTAATCTCGCTTTATAGGCAGAGATGGATCCATCTGGATGATACTTCCTTTTGAAAATCCATTTGGATCCAATAGGTTTCTTTCCCTTGGGTAGATCAGCTAACTCCCAAGTTCCATTTCCCATAATGGAATCCATTTCATCATTGACTGCCTCCTTCCACAAAGGGGCATCTCTAGATGACATTGCTTCGCTGAAAGTTTTAGGATCATCATCCAAATTTACAGCGAAAATGACCTCTCTCGTCACTTTCTTTTGAGTTCCTTCAACCAGGTAAGAAAAGAAATCATCTCCATAACTTTTCTCTTTTCTAACTCTAGTACTTTTCCTTGGTTCTTCAACTATTGGTGAGGGTTGAACCCTTTTCTCAGAAGTACTAGAAGTTGTGGTGCCATTTGAGTTTTCATCATCTCTAGAAAACTTGTTCTCAAAGAATTCCACATCTCTGGATTCTACAACTATACCTGATTCGTCATCCAACAATCGGTAAGATTTACTATGCGAAGCATATCCAATGAATACACTCTTGAAAGCTCGTTCTCCCAGTTTGAGTGTCTTTGGATCAGGTACGCGATAGTAGGCAAGACACCCGCAAACCCTCAAATGCTCTAGGTTTGGTTTTCTTCCTTTCCACAACTCATATGGACTCGTAGGTATCACACGACTAGTGATCCTATTGTGAACATAACATGCGGTTAACACAGCTTCCCCCCACATATTACGAGGTAGACCCGATTGGTTTAACATACAGTTAGCCATCTCTACCAAGGTTCGGTTCTTTCTCTCAGCCAAACCATTTTGTTGGGGAGTATAAGGTGCAGTTCTCTCATGTATGATGCCTTCTTCTTCACAGAATGCATCAAACTTTCGGTTAAATTATTCTCCGCCTCTGTCCGAGCGAAGAATTTTAATGCGTTTCTCCTTTTGTTTTTCAACCTCAGCCTTATATATTTTGAATGCCTCAAAAGCTTCGTCTTTTGATTGCAACAAATAAACATATAAGTATCGGCTCGAGTCATCGCAGAAAGTGATAAAATATCTCTTACCCCCACGAGTAAGAACTCCATTCAGTTCACAAATATCTGAATGAATTAGTTCTAGTAGTGATGTATTGCGTTTATGAACACTTGGAAAAGGTTTCTTTGTGAATTTTGATTTAACACAAGTTTCGCATTTTTCAAAGTCTTTATCTTTTAATTTCAATAAACCTTTAGTTTGCATTTTTTCAATGTTTTTAATATTTGTATGAGCTAAACGTTTATGCCATAAAGAAATTGAACAAGCGATATAATCAGAAGACATAATTTCATTCAAATCAAAACCAATTGCATTACATTCACCAATACTAGAACTAACACTACCACCACTATCACTATCACTTTCATTCCCAAACCCGTCAATCACAGAAACACCCCCTTAATCCGAATCTTCTTCATCAATCCCATCTTCAGCCAAGTCAAGACGATACATTCCACCCGTGTTCTTTGCTTGACCCACATAGATGTCATTTAGAGAAAACTTCACACGAAGATTCTTGATAACCAGCTTGTAACCATTCCGATCGAACTTATCAGCAGAAACTAGACCCTTGGTGATACCAGGAACATGCAACACGTCCTGAAGGGTAACCACTTGACCATCTCTAAAGTTTAGTCGCACCGTGCCTTTACCATGTACTTCTACACGATGTCCATCAGCACACACCACCACTATTCCTTGAGGAACAGGAGCATAAGTAAGAAACGAGCCACGATTCCCACAAACATGAACAGTTGCTCCAGAATCCAAGAACCATCCTCTACATGCTACAATGCGTGTATATTGAGAAAGCATGTTAACTTCACCAAGACCCACACTGGCCACTAGATTGGGGACTTTCTCAACATCAACAGCACTTGTAGAACCAACCGTAGATCCATATTTCCTCTGAGAGCACTCTCGTGCATAATGCCCTATTTCTCCACAAACATGGCATTTACCAGACCTCTTTGGTTGATGGTTGTTAGTGTGTTGTGTCTTCTTGAATTCCTTTTTCTTTGGTGCAGTAAACTTCTTATTCTTTGATGCCCCTTTTCCCTTTTGACCAGATCCTCCAGCAACATGATTTACACTCGATCCGACTTTACCTCTTTTGTCCCTGTTGCGCGTTTCCTCCTCAATTCGAAGGTGCTTCAACAGTTCATCCAACGAGTAGTCCTCAGACTTGTGCATCATTCTCTTTGAGAAATCTTTCCAATTAGGAGGCAATTTTGCAATAATGACCCCTACTTGAAATATTTCTGGCAGCGGAATAGAAAGTGCGGTCAATTTGTTAACAAGAACTTGGAGTTCATGCACTTGCTCCAGGATTGACTTGTCATCGACCATTTGGAAGTCTAAGTACTTGGCAATAAGGTATTTGTTAGTACCTTCTTCATGTGCCTTATACTTATCTTCCAAAGCTTTCCACAATTCTCTAGCACTTTTTACCGGCGCGTACAAGTCATAGAGACGATCCGAAAGAGAATTTTTTATGTGGCCCAGGCAAAGATCTTCAGCTTCCTTACGGACAAGTCTTTGCTTTGCCAAATCTGCATCTGGTAGCTCTACTGCCTCACGAGGAGGGTCATCAGGGATTGCAGGCAAATCAGGATCAAGGATATAGTAGAGTTTCAGCACAACTAGCATGAACTTAACCTTGTCCGCCCAGCGGGTATAGTTCTGACCATCGAATTTGTCCAACTTGACAAACTCTTGATTCATGAATCTCAGATTGGCTGTTGGTAGTTCAGCGTCCATTAATTCTGTTGATTAAACACAAATTAAAATCCTTTAAGATTGTTGAAAATAAATTAATCAACAATAAATTAATATAATTTTATTAATTACCGAGTTATCAGCCAAACCAGTTTGTTCCAAGTTGAGCAAACTGATTAAAGAAAGGTAGAAGGAGACTGTCCCGTTGTCGGACGAATTTAAAGAACACGTAAATTTAAAACCAACCTGGCGATTACTTGAAGAACTATCTTTGAACTGCACGGATGATTCCTGTCCTTAAAGGATTTTACGCACTCGTATTGCTGTGAGCTGCAGCGTAAACTCCCAAGATTTAATGCAGAACTGATCTGGTATTCCAACAGCAATGGAAACCAGAAAACGCAGAAGCTGGAACGAAAACCGAATCACACAATAGAGAGAGAGAGAGAGCTGCGAAATTGGTGGGTTAAGAGGTAGCAGGAAGCTTTCATTTATAGTTTTGGTTATACCAGAGAATGAGAAAATTAGGGAGTGGGATAACCATCCTTATCACATTCGAATTCAGTATCTATATCCTATACGAATTCGGTTTCATAGAGATAATGGGATAACCCCCACTGGTTTCGAATCCATCTCTATCTCCTTCTTATCTCATCTCACTCGGTTTACAGATCTGACCCACCTGAAACCGAACCTTAGCTAAAAATAAAAGCTCCTCAGCTCCTAGCGACGATGCGTACGTGCGAAGTGCGCCTCAAACGCGCCCATTCGCTCCTCAAACGCGCCCATTCGCGAGCTCGCGGCTCGGCTCGGCTCGGCGCGCGTGTGGGCTTAACCCACTTCTCAACCCATTTAACACTATGAAGGCCCATAAGGAGCAATCCCTTATAAACCACTCATACTTCACTCACTCCACCGATGTGGGATGGAGGAAACATACCAACTTGTATGTTTACCTCTTTAATATTTCCAACAATCATCACCTCCCACCGGAAAAACCACCACTCTTCGCCTCCCATCTCAGCCGCCCACCACCACCATGCACCTCCCACCCCCGCTTCCTTCCCTATCCTTCACCTATGTGCGAACCGGCACCGTACTTCCGTGCGAACCGGCACCGTAGCTCCGTCCGTGCGAACCGGCGGCTCCAATCTTCTTCCGTGCGAACCAACACCATTTCTTTTTTCTTTCTTTCACAACTCAGTTTGAATTTTATAGTGGTGAAAAAGTCTTCATATTATTATATTGCATTGGATTAAAAAAAATCTCATTAAAGTTTTTTATACTACTACCATGAGCTAACGGGTTACATGGGGTTCCATTTAGAGGGCGGGCAACTCGCGGTTGCTGCACTCCTTTATATATATATATATATATATATATATATATAACGGTTTTCTACTTCCACAACTCATCTCGAGTTTAGTTTACCGCTTGTGTGTTTTCTCTACAACGATAGCTTAAATACGCACATTGCTCTTACGAGGAGGGGAAGGGATGTTAAGTCAGGGGGCCTGTGCAGGGTTCTGCTAGTGGTCTAAGGACCTGTTCTTTCAAATTTTTTCACGAATGTAAAGATGGAAAGCCGGAGTCTGGGGTTTTTTTGCCTGCTTGAACGCATGCAAAGCACCCACTACAATACCGAAAACCGAAAGCTATCACTGAGGGAAGCTATCTCCAGGGACTTGGAAGCATGATGATAGCCGTGTCATATACCATGGTCTCAGGGGACGTGGAAGATTTCATCGTTGGGATCCAAAAACCATGTCAAGTGGTGGTTGACACAAACCCACGTCACCCAGCAAGGCTTGGGGGTGGTGTTAACCTCCTCGAGCAGGTTTTTTCCCTCCCTATTCAGACTATTAAAAGCATTCCTCCCAGTTGTCGGCTGATGTTTGCTCAGGTTTTAACAGGGGCTTTGCGCAAAGTTGTTGCGTCACCAGGATCGGTCGACAATTGGGTCCAATTACTTTTGCTACCGCATTGCACCTTACGAGTGGTCAGACCATCCTCTCGATAAGAACGACGATCAGGGAACATGAAATCTTTGCAGTGTAATAACATGCTGCGTGCGCTTACAGTTTGGAAAGATGGGTCTGGTTTTGATGATTTGGTCTCGTCCCTATTGGATAGCACGGGGGAGGCAGGGCCTCCTAGGGGAGAATGCAGGAGGGAATGAGACAAAGATAGGTACCCTAATATTAAGCAATGTCTCCGAAAAGTTAGGGATGGACATTTTACGGCTGCGGTTAAGGACATAAGCTCCAATGGAGTCACCCCTCTAGGTGATTCGACCTTGAAAGCTCTTATTGATAAACACCCTTTGGTGCCGCCCCCTTCCTTGCCTCCCAACCCTAACGCCCAACCCACTCTTGTTGTTGATGAGGAGTGTGTGCTTAAATGTATCTGATCCTTTCCTAAAGGGACATCTTGTGGTAGGGACGTGATGCGGGCCCAGCACTTGCCTGTATAACCATTTTAATCTTTTATACGACATGTATATGAAGTCCAGGAATCCATTTTTAATCACTTAAACAATCCGTTATGCCCATTCATATCACCAGTTAATAATATTATACGGGTTCTAGGATAAAACATTTTAGGTTAAACCATCACCAATGCAAGATTTTAAATGCACTTACAAACATGTATAAATGCACAAAAAGCATATTTTCTCTCCAATCCTACAAACATCATTACCAATACTTACATATCCACTTCATCACTACTTTTATATTTATTTTTAAGAATTGAATTCTTTTTTATTATTACTCCGTTCTTTTATTTTCATATTAATATATATTGAAAATTATAAAAACGAAACATTAAACGTTAATTAAAATATAGAGTAAATTGCCAAAATCATCCCTGAGGTTTGGGCATGTTTGACATTTTCATCCAAAACAACTTTTTTTGTACCATATAGCCCTTCACTTTTGAGATATTTTGCCATTTTCATCCAAACGTCTGACTTTTTTTGCCAAAATCATCCCCAAGATTTGTAATTTTTTGCCACTTTCATCCAAATGTTTGATAGAAAAAATAAAGGAAATTAGACGTTTGGATGAAAATGACAAAAAAATCCCAAAAGTGAAGGACTATATTGTACAAAAAAAATTGTTTTGGATAAAAATGGCAAACATACCCAAACCTTAGGAACGATTTTGGCAATTTACTCTAAAATATATGTATATTAAATTTTGTATTAGTTATTTTATCTAAAGTAGCATTAATAAATTTATGTTCTTATATAAAAAACATTACATTTTTTTGTTCTTTTACCTAAATACTACATTTAAAATGAAAAATAAATATGGTGTACAAGTTAGTAAAGCTTATAGTATACAACTTATTAGTGCATCTCAAAATAAATTAAAACATGAAAAGGAAAAAAATATATATAAAAGTTACATTAGCCCCATCATCTCACCAAATACACCATTCATCGCCAAGTGCACTCCCCTCAAATGCAAACCCCTCCAATTCATTCTCCCTAAAATGCTAGATCCACATAAGCCAAATGCAAGCTAAATGTTTTGCATTGGTCATGGTCTTATAAACTTTTACCTCTTGTGTTGGTGACTCAGCTTGGGTTTGCCTCAATATTCCACTGCATTCACAGCCAAAACTCATCACCTTAGCCTCCATTTACCGCCAACAACAGCCACCAATCATAAACTTTCCCATTTCTCTTGTTTCTACCCACCAAAACACACAAAAGTGTAGAGCTTAAGATTAGTGTTACCCATTTTTTCGTATTTTTAACTTAAGTTTTCTAACAATAGCATGACCTAAGGCAATAAAAACTCTTTACGTACTCAAGGGTCGGTGATTGTACCTTGAACTCCCACATTGGTTTTGAAGATGTATTTTGTGTAATAACCATGTTATCTCGGTCCATTGATCCATTGTTAATATTTAATTGATCGCCACTGTTAATATTCAATTGACCATTAAACTCCCACATAAAACCTTCACATTTGTACCCTGAGGCAATAACAATAAAACTATTCAAAACAAAAATTATTGAATTGAACCATTGAACAAATTGCCACATTTTGTTACCTCCAAAAGGTCAAAACTCAAAATGATGAAAGTATATCAGATGAATAAAACGTCCCACATTCTACGTGGTTTAATTCTTTACTCTAGGTTTACTTTCATGAAATCGTTTTTTCTGTTCGAGATTGAACTCAAAATAATAACGCATATAAAGCTGCATTTTAATTGAGGACAAAATAGGTCAAGCTCGTTAAAAGTTTTTAGGCTGCAATCTTTCTGTTTACTTTCGAAAATGATTTGTTTCATTTTAACTCAAACCTGCATGGAATAATTTCAAGAAATCCGACGCGATAGGTAGTGCTTTCCAAAAAGTCAAAACTTGAAGAATGAATATATATATATATAGAGAGAGAGAGAGAAAGTGTACTGTACAAATGCCCTTATCGTACAATACGTACGCGTCAATCTCAGCCGTCAAATCTTTCATCCCGCATTGAAATCGCATGTTGGTTTTTTGTAACAATTTCGCATGTGATAATTTTTGATGAAATCGCATGTTGCTTTTTTGTAACAATTTCGCATGTGATAATTTTGATGAAATAGCATGTTGTTTTTTTGTAACAATCTCGCATGTGGTATTTTTGATGAAATCGCATGTTAAAAAATCAACATGCGAAATTGTTACAAAAAAACAACATGCGATTTCAATGCCGGAAGATGATCTGACGGCTGAGATTGTAGCGTACGTAATGTACGATAAGGGCATTTGTACGTTAACCTAACCCTATATATATATATATATATACGAGTTGCGATGAAATCCGTAAAATGAGGTAAACAATCGGATGCAATAAACGATTAGGTTTTGCTATTATGTAATGCGATTGATAAACCTTAAAAGGGTTGAGACGATTTGATTGCCGTCAAGGAGGAGAGAACATCAATCAAAATTAAAATGGAATTAGGTAGAATGGTCACTAAGTCAAAATTCCCTGAAGTTGAGTATACATGATATTTTTAGTTTCCTTGGGTATATATGATATTTTCAATGTTATGCCTTAACGGAGTTAAACAAATGACGTAACTAATGGGAAATTCAACTCTTAGACTTATTGTTTTTTTTGTTGGGGGGGTGGGGGGGGGGGGGAGGGGGCGGGGGTTCCTCTCACTCATATTCAATCAGCAACCCATGATTTCTGAAGAGATATTAACTACTCAATTTCTTTCAATTCCCTTCTCGTTTTCCTACCTTAGATGTTTGTCACACATTTAATTTGCAGGTGGGAAAGAACTTGGAACACTTGAAGATTCCTCTCACTCATATTCAATCAGCAACCCATGATTTCTCAAACAAATACATAATTACATATTTCGATGTAGGCTATGCTTTCTACAGAGCAGAACTCGAGCATTATGATAAAGAGAATCCATCATCCAAGAGACACAACACTGTACTTATCAAACGCTACCCCCCTCCTGGAAAGAAGCGGTATGGAGAAAAAGAGTTTCTCACAGAAATAGAAATTCTTTCCTGTGGAGTTAAGCATCCCAACATAGTCACTCTGCTTGGATTTTGTGTTGAAGCTTCTGAGATGATCCTTGTCATTGAAAATTTTTCTAATGGATTTCTTGGTGAGTATTTGAGAAACTTCAATGACAAACGTGTTTTGACTTGGGAAAAACGTTTGAAAATATGCATTGATGTTGCACACGCATTGAAGTACATTCACTATGAGATGGAAGACCAAAATATGATAATAAACCGTGATATACGGAGCTTCAACATTGGGTTGGATGAGAACTGGGGGGCAAAGATTGTTCACTTCTGGTGGTCTGTATTCCTGCCTCCAAATCAAGAAGACGAAACTCTCTATCTCAACTGGATTGGCAGACCACGTTACGTAGATCCAGAATATAAGAAGTCTAACAGGGTAAAAAGAGAATCAGATGTTTATGGTTTTGGAGTAGTCTTGTTTGAGATTCTTTGTGGGAGGTTAGCCCATGACCCAGTTTACCTTAAGGAGAGTGGCTTAGGGCTGGCCCATGTAGCAAGACGAAGCTTCAGCACAGGAACACTAGAAGAGATGATAGATCCTCTAATAAAGGAAGAAATTGGTGAAAACAAATTTGTTCTAAATAGAGGACCCAACAAGGATTCTTTGCACACGTTTATTACAATTGCACACCAGTGTGTGGCAAAAACTCAACACAAGCGCCCAACAATGAAGGTTGTAGTCAAGGAACTTGAAAAAGCACTATTATTTCAAGTAAGTCATTGTTCTAACGTCACATTCTCAATCCCTAGAAGTAATATATGTGTGATGATTCACTGTAATATGAAAAACAAATGTAGAATGCTTGATGACGTTAGATTCAAACTATTAAAGCATAAACTAATAGGTTTACATTGTTAAAAATCCTTTACACTTTAGCATCTAGCGTTCAACCTATAGACATTGTAGGGATTCCTCAATTCCACCTTTTAGACTATCAGTTTCGGACTTTGCTAAATTTCTTATATGGAAATATCAAAATAATAATAATAATCTTAACCTTTATCTTTAGAAAACATAGTAATGTGCTTATTAATACATAAGGGGAAAACATAGGAGTAGAGAAGGAGCTGAGTAGCTGACCAAAATCTTTTTCCAAAGCTGTGGAAGGGAGAAAAGGATAAGGTATGGATTGATGGATGGTTACCGAGGGGCCCTTTATGTGACTGTTTCTATAGCATATTCCGACTGGGGAAAGATAAAAAGGCACTGATTAAAGATTGCTATAAATATGTTGACTCAAATTTTATTTAGGATTGGAGGTTGAAGAAACTACCCCAATACCCGGAAGAAATGTTAGAGCTGGTTGACCTCCACAACATTCTATAACAACAAAGAATTACAAAGGAAGCTGATGTTTGGGTTTCAAATGGTGACAATGAAGACGAATTCTCTGTGAAGGAAGTTAGGGAACAAATGGCCATTAACAGTTATCATTCTCAACAGCGAAGTGTATTTTTCTGGAACAATTGGGCAGAACCGAAAGTTAATGTGTTCGTGTGGTTTGGAGCGAGAAAATGCAGATCATGTTCTTGCAACCTGCCCTATTTCTTAATCCGTTTGGTGGCAAGTTTGCGCTTGGATCAACTTTCCTATTCTTACAGGTTTCAATACAGTCGCAGAGGCGTTGAACTTTGTCGCCCTTCTTAATGTTGGAAAGGCGGAGAAAAATATTGTAAATGTTGTTTTATTATTGACATGTTGGAGGTTGCGGATCAATCGGAATGATTTCAGTTTGCAAAATGGTGGATGACATTAAGGAGAACTCCTTTTGGTGGATGCAGAATAGAGCGAAAAGGCGGAATTTGGCATGGGAGAACTTTAGAATATTTTATAGTGTTGATTTGTAATTTCCTGTTTTGTTCTTGTTTTCTTTTTGCTTCTTTTCTTGCTGTTTGCCTGGGCTGTATGGGGCCTCCTTAGGTTCTTGCTAAGGTTTTCTCTTGTTTTGTTTTTACTGGAATCCATTTTCTTTGTTCAAAAAACAATCATAAAGGCCATTTATCATCATATTAAATTCATATTGTTTGGTGTTTTAGGTCTAATATCACCAAAATCATCCTCATCATCATATAGTTTTTCATAATATTTAAAAACAATATTACATTTATTTTGTTAGCACTGATTTATAGTTATCAATATGTGTATTTTTATTTGGTGTGTCATGTTTGACAGAAAAACAACAAGGACAACCCCAAAATGTTACTTGAAGACATAAAACGGGCAACACAAAACTTCCATAATGACAATTACATAGGGGAAGGAGGATTTGGAAGTGTTTATAAAGGGAGCCTTCAAGATGGTGATGGATTTAAAACCATTGTTGCAAAGCGATTGGATACGAGGTTTGGTCAAGGGGAACAACAGTTCTTGAGTGAGCTCCAAATTCTTTTGGATTATAAGCACGAGAATGTCATTGGTCTTGTTGGCTATTGTGAAGAAATTGATGAAAAGGTCATTATTTATGAGTATGCGTCCAAAGGAAGTCTTGATAAGTATTTGAATGATGCTTCTCTTACGTGGGTGAAAAGGCTTAATATATGCATTGACGTTGCAAGCGCGTTATATTTCTTTCACAGAGGAGGTGGAAAAAAAGCAAAGGTGATACATAGAGACATCAAATCTGCTAACATTTTGCTAAACCATGATTGGGAAGCGAAACTTGCTGATTTTGGGCTTTCTTTAATTAGTCCATTAACTCATGAAACAGACTATGTCATCGATCATGCATGTGGCACAGAGGGATACTTGGACCCAGTTTACAAAAATTCAGGATTCCTAACTACAGAATCTGATATTTATTCATTTGGTGTGGTATTATTTGAGATGTTGTGTGGGAGATCAACGTCTATAATCCACAAGCATGAGGGTCACTATCTACCAGATTTCATTAGAAACAAATTTGATGAAGGAAAGCATGATGAGATAGTGTTCGAGCAAATAAAGGAACAGATGGAGCCAAAATCATTAACCACATACCAAAAGATTGCCTACCGGTGTCTACATCATGAAAGAGAAGGACGGCCGACAACAAACGAAGTTTTATTGCAACTTAAGAAAGCATTGGCACTTCAAGTAAGTTATATCAATTACATGAAACCGGTTCCCTTTAATGCATTAGTATAAACCTTAACTTTAACTCGTGTTCATCCTAAAAGGTTATCAATGGTAATTTTTAATATCATTAATCTTTTAACGACAAGAGCAACACACACGCGTATTAAAAATTGTTTTTGTAACACACACGCATATTAAAAATTGTATTTATCTAGAAATTTCAGTTTATTGTTTTTGTATTTTATACATGTTTTAATTTTTTATATCTTTATGGTAAAATACTTGAATATTATTTCATTTTTTTTTTTTTTTTTGGGTAAAAGGGCAATGCCCGGCAAACACCATAAAACGAACAGAACAATTACACCTATTAGGGGGGCATAAACCCCTCTTCGAATATTATTTCATATTTGAATACTTATAAAAACAGTTGATAACCTAATAAATATGGTATGCAGATGCATATGTATCAGATGTATTAAACTTACATAGTCTTATATATTATGTGGACCTTTTGCATCGTAAGTACTACAAAATTCATTCATATTTATTTGGTTAATTAAGGTTACTAAATTAAAAGTAATAGAAAGTCATGGATGGAGGCCTGCTAGATCGTATATTTTATGTATGTATGTGTTGTTGCTCATACATCTTATTAGATCTTACTTTCTCATTCATTTGTAACCCGTTGTTTATATACTATTTTATAATTGATAACAGAACATGACATCAACAATGACCATGTTCGCTTCCTTACGAATCCCACTTGAAGATGTAGTAAAGGCCACCAACAACTTTCATGATGATTACATTATCCAACACGATGGAATAAGTAACACATATAAAGGACGGCTCTTTTGGTCTGGAAAGGAGATGAAGATTGCCGCACGGAGATTTGATTGTAAGCACCAGGAAGGAGACCTCAAGTTCTTGAAGGAAATTTCAGTGCTTTTTGGTTTCAAGCATACAAATCTGGTCTCTATCATTGGGTTCTCTGATGAGAAAGATGAAAAGATCATCATAACCACGTATGAGGCCACTGGAAGTCTGGGGCAGTATATAAACAACCCCAACCTTACATGGAAGCAAAGATTGAGAATATGTGTAGGTCTGGCTCATGCATTGAGTTACCTCCATTATGACGAGGGACGTGATTATGGTATCATACACTGTAACATCACTAGCGACACAATTCTATTGGATGAGAATGGGGAAGCCAAGCTATCCGGTTTTGAATTTTCCATCAAACTATCTGTAAACTATAAGGACCAGGTGTGCCCTTGTGAAGATATTGGCACAATCGGGTGTGTGGACCCCGCAATTGAAAAGACGGGAGGTGTGACCCACAAGTCGGACATTTACTCATTGGGTGTTCTTTTATTCAAAATTTTGTGCGGGGGGAAAGCATTAATTCAGAATGAGGCTAATAGGTCTCTATCTCAGTTGGCCAAGTATCATTATGAAAAGGGAACACTGCATGATATAATCCATCCTCATCCATTAAATCAAATATTGTCTCCGCAATCACTCGACATATACTCTACGGTAGCATATTCTTGCTTAAATGAGGCTCGAGCTCACCGCCCAGATATGCCCCTTATTGTGGCTGAACTTGAGAAAGCATTGGAACTACAGTTGCGTCATGAAAAGATTGTAAGACCCATTTTTCTATTATAATATCTATTTTTTTTTTATCATTCTTGCATAGCAATTTTCCTTTTGCTTTTGTATCTTTACTAGTTGATGCCCCGCCCGCGTTGTGGGGCGATGGCCCAATAATTCTCAATCAATCAAAAACGATGATAAGACCATATTTTTCGGCGCAGGGCAAAAGTGTAATTTTTCAAAACTAATGAGCAAGTGTTAGGCAGCTCCTTGACACGGAAAAAATTAAATCGAGTCAACCAATTAAAAAAAACTTTTATACTTTTGCAAAAAACTAAAATGATGGGAAAAACGTAATTTTGAACTGAGAGCGAAATCATAATTTTTTTTTCAGGAATAAAATCGTAAATTAAATGGACCAATGAGGGAGTGCCAGAAATCTACCGGCATGACTGTAATTTTACACTGGGGGCAAATTTGTAATTTACCCAAGGAAAAAAAAACGGTGGAGAAAATGTAAATTTAATTTGAGGGCAAAATTGTAACTTGGCTGCGAGAAAAAAAAATTAATGGCAAAAGTATAAATTTAAACGGGGCAAAATCGTAATTTTGAACCGAGGGCAAAATTGAAATTTTTAGCTGGGAGCAAAGCCATAAATTTATTTTTAAGTCGGGGAGAAAACATAACTTTGAACTGATGGCAAAATTCTAATTATAATGGGAAAAAAACTAATGGCAAAACTGTAAATTTAAACGGGGCAAAGACGTAATTTTGAACCCAGGGCAAAATTGAAATTTTTAGCTGGGAGCAAAAGCGTAAATTTGTTTTTAAGTGGGGGTAAAAACATAATTTTGAACTGATGGCAAAATCGTAGTTTTAAGGCGGGATAAAAACGTAAATTTGTTGGGCCAACGGGGGAGTGCCAGGCAGCTGCCTGGCACTATTGAAGTTGCCGCCCATGTGATCCAATAAAAGGCCGGCACTATTCCCGCCGACATTAAAGATTGTAGTTGTTGAAAATTTCCTATTCTATTTAAATGTAAGTCAAAATAGGATGTTAAAAATAATCAAACCCCGAAACATTCAGGATGTGTTACGTACTAACGTGGCATTCAGATATGGAACTTAGTTCTATTTATTATTGTTTAGGACATGTATGGTACTAGTTGAGGCCCCGCCCGCTTTGCAGGGCGATAGCGGAATAATTCTCAACCAATTAAAAAAACAGTACTATATTTTATTTTCAACTGGGGGCAAAATCATAATTTTAACCGATGGCAAAATCGTAATTTTGAACCAGGGGAAAACCATATTTTTATTTTGAACCGGAGCGAAAAGGTATTTTTGAAATGAGGGTAAAATCATAATTTTGAGTGGGGGCAAAAGAATATGTTTATTTTTAAGGGGGTGGTGTAAAATCGTAATTTTTAGTTTGGGGTGTAAACATATTTTTATTTTTAACTGGGGCAAAACCGTAATTTTGGCTGAGGGTCAAATCGTATTTTTTCTACCGAGGGCAAAATCGTAATTTTGAGTTGGCGACAAAAGGGTAAATATATTTTTAACTGGGGGAAAACGTAATTTTGAACTGACGGCAAATCATAATTTTAAAGCGGAAATAAAATCATAAATTAATTGCGCCAATAGGGAAGGGCCAGCTGGCAGGCAGGTGTCTGGCACTATTCCCCTTGCCGCCCCTTTCCTCCAATCAATGGGAGACACTATTCCCGCCGACCTTTGTATTTGTTGTGTTTAGGTAATTAGATGATACTGTCTAAGAAATATAGTAAACAGTATCTTTAAGTTGTTTTAAACTTGAAATTGCTAGAAAAATAGAATTGTTAGAAGTGTGGTTGAATATTTGATACTTTTTGTTTTTTGGTGAGTTTAAGATCGGATTTTGGGTATTGGGCGATCAAATGGGTAATTTTTCCCACATATGACCGACCATAAGAGGTATAATCACTAGTGCGGGTATACCGTGTAGCCGAGGGTAATGGATACATGTATAATCCCCAATATTAGACACAATTTATAACCGGGTATGAAATTGAGATTACCAAAACCCAATCCATTACCAATCATAGTGAGATTACCAAAACCGAACCCTTTTTAAGTATTTGTCACAATGATACTAAGAATTTATACTTTAAATATTAACCTTTTTGTTTTACTTTTAAGTTTTTTTTTACCTGTAACCTATCTACATATTATTTTTAATTTCTCAGTTTTTTAACGATTTACTCATTATGAATCTTTTGTTTTATAGGACTTCTGTTATTAGTAGAGTAAACTACTAGGTGTGGTTAAATGTTTATTTTGGTCTTTTATTTATACTTGGTCGTAACCCATCGAATATTTGTTTCTAGTATTATTTTGTTTGGTTATCATTTCACCTTTGTTTTAAAATAGAAAAACAAAAAAAAAATTATTTAAGGGATTTGTGCTCTTTAAAAAACCCATGTTGCATATGAACGCCTAGGGTCAGAGAAAACCTCAATCATTAGTGTTTAAAGAATGCCAAAATGCTTAAACAAACCCTACATATCAAAATTGGGTTGTTATGAAACACCCAATTCTTGAAAATCTAACCAAATCAAACTTGAGTTTATGAAGAATACCATTTCTTATTATTATTTGAGAGATGATATAAGCATCCAGGCCAGTTCTTTCAGGTTGCGACAGTGTACCGCTCACAGTGATAGTACTGGGTGGGGGTCCTGCAAATTTATTATCATGGCTATTATACGCAATGGAAATTTTAATTTAATTAAACTTTACTAAACCACAGGATTTGGATTCCATTTACATTATAATTTGACATACCCAACTATATGTGATTTAATATAATGTAAGTATTTAACTATTTCAAATTATGTGTCTGGCCTCATGTACCAACTGGGTAACTATAAAAGTTTTATGGGATTGGGAAAACGAGTTGGGCTGGACAATATGTAAAGGCCCAACTGAGATATCATAGATGGAAAATTAGGGCAGACAATATATAGGGGACAAATGAAGCAGGGGTTGGCACCAAATTCTCTTTTGTTGAGGTTCCAAACAACATATATGAGTTAGGGGGTTTTTGGGATTCCTTCTCAAAATGACTTATTAACTTATATAAGTCATAAGTGAGAAGTTAGAAATTCTAACTTCTCTAAAATAACTTCTCAAACACACAAAACCCTCTAAAATAAGCTAACCTAAACACTCAAAAAACAACTTATTAACTTCTATAAGTCAATAAGTCATAAGTTGCTCCAAAATAAGCTAACCCAAAGACCCCCTTAGTATATGTCGATTAGAAGGCTCCAGTGGCAGTTAGATGGCAGTGAAGTGGAGATGGGTTACTATACTTTGTACAGAGCAGAACCCATTTGCTTTGTATAATGATAGTGGTGGTAACTGCATATAGATTCAATGTAATGTATAGGTTTTCTAAAAATTTAGAGGCGTATTTTTGTTTCTCAATGTTCTGTTTTGTAACTTTCTTTTTCCCTTTGTCACATATTTGCAGAAAAATAAGTTTGGATACTTGAAGATTTGTCTCAGTGATATTAAATTAGCAACAAATAATTTTTCACAGACATACACAATTGCATCTATGAGTGGCGGACACACTTTGTACAAAGCGGAACTCCAGTGTTTTGATAAAGAAAATCTTTTATACCAGAAGGGGAAGTACCAAGGAGAACATCTGAAGGGACAGAGCACTCTAGTTTTAAAAAGGTACCCTTCGGATGAAGAAGAAGAGTTTTTTACAGAAATTGAAATGCTTACCTGTGTTAAACATCCCAACATTGTAAATCTACTTGGATTCTGTGTTGAGGATTCTGAGATGGTCCTTGTCACTGAGAGTATCTCTAATGGATATCTTGTTGATTGTTTGGGAAATGTCAACCACATGCGTAATTTAACTTGGGAAAAACGTTTGAAAATTTGCATTGATGTTGCACATGCGTTGAAGTACCTTCACTATGAGATGGAAGACGAAAATATGCTAATAAATCGTGATATAACTAGTTACAACATTGGGTTGGACGAGCATTCGGGGGCAAAGATTGTTAACTTTAGGTGGTCAGTATTCTTGCCTCCAAATCAACAAGACGAAGCTCTATATCCCAAAAGATGTTTTGACAGACCGTCCTACGTAGATCCACAATATGAGAAGACTGGTAGGTTAAAAAGAGAATCGGATGTTTATAGTTTTGGAGTTGTATTGTTTGAAATTCTATGTGGGAGGAGAGCCTTTGACCCAATTTACAGGAAGGTGAATGTTAGAGGTTTGGGCCATCTGGCAAGACAAAGCTTCTGCATGGGAACACTAGTGGGCATGATTGATCCTATATTAAAGGAAGAAAGTGGTGAAAACAATTTTGGTCTAAATAAAGGACCCAACAAGGATTCTTTGCACACATTTATGAAAATTGCTTATGAGTGTGTAGCAAAAACTCAAGACCAACGTCCGACAGTGAAAGTCGTTGTCAAGGAACTTGAGAAAGCATTATCATTTCAAGTAAGTCAACGTTCCAAAACATTAATCTTTGTTATACACATGCAAAATGCTTGTTAATAGGAGACAAATTAATAAAGCACAAACCGATTTTCATATGTACCATAGTATTTGTACTCACATTTATATTGAAAAAACACTCTTCAATTTTCAACTTCTAGTGTTCTGTTCCTAAGCCCTTTTCTTAACTATTGATGAAGTTATTAAACCTTCTTTTTTTAATCGAACTTACTCTTTTTCCTTGACTATTGATTAAGTTATCAATGCCCTGATGTAGCATCCCCTGGGGGCGGCTATTCTCTAATCACAATTATAATATTCATTTGGCTTTCTCATTGTCCCAGTTGAATTCAGAGGTTAAATCTGATTATGTGGAGGAGAAGAGTCATGCTTCCATAATTGAGACACAAGTAGTTGAATTTCATAACAAGGAAAAGATGTTACTTGAGCAAACTGATGCCCCAGCTGAACTTGACCACTGTAAGTTTGCTATGTTTTAAATTTTTAAAATGATTTATCAAGTGGAGTCTAAAGCTGGTGATATGTGGGTTCAGGAATGTCAGGCTCTTAGGAAGGCTGCTACACCTTCTTGGCCAAATATGCCAGAAACAAATGCACAAATATGAAAAGGAGGCTAAGTTGCAGGTGCTTTTGGTTGTTGTATTAGGTGAGGTCGGCTGGATAACGGTTCGCGTTGAAACAAGTCATGTTTCATATAGGTTAAGTTTAAACAGGCTGGGTGGATTGAGTTGGACGTTTTTGCATATAACTTAATTTGTTTGTATAAGTGAATGTCACATTGATGCTTCTCTACTTCTTTATTTACAGCTTGTTTATTTTGATAATGAACCTTCATTTAGTTAAAACATGCATCAACGTCATATTTTTGTTATAGGCCCCGAAATAGAATGGGGTTGCCCCTAATCTTGCTCATGACAAGATAAATATTATCGGTGAAAGTTTTGCCTCTTGAATTTGGCTAAGAAGTACGTAATCTGGCGCAAATTTCAAAAGGTGAATGTGCTTCAACCAATGTACGAATAATCACAAGTATTCTAGTAAATTTGAAGCTTACAATAGTTATGACTGGTGACAATGTTGACCTTATCGGCTTATTGTATGTGTCCTTGAGTTTTCAACCAATGTAAGAATAAACGCAAGGTTTTTTGGTGAGCCTAACAGGTCTTTCTACATTTGAGTTATATGTATTTGTTTAGTGGGTTGTCTGGCCTTGTAACAAATTGGGCAACCTTAATAAGCTAGAATCTTGTGTAAAAATAAATGTTTATTTCACCTATACTGCCCCAACATCGCCTGATAATTCAATAAACAAGGTTATGTAAAGAGCTTAATCAGGATTTTTATTGTTCTCACCTTTGGGCAAAAATGTAACGGAATTTATAATTTTTTTTTTTAATTTATCTAGACTAGAAATGTTTTATTATGGGTATAATATGCAACAGAGAATGATGAATATTTGTTTGAAAATATGCTTTTGACTTTGTGAGAATATAGAATATAGACCTTATTTTGGATAGATGATGGAAGATGAAAGAGTTGAGATCTTGAATTATGCCCCGCCAAACAGGTGGGTCGGTGGGGTTGGGTGTCGGGTCACATTTGATTCGGGTCAGAACGGGTTTAATGAATCTGAGTTCGGGTCAGAATGTCCAATTTAAAGAGTTATTTATGGGCTTAATCTTAGCCCACCTATAATTGCTGTTGGATTATTCGGGTTCGTTTACGGGTCATCCGGTTCAGCATATGGGTCAACAGGTCATGGTTTGGATAGCCGAAAGTGGGTTATCCATGTTAGGTCCGTATGAGAGGGAAATGGACGTGAAGTTTGACCGAGTTTATTGTGAACGTGTGTTTTGAATTATTCACCTGACTTGTTTATCAAGTCCTCATTTCTAGGAGTAGTAGTATTTTATTATTTTGCATGTTCCCACGTTGTTATCATGTATGGCTATATAAAGTCTTTGTATATTTAATAAATCAGTAACCCATTTTTGTTCACTGCAAGTTTCCACCTTCATAATATATAGAGTTGTGAGTGTGTGCTAGGGGCCTGTAACCAACAATTGCACCATGCGGATTTATTTATGGGCTCTCTATATAATTTGCAAATCTCCGTTAAATAATTATCCATATGGTGTAGGACCATTGAGAATTCAGACATCACTACCAAAACAAGCCTAAAGGTTTATCACTCTCCGCTGCATTAAAATTGTCTTCCAGCCAGTTGAATGTGACTTCTGTTGACGTTTCGGTCAGCATTGACAAAAAAAGTCAGCACTTTTTTTCCAGCTTCCAAGAAAACATAATTTTTAAGCAGAGAGCAAACCAAAACAACTGAATATATCCAGTGCATTGTCTGTTGTACCTTCTTCATCACAAGTTGTACCCAAGACGAAAAGCAGTTTTCTTTGTGCTCTGATATCTTAACCTAGTAGAATTCCAACTTTGACTGTATTGTATAGTTTATGTTGTTTTGGAGTGCTTTCCTGCATTGACTTCTCATGCTTCAAATGTTGACTTTTGACTGCATTGACTTCTAGTTGACTGAGGCCCACCTTTTAGAAGCTTTGACCAAATCCAGACCATCAAAATTCATATCAAACTTTGACCCAATAACTCCCATAACTTGACCACTAACCTCAAGCATTTGACATCTAATTTATTTTTACGGTTAACTTCAGTTGACCTGCTAGGTTATTACTGTAATGGACCAGGACATTTAGTTGGTAAAATGTAAAATTTGGGAAGTAAAATCACCATATCAAATTATAAAAATATTGTAAAATCTTGAAACACGTACAGACTTGAATAGTAGTACAGATACTATTAATAAACTAACACTTTAAATAACAAAAGACCATGCAACGTGAATAAAGAACATGTCAAATAACGTTCCTAATAACAATTTAAGTAAATTTCAAGTCTTCCACAATAAACTGCTGATGTGACTTGTACCCGTTGACCCGTCATTCGTGACCTGCTAACCTGCCCGTGTGACCCGTGAATAAACCGATTAACCCAATAATTCAAAGTACAAATCAACAATTGTATGACTTAAAAGAACCTATTTTGATCAAACTTCTATACAAAAATATGCAAATACAAAACTAGTAACAATTTGATTGCTCTTGTGATGTAGGCTAGAAAATGTCAGACGTTGCTGCATTTGATTTCCTAGAGTTCACTTTTGACTTTTCAGCAGATTGTAAAGTTTCGGCATCAGTTGAGGTTTCAGAGAGCACTCAAACAAACATATAGATATAAACAAATTAATTTGAAAATGGGTTTTCATGTTATGTTTTATCTTTAATTGTTTTAAGTGCTAATATCATCAACAAGTTTATGGCCATTGTTGACTTTTTGTTGTATAACTTGATGTTTTGAGCATATTTTTCAACTTGTATGCACCAAGATCCTCCTTTTCAATCAAAACTGAATCAGTTTCTTCAACAATGGATTCGGATGCACCAAGATCCACATTTTCATTTAGAACTGCACCTACTAACTTCAAATGGTAAATTTACAACCACTTAATTACTAAGATATTTGGAGAAGTAGCACGAAAAATTAAAGCTTAGGGCTTATTATTGGAAGAGTAAATGGCTTGCAACTCATGAATACCCAACAAGTCCTCTGCACTCTATAGTTTTATCTATTCAATCTTATAGCCATAGGTTGATTAACTAGTAATTTATAGGAACATATGGATAGTAAGAGTGGTCATACCATATCAAAATATATCCAATTGACTTAATATGCATTTGGTTTTCATGAGCATTGGAACAACGTCTGCTCATTTAGCAAGAGCCAAAACAATATATTGGTAAGACAAACAGGGCCATACACATGGTTCACTACGTTTTTCATGGGAAACTGCATCAAAGTTAACTGCAACAGAATTGACCTAATGTTGCTTATCAAATAAATTTTAATATACAAGCAAACAGCTTTACTGTTCTATTATCCTTAATTTCTGCAAGACAAACCTTTAAATCACTAATGAGGAACAAAAACATCACTGGTGGTAACAATCTTAATTCGTAAGAACACACATTCTTCAACATGTTGTTAATGCACAAAATCAAACAAACTAAACTCACAAAATAATCAGTTCACAAGAAAACAAATCGTTTGCAACAGTGGCGAAGTTTGAAAATTTCCACTGTCGGAAGTCACCAAACCTAAAAATTCTAATATAAGTAAAATTTCTTTATAAAACCAGGGTCAAGTTATTCTACAAAGGCTCCTAATTGTAAGAAGTGTAAGAAGGATTTATAGATTGGCAAGTGTCCAATAACCTAAAATTAAACCCACTACATCACCACCCAAAACCTAAACACCTACCCCCACCCCACCACCACCACCCAAAAACCTAACCCCCCCCCCCCCCCCGGAAAAAAAAAACTATACCTCACCAAAAAAACCTAACCCCCACCTTTTTTTTGTGTAGGGGGTTTTTTAGGAGTCTTTGTACCCTTCTTACAATTAGGATCCTTTTTATTTGATCCAAATCCTATAAAACCGGGGGGTCAAAACGTATATACCTAAAAAATTCTATACGAAATGTACATACATAACACTACTGAGCGAACACCCCCCCCCCCCCCCGGGCCCCTTGAAAGTTGCGTCACTGGTTTGCAACATTCCAGATCAAATAGGGTTCTAATAGATCACCAGGCCGCTTTTGCTTCGATCAATACACATACACATACACGGGGTTTAATCACTTTGCTTCACCAGAAATTTATTAAATCTGTGTCATGAAAGCAGTAATGAAGTTCATGTCAAATAGTCAAAGGCAAGTCTCATACATGCATTTCATCAAGCAATTGGTGTGCATTTATTAACAACATTGTATACATGTCAAATCTGATTCAACTGAGCCCCATAATCATAAAAATAAACATTAAATTGAAACACCTACTTATTCTGCAGTAAAAGATTGACAATAATTTCTTTACTACATGCAACTTGAACATCGGATTGGTGTTCTTCTGTTTAAACTGCGTAGCGTCTGCTGTTGATTTTGAAATCCAAAATATCGTGTCAATACATTATCAACCATCGTTTTATACGGTTTCCCTTTTAGTTTACTCTGTAATGCTCAAGATTTGATTTGTTATTCCTTTTGTTGTCGAATTTCTTAGACCTATTCACACGAGTATCTTGCGTCTTTGTTCTTATTATAGTCTTACATTGTGACTTGCGATACTAAGATTGAGCTGAGTGGATTAATGGTGAATTCAAAAACATTCACTTTCAAATTGTAGGAGATTTGGGTGTTTTCTCAACTTTAAGAATAAATATGATCCCATACGCTCTGTTTCTCAAGCATAAAACGGATGTAATTTTAAGTAAATTAGATACGTCTATGTAACCCCGCCAGCACATTCGTACAATCAGACTCAGCAGGAAGTTCAAGCAGATTATCAAGTAGAGGTCCATCTACCTCTGAAAGTACAACGGAGAGTATTAGTGACACTCGAGTAAAAATAAGAAGTCTCGAAGAACTATATGAAGAGACAGGGGAAATTCAAGTAGATCCTCAAGAATTATTACTTGCTGAAGAAGAACCAAGGAATTACAAGGAAGCGTCTAGTGACAAAAAGTAGATTGAAGCAATGAAGGCCGGGTTAGACTTGATAAACAAAAATAACACTTGGAGGTTGACAGAGTTGCCAAGAAATCACAAGGAAATAGGTTTAAAATGGGTATTCAAGACTAAGAAAGATGCAAATGGAAACGTGGTCAGAAACAAAGCAAGGCTGGTTGCAAAAGGATATGTTCAGCAACACGGAATAGACTTTGACGAAGTCTTTGCACCAGTAGCACGTATAGAGATAGTTCGACTAATGTTGGCTTTAGCAGCATATCAAGGTTGGGAAGTACATCACTTAGACGTGAAGTCTGCATTCTTACACGGAGATCTCAAGGAAGAGGTCTATGTCTCACAACCAGAAGGATTTGTAAAGCCAGGAAATGAAGGAAAGGTTTATAGACTATCAAAAGCACTGTATGGATTGAGACAAGCACCAAGAGCTTGGAATACGAAGTTAGATCAAACCCTAAAGTCACTTAACTTCAAGAAGTGCACTTTAGAGAATGCAATCTATACAAGGACGAGTGAGACTTCTACACTGATAGTTGGAGTCTATGTTAATGATTTGATAGTCACTAGAACATCAAGGAAGGAGATAGATGTTTTCAAATCTCAGATGAAGAACAAGTTTGAAATGAGCGATCTAGGATTGCTAGCATATTATCTGGGAATAGAAGTTATTCAAGCAGGGGGTGAGATAGCCATCAAGCAGACAGGCTATATCAACAAGATACTCAAAGACGCTGATATGTTATCCTGCAACGACACAAAGATTCCCATGAATCCAGGAACACAATTAATGAAGACTGAAGAAGGAGATCTAGTAGATGCAACACATTACAGAAGCCTGATAGGTTCTCTCAGGTACTTATTGCATACAAGGCCAGATCTATGTTACCCAGTCAGTCTGCTTAGTAGATTCATGCAAGAACCAAAGGAGCAACACTTGAAAGCAGTGAATCAAATACTACGTTATATCAAAGGAACTAAAGAGCATGGAATCGTATACAAGAAGCAAGGAGGATGTAAGATCACAGGTTATAGTGATAGCAGTTTTGGAGTTAATACAGACAAAGGAAAAGGAACAACTGGTCTGGTATTCTACTTTGGAGAATCACCTATAACCTGGTGTACACAGAAGCAACAGACAGTGGCATTATCATCATGTGAATCAGAATTCATGGTAGCCACTGCAGTAGCATGCCAAGCACTATGGCTTAAAAGACTATTAAGTGAAATTACAGGCTAGAAGGAAGAGAAGATAACACTCAGAGTGGATAATGTTTCTGCAATAGCACTCGTGAGAAATCCAGTCTTTCATGGAAGAAGCAAGCACATTGATACACGCTATCATTTCATAAGAGAGTGCGTGGAGAACGAAGATATCACTGTGGAACATGTAAGTGGAGAACTACAACGGGCGCACATACTAACAAAAGGCACTAGCAAGGGTCAAGTTTGCTACAATGCGAGAACTACTCCGAGTTCAAGATCTGCAACAACTTAAGGATGTTCAAGATTAGAGGGGTGAATGAAATCCTTAATCTCTACACATCCAAAGTGCAAGGGTTTATTCGTTATTAGTTAAAAGATAGTTATATGGCGGTTAAAAGGTAGTTATATGGCGGTTACAAAGTACAGGACTGAAATTGACAAAACAGAACTTGTCAACCACCACCCTAAAGGGTGTGAAACCCCTTGGTGCATTCACAAATCGCAGCCATACAAGGATGAAGGGACGCGACTTCTGGATCTTAGAGACGCACCTCTTCTCATTTAATTACAACCACAAGATCTAGAGACACATCCGTTCAAGAAGGGACATGTCTCTACACTCGTACCCGTTAGATTAGTATAAATCGGGATAGATAGTTTCATTTGTAATCATTCCATTGTATTCAAATTTTAGTATTCAATAAAGTTACGTTTATCATTTGCGATCTAGAGATCAAAGATCATTCTGGGCAACACGGAGAGAACGTTATGGAGAGATAGAAATGGGAATTTAGATCGTCTGCGATTTGATTTTGGGGAGATTTGAGAATCCAAAACAATTTATGACTGCCTTTTAGCAGTTGTTGTGCTTTCAAATTGTGAATTCGAAACCAATTTGCTAACAAGACCCACATTTGATTTTAGGAAAATATGATTTGGGAAACTCGTAAGACTTTTGATTTGGAAGAGCATGAATGTGATACGAACCGAACCGAATTGTAATCCAATTGATCCAAAGAAAAAAGAATGAAGCTTGAAAGAACTTGGAGAGAATTAGACTTAATTCATAATTTTCATTCATAATCTAAACAACTCCCTTCAACCCACTACTTGCTATTGAAAAGGATAACTACCCACTAGGATAACTACCCACTCAAATAGATAATGGTAACCCACTCTTTAAAACATTTAATTGCATGAATATAATTAACTAAATTACTAATCTTGCACGATAATATCCTGCATATGTTTGATATTGTTAAAAACAGTGGTATTATGGCCGATTTCAATACACAGCAAAACAAAATCACAATGAACACAAATATAGCGACAAAACGGTGACAAATCTCTTATTAAACCAACCCAAAATGATTACCCCCCAAATACCCAACAGATCTTACAAAATACCAAGATCAGAGAACGATACAAAAATACAAAGAAACATCCAGATGATCATCCAAAGATAATCATCAACTCCAGAAGATCAATCTCTCGCACAATACAATAGAGAGATTATACACAATGATCTTCACCAACAACTTGTACAATCAGTTGCTAACAAACCCTAAACAAACAGAATACTGAACTAGAGAGAATGTGCGAGTAAAAAATATTTGGGAGTGAATAATTCGAAGTCTCCAGATACTGAGCTTTTATATCAAGTCATAGAGATGTTTCACTTTAGTCCCTGGAATATTACAACTGAGCCCAAAACTATACACCAGATGATCGCACCCCCTGCAACTTTACATACAGCCCCTTTCACAATAACCTGAGTACAAAACTCAACCAAACATTATGTCACACCCCGAAATTATCAGAGCTGGCGTGACTGGACTGGTATCTTCATTGCACAGCGGAAGCAAATAAGCATAGACTTCTAGAAACTGAACGCTGCTAAGTACTCGAATCTCCAATGGTTCTCCTATTCCAACCGTGCCTTGTATTAGAAATGCAACCTGAGAAAGAACATGCGAGAAAAATCAACATAATGTTGAGCGAGTTCATAGTTTGTTCGTAAAAGATTTAAGATAAATCTTTTGAGTTGTGAAAGGTTTGAGATAAATCCTTTGAGTTGTGAAAGATTTGAAATAAATCTTCGGAATAACCGGTTTTTGAAGTAGTATTGAGAAAATGAATTTAAAAAACCATTTTCTTGCGAAGTTATATGGAAACGTTGTGTTTGTAACACGTTATGTTCATAAAACCATGTTTTTGTAATGTTCGTGAAATCATCAATGCCCACCCTGACTTTGACCCGCATAATCTTATGCCTTAAATTTTGTAGAAAACATGGTATTTAATTTGTATGAACAAGTATGTTTCGTACGAATAAAATTCCTGGTATGTAGCAGTGTAAGAGGACTTGTGATCACCAATGGTTTGCAAGGCCATTAGTATGTTGTGAAATGCAAGTAAGTAAGACACAACCTAGCCGATTTTTGCGTTGGGCAACCAAGTCACTCCAGGTCCGTTGTGGTTAGCCTCGAGAGGTCTTAATTGCATGTTTCCTAAACTCTCAGAGTGTTGTGTACTGTATGTAATCGTTTCATGTACCGTGTGTAAAACATCACAATAGCGTATGTTTTGAAAACGAAATTTTGACTGTTTGTTTTTCGGCAACGGTTGGAGACCATATTCGAGTACTAGGCGTTCTGTGTGTATTCAACGTCTTAATAGTCTAAGTTCCCAGAGGAAAGTGAGGTTAGAGCCTAGGTATCACAACAGAAACCTAATTCGCTGTAACCTATAGCTCTGATACCAAGCTGTCACACCCTGGCTTTGCGGAAGCGTGGGTTAATTTGGTGTGACTTCTTAATACCATAGCTTAATCACAACAAAGCTATATGAAAATAAAACATGCAGATCATCCATTGATTTAAGTAAATACCACAACATTGTCTTAATACGTTGACACATGCAACGGAAATTACAACATAAAAACTTTGTTCTTAACACACAACCCCAAAATATAACATAACATTTGTTTAAGACTTGCGACTCGTCCAGGTAAAAGTCGCAATCCCTAAACATGGATGATCCTGTAATTCTAACACAGCGGGAAAACGTAGCATACCGGGCCAGATCCTTAGTTCCCTGAAATACATGTAAGTTGGAAAAATCAACATAATGTTGAGCGAGTTCATGCGTAAGTGAGTATATAAAACACTTGTAAGTATAAAAGTTTCCTGGTATGTAGCAGTGTAAGAGGACTTGTAATCACCAATGGTTTGCAAGGCCATTAGCATGTCGTGAAATGCAAGTAGGAAGACACAACCCTAGCTGATTTTTGCGTTGGGCAACCAAGTCACTCCAGGTCCGTTTTGGTTAGCCTCAGCGAGGTCCGTTTGGCCTAGAGCTGGGCTCGCTACACCCAGATAGATCTACCGCCTGAGTCCCTCGGTGTTCTAACTACCCATTCACATGATCTAAACCTCCTTACGTAAATCATACCGTGTATAAAGTACTTGTAAACAAAGTAACATGTATTTCACCCCCGCAGTTAAGAAAACTGAAAACAGTTAGAGAAAAGGGGGACATGAACTCACTGTAATGCGTCCTCGAATAACAGCAAATCAACTCAGTCTGCAGCACGACAACCTACAACGTGCTAATATCTATTAGACGAGCGGACGTGCCTTAGCTTAGGGTCTTAATGTTCTTGGGGAAATAGTTAGACAACTATTTCGTGTTTAAATTTCTTGGTTAACGTATAAATAGATTCCTTCCCAAGGATGGGGTATTCGTACAGGTATTATGTATTTGGTGACTTAACGTATTAAAAAAAAATACATTTACAAGTCTCCTATCCAACACTTTAAAGTTTTATGTCAAAACTCAAGGCGAGGTTTAATTATGAGATATAAAGTTTCACATACACGATAGAAAAATAATTTTTCTAAGTCTAGATATTTTTAGAAAAATTCGCCAGAACTTCCCCTAAAAACGGGAGTGTCCGTGCTAATACGCACATCATTTTCTTTTTGAAATCAACCCATGATCATCAACAATTAACCATTACGTTTTGACACGCAAAATACTACCCTTGTCGTTTCAGTTTCAATTTGTGAAAACTGGACTGTTTTCGGACGTGTAAATAAATTACTTAACTTATTCCAAAAATTCCCAAATTTTTGTGGAACGTCATAACCGACCCACAAATTATTGTGTAAAAATTTCGGGGTCTCGTTCATTACCAAAAATTTATGGAAAATCGTTTACCGAACTGTGATCAGATTTGTTACATTCTGATCACAGTTTACGGAATAATTCGCCAAAAATTCCTCGTAAGTCCGTTTGTCGAAAATCCAGTTCGAGGGTCACAAATACATCTGTGTTCATCTTTGATAAAAGTTCAGGGGCTGGTTCGGTTCAGGTTTTAAGTTGTGATCGAAAACACACAGCCCAATTTTCTGCAGTAACAAACAGCCTTAGCTGCTGTCACGGAAACAGATTTTTAAAATAGTAACCGACATCAGAAAAAATACGATTCCAGCGCCATTTTCTTCGTTTTTTGAAATGACACGATTTAGGCTTTTGAAATTCCGTTTTTCGAGTTTTTAAGGTCCGTTTACAGCCTGTTAAAGGCGGCTGAAACAGTGACTCAGCATGCTGTTTTGTGATTTCGATGTTATTAAATCGCGTTATAAGTGTCCGATTAGCGGGTTAAACAAGAAAACGACTTTTAAATATCAAGTATGTGTTATCCAACCCTTAACCCGACGAGATTCCACTTTATAAATCATACACAAGTAAACCTTTACGTAGATTTTTATGTTCATACTTATGTTTCATATTTTTCTGATATTCTTGCAATCTAGTGATTTAAACAACAATACTACATGTTAAATTGCCATAATTTTCGAACAAGATGAGATCAAGTATGAAGAAACTCACTACTAGCCTCTAGCTAGGGAAGAATCTTGTGTAAAAATGATGAGAAAAAGATGTAGAACCAAGCAAGAACAACGCTCCCTTGCAATCCCTTCAAGTTGCACCTTCCATGGATGATTTCTAGGCTTAGAATGGACAATGAAAGGAAGAAGATAATGTTGTTTAGGGTGGTGATGGGGTGAAGCAAGAGGTTGGTGAGGATGTGCTGCTACAAACGGAAGTGGGAGAGGGAGCTCAGAAAGTGTGATAGGGTGTTTGGCTTAAGATAGTTGTTGTCTGCAATTATATTCGAGAGAGAGAGGCAGGGTTCTTTTTGTATGAGTATTGTTGTGAGTGTGAAAGGGTTTAGGTGATAGTCTTTATTTATAGAGTGAAGAGTTTTTATTTTCCTTTGAGTAATCAAATTGCACTTAGGTTAGATACTTTATTCTTTGAATCAAGATCCCATGAAGAGATTGTAGAGATATCGAGAATCTTGTTTAGATTTGTAGGATCTTAATAAGATTTTGTACATATTTACTAAGATTTTTAGAGATCTTACAAAGATTTGTTAAGATTCGCCAAGATCTTGTATTATGTGCAGGTTTAGGCTTGTGGCTTTTGGGCTTGGGCCCAGGGCCCTCAAGCTCAATCCTCGTGTTTAAGCGGCCCGTAATTCCTACGAGACCTGTTGACAAAAACCGAACCCCGTTATACAAAAATACGGTCGGTAGTCGTTGTAGTCGCGTTCGCGCGTTGATAACGGTAATAATCGTGAAAAATTATATCGTTGCCATCCTTAATCCGTTTTTCGATCCGGTTCCGACTGTAGTCCACTAAAATTTTAATTACGAAGCTAAAACATATCGTAAAAATTTAATATTTGACGGCGTTGTCAGTATTTTGCACGGTATCAGTTCGTTGTCGTTTGATGTTCCGCAGGTTCCACGCGAATCTTCACACGCGTACTGTAAAGTCGGATAAACGTTCCGAGGCACTCCAAAGGCCTAATTAAGTTAATTCGTGCTGTAAACACCATTATTTGTTGCGTTAATTACTTGTAAATTACGTAATTAGGAGCCGTAAATTACGGGTTGTCACACATTATAAGACCAATCTGATATATAAACCGGGCAACACAATAAGCCCAAACACGTGATATAAGTCCAATGAATGACAAGAAACTCGTATACTTTCAACATCCCCCCTTCATTCAATGGGCTTTAAATAAATTCACGAGACCAAGTTTTTCACAAAAAACTTCATGCTGGTTTGGACTTAATCCCTTAGTGAAAACATCTGCTAGTTGACTCTCCGAGTCAACCTTAATAGTTTGAATAAAACCTAAAGCAACTTTTTCTCTAAGAAAATACAAATCCACTTCAAAGTGTTTCGTTCGTTCATGAAAAAACTGGGTTTGCTGCTATAGAAATTGCAGCACTGCTATCACAATGCAGACTTATAGGTAGTTTACAAACAACATTCAATTCACTTAGCACATTAACAATCCAAACAAGTACACATGTGGCTGAGCACATCGCTCTATACTCAGCCTCTCCTGTATACCTAGAAACAGTATTCTGTTTCTTGCTTTTCCAGGAGATCAAATTGTCTCCTAAGAATATGCAATAACCAGTTACAGATCTTCTAGTATTTAGGCACTTCGCCCAGTCAGAATCAGCAAAACAAGTTAAACCAAGACTATCACTCCTTTTAAACATGAGACCTTTACCAGGACAAGACTTAAGATATCTTAACAGCCTTAAGGCCACTTTAAGATGTGAAACAAACGGGTTATGCATATATTGACTCAAAAACTGAACAGCATAGCAGATATCAGGTCGAGTTAAAGACAAGTAAATCAGTTTTCCAATCAACTTTTGGTAATTTGTTATATCTACAATCTCTTCCTTGTCATTACCCATTTTATTATTAACAACATGGCTTAATTCAATAGGTGTATTGACAGGTTTACACCCTAGATAACCAAATTCAGACAAGAGTTCCAAACAATATTTTCTTTGATTTAAACACAACCCAGACTTATCATAAACAACTTCCAAACCTAGAAAGTATTTTAAAACACCCAAATCCTTGATTTGAAAACTGTTACTAAGAAGACCTTTGATTTTATTAATTTCAATATCATTGTTTCCAGTAATAACAATATCATCGACATACACAAGCAATGCAACAAACACGGATTCTTTTTTCATAATATACAAAGAATTATCACATTGACTTTGAACAAATCCTACATCAAGTAGCACATTTGTTAATTTTTCATTCCATTTCCTAGGAGCCTGTTTTAATCCGTACAAGGACTTAACAAGTTTACATACTTTGGTATTACTTTTAGAGTAATAACCTTCAGGAAGTGTCATATACACATTTTCAGTTATGGACCCATATAGAAACGCATTATTTACGTCAAGTTGATACAAAGTCCACCCATTTTGAACAGCAAGACTTATGATACACCTAACAGTTACCATTTTTACAACCGGTGAAAAAGTTTCCCCAAAATCTAAACCTTCCCGTTGATTATACCCTTTAGCTACCAACCTAGCTTTGTAACGTTCTATTTCACCATTAGCTCTATATTTGATTTTATAGATCCATTTACAACCTATAGGTTTTCTATTATTAGGCAAATCAACAAGTTCCCATGTTTTGTTACGTAATAAAGCCTCCATTTCCAAGTTCATAGCTTCGACCCACTTGGGGTCTTTCGAAGCTTCACTATAGTTACTAGGTTCAGCAGATTTACTCAAACTGCTAATAAAATCAGTATTATCAGCAGACAGACAAGTATAACTAACCACTTTATTAATATCATACTTCACATTACTGTTGAGAACATAATCCTGAATTTTTTTAGGAACAGAACTACTCCTAGAAGACCTTCTTAGACCTACTGAGGTCCCCTCAGATGGGTTAATCTCATCTTCTAACACAGCAGCGTCCTCTGCCTCGCCAGACTCCTCTCTATCACTACTATCTTCACTAGACTCTAAATTATGACCTAATTCAGTTTGTCCAGGAGTGGCAGATGCAGAGGGAGCTGGCTGCTGATCATCACTGACTGTGTCATGAGATTCAGTAGCACCCTCTTCATCATTGGGAATAGAAGGAACTTCAGGTGTATTTGTTTTATACAAATCAAAAAAGTTTAACAGATTTAAACTCTTATCATGCACAATATTATTATTAATTTGTTTTGACTTAAACGGGTATACATGTTCATAAAATTTAACATCCCTTGAATAAAAAACCTTATTTTCATCCAAACTCCAAAGTTTATACCCTTTTTTCACATTTGAGTATCCTATCAAAACGCACTTATCAGCATGATAAGCAAATTTATCTGGTTCATTAACTATGGTACTAAAACAAAGACACCCAAAATTCCTAAGATAAGACAAAGAGGGTTTAATGTCAAAAATAAGCTCATACGGACTTTTCCCATTTAACACAGATGACGGCAGCCTGTTAATAATATAAACAGCAGTTAGCACACAATCACTCCAAAACCTCAGTGGAAGGCCACTCTGAAACATCAAAGTTCTGGCTGTATTTAAGAGATGTCTATGTTTACGCTCAACAACCCCATTTTGTTGTGGGGTATATACACAAGAAGTTTGATGTATGATGCCTTTTTGCTTACAAAACATAGACATTTGATTGTTTATAAACTCAGTCCCGTTATCACTCCTAAACACTTTAACTTTCTTTTTAAATTGAGTTAAGACAAGTTCATAAAAGGCTTTTAGATTTTCAAACACTTCAATTTTATTTTTAAGCATATAACACCACACAGACCTTGAAAAATCATCAGCAACAGTTAAGAAATATCTATATCCTTCATAACTAGACACTTTGTAAGGACCCCACAAGTCTAAGTGAATTAGATCACCTAAGTCCTTAGACTTATGATCACTTAAAGGAAAAGGGACTCTAACTTGTTTAGACCTATGACAAACCTCACATGGACCATGTTCAATTGATTTAACCCCCCAAACTATCCTTTAAAACAGCCAAAACTTAATCAGCAGGGTGACCTAACCTACTGTGACACAAATTAGATCTAACAACACTGTTAAAACACATATTCTCAGTAACACCATTTTTACCTACAAAATACAATCCATTTTCTTGTTTACCAATCACCAGGATTTTCTTTGACCTCAAATCCTGTAACATAGAATTATTTTCATTAAACAACACAGCTATTTTATTATCTTTGGCTAACTTATGCACAGACAAAAGATTGACACTATAACCAGGAACATAAAACACATCTTTGATAATTACATTATTAATCAGCCTAAGTTCACCAATTTTCAATACACTAACACTAGTTCCATTAGGGTGACCAACTTTCAACCCACATTCAGAAACATCAACACAATTAAACATATCTTTATCACTTTTAATCATGTGTTGGTTAGCACCAGAATCAACAACCCAATTATAATCATGATTGAAATTCACACTGCTAGAACAACTAACAAACTCAGACACATAAGCAGACATACCTGCCATATTGGACTTCTCCTGATCTCCCTCAGACTTATCACCAACTAGACTCATTAACTTTGCAATCTGCTCAGGAGTAAAAGGCAAAGCAGACATAGCAGAACTAGAAGGACCAGATGACATACTAGATTTATTTGCATTGTTACCACTATTGTTCCTCACAAAAAACCCACTAGTCCTTTTTTTCATACCAGGTGGATAACCAATTATCTCAAAACATCTATCAACTGTGTGACCTAACATATTACAATGAGTGCATTTTAAGGTTGAGTTAGGACCTCTAAAGTTTCTTCTAGATGTGTTTTGATTTGATTGATTAGACCTAGCCACATATGAAACAGTTTGATTTTTAGACCCACTACTTGAGAGTCTATGTGACTCTTCTCTAGAAATTAAGGCATAAGCAGCCTTAACAGAAGGAAATGGTTCTCTTGTCAACAAATTTGTCCTCACAGGTTGATACACATCATCAAGACCCATGAGGAATTGCATTAGTTTGATTAAAGTAGAAAAATCATTATAATCTTTGGCTGCTTGACAAGAACATGAAGGCAGATGCACCATTGCATCAAACTGCTTCCACATTGTTGTCAACTTATTATAATACTCGGCCACAGAACTACCATTTTGAGAAATACAATTGATTCTTTTATATAAATCATAGACAACAGAACCATCAACCTTATCATAAGTGTCTTGCAGGTCTGTCCAAACTTCAGAAGCAAGTTTGGAAAAAACCTGCCCTAAAAACAACTCTTCAGAAACAGAATTTAATAACCAGGTTAAGACAACTGAATTGCATCTATCCCATTGAGCAGCTAAGACATCATCATCATTAGGTTTAACACACTTACCATTTATAAAACCAAACTTATTTTTAGCTTCTAGAGCAAGTTTCATTGCACTAGACCAAACAGAATAATTCTCCGTGCCTTTTAGTTTTATACTAACTATGGTCAGGGCACTTGAGTCACTAGGATGTAAATACAGGGGGTTTCCTATGTCCAACTTACTGATAAGGGTAACAGAAGTTCCCACACCATCACCCATGATGACAACACTCAAGAAACAGCAAACAATTAACAACAGATATCAACAGATGACACACAGAAAACAGACAAACTAGGGCGAAACTGAGTCAGGGACCAGATTCCAGGATCGTCACTCACAGGTGCCTGGACAAGCCTTTACTCAGGAGCCACTCCTAAAGACAAGCAAAATATGATAGCAAACAACAACAACAAACTAGAACCAGCAATACCCAACAGATGCAGACTCACCAAGTAGCAAATAGACAGACTCGATCAAAGGCCGGCCCGACTAGTCTGGTAAACAAGATGCCTAGACACAGATAAGAATGATGCAGAAAACAAAAAACAAGATAAAGACAAGAACGATCTTACAGAGGGTGCAAAGTCTCCAAGAGATATCAGATTTGTAGTTTTCAAGAACTACACAACCTGATACAGGAAAAATACCCAGAAAATCCTTCCGGTCAGTTTGCTCTGAACCTTCTAGGGTTACAGAGACCAACACGGAGCACAGATTGAAGAGACGATCAAACAACAGCAAACCCTAAGATAGGGTTTGGTTCAACACCAGCAAGAAGACACCAACAAACAGATCTGAACAGATCTGTTATCAGCAAACGTTTCCGAGAACAGAAACCTTGTATACAATCAGCAGCAACAAACGCAGAGAAACCCTAGATCCAAGAACAACAAACAAAATCAGTCAACAGCTAACAATAATACACAGCGGAAGACATAATCGATCACTAACAGGAGCTCATTGGCTCTGATACCATGTTAAAAACAGTGGTATTATGACCGATTTCAATACACAGCAAAACAAAATCACAATGAACACAAATATAGCGACAAAACGATGACAAATCTCTTATTAAACCAACCCAAAATGATTACCCCCCAAATACCCAACAGATCTTACAAAATAGCAAGATCAGAGAACGATACAAAAATACAAAGAAACATCCAGATGATCATCCAAAGATAATCATCAACTCCAGAAGATCAATCTCTCGCACAATACAATAGAGAGATTATACACAATGATCTTCACCAACAACTTGTACAATCAGTTGCTAACAAACCCTAACAAACAGAATACTGAACTAGAGAGAATGTGCGAGTAAAAAATATTTGGGAGTGAATAATTCGAAGTCTCCAGATACTGAGCTTTTATATCAAGTCATAGAGATGTTTCACTTTAGTCCCTGGAATATTACAACTGAGCCCAAAACTATGCACCAAGATGATCGCACCCCCTGCAACTTTACATACAGGCCCTTTCACAATAACCTGAGTACAAAACTCAACCAAACATTATAAGACCAATCTGATATATAAACCGGGCCAACACAATAAGCCCAAACACGTGATATAAGTTCAATGAATGACAAGAAACTCGTATACATCGCTTTCAACAAGATTTAGTTTCATGGCCCGATTCATTTAAAATTCTTTTCTGTTGTTAACTCCCAAAAACTTCAAGTACTCAATCCTTAAATTCCGTATCACCTTCTTTTTTAAACTCTTATGCCCACATTCACATTTAATTCAATCTTTGTTTCTTTCATGTACACACATAGCAATGTAGAAAACATTTAGTATATAATTCTGGAAAGATAGGTGGTCAGAAGGCGGTTCATTGCAGCATCGGTTCCCGGACCTGTTTGAGTTAGAAAGAGCCAAAAATGCTACTGTTGCGGATCGCGTTAAGGTTGTAAACGAAACAGTGGTTTTAAACTTTTGTTGGGCAAGGCTGCTGTCAACATCGGAAGAAGCGGGGGCGGTACAAACGCTGACCGCTGAACTGTTTCCAGCCGCAAGGGGAGTTGGCGAAGATCGTTGGAGCTGGGAACTTGACGGTTAAGGTAATTTTTCGGTTAAAAGTCTGAAGAATTTTCTGCAACATGCTAGATTCACGAATCTGGGTAATGATTTTGTTTGGAACAATTGGAATCCATCTAAGGTTAATTTTCTGTCATGGAGAATTTCCTTGGATCGATTGCCTACTTTAGTTGCGTTGGCACAAAGAAATGTGATAAATGGGCAGATTGGGTGTAAAATATGTGGGTTGTATGCGGAAGACGCGGATCATTTGTTCGTATGTTGCGAGGCGGCACAGTATGTTTGGGATTTTATTTCTCATTGGTGCAAGATTTCAAGTATTTACGCTTTTGGCGTGAAAGACCTGCTGGTATGGCACAAACAAGTTCGAGGGAATGCAAAGTGGAGAAAGTTAATTTATGCAGTTATACAAGTGGCACTGTGGGTAAGTCGGAATGATGTGGTTTTTAATAATAAGCCAACTAATTGGGTTCGTATGACAACTGAAATAAAGCAATTAAGTTTTCTTTGGATTGGTAGTCGGCCGGTTTTGAAGGAAATCTCGTGGGAGGATTGGTGTATGTTTGATGTAGCGAGGAAATGTATGTAGGATGTCATGTATAATTGGTGTATGTAACTGGTGTGGGTTAACTTATTGTTGACCTGTTGAATGAATAAAGGGTTTTTTGTTGGCCGTTCAAAAAAAAAAATGTATATAAATTAAATATCTCATCATCACATTAATTACAATTCAAAAGTTCTTTTTTTTAGTTTGCTCGTATATTTTCAAATCACATGATTTACTAAACTTGATTTTTCTAATTGTAATACTAATCATATTCATTTTTCTCATTTTCTTTTTATAACCCGTTAAATACAAAAAACATGATAAAACAACATAATTAATATACTAAAACAAACCATTTTCATATTATAAATTACTAACATCTTGGAGCTTTGTGGACTTGTACTTAAAGTATTGGGAGAGTTTCAAAAAAAAATATGACTTCACACTTCTAGCCAATAGGTGTTAATTTTTGCATTTAAAGCTCTTTGTTATTATTAATTATAAAACCATTTATTATATACTATAAATTATATTATATACTATAAACTTGCAACATATATGTGCATTGAGAGTGGTATGTTATGCATAATTGGTTGTACCCATAGCCACATTTCCTTATCTCATATTTTGTTGTATGTTATGCATAATTAGTTGTACTCATAGGTCATACCCACATTTCCTTATCTCATATTTTGTTTTGTTTTGTTTTGTTTTGTTTTGTTTTGCGTTGTTGTAACGCATGAATTATGGTTTGTATAGTTGTATAATTTGCAACATATTGATGCAATGGTTGTTGTAATGTATTTATTATGGTTTGTATAGTGATAATAATATAGAGATATTGTATAGTGGTAATGATATGTATTATATATAGATTACGATAAACCAGTTAAACGGGAAAAAATAGACGTGGGTTCATCGTAACACGCGAGTCCTAGATCAGCTTACTTATTATATTCTATGTTTTACATTTCGGTTTAATTTATTCGCATTAACACGCCGCAACTTCAGTGTTAGTGGTCGTTGGCAGTAGTGCGGCATTAGTGTTCGCCCCCGCCACAACGCGGGGGTGCTTAATACTAGTTCCGTAATATTTAATATCTAAATAATGTGTACCTCAAATGCAAGATCAGAGACCCTTCTTATCGTATGATTTCGTTTATTCATGTGTAATTTTTAATATTTAATTAATTTTTAATGATGCACACCGCCTGTTTGATTAAATGCCTCTGTGAGTTGGTTCCCGGTTCCCATTTGAATCTACTTTTCACTTGTTTTCTTTTGAATGGATTCTTGTAATCAGTGAAATTTCGGGTTGGTCTTTTATTGCTCGGTTAAGATGAATGCCATTCATAACAGAAGACAGCATCAACAATTAGTAGAGATCTGGTTGCAAAAGGAGTAATGCAGCTTGAGTGCCGTAATACAAACCTGCAGGTTGAACAAATGTCCAAACAGAATCACTTCTTGTTATGAAGAATGCAGATTTCAAAGGGAGTGTTGTTGATTAGTGATTCAAAAGATACCAGAGTCACATATGTCACAGTCACAGAGCATGGTACAACTTCCACTGCATGAGGTACAATTACTCATATAAATGTAACCGATATCATATTATTGTTTGTTGGATTAATCGGTTCGTTTGCGGGTCATGGGTCGGCACGTTATTAGGTCGTATGGGTCAAGTACGGGTTAGCAGGAAAATGGGTTATCAAAGTCGATTCAAAATTGTGGGTTTGGTCAAGGGTTGACCGAATAATATGGAGTATGAAGACTTTGTGCATGGAATCGTGGATAGTAGAAATGCATATTGGGTAAACGAAGAATTCATGCTTTTACCGGTTCTTTTAGGTAGCACTAGTTATAGTTAGTTTTATTATTCCTACGTTAGATATTATGTAAGGCTATAAATAGCCTATTTGTTTAATGAAGTATGTACACCCAATTTTCATTCTTAATTTTTCTCTGCATATTGTACACTTCACATACATAATACATATATACGTGAGTTTGTAGTGTGTGTGCTAGTGGGGCCTGAATCAACATTGTTGGGGTCAAACCAGGTGAAATCCTAAACGTGTTGACCAGCAGTTGGGTGAAACTTGTACCGGTGCCACTTCGCATCTATGGGAAGTCAAAAAATAACCAAAATTCATTGGCTATTATGCGGGTTACTGCTGGGTCATACTCGATGTAGTGAGATTTGCTCTCACTAGCATTTTTAGACACACGTAAGGAACCCTTTTTGTATTCATATATACAGCCTCAATATGCTTCTGTGAACATACATTAGCAATCAAACAAGTTGGGATTATGGCTTAATTGGCAACTTCATGATTTTTAATCTGATTGCCCATGATGACGATTTGTGTGACACTTGCCATGCTGTCAATCAAACACAAACAGATCATTGATCCGAGTCGCGCGTTCGTTAGTGAGGTGGTTATCCATACGTGATGATGGATGGGATGTTAGAGATGGTTATAATAGATTTCGTTTGTAACTAACTTGTCAGGTTGAGAGGAGACAAAATTGACAACAGCAACCATGAAGATAATGAAGACCTGCTGAATATAAATTCTGCAAAAAAAATTTACTTGAAGAGTTTATTACATGAAACTTCCTACACGTTTATATAATCGGTTTATGATAAATAATAAGAGAAAACACGTTATAATGTGCATGAATATTTTACTCGGTATTTGGTGGATACATGCCTTAATTTTGTATTTCTTCTCTCCGAATAAGATTTCTACATTATTGTCTTGCTAATTTCATGATGTAAACAAAGTACTACAAATATTATGATTATGTCGCTTGTGTCGAGATATATGTTTATGGATGAAAAAAAAAACCCAAATTTTACTAGTTTTTCCATGGATAGTCAATGAGCCAGCTCGGCCTTGAGACTTGAGAGGGGCTATTACCCGATGGAATTGGCACAATTTCACCAATTATATGAATAATAATTAAATAAATAAATCCAGATTTATAGACCAAACATTTAATTATGAGTTATCCTAAAATTGAAATAAATAAAACCATTGGGTGTCAGGCCAGTGGCCACCAACCCCCACCTTAAACCGGCCCGAGGACACTCGAGGTCACGGGTTCAAAAAATGTTTCAGCCCCTCGGGTTGGCAGGGGTTTCACCGTCAGGCAGCGTTGTCGAGTCGCTAGCTTTGGAAGTGGGATCCATTCCGCGGTCAGGGGTATTGTGCATCTACCATTTTTTTTAAACTGAAATAAGGTGATACTTAAAAGAATAATTAAAATGTTAAACGACACAAAGTAATTGTTATACAAATGTACAAAAATCTATATCATTAATTAATTCAATTTAGGAAATAATTTTTAGTGAGGCTTGGGCTCAAAATAAAACATAACTGTGGGCCTATGGCTGCTCAGTTTTTTTTGGTGGGTAATCAAGGGACTGTGAGTAGCCCAACATGAAGCCCCATCCAGAGGTGAGCAACATCAATTTTTTTTTTTCAAAAGCCAGTTCATATTAAAACTGGTTTCGGTCATGAACAACTTAAATCAAATTCAGTTTGGATCAAACCGGTTCGGGTTTGAAACCAGTTTTAGTTGGTTAGGGTCAAGTTGAAATCAGTTTAGAAAAACATTTTTTTTATTAAATTTGTTTTTAAGACATTCAAAAACTGTATATTTTTAAAACTTATAAACTATATTATAAACCTTATAGACATATAATAGATTTTAGATTCCATAGCCTTCTCAAAAATGGGCCTCGCGTGTGGATCAGTCATCAATCCCAACTCCCATGCAGCCCATCTGTACTCTATGAACTTGGTCCAATCCAATTCCCAACGTTGCAGTCTGCCATGCAACATCCATTCATTGCACATGTGAAGGCCCACCATTAAACGGTGGGTCTATCCTGTTAGTTTTAACCTATCAAATGGTATGTTTTTTACATGAAGCAAGTAAAAAAATAAAATTAAATCAGAGAGTCACGCAACAAGTTGAAATACGTTTTCATTAGATATCATTTAAATTTTGATAAATTGAAGTAGTCCAACTTGTGTAGTTGTTGAAATATCATTATCTCTATCTAACTCTAAACTTTTTAATAATTGCACATTACTATTTAATGAATAGCTAGGTTGTCGATCATTTGCTTAGCGGCTTTATCATATGTTCCTTACGTACACATATAATAATTAATAGTTGTTCATAGTAGACTTACTTCATAAACTGAACAATTCAACTTAATTGTAGTTAAAACATCATTATCTCCGTGTCACACTCGCTATTTTTCCCAGTGGGCCCGGATGGGGTACGTGACTAGATTGATAGCAAATACACAAATAGCACAGCGTAAGTCTTAGATTTAAAATAATATTACAAATTCAAATGTCCGAATGTTCAAAAATATAATACAGACGGATGTATCAAAAGATCCACAGGCGGATCGAAAATTTACAAAATGAAATAACAGACTACTGGGCTACAAATGCAAGGAGTTGCAAATTCCTCTTAAGCATTACCGGGCACTTCCAGCCTATTTCGAAACCTTGCAACCTGTCACTTAGTCTTTTGAAGATAAGTCAGCTTACACTGGTAAATACAAATAACCGACACATTTTGAAAACGTTTCAAAATCGTTTTAAGTACACATTGGTAAATATATTTTCATAAATAAATTGGGATAAACTATTTCTCATGTTATCAGTTTTACAAGCTTGACATTACATATGGGGCTCGGAAATTATGCAGAGAATATGATTAACCGACACACCACATTATCACCCTTATTGGGTTATAAAATCATTTTAATATAGCATTAGCATCTGTCAGGTGTATCCCTACACCCCATGCTTAGGTCATGGCCACTTGCAAATTAAATGAGCCGAGAATATCCAGGACACGGTCGTATTAACCCCCAATGTTTAAGTTCAAGCAATACGAATTAAAACGGATTATTAAGATTCCCGACACATTGGTCTTTGATCCCATACCCGACCATGCAATAACAAGATACCGTCTCCCAAGCTCGTATAGAAAAAATAGGTTAAGAGTATTTACCTGGCTTAGTAAGTCTTACAATGCAAGATAATAATAATAAGCACAGCCGTTATCAATTAACAAAACTTGGTTGCAATCTACTGGAATGCCTTTGTCTGGAATGAGTGGTATAATAACCAATTAGAATGTTAACGAGTCTTATTCAAGTCATAGACTTGGACTGGTTAACTTAAATTAATGAAAAAGGTACGATACGCTAGATTAAGCGATGATCGGATAGAATGTAGTTTAAACACTTACAAGTACTAAGACTTGTATAATGGGTACACATGTTTACATTCTGGAATTTGAAAGAAAATAAAAAGATTTGACCCGTTTCATTAAACTTACGTAAACTAGTTACATAAGCTAACCGTACGCGCATAGGCGGTATCGGGTGATCGGATGAGCTATAAACAAGTTCAATATGCCAAAACATTTTAATTATGTTATAACATCAGTAGGTTATCAAAGCTATATAATCATTCTGGTTTAAAACCAAACTATGCACCATAAGGGCATTTTAGTCGTAATATGGCATAATTCATGAACTTGTAATAAAACTCAGGTTATGAACAAGTTCATTATGCCAAAATATGTTAATTATGTTACCATATCAGTAGGTTATTCATTTTATATATTCATCATTGATTAAAACCAAGTTATGCACAAAAAGGGTATTTTGGTCATTATTAGGCATATTATAAGAACTTGCATAAAACTCAAGAACTGATTATGATCAGGTAGTATAACCACAGAGGGTTATTCTACACTATAATATACTCGTAATGCAACTTAGAATCAGTAGCTAAAGTTGCTAAATCGGGTCAGAATCGAAAGTCAAAGTAGAAGTCAAACTGCTTGACTTTCGGTTGCAACCGACATGTAAACTGGAATTGACGGGCTGAACATGTTTAGACATGTTCTAGTATTAGTTACCAACCGATTTAGTGTTAAAAAGATGAGTTAAAACGTTTGCAACTTCATTTTATAAGTTTTTCGAAAATCTGCCTTTTGACTTTTTATTCAACTTAACTTTGACCCGTTAATTGACCAACTTTACGTGATTTCTAGGAGGTGCCCCTTTAAGAGATTAACACATACCTTATTACGATCACGTAGTCACGTTCGATTCGAACAATGGCTGGATCATAATGGTCTAAACTGAAAGTCAAAGCAAAAGTCAATTTGCTTGACTTTCGGCTAAAATCTTAGCCTACAAAAGGAAAGAGCTGGAAAGGAACACTTACTTGTGATCCTTGGAATATTTAGAACTCGGGGGAAGCTCCTTTTAAGATCAGGAACCTCCAAGCAAGAAGATAGAAGGATAATTGATGAATGAGCAAGGAAAAGTGTTGAATGAGGGTCCTATTTATACTAATTGATGGTGCAAAAGATTAATCCAGGTGTTAAGGTATGTTGTAGGATCAATGCAGGTGTCCATGTAAGTGGCAAAAGCTAAAGAAGGGTGGCAAAATAGCGAGAGGTGGCAACATGGCAGACTTGCTTGGCCTCCAAACAAAATCTGCCACAGGTAGTCCCTTACGGACCGTAAGGGATAAGTCCTTGTGGTCCGTAAGGACCTTATAGGCGCAAAAATAAACAATAACCTTACGGACCGTAAGCCATAAGCTCTTGCGGTCCATATACGATCACCAGGAATCAAAATTTTGATATTTTTCATATTTAGTTCTCCCACATTCATACTTTCCAATATTGGCAAAAATAGTCCCTCTCGTCCAAATTATTAGGCATATTTGAGAGTGGACACGTGTTGATATATTGTTCGATGAACTTTCCGTGGTGTTACATCCTCACCCCCTTAAAAGAAATCTCCTCCTCGAGATTTTATTCAAACAGATGGGGGTACTTTTGTCGCATAGTGGACTCAACCTCCCATGTATACTCGGGACCATGATGGGCATCCCATTTGACCTTTACAATAGGTATTAACTAACTTCGGAGCTTCTTTACCTGTCGATTCTCGATCGAAATAGGTTTCTCAACAAACCTCAAGTTTTCATCAATTTGTACATCATGATGTGACATTGCTAGCGACTCATCGGCTAGACATTTCTTTAAGTTACAAATGTGGAACACATTGTGAATCCCACTAAACTCCTCCGGTAGTTTAAGCTTGTAGGCCACTGAACCGACATATTCGATTATCTCTAATGGTCCTATATATCTCGGGCTCAACTTGCCCTTCTTTCCAAAACGCATTACACCATTCCAGGGTGATACCTTTAGTAAGACCTTGTCCCCTACTTGGAACTTAAGAGGTTTACGCCTCTTATCTGCATAACTTTTCTGCCTATCTCTGGCAGCTTTGAGTCGATCATGGATTTGCACAATCTTTTACGTGGTCTCTAGGAAAACTCTGGTCCAGATAGTTGGGCTTCCCCAACTTCAGCCCAACAGACGGGTGTTCGAAATTTTCTCCCATACAAGGCTTCAAAAGGAGCGGCCTTGATACTTGTATGATAACTGTTGTTATAGGAGAATTCTATTAAGGGTAGGTGGTCATCCCAACTACCACTCAAATCAATCACACATGCCCTAAGCATGTCTTCCAATGTTTGGATAGTACACTCACTATGCCCATCAGTCTGAGGATGGTGAGCCGTACTGAAGTTCAATCTCGTGCCAAATGATTACTAGAAACTCTTCCAGAAGTGAGATGTATAGCTAGTATCTCTATCGGATACAATAGATACTAGCATGCCATGCAAGGACACTATCTCGTCCACATATAGTTTAGCCAACTTGTCAGAACTATAAGTCTCTTTGATTGGCAAGAAATGAGCTGACTTCGTCAGCCTATCAACAATGACCCAAATCGTGTCATTGCTGGTCTTGGGTAACTTGGTGATTAAATCTATGGTTACCATTTCCCATTTCCATGTGGGAATCTCAAGCTGTTGTAGAAGTCCTGACGGTTTTTGGTGTTCAACTTTAACTTGTGAACATGTCAGACACTTAGCTACATAGGTGGCTATGAATTTCTTCATACCCATCCACCAATAATTCCTTTTCAAATCCTGGTACATTTTGTCACCTCCAGGATGAACAGAATATTTAGAATTATGTGCTTCCTGGAGGATCAGATCTCTGATTCCTCTGAAGATAGGAACACAAATTCAATCATTCAATCTTAGGATTCCATCTTTTCTAGGTGACAACTGATCCACAGTTCCACCCAATCCTTCACTAGAAATATTAGCCTATAACAAGACTTGCTTTTGAGCATCCAATAGCTTCTCATTTAAGCAATTCTTGAGTTCAATACTCTTGGCATTAATCCAAATCGGCTTAACCCTTTCCTTGCGACTCAATGTATCGGCAACCACATTTGCCTTGACAGGATGATAGCGAATCTCGCAATTATAGTCATTCAAAGTTTCCATCCAGCGGCATTATCGTATATTCAAATCTTTTTGGTTAAACAGGTGCTGGAGACTTTTATGATTAGTGTATATGATACACTTTGTGCCATTTAAGTAATGCCTCCACAACTTTAGTGCAAATACAATGGTACCTAACTCCAAGTCGTGGGGTGGTGTAATTCCTTCCGTGCACCTTTAGTTGTCGTGATGCATATACAATCATCTTGCCTCTCTGCATAAGCACACAGCCCATGCCTGTATGTGAGGCATCACAATACACAATGAAATGCTCAATACCCTCAGGTAGATTTAGAATTGGAGCATTGCTCAACTTGTGCTTCAGAATCTCAAAGGATTCTTGTTGCTTGGGACCCAAGTCAAACTTGACATTTTTTGGGTCAAGGTAGTCAAAGGAGTGGCTATTCTCGAGAATTTCTCAATGAATCTTCTATAATATCCAGCCAATCCTAAGAAGTTACTTATTTTAGATGGTGTCTTCGGTGCTTCCCAATTCATGATGCCTTCTATCTTAGTGGGATCCACTTGGATACCACGCTCGCTAATCATATGTCCAAGAAATTGGACTTCTCTAAGCCAGAATTCGCACTTGGAGAACTTTGCATAAAGCTTCTCTTGTTTCAACAACTCTAGAATGCACCGAAGATGTTTCTCATGATCCACCTGGTTATGAGAATAGATAAGTATGTCATCTTGTCACGACCCCAGCCCCGGTTTGACCCGGTCAGGAGCCGCAGGACAGGAACCCGTGGTATTTATAATGCGACAGCGGAATATTTTTAACAGGATCTTTTAAAACTTGAAAATGACCGATTATTTTATTTCATATTTCGGGATAACCCCGTAATTTACAATAAGGTGATTTCACTGGGAAATCTTGATTTTACAAAACATGTTTCTTTATTTATTTTGAGCCACTTCCTTAAGCTTGTAGTGCTTCGCGGCACTTTTCCTTGAGCACAACAAATCACCTGAAACATGTTTGAAAAAGGTTTTGTCAGTGGGGAAATACTGGTGAATCATTCTTTTTACTAAAAACGACGTGTTTGTTATAATTTACAGTATTAAGAGCAATTACAATGTTTATACATATCAACCATCTACCCACGGTATTTATCACTCGACTACTTATTGGCTATCTCGTTGTCCAATAGTGTCTGTGATTATGGTCATATCACCCCTTGGCTAACTCGTTGTCCAATGGTGACGGTTATCAAGTAATGTATACAAAACCCCATATACCGGCTGTAATTTGGTGATTACAAAGACTTAATCCCTGTAATTATAGCTTTGAAAACATTTAAGAATTTATAAAGCACTTTGATAAAAAGAGAATGTCTCACATTGCAGATTTAATTTGAGCAGAGTTTAGCCTACTGATAACCTTGTTAACCTAATTCAAATAACAATGCACATGAACTAGGTCAGTAACTAATACAGCATTTACGATAACTCACGAGATAAAAACCTTCACAACGAATGACAAAGTGCGATACTTAAACATCCATCGAATTCATGACGAATGACAAAGCATAACCCTAATTTAGGCAGCACTTAAACATCCATTGGATTGATTTCTATCGATCGGACATTGAATCGTAGCAGCGATTGAGTTATTACCCTGTTACTGCGACAGCGTTTGGGATTATAACTACTTTTGAACGAAACAGTGTATAAGTGAGTATACGTAATGAATTTTAACGTCGAAATAGCGCCAAACTTCAAGTCCCAGGCCCCTGTATTTATACCCTAATTTGGACCCGCCCGCGTGTCGCGACAGGATCCTCCGCACCTGTCGCGGGGGAAGCCTAAATAGGGTAGGCTTGCTTGATCACCAGCCTAGGCCTGCTGAGTCGACGTTTCATGGAAACTCACTTTCGACAGCTATTTATAAGGATAATCGTTAATGGGGAATACCCCCCCCCCCCTGAGTTTTAGGGGCCCTGATCCTGATTCTGATTATTCTGAAAATTTTAGGGTTTATGCAGGATTACTTGGGGATCTTAATTAGGGTTTCCTATTGTTTAAAATAAAATAATAAATAGGACTTTTGATGAGAGTTGTTACATCCTCCCCACCTTAATAAAAATCTCGTCCTCGAGATTTACTGGAATAGTTGAGGATATTTTCGCTTCATTTCTGATTCCAGCTCCCAAGTGTACTCAGGTCCCCTTTTTGAATCCCACTTGACTTTGACTAGCACCAATCGTTTGTGTTTGAGAAATTTGATCTTTCGGTCTTCTATTTGTAGTGGTTTTTCTACAAATTTTAATTTCTCATTTACTTCTATATCTTGAAGAGGTACTACCACAGATTCATCTGATAGACATTTCTTGAGATTGGATACATGAAATACATCATGTACCCCAGCTAGCTCTTCTGGTAGCTGTAAGCGATAAGCAACTGGTCCTATACGTTGGATCACCGAAAATGGTCCTACATATCGTGGACTTAGCTTTCCTTTCTTACCGAACCGAACTACTCCTTTCCAAGGAGAAACTTTTAACAGTACTTTGTCTCCAACTTGGAACTCTAGTGGTTTGCGACGATTGTCGGCATAGCTCTTTTGACGATCTCGAGCTGTTTTCAGTCTTTCCTTGATCTGAGTGATCTTGTCGGTGGTTTCTTGTACTATTTCAGGACCTGATAACTGACTTTCTCCTATTTCTGCCCAGCAAACTGGAGTTCTGCACTTTCGTCCATACAGTGCTTCGAATGGGGCAGCTTCGATACTTGTTTGATAACTATTATTATAGGAGAATTCAATTAAGGGTAGGTGATCGTCCCAGTTTCCACCAAAATCTATCACACATGCTTGGAGCATGTCCTCCAGGGTTTGTATCGTCCTTTCACTTTGCCCGTCTGTTTGAGGATGATATGTCGTACTTAAATTTAGTCGTGTTCCCATTGCTTCCTGGAAACTTGTCCAGAAGTGGGAAGTGAAACGACTATCCCTATCCGATACAATGGAGAGTGGAACTCCATGTAAGGATACTACTTCATCTACATACAACTTGGCTAACCTTTCCATGCTAAAGGTTTCCTTCATGGGTAGAAAATGAGCTGATTTGGTTAATCGATCCACAATTACCCAAATCGCGTCATTACCCTTTTTGGTTTTGGGTAACTTAGTAACAAAGTCCATTGTTATGAGTTCCCATTTCCATATAGGCATTTCTAATTGTTGTAGTAGACCTGAAGGTTTCTGGTGTTCTGCCTTAACTTGTGAACAAGTAAGACACTTAGAAACATATCTAGCTATGTCCTTTTTCATTCCTATCCACTAGAAATTATTCCTTAACTCTTGGTACATTTTATTGTTACCAGGATGCATGGTATATCTAGATTTATGGGCTTCTTCTAGAATCTTATCTCTTAATCCTTCTTGCTTAGGTACCCAAATCTTTTTCTTGTGGAATCTCCAAATTCCATCAACTCCTTGCTCTAATTCTTTTATTCGTCCTTTCATTCCTTCAGCATCGTCTTTGATTGCTGTTTCCTGGACATTCTTTAGTTGTTCCATTAAATCTAACTGTAGATTTAATCTAAGAGCACGAACCCGTCGTTGTTTCTCATAATACTTACGACTTAAGGCATCTGCAACTATATTGGCTTTTCCTTCGTGATATTGAATATCACAGTCGTAGTCACTTAGGATTTCCATCCATCTTCTTTGCCTCATATTCAATTCTTTTTGCCCAAATATGTATCTTAAGCTCTTATGATCTGTATAGACAGTAAACTTACTTCCATACAGATAATGTCTCCAAATTTTAAGAGCAAAAATTTGGCTCCTAATTCTAAGTCGTGAGTCGTATAGTTTTCCTCGTGCTTTTTCAATTGCCTTGATGCATACGCGATTACCTTCTTGCGTTGCATTAGCACACATCCTAATCCTATCTTTGAAGCATCACAGTATACTTCAAAATCTTCAGTCCCTTCTGGCAAGGCTAGAATTGGGGCATTAGTTAACTTTTGCTTTAAAATCCTAAAAGCTTCTTCTTGCCTAGGTCCCCATTCAAACTTAACCGCTTTACATGTTAGCTTAGTTAATGGTACGGCTATCTTGGAAAAATCCTTAATAAACCGTCTATAGTATCCGGCTAACCCTAGAAAACTTCTAATTTCTATTGCTTACGGAACCTTCCATTTGGTGATTGCTTCAATCTTAGCAGGATCTACGTGAATACCTTCATGATTCACCATGTGTCCTAAGAATTGCACTTCTTGTAGCCAAAATTCACATTTCGAAAACTTGGCATAAAGCTTTTCTTTTCTTAACAATGTTAAGAGTGCATGCAAGTGCTGACAATGCTCGTCTTGACTTTTGGAATAAATAAGTATATCGTCGATGAAGACAATTACAAATTTATCCAAGTATGGTTTACAAATTCTATTCATCATGTCCATGAATGCTGCAGGTGCATTCGTTAGTCCAAAGGGCATGACTGTAAACTCGTAATGACCATACCTAGTTCTAAAAGCAGTCTTAGGTATGTCTTCTTCTTGTACCTTCAATTGATGGTATCCGGAGCGTAAGTCGATCTTAGAAAAGTATCTAGCTCCTTGAAGTTGATCAAAAAGATCATCAATCCTAGGCAATGGGTATCGATTCTTAATTGTAATTTTGTTTAATTCTCTATAATTAATACACATTCTCATTGACCCATCTTTCTTTTTCACAAACAACACTGGTGCTCCCCATGGGGATGAACTAGGTTGTATAAAACCTTTACTTAGTAATTCATCTAATTGCTTTTTCAGTTCTAACATTTCTGTGGGTGCTAACCGATAAGGTGCCTTGGCTATCGGTGTAGTTCCAGGAATTAGATGAATCCTAAATTCTACTTCCCTGTTGGGTGGTAATCCAGGTAGTTCTTCCGGAAAGACATCCGGGTATTCTGATACTACCGGAATTTCCTTAAGTTCCTTACCTTTGGTGTTAATGATTACTGAAATCATATACACTATTCCTTGTTTTCGTTCATAACTAGCAATTTTCATTACTGAAATGAACTTCAGGGGTTTTCGCGGTTTATCTCCTGTAACCATGATTACTTCTCCGGTGGGTGCACGAATTTCTATGGAGTTCTTGTCACAAAGGATTCGAGCATGGTTGGCTACTAACCAATCCATTCCTAACACAACATCGAACCTAGCTAAATTCATTGGTAATAGGTTTGCATGAAATTTATGACCTGAAAGTTCTATATTTTCTTTTTGCAAAACCTTACCTATTTTAACAGAATTCCCATCTGCCGTTTCGACTAAAAAAATCTGCCTAAGGTTGGTTAAGGGTAGGTTAAGAGCTTGGCAGAATGTAGTATTTATAAAACTTTGGTTTGCACCATAGTCAAATAATACTTTAGCGTAAACGTTGTGAACTAAGAACGTACCAGCTATTACATCTGGAATGAGTTCGGCTTCCTGAGTAGTTAACTGGAATGCTCGAACATTCTTCTTGGTAACTCCGTCGGCCGGTTTGGCTTTGTTATCTGCTGGTTTGACCAACTTAGGGCATTCTGGTTTGAAATGTCATGTTTCTCCACAGTTATAGCAGATCCTTGTTTTCTTTCTGCAGTCTTCTTCACGATGTCCTACAACTTTGCAAAAGTTACAGGTTACATTGCATCTTCCAAAATGCTTCTTTCTGCAATTCCTGCAGAATGGCGGAGTTGAGGATTGTCCCGTTCCTCTTCTCTTGAAGTTGCTATTATTACCCACACAAAATCCTTGGGTAATTTTCTAAGCCAGTTCCTTTTTACTATTTTCATCTCTTGTGCGTACCAGCTCATCAGTTAGGGTGTTAGCTAATTCTACCGCATCGTCAATAGTGCGAGGTCTCGCAGCTTTAACGATATTACGGATTTCGCCAATCAATCCCCAAATATAGCGAGAAATAAGTACCGGTTCTGGCGAAGCCAGTGTTGGTACCACTCTAGCATATTCGAAGAATGTCGAAGTATATCCTCGACAATCTACACCCATCATCCGATGATTCAGGAATTTATTCTCCATTTGTTCTTTTTCGTATTCGGGACAGAATTTTCTTTCTATTAACTGCTTAAATTCTTCCCAACTCATGGCATAGGCCATATTTCTTCCTTTGGCTTGAAGTACCGTATTCCACCATTCTAGCGCCCCTCCTTTAAAAAGATGTAAGGCGTACATGACCTTGTCTTCTTCAGCACATTTGCTTATCATAACTACTGCTTCGGTTTTCTCCAACCAACGTAGTGCCGCGGTAGCCCCTTCATTGCCTGCAAATTCAGCAGGTTTACAGGCAAGGAATTCTTTGTAAGTGCAACCAGGCGTTGCAGCTTTCATTTTCTTAGGGATCGGGGCATGCCGTGGTTCATTATTGTTGTTAGTATGATTACCGCCTCCGTTTATGCTATTACTGAACTTATCTTCAGAAGTACGTTTGCTAGGAATAATTTGTTGAGGCTCAACAGTTTTCTGGGCAGCAGCAAGGATTGCTGGAATGGCTTTGGCTATTCCTTCAGTAACGATATTTTCTATATCTTGCCTAGTCATAAATTGATCTTCAGGGTGTTGCTCAGATTGGTTAACCTCGTTAACTGGTTCATTATTAGCGTTTTCCATCTGGTAATTAATATATATATAATTTATTAGTATAAAATAAATAACAATTATACACAAAACAATCATGCTAATTTCACAACATGTATATAGCCAAAATTATCGATCTCTCGATTCCCATTTTATATATATGTTATGCATCATTACACACCATTATCTTACAAAGTTTTTATTGGTAAGTTATTTTACAGACTTATTTGGTTATTATTATTACTATTATACAATCACAACTACATTTTCACATCCTCCCTTCTGCTGATATTTCAGAAACGACGCTCCCTCTCGTCGTACTTCCAAGAGATTTGCTCTCCTACCTCCCGAATCCTATTTCCTGCATCTATCAGCTCCTCGCCAAAATGGCGGAGTTCGGCTAATTTTTCATTACTCATTGGTGGATTTGGTACAGGTTCTGGGTCGAATTGAGGGAAAAAGGTATAAGGATTATTTAGGAGGTTTTGAAACTGTCAGTCATTGGTCCACCACTCGTCCATTCCTAGAGGTTGGGTGTGGATCAGAGGTTCTGGGATTGCTGGTTCCAAATTTATGGGAAGTTGGGTTTCAACAGGATAAGGGTAGAAGTTAGTATGGATAGGACTAATGATATCACAGTCTGCCAGTATGCGATCCAACTCTTCTTGTAATGGCAACTCCTCAACTTGCCTTGAACTTTCCCCAATTTCCATTTCTGTTTGCCTAATACCTTCACTGATCATAATTCATTTTCCTTTATCTATGGGATTCTCTATTTTGGGAACTCTTCTAGTTGCCGGTTTCCTCCTGCGTACACGTCTCCAGCATACAAATCTTCTCCTTTTCTTAGGCTTTGATTTCTCCGGTGGTGAAGCGTTGAATTCCATAGGTTCTTCTATATCGGGTACGTAACCAGTAAAATCTCGGGAAACTTCTATTTTCACCGGATAAAGATTGAGATTCTGAAGGGCTTCAGATAACTCATTCATGCTGTTTAGCATATATGCAAAATGCACACAAAATGCTAAGTTAAAATTTTATAACAAAATATCACAAATAAACATTCAAGTATTATTGCATACCGTGTAACTAATTTAATACAAAGGACGATTGACAATTTGAACATACTATGGTTTATTGTAACTTATTTATTTACTGGTAAAAGTTTAAAGTTTCTGGATTGTAGATGATCCGGGTGCTAGTACTGGGTTAGATTATTTAAAATTTTGCATTTACTGCTACAGTGGCTAACATATAGAGATCAGCCCATTTTTCATCTAATTCGTCTTCCCAGGGTGGTTTACTGTCTAGTTTCTGGGTTTCCTGTTTAACCCTCACTTCTTTTGGTTGTGACTTCTTTATTTTCTCCTGACTTTTCCTAATAATCATACTTCTTTTATTAGGAGAAAGTGGTTCCTCATATTGTGCATTTCGAACAAATATTCCTTCCTCAGTATTTGTTGGGCATCTTGAGGATGAAGTTCCTTTTTTCTTTTGGTGAAGTATCTAATTTATTATAGTTATCCGAAAGTCTTTGCTTACCCATACTGTAACTAACAATTAGTCAGTTAAAGACACATAATCATAGAATGATAATCAGGAAAAATTAAGTATTTTAAATACCTAATAAGCTTAAATCAGTGGCTCTGATACCACATTTTCCTGTCACGACCCCAGCCCCGGTTTGACCCGGTCAGGAGCCACGGGACAGGAACCCGTGGTATTTATAATGCGACAGCGGAAGATTTTTAACAGGATCTTTTAAAACTTGAAAATGCCCGATTATTTTATTTCATAATTCGGGATAACCCCGTAATTTACAATAAGGTGATTCCACTGGGAAATCTTTATTTTACAAAACATGTTTCTTTATTTATTTTGAGCCACTTCCTTAAGCTTGTAGTGCTTCGCGGCACTTTTCCTGGATCACAACAGATCACCTGAAACATGTTTGAAAAAGGTTTTGTCAGCGGGGAAATACTGGTGAATCATTCTTTTTATTAAAAACGGCGTGTTTGTTATAATTTACAGTATTAAGAGCAATTACAATGTTTATACATATCAACCATCTACCCACGGTATTTATCACTCGACCACTTATTGGCTATCTCATTGTCCAATAGTGTCTGTGATTATGGTTATATCACCCCTTGGCTAACTCGTTGTCCAATGGTGACGGTTATCAAGTAATGTATACAAAACCCCATATACCGGCTGTAATTTGGTGATTACAAAGACTTAATCCCTGTAATTATAACTTTGAAAACATTTAAGAATTTATAAAGCACTTTGATAAAAAGAGAATGACTCACATTGCAGATTTAATTTGAGCAGAGTTTAGCCTACTAATAACCTTGTTAACCTAATTCAAATAACAATGCACACGAACTAGGTCAGTAACTAATACAGCATTTACGATAACTCATGAGATAAAAACATTCACAACAAATGACAAAGTGCGATACTTAAACATCCATCGAATTCACGACGAATGACAAAGCATAACCCTAATTTGGGCAGCACTTAAACATCCATAGGATTGATTTCTATCGATCGGACATTGAATCGTAGCAGCGATTGAGTTATTACCCTGTTACTGCGGCAGCGTTTGGGATTATAACTACTTTTGAACGAAACAGTGTATAAGTGAGTATACGTAATGAATTTTAACGTCGAAATAGCGCCAAACTTCAAGTCCCAGGCCCCTGTATTTATACCCTAATTTGGACTTGCCCGCGTGTCGCGACAGGATCCTCCGCACCTGTCGCGTGTCGCGGGGGAAGCCTAAATAGGGTAGGCTTGCTTGATCACCAGCCTAGGCCTGCTGAGTCGACATTTCATGGAAATTCACTTTCGACAACAATTTATAAGGATAATCGTTAATGGGGAATACCCCCCCTGAGTTTTAGGGGCCCTGATCCTGATTCTGATTGTTCTGAAAATTTTAGGGTTTATGCAGGATTACTTGGGGATCTTAATTAGGGTTTCCTATTGTTTAAAATAAAATAATAAATAGGACTTTCGATGAGTTACACATCTATAAAGACAATGACAAACTTATCTAGATACGGCTTGTAGACTCTATTCATGAGGTTCATGAATGCTACAGGTGCATTTGTGAGCCCAAAAGACATCACTAGGAACTCGTAGTGGCCGTTCTTGTCATGAAGGCAGTCTTTGGAACGACTTCACTCCTCATCTTCAGTTAATGGTATCCTGATCTCAAGTCGATCTTTGAAAAGTAACAAACCCCTTGAAGTTGCTCGAACAAATCGTCAATCCTGGGCAGCGGATAACGATTCTTGATCGTTATCTTGTTTAGCTCATGGTAGTCAATGCACATTGAACCTTCCTTCTTCTTGACGAATAAGATAGGAGCTCCCCAAGGTGAAGAATTAGGCTGAATGAAGCCTTTCTCCAAAAGCTCATCCAGTTGGGTCTTTAATTCTTTCATCTTTGTAGGCACTTACTGATACGGAGCTCTTACCACATGAGCAGCTTCAGGCAAAATGTCAATTCTGAATACAACTTGTCTCTCCGGGGGTAAACCGGGTAGATCTTCATGGAATACTTCAGGATATTCAGAGATGACTGGGATATCTTCCATCCTTAGCTTCGGCTCATCAATCGTCACTTGTGCCATGTAAATGACACATCCGCGCTTCAAGCATTTGAATTCCTTGAGTAGTGACACCTTCTCAAGCAGACCATAGTGTAAATCTCCGTGGATAGTGAGCATTTCACCAGATGGGGTTTTAACTTCGATGAGTTTCTTATCACAGGCAATGTGGGCTTGGTTATAAGATAACCAATACATGCCTAAGACTACATCGAACCCCGCCAAATTCATTGGCAAAAGAGATACATGAATAGAATGATTCTTGATGGATATAAAGCATCCATCAAGGATAGAAGAAGCGGTTTCTAAAGTACCGTCAGCCAATTCTATTTCATATGCTATATCTAGAGTCCTTATAGGTAGTTTAGTAATTTGCTAAATTTATGGTCCACAAATGACTTATCAGCTCAGGAATCGAAACGAACTATAGGAAAGATATCATTAACGAGGAATGTGCCCGTTATGACATTGGTGTCCTTAACTGCTTCCCTCACAGTTAGTTGGAAGGCTCAGGCATTTTCCTTCTTTGCCTCTCTAGCCTTAGTAGTACCTTCAGTAGTATTCTTCGGACAATTGGTCTTGATGTGGCCTTTCTCTCCACATCCGAAACATACAGCATTCTTCAAGTCCCTACACTCATGGGAGCGATGACTAGTTCTTTTGTAGATACCACACTACTTCGGCTCCTGGTCTGTCAGACACAGTCCCCAGTGTTTTCTGTTGCATGTTTTGCAAACAGGCCTCTTATCGGTCTTTTGTTGTTTTTTATTGAACCAGAACTTCCCTTTCTTAGACTTCTAGGAGTGATCATCCTCCCGTTTCCTCTTTCCGCCAGCCTCAGATCGGAAAGACTTCAATCTCACTTCGTCCTGAGTGAGAGATAGGGATATGTCCACAGCAGACCTAAAGGTGGCGAGCTTTGAAGCCTTGACCATGCCCTTTATTTCAAGTGAGGGCCAACCTATAAAACGCACAATGTGTTTCGAATCTGGAATAATCAGATATGGTACTAGCCATGACAATGAGTTGAAGTCGGACACATGCTTCCGATAGTCGAGATTCTTCATGGTGAGAGTCAGAAAATCTGACTCCACCTTTTCCACTTTGTGTGGTGGGCAGTACGTTTCCTTTATTAGGTCCACAAACTTGGACCATTCCAGATTATACAGGGACACCTTCCCTGTAGATTGAATCATTTCCTTCCATCAGGTCAGGGCATCGCCCTTGAACGAATGGGAGACGTACTTCACTATATCTTTATCAGCACACCCGCTGATATCCACCACTGTTTCCATCTCGTCTAGCCACTTCATGGCATCTATAGCCCCTTTTTATCCATTAAAGTCACGGGGCTTGCACGACACAATGTATTTATAAGTACACCCGTCTTTAGCAACACAAGACTTTTCCTTGAACACTTGTTGTTTTGGCTCACTCTTCACAGTGGAAGAATAGTGTGAGCTTTCCTTGCGTGTAGAAGAATGTGGGATAGTATGGGACCTGGAATGAGTAGAACTCGATCCCTTAAAGTTAGCTATGAAATTATTCATAGCTCTTCCGACTTCTACGGCTATCAAAGCTTGGAGGTTAGCTTCTTCATCGTCACGGGCATTGTTTAAATCATTATTATTCCTGCCGTTAGCTCCATCCGAATTTGGATTCGCCATAACTAAAAGCTTTGTACTATAAGCCAGAATAAATGATTGCTTAGTGCAATAATACATGGTCATCGAAATTGATGACTTAACAATAATATAAGCCGTGATCTCAATGGATCATAAGGGCTATGAGGCTTGGACATATGTCCTCCACCTTTTTCGGTAAATGGGCTCATTGTCACACTACCTTAAATAAAAAATTTAACACTTCAATGAGTGTTAAAATAAAATGATCGTTGAAGGCATGTCTCAATGATTTAATGATAATAATATGAGCTGCGATCTCATAGGATCATGTGGCTACAGGGTTTGGACATATATCCTCCACCCTATTTGGACAGTGTACCATATGGTTACAACTGTCACTGTCTCAATGGACAATAAAAGATAGCTCAAAGGCCTGTCTCAAAGGATAATATAATATAGCTCATAGGCAATTCATTTTACATTACATTGAATGTTAAAATATCATCTAATTTGATGATAATGTTAGCCAAGATCTCATTCGATCATATAGGCGATAAGGCTTGGACACATGTCCTCCACCTTTTGGTCATTGTAATTCCTCATTGTCACATTGCTAGGAATACTAACATTACATTGAATGTTAATACAAAATGAATGTCTTAATGGTTGATAATCCATAGTCTCATTGGACTACAGGAATAAGGTTTGGGCATATGCCCTCCACCTCTTTGGTTAGTGTGATTCCTCATTGCCACACTGCCATTTTATTGCCAATCATGTAGGCTTGCCATATGGGCTGATCAAACCATTAAGAAGATCTTTTAGAAATATTGAGCAGATCGATAAAGTTCGAATAAAATTGAGAAGATCGCTTGAAAAGGGATGATAAGATAAATTTCCAAAATTTTCATTTAAATTAAATAACATTATATAAATTGCCAAAATGGGACTTTGAAATAAACTAGAAATAATTGTCCACGCGGGGGCTAAAAGAGAAATAACTTGTCCACGTAGGGACTAAAAAAATACATGTCCACGCAAGGACTTTTGGAATTTAAAATACAATAAAATTATGAAAGACATTGATTCTGTACTCATCTTTCTTCTTGCTAAACATCTTGTTAAGCTTTTTGAAAATCTTGCTTGTCTTCTTCGTAGTCTTTTCAGCCTTACGCTGAAGTTTGTTCCGCTTTCTCCAAGGCCTGTTTAAGGGTCTCTATTTGTGGCGGTGGATGTGGCTATGGCACAACTGGATACTGGTATCCATAATTGGATATCCAGTAGTTGGATATGTAGGAGGGAAAGGAGATGGGTAAAGAGCATTGTGTACGACTGCATGCAAATAAGGGTCGTACGTTGGTTCCTGATAGTTATAATCTATTGGCATAGTAGGTTTAAAAGGATCGTACCCATTCGTATCAGGATACGTCGGAATTGGGTTATCAAAACCCGATGGTGGTGGTTGATCAAAAGTTTGAGGAGTCGGGTCAACCACTGGTACAGCATTTGAGGGTCCACCCATTTGTGGGTCCTCAGGAATGGTAGGGTATGTCTGGGGAAATGGTGGTAGCGAGCCCGACCATTGTCCCATACGCACAGACATACGTGCTCCATGTTTCCTCCTTGGTTGTGGTGGCGGCTGTGGTTCTTCCACAAGCTCCATTTGCACGTCCTCTGATGGAGGCGGCGGTGGCGGTGTCGAAGGTTGATAGGGAGGTGTATGAATGAATGTAATCTGGTTGAAATATTGGTCGCATTCGTTAGGACCCTGGTATGGTGATCCTGCATAAGATGCAGAACCACTGGAAATTTCAATTTGGTGCATATGCGACCCAAATGGTGGCATTTTCGGATCAGAATCTTCGTCTGGTTCGTTTGGCTGGTCCAATTGGTTTTGGGTAGCTGGTGGGGTGTTGATGTACCGGTTTGGGTCAAATGACCCATGGAAAGAATGGGAATGTGAGAGATGGGATTGGTGGGAGTGGTGTGAATGGTACGAATGGTGAAATGGTGTGATGGTGATGAGTTGTGAGAAATGGAATATCTCGCAGATTGAGACTAGTAAGAATCATCTGAATATTGTCGATGATCCGAGCTGTGAGGTAGCGAGGCTGCGTGTCCCGATGGACCTCCTCGCATCGGTCCTTTGCCTTTGCTTCTAAATCTTGGCGGCATGTTTATATCCTGTCAAAAATAAAAAACAATATATATAACTTAATAAGGATGAGAGTAAATCCTAGGTCAATGCCTAGACTCAAAAAGTCTAAGGATTATGCTATTGTGATGTTTGAGATTAAACACAAAAGGCTAGTGTTTAATTATCTCAAACGTTGTCTCTTATACCAACCTGTCACACCAGCTATTTTTCCCGGTGGGCCCGGATGGGGTACGTGACTAGATTGGTAGCAAATACACATATAGCACAGCGGAAGTCTTGGATTTAAAATACTATTACAAATACAAATGTCCGAATGTTCAAAAATATAATACAAACGGATGTATCAAAAGATCCATAGGCGGATCAAAAATTTACAAAATGAAATAAAAGACTACTAGGCTTCAAATGCAAGGAGTTTCAAATTCCTCTTAAGCATTACCAGGCACTTCCAGCCTATTTCGTAACACTGCAACCTGTCACTTGGTCTTTTGAAGATACGTCAGTTTACATTGGTAAATACAAATAACTGACACGTTTTGAAAATGTTTCAAAATCGTTTTAAGTACACATTGGTACATATATTTTCATAAATAACTTGGGATAAACTATTTCTCATGTTATCAGTTTTACAAGCTTGACATAACATATGGAGCCCGGAAACTATGCCGAGAACATGATTAACCGACACACCACTTTATTACCTTTATTGGGTAAAACACATATCGGGTTATAAAATCATTTTAATATAGCATTAGCATCTGTCAGGTGTATGCCTACACCCCGTGCTTAGGTCGTGGCCACTTGCAATTAAATGAGCCGAGGATATTCAGGACACATTCGTATTAACCCCCAATGTTTAAGTTCAAGCAATATGAATTAAAAAGGATAATTTGGATTCCTGACACATTGGTCTTTCATCCCATACCCGACCATGCGGCAATAATATACCGTCTCCCAAGCTCATATAGGAAAAATAGGTTAAGAGTATTTACCTGGCTTAGTAAGTCTTACAATGCAAGATAATAATAATAAGCACAACCGTTATCAATTAACTAAGCTTGGTTGCAATCTACTAGAATTCCTTAATCTAGAATGAGTCGTATAATACCAATTAGAATGTTAACATGTCTTATTCAAGTCATAGACTTGGACCGGTTAACTTAAATTAATGAAAACGGTACGATACGCTAGACTAAGCGATGACTAGATAAAAGATAATTTAAACCCTTACAAGTACTAAGACTTGTATAATATGGGTAAACATGTTTACATTATGGAATTTGAAAGAAAATGAAAAGATTTGACCCATTTCGGTAAACTTACGTAAACTAGTTACATAAGCTAACCGTATGCGCATAGGCGGTATCGGGTGATCGGATGAGCTATAAACAAGTTCAATATGCCAAAACATTTTAATTACGTTATAACAGTAGTACGTTATCAAAGTTATATGATCATTATGGTTTAAAACCAAACTATGCACCATAAGGGCATTTTAGTCGTAATATGGCATAATTCATGAACTTGTAATAAAACTCAGGTTATGAACACGCTCATTATGCCAAAATATGTTACTTATATTACCAGATCAATAGGTTATTCATTTTATATGTTCATCATTGATTAAAACCAAGTTATGCACAAAAAGGGCATTTTGGTCATTATTAGGCATATTATAAGATCTTGCATAAAACTCAAGAACTGATTATGATCAGGTAGTATAACCACAGAGGGTTATTCTACACTATAATATGATCATAATGCAATTTAGAATCAGTAGCTAAAGTTGCTAAATTGGGTCAGAATCGAAAGTCAAAGAAGAAGTCAAACTGCTTGACTTTCGGTTGCAAATCGACATGTAAACTGGAATTTATGGGTTGAACATGTTTAGACATGTTCTAATATTAGTTACCAACTGATTTAGTGTTAAAAACATGAGTTAAAACATTTACAACTTCATTTTATAAGTTTTCTGAAAATCTGCCTTTCGACTTTTTATTCAACTTAACTTTGACCCGTCAGTTGACCAACTTAACGTGATTTCCAGGAGGTGCCCCTTTAAGGGTTTAACACCTACCTTATTACGATCATGTAGCCATGTTCGATTCGAACAATGGCCAGACCATAATGGTCTAAACCGAAAGTCAAAGCAAAAGTCAATTTACTTGACTTTCGGCTAAAATCTTAGCCTACAAAAGGAAAGAGCTGGAAAGGAACACTTACTTGTGATCCTTGGAATATTTAGAACTTAGGGGAAACTCCTTTTAAGATCAGGAACCTCCAAGCAAGAAGATAGAAGGAGAATTGAGGAATGAGCAAGGAGAAGTGTTGAATGAGGGTGCTATTAATACTAATTGATGGTGCACAAGATTGATCCAAGTGCTAAGAGATGTTATAGGATCAATGCAGGTGTCCATGGAGGTGCCAAAAGCTGAAGAATGAGCAAGGAGAAGTGTTGAATGCAAAATCGCGAGAGGTGGCAACATGGCAGTCCCTTATAGACCGTAAGGGATAAGTCCTTGAGGTCCGTAAGGACCTTATACGTGTAAAAATAAACAACAGCCTTACGGACCGCAAACCATAAGCTCTTGCGGTCCGTATACGATCATCAGGAATCAAAATTTTGATATTTTTCATATTTAGTCCTCCCACATTCATACTTTCCAATATTGGCAAAAAGAGTCCCTCTCGTCCAAATTGTTAGGCATAATTTAGAGTGGACACGTGTCGATATATTATTCGATGAAATTTCCGAGGTGGTACACTCCGACTCAAAACATGCTAATAATGACATGTTGCCGTTTTTTTATTACTTGCTAGCTTGACTACACGGTATCATGTGCTTAGCTTCAATGTGTATAAAAATATGTATAACCTAAATGGTTTTAGCTCCGATGACCAATCAACATCGCCGAATAATGAACTTATTCATCTCGTATGATATTTGACCATATTTTGACATTTGAGTAAAATGTCAAAATAGTCCCTAAGTTTAGTTCACTTTTACCACTTTAGTTAAAAAAATGAAACTTTTTGTATATGAGTCGTTGAGGTTTCGTGTTTGTTGCTATTTACATTAAAATCACCAATTCATTTAAAATGTACTGTTAAGTCATAGACGATTTCAACAATTCTCAAACCTCAGAGACGATTTTGGCAATTTACCCATTTATTCTTTTATTTTTTTAATTCTCTTTTTTTATCTTTAAATAAAAAAATAATTACAAATATAATATATATATACTATAGGTCCCTAAAAGAGGATCTAGAGAACCTATTCCTTCTCGTCTAACACACAACCAAGTGCGGAATCCTTGATTATGTGCAAATCTAAACAAAGAACACACACAAACACAAGATGGGTTTCACTGTTAAAGCTCAAAGATTTGTATTTCAGCAGAGTAATATTACAATGTTCACAACCTCTCCTGAAAGTGCTCTCTCTCTTGTTAATGAAACGTAGTGTGGCTTGCTGTATTTATACTACATACATCAAGCCTTACATCGAAACAAGAACAATTACAACGAAATACAATAGAAACTATCGAAATACAAAGAAACAAGTATGGCATTATCAAAATATGACTTGCACATGTGCTCCATATCGAAATAGGAATATTATAATCATCATATTCATCATCGAAATAGAGGACTTTACATAAGGTTCTCATCGAAACAGCCTTTGGAACTTCATATCCATCGAAACAGGCCTTGTAACATCGAAATAGAGAATATCTATTTCGATATACTCCTTCAAATAAGTCCACTAGTCTATTTCGATGATGTATCTTCAACCAGAACTCATCCTATTTCGATGATATACACATGACTCCTATTTCGATAACTTGATCTTTATTTCAATGAAGATGTCTTATCTATTTCGTATACTCTTGTTTCAATCTTCATTCACTGATACATTCATTAAGCAGATTCACCATAAGTGACGGGAGGATGTCAATTATGATTTCTTGATTCAAGACTGTTGGAATTATATGTACGGGTTCGATAAGTCAACGCTGCTGACCGAGCTATGACCCGTAAGAGTTACACCTTGTGCAATGAACACTAAATCCACTTAACTTGATTAACTGGTAATCACGAACAATTAACGAAATAAACAGACTTATTATTTATACTAATTATAAATAATATGTATAACGTTTATTCTGTTATTCTCGGGTTTATCGCGTCTTGAACCTGTACTACATTTATTAGATTTGGTACCCGGGTAATTATTAAATCATACAAACTATATGGTTGCATGTGAACATATTTAATCAAGTAGTGTGAATTCATCTAAAAGAGACGAATGTGATTCATGTAAGCACATTGGGGGTTACATGTGTGTTCACATGATCCATCTTTAATTTTGATGATGTCTTTATAAATCTAGACATACATAACATGTTTTTGGATATCATTGGAGAAAAGAAGCAACAACATAATAGAAAAGTAGTTTCTTGTTTTTGTGGTTCTTTCAAGATAGAGTGCCGCCACCATCCTTATTTCGGTGCCGCCACGAGACGCCTCGTTTTGTTCGTGTTCGTGTCTAGCACTCGTTCGTTGTACCTCGGTGTCTCACACGGTTAATTATTAACCACAAGGGTATAATTTTTCTCATCGGTAGATAAATTAATATTGCTAATCGTATTTGCATGTTTGTAACCATGATCCTGTTCGGTTCACTTTTGGTGTTGATTATTTATATTTATTCCGCTGCGTATTTATTAATTATATATTTTAATTAATAATATATATCAAACCCGTTTTGATAAAAAGTAAAATTGACACCACTGAAACCCAACAGTGGTATCTGAGCCACGCTTACAACATGCAAATCAGTATCGGTCTTTTAACCGGAATTAGAACACAAACTTTAATTTTATTAAAGTTTCTATGCTAAATAATTTTTAGGGGCAACTTTTATTTTGGTCAATATTTTATTTGTTTTGCTTGACCAAAAGATTGCCCGGTATATTTTGTGATTGTTGTGGAATATGTAAATCTGGCCCGACCTTATTTTTATGGTTGTATATTTTATTCGGTTTTGTAATTATTATTTTTTGCCACTGAGATGGTTCAAAGTTGTAATAATTAGTTTATTGATTTGGCCCGTCGTGTGGTTCAAAGTTGTAATAGATAGTTTTTTTTTTCTTTGTTATATTTACTTGTTAAATATTGTTGATACCAAAAAGGACCCGAAGAAAACCGAATGCCAAGAGGAGTCTTGGAGTTAGTGGGAGTTGCTCAAGACAACAAGATGCACTTAAGTCCATCCTTGTGGTTGTTTGTGTGTTGTGACTCCGTGACCCGTTTGATCTTGCTATAAGGCTCTAGCAAGATCGGACAATTTTGGCCATATGGATTTACATATTTATCTTGCTATTATGGTTGCTTTTATCTTATAATTTGTTATAACATAACCAACCCAAATACCAACATGATTTTAAAAGGAATTTTAAAATATTTAAAACAATCACATTAAGACAAGTTCTAAATTGTTTTTACAACTTGTTAAAGTTTTTGTTATAAAACAAAGGTTGTTTTTTAAACAAATAATAACCAATTAAGTTTTGCAAATTAAACTAGTTTTTATTTTCAAAACTATTAACTTAGTAGTTTTCTATTAACTTAAAATTGGTTATTCCAAGTCGCGACAAACTTAGTTTTAATAGGTTATTTAAAATTAAGTGTCCTGAGAGATGAAAGGGTTCATCAAAATGTCACGACTAAAATATATACTAAAAATTGGCTCTTGCGACCCTATTTGGTAAATATTAGAATTAACCCATAATCAATAGTCTATGCCATCCTATCACAAGCTACACTTGGAACGTAATGCAAACCATCAGTGTTTGGAGCCACAGCACCGCACTTGATGTCTAGCTTATCCTTCCAAGGTGCAAGGGTTTCGTTGACACATCCGGCCCTTCCACAAGTACCTTCTTTTAGGACGACTATTACTTTTTCTTTTCTCAAAACATGCTCCAGCTGTCTCGAAAGTAAAAAGTCGGCATAGATGAGGCTAAACGTATCAATGAATAGACAAGAGTTGTCTTAGCTGCCTCATATCCGAGAGTTGTGCAATTCTCACAATTGACACTCGTTGTCAGTCTGCCTAGTCACTTACTAAAGTGTATGCCACAGCTGCCTTTAATACTGACCTAGCCAGATTCTCATTCCTTGTTTTAATTACTGTAATGGGTCATTAATTAAATAAGGAAATATGCATCGAAAATACTAACTAAATATTTTTTGCTTAACAGATGTCATCTGAAAACAACTCCTTCATTCTCAAGTCTATACTTGAAAAGAAATAATTTTTTTTTGAATAACACCAACCTTCTCGAATGGCACCGCAATCTGAGAATAGTTCTCAAGATGGAGGAAAAGCTGTATATCTTAGATGGCCCAGTCCCTACCGAGCATGAAAGTAATTCTGTTACTGCTCGCAAGGCACTGGAGAAACATAACGAGGATGTCGTTGAGGTACCCTACCTTATGAAAGCCACCATGTCTCCTGATCTTCAGAAGAACATGGAAGATAAGGATGCTTATGACATAATCCAAGCAACTGAAAGGCATGTTCCAGAAACAAGCCCGACATGAGCGATATAACACCATGAAACAGCTCATAAGCTGTAAAATGCTGAAAGGATCATGTATCAGTACTCATGTGCTAAAGATGAAAGGATACATTGACCAAATGAACAAACTTGGTTATTCCACAAAACCAACCAAGATCTAATGGTCAAGTCTGGTGGTGTTATGAAGCCCAATAACAAGAAAAGGAAACATAAGAGCAAAGGCAAGAGAAAAGTTGTTATTGCTGCCAGAAATGCCACCAACAACAAGCATGTTGCAAAACCACACCCTCCTAGGAGCGTCAGTGCTTTGAATGCAACCAAATGGGCACTGGAAAGGAAACTGCACACAGTATCTAGCCAAGCTGAATATGAACAAGGCCAACAACATTGGCACTTCTTCCGATATTCTTATTTATGTTATCGAACTTTTCACTGTTTCTAGCAACACATGGGTATTTGATACCGGATGTGGTTACCACATCGTTAATGTCTTACAAGAACCTGAAAAGTGGAAGAAGCTGAAACAAGGCTACCTGGAACTCATAGTTGGTAATGGAAAGAGAGTTCCAGTTCTTGCAACTGGAACATTTTGTTTTTCATGTTCCCTTGGCCTTGTAGTTACTTTAAATAACTGTTTATATGCATCTGGTTTGACCAGAAACATTATTTCAGTCTCTTCACTGTTTGAACAAGGATTCAATTCAACTATGTTTTAAATGGTTCTTCTATTATAGCCTACTTGAATGATGTCTTTTATTTTGAGGCTAAACCTCGAAATGGTATTTATGAGATTGATGTTCAAAACAAGTAGTAACTTATATCATCTTTCTAAGCGTAAAAAAAAGCTCGCATAAATGAAATATATTTATGGCATTGCAGACTTGGCCACATAAGTAAGGCACGCATAAAATGGCTCCAGTCCAAGGGGATTCTTGGATCCACTAGACAGAACTCCTTTGATGATTGCGAATCTTGCTTAGCTGGCAAACTCACAAAGCACCCCTTCACCGATGTTGGTGAACGGATCAATGGTTTTCTAGAACTCATTCACATGATGTACATGGCCCTTTCAGAACCATGTCTAGAAACCATGACTAAAAACCAGCTTGATAGAAAGATAAAAGTACTTCGATCAGATCGAGGTGGTGAATACCTCAGCATTGAATTTCTAAATCATCTGAAAGAGTGTGGAATAGTTTCACAACCCTCTCCACCTAGCACACCCCAACTTAATGGCGTTAGTGAAAGGTGAAATCGAACTCTACTTGATACGGTTCGATCGATGATGTATAGAACTAACTTGCCTCACTCCTTTTGGATCATGCTCTTATGACCGCTACCCGCATTGTCATTTTGACTCCGACTAAAAGGTAAAAAAAAACCGCCATATTAGATATGGCATGGGCGTAAACCCGATTTGGAATACCTTATAGTATGGGGATATGAAGCATACATCACAAGTGATTCTGATGATAAGCTCGATCCTCGAGGCGAAAAGATTGTTTTCGTCAGATACTATAAAAGAAGCGGATATTGTTTCTACAATCCTGATGCAAATGTGATTTCCATTAAACGGAAAGGACACTTTCTCGAGGAAGAACTTCTTAATCGAGAAACTGGAAATAATGTGGTTGATCTTGAAGAAATTCAAGAACCACAAACAACCGCTAAGGTAGTCGGACTGCCTGATCAACAAGTAGTTGTTGCCAATGAATCAGACATAAAACACAAGCGTTTGTAGAAGTAGTAGAACTCGCAAGAATCTGATAGATGTCTATGGCGTCTAAAAGGTCCCGAAGTCTTGTTAGTAGCTGAGTCTAATGACGAACCTGCTAACTACAAATCTGCAATCTTAGATCCAGAATCTGAGAAATGGCAAGAAGCCATGAACGTCGAGATGCAATCTATGCATGACAATCAAGTATGGTACTTGGTTGAGCTACCCCCCGAATCTCGGGCAGTAGGGAACAAATGGATTTTCAAGAGAAAACCCGATACGCATGGAAATGTACACACCTATAAAGCACGGCTAGTTGTGAAGGGTTTCACTCAAACTCAAAGTATTGACTATGATGAGAACCCCTCACCCGTTGCTATGATTAAATTTATCAGGATATTGCTTGCCATAATTGCGTACGGTGATTACAAAATATGGCAAATGGATGTCAAAACCCTTCTTAATAGACATCTCTCTGAAAATTTCTATAAGGTTTGGCCTGAAGGTTTCATCGATCCTAAATATCCAACTGAGGTGTGCAAACCCAATAAGTCCATTTATGGACTCAAGGAAGCATCTCGTAGCTGGAATCTTCATTTTGACCAGAAGATCAAAGAGTTTGGTTTTGTCAAGAATGAAGATGAGCCTTGTGTTTACAGAAAGGTTAGTGGGAGCACCATATCATTCCTCATCCTGTATGTGGATGACATACTAATCATTGGAAATAAACATCCCTATGCTTAACGAAGTTAAACACTATTTGGGATCTTGCTTCGCAATGAAAGATCTTGGAGAAACTGCTTACATTCTGGGAATGAAGATCTATAGAGATAGATCTAAGCGGCTTCTAGGGCTAAGTCAAAGAACGTACATACACAAAATGATGACACGCTTTAAGATGGAAAACTCCAAGAATAGAGGTGTTCCTTTGACTAAAGAAACCGTGTTGAACAAATCGCAATCTCCTTCAACGGACATTGAAGTTAAGCAAATGGAAGTAGTTCCATATGCTTCAGCGATTGGTTCAATCATGTATGCTATGTACTAGACTTAACGTCTCGTATGCTTTAAGTATAACCAGTCGTTTTCAGCACAGTCCTGGCATTGCCCATTAGACTGCAGTAAAGAAGATTCTGATGTACTTAAGAAGAACCAAAGATATGTTCTTGGTGTTTGGTGGAGTGGAAGAGGAGCTCACTGTAAGGTGTTACACTGATGCTGGCTTCCAAAGTGACCGGGATGATTCTCGCTCACGATTAGGATTCGTATTCACTCTCAACGGAGGAGCTGTCTATTGGAAAAACTCCAAACAGAGTATAGTGGCGGATTCAGCCACCGAATCCGAATGTATAGTTGCATCAGATGCTGCGGAAGAATCTGCTTGGATGAAGTAGTTCATCAGCGACCTCGATGTGGTTTCAAGAATTCATAAACCAATCTAGGTGTTCTGTGATACTACAAGAACCATTGCTCAAACCAAGGAGCCTAGATCACAGGGTTAAGCACATTCTAAGAAAGTTCCACTATATACGGGAGATACTGGAACGATGAGACATCTTAATAAGCAAAATACACACAGATCAAAACCTAGCAGACCCGTTCTCTAAACCGATGACTCAGGACAAGCTATCGGTCTTAGATTAGCTAGCCGTATGTTTTGATTTAGTATTTGGATGTACGAACATTCAAACAGATGTACCTTTTGAATTCACCTTTGATTTACTGGTTAAATGCAAAGTTTGAATATTACAACTGCGTTCGATTTTAATACGTTTAATCCATGAATCTTGTATTCTAAATTATCCGTAGTCGGTCAGACTCGTGGGAACGATTTTGAATTAAGACTATTCTGACTTTGGACTCAAGGAGTTGACTTCCAAAATCACAGACCTCATTGAGAATGACGTTGGATGTAACTCGCATCAAATTATCTTCATGGATCTTAGTCATAAGATGTTTTGATATTGGTATACTCATTTAATATCCTTTGACCCGAGATACATATTAGAGCTTCCGTTTACCAAGGATTATTCTTTGATTATTATCAACCGCTGTCGCGTAACTGCCAGTCATAAAGACTTTAATTGGAAATAGTTCTGAAGTTCAGTGGGAGTTGTATGTAGTCGATATGGGATTATGTACTCTTACATGATATGTAACAGTTAGACATTGTTGCGCCCTCGTTGATTCAAACTAGTGAAGTGTAAGGCCTTACCCAAACTTACTGTGTGTTTGTTCGGACCACTTTGACTCTTGATCGAGAACAATAATAATTGAACACCATATGAGAATGAACTTAATCCATGTCTCATTGATTCAATTGATGTCTTTTACAGAAAGGATGAATGACAACAATTACCATAAGTCTGTTGTCTTGCATTAGTAAGTTGTTACTAATGACAAGGTGTTTTGGTTAATGACTTTAAAGTGTCATACCTTGTTGGGGGTAGCCATGTGCAGCTAGAGCGCCACTGACTGTCTGCGTTGAGGATTTTATCGAAACCCGTCCAAGTGGGAGATTGTTAGAATTATATGTACGGGTTCGATAAGTCAACGCTGCTGACCGAGCTATGACCCGTAAGAGTTACACCTTGGGCAATGAACACTAAATCCACTTAACTTGATTAACTGGTAATCACGAACAATTAACGAAATAAACGGACTTATTATTTATACTAATTATAAATAATATGTATAACGTTTATTCTGTTATTCTCGGGTTTATCGCGTCTTGAACCTGTACTACATTTATTAGATTTGGTACCCGGGTAATTATTAAATCATACATACTATATGGTTGCATGTGAACATATTTAATCAAGTAGTGTGAATTCATCTAAAAGAGACGAATGTGATTCATGTAAGCACATTGGGGGTTACATGTGTGTTCACATGATCCATCTTTAATTTTGATGATGTCTTTATAAATCTAGACATACATAACATGTTTTTGGATATCATTGGAGAAAAGAAGCAACAACATAATAGAAAAGTAGTTTCTTGTTTTTGTGGTTCTTTCAAGATAGAGTGCCGCCACCATCCTTATTTCGGTGCCGCCACGAGACGCCTCGTTTTGTTCATGTTCGTGTCTAGCACTCGTTCGTTGTACCTCGGTGTCTCACACGGTTAATTATTAACCACAAGGGTATAATTTTTCTCATCGGTAGATTAATTAATATTGTTAATCGTATTTGCATGTTTGTAACCATGATCCTGTTCGGTTCACTTTTGGTGTTGATTATTTATATTTATTCCGCTGCGTATTTATTAATTATATATTTTAATTAATAATATATATCAAACCCGTTTTGATAAAAAGTAAAATTGAAACCACTGAAACCCAACAAAGACTAACCAAACCGTGCCACATCCACACGAGAGTGCATCAACATATACAAACACATACATTTGAATATAGACACTTTTTTTTAACTTTCCTTTTTTATCTTTAAAATAAAAATTATTAAATTAATCATAATATATGTACATTGTATGCACACATTTATAATTTAATATATACATACACACCGGCAAACCTTTAATGTGGCCACCTAGCCCCACCAATTTTTCATTCGTAATAAGAATTTTACTGAAAATTTATGAGTTTCTTTTTGTAGTGTATATATATTGGATTTTTTAAGATTCTGGCCTTTACCGATTTGGATTTTGAGAGTCCGGCCCACCGAGTTTTCGTTCAAACTCCGCCATTATATACAAACAACCACACTCTTTGTCTTCTATCCTTCTCTTTTCTCTACCTCCACCACCACCACCATTGTTGCCGCCACAACCACCCCCTCTATCTCGGAACTCGTATCTCATCTCCTCTCGTTGACCCGTCGTACCAAACATCAGTACCACCCGTATCTCCTGTTGTACCAAACATCATTAATTTATTATTATTATTATTATTTATTTATTTAAAGGTAAAAAAAATTTAAAAAAAAATATGTGTGTAACTATATAAATGTGCGTGTATATATGTGTGTATGTATATACATGTCATATATAATTATTTTTATTTTTATTTAAAGATAAAAATAAAGTTTATAAAATTAAAAAATAAAAGAATAAATGGGAAAGTACCAAAATTGTCTCTGAGGTTTGAAAATTACCAGAATCATCCATGAGAGTTAAGAAATAGCTGGTCGGTCTTCTTTGATAAGAAACTGCCTTTCGGAGCCTGTATGGAAATTGAAATAGATAAAATATATAAGACCTAGAAGAAAAAGAAATGTTATATATATTCCATATTAGTGTAATGAATTACATTGAATGTTATAGTTTTTTTTTTAACAACAAATTTGGATAATTGACGGACCATTGGAGTATCATCGTGCCACCAACGGAAACACTCGATCATATCCATCTCCACCGGACAATAATGCCTATACACTAATTCAGAAGGAAACCCAATAAATATGTGAAAAACCCCTCTTGTAGAAATCAAACCCAAGACCTCCTGGTCCCTAAGTCTTATCTTTCCTGCCACCAGCGGAACCATCCGACCATCTCCACTAGACAATAATGCCTATACACCAATTAAGGAGGAAACCAATAAATACAAGAAATAACTCCCTTGTAGAAATCGAACCCAAAACCTCTTGGTCCCTAACTCTTATCCCTTTATCTTTATTTTATCTTTTGATCTTTTATATCCTCGATTAATTGAATTCGTTGTTTTCATTAGTTGCAGTCTGTATCATTTTAATCTTTTAATTTTTAGTTGTTTTCATTGGGCCATCTTATACCTTTATTTTTATTTAATCTTTTATGCTCGATGAATTGAATCGGTTGTTTTCGTTAGTTGGAGTCTGTATCATTTTAATCTTTTAAGTTCTAGTTGTTTTCATTGGGCCATCAGTATTTGTGCCCCTTTAATTTTTTAACCTTAGTCAATCAACTTGAAGAAGTCAATTTTGTAGTACTTGGGGTATCATTATCTCCTCCTTAAAAAGACGTTATTTATACGTGAGTAAATTGCCATTTTAGTCCCTGAGTTTTGTCCAAATTTTCCATTTTGATCCAAATAGTTTTATTTTCCCCCCTGGGTCCCTGACTTTTACATTTATTGCCATTTTGATCACTTTTCCTAACTCCATCCAAAAACCCAGTTACTCTTTTCAATTTAAACCTTTTCAGTTGCCATTTTGATCCAATTCCAAAAAATCAAAAAAATTCCAAAAATTCTAAAAAATTCAAAAAAATTCTAAAAAATCATAAAAATTCTAAAAAATTCAAAAAAAATATAAAAAATTCTAAAAAATCATAAAAATTCTAAACAATTCAAAAAAATATAAAAATCAAAAAAATTCTAAAAAATCAAAAAAATTCTAAAAAATCCAAAAATCATTAAATGTTTCGGCACGAACCGTTTCGACCCGTACCGTTTCGAACCGAACCGTTTCGACCCGTACCGTATCGAACCGTACCGTACCGTTTCGACGCGAACCATTTCGAACCCGTACCGTATCGAACCGAACCGTTTCGACGCGAACCGTTTCGAGCCGAACCGTTTCGACACGAACCGTTTCGACCCGTACCGTTTTGAATCAAAACCCTAGATCATCTCAATTTTCAGATCGAGATGGAAACCGACAAAGGGTTTGTTGAGTCTATTTGAATTTTCAGATCGAGATGAAAATGAAAAGAACTGTTAACGATCTCGATCAATCTCAACATTCAAATAGACTCAACAAACCCTTTGTCGGTTTCCATCTCGATCTGAAAATTGAGATGATCTAGGGTTTTGATTCAAAACGGTACGGGTCGAAACGGTTCGTGTCGAAACGGTTCGGTTCGATACGGTACGTGTTCGAAACGGTTCGCGTCGAAACGGTACGGTACGGGTCGAAACGGTACGGGTCGATACGGTACGGGTCGAAACGGTTCGGTTCGAAACGGTACGGGTCGAAACGGTTCGTGCCGAAACATTTAATGATTTTTGGATTTTTTAGAATTTTTTTGATTTTTTAGAATTTTTTTGATTTTTATATTTTTTTGAATTGTTTAGAATTTTTATGATTTTTTAGAATTTTTTATATTTTTTTGAATTTTTTAGAATTTTTATGATTTTTTAGAATTTTTTTGAATTTTTTAGAATTTTTGGAATTTTTTTGATTTTTTGGAATTGGATCAAAATGGCAACTGAAAAGGTTTAAATTGAAAAGAGTAACTGGGTTTTTGGATGGAGTTAGGAAAAGTGATCAAAATGGCAATAAATGTAAAAGTCAGGGACCCAGGGGGGAAAATAAAACTATTTGGATCAAAATGGCAAATTTGGACAAAACTCAGGGACTAAAATGGCAATTTACTCTTTATACGTATTCCTAGCTAGATTTTATGTAACATGTAATCATCTTCAATATAAGATTAGATTTTTTTTGAACGGATATAAGACTAGATATAATGTAAATGGATTCCAATTAGTTAGCATCAAATGACTCAATGACAATTATGGATGTGATCTGTTTAGTCAATGAAAATTAGGCTATAGGGTGTGGTCATGACTCTTAGGGTCATTATGACCCTCAACATCAGCATCATGTCACTCACTTCTAATTCATCATCCAAAACCACTACCCTAATAGTGTGGTCATGACCCAAACCACTATTTTCTTATTTTAATTAATTTTTGTGAAAAAGGAAAAGAAAATATTAAAAAAAGAAAGGAAGCTCATGGTTGCCATGGTTTAATCCATGCCAACCATGGTGGATGAGGCAAGGGGGTGGTGTAGCAATCCATTAATGGTCCTATGTGGCATTGATGACCCAATCCATGCCCTCGACACCCTTTAGCCTTAGCATTGAATGACTCAATGACAATTTTGGCGTAGAAAAAAAAAGTAAAATTATTAACTCTCATATATAAAAAGTAAAATTATCTAAAAATAATAGAACTTTTAGATAGAAAAATCAATAAAGTTTATAGCAAAATGTTCATAAAAACACAATTTACCGACAATGTATATTTAGATGTTTCTAAAGAGTTTAAGAGCACAAGTTATTAAAGAAAAATCAAATTAACTAATAAACAAATTAACTAATAAATACAGTGTTACTAAAAAAACATTCACAATTGCTTTCTATGTAGTTGAACTCACGCCAATAGGCCATGATGTTCACTTCTTGTCTACGCTGCCACATCATCTACCGTGGGTGTCGTGACGACCGTGCCGAATAACCTAGCATACACCACATATTGGAAAACAAAAACATCAACCAAATCAATGACCATAATTAATTTTCAATCACCATGCACCAAAAACATGGATCTGCATTTTTGTTTTGAGGAAAAAGTGAAATTACGGTTTTGAATCCAAGATTAAATCGAATCACTACAAGCAATTCATTTTCTAAAGTTCTATTGCATCTCATTCCTCTCACCAAAGGCTACTCAGAATTTAGGACCAAATAGGGATGATGATGTAAAGGTTGGGTACCGTGTGCAACGCCATCCCATATCATGCGGTACCGAACAAAACCATCCGGATAAAGGATGACCATCAAACTCATCCTCAATCTCTCTTATTTTATATATTTTAATTATTTAAAAAATGGTTTGAGAATATGTGGAGTGGTGTGTATCCATTTCCGTGATTTAGTTTTAATTAGGATGGATGGAAAATGGTTAAGAGAGTCTACTATGGCCTTAGGGATGAGCATTTGGTATCGGGTAGCGGTACCGAATCGTACCGGGTACATTCGGTACCGGTACCCACTTTCCCCGTTTTTCGATACCGGTACCGATACCATACCGGTATTTACGGTAATATCGGTACCGTACCGGTAGGTACCGGTACTGGTATCGGTACCCACTTTTCTCGTTTTTTGATACTGGTACCGGTTTAGTGGATGATGATGATTCCGCAATCACTACAAGAAAATTAAAGTAAAAGACAACTTCCATTGTCTCATTAACAACTTTGAATTAAATTTTAAAAACAAAACCAATCACACTTGATTCATTTTTTCTTGCCATACTGGTAACCTTTTTTGAAAAAAATCATTCACTAATTATAAGGGTTATTGGATTTTATCACCCCTAACTCTTAGGTATTTGCTGCTGCCACATCCAACTATCACTTTGACGCCCGTCACCCCCAAGTTAACACTTGGCTTGTTGTGTCACCCTGTCATTAATGCTTTATCCTACGTGGCACTCCAGTTCCAGCATGGCATGCTGAGTTGGATTATTTGATACCTTATAAAGCCTATGATCACATCTAGCAAGAAACACCACCACACCACTGCATATAGCATTTTCTTCTCTCCCCCCTCTCTCTCTATCTCTAACACTGTAGATACATAATCGAGTCCGGACCTCCCAAAAGAGGCCAGACCATAACAAAAGGAACGTGCATCTTAAGGTCCGTCCTCCTTACCACAATAATGGACGCACATCCCAAAGCTTGTCCGCCGAATGACGTCATCAAAGTCAACTAGTATAAATACATCCACCAAGTACAACACAAGGACGATTTTCTGAACCTTTGTCCTTACTCTCTCTACTTTCTCTCTTTAGCAAATACTTATCCTCACGCCGGAGGGTGGTCGCAGAGTGCCTTCCTACCTATACGACGAGCCTAACGGTTTGTTTAGTTGTGCAGGTTCAGATCTCCAAGTTATACAGGATCTAATCGTGGTGGTTCAGAGTCCGGCCACTTTTTGGATCTTCAATTGATGCCATCCGATTAACGTTCATTGTCTTTCATTAATTGAACTTCTTGAATAAAATCACTGATCTATGGCGGCTCCAAGTTCTGTAAACCTAGGATCCACTGTTAGCATATAAGTTACAGCTCCTACGAACACTACGACAATGGTCACAGCTCTTTTGAGCTCTGGACCAGACACGTCGTTGCCATTCGTATTGATGCCAACTCCACTTTTGTCGGAATTTGAAGAAAAATTTCCTCACTAAAAATGCTAGTCTCCTTAGAAGGATAAAAGCACAGCAAGCTCGTGATGAACAAATCCTCGGTTTACGAACCAGGTTGTTCATAGAGGATTCACGGTAAGGACTACGAGTCCTATGGCTTTTGCGATTCATACTTTCTCCACAATCGTTATCCGACAGAAGGAATTTATAACAATTATTATGTGCAGGGATTCACGGGACCATCTCCAGCAGTCATGACACATGCCCTCATCCGGTAATTGCCAATGATCCGGAGCTTAGAAAGCCTTATCATCCGGTATCAATGACTGCAAAGTCAAAGTTCAGTCCAAGGATGGTCCATGCCAAACTCCCGCCGAAGTTAAAAATGCCATCCATAGTAAAAAATATGATGGTACTATCGACCCAGATGACCACATGTATGATTTTGACGGTGCCGTACGAGTTGAGCAGTGGTCAATGCCGGCATGGTGTTTTATGTTTGCTCAAACCCTATCTGGGGCAGCCCGGGTATGGTTTGATGCTCTCAACGAAGGAGAAATTAACGACTTCGAAGAGCTCCAAAGGTTATTTCTTCAGAACTTCAGCCAGCAACGACATTATTCAAAAGATATAACCAAAGTTCATAATATCAAACAGCGAGACAGAGAGTCCCTTGATAGCTTCATCGATCGTTTTAATCGGGAAAGCATGCAAATCAGCGGAGTGGTCTCCGGATTCATGGTGTTAGGAACAACCAACTGGTGGAAAAATTGCATGAAAATCTCCCCAAAACAATGGAAGTACTGATGGAACGCGCTCGAGCTTTTGCCAGGGGAAAGAATGCTTGTAGCTCAGCCTCCGAATATAGACCATAGGATGTCTTCTTGGAAAAAGAATGGAGGGTCTATCTTTGATAAACCTCAGGCAGGAAACCCTTGGACGAACACATCCTGATAATAGGAGTGATCGGGCCCCACGTGGTAGGAGCGTTATTCCCCGATTCTATAACCTATTAGATCTTTCAAAAACCCCAGTGAAATCCTTATCACCGATGGAGCAAATTTCCCCACGCCACTAAAGCTCCGGTCCACCGGCGATAAAAACTCCAAAAAGTACCGTGACTACCATCGAGCAAAGGGTCATAATACAGACGATTGTTGGTGTCTAAGACAAGAAGTTGAGAAGGATGTAAGGTCCGGTAAGTTGTCGCACCTGGTGAAAGAAGTCAAAGAAGGCAAGTCTACTACGACTCCCATCGAAAATCCCAACAAACAATCCGACATTTGCATGATTCGAAAAGCAAAAAATCAGGGCATAAAACGTTCTAATCAACATTTGAGTCTTGGATGCAGCAAACTATTGCTTTTCCACCCATTACCTCCGAAGATATTAAGGACGGACCAGTCATTGTGTCCGCAGTAATCACGGGACATAAGGTCCGAAGGATTTACGTAGACAGTGGAAGTGCTTCGGAAATCATGTAGCAGCAGTACTTTCAGCAATTGGCGCCGTAAATGAAAGCAAAGTTAATTCAAGTTTTCATGCCTTTAATAAGCTTTTCCGGTAAAGTCATTCAGCCCATCGGGCAGATCACCCTACCCACCACTTTGGGTACCGGAGATCTAGTGCGAATTGTGAATCTAACATTTCTGGTGGTGGGGGCAAGATCAGTACACAATGTAATCTTGAGAAGGCCGGGAATGTGCGCCTTCAGCATCGTTAGCTCCACAATTCATGGTTCGCTGAAATTTCCGACCGAAGCTGGGGTGGCTACCGTCCACTCCGAGTCTACCATGTGCGTCGTTGAAGTAAGACAAAGAGAGGGGAGCAGCTCCTAACCTCCGGCAATGCTCACAGAAGAATAGGTAATTCACCCAGATTTTCCAAAGCAGAAAGTTACCATTGGTGCGTAGCTCCCTGACCGTACCAAACGATGATTGTGGAAATTATTATCTAGTTCTTTGGATGTCTTCGCCTGGCAACATTCTGACATGATTGGAGTTCTGAGGGTACTGGCCGAGCATAAGCTGAAAGTTTCACATGCTGTCAAACCAGTGGCCCAAAGGAACAGAAACATGGCTCCTGCAAGAAATAAAGCTATTGCCGAAGACGTACGTAAGTTACTGGAAGTAGGTAAAATTCTAGAGGTACGGTATCAAACGTGGGTTTCGAACCCAGTGATGGTTAGTAAAAAGGATAACACTTGGAGAATGTGCGTAGACTTCTCCGAGCTCAATAAAGCATTAACAAAAGATTGTTATCCGCTCCCAGAAATCGATCTCAAAATTGACTCCTTAGCTAGTTTTCGTTTGAAGTGTTTTCTGGATGTATATAAAGGCTACCAACAAATACAAATGGCCATTGAGGATGAAGATAAAAAAATCATTGTTATGAACGAAGGTTTATTCTATTACACCAAGATGCCCTTCGGCTTGAAAAATGTAGGGGCCACATACCAGCGATTGATGGATGAAGCCTTCAAAAACCAAATTAGTCGAAATTTGGAAATCTACGTGGATGACCTAGTCATTAAAAGTGCGGCCGAAGATGATATGTTAGATGATATTCTTAAAACTTTTACGAGACTCCGAAGCATAAACTTGAAACTAAACCCCAAAAAGTGTTCATTCGGCCTAGAGGAAGGAAAATTCCTGGGAGTGTAGGTGACGCAGTCCGGAATTCAGGCTCACCCAGATAAAGTGCAGGCTGTGATTAAGACGCAACCACCCCGAACAATAAAAGAAATTCAGTCGCTAAATGGAAAGTTAGCCGCGTTGCACCGTTTCATCTCTAAAGCTGTAGACTGAACCATACCATTCATGAACGTTTTAAAAAGAAGCATCGGGAAAGGGCAGATCGAATGGAGTTCAGAAGTAGACATGGCTTTTCAAGAGCTAAAAATTTGTCTGGGATCCCTTCCCACCTTAACCGCTCCAATAACGGGTGAAACAGTCACGGTTTATTTGTCCCTTCTCACTTCGCAAATAGCACGGTACTCGTAGTCCACCAGAATATGGCTCAAATTCTGGGCGTCTTAAAAAGATTACGAAACAAGGTATCCTATGATTGAAAAGTTGGCCTTTGCCTTGATCCATGCTCCAAAGATACTTTCGGGCCTTCAATATAGAAGTACAAACCGATCTCCAGATTCAGCAAGTCTTACGAAAGCCAGAAATCTCCGGCCGACTCACCAAATGGGCCATTGAGCTCAGCGCCTTTGACATAACTTACCGAACGAGAGGTCCAGTGAAAGGCCAAGCGGTGGCTGATTTTTTTAACAAAAGTCCCTACTAGGGAAAGTACGAAAGAAAGCCAGGGTATCCCTAAAGTGTGGAATCTGTATACGGATGGAGCTTCCAGTAAGGAAGGCGCCAGGGCCAGATTGATTTTGATTGATCTGGAGGGAATTGAATATACTTATGCCCTATGTTTTGATTTCAAAACATCAAACAACGAGGCCGAATATTAAGCACTTTTACAAGGGCTTCAAACTACGTCTAAAGCTGGAGCAAAGTCCGTCCTGGCTCATGTGGACTCACTGTTGGTAGCAAACTAAGTCAATGGGGAATACAAAGCCCGTGAGGAACACATGACTCAGTACTTGAACAAGGTGAAAGACCTAGTAACAACATTTAACGCATGTAAAGTGATTCACATCCCAAGGGGTCCGGACCTCCCACAAGAGGCCAGACCATAACAAACGGAACGTGCATCTTAAGGTCCGTGCTCCTTACCACAATAATGGACACACATCCCAAAGCTCGTCCGTCGAATGATGTTAAAGTTAACTAGTATAAATACCTCCACCACGTATAACACAAGGATGATTTTCTGAACCTTCGTCCTTACTCTCTCTACTTTCTCTCTCTAGCAAATACTTATCCTCACCTGGAGGGTGGTCGCAGAGTGGCCCTCCCACCTCTGCGACGAGTCTAACGGTTTGTTTAGTTGTACAAGTTCAGATCTCCAAGTTATACAGGATCTGATCGTGGTGGTTCAGAGCCCGTCCACTTTTTGGATCTTCACACGCGTTAACCGTTTCCTCAACATCCACCATCGACACATCTTCTACGTTACTGTCATAACGCATCCTACGGTCGTCACCGCACCTGGAACCACCACCACGTAGCCGCCTTTTCATCTTCTTCGTTCGCCTCTTTCCGGCAGAACACCACGGCGCCCAACGACCTTGTCTCTTCGTGCAGACAGTAACCTCTAGTGGTTTCGATAACCGCAACTAGGCCTGTAAACGAACCGAACGAACACGAACACGAACATATAATCGAACACATTTTTTTGTTCGTGTTCGTTCATTAAGAAATCAGGCATGTTTGTGTTCGTTTATGTTCGTTCGTTTAAAACCTAAACGAACAGTTTGCGAACATAAACGAACACAAACGAACATAAAATAATTAACTGAACACATTTGAATAAACATAAATTAACATGATTGAAGAAACAAGTCTAATATATTACATTTCATTCGAAAACACATCTAAATAAGTGTTCATATATATACTTATTAGTTATATTTATATAAGTAGTTAGAAATATTTATATAAATATAACTATTTATGTATTTATTAAAATTTAAACGAACATAAACGAACGTTCACGAACATAAATGAGCGAACATAAAAGAATGTTCATGAACATAAATGAACGAACACAAGGTGTGTTCATGTTCGTTCATTTAATTAAATGAACAAATTTTTTTGTTCGTGTTCGTTCATTTATTAAATAAACGAACATAAACGAACTTCCCGCCGAACAAGTTCATGAACAGTTCATGAACTTTCGGTTCGTTTCCTTTACAGGCCTAACCGCAACTTCGTTGGAACACCATCGTTGCGGCCAATAATCATCACCGCAACATCATTGTTACCGTCGGAACCCTTGTTGCCTCGCCAGAACCTGTTCATAATCGCCATCGTCACTGTTAGTGCGACCACCATCGTCATTATCGGGCCACCGCTGACCTCATCACCGGAACCCACTTCTGTTTCCCCGTCTTAGAACCTAAACCATCGCCGTCATCACCTTCTTCCCCTGGAATACATCCTGGTTTTTTAAATATTGTTTGTAGCTCTGGTGTTTGCCCCTCGAGAAAATGGGGGTTTAGGTTTTCAGGGTCTGTGCTTTTGTTTATGAAAAGGCTTGAAGAAAGTGTGAATTTTAGAAATAGTCCTTGGATTATGCTTCAATATTCATTTCTTATATAGAAATAGTCCATGTAATAATAGCCATGTAGGAAAGGTGGTCACACGTAGGCAAAAGCACTGAGTTGTGCCAGAACAAACAAACTAAGTGTTAAGTTGGGGGTGTCGGACGTCAAAGTGTTAGTTGGGGGTGGCAGCGGCCTATGGCCAATAGTTGAGGTTGATAAAATCCAATAACCTTAATTATAAATCATTAAAAATAAATCGAAATTATAAGAAAACCGAGAACATAAAATTTAAAATCGTATTTAAATTAAATTCAGAAAATTGCATGAAGATACACTATCCTTTCCCTGCAACACTCCAACAGTGTACGTTTGTACTGTCCTATTTAACATCATTTCCACTGCTCTTTGCCTTTTCTCATCATCCCTTCCACTCCAATTTCCTCTCACATCCGGCTGCCATTCGATCACTTGCTTGCACTGCAGTTATAGATCCGGGTGTTGCTTGCTGCTGCTACTATTATCTACATCTCTTTCACCACCGCTCGCTACCGCTGTCTTCGCTGCTGCTCGTTTTCATATCCCGTTTCTACCCATCACCAGGTTCGACTGTTCAACCCATTTAAAAAAAATGTTGCTGAGGTGGTTTTGGTAAATCAACGAGACCAGAAGCCAGGATTACTAACCCTTTCGAAATCTAAAAGAAAAGGACATCGTTTTTAACAGAGGTTTTTTTTTTTTTTTTTTTTTTTTTTCTAAAACAAATTGCTTCAAAATTTTTCATACATAGTGTGGTTGCTTATATGTACAAGTTACAATCTCATCCATTTGTAACCCACTGATTTCCACTCTTTTTTTACTTTATAAACAGAAACATGACAACAACAATCGCCAAGTTTGCTCACTTACAAATCCCACTTGAAGACGTACTAAACGCCACCAATAACTTTCATGAGGATAACATCATTGGTCGTGGTGGATTTGGACCAGCATACAAAGGACAACTCCAGCGGTCCGGGAAGTTGATCAAGATTGCTGCAAGGAGGTTAGATCGTACGCATGGTGAAGGAGACGTTGAGTTCTGGACGGAAATTTCAGCTCTTTCAGATCTCAAGCATACAAATCTAGTCTCGATTGTCGGATTTTGCAATGAGAAAGATGAGAAGATCATCATAACCACGTATGCGGCCAACGGAAGTCTCCAGGAGCATCTAAACAACCCCAACCTCACATGGACTCAAAGATTGAGGATAAGTGTTGGTGTGGCTCGTGCGTTGAGCTACCTCCATTATGATGAGGGACGTGGTTATGGTTTTATACACCGTAACGTTAACAGCTCCACAGTTTTATTAGACGAGAACTGGGAAGCTAAGTTATCCGGTTTTGAAATATCCATCAAACAAGCAGTTAACCGAATGGACCAAATCACCCTTTCTGAACCTATTGGCACAATAGGGTATATGGATCCAGAAATTGGAAAGACCAAAGGTGTGACCTGCAAGTCAGATATCTACGCATTCGGTGTTGTTTTGTTCGAAATATTGTGCGGGAGGAGAGCATATATTAAGAACGATGCTAATAGGTTACTAACTCAATTGGTCATGCATCATTATGAAAAGAAAACATTGCCCGATATAATCCATCCCGATCTAAAGAATCAAATGTCCAGATACCAAATATCTGTAAAATCACTCAGAATATACTCAGAAACGGCGTATTCTTGCCTAAAGGAAGAACGATCACATCGCCCACATATTTTCAATATTGTTAATGAACTTGAGAAAGCATTGGAAAAAGCATTGAAGTTTCAACCACGACCTGAAAATTTTGTAAGACCTTTTTTGGCTTTTTTGTTTTTTTTTTTTACGCCTTTAACTTCATTTTCCTTTGTTCTTAATTTGTTTACTTCAAATATTATCACTTTAATTAAGAGAAAAAAACCGATATTGCCATATAATATTTGTTATTTGTTAATTTTTAACAATGTAATATTGTTAATTATACTTTAAAATTCATTGTTAGTTACCAACTAAAATAAAATTAATTAAAAGAATTTCTATATAACAGTTGTTTATTAAATAAAAGTTGTTTTTGTATTGTATTTATGAATTTACCTGCGATCGTGGGTGTGAGTGGCCTTTACCCTATAGGTGCACGAGTGGTGAGTGGTGATCTGGCTATGTTGGACGTTCAAAATAGTATTGTTAAGGAAAATTGGTATTTAATAAACCAACCTTTTACCAGTTGGTAAATAATAATCCAACCACCTACAGAATTGGTATATAATAATCCTACCTATCAACATGTTGGTACTCAATGAACTTCTGTTAATTTTTTTTAACTGAAGTTAGTTTTTAAGTTTTATTTATTACACAAACAGTCCCTGTAGTTATAAGTTACTAGTTTTAAGTTTTGTTTATTACACAAACAGTCCTTGTATTTATAAAAAAATCATAAAAATCCTAAAAAATTCTAAAAAATCATAAAAATTCTAAAAAAAACAAAAAAAAATCTTAAAAAATCAAAAAAATTATAAATGTTTCTTAACAAATAAAATCAAAAAGAAAAAATTACATACATACGACTAACGACATCATCTTCCCCAAACCTACAACACTATAAAATCCTAACTCAAATCAATCTTCATCAATTTCCATCAATGGCTTCTTGTGCTACCACCAGATTCATTTTTCGTCTCCTCCAAACCAAAAACCCTAACTTTCTTCACTCAAATCACCATACAATCTTCACCACAATCCCAATTCAACATCTCAATCTTCGATTTCATCTCTATATTCGAATCCAAAGTTCCACCATTCAACCACCACTCCACCGCCTCCCGTTTCGAAACCTGCTGCTGTTACTACAACAACTACAACCTTTCCCAGCCGCGGTTCTTCTGTAAGGGATGTCGCCGCTACTGGACCAAAGGCGGTGTCCTTCTGTAAAGGATGTCGCCGCCTGTGCTGACCGACAACGTTCACAAGTTGTTTTCGGAGATGGGCACGTTTGGAAGCTTGATTAATTCATGTTCTGATGAGTTAGCTGTAGGATTCTCGTCGGTGGTGGAACCGGATGTGTCACTGTTAATGCAGCAACGAGATCAAGATCAGAGGCAACAATGGGATTGTAAAAGGGGTGAGTTTGAATATTCTGGGTTAAGCAATGGTGTAGCCGATGTGATGGAGGATTGGGGTTTGTTTGACCAGTCTTATTGTTTGATAAGTAATTCTATTATCTTACTTCTAAAACTTTGTCATACTGATTTCACAAATTTCGGTACCTTTTTTATTTTTTAGAGTTTTATGATTTTTTTTTTGTTTTTTTAGAATTTTTATGATTTTTTAGAATTTTTTTGATTTTTAAGGATTTTTATGATTTTTTTTATAAGTACAGGGACTGTTTGTGTAATAAACAAAACTTAAAACTAGTAACTTATAACTACAGGGACTGTTTGTGTAATAAATAAAACTTAAAAACTAACTTCAGTTAAAAAAATTAACAGAAGTTCATTGAGTACCAACATGTTGATAGGTAGGATTATTATATACCAATTCTGTAGGTTGGATTATTATTTACCAACTGGTTAAAGGTTGGTTTATTAAATACCAATTTTCCTATTGTTAATTATACTTTAAATTTCATTGTTGTTAGTTACAACTAAATGAAAACTTTAATTAAAATTATTTCAAAATCACCATATATTAGGGGTGTTCATGAGCCGATCCGATCCGAGCGAGAGTCTGCTCATACTCGGATTGAATTACAACCGATCCGATCGGATCGAATTTGCAAAACCGAGCACAAAAGTGATGCTCGTGCTCGAATTGAATTTGAATCGAGCGGATTGTTTTTGCTCGGTTTTTCTCAGCACCTAAAGTAAAACATGTGTAGCAACACACAAAAAAAAACTGAAATCAAGACTATTACAAGGCTGCATTCAACAAAAACAAATCCTAACTTAATTAAAACATGTCCAACACCTTACTAACAAAAGCAATACATAACTAAAATCATGATCCGTATGAGTTAAACTTGAGCAGCAGCGAGGTATGTGGCAACAGGTATGTAGCAGGAGATTAGGTGCTCATTTGAATTTTTAGGAATTAGGGTTAGGTTTTGGTATTGAGGTGGGCTAGTATGTTTCTTGAGCTTTTAATTTTTCTTGTGTTGCTTATCTATATAACAATATATATATATATATATATATATATAAATCTTTAAAATCTATAATATATACTAATTATTTAATAAAAATAATTCGAGCGAAACCGAGCGATCGACGAGCGAGCGAGCGGACCTTTGCTCATGCTTGACTCGTTTTCAAATCCAACCGAGCCGAGCGGCTCATTTACAAACTGAGCGGGAATCGAACGAGCCTTTTCGGGCATTTATCGAGCGATTGTCGAGCGATCCTTGATCGTCGAGCAGTTTGGATAGCCCTACCATATATCAGTTGTTTATTAAATGTTTTAATATTGTAATTTTTAATTTCCAGATATTTATTAAATCTTTGTATTGCTTTTTTGTGATAATTATCAAGATGTCTTTGGTACCCGTATATATCACAGCCATCTTACCACCGCCACAACCAACAAAATCGTTTTTAACAAAAATAAGAAAATTGTACTTTTGTTCTGTTAACTTTGAAAAATTACCCTTATTCTCCTTTTCGTTTTGCATTTCTTACGTATCCATCCTTTCAATAGATGGACTTTAGAAATGTTACAAGTAGACAGGATGAAAAAAATCTGTAACTTGCACCCATTAATAAAATATAAAAATAAAAACACGGTTAAGTAACTAATTACACCATCCCCCCTTAAGAATTTTATACTTAATCAAAAAACCTCTCGATCAACTGAATCCCAAACACCAAACTAAAGAAACACCGTCCGTGGAATCACTCAATTCATGACCCCACATTTCTTGTTTTCATAGAGCCTTCAGGATCCAAACTGGAGTTCTCTCATTACGCTTCTCATTTACATAGAGCCTTCAAGATCAGTTTTATTAACCACAATTCGTTCTCATGTATCTAACAGATATATGTATATATATATATATTGGGGAAGGTTCATTGGGGAACACTAAAAAAGTGGGGAACAGTGGGGAACCGACTCAAACGAACTCCGATTGGACTCATTCCAGCAGCGTTGGAACCGGCTCGTCGAATCCTAACTAGGATCTCTTAACCCTAAACCCTAAATCCTAACTCCTAAACTCTAAACCCTAAAGCTAAAAAATAAGGCTAAAACGTAAGCTAAATCGTAAAATCTAAACTATAAACCCTAAAGGCTAAACCTAAAGTTAAACTCTAAAGCTAAACCCTAAACCTAAAGCTAAACACTAAAGCCTAAAGCTAAACCCTAAAACTAAACCCTAAAGCTAAACCCTAAAATCCAAACCCTAATATATTTAGGGTTTATGGGTTATGATTTAGGGTTTAAGGTTAAGAGATCCCAGTTAGGGTTCGACGAGCCGGTTCCAACGCCGCTGGAATGGGTCCAATCGGAGTTCGTTTGAGTCGGTTCCCCACTGTTCCCCACTTTTTTAGTGTTCCACAATGAACCTCACACTATATATATATATATATAGGGAGGGGCTCATGCGAGAACCACCCTTATTGTGAGAACCTTGAGAATCAATGTGAACACAACCTAAAATAGCTAAAAAAGCCTAAAAAAAAACCTAAAAAAAACCTAACCCCCCCAAGCTAAATGCTAAAAAAAAACCTAAAAAAAAAACCTAACCCCACCCCCCCCCCCCCCAAAAAAAAACCTAAACCCCCCCCCCCCCCAAGCTAAAATGCTAAAAACGAAACCCCCAAAAAACCTAAAAAATCTAAAAAAATCTAAAAAAAATCTAAAAAAATAAAAAAAAATCTAAATTTTTTTTTTAATTTTTTAATATTTTTTATGTTAAAATCGCTACTTTTATAAGCAAAAAAAAAAAGTTTTTTTTTTTTGCTTCGAAAAGTAGCGATTTTTTTTATAAAAAATATTAAAAAATTCAAAAAAAAAAAATTTGTGTGATTTTTAGCTATTTTTAGGCATTTTTGGTGTGTTCACATTGGTTCTCGCGGTTCTCACAATAAGAGGTGGTTCTCGCATGATCTTCTCCCTATATATATATATATATAAGTATCCGCTAAAATGAGAACCACCTCGAGTTGTAAGAACCGCGAGAACCTTTTGATCCGAGGCGAGGTAGACCAATTTTTTTTTTCCAGAAACGTAGATGCATGTATAAAAACAACATTTGTAAAAAAAAATGTCGTGGGTGTAGTTTTGAGCACCACAAGTTTGTGTTTACGGGACCCGTAAATTTTCCGGCCAGATTTACGGGTCCCGTAAACACAAACTTGTGACGCTCAAAACTACACACACGACATTTTTTTTTTTGAATTTTTTTTTACAAATGTTTTTATACATGTATCTACGTTTATGAAAAAAAAATTGGTCCACCGCGCCCCCTACGGTGTAGTTCTCACGGTTCTTACAACTCGAGGTGGTTCTCATTTTAGCATTCCCCTATATATATATATATATATATATATATAATTTCATAATTTGTAATTCTCTTTTCCCTTTGTCACATATTTGCAGGGAAATAACTTGGAACACTTGAAGATTAAGCTTGATGATATAAAGTTAGCCACCCATAATTTTTCAGACACAAATAAAACTCTCTCTGGCAATTGCTATACTTGGTACACAATAGAACTCGGCCATTTTGATAAAGAAAACCCTTCCTTCATAGAAGGGATAAGTAAAAGTAAACTATTTAAGAGGCACGACGCAGTTGTTATAAAGCGCTTCCTTCCTAAAGTTGACGAGCTCGAAGAAGAATTATTTTTCACAGAACTTGAAGTGCTTGCTAGTGTTAAGCATCACAACATAGGCACTCTAATAGGATTTTGTGTTGAAGGTTTTGAGATGATACTTGTCATCGAGAAATTTTCTAATGGATCACTTGGTGATTATTTGGGTAACCTAAAAAAAATGCATAATTTGACTTGGGAAAAACGTTTGAAAATCTGCATTGACGGTGCGTACGCACTGAATTACCTTCATTATGAGATGGATGATAGAAAAATGATGATACATAGTGATATAGATCCTTTTAGATTTGGGTTGGATGAGAAGTGGAGGGCAAAGATCGAAGACTTTGAGTTGGCAGTATTCTTGCCTCCAAATCAAAAAGACGAAGCTCTATGTAAAAGAACATATTTTAAGTCAACGTGCATCCAGAATATGCGAAGACATGTAAGCTAAAAAGAGAGTCGGATGTGTATAGCTTTGGAGTAGTTATGTTTGAAATTCTATGTGGAAGGCGTGCTAATGACCAAAATTACCTTATGGAGAGTGAGGAAGGGCTCGTTCATGTGGCAAGACAAAACTTCTCCAATGGGACAATAGAGGACATCATAGATCCTATACTAAAGGAAGAAACCAGTAAACAGAGTCATAGTCCAATTGGAGGAGCCAATAAGGATTCTTTGTACACATTTTTAAAAGTTGCAAACCAGTGTGTGGCGAAGAGTCAAGACCAACGTCCAACAATGAAAGTTGTTATTAATGAACTTGAGCAAGCATTGGTCTTTCAAGTAAGTCATGTATGTTTGTGTCTGCGTATAATCATAGGGTGCATATTATCTTAATGCATAAGAAATAAGTATTATGCATATTCAATGATACAATTTCATTTGGCTAAATTATTACATAGAATGGGTCCTGAAAATATCCAAATAAGACACAATTGAAGAGAAGAATCATGTCATTTAAACAAAAAACCTTTCAAAGATTAAAGCCAACCTATGATAATGCTATTGAAACTCAAGCAAGACTTCTTGCAAAGACATTAAAGTTGATCCACAGCTGAAACTATACGTCCATACTTTTTTGTCAAATAAAGTAAATTTCTTCTTTATAAGAACCTAATCTCTAGTGCTTCCATTTAAAGAATTGGTTAGGGAGGCTGCCCCTTGGTTGAGGCTTACGGGACTTAGATGGGGACCTCATTTGATGAAGGTCATGCCTTTGCTGATTGGCAGCCCCTTGGGGTAAATAATAATGTGTTTTTGTCACTTTCTCACCTTTTTACTTGGATTTGAAATCTTGCATGTTCCATAACATTATATGCATTGTTTAACGCGAAGAAACTAATCTTCAGTTTACATTCATATCCTGGATGAATTCTCGCCACCAATCCTTTTCGTGTATAGAAGTGACAATGGAACGACCACTGTCTTTGATATTCATTATTTTGTTACCAAATTTAATTGGTAATTTATTGTCAAATTTATTTGATGGTTTTTAAGATATTTTCGTTGACATCTTATCATCTATTATATTATCAATTATTTCATTGTTCTATAGTTTTTCTAAGCAAATAGCTTTTACAGCCAATTTGTAGTTTTATCACAAATTTATAGTTTTGAGCATTAATTTTTTTCTCAAATACTATTTCTTAAAGGAGGAGCAAATACATGAGCCAAATAAGGAACAAGTTGTCAACGAACTTCAGATACAAACTTTTCAAATTCATGTAAGACCTTCCTTTTTTACTTCATCTTTTTGTTGGTATAATATTTATAAATGAAAATAAATTATAATTTGATAAAATATAGATAATGTGTCATTGTAAACAAATAAGGTGCAACTCGCGCGGTAGCACGGGGAAAACGTGAAAAAAAGATTTAAAGTGTATAGTTTTGGCACATTTTTGCCATCCCTATGCCGCTTAACCCCTAAAATTAACTAGGTTTGTAATAAAGGACATAACCTGAAACAAAAAGCACATTTATGTAATGGTCAGCGGGTGAAACTTTAAACATTAGAAACACCAACTAGGTTCTGTTTGGTATGTGATAATGGAATAAACCAGAGAATGGAATGAGCGAGGTAATGGAATGGACAAAAAAATGTTATGGATCATTACCATTCCATAGTATTGTTTGGTTACATGTGGGAATGGAATGTATGATTACCTTGTGTTGTTTGGTAGGCAGGAAAATAGATGAAATAAAATCGGTGATGGGTGGTGGAGTTGACGATGCGTGGTGACGGTGGTAGTTGGTGGCGGCAGTGGAGGGTGGTGGGCGGCGACGGGTGGTGGCCCCGACAAATATGGGTGGTGGTGGCCGATGGTGGCGGTGGTCAACAGTGGCTGGTGGCGATAGCGGTGGTCGGGGTGGCGATGGATTTGGTTGGCGGGGTGCCGGTGGTTGGTGACGGTCACTGTGGCGGCGATAGAGGGTGGCGGCGGCGGTGGTGGTCGGTGGTGGTGGCGTTAGTCGGTGGCAGAGGATGACAGTGGCGGGAGGTGGTGGCGATAGTCGGGGTGGTGGTGGCGGTTGTCGACGGTGGAGGGAGGCGACAAAGGGTGGCGATGGTGGCGGTGGTGATGGTGGCGGTGCTCGGTGGTCAGCGGTGTTGGGTGGCGGAGGGCGGCAGCGAGGGTGGGTGGCGATGACGGGAGGTGATGGCGATGGTCGAGGTGGTGGTGGCGATTATCGATGGTGGTCGACGGCATAGGGTGGCGGGTGGTGGTGGTTGGCGGATGTGCTAGAAGGTGACTGGCAGGTGGTGATGCAGGCTGGTGGTGGGTGGTGTTGGTGATGAAGGGTGAGAGGGCGAATAGAATGAAAGAAAAAAAAAACAAGGCTGGTGGATGTAATGAATTTGAGGGAATGGAATGCCTTATAGTCCAGGAATGGGATCAAATACAAACATTTATTTTTGTAAGAACTATAAGAACCAACACATAATTAACAAGTGTCCCTCAATAAAAAATTAGTTTAGGGGTAATTTAGACCTTTTCACCATATTTATTTATAACTAATTAAAAATAATTATTAAAACATCCCTAAATCCATGCAAGTTTAATTCAAATCAAAGTTTGAATTTTTTAACATATCCATGATCTAGTAACTCTCCATGATCGAACCAACCTGTAGGAATCACCACAAAAAATATAATCAGCACAACACTATATAATTAGCATAACATCCTTAATCGTTCTCCATTATCAGCACATCGTCCTCAATTGTTCTCCATTATCAACATAAATGACATTAGCACAACATCCCCAATCATTCTCCATTATCAGCACATCAGATGTGCTATATCTACTTTTGGTGTTTTGTTTGTATTATATTATAATTAACACATAATCAGCACATTATCAGTACAATTATAAAAACAACTTTTGGTAAGTTTTTTAAAAGTTACCTTTATAAAAAAAAGGTATAGCAATATGGTACTTATATTAAAGAAAAAAAAATACTTGATTTTATGGTATATTTTTTTAAATAAAATAATGAAGTATATAAAAGTTATTTTAGTTTAAAAAACCTTGGTGGAATTTGTATTTAATTGAAAATGGTCAAATGACTAGCAATTTTACGAAATTACCCCTAACTTGTTAGTACTAATTTTTAATTATAAGGGTTTTATTTATAATGAACCCCAACCCTTGATTTAAACTATCAATGGTTCAGATCTGTTCTTACGGTTCTTACAGTTAGCACTATTTGTACAGGATCTCAACCCTTATAGTCCATTCCATTCTCCAACTTATTCCAACATACCGAACACTACCCTAGTGAAGTTTTAAAGAAATGTAAATCATGTGTTTTCTGTAATTTTATCTCAAGGATTTATTTAACGATATTATGTAATTCAATTAAGGATTTAATTAATCATATTATGTAATTCAACTAGGGTTGTTCACGAGCCAAGCCGAACCGAGCGGAGCGGCTCATTTAAATCCGAGCCTTAAATCAAGCGAGCATTTTTCGAGCAGTAAATATTCCGAGCGAGCGTCGAGCAAATTTCGAGCAATTTGGACAACCATGTTGCCCGATTTAAATTTGCTGAGAGAGATAGTGACAATGTTTGGTCTCAAGTTTTTATGTCTTTAAAAACATGCACATTTCATGGTATAATATTTTTCTTATGAATAACAATGTTGTGGCCGATGAGGCGATGATCATATTGCACGAACTATTACGTTGAGAGCAGAAGACGATCGACTTAGGGTAACGACATGAAACATTGAGGCGATTAGCAGCCTGTCGTTTATCGGTTTAGGGTTTAACTTTGAGATTTGATATTAATTTTTTTATTGGCATGGTTGGTCTAGTACGTATAGATGTAGTTGTAAATTTGTATATAGTGAACCAAAATCTAATATAGTGGTATGTATAAAACTATAAATTTAATTTATATTTAAGTATATTTGTATGTGTAATGTAAGTATATATATAGGTGTGTGTGTGTGTGTATATGTATAATTTATATTTGTGTATATGTATGTGTATATACATGTTTATATATGTATGTGTATATGTATATGTATACTAATTAAAAGTAATAATTCGAGCCGAACCGAGCCGAGCAGACCTTTTCTCATGCTTGGCTCGTTTACAAACCGAACCGAGCGGAGCGGCTCGTTTACAACCGAGCGTCAAATCGAACGAACGAGCGTCGAGCAAGCGATGAGCGGCGAGCGATTTGAACGACCCTAAATTCAACTAAAATGGTAAATTAATTATTCATATATGTGGGTTGAAGGTGGGTAAAGAGTGAAAATATATAATGTAGGGGTGACCCATAACCTACTGTTCTTGCGATATATGTTTGTCTTCAATAAAAGTCATGTAGGTTCAAATTGTTAAAAAAAAGTTGGTGTTTCTTTCTGTTAGAGAATAGAACTATCATGGTAAGGCTACCAATGTACCTTATCAATTAAGGGGCCGTTATTAACCATGATTACTTTATGTTCAATTATTATCTTAAGAGTTAAATTTCATTTTAGTCCCTGTGGTTTGTGTCATTTTGCCAGTTTAGTCTAAAGATTTTATTTTTCACCTGTGGGTCCAAAAAGGTTTCACTGTTGCCATTTTAGTCCACTGGGTTAACTTCATCCATTTTTTCTGTTAACGAGAAGGCCAATTCGGTCATTTTATATGGCCGAATTGCCCTTCTAGTTAACAGAATTACATATAAAATGATCGAATTGGCCTTCTCTTTAACAGAAAAAATGGATGAAGTTAACCCAGTAGACTAAAATGGTAATGGTGAAACCTTTTTTGGACCCACAGGTGAAAAATGAAACCTTTGGATTAAACTGACAAAATGGCACAAACCACAAGGACTAAAATGACATTTAACTCTTATCTTAAGATGAGATCTTAGAGCAGAGAGATAAACACATAGTTTTAATACTACATATTTTTATTTATTTTAGTACTATATATATAGTAATTGTAACAAATTATTTTTACTATTTTAATTGTTAAATATGGAACATTGCGTCCTGTATATGGTGCACAAATTTGCCAGATAATATAATAAATAAATAAATAAATTTTATTTAGGGAAATTTGTTATAATAAGTAACATGTTTGGTAACTTTTTATATCACATTTGATCTTATATCACAATAGGAACAGGGAGAAATATGAGACTACAACTATACTTTGGCTGTACAATTTGCATTGATGTTTGTTAGAAAATTTTATTAATTATGTGGTCGTAGATATGTAACTATGTGTATAGGTTGTTTGTGTTATATTTGTCTTGTTTACCATGCACTCTTTCACCACTCATGTTATATTGGTAGCTTCCACACACCTCATGTTCTATTTATTTCTTTCGTGGGTGTTTTGGAGCCGAGGGTCTCATTGGAAGCAGTCTCTCTATCCCTAGGGTAGAGGTAAGGTGTGCCTACATCCCACGTCCCTCCCCAGACCCTAACAATAGCTTTGCTATTTGTGGGATTTTACTAGGTATGATTGATTGATTGTTAGCTACTTGTACACGAAAAGTTCGAGCTTACTTTTTTTTAAGGTAAATTTCATTTACAACGACTCCCTAAAAGAAAAAAAAAAGGGGCAAGATAAACATGCCAAGGTAAACTACATCAAAAGCTATACAATCTCAAATTTACACCAATCGTTCTCGTTACACGGACTTAAACTTTGACCTATATTTGAACCAAAAAAGCCATCCCATCCATAATCAGCCCCACTTAGACTTCCTTGTTCGAAAACTGTTTCTTGTTACTTGCTTTCCATATACACCAACATGCAACAACCATATATACCTAAAACATATACATCAATAAGAGAGTGTGGAAAGTTTCAGTTATTAGTAATTTATAATTTTATCTACAATTTATAGTTTTTATAGCTAATTTTTTTCCTTCATGTTATTGCTTAAAGGAGGAGCAGACGACCCAAGTTATTGCTAAACCTGAGGAAGCATTGGAACATCAATCAATGCATGAAATTCTAGTAAGACCCTCATGTTTTTCCTTTCATCATTCTCTTATATTAGTTGAACTTATACAGATTAACACACAAGTTGGTTATAAATATATTTAAAAGATATAAAATGTTACCTAATTTATTAAGGATATCCATGAAATCATAGAAGTTTATATATGACCTATACTAAAGTTAAGTGATGCAAAAGAATATATAGTTAATAGGTTGTGTGTATTTGTCTAGGTTACACAGTAAAAATCTAGTCTGTATCACCCTATTAATCTTTCATATGGCATGTATGTGTAGTCCAGGAACTCAGTTTTTAATCCTTTAATCAATCCATTGTTGCCCATTCATATCACCTGTTAATAATATTATACAGGCTCTAGGATAAAACATTTTGGGTTATAAAGTTTTACCTCTGGTGTTGGTGACTCAGGTCGGGTTTGCCTTGATATTCCACCGCATTCACAACCAAAACTCATTACCTTAGCCTCCATATAATTATAATTTCTAAATCTTATTACTAATTGTTTAATAATTTTGCATTCACCCCATACAAGGGTCTTTAACCTTATACATACATACATACATATATATATATATATATATAGAAACGGGATCAGGAGAAAACAACAAAAAGTGTGAGAACGGTGAGAATGCATCCTGGCCGAACACGTGCGTGGGGCATGATCAGGGTCCGAGGGTTTTTTTTGTCTTTTTAGTATTCTTCTGCTTTCACGATTTTCGCGTTTGACATGCTTCTTTATTTTTTGCGTGCAAGATAATTTTGGCGTTTTGTAGATTTATTAATTATTTGGCGTTTATTGTTTTTTTCTCAGATTTCTTCTCTTTGAGTTAATTCTTTTTGTGTCACATAGTTAATATTTTGGCGTTATGGCTTTTTCCATGTCATTTTTGGCGTTTTGTATCTTTTTGTTAATAATTCATTATCATAGATTAATATTTTAAAAAATTACAATAACTCGAAAATCAAAATAATCTAATAGTCTTCCGTAGGTGGGATTACATCAGAGATGTACTCATCGCTTTGTTCTTCACTTTCTTCAGATTTTTTCATCATCAAATTTCATTTTTGCGTATAACGCCATTAGCTCGTCTCTTCTTTGCTGCAGCCTATTCATGAATATCACTGCATCCTTGGAATTTGGATCGTTTGAAGGTGTTAAATCACAGAGTTGTTCAATGATAGATAGCAACCCTGTCTTCAACATTTCTTCCATTGGTCTTGAATATTGCACCCCATATTTATAAGTTACTTCAAGTGTTCATTCTTCCTCATGCAATACCCAACTTCTAAGTTTTGGTATTTGTGTATCTTCAATATCATCATCATCTTCTGCTGGAAACTTTCTCTCCAGTCTTTTTATTACAGTTCTTGTTCTTTCACAATGGTTGTCTCTTGGAACCCCAAGGGCCAGGATATCCTTCTGAACATTTTCATTCATTCCCATCATGGATTTTATTGTTCTTACCTTAACCCTTCTCCTGTCAGCGAACTTTATGATGGATCTTTTTTCTTTCCTTTTAAACCTCCATGCAATAACCTTAGCCATTTTTTAAATTTTTTGGCGTTTTGGAGAATATGTGGCGTTTTAGTTTTTTTGGCGAGGTTGAGCTTGGGTTCTGATGGTCTTCATTTATATTGACTTTTTTTCCCGCGTATGTCAGGTAATTATGGCGTTTTGAAAAAGATAAATAAATTTAATATAATAAATGTTAGTAATTATGTTTTCCGTCGTTTCATTTTACTGTTTTTTGCAGTTTACCGTGTTTTGTTTTCAGACTCAACTATTTTAATGGTGTAACACGTCAAATCTTTTGACGGCTGTAATTATGGCGTTTTGTTTTCCAATGGCGGTTAGATAACTATTGGACTTCTTTTGTTTTATATTCTTTGCACATTGTTTCACTCTTTTTTTTATAATATTAGTTGTTTAAATTAATTTTATTATAGCTTGGTAGTTTATTGGGGGGCTTTTTATGGCATTATGGCGTTTTACACGTATTTGCTAATTTTGGCTTTTTATTGTATTTTTCATTATAGCATTAATATTATTTTGTTGTTTATTATCTGACATTACAAAACAAACAATAGACAAAGAAAATAAAAAAAAAAGTAAAAAAAAAACAAAGTAGAAGCAATTTATGATTTTAAATCTTCAGTGTCATCAGTCTCTTTTTTCTTTTGATACTACAAGAAATGTGACAAATAAATGGCGTTTTGGGTTTGGTGTTGTTTATTTTCTTTGTTCATGTGTTGAATTGTCTTTGTTGATGTTTAAGACATAGAGCGACCCCCTGTGAGTGGATGCTATCTGCGTATAGGTCTATTCTTATCATCCAAACCTTCTTCAGGAACAAAGATAGGAACAAAGATGACAGTATGACACATCAGTCCCTCTTTTTTTCAATTTTGTCCATCTCATGCAACAAAATCTTTCTTCACTCGCGTAAAAAATCATTAAATGAAGCTTCATGCAGAACTTTACTGAGGATCAAAGAAAAGATGTTTGCTGTCGTTGTATTTTTTGGCGTTTTACATTGAGTTGTAAATTTTTTTAGCAACCTCTGTGTGTTTTTTTGTGTTTTTTGGTGTGATAAACGGAAGGTGGTGAGGCGTTTCTATTTATAGAATTTTTTTGGCGCGTAGGTTAGACGGGATGTTATTTTTATAACACAAAATGTAAATAACATTTATCCGGATGTAAAGTTTGGCGTTATATATAATGACGTTTCATATTTTATGGCATTTTTGTAACCAGAGAGCTTAAATAAAAACACAGAAAAAAGTACCCAGTGATAAAATTGGCGTTTTGTATTTATTTGGCGTTTTATTTTCAATGGCGTTTTATGTGAGGAATAGTTTTTTTACTTTTTTACCCTTAATGACGCGCGTCCACGTAATAAAATTGGTGTTATTTACTAAAATGCAACCGCGGCAATCTAGTGCATAGATTGTTTTGATCGGACGATCTATAAACGTTCTCTTTGTTCTCACACTTTTGAGCGTTTTCTCTACATCCTGACCCTATATATATATATATATATAGGGGAGGGTTCGTTGGGGAACACTAAAAAAGTGGGGAACCGGGGAACAATTTAAGAAAATTCAACTTAACATGTTAAAAATCATTTTTTTTTAATTTTTCGGCGTTCTTCCTTATATATACATGTAGAAGAATTTTTAATAAAAAATCAAAAACTAAAAATATAAAATAAAATTTTTAATAAAACAGTTATAAAATATATCTTATAAAATTAACTTAACATGTTAAAGGTCAATTTTTTAAAAAAGTTTTTCAGCGCTTTTCCTTATAAGAATGGGTAGAAACTATTCTAATAAAAAAATCATTTTTTGTAAAAAAAAAAGCCTTTTTTTAACTGTTTTTTTATATTTTAAGTTTTTGATTTTTTTATTAAAAATGCTTCTACAAGTATTTAAAAGGGGATGGATCATGAGAAAACTAGTTTAAATGAGAAAACCAAAAAAACCTAAAAACATACCAATTTTTTTTTTTTTACAATTTTTTATAGAAAAATCGCTACTTTTTATATATGGAAAAAAATTTTCAAAAAAAAAAAAAATTTATTTTTCGTTGTACTGCACATGTGCACTAATATATAAAGCTTAAACCACTTAACCCACCCCCCAAAAACCTAAACCCCCCACCCCCCAAAAACCTAAACCCCCCCCACCCCCCACCCTCCCGAAAACCTAAACCCCCCCACCCCCACCCTCCCGAAAACCTAAAACTAAACCCTAAACATAAACCCGAAAAAAACCTAAACCCCCCCCACCCCCCAAAAACCTAAACCCCCCTCCCCCCACACCCAAAAACCTAATCCTAATCCTAAACCTCCAAAAAAACTAACCCTAAAAGCTAAACTAGACTCAAAAAGCTAATTTTAAGCATGTAATGCAATTGTAGTACATGTTATATTGCACATGTGCACTACTATAATAATAGTATTGAAAACAAGACGACACCATAAATCTTTTTTTATGTCATAAAAAATATGCTCGAATATACTTGAATGAAAGATACAAAAATTTGTGATCTTATGGTGTCATTTTTGTTTTAAAATGATAACGTATGGAGAAATGGGAAATGTTTGAAAAGTTATATATATTTTTTTAATTTTACCCCTCCTTCATTAAAAGTCCCCCCTCCTTCATTAAAAGTCTCCCCCCTCCTTTTTAGTGGTTTTTAGTTAGTTTTCTAGTTTTCTCATTTATATCTAGTTTTCTCATGATCCTCTCCCTATATATATATATATATATATAGGGGAGGGTTGAAGAGAAAACTCCTTTTTATTGCAAGAACTCGAAAACTCGTAAAAAAACTTAAAAAAAACTCAAATGAAACAGAAGCAGGGTCGTCAGGTTCCAGAGTCATAACTCAAATCTCGCTGGGACATTCACTGTGGTGCGAAGAGGGTGGAATTAGATGGATATTAACTCATCTTAAGAGATATTAACTACTCAATTTCTTTCAATTCCCTTCTCATTTTTCTACCTTAGCTCTAACTCCTTTGTCAAATATTTAATTTGCAGGTAGGGAAGAACTTGGAGCACTTGAAGATTCCTCTCACTCATATTCAATCAGCAACCCATGATTTCTCAAATGAATACAAAATTGCAAAGCTCTCGGATGGCTACGCTTTCTACAGAGCAGAGCTCGAGCATTATGATAAAGAGAATCCATCATCCAAGAGACAAAACACTGTACTTATCAAACGCTACCCTTCTAGAAATAAGTTATACAGAGAAAAACAGTTTCTCACAGAAATAGAAATTCTTTCCGGTGGAGTTAAGCATCCCAACATAGTCAATCTGCTTGGATTTTGTCTTGAAGCTTCTGAGATGATCCTTGTCATGGATAATTTTTCTAATGGATTTCTTGGTGAGTATTTGGGAAACCTCAAAGACAAACGGGTTTTGACTTGGGAAAAACGTTTGAAAATATGCATTGATGTTGCACACGCATTGAAGTACATTCACCATGAGATGGAAGACCAGAAGACAATAATAAACCGTGATATAAACTGCTTCAACGTTGGGTTGGACGGGAAATGGGGGGCAAAGATTGTTCACTTTTGGTGGTCTGTATTCCTGCCACCATATCAAGAAGGCCAAGCTCTCTATCTCAACTCGATTGGCAGAGTGTGCTCCACAGATCCAGAATATGAAAAGACTAGGAAATTAAAAAGAGAATCAGATGTTTATAGTTTCGGCGTAGTTTTGTTTGAAACTCTATGTGGAAGGTTATCTAATGATCCAATTTACCTTAAGGAGAGTGACGAAGGGATGGCGTTTGTGGCAAGACGAAGCTTCAGCATAGGATCACTTGAAGAGATGATAGATCCTATAATAAAGGAAGAAATTGGTGAAAACAAATTTGTTCTAAATAGAGGACCCAACAAGGATTCTTTGCACACATTTATTTCAATTGCACACCAGTGTGTGGCAGAAACTCAACACAAGCGCCCCACAATGAAGATTGTAGTCAAGGAACTTGAGAAAGCACTATTATTTCAAGTAAGTCATTGTTCTAACTTCACATTCCCAATCCCTAGAAGTAATATGTGTGATGATTCACTGTAATATAAAAAAAACAAATGTAGAATGCTTGATGACGTTAGATTCAAACTATTAAATCACAGACTATTAGGTTTACATTGTTAAAAATCCTTTACACTTTAGCATCTAGCGTTCAGATATTGTAGGGATTCCTCAATCCTACCTTTTAGACTATCAGTTTAGGATTTTGCTAAATTTCTTATATGGAAATATCAAAATAATAATCTAAACCTTTTTCTTTAGAAAATATAGTAATGTGCATATTAAATTCATAAGGGAACAACATAGGAGTTGAGAAGGAGCTGACCAAATTTGGTATCAGTATCAACCAAAATATTTCTCAAAGCTGTGGAAAGGAGAAAATGATAAGGTATGGATTGATGGATGGTTACCGAGGGGCCCTTTACGTGACCGTTTCTGTAGCATCTTCTGTTGGCGAAAGATAAAAAGGCGCTGATTAAAGATTGCTATAAATATGTTGACTCACATTTTATTTAGGATTGGGGGTTGAAGAAACTACCCCAATACCCGGAAGAAATGTTAGAGCTGGTTGACCTCTACAACATTCTACACTGCAAAGAATTACAAAGGAAGCTGTTGTTTGGGTTTCGAATGGTGATAATGAAGACGAATTCTCTGTGAAGAAATTTAGGGAACAAATGGCCATTAACAGTTATCATTCTCAATAGCGAGGTGTATTTTTCTGGAACAATTGAGCCAGAAAATGCAGATCATGTTCTTGCAACCTTCCCTATTGCTTAATCCGTTTTGTGTGGTGGCAAGTTTGCGCTTGGATCAAGGTTCCTATTCCTACGAGTTTCAATACGGCTGCAGAGGCGTTGAACTTTGTCGCCCTTCTTAATGTTGGAAAGCTGAAGAAATATATTATAAATATTGTTTTATTATTGACATGTTGGAGGTTGTGGATCAATCGGAATGATTTTTGCTGCAAAATGGTGGATGACAATAAGGAGAACTCCTTTTGGTGGATGCAGAATAGAGCGAAAAGGCGGAATTTGGCTTGGGGAACTTTAGAATATTTTCTGGTGTTGATTTGTAATTTCATATTCTGTTCTTGTTTTCTTTTTGCTGCATTTCTTGCTATATTTTCCTGGGCTGTATCGGGCCTCTTTAGGTTCTTGCTAAGGTTTGTCCCTTGTTTCGTTTTTAATGGAATCCCTTTTCGCTGTTCAAAAAAAGGAAATCATAAAGGACATTTATCATCATAATAAAGTCATATTGTTTAGTGTTTTAGGTCTAATATCACCAAATTACGAAATAAGTATTTTTATCACTGGTTTATAGTTATCAATATGTGTATTTTTATTTGGTGTGTCATGATTGACAGAAAAATAATAAGGACAACCCCAGAATGTCACTTGAAGACATAAAACAGGCGACACAAAACTTTCATAATGACAATTGCATTGGGAGAGGGGGATTTGGGAGAGTCTATAAAGGAAACCTTCAAGATGGTGATGGATTTAAAACCATTGTTGCAAAGCGATTGGATTCAAGGTTTGGTCAAGGGGAAAAACAATTCTTGAGTGAGCTCCAAATTCTTTTGGATTTTAAGCACGAGAGTGTCATTGGTCTAGTGGGCTTCTGTGATGAACATGATGAAAAAATTATTATCTATGAGTATGCGTCCAAAGGAAGTCTTGATAGATATTTAAATGATGTTTCTCTTACATGGGAGAAACGACTTAATATATGCATTGATGTTGCAAGAGCGTTGGATTTCCTACATGGGGGAGTTGGAAAACAAGGGAAGGTGATACACAGGGACATCAAAACTGCTAACATTCTACTAAAAGATGATTGGAAAGCAAAACTTGCTGATTTTGGGCTTTCCTTAGTAAGTCCATTAGTTAAAGAGACGGACTATGTTATTGATCATGTGTGTGGAACAACTGGATACTTGGACCCACTTTATAGAAAATCAGGGTTCCTAACCATAGAGTCTGATATTTATTCATTTGGTGTTGTTTTATTTGAGATTTTGGGTGGGAGATCAGCATATGAAATCCAAAAACATGAGGGCCACTATCTACAAGAGTTCATTGAAAAAAGTTTTAAAGAAGGAAAGCATGGTGAGGTAGTGTTCGGACAAATAAGGGAACAGATCGTGCCCAAATCATTAATTACATTTCAAGAGATTGCCTACCAATGCCTACATCTTGATAGAGAAAAACGACCAACAACAAAAAAAGTTTTAATGCAACTCAAGAAAGCATTGGTATTTCAAGTAAGTTATCACAATTTTATGAAAGCAGGGTTCCTTTAAGTGCATTAATACAAATTATGACTTTAACTTGTGTTCATCAAAGGATTAATGGTATTTTTATAGATTAATCTTTTAAAGACAAGAACAAACACACACATGTCTATATTAAAAACTGTATTTATTCTAGATGTTTTAGTGTATTGTTTACATTTTAATTATTTATATCTTTGTTGTAAAATACTTGAATTTTGTCATTTTTTTGTTATATTTGAATATCTATAAAATAATTGATAACCTAATAGAAAGTGTATGCAAATCCTTATGTACGTGTAAACTTAAGAGTTTAATATATTATGTGTACCTTTAAAGTTGTGACTACCTATAAATCATTTATATTTATTCAATTTTTCAGCTTATTTAATTAAATGGAATAGAAAGTCAGGGATTGAGGTTGCTAAATCTTATATATTTATCAAATGCGTCTATGAGAATTCAAGTATTCTGTTCGAGTTAAAAAAAATGTGCCCTTCCGTAATGTTTTGTTATTAATACTTTCTAAAATCAAATAGGTATTGGGCTCACCAAACCTAATGTCAATAGCCTAACTTCTAAACCATAAAAATTGTTTTGTAAATAGGCCTATTTTGGAGTTGGTATGGGTGTAGGGGTGTTCACGATCCGATCCGATCCGATCGAGGGTATGCTCATGCTCGGATTGAATTACAACCGATCCGATCCGAGCGGATCAAATTTGTAAAACCGATCGCAAAAGTGATGCTCATGCTCGGATTGAATTTTTCGAGCGATCGTCGAGCGATCTTCGAGGCGACGAGGCCTGAAACAAGTCCGACGAGGCGACGAATAAAGACATACCGATTGAAGCCTGAAACAAGTCCGACGATTAATTAACAAAAAAAACATACCGATTGAAGCCTGAAACGATTAATTAACAAAAAAACATACCGATTGAAGCCTGAAACAAGTCCGACGAGGCGACGAATAAAGACTGGAGCGAACAGAAACAGATATTTAACGATTATTGAAGAATGAACGGATACATATATTTAACGATATGTTGCAGGAACTGAAACAGGAGCGACTAACCTTTTAGGAGACACTTGAGCCGATGATTGTCCGATGAATTGAGTTGGAAAGGGAGACTGAGAGTCGACGGAGACACTGAGCAGTTGAGACTTGAGAGCGGCGACTGAATGAGTGAATTGTTATAGGAAATAGATTTAGGGTTAGATTTTTATACTAAATATGGGCTAATATTATTTGGGCTTTTAATTATTTTGGGCTATTATATTTTTTGGGTTTTTAATCTATAAAATATAATATATATATATATATATGTATATATATATCTATGTGTATATATATATATTAATTATTAATAAAAATAATTCGAGCGAAACCGAGCGATCGTCGAGCGAGCGGAGCCTTGCTCATGCTCGGATTGAATTTGAATCGAACCGATCCGATCGGCTCATTTACAAACTGAGCGGGAATCGAACGAGCATTTTTCGATCATTTTTCGAGCGATCGTCGAGCGATCTTCGATCGTCGAGCAGTGAATAGAAAGTCAGGGATTGAGGTTGCTAAATCTTATATATTTATCAAATGCGTCTATGAGAATTCAAGTATTCTGTTCGAGTTAAAAAAAATGTGCCCTTCCGTAATGTTTTGTTATTAATACTTTCTAAAATCAAATAGGTATTGGGCTCACCAAACCTAATGTCAATAGCCTAACTTCTAAACCATAAAAATTGTTTTGTAAATAGGCCTATTTTGGAGTTGGTATGGGTGTACTATTTTTTTAATTAACATATATATAAATGAGAACCACAACAAGTTGTGAGAACCGTGAAAACTTTTTCTTCCCGCGCGAGTTGGGCCAAAAATTTTTTGCACCAACGTGGATGAAAATATTATAAACACATCTGTAAAAAAAAGTAAAAAAAAAGTCGAGTCTGTAGTTTAGTTTTGACTGATTCAAGTTTTTTTTACGCGCTGGTGTAAATTTTGTACAAAGATAAATATTTTTTTACGCCTCATGTAAATGTGGGTATGCGGCATTTTGTTTTTGCTGAAACAAGTGTTTTTTTATGACTTTTGAGAAAAAAAATTTCGAAAAAACCTTTTGGATGGCCTAGTTCTCACGGTTCTCACAACTCAAGGTTGGTCTCATTTTAACCCATCCATATATATATATATATATAAACACATCTGTAAAAAAAGTAAAAAAAAAGTCGAGTCGGTAGTTTAGTTTTGACTGATTCAAGTTTTTTTTACGCGCTGGTGTAAATTTTGTACAAAGATAAATATTTTTTTACGCCTCATGTAAATGTAAATGTGGGTATGCGGCATTTTGTTTTTGCTGAAACAAGTGTTTTTTTATGACTTTTGAGAAAAAAAAATTCGAAAAAACCTTTTGGATGGCCTAGTTCTCACGGTTCTCACAACTCAAGGTTGGTCTCATTTTAACCCATCCATATATATATATATATATAGGGCCAGGATCATTTCAGAACTAGAAATATTTACAGAACTCGCAGAACTCCTAATAAACAATCTTTTTATTTATATATTTTTATGTTTAGGATAAATTTATCATTTATTATGTGTATTTTTACGATTACATACATGTTAAGAGTAATTTTATCATTTTTACATGTAATTTTATAATTACACATATGTAAACTAGTTTTTTTACATATATGTAATTAGTTATGACACATATATATATAAGTTTGGCAATTAAACATATGTAAACTACTTTTAACATGTATGTATTCAAAGAAATACATATAATAGATGATAAAAAGATCCTAAATACAAAAACTTACATATAAAATGATTGTTTATTAGGAGTTCTTAAAGTTCTGTAGTTATTTAGAGTTCTGAAATGAACTCAACCCTATATATATGTATATGTATTAGGTTCATTTGTGAACAACCCCCTTGATTAATGTGAACACTAGTGAACTAATCCTAGCCCTTGATTATCAATACATAACTCTATACACAAGTGTAAATTAATCAATGGCCATGATTTGATGATGAAAATACATTAGTGTATTTTACGACTTGATGATGTAAATCAATGGTCAGGATTTGTTCACTCAGTTCACAAATACACTAGTGTTCACTCTAGAACCCCACTATATATATAAGATTTAAAAAGCATGTCTCTCGAAATCACGGGCCTTGTGTGGCGGTTCTCCCCGCACACCCTCATCACCGCCCCTGTATTTATGTATGTGTGGTTTCTCATATATCTTATTAGATCTTACCTTCTCTTTCATTTGTAATCTGTTGTTTTAACACTCAAGTCTACTTGATAAACAGAACATGGCATCAACAATGAGCCAGTTTGCTCACTTACAAATCCCACTTGTAGATGTAGCGAAGGCCACCAATAACTTTCATCATGATAACATCATAGGACATGGTGGAGTTGGTATCGCATATAAAGGACGCCTTTTGAGGTCTGGGAGGTTGATGGAGATCGCTGCACGAAGGTTTGATTGTAAGCATGGGGATGGAGACCTCGAGTTCTTGACAGAAATTTCAGCGCTTTCTAATCTCAAGCATAGAAATCTAGTCTCTATTATTGGGTTTTGCGACAAGATAGATGAAAAAATCATTGTAACCACATATGGGTCCAATGGCAGTCTAGCGCAGTATTTAAACAGCCTGAACCTCGCATGGAAGCAAAGATTGAGGATATGTCTAGGTGTGGCTCGTGCGTTGAGTTACCTACATTATGACAAGGGACGTGATTATGCTATTCTACATTGTAACATCAATAGCAACATAATTTTGTTAGATGATAACTGTGAAACCAAGTTATCCGGTTTTGAATATTCCATCAAACATTCAGTAAACTATATGGACCAGGTGTGCCCTTGTGAACACACTAATACAACGGGGTGTGTGGACCCAGCAATTGAAAAGACGGGAGGTGTGACCCACAAGTCGGACATTTACTCATTTGGTGTTGTTTTATTCGAAATATTGTGCGAGAGGAAAGCATTAATTCAGAACGAGGCTGATAGGTCTCTAGCTCAGTTGGCTAAGTATCATTATGAAAAGGGAACATTGCATGATATAATCCATCCTCATCTATTAAATCAAATATTGTCTCCGCAATCACTCCGCATATACTCAAAGGTAACATATTCTTGCTTAAATGAGGATCGAGCACACCGCCCAGATATGCACCATATTGTGGCTAGACTTGAGAAAGCATTGGAACTTCAGTTGCGTTATGAAAATATTGTAAGACCGTTTTTTCTATTATATTATCAATCTTTTTATCATTCTTGCATAACAGTTCTCCTTTTGCTTTTGTATCTTTATTTCCTATTCTACTTAAAAGTAAGTCAAAATAGGGTGTTAAAAAGAATCAAACCCCGAAACATTCGGGCTTTTGTATCTTTATTTCCTATTCTACTTAAAAGTAAGTCAAAATGGGATGTTAAAAAGAATCAAACCCTGAAACATTCGGGATAGGTTACGTACTAACGTGGCATTGGGATATGGAACTTAGTTCTATTTATTATTGTTTAGGACATGTATCGTATTAGATAAACTTACTATCTAAGAAATATAGTAAATAGTATCTTTAAGTTATAAACTTGAAATTGCTAAAAAAAATAGAATTGTTAGAAGTTGATACTTTTGGTTTTTGGTGAGTTTAAGATCGCAGTTTGGGTATTGGGCGATCCAATGGGTAATTTTTCCCACATATGACCATAAGAGGTATAATCAATAGTGCGGGTATACTGTATAGACGACGGGTAATGGATACATGTATAATCTCGAATATTAGACACAATTTATAATCGGGTATGAAATTGAGATTACCAAAACATAATCCATTACCAATCATAGTGAGATTACCAAAACCCGACCCTTTTTAAGTATGTATCACAATGATACTAAGAATTTATACTTTAAATATTAACCTTTTTTTACTTTTAACATTTTTTACCTGTAACCTATTTACATGTTATTTTTAATTTCTCGGTTTTTAATGATTTACTCATTATGGATCTTTTGTTTTATAGGACTTCTATTATTATGAGAGTAAACTACTAGATGTGCTTAAATGTTAATTGGCAAATTGGATATAAATAATCCTAGCTTTGTCAATTTGGTCGATAATAATCCCAACCCAGTTATTGGCCGATAATAATCCGAACTGGTCCACTTTTGGCCGACAATAGTCCGCTGTTAAAAATAGCTTAACGGAGTTAAGCTTTTTCTGAATTACAAACCGATGTTTTATGGATTCTGATCAGAACGAGGATACGAGTCGATTTATGTATTTACCTCGAAATGATGCTTCAAACGGCTTGATTTTTATTAACTGGAAGTTTAAACACCTGAATTGAAGGACCGTTTTCTTCATTTGGGGCAGTATTTCGAGGTAAATTTTACATCAATCAACTCGTATTCCCGTTCTAATCAAAAGCCCTAAAACATCAGTTTGTAATTCGGAAAAAAAACTTAACTCCGTTAAGCTATATTTAACGCAGATTATTATCGATTAAAAGTGAACCAGTTCGGATTATTATCGGCCAATAATTGAGTTGGATTATTATCCGCCAAATTAAGAAAGCTGAGATTATTTAAATCCAATTTGCCATGTTAGTTTGGTCTTTTATTTATACTTGGTCGTAACCCATTGAATGATTGTTTCTAATATGATTTTGTTTGGTTATCATTTCACCCTTTGTTTGAAAATAGAAAAACAAAAAAAAAACATTATTTAAGGGTTTTGTGTTCTTTAAAAAAACCCATGTTGCATATGAACGCCTAGTGTCAGAGAAAACCTCAATCATTGGTTTTCAAAGAACGCCAAAATTCTTAAACAAGCCCTACATATCAAAATTGGGTTGTTAAGAAACACCCAATTCTTGAAAATCTAACCAAATCAAACTTAAGTTTATGAAGAACACCCTTTCTTATTAATATTTGAGAGATGATAAAAGTATCGAGGCCGGTTCTTTGATGTAGATGCACACCGGTTGTGAGAGAGGGATGAGGGGGATTAGTGTATTTCTCGCAGTGATAGTACTGGGTGGGGTCCTACAAATTTATTATCATGGCTATTATACGCATTGGAAATTTTAATTTAATTAAACTATACTAAACCACAGGATTTGGATTAATCCATTTACATTATCATTTAACATATCCAACTATATGTGATTTAATATAATTTTAGTATTTAACTATTTCATGTTATGTGTTTGAGCCTTATGTACAAACTAGGTAACTATAAAACTTTTGTGGACGTGGGGAAACGAGTTGGATTGGACAATCTGTGAAGGTCCAACTGTGATATCTTAGATGGAAAATCAGGGCACACAATATACAGGGGAAAAGTAAGCAGGGGTTGGCATTGTTGAGGTTCCAAACAACATATATGAATTAGTATATGTCGACCAGCTAGGCTTTGTCTGGTCTGCTACAGTTTAGTTTAATCAGATGGTAGTGAGGTGGAGATGGGTTGCTACACTTTAGAATCAATGTAATTTATAATTTTTCTAAAAAAAATAATAACACATTTTGTTTTTCCCAATTTATGTTCAGTTTTGTAACTCTCTTTTTCCCTTTCACGTATTTGCAGGAAAAGAAGTGGAACCACTTGAAGATTCCTCTTAGTGATATTAAGTTAGCAACCAATGATCTCTCAGAGACATACAAAATTGCATCTTGGGTTGACGAATGTACTTTGTACAGAGCAGAACTCGACTACTTTGATGAAGAAAATCCTTCAGCTGAACAGGGGAAGGACAAAGGAGAACATCCCAAGGGACACAACACTGTAGTTATAAAACGGTACCCTTCTAGACATGACCTGTACGGGGAAGAAGAGTTTTTTACAGAAATTGAAATGCTTATGAGTGTTAAGCATCCAAATATAGTCAGTCTACTTGGATTTTGTGTTGAAGATACTGAGATGATTGTTGTCACTAAAAATGTTTCTAATGGATACCTCAATGACTATTTGGAAAATGTCAATGATATGCATATTTTAACATGGGAAAAACGTTTGAAAATCTGCATTGACGTTGCACACGCATTAAAGTACCTTCACTCTGAGATGGAAGACCAAAAGGTGATAATACACCAAGATATATGGAGCTACAACATTGGGTTGGACGAGAAGTGGGGGGCAAAGATTGGTGGCTTTAAAGACACTGTATTCCTGCCTCCAAATCAAGAAGACGAAGCTCTCTATCTCAACAATTGTATTGGCAGACAATACAACATAGATCCACAATATAAGAAGACTGGTAAGTTAAAAAGAGAATCAGATGTTTATAGTTTTGGAGTTGTATTGTTTGAAATTTTATGTGGGAGGAGAGCCGGTGACCCAATTTACACGGAGGAGAATGTGAGAGGGTTGGGCCCTTTGGCAAGACAAAGCTTCTCCATGGGAACACTAGAGGACATGATAGATCCTATATTAAAGGAAGAAATCAGTGAAAACAATTTTGCACTAAAAAGTGGACCCAACAAGGACTCTTTACACACTTTCATGAAAATTGCACATCAATGTGTGTCAGAAACTCAAGACGAACGTCCTACAATGAAAGTCGTTGTCAAGGAACTTGAGAAAGCATTATCATTTCAAGTAAGTCAATGTCCGCATTAACCTTTTAATACACATGCAACATGCTTGTTAATAGTAGACTAAATTAATAAAGCATAAACTGATTTTCGTATGTACCATAGTATTTGTACTCAAATCGTTACATTTATATTGAAAAAAAACTCCTCTAGTTTTAACTTCTAATGTTCCGGTCCTAAGCCCGTTCTTAACTATTGATGAAGTTATTAAAACTTCTTTTTTTTAATCAAACTTACTCTTTTTCCTTAACTATGATGTAGTATCCCCAGGGGGCTGCTATTCTCTAATCACAATTTTAATATTCATTTGGCTTTCTCATTCTCCCAGTTGAATTCAGAGGTTAAATCTGATTATGTGGAGGAGAAAAGTCATGCTTCCATAATTGAGACACAAGTAGTTGAGCTGTTAAATCGTCACCCAAATTAAACCATTTGTAAGTCAGTGGATATGGTATTTAGTGTCAGTGGATATGGTATTTAGTTTTATTTATGCACAATGTGTGTTTGTACCTACTAATTTCTTTTTGTTGTATTTAATATCATTCATTATATATGGTTTGTGTGGATATGGTATTTAGTTTGATTAGAAGAAGAGAGGCACTTGTGTACAACACTCCTAATGATCATGTGAGTAGAGACATACGAGAAGGGATTGCGAAATTGGGTTATTTGCGATTTAAGGTGTTGGGTTCAGCCGGGTTAGAGGCCGAGGCACTAGTTTTTGACATAGAAACAAAATAAATTTGTTTTTTATGTGATGACTGGAGACGGGTTGCAGCCCATGGATTTGGATGTTGGAAAGTGGCTAAGAAAGCATGCTCCAGGAATGAAGATTGTTATGATAATGAATACAGCTGAATCACATGATGATGGTTTTGGGTCTGCTAATGAAGCCGCACGTACATTGGGATTTGGAGATCATGTTGCTCTCTCTGCAGAAACTGGTTTAGGGATGAATGATTTATATGAAGTTCTCAGGCCATTGCTTGAACAACATATGCTTCAAGCTGTACAAGGTACTGATGAAACTAATGAAGAGGAGTCAAAGCTACCACTGCAGTTAGCATTTGTGGGCCGACCTAATGTTGGCAACTCAACCTTGTTGAATGCAATTCTGCAGGAAGAGCGTGTTTTGGTGGGCCCAGAGGCAGGCTTAACAAGAGATTCGGTCAGAATCGAGTTTAAATACGAAGGAAGTACGATATACATGGTAATTTAAATTTCTAAAGTTGGTAAATTATCATTGATAGATTACTTTTGCATTTTATTATTGTTATATTCATAAATTTGGTTGTTTTTAGGTGGACACAGCAGGTTGGTTGCAGAGGACAAAGTCAGAGAAAGTTCAAGTAGTTAACATATAACTGTTGTTCGAGAGTACTTTTGAGTGTGTGGTGCGTGTGTTCTTGGGCCTGATCCAACACACGTCATCATTAACCGAAGGGTAGACTGTAGCTTCATCTTTTTGAACCACAGTGTCATAAATGATGTAGGCTAGAAAATGTCAGATGTTGCTGCATTTGACTTCCCAGAGTTGACTTTTGACTTTTTATTCGATTGTAAAGTTTCAGTATCAGTTGGAGAGCTGTAGAGAGCACTAAAACAAACATGTACATATAAACAAACTAATTTGAAAATGGGTTTTCATGTTGTGTTTTATCTTTAACTATTTTAAGTGCTAATATCATCAGCTAAGATTATGGGCATTGTTGACTTTTTGTTGTATAACTTGATGTTTTGAGCATTTTTTTTCCAACTTGTGTGCACCAAGATCCTCCTTTTCACTCAAAACTGAATCAGCTTCTTCATCAATGGATTCGGAAGCACCAAAATCCTCTTTTTCGGTCCAAACTGTGTCAGGTTCGTTCAGGCTTTCCTACAACTTCATGGGTGTGATCGATTGATTGTTTTTCTCAAACGGGGTCCCCAAGATCCTCCTTTTCAATCAAAACTGCAACGTGTTCCTCACAGCTTCTTCTTCGAACATGTTCTCTTGAGCCTTTTTTCTAATTCCAGTGCTTCAAGATGATGGTTGATGATGACCTGGATTCCAAGTTGGCAGATTAACCGAGTTTCCTGCAGTCTACAAAGTGGTGCAACAGAAATTAGAGACGTTGGAGTTCGTTCAGAAAAATAAGGAGGCTGACCTGGTTAGTGGGTCTGACTCAGTTAGTGGGTCCAGCTAGTTTGTTTTCTTTTGATTATAAATAGCAGTAGATGTTTTGCAATTCTTGTACTCGTCGAAAAAACTTTTCCTTTCTTTTGTAAGTTGTGCCAGCTATTTCAGTATTCAATAATACAAGAATCATTTGCTGCTTCAATTTATTGTTCCTTATTTGTTCTTATTTCATCGAAGTCTGATCTGATATCCAACATTTTGGTATCAGAGCTAGGTTGTTCTGATCCAGTTTATGCTCAAAATAGTTCGCTTAGAAACCATGTCAGTCGTAACCACTCCCAATCCTTCAAAAGAAAACCCCATCACTTTTCAGTGTCCTATACTTACCGCTGCAAACTACAACACATGGTCAATTAAAATGGAAGCCATTATGGATGCCCACGGGTTGTGGGATGCCATCGAACCACCAACCGGTGTGGTTTTGGACGAGAAAAAGAGCAAGCAAGCTAGGGCTTTCATCTTTCAATCAATTCCCGAAGAGATACTCTCGCAGGCGGCTAAGAAGAAGACGGCAAAAGAAGTTTGGGATTCTTTAAAATCACGGTACGTAGGGGCTGAACGAGTGCAGAAAGCAAGGCTCCGGATCTTGAAAAGTGAATTCAAAGCCTTGCAGATGAAGGACGGAGAAACCATTGATGAGTACGCCGGAAAGCTTTCGGGTATGATATCGAAGTACAAAAGTGTTGGAGCGACTTTGGAAGATGAAGAACTAGTCCGGAAATTGTTCGATAGCGTGCCAGAAAAGTTCATAAATCTGGTAGCTTCTATCGAACAAAGTTCGGATGTGGATACAATGCCTTTCGAAGAGGCCATTGGGCATCTGAAAGCTTATGAGGACAGATTAAGACTTCGCAAGGGGAGTTCTAATGGTGAGAATGGGTTATTGTTCACCAAGGCAGAAACTACTCCCAAGTCAAAAAAATTTAAACCGATCAAAAAACACGGCGGGTGGTCGTGGACGAGGATGGAACAGTGAAAGAGGAGGCAAGTATGGTTCTAGAGGCCGTGGATCAAGTCGTGGACAAGGTGGACATTAGGGTGGCGGTTCACGTCAAGAAGGTGGTACTTCACAAAAAAACTCACGAGACAAGAAACATATAAAATGTTTCAATTGTAACCAGTTTGGTCATTATGCTTTGGAATGCAAACAAGCAAAAGATGGAGAAGATGAAGCCCACTTAACTCAGACACAAGAAGAGGAGCCGACTCTACTGTTGAGTGTGTGTGGAGAAGACACATCAACCATGCTGCTCCTTAACGAAGAGAAAGTGTTCCCGCAACAACATGAAAGTCGGAGTGACAACAACACGAAGATTTGGTACCTTGACAATGGGGCAAGCAATCAGATGACGGGAATCAAAGGATTGTTTGCTGAATTAGATGAGCGTATAACCGGTCAGGTACGGTTTGGTTACGGGTCGAAAGTACAGATCAAGGGGAAAGGCTCAATGTTATTTGAATGCATAAATGGTGATCAATTGCTGATTCCAGATGTCTATTACATTCCAGCCATGACAAGCAATATTGTAAGTTTGGGTCAACTAACGGAAGAGGGATACGACATAAGAATGCATCAAGAATTTCTCAGAATGTATGATGAACGGGGGAGGCTCGTTTTAAGAATATAGAGGTCACCAAACAGGTTGTACAAAATTTCTTTAAAAACCACAAAGCCTGTATGTTTGGTAGCAACTGTAGCAAGTTTAGAAGATGAAGCTTGGGTTTGCCATGCTAGGATGGTGCATGCTAATTTTCACTGTTGGAAATTTCGAATTAAATGTTTCTTTGCGTGCAAGGCAAGGAAACTAATTAAGGAGTGGATAATTATAATTATAATTATCATGTCCTAAAGTAGATAGATTTTAGCAATTGTCACACCCGGAATTTCCACGTGTCACCGGTGGGGGAGTATCGTGACGTGGTTGACAACATAATAGTCAAACAACACAATATATATGAATGCACAGCAGAAGCAAAAGATAAATTATATTACAATCCGAATATAACGTAATATCAGAGTATTACAACGGAAAGTAAAGGATCCACAGGCGGATCTTCTAACATAAACATTATTCAACAGACTTTAGACGCCTAGAACTTGCAAGATTCCTTATTAACGCCCTGAGCTTCCAGCCAATTACATACTTGTACCTGTCACTTAGAGTTTGGAAAATACGTCAGTTTTCACTGGTAAATACACTCAACTGACTCTTTTGAAAAGAGTTTAAGAAAATTGATTTAAATGCACCAAGCACAAAATATTTTGACACTTTGATTAAAATGCACAAGGCAAAATTAATCTTTTATAACTTGGGACAATTATATTTATAATCTTGTATACAGATTTATATGTTCGTTGTACGTTTAGGGCCCGATGTAGAAACCGAATCAGATTAACAGACACGCCACAAGTATAGGCCCACAAGAGAGTGAGATACCGTTTTCGCTTAAGCAACTGTCAGGTGTATGCCTACACCCCGTGCTTAAGATGTGGCCATTTTATAATACAATGATGTCAAGGATATCCGGGACATGGTCATTAACCCCTAAAGGCTTTTATTTCAAACAATACAGATTAAAGCGGGTTACCTCAATAATTTAATCACAATACGACTAAACATTCAATACCCGACCAAGCGGTATTATTATAATACCGTATCCCAAGCCCGTATAGGGAAAATAAGTTAAGAGTATTTACCTGAGCTAGCTCCTGTCTTAAATAGCAAGAATTTAATAACTCAGCCGTATTCACTTAAGTAAGCGTAGGTACAATTTACCGGAAGGCTCTAGTCTGGAATGATGGTATAAATAACCAATTAGAATACTAACGGGTCTTTAATTAAGCCTAAACTTAGACCGGTTAGTTTTTAAAGAAAGCTACGGTTCAAACGCATGATAAGGCGAAGACCGGTTTAGAATGTGGTTTTGACCCGGCAAGCTTGTATGCTTGTTTAATATGGGTAACTTAAACACATTCTGGATTTTGAGATGAAAATGATATGGTTTGACCCGTTTCGGCTAAATTATGTAAACTAGTTACATAAGCCGATCTGAACGCGAAAAGTGCGTAACGAGTAACCAACTGAATCATATACAGGTTTCCTAAGTTAATATGTCTTAATTATGTTGTGATATCAGTAGGATACCTTCCATTATGCCCAAAACGAGTTTAATCTCAATTTAAGCCCCGTAGGGGTATTTTGGTCATTTTAAAGATTATAAAAGAGGGTAAATGAAATTGTGAGATTCGGGTCCGAATACATCAGTAAAATAACTTATTTTATTAGGTCATATCAGTTGGTAATAGGTCTTATGTGACAAAATGGTTTTAAACCCAAACTATGCGTTTAATACGCGTAAAAATCTATTTTAAGCGATTTCCGGGTTATACAGGAAATCTGAGTTTTCTGATCAGGTTATAAAGTTCAAAATACTTTATTTATTATATAAAATCAATAGCAATTGGATTGGTGTCAAAATACTATGTAGAACTCATTTTATGACCGAAAAGGGTATAATCTGTATTTACCGAATCAACGCCATAACCTTAGGTTATGAGCATGTTAAAAATAATTAAAATCTCAAAATATTATATTACATCAGTGGGTAAAAGGTTTGGTGTCAAAATTTGGGTTTAGATAGGCTTTATGCTAATTGCGCCGTTTAATTAACAAAAAGCTTCTTAAATGCGCTATTTAGCATAACTCCTATTATGGACCTCGAACTGATATGAAACTTTAGGGACATGTTTATAAATCAGTAACAAAGGTTATTGTCTTTTCATATATCCAAAATTCTCGTTTTATGGTCCAAAGGGCATATTGGTCAACATTTAAGCAATTAACGGACACATGTAAACGAATCGGATAATCAATGAACCAACCACAGAGGGTTATGCTAACATGTAGCTTGGTCCTAAGGAAGCTCTAAGGCAATTACAAATCATAGTAAAACGGGTCAGAACTGAAGTCAAAGCAAAAGTCAAAGTTTTGCGACTTTCGGTTCCGAACCGGGTCTAAACAGAAAATTGTCGGGTTGAACATGTTTAGACATGTTCTTACACTAATTACTAAGTTATAAGAGTAATAAAACAGGTTGCAAAGCTTCTACATTGTTAATTATGTTTAAATTGAAAAATAAGCATTCTGTTGACTTTTTAATAACAAGTTTGACCCGACATTTGACCTAGTTAGAGTGGGAATCAGAGGGTGCCCTTTTAAGGGTTTATTGCCCACATAATTACCAACTTATAACTACTTTCAATTCGACCAATCACTGGACCATTAGTGATTAATCGTGAAGTCAACCGTTAATTACGACGGTTTGACTTTTAAGCTAAAACTAAGCAAAAACTCGACTAAGAAAGGTTAAGCATACTTACTGAAGTCCTAAGCACGATTAGGAAGGACTTGGGTCTGCTCTTAAGCTCCAGAAAGCTCCAGAATTGCAGAAGTGAGGTGTGATCTAAATGGTTGCAACAAGGGCCTTTATATAGTGCTTTAATCTCCTTAGATCATTGACAAATCATGCGATCAATGGCCATGGATCATCAACAGATGTCCCTAAGTGCCTAGGAGTCGTTTAGGGGTTGCCCATGGGTGAAAATATCTTATTAAAGTCGGTTCCAAGGCTGAACAGGCAACAAAAACGAGTTTCTGCATCTGGGCGTGCCAGGCGGCCCGCGTAAGGGTCTGCCTGGGCTTACGCGGCCCAATTGAGGGTGTGGCTCAGGTTAAACAACTTTTTCAGTTTGCACCCTTGGCTCTTGGTTCTTCGAAAGGTCAACCACACTTTGTTTCTTGCATTTTGAGCCCTTCATCTTGACTTATAAGGGGTTCATGACTTATACCCACTTTGTTAAGTTCTTGGTCACTTCATGTTACCCGAAAAGTCATAATTTTCAATGTTGACGCTTTAACCCCTCGTATACGAATTTGATCATAACTTTCTCATACGATAAGGAAACTTTATGAAATTTTTATCGTGCATTCTAGTGAGCATAATTAATCGTTACAAAGCTTCGGGTTTGCTAAAAGGTCATTCAGAGGTATACTTTAAACATGTTGACACATTTAACCCCTGCAATTTGTAATCTCTCACTGTCTTTCATATTTAGCTTCGTATGATCCATGATTTATTCGTTTGAAGGTATGAGCATCATATAGGGTTACTGTAAAGTATATTTATCCCTTGTTGACATTCTGAACCCTTATATTCCCATGTTTTTCATGTTTGTCAACTTTAGTCCCTCTAGAGTATACTTTCACACGTTCAAACGTACGACACGTGTCAATACATTATAGGACGTGAATTTTCGAGGTGTTACATCCTCACCCCCTTAAAAGAAATCTCGACCTCGAGATTTGCTAAAATGCTTGAAGTACTTTTTGTCGCATAATGGACTTAACTTCTATAACATATCTGGAGTCTTCCCAAGTCCCAAGGTGACCCCTATATTAGGTACATGTATCCTTTTGGGGCTTCTTAACCTGTCGATTCTCAATCGATACAGGATGCTTATCACATCATAAATCTGCATATCATTATGTGATAGTGCTTCTTGACTTATTAGCGAAACACATCCTTCAGTCACTAGTGTGCCATGTATTGTGAGTTCCGCTAAGCTCCTTAAATAGGTTTTAGCTTATAAGCTACTTGATCTTTATACATTCGATTTCCTTCGAATGATTCTATATATTCAGAGCTTAACTAGCCTGATAATTTAACAAATTTGGTACACCCTTCCTGGGTGATATCTTTTGTTGAACCTTATCCTTAACGAGAATTTAGGAGGTTTGCTATTTTCATTAATCCTTGATTTTCTGCCGAATACTGGCATCTTACAGACGATTATGTATTTGCGTGATCTTATTTGTTGTTTCTAATGAAACTTTCAGATCCTGATAATTGGACTTACCAATCTATCGTCCTAACAATAGATGTTTAACATTCCATCTATACACGGTCTCCAAAGGAGCAGCCTTGATGCTTATATATCAACTATTATAGAAAAGCTTATTTTAAAGTGAGATGGTTATTCTAACCACTGCTTGAAACTAATTTTTAAGGAATAGTTAATCCTTATAGCTAGTTGAATATCTCGACGATCCTGGGTAGTTGATGGCGATTCTTAATCGTTGTCTAAATAGGGTTGCGGTAATGAATGCATAAGCAAAATGAACCGTCTTTCTTATTTAGCAATATCAAACTCTCGGAATATTAAGTTAGGCTATATGAATCTTGTTGATACATGATTCTGTGGACGCGACTCGGTTCGGCACGTGTTGACACGACTTTCCTCCGTCATGTACAAGACGTCAAGCCAACAAAAGAGACAAGACAAGGACTGGACTCAACATCACAGTCCTTGGGCTAAAAGAAGATGACGAATCAGGGATTGGGCCTTAAACTGACTGGGCCTAAGACCACATCGGCGAATCAGCCCAGAAGTCGACGAAACAGATGTGTTTCGTCGACCATGATTCTGTTTCGTCGCCTGTCTTCTGTTTCGTCACATGTATGTGTGTCTGTTAGTATAAATAGGTTTCATTTGTTCTGTTTCGGAAAATGAACTAGAGAGAACCCACAGAGCACACACACACGAGAGAGAGAGTTTACAGAGCACATGTGTAAACGTTGGATTGTAACTGAACCCTTTCATTCGTATTAATACAGTGGTGTTAAACGGTGATATTTGCGTGTCGTGTTATTACGTGTTCTATCTCGGTTTGCTATTCCGGTTGGATTCCGCACAACCGGGTTGGTTCGTACACAAGGATTAGGCGACTAGATCCTCCCCTAGCCGGACCTACAAGTGGTATCAGAGCCTTGGCTCTTCTCCTTGTTAAAACCGAGTGTTTTCGGGTTGTTTTTCGGGATTTAAAGTTCATATTTTTCTGGAAAACTTGTTAAAATCGGCTGAAATCTTGGTGTTTTGCTGGAAGTTCTTATAAAAACCACTATACTTTTCATACTCACATTTTAAAAGTTGGTTTTTAGTGAAGTTTCGAGCAAAATTCTGGTTTCGGAAACTTTTCGGGTCACCGGAATCATCATATTTTTACCGGAAAGTTCATTGGGTTCTTTGCAACCTTCAAAGTGTTCTTGATAAAATACACTTTTTGATCTTTAAAATTTAACTTGTAAAATTGTTTGGGGTTATTGGAAATTGAAATTGAAAAGAATTTATTTTAAAATACTACTCACCTTACCGGGTTAGTGAACTCTCCATACCAGTTGTTTGAAAAAGTTAACTGTGTCAGAAACAGATCTCACCAACCCAGTTACTTCTTCGACGAATCAGACATCAGACGAAACAGGTCTCATTCGTCAAGCCCCTCCTCGACGAAACAGACCTTCTGTTTCGTCGATATAGCTTGTCTTTGGGCTTCTGTTTCGTGGGCCTTGGTACTGGGCTTCTTGTTTCGTGGAATCCCAAACTAAAATCTGTTTCGCCGGAGTGTGTTTGACGAAACAGAATCCTCCTGTTTCGTCTAGGAGTACAAAAGACTTTCGGTTTCGTCGGCTAAGTGTTTAAAATCTGTTTCGTCCATATTCAAGAGCTGGGCTCTGTTTCGTTAATTTGCAAGCCCAAAAGTGTTTCGTCAATTATAAAACCCATCTTGTCAAACCTGTTTCGTAAAGCCCAATACACCCAAATCTGTTTCGCCACAAAACAAAAAATTCAGTTTCGTCAACATTCTGTTTCGTTGAGTGTGTTGGTACTTTTAACAGAAGGGTTGCAAGTGTGTCTTAACTGTTTGTTTCAAGTGTAAATTTTCAGGTATTATTATTTCTTGATCAAAAATGAATCCAAGATGGAATAGGCCGGCGGTAAATTCTGATATGTATTTTGGTACTCCGTCTCCCGCACCGGTGTCTTCTCAAGCTAATACTGGTCAATGGGCTTTCGTATCAAATCAAACTCCAAGTGTTCAAAGCATTCTCTTAAGCGAGAGTGAAACAGGAAGTTTGAATCGGCCTCCAAAGTTGATGCACTTATATGAATATCCAGGATGGATTGATAGATTTCATACATACGTCCTTGGGCAAAATACAGAATTGTGGTTGCGGTTCATCACAGATTTCGATCAAACAATAGAGGTTGCTGCATCATCTGCTGCTACGTTTGCAGATCTTACAGAGGATCAGAAGAAGGTCTATGACTTGGAAAAGAAGGCATATGCCATTCTTACTCAGGCGTTGAGTAAAGACATTTATCATCAATTTGTCAGTTACAAGACCACTAAGAGGCTGTGGGATGCATTGAAGACAAGGGGCGTAGGAAATGAAGCGACCCGCCAATTGAGAAAAGACTTGCTAAAGAAAGAGTTTGATGGTTTTTCTTGTATGGAGAATGAATCTTTAGGAGATTTGACAAGTCGATTTAACCATTTGCTGAGTGAATTGTCAAATTTTGAGGTCGTTACACCTCAAGCAGAGATTGTGAAGAAGTTTGCAGATGCCTTGCCACCTCAATGGAATACTTTCTTGGAAATCATGAAGTACAATGGCACTCTAACTACAACAACTTACAATGACTTTGTTCAAATCCTGGAGAACAAGAATCAGGAAGAAACTCTCAAGGCAAAAAGAGTTCCAGTGCCACAAAATCCAGAAATGTATTATGGAACTTCGAGCACCTCTACAAAACCTGCTTCACATGCTCCACTTCAAACAGCGTTTGTGTCTCACACTGACATGTTTGGCAATACCATCCAAGTTCCAGTTCCTCCAAAAACAGACATGTTTGGGAATCTGCTTGAACCAGTTTCTCAACCAGCACCACAACAGCAAAGCCAACGAACTGTCAGAGCAACTGATATGTTCGGAAATCCTTTACCTGTTCGACCTACCGAAACAACTGATATGTTCGGGAATCCACTTCCTCCTCCTCAATCTACCGGACCAACAGACATGTATGGGAATCCACTTCCTCCTCAACAGCAAGCATGTTATGGAAGTACATCATCTGCTAGTCAGCAGTCAAAGCCAAATACGGTACGGCTCGACACCTCAAGTTTTTCTAAAGTCAGCGTGGAGGTAGCCAAGGAACACATGGAGCTGCTTAACACTTTGGTGAGCGCATACTGTGGATTAGTTGAAGGTCAGATTGGTAACGTTAATCTGACACAAGAAGACTATCAGCAGATTGATAAAGAGGAGATGGAGATGATGGACATAAAGTGGGCCTTTGCCAGTGCTGTTAGGCGAGCAAAGGATTTCATGGAAAGAACGGGCAGAACCAGCTTGGAAGGTAGAAAAGACACCAAGTATGGGTTCGATAAACAGGCTGTTAAATGCTTCAATTGTGGTGAACGTGGTCATTTCAAGCGTGAATGTACGAGGCCATCTCAACATGGAAACCAGAATCCTTTTAGAGGTCAAGGCAACCAGCAGAACCAGAACAGGAACAATGTTCGCACATTGGTGCCTGTCAACAACCAGACTCAAGCAGGACCATCAAATGCCAACCAGGCACTTGTGGTTCAAGTAGATGAAGGTTGTGATTGGTCAATCCAGTTGGGAAATGACGCTCCAGATGGCACAGCTTGTTTTGCTGAAATCGTGAAGGATCTAAATCACACCAGTGGTGGAGAATCTTCCACCAATGGTGATGAATCTTCTGAAGATGAAAACAGCTCAGGATACAGTGGAAGCTCGGATGAAGAGTCCTCGGGTTCAGGGAATGATCAGGAAGATGACACATCAAGTGCGTCAGTCGATGCAGTTATTGATGAGCTATTGGATGAAGCTGCAGCAGGAATTCAAAGAAGATCTATTTTGGTGGATCAAGCTGCTTATTCTTCGTCTTCTCTCCATTCAGCCTTTATGGCTAATGTCGACAGTTCATCAAGTCAGGTATGTGTCGATGAACCCACTTCTGTTAGCTGTGATAATTGTGATAGATTGCATGTTAGATGTGCTGATTTGGAAGCAAACATGTCTGAGTTGCAAGGCAAACACGATGCTTTACAAGCTAGTTTGTTTGAATTGCAAGACAAACATGTTCTAGTGAATGATAAGTGGTGTGAATTGCAAGGCAAACACGAGGCTTTGCAAGAGAAATATGATGTGACATTCATTCATAATCAGAAATTGACTGTTGATCTTTCAAAATGCACTGAAGCCAACATGTTTTATGAAAACCATGAAAAGAACTTTAAGTCGATGATTGAAACATTAAAGAAAGATAAAACCGAGCTGACAAAAATGGTTTCCAGAAAACAAACTGACATAAATTTGTATATCACACGTCTTGAGATAATGCAAAAGGAAATGGCTTGTGTTAAAACCGAAAGTGAGGCGATCCGACTCAAGTTAGATAGTTATTTGAGCTCTAGCTATGTGTTGGATCACATCATTGACGTACAGAAAGAGAAACGGGATGTCACATGCATTGGATACAAGAAATGTCCACCACCCGTGAGAAACAATTATGATGCCATGCCCGATGAGGAGTATAGAACTCATTTTGAACCATCTGTTCCTCTAGATGTTAAGGAATTTGCAGCAGAATGTGCAACAGGTCTCGGATACAAGAAAGAAGTATCATCAGATTCAGATGTGTCAGCAGATACATGTGTGTCCTCTGCTGAACAGAATCAGGATCCTACAGTTGTGATTGAGGATACTGATTCTTCTGATGATGAATCCGATGATACTGATTCGGAAAAGTCTGATGCGGTAATCAAAGAAGAGGACATACCTCTTGAGAATCATATTCTATGTGATCCTCCCGCAAAACCCGCTAAGACTGTTCCAACCGAGTCAACATCTGCAAAAGAGTCGGAGAGTGTGGATTTGCTGTACACTCTTGTTGGTGATGATAAAGTTTATTCAGACAAAGATTTTCCTATTAAGAATGTTAATCAATCTTTAATCAGTAAAGTCTTTGAAAATTCTACAAGTAAGTTTTTGGGAAAGACAGGCTCACGTGTTACAGTGACACAGTGCCCTCCTATCCCAAAGGCCGAAGTTCGAAAACAATTTGGCAATAAAAAAATTACCAACAGTGCAAAAACAGCAAAATCATGCCAAACCAAGAGGTAAAACACCGACTCAAAGTCAAAGGAAGCCGAATCAGAAGAAAAAGAAGAATGTGAACTTTGTGAAATCTAAGGGAACGGACAAAATTGCAAAGTTTGAAAATCAATCTAATTTAGATTTTGTCCAAAAAGCAACTGTGATGAAAAGGAATGAACCAAGTTGTTCAAAACCTAGTACCTCGGGATCACAAAGTTCATCATCGGCAAGACGACCACATGATACTTCGGGGTTTGTTGAACGAAGATCATGTTTTGAATGTGGAACAATCGGGCATATTGTTCGAAATTGCCCGTATCTTCATAAACAAAAAGGCATAGTTGATGATCCCCGTGGCCCAACTGACCGCAAGCGATCTGTTTCTGTAAAACAAGATCCTCGACTCATAAGAGAAAGGGAAAAGAAACAGAAACGTCAACAGGTCAATAAAATTGAAAAAGCAATTAAAACCGATGTGGCTCAAAAACAATCTGTTTCTGTCAAACCAAACAATTTAAAAACTTCAGACAATCATGAAGTTAAGTTTTTAAAGAATAACACTGGTATAACAAAACAGACTTGGAAACCAAAAACGGTTACTGAATCAGGGGGACCATCACAATTTCCGAATCATCAAAAGGTGGAAGTTATTGTTGTTGATAAAAATGGAAGACCCAAGACCACAATGGCTTGGGTCCCCATCTCCAACTAATCGATTGAGTTTATGTGCAGGGTGTTCCAGGAGGAACTATCAGTAGTCATTGGATTGTTGATAGTGGGGCATCCAGGCACATGACAGGCGACATGAAGCTTCTCTACGACGTCAAATCTATTAGAGGAGGTTATGTTGCTTTTGCTGGAGATAAGGGCGGATATATTACGGGTGAAGGAATGATTTCCAACGGGGTTGTTAGCTTTGACAAGATCAACTTTGTGCAACAACTTGATCACAATCTTCTTAGTGTTTCTCAAATTTGTGACAAGCAGTTCTCAGTACACTTTGATGCTAATGGATGTTATGTGCTGAAACCCGGCTTCAAAATTCCAAAAGAATGGATTCTCTTGTCGGCTCCAAGGATAAATGATCTGTATGTCCTTGATATGAGCCAAGCTATCACAACGTCTGCACAAGCAACTTGTTTCGTTTCCAAAGCCACAGAAAAAGACACAATCTCTTGGCACAGACGAATGGGTCACATTCACTTACGCAAAATGAATCATTTGGTATCAAATGAATTGGTGAATGGTGTTCCTCTTAAAAACTTCCATCTTCAAGACGTCTGTGTTTCGTGCCAGAAAGGAAAACAAACGAAGAAGCGACACCCTACAAAGAAAGTCAACACGGTGGCTGTTCCTCTTGAACGTTTGCACATGGATTTGTTCGGTCCTGTCAAGCACAAAAGCATTAGGAATGATCAATATTGCCTCGTAATTACTGATGATTATTCAAGATTTTCTTGGGTGGCGTTCATGGCACACAAGAGCGAAACCTTCGGTATTATCAAAAACTTGATCATTCAGATTGAGAATCTTTACAACTTGAAGGTTAGGCGGATACGTAGCGACAATGGTACTGAATTCAAAAATCATGCCATGGCGGAGTTTTGCACTTCAAAAGGTATTCTTCACGAATTTAGTGCAGCTTATACTCCTCAACAGAATGGCGTCGCTGAACGTAAGAACCGCACATTGATCGAGACTGCTAGGACTATGTTGGTAGAGTCGCAGCTACCCATTCCATTCTGGACTGAAGCTGTGTCTTCTGCATGCTATACGTTGAACCGAGTCCTTACAGTCAAAAGACACAACAAGACCTGCTTTGAGCTCATCAACAAACGGAAACCAGACTTGTCTTATCTTGAACCGTTTGGAGCTCCATGCACAATAATCGATCCTAATGGAAAGTTTGGGGCAAGAGCAGTTGAGGGATACTTTCTTGGGTATTCCACCCCTAACTTAAGAGTCTGGAATTTAGAGACTAAAAGGGTCGAGGAATGGTCTGAAGTCAGAGTACAAAGGCACACTTTACCGGTTAGAAATCCTGGTCAGCCTTGGATGTTTGAGTACGATGACTTTTTCAATTCGATCAATGTTGAAGCCGTTGAAGAAAATGCTGCGGCAAGGATGTTTTTCGAGAGTGACAATGCAACAGATTCACCTTTGGTTCGTCCCATTATCGTCAATCAAGAACCATCTTCAGTGAACAATAATGCTCTCGACAATGAGGATTTTCACGATGCTACCGAATTGAACGAATCTTCAGAGGATGATGAATTCCTAGATGCAGATCAAGAAGTTCCAATAACAGCAGTTCATGGTACTTCAGAGGGTACTCCTCCAGTGGGCGTCCCTGGAACAGCTGAAGCTACTGCATCATCCTCTTCGGCAATTCCGGGCATTGAATTAATTGTTGATCTTAATCTCAACAATCTGGGTACAAATATTCCAGTTCAAGATAATCCAGAAACAAGGATTCACAATACCCATCCTCAACAAAACATCATAGGAAATGTTCAAAGTGGCGTTCAAACAAGAAACATGTTGCGAAACAACAACAATGCAGGCTTGTATGCAACTATCCGAGAATCTGGTCAACAGAATGATTGGTCTTTCGCGTGTTATGTCTCACAGGAAGAGCCAAGAACTTGGAAAGATGCTTTGAAAGATAGCTCATGGGTTGAAGCGATGCAGGAAGAACTGCAACAATTCCAGAAGCTTGGTGTCTGGAAACTCGTAGAGAAACCTGCTGGTTATAAGAAGATTGGTACCCGTTGGGTGTTTAAATGCAAAAAGGATGACCGTGGAATCGTTATCCGGAACAAAGCAAGGCTAGTCGTTCAAGGTTTTCGTCAGACTGAAGGGATCGACTACAACGAAGTGTATGCACCTGTTGCACGTCTAGAAGCAATTCGGATTTTTCTGGCTTATGCCTCATTCAAAGGTTTCAAGGTATACCAGATGGACGTGAAAAGTGCATTCTTACATGGTGTGGTGGAAGAAGAGGTGTACGTCGAACAGCCTCCAGGTTTTGAAGATCCTATCCATCCCGATCGGGTTTGGTTGCTCAACAAAGCTCTATATGGTTTACATCAAGCACCGCGAGCTTGGTACGCAACCTTATCTAATTATCTGCTGGAGAACGGTTTTCGCAGAGGTCTTATCGATTGTACTCTTTTCATCAAAGAACAAGATGGAGATCTTCTACTGGTACAGGTATACGTTGATGATATTATTTTTGGTTCTACTAATGATGTTTTGTGTAGGGATTTCGAGCGTGTTATGCAGGATAAATTCGAGATGAGTGCTATGGGGGAAATGACTTTCTTTTTGGGCCTACAAGTACAACAAACCGAGTCTGGGATATTCATCCATCAGACTAAATATGTTGGTGACATCTTGAGCCGGTTCCAGATGTCTGATGCAACGCCCATCGGTACCCCATTGCCGCAAAATCACGGAATTACTCCAGACTTGAAGGGTCAAGATGTTAGCCCCTCACACTACCGCGCGATGATCGGATCTCTTATGTACCTCACAGCATCAAGACCAGATATAATGTACCCAACGTGCCTGCGTGCCAGATATCAAGTGAACCCGAAGGCCTCACATCTTGCTGCTGTAAAAAGGATTTTTCGTTATTTGAAGGGTTACCCTGACACCGGTCTATGGTACCCTAGGGATAATAACTTTGACTTGATCGCTTTCAGTGATTCTGATTTTGGCGGATGCAAAATCGACGGCAAATCCACAACGGCTGGATGTCAGTTTTTGGGAAATCGCCTAGTCACATGGCAGTGCAAGAAGCAGACGTGCGTCGCTACATCAACATGCGAAGCTGAATACATTGCTGCCTCAAGTTGTTGCTCCCAAGTCCTGTGGATACAACAGCAAATGCGTGACTACGGTTTTGAATTCCTAATTACTCCTATTTACGTTGATAATTCTGCTGCATTACAGATCACTAAAAATCCTGTGCAGCATTCAAAGACTAAGCACATCGACATTAAGTATCACTTCATACGTGATTGCTTTGAGAAAAGGCTAATCGATGTTGCTTACGTCCACACCGATGACCAACGTGCCGACCTTTTTACCAAAGCTTTTGACAAATCAAGGTTTGACTATTTATTATTGGTAAACGGCATTAAGGTCAAGCAAGAGTAAACCAACATCGGAAAATCATTTTTGTAAATACCCTTTGTGTTTTAAATTTGTCTTAGTTTGTTGATTTTAGGGGGAGTAAATCCAAAATTGAAAAATCCAAAAACATCGAAAAATTTCAAAATCACAAAAACAATAGAAAAGCAAAAATGAGTTTCCTGGCGAGCAAAAGAGAAAATGATAGTACATCAGTGGTCTATCCAAACCTCTTTAAACCTAAACTGAAAAACGATAAGCAGCTCTATATAAGATGTATCGGTAGGCTCACAATCATTTTAAAGTGTGCAGGGTGATATAAACTTAAATCGACTGAAGACTGGGTGGGAACCATTCATTGGCATATGGTCTTAGTACCGAAATTTCGTTTGAGAGATTGCCGAGGTTCTGAGATATTCGGTCTTTATGCTGCTTATCATCTGGGTATCATGGTTGTATCTTTTACCGAAAAAAAAAAAAAATATAACGGGGACGCAAGTCTAGATCTTCCATGATACCATACATACGTGTACATACTGCATTCGACCTCAATAAGTGATCAACAATCACATGTCCCTCAAAATAAGTGATAAAATATCACAAATTCTTTCCGGGAGTCAAGTTCGTCTCTCTGCTGTACGAAAGTACTGACCTGTTCACGGACTTGCTCCTGTGCCCTCATGCATCGAAAATCAAGTTCCTCATCAATAAGTGATTCTATCACATAGGGCTTGTTTTCAAATCAAAATAAGTGAGTTTCTCACATCATATACGGTCAAACAGATGATAATCGGTATACTCACCGGTAAGATGAACCCTCGTGCATACCTTGATACGGGAATGTGTCGTGATGTGGATGAACACCGGTCGGTAAGTATAAATCATACCTTAACGTATCCCCTCGCCATGATTACATCTGATAAGTTGAGCTTATGTGGACAACAATACCGATAATTGTTATAGGATGCTTATCTTAATGTTAATTAATTGAACAACAAGAGCGTTTTGGCATGACCGTACACTGATATGATTCTCTTACCCTCGAAACTCACAAAAAGAATGTCTGTAAATATTTATTTAATGCTTTCAGTTTCCGTATGTCTGTATATATTTATTTACTGCTTTCAGTCTTTACATTTCAAATATTAAAACACACCTAAAATGTGTTTTAATATAAACTTTCTAAAAGCCAAAAAGATTTTAATTTTATCTTATTTTCGATTGTACGATGTTGGATCTCGAGTCTTCGTTACCTGAAACCTGAACGAAAACCGAAATGACTAAATCTTCATAAACGGTCGAAATTTGCAAAGTGCTGAAAGTTAAAATTGAAATTGATAAAATACATTAAACTTTCAAACTGTCGGACAGTGTTTGATTAAACAATGGTCACACGTGTGTCGTTTGTTTATGTTTACTATATTCCAAGCAGTTGTTCTCATTACGCGTTTAGATTTCTTGCATGTGCAGATTCTAAAGGCAAGGAGAACATGGTCGATGACAAGCCTCGGAATGAAGACACAACGTGAAAGCACTCAAATGATGAAGATGATCGAGTTGCCGCTGACCATCATCAACACCACAAGGATCTCAAGCACTGAAGAACAAGTCTTTCACGAGCATAACTCAAGGGGGAGCTTATGTTAAAGGGGAGTTTGTCAACACACTTCCTACATGAAACGGGGAGTTTGTTGATACATTTTCTGCTTTGAAGACGTGAAGACTTTGAAGATCCTCCGACATAGAAGATATGAGAAGTGAACCTCACGAGTAGCGTCCAAGGGGGAGTTTGTTGATACATGATTCTGTGGACGCGACTCGGTTCGGCACGTGTTGACACGACTTTCCTCCGTCATGTACAAGACGTCAAGCCAACAAAAGAGACAAGACAAGGACTGGACTCAACATCACAGTCCTTGGGCTAAAAGAAGATGACGAATCAGGGATTGGGCCTTAAACTGACTGGGCCTAAGACCACATCGGCGAATCAGCCCAGAAGTCGACGAAACAGATGTGTTTCGTCGACCATGATTCTGTTTCGTCGCCTGTCTTCTGTTTCGTCACATGTATGTGTGTCTGTTAGTATAAATAGGTTTCATTTGTTCTGTTTCGGAAAATGAACTAGAGAGAACCCACAGAGCACACACACACGAGAGAGAGAGTTTACAGAGCACATGTGTAAACGTTGGATTGTAACTGAACCCTTTCATTCGTATTAATACAGTGGTGTTAAACGGTGATATTTGCGTGTCGTGTTATTACGTGTTCTATCTCGGTTTGCTATTCCGGTTGGATTCCGCACAACCGGGTTGGTTCGTACACAAGGATTAGGCGACTAGATCCTCCCCTAGCCGGACCTACAAATCTCTTATCTTAAAATTTACTTAATTAGGGTTTTGATTGTTCCATAATCAATCATGGAGTTCTACAACACTCCAACCCAAAGTGGGATGTTAATCTTAACTCTACTCGCCTCTCGGGAGGTAAACAGGATAGTCTTTGCAGAAGGTAATCAAGATACACGGAGATTACAGAGATTTTTTTTTCCAAATCTCGGCTCCAGTTCATTTATCTTTGCCTGTGTCAGATAAGTGGCATATTTATGTTATGAGTCCACAGATTTAATCAGAGACACTTACTTGGACAATTCCATTCTTGATAGCTTCTTTGAATACCATTAGTTGACTTTAGTACCATATGATTATTGGGATATCTTTGTGGTTCCATGCATTAAACCTCCATACTGATCAGGCATGGAAGCAATCTATGGAACTTATTAAGATACATCAATTTTCATACGGCGGTTTTGTCATACCATTTGGTATTCGTAATCAATAGGGATTAAAGAGATATCAATTACATGCGAATGTCCTTTATCTATAGAGAGGGTACATTAGAATTTTTATGACTTAAATATTTCTGACAGGAACAGAAGAAATGGTCCCTATTATTAAATGAATCAATTTCTTGGTTGCGATCCGACAACTGCTATTCTTCATCCTCATGGCCTTATATACTAACCATGGTTTCATTAAACCATACAGACCAATATAGCATTAACATTCTTAATGAACGTTATTTAATATGTCAATTATATTTAGCCTAGGTCACAAAAGACCATTAATGGCATTTAAAGTTTGGTCCTAATCCATCATCTTTTTTACAGGGAATCAGAATGTCACATCTGTCTTTATTATAGTGATGAATTTGGATAGCTTGAAAGCTTGCCATAAGGATATCAGAAAAGAGTGATTCCTAATAGATATAAAATATCAATCTAAGATTTGTTGGAGCATTTTCTATAGTGTCATCGGCCAATTTCTACCCCGCATTAAATGACCGGAGTCCTAATCAGGCGGAGACAACAGTTCTCAACATTTATCGTTCATTATAGAATCATATGTATCAGCATCATATAAATTTCTGCATAGACTGCTTGATAAGGAAAGGTACCTGTTATACAATTATCATTCAGCACCGTCTCCTGGGTGTTCATCCTGAAGACTCATGCATTTGTTCTCTTGGCTTCTTCGGGCTTCTTCTAATTTCTAGGGCAGTTAGTCTTGATATGCCCCTTTTCGTTGCAACCGTAGCAGGTTGCGTCCTTCAACTTCTTGCATTCCAAGGTTTTATGTTCCTTAGACTTGCAAATCCCACAAGGTAGAGGCTGAGATTCAAATCTGCATTTCCCGAGGTGGTATTTCCGACAGGTTTTGCACCTGGTCTTCTCATCCGACTGCTGGTTGTCTTTCTCAAACCCGGAACTCTTCTTATCCTCAGAGTTCCTCTTCTTATCGGAGCGATGAGAATTCTCATCCTCCCTTTTACGCTTTCCATCTTCAGAGGCTTTGGCAGCCTTGTTTCTGACCACATCGAGTGTGAGAGATAGCGAGAGATCTGCCGCTGACCTGAATGTAGTAGGTCTTGAAGCCTTAACATTGGCTTTGATTTCTGGGGCTAATCCCCCAATGAAACGAGCAATTCTCTTTGGTTCTGGTGTTACTAGGTAAGGAACCAGTCTGGACAGGGTATTGAAACTGGTGAGGTAAGCTTGACAATCTAAGTTTGTCATAACCAAGGATAAGAAATCTGACTCAATCCTCTCAACCTCGTGTTGAGGGCAGTAGTTCTCCATAATGAGAGCAACAAACTGTTCCCATGATATGTTGTAAAGTGGGATCTTCCCAGCAGCTTGAATGAGGGCCTTCCACCATGCTAGTGCCTCTCCCTTGAACGATTGGGATACATACTTCACTACATCCCTCTCAGCACAACCACTGATATCGACAACTGTGTCCATTTCATCCAACCAGGTCATACAATCAATTGCCCCTTTCTCCCCAGTGAAATCCCGGGGTTTGCAGGAAACAAAGTATTTATAGGTACAGGACTTGGTACGTGGTTCATTATCGAGCACTATCCTCTTGGATGGAACACTGTGTTGAATAAATGAATGTCGATCATCATCCTTCTTTGACTCATCTTTCTTTGAGGGTGGCTTGCTATGAGCCTCAGAATGAGTCTTAGGGACCGACTTAGAGTGGGGTACAGATGAGGCTTTACTATGAGTCCCACTATACTCCTTGAATTGCTCCGCTACAGCTTTAGATACCGCCGTATCAATCAGTGTACGGAGTTCTCCTCTGGTTATATTGATCTTATCATCATCGCGGTTTTCCAGAGGATGACTGTTTATCTCATCAGAGTCAGCCATGTAGTCTTAATTGCTACAAAAAGAAAATAAGGGCAAGGTTTATTTAGAAGCCCATTCAGTACTATCGCTCATGACGATTTATTAACCATGGTAATATAAACCATATTGGTTAATTTGTTAGTTATATTTAATTAGCATTTTCATTATAATTTATCCTAGTTATAAAGCATTAAGGATATAAATGTGGCGAAAAAGGCCTAGTCACATGGACAGTTTAATTTATAAGCCATGATTTCAGAGAATCGATGCATTAAGGTTTGAATCAAAGTTCATTACCTTTTCTTAACAGGGAGTTGTAGGCTACCACTGTCTTTAGTCTCAGAGGACATTAACTATAGCCCGTAGGCACTTCCCTTCTAAGGGATGTTTATAATATGATCATCTTATAGGATGATATAAGCCATGATATCAGAGAATCGAGGCATTAAGGTTTGAATCAAAGTTCATTACCTTTTCTTGACAGAGAGTCAAAGATATCAACTGTCTTTTGTCCCTTAGGACAATAAATATGGCCCGTAGGCATTTCATCACTTATGGATGTTTATAATATGATCATCTTCATTTGATGATATTAGTCAGGATCGCATTGATCATACAAACTATTATGCTTGGACGTAGTCCAACATCTTTAGACGGGGGTCAGAGACCACCACGGTCGTTGTCTTATCGGACAACAAGTTTGGCCCGTAGGCACTTCATCACTAAGGGATGATTATTTCAAATAAGGGAATTTAGATTACCCCCCCCCCCCCTTTTAAAATGGCCTGTGTGACTTTAACGATTCACAGTTTACCAAAAATGTTAACATACTTACAGATTTTAACAGGGATTGGAATCTTTTAGATAAGTTTTACCGTCTTGGCCATGTCTACCATGACACTTAGGCTAGGTTTTACTTTTAAGATTCTTTTACTATTTAACGCAGAACAATCCTAACTTGAATTGTTAACAAGGATCTGAATCTAATTGTGGAACTACTGTCTTGGCCCTGTCTCAAAATAACACGTGGCTAGGTCTTGTCCTTTTTAGATTTTGCCATTTTATTATAATGGTAGATATTATAATATAGGAATGGTATTTTAAATATAATCGTTCCATTAAAATTTAAACAAGTATATGGTTGCCCTAGACGGGACTTCAAACTGAAAATGACTTGTCCATGCAAGGGCAAATCAGAAAAATAACAAAAGAAGCAATTTAAAAGACAATGAAACGAATTAGGATTAGTCCTATGTTCTTGTCTAGACTCAAGAATGTGCAACTGAGATTAAACACAAAAGGCTAGTGTCTAATTCACTCAGTGTTGGCTCTGATACCAACCTGTCACACCCCGAATTTCCACGTGTCACCGGTGGGCCCAGTGGGGGAGTATCGTGACGTGGTTGGCAACATAATAGTCAAACAACACAATATATATGAATGCACAGCGGAAGCAAAAGATAAATTATATTACAATCCGAATATAACGTAATATCAGAGTATTACAACGAAAAGTAAAGGATCCACAGGCGGATCTTCTAACATAAACATTATTCAACAGACTTTAGACGCCTAGAACTTGCAAGATTCCATATTAACGCCCCGAGCTTCCAGCCAATTACGTACTTGTACATGTCACTTAGACTTTGGAAAATACGTCAGTTTTCACTGGTAAATACACTCAACTGACTCATTTGAAAAGAGTTTAAGAAAATTGATTTAAATGCACCAGACACAAAATATTTGACACTTTGATTAAAATGCACAAGGCAAAATTAATCTTTTATAACTTGGGACAATTATATTTATAATCTTGTATACAGATTTATATGTTCGTTGTACGTTCAGGGCCCGATGTAGAAACCGAATCAGATTAACAGACACGCCACAAGTATAGGCCCACAAGAGAGTGAGATACCGTTTTCCCTTAAGCAACTGTCAGGTGTATGCCCACACCCCGTGCTTAAGACGTGGCCATTTTATAATACAATGATGTCAAGGATATCCGGGACATGGTCATTAACCCCTAAAGGCTTTTATTTCAAACAATACAGATTAAAGCGGGTTACCTCAATAATTTAATCACAATACGACTAAACATTCAATACCCGACCAAGCGGTATTATTATAATACCGTATCCCAAGCCCGTATAGGGAAAATAAGTTAAGAGTATTTACATGAGCTAGTTCCTGTCTTAAATAGCAAGAATTTAATAACTCAGCCGTATTCACTTAAGTAAGCGTAGGTACAATTTACCGGAAGGCTCTAGGCTGGAATGATGGTATAAATAACCAATTAGAATACTAACGGGTCTTTAATTAAGCCTAAACTTAGACCGGTTAGTTTTTAAAGAAAGCTACGGTTCAAACGCATGATAAGGCGAAGACCGGTTTAGAATGTGGTTTTGACCCAGCAAGCTTGTATGCTTGTTTAATATGGGTAACTTAAACACATTCTGGATTTTGAGATGAAAATGATATGGTTTGACCCGTTTCGGCTAAATTATGTAAACTAGTTACAAAAGCCGATCCGAACGCGAAAAGTGCGTAACGAGTAACCAACTGAATCATATACAGGTTTCCTAAGTTAATATGTCTTAATTATGTTGTGATATCAGTAGGATACCTTCCATTATGCCCAAAACGAGTTTAATCTCATTTTAAGCTCCGTAGGGGTATTTTGGTCATTTTAAAGATTATAAAAGAGGTTAAATGAAATTCTGAGATTCGGGTCCGAATACATCAGTAAAATAACTTATTTTATTAGGTCATATCAGTTGGTAATAGGTCTTATGTGACAAAATGGTTTTAAACCCAAACTATGCGTTTAATACGCGTAAAAAGCTATTTTAAGCGATTTCCGGGTTATACAGGAAATCTGAGTTTTTTGATCAGGTTATAAAGTTCAAAATACTTTATTTATTATATAAAATCAATAGCAATTGGATTGGTGTCAAAATACTATGTAGAACTCATTTTATGATCGAAATGGGTATAATCGGTATTTACCGAATCAGCGCCATAACCTTAGGTTATGAGCATGTTAAAAATAATTAAAAATCTTTAAAATCTCAAAATATTATATTACATCAGTGGGTAAAAGGTTTGGTGTCAAAATTTGGGTTTAGATAGGCTATATGCTAATTGCGCCGTTTAATTAACAAAAAGCTTCTTAAATGCACTATTTAGCATAACTCCTATTCTGGACCTCGAACTGATATGAAACTTTAGGGACATGTTTATAAATCAGTAACAAAGGTTATTGTCTTTTCATATATCCAAAATTCTCATTTTATGGTCAAAAGGGCATATTGGTCAACATTTAAGCAATTAACGGACACATGTAAACGAATCGGATAATCAATGAACCAACCACAGAGGGTTATGCTAACATGTAGCTTGGTCCTAAGGAAGCTCTAAGGCAATTACAAATCATACTAAAACGGGTCAGAACTGAAGTCAAAGCAAAAGTCAAAGTTTTGCGACTTTCGGTTCCGAACCGGGTCTAAACAGAAAATTGTCGGGTTGAACATGTTTAGACATGTTCTTACACTAATTACTAAGTTATAAGAGTAATAAAACAGGTTGCAAAGCTTCTACATTGTTAATTATGTTTAAGTTGAAAAATAAGCATTCTGTTGACTTTTTAATAACAAGTTTGACCCGACATTTGACCTAGTTAGAGTGGGAATCAGAGAGTGCCCTTTAAAGGGTTTATTGCCCACATAATTACCAACTTATAACTACTTTCAATTCGACCAATCACTGGACCATTAGTGATTAATCGTGAAGTCAACCGTTAATTACGACGGTTTGACTTTTAAGCTAAAACTAAGCAAAAACTCGACTAAGAAAGGTTAAGCATACTTACTGAAGTCCTATGCACGATTAAGAAGGACTTGGGTCTGCTCTTAAGCTCCAGAAAGCTCCAGAATTGCAGAAGTGAGGTGTGATCTAAATGGTTGCAACAAGGGCCTTTATATGGTGCTTTAATCACCTTAGATCATTGACAAATCATACTATCAATGGCCATGGATCATCAACAGATGTCCCTAAGTGCCTAGGAGTCATTTAGGGGTCACCCATGGGTGAAAATATCTGATTAAAGTCGGTTCCAAGGCTGAACAGGCAACAGAAACGAGTTTCTGCATCTGGGCATGCCAGGCGGCCCGCGTAAGGGTCTGCCTGGGCTTACGCGGCCCGCTTGAGGGTGTGGCTCAGGTTAAACAACTTTTTCAGTTTGTCACCCTTGGCTCTTGGTTCTTCGAAAGGTCAACCACACTTTGTTTCTTGCATTTTGAGCCCCTCATCTTGACTTATAAGGGGTTCATGACTTATACCCACTTTGTTAAGTTCTTGGTCACTTCATGTTACCCGAAAAGTCATAATTTTCAATGTTGACGCTTTAACCCCTCGTATACGAATTTGAGCATAACTTTCTCATACGATAACGAAACATTATGAAATTTTTATCGTGCATTCTAGTGAGCATAATTAATCGTTACAAAGCTTTGGGTTTGCTAAAAGGTCATTCAGAGGTATACTTTAAGCATGTTGACACATTTAACCCCTGCAGTTTGTAATCTCTCACTTTCTTTCATATTTAGCTTCGTATGATCCATGATTTATTCGTTTGAAGGTATGAGCATCATATAGGGTTACTGTAAAGTATATTTATCCCTTGTTGACATTCTGAACCCTTATATTCCCATGTTTTTCATGTTTGTCAACTTTAGTCCCTCTAGAGTATACTTTCACACGTTCAAACTTACGACACGTGTCAATACAGTATAGGACGTGAATTTTCGAGGTGTTACAGCAATTCTAGTTATAATCTAATAGGTTTGTTTAGATTATAAATACCATGCTTTGGGTATTAGGGATTGTATGAGTCAAGTTTTGTGATAGTTTCTTGACATTAATAAATTTTGGGTGCTTAGCCAAGTTCTTGTTATTTTCCGTTTTTGTTCTTGTTCGATACCGATTCGTCTTGAATTGGTTTCAGAGCATACCTGGGGTCTTCGATTCAGCAACATGCGAACCAAGGGGTTGGGATCAGTAAGCTGAAACGACGGAGGTTGTCGCTTCCTGTCATGGAAGTAATCGGAGTTCTTTAATCGGACCAGAAGAGAGGGCGGCTGGAACAGAAATCGGATCTGGTTGCTGCGAATTCGAAGAGAAGGATCAGAATAGGTGACAGCAAGTGCGGAGTGTTGCTGTTGGTTCTGTTCTCAGACAAATCGAAGAGGGCAGCCATAACTTACAACGGTGGTGTGTCACTGTTGTGTGTTGTTTCGAGAAAGGGTTTTGTTTTGGACGTGTTCTAACTGGACCAGTTCCTGACCAGATAGATTGTATTGGCCCAATTCAGAATTTTTATGAAGACCCAACTAACTACCTTATATTATTTTTTTTTGTTTTCGAGAACAGTAGAGAAAACAAGAGAATATTTATTTGTTTTGGATTAGTTAATTATTCTAAAATAAATTTAGTTTTTTTTCGGGTTCGTGTTTGAAGTGGAACTCGGGAATTAAACGCGTAGACTGGAAGAAACTGAACCAATTACACCGGGTTCGTTTTCTCATACGTATAGTCGATGAAAGAAAAATATGGTTGGAAGCGATGGCTGTAGCAGCTCGAATACCGAGAAATCGGTTCCAAATTCAATATCACTTCAATGCCCGATATTGAATAGGTTAATTATACAATTTGGGCGTTGCGTATTCGCGCAATTTTTAATGTTCATGGCGTGTGGGAGGCCATTGAACCTGGAACTGAAACCGATGTGAAGAAAAACAATATGGCGATTGCTTTGTTGTTTCAATCCATACCGGAGTGGATGAAAGCAATGCGCGCAGAAATCGAATCAATAAATAAAAATAATACTTGGTCGTTAACCGAGTTACCGCGTGGTGCAAAAGCGATTGGTTTGAAGTGGGTTTACAAGGTTAAAAGAAACGCGGATGGCTCACTAAATAAACACAAGGCTAGACTCGTGGCAAAGGGTTATGTTCAACAACCCGGAGTCGATTTTGACGAAGTGTTTGAGCCAGTTGCTCGACTTGAAACAGTTCGGTTACTTTTATCTCTCGCAGCGAATGAAGGTTGGTAATTACATCATCTAGATGTTAAATCCGCATTCCTACATGGCGAATTAAAAGAAGAAGTTTATGTCGCTCAACCGGAAGGGTTCGTTAAAAACGGCGAAGAGCATAAAGTCTATAAATTATCAAAGGCATTATACGGGTTAAGGGAAGCTCCACGTGCGTGGAATACGAAGTTAAACAATATATTGTTAAATATGAAATTTCACAGGTGCTCGCAAGAACAAGCGGTATATCGAAGAACCATTGGAACGGACGTCTTATTAATCGGCGTGTACGTGGACGATTTAATTGTGACGGGTTCAAATTTGAACTTATTTTGGAGTTTAAGCGCGAGATGGCTAAGAACTTTGAAATGTCAGATTTGGGAAAGCTTACTTATTATCTTGGAATTGAAGTGTCGCAGAGCAAGGACGGGATAAAAATTAAGCAATAGGCGTATGCAAAAAAAATACTGACCGAAGCTGGTATGATTAACTGCAATCCTTCTAGTGTTCCCATAGACCCAAACGTGGAAGTTTCTAAATTTGAAGACGAAGAAGATTTTGATGCAACGAGATATCGAAAGATTGCCGGTACCTTTTATAGACTCGACCAGATTTGGCGTTTTCGGTCGGAGTAGCCAGTCGGAACATGCAATGCCCGAAGAAATCTCATGCAGCTCTCATCAAGCAAATTCTTCGCTATTTAAAATGTACTTTTAGTTATGCCATTACCTATACTCGAGGAGAAAATATGTTGGTCGGTTGCAGTGATAGTAGTCACAACATAAATCCGGACGATGGAAGAAGTACTACGGGACACGTGTTTTATTTTGGGTCTTCCCCAATTACTTGGTGTTCTCAAAAGCAAAGTACAGTTGCTTTATCATCGTGTGAGGCGGAGTATATGGCGGCTAGTGCAGCCGCGTGTCAGGCGGTTTGGCTAAATGAATTAATTGGTGAATTACTCGACAAGAAATTTCAAGCGGTGGTGTTACGTGTTGATAATACATCGGCGATAGCTCTCGTGAGGAACCCGGTTTTCCATGGAAGAAGCAAACATATTAAATCTCGGTTTCACTACATTCGGGAATGTGTTGATCGTGAAGATATCGTGGTCGAGCATGTTAGTGGCATTGATCAAAAGGCGGATATTTTGACGAAGGCTCTTGGGAAGATCAAGTTCAAGGAGATGACTGAAAAGCTTGGAGTTGAAGACTTGTCAGATACGAGTTCGAAATTCCGGGGGTGATTGTTGGAAATTTCGAATTAAATGTTCCTTTGCGTGCAAGGCAAGGAAACTAATTAAGGAGTGGATAATTATAATTATAATTATCATGTCCTAAAATAGATAGATTTTAGCAATCCTAGTTATAATCTAATAGGTGTGTTTAGATTATAAATACCATGCTTTAGGTATTAGGGATTGTATGAGTCAAGTTTTGTGATAGTTTCTTGACATTAATAAAATTTGGGTGCTTAGCCAAGTTCTTGTTATTTTCCGTTTTTGTTCTTGTTTGATACCGATTCGTCTTGATTCACGTGTTAGAAGAAATGGCGAGAAAGGAGCCGGTGACAGGAATGCCTCATTTGACACACCCAACACAGATTTGTGAAGGATGTTTGATTGCAAAACAAACCAGACAACCCTAACACAGATTTGTGAAGGATGTTTGATTGCAAAACAAACCAGACAACCCTTTCCAAGTGTAACAAAGTAGAGAGCTACTCGGCCTTTAGCGCTTGTTCATGCCGACCTTTGCGGTCCGATTTCACCACAATCGATAGGAGGTAATCGTTACTTTATGTTAATAGTTGATGATTTCAGTCGACATATGTGGGTTTATCTCCTTAAAACGAAAGATGAAGCTTTGGCGAAATTCAAATTTTCAAAGAACAAGTAGAAAAAGAAAGTGAAAATAAAATAAAAATACTAAGAACGGATCGTGGGGGAGAGTGTAACTCACGAGCATTTGTTGAATTTTGCCAAAGAGGGGGAATGAAAAGGCAAAATACGGTACCCTACACTCCACAACAAAATGGTGTTGTAGAGCGTAGAAATCGAACAGTCCTCGGAATGACAAAATGGTGCTGTTCGCCACTCTGTTTACTTGCTAAATCGGATTTTAACAAAATCCGTAATAGATATGACCCCTTATGAACGATGGAGAAAGAAAAAACCAAAATTGTCTCACGTGAAAGTGTTTGGATGCGTGGCATATATGAAAAAGACCAATAATCACATCACTAAACTTGAAGACAAAAGTATAGCGTTGGTTCACTTGGGGACGGAACCTGGTACAACGAAGGGTTACAGGCTGTTAAATCCTAGAGAAAGGAAAATTATAGTGGGCCGTGACATTGAGTTTATTGAAAGTAAACAATGGGCCTGGGGTGAATTAAGTAAACAAGGGCCCACTACTTGTTGGGGTAATATTCCAGTCAACATACCTTTTGAAGTCAGTCAAATAGAAGAAACAGAAGACGCAGGTGATGATGGTAACAACGATTCGAGCCCTAGAACTCCAATTCACAGCAACGCACCCACAGCTCCCTCTGATTCCACAATTGATAATCAAAGAAGTGATGTTCGAAGGTCAGCAGTGAATTCCCCACAATCGTCGGCTGATGGAAGTTCGAGAATCACACTACCCTTCGATGACACCCCAACACAGGGGTTTCGTTCAGTTGAAGGAGTTTATCAGGAGTCCACAGCGATGACTGATACAGAGGTACGTGATTTATATGAAAAGAACATTGATTTGTTGCTAACTGATGATGAGCCAACCTCATTTGAGGAAGCTGCAACTGATCAAGAAAAATAAGGAGGCTGACCTGGTTAGTGGGACTGACTCAGTTAGTGGGTCCAGCTAGTTTGTTTTCTTTTGATTATAAGGGGCTGTTTTGCTAAGCTTATTTTTTTGACTTATTTACTTATTTGATTTTTGAAAAGTTAAAAGGTGTTTTGGTTAGCTTATTATGTAAGAGGAATAAGTAAATAAGTCATTCCATTATGACTTATTTGCTTTTCAAATAAGCAAATAAGTAAATAAGTCAAAAAAATAAGCTTAGCCAAACAGCCCCTAAATAGCAGTAGATATTTTGCAATTCTTGTACTCGTCGAAAAAACTTTTCCTTTCTTTTGTAAGTTGTGCCAGCTATTTCAGTATTCAATAATACAAGAATCATTTGCTGCTTCAATTTATTGTTCCTTATTTGTTCTTATTTCATCGAAGTCTGATCTGATATCCAACACAAGATCCTTTTTTCCGGTCAAAATTGCAACAGGTTCCTTGACAGCTTCACGAATCTGAAATGGTTTGATCAATTTTCGTGCTTGATATCTTCACTGACACCCCCTGAATGATTAATTTCAGATCCTTTTACAACTACTGGGGCAATTCCACGATCCAATTCAAACTTTTCAGTGTTGATTTCTTTAACACCATCATGCTATCCACCAACATATGCAGAAACTTCAGGGGTCGTTTAGGTAAATACTGGGTGGAATGGTGGATGTATAGCACGCGATTGAAGTACAGAAACAAAATTTTGAATGATAGTTTTGTTAATTAAATTTGTTTAAGTATTTTTTTTGTCCAAAAACTGGGTGGAATGGTGGATGTATAGCACACGAACTTGCTCTGACCCGACCCATTTGAACCGAACCCATTTGACATGTTTTCTAAAAGCTGCCCATTTTGACCCTTTACCCAACCCAGGCAGTCATGTTTGTTTGGACCCATTACACAACCCATCCCACATGGGAACATGTATTCTTTCTCATAAACATACCTGAGCAACTTTGAAGAGCTCGTCCATTCTGCAAAAGATCATACCTGCAAAAATAAATAATAAAAAGCAGTCACACAAAGAAGTTTTATCCAACATCAAAAAGTGAATGTGTAAACTCAAAATGTTAATGATTCTAATCATAAAAGTAACTTTTTGCAGTAGGAATGCAAACAAGAAAGTTTACTCCTTACATTCATTATACAAGTTGTGTTGAAGTTTTCCCCAAGGCACTCCAGCAACAATTTCATCAATATCCAAATTAGTTTTAGCAAGTGCTCATGCTTTATCATATGGTGGAATTACATCATATGAGATTGTCTCAGCAAGCTTCTCCTCTTCATCTTTTGGTAGTAATCTAACATATTCTGTTTGAACACAGGAAAGATAGTATCAACCCAGTATGAAACATTATTAAAGTTGGTAAATAAAAATATAGTCGTATAACTGGCAATTGCTTCGGGAATATCCATCCATAAGAAGTGCTAGAACAAAGTCAATAATAAGATAATTGCAACATAAGTAGAAATTTACTACTGTAGGTAAAAGCTTTGAAGCATTAAGTGAAAATCCAACACCATCAACCATCCAGGGATGTTTAGATAATACCAGAAAAAAAAAATTATATCAAGAGAAGGAAATGGAATAATTTAAATCTGAACCTCTTCAAGAACTTATTTAACTTGACAAAGCTTTTTCGTATGTTAAATGTCTTCTGCTTCACTATCGCTTCAAGAATCATGTCTATGAAAACAAAAAATATCCAAATGAAATATATATAACATCGCTGATTGAACAAAGAACATAATGTAACCACGATTCTTAATATTAAGTACTAACGTCAATAAAACCGATAACTAATAGTGAATAAATCAAGAGCCATAAGAACTTGCGGTCAATAAGTTGTGTTCTTCTTCTTGTTACTTTTGCTGCATATGCTAAGTGAAACCAAGTAATTTGATCTCATGAAACTGATTGAAGTACAGAGAAAGTTTATTTGGCAAAAACTCACAGAGGACTTTTATCAAACATGTGGTGTACATGCATATAAGATGAAGATAGAGAAAAGACGATGAATTCATTGGATGGTAGTTACATGTTATTGTTATCCACTCAGATCTTCAGCTCATGTCACTAAAAGAAAGCAAATACATCGGGCTCAAGAACATACATGTATTATCAAGTGCCACTTGTGTCATAAATGATGCAGGCTAGAAAATTTCAGATGTTGCTGTATTTGACTTCCATGAGTTGACTTTTGACTGTTTAAGTGCGAATGTCATTAACAAGATGATTATGGCCAGCATAACCTCCGTCAATTCAAGGTTTGATGCTCGTCTTCTTGTCATCTTGGGATCTTACTCACAACAAATTTCACAAAATTTGCAAAACCCCAACACCTTTTGTTAAAAAAACAGATATTGTTGGCTCGCCGGTGTTTAGCAGCTGTATGTAGGTTTGAAAAAGGTAACCCACATGACTCATGTCCTGCAAACATCAAGAAACCAACATAATCAACAAACAATAGTTATCAAAACATAGGTGGTATTTCCGAAATACTATTTCGTTTGCAATCAGGTTTCACTATGGGTATGAGTTTGAAACGGTTTCAGGTGTTCTCAAAAACCCATACCCAGAAACCAAACATACCGAACACTGTCAAACCTATCCCCTCAAACCAATCAACTCTTTACTTTAGTCACCATACCTCGTAATTAAACAGGTGTCTAAGAAGTAGAAGTTTACACTAAACTATCTCCAAAAGAAATCATTTATTATTTTTCTGAATGTTGAACCAAGTTATTGACTGCAAATGAGTTTAATGATATCTCCCATATCATTGATTTCTTGATTGCACTTATCAAATCAAGGTTGGGACACGTTCTTGCACAAATTTAACTTCAAAACTTTGAATGCTATATCTGTTCTAAAATACAACGTTTGACTTGGCACATTGCTTGCTATAAGTCGTTGACTAGTGATGAAATACCTAAAATACAACTTAATAATACTGTTACTATGAAAACTTGTGAACCTAAGTCATTGTCATAACCAATATCGTGTTTTGATTAGTAATGAAATTATTTGACTTTTAAGGTCAACTGGTTCAGGAGCGATGCGTGCTTTCTTCAATACTTAAGGATAGTTTACAACTGCATTATTTGGTGTAACATTGGTGCAAAATACATATCAAATGTTGAATTCTAGTGGAAATTCATGACTTGAAAATCAAAGTTTACAGTTGGTTTTCAAACTGGCACGTAGCGGTGATTGCACCAAATATCCTAGCCATGTTCGAAGCCCATTTTGGAGTTCCATTGAGCGGAATAGTCAACAATCCATCAAAATATATTACCGCAAGTACGTTGGTGAAAACAAAAGCAACTGCACATTTGAAGTGTTCACAAAGTCATCATTTTATGTTGGAAGAAGAATTCTAATCAAGAAATTTAGAAATTTTAGAAGTAAAATGTAAAAGTCAATATTAAAATAGAAAAGTCAAACAGTAAATAATAAAAGTCAATAGGTTCTCAAAGTCATCATTTTATGTTGGAAGAAGAATTCTAATCAAGAAATTCAGAAATTCTAGAAGTAAAATGTAAAAGTCAATATTAGAATAGAAAAGTCAAACTGTAAATAATAAAAGTCAATAGGTGTGTCAGTTTGTTTAAGGTTGTGTCGGTTAGTTTAAAAAAAGGGTTAATAACCGTGGTATTGCAGGGGTATAAATGTCATCATTCGTATGTGTGGGAATATAATATTCCGTGTGTGTATTTGTTTTTCTCCCACCCATGTTCTTCGAAGAGTCCCTACACATACTCATGTGCATACTCAAATTCACAATTGTTCGTCAATATTCGTAACGTAAATCGATCCCTGATCCGACATTTTAGCCTTGATTTGTGCACTTTGTTTCTTCAGGGTGTAAAGCTAAAAGAAAACACAAAAACGCTAAAAATGTTATAGCCTCTAGAATGTTATATTCTATCGTGTATCTATTTATGCTGACGTCGGCGTAGTTACATAGAGACGTACGGGTTCAGTCGAACCCGTATCAAAAATAGATTTAGTGTTATATACACTTGTATTTTGACATTACACCCGTAGAAATTTCGACATCAATGATCAAACCCGTTAAAAGCCGAAATTTATTGATAGACAATCGATTGTTCGTCCCTTTAAAATTTCTAAACCCGTAAGAAAAAAATCCTGACCTCATTAATGCATAACTAAATACATGGGATACTTAAATTACCTTTTCATTTGCATAGCATCATAAAACGCATCTTTTGTTACTCCAATGCTTGTGTAACTTGATTGTATGGAGCCCATGGCATCATAGCCTAGTAACATCTTTGGGTGGGATAAAGGTTTGGGACTATGAGGTCCTGGGTTCGATTCTCACAAGGTAGTTTTTCCCACATTATTGCCTAGTGGAGATGAATATGATCGGGTGGTTTCGCTGGCGGCACGATGTTAGTGATCCAACTTTGCCATTCAAAAAAACAAACTTGATTGTATGTAGATTATTACCTGATTCTTAAAGATTTGGTTTCCAATTGTTTGTACCGATCGTCTCCATGTTAAATGCAGTTTACTCTACTATAAATGTGGCTTGGGCTCAAAATAAAACCAAGTCCAATTTCTTTTCGTGGATAAAGACTAAAAGAGTCTATGGGCAGCCCAAAAAAAGCGTTATCATCTGAAATCTAACTAATGAAATGTAACGCACCACTGTAAAGTTCATGTGTAATTTTTTATATCTAATTATTTTATGACTATAATCATGCACACCACCTGCTTAATTAAATGCCCATTTGGATTTACTGTATATAACTCTTTAATTTTTTTTTATTTTTTTATTGGATGGACTTAAGTCAATTCTAAGGGGGTAGGGGTGGTTATCACTCACCACCCATTTATCACTCACAACATCCAACCATTATTCCATCACTCACAAACCTTTTTAGTGGAAATGTACATCACTCACAACACCTAACAATAAACCCTCACACCCTTCCATTTATCACGCGTCAAGTTTATCACGGAAATATTGATTCACGCGTTAACTTTGAGGGGTGGTGTTGGTTTGTTTGTTTCCATCACGCGTTGAAGAAAAGTATCACGGGGAAATAGTTCCTCACCCCGGGTCCCCTAAGTTTAGAAGTAGGTTGTTGGACTTTCAAAACTCAAAACAGGTTTCATAGCCTTTTATCATACTAACTTTTGGTGAATCTTTTGTTATCAATTCCACTATTAGCTAGTCTTTTGATTTTGTGTCCTGAACTCCTAATACAGTCTGTATTGGTAATTTTGTGGCACGTATGTGGTTAAGGATGAAGCAACAAATAACTAAATGCAATATACGAGTATTTTGACTCCCACTATAACAATCAGTTTCATAAGAATGATGATTCGTCCGCTATTGTTACCACTAAACATGTATGCCCTTAGACTTGCTACAAAGATAATACCTTTTGAGATTATTGGACTAGGACTTGTCGTTTTTTATCTGTATTTGTCGTCCATCACATCCATTTTCCAAGTCTAGAATTAGTTAATATTGTTCTTGTCTGGGTTATTCATATTATTGTTTGATTGATTCTGGGTTTGTACGTACATCTGGTTTGAGATTAATAAAAGTCTAGACTCTCTGTTCTTGACATTATCCTTTCTTGTCTCAACAGAAAAATAAACACAATCACTATGTTATTAATTTTCGGGATATTCACAAAAATCTGTTTATTTATTTCAACCTACTACACGCTCATACATACATATATATATGTAGCACGAAACCCGGGCCTAACCCAAAACCCGAATAACCGACACTTGACTCGAGTAGTCAACTTGTAATTCGGTTAGGAATATGGTTACATAAGTTAAATTGAAAATAACCAACCCGAAACCCAAAAGAAATAATCGATAACACCTCTAGTGTGAACAAGGCCAATGCATGAAGACAGAAGAAATATACAACTCTAGTTAATGAAATTAGTTTTCAAGTATTCAGTATTTGTGTATTGTTATTAAATAGAGTCATGCGGCATGATGTGAGTTTGTTAATGGAAATAGCATTCATATTGCAGATTATGTATTGATTATTTTATAAAGTCGTGAAACATGTTGCGAAGGGAAATAGCATCCAGATTGCAGATTATGTATGATTATCTTATAAAGTCGTGAAACATGTCGTGAAGGGAAATAGCACCCATCTCGCAATTAATTTGATTTCTCACTGGATCTGTATGGCTTTTATCTTTATATATAGCTTGACGTGACTCAATTCTTAATCAGTGTGATCTTTTTATATTATTATTTTAGATTTAGATTAGATTTAGAGTAGGATTCGATTATTAAAATGACGAAGTCAACTTATTGTAGTTAAAGTGTTATCATCTCAGCTAGAAACATGGTAATTGCACATGATTCGCATGTTACCATTTATAAATATTCCTAGCTAGCTAGCTCACCTTCGTTAAATATTGCTTAAGCCTTGGGGTATACTTTAACTTTTTTTAATACCACCTAGGTGTCACATCACTTACTTTTCTCCATTTTACTTTATCTCACATCAAGGAAATGGTTTAATCCAGTGGCGGAACTAGCGCAAAAAGTTTGGGGTATCCTAATTTTTCTTTTTAGGATCAGGGGTATCATTTATATAACGGCAACGGAGTTGAGGGGTATTTTTACACTACGGAAATGGAGTTAAGGAGTATTTTTACACTACGGAGACGAGGTTGAGGGGTAGCCCGTGCTACCCCTAATAATACTATAAGTCCGCCTCTGGTTTAATCCCCTTAACTTTATTATTTTAATGGTTTGAGTGTAAAAACTTTTAATGGTTTGGGTGTAAAAAAGGAAAACAAATTAAGACAATCTCTTAACATCATGTTAACATATAATCCCTTTAACATCCTTTAACATAAGAAGTGAGGGTTTGCAATGCCGTTTAACATGCCATGCATCGTTAACACCCTAGATGTTAAGTTACACCCCATGGCCTTAGGTACATATATGATAATACTTGTTCAGATTAGAATTATATTAAAACTTCTCTCTACTATTAAATCATAACATTCCCTATTCTCTCTTATTATTATTACTAGCGGTAAGACCCGTGTGCAAACACGGGTGGTTTTTAGAAAACCATGAATAACACATTTAAATAAAATGTAAAGATAGGTAAATAGAAATTGTATCAAAACTTGTTATTTATTATAGCTAATAGACAGCTATAAACATAGATCATCGGTTAATATATCAGCTACATACAATAATTTCCATTCTCGTTTCCAAAAAACGGAGTACCCACCTATTGACAATGTAAACTGCTTATAGACATAAGTACATATAAAAGATGTCTAACAAAACCTTCTGGGGTAGCCCAGTTGGCCAGTCCCACCCAGCCTCTCCCCGAGGTCACCGGTTCGATTCCTGGCAATGCTCTAAAGGGGTGTTGGGGCTCTTCACCGTGGGTATTAACCGCCAGGCAGCTATGGGACTAAGCTAGCTTGTGGAGTGGGTTCATTCCAGCGGCCGGGAGGTCCGTGCAATAACCCCCCCCCCCCCCATATAAAAGATGTCTAACAAACTTAATAAAATTTGAATACAGCATAAGTTTCAACAAACAGTAACTACAAACACACAATCACCTGCCTCAACAACTTTCACCAAAGCTCAATGAAGGTTGATCAGGTCTTTGACTTCCAACAGATGATAGGTCTTCAACAGACTTTAGACTTCAGTAGATTTTTGTGTATAACACGGGTGGTTTCTTAGAAAACCATGAATAACACATATTAATAGAAAGTATAGATACGTGCATAGATATTTTACCAAAACTTGTTATCTATTATAGATAATAGACAACTATAAACATAGATCATCAGTTAATATATAAGTTACATATGAGTATTTCCATTCTCCTATCCAAAAAAAAGGAGTACCCACCCATTGACAATGAAACCTGTTTATAGACATAACTACATATAGAACATGTCTAAGAAGCAAAATTAGTACCACCGAGGAACCAAATGTACAACCACAAACAATCATCACATGAAACATTGTTTATAAATCTTCAATCAACGCAACATAAACTAAGAGACTTTTCTCTTTGTCACGAAATGCACAACTTTTGTTAACTTTAGCAATTGAGTAGACTTGTGAAATTCAAACGAAATTTCATCACCAAAAGCAATATTGCAAGATTTCAGATAACCAGACCATCCAACAATAGCGTAGTTGAATCGAGTATTGGTTTTTTGAGATCTTGTAAGCAGTTCCTGGACTTCACATTCGAGAGTTTGGATCTTGACAAGCTTAGGATTACCAGTATGCAGATCCAATGCAGAGGATACATCTGATGGCAGATGCTAAAAAACAGAAAATTGAATAATGAATTTTATAAAATATTGATATATAACTGAAATTGTTGAAATAACGAAACAAAGTAAGGAGTGGAAAAACTTACAAGCCTGTCTTAAGCGTGTGTGGTGAAGTGTAAGACTGGCTCTGAAGTGGATGATACTAAATGAACCTTTTGAACTTTACACGGTCTATCAACAGCTTGGTTAACCTTTACAATTGTCTTGCTACAAAGATTGCGCATCGTTTCAACCTAAGTAAATTAATTTAGACTATAACAACTTTGAATTCTTGAAATTTTGTAACTTTCTTTATCAACACAAACTATATTCTCAACTCGGCTTTGAATTTTAAGACTCAATCATACAGAAGAATATCAACATATTGAGACAAAAATAAAATGGACAGTGTAAAACTAATAAACGCTTACATTAGATACAACACTTGAAGAGGCAGAAATGTCATGAACAGAAAAATCTTTAGACTGAAGTTGAGGATCGTTAACATCATCAACTATTTTTACAGAATGATCTTGAGGCTACAACAAAATTTTAAAAAACCTTGTTATACTTATTATACAATAAATATATCCGTATATGTTTATATACAATAGATAAGAAAAGTAGGAAAATATAAACTTACAACATTTTTAACATCTGACTCATCAACCAAACGTGCAACCTTTGAATCAATAGCCCATCATCAACAGACTATATTTATAAGAATGATCATATATAAGAAACCATATTTTAAATCATAATAATAAATAAATATTACATGTGTATACATACATTAAAAATATCCTCAAAACTCGTAAACTGCTTAGGATTACCAACCGTGGCTCCAGTCTCATCATCATCTAAAGCAACTTCCCTGGAATCCAGAACTTGTTTGTGTTTAGTCTACAATATGGCATTTTAATAGTTATCAGCATAATATAATAAAACTTACTTATCACTGTCATGTTATCAAACAATGTATTTTAACATCAAATTTTTATACCGCAGCCAATATGTCAAACCCATCATCTCCATAAACCAAATCATCCAAAACAACAACATCAACTTTCTTGAAAGAAACCTCAGTTCTAGTTTCGGGATGGAAAACGAAAAGCTCAAACGTTTTACATCCAATCATGGTGAAAACCAACCAAGATTCAACTGCTATCGGAACTTCTTCAATCACTTTTAACCATCCATCAGTAAAACCGCATCCATTAGTCCATCCTTTCATCATCACATTCCAAAACCTTTCGCCAACATAGATAGTTGCCATCCCATACTCGTAACTTTTACCATAGAATTCTTTCCATAATTTGTAAGCAATTAGCTATAGAAGAAGTAAAAAAATAATTAGTGCAGAGTTACAAATTTGATATGAACTAATGATCAACAGAAGTTACAATAGGTTAGTCAACAAAAGTTAAAATGAGGATTAGTCAACAGGGTTAGTCAACAGGAGTTACAGTATTTACACACAACCTAAATCAACTATTACATACCTCTGTTGCTATCCAGCAGAGGTTTCGTAACAATTGTCATCCATTATGCCCAACAAATGTCGCAATGTGGACAGTTAACTATCAGATATTAGTCAACAGACGTTAAAAGAGTTAGTCAACAGAAGTTAAAAAGGTTAGTTAACAAACGTTAAGATTATAAGGAAACAGACGTTAAAAGGGAAAAAAGATGTTAGCAAGTTGTTGAGCTAGCAAAGTCAACAGAAGTTAAAAAGGTTAGTCAATAGACGTTAAAAGGATAAAGAAACAGACGTTTAAAGGGCAAACAGTTGTTAGCAAGTTGTTGAGCTAGCAAAAAATGTTTACAGTAAGTAACAAAATAATATACAGTTACTTACAGTCATGCCAAGTTGATGTGTGCGGTGTGTTATAAGTTTTTGTGTATATTTTTAGCCCTTTTTAACAGTTTAGTCAAGTTTTAAATTTATAAAACACGATATTCTACTAACACTAACACACATATGGGCAAGTGCACCCATCGTGAGCGTAGTATAGCGTTGGTAAGATACCGAGGTCGTCCAAGGCCACAAGAGCTTTTAATACCGGTTTATCCTCAACGTCTAATCAAATCAAAAATTTTGGAAAAAGGTTTTAAACACAAAAATAAAAACTAAAAATGCTGAAAATAAAAATAAAAATTTAAACAGATAGACAAGATGAATCACTTGGATCCGACTCGCCTTTAGTGTAACCTTTGATGTTTTCCGCACTTTTGCACTTTTTAAGAGATTATCTTAGTTATAGTAGTAGGCCCCTCTTTTGAAGGTGACATTACCCTCAACCCAGTAGTTTGAGTCAGCAAGGATACAATCCTAAAGGGTTGGATTATTGAAAGATAATTAATTAAATTATTAATGCGTAATGTGGTAGGCCCCTCTTTTGAAGGTGACGTTATCCTCGACTAAGTGGTTTGAGTCAGCAGGGATACAATCCCAAGTAGCCAGGTTAATGTATTAATAGTAGTTTACATATGAGGGGATCAAGCCATTCGCACCCCCACCATCCAATACCAGTGGGTATTGAAGGAGGTCCTAGTAAGCTTGACCCAGGTCCTTGCAGGATCTATACACTGACCAAGGCAAGAACCTTACCAAACCATTCCCTTAACCCCCGACCTGCAGGTAGCCAACATATCTCTATATAGACCGTAGAGATATGAATGGTGTAAATCTTTTATTTTATATAGACAGTAAGATAACGCCAAGACACTACGGACAAATGATAAGGAAGTTTCACCTTCAACATAAGAAACTAGTTATTAAAGTAATTAATACAAAACCAAATAAAAAGTGCGAAAAGATTAAAAAACAAAAGTATTACACTAAATGTTTGTCTTCATCAAGTGATGTAAGAGACTTAGGCAAACATGGCCTTTGATTGTCAAGAACTCTTACTATCAATCTTGGATCCCGAGACTACTACACACACTCTATGATGGATGATGGATGATGGTGGTGGATGTGGGTGTTGTGATGGTGGTGGAGTGTGGGTGAAGTGTGAGAGAGGTGGTTTGCCAAGGGATGTTTTTGAAGTGAACCAAGCACCTCTATTTATAGCCTGCACAGAAGCCCGGACACGGCCCCGTGTCCATCCACTTTCTCTTTCTTCATTAATTACAGTTTGTCTGCATTAGTTGACCACGCTCCCATGTCCGCTGGGCACGACCCCGGGTGCAGAAGCATATCCGTACTATCAAGATTTGCTTGGATTCTGCGAATCTTACCGTTGACCACGACCGTGTTAAGCTGGGCACGCCCCCTGTTGGGAAATAGAAGCTTCTACAACTTTGTCTTTTCTGCAGACGCTTGCGCACGCCCCCGTGTCCGCTGGGCACGGGGCGTGTTCAGCCTTCTGATCTGTTGTTTTTGCTTGGGAAGATGCTGTCGAGGGGTCGGGCATGCCACGTTTATTTCTCTTCTTGTATTTATGTTAGATTTAGCTGTATTTTTGCTTCTTTTGTTCATTTGCGCTCATTTAATCCTGAAAATACAAAAGGAAAACAAAAGCACACTTTTTCCAACATTAGTACTAAAAAAATGTAAGAGTTCTCGTAGACATTTTCTTTAAAACATGAGACAACGAATGACAAACTTCAAATAGCTTTCACCAATATAGCATCTTTGGTTTTCAAACAACAATCTCTAACCAACTTTGTCCATCCATCTGTAAATATACAACGATCATCTCTTTTCCTTACTCGTACTAACCATGTTTTGTCACCATCAAGTAGTTCTACAGTTTGACCGTACGGAACCTCCTTGCCCCACCACAAACTCTCAAAATCAAGTGGTATATTCTGCGACAGTAGTTAGCAAACATCTTACATCAAAAATTAATGTACAATCCTAATAGTAGCAAGAAAGTTAAAAACATACCAAAAATATAAAATCATCTTCATTAAGAAATTTTAAAAATGATGGTGTTTGGATGGATGGATTCATATCTGCAATAAAGAATTTAAACTTACAAGTTATAAAGACAATCATGATCCAAGAAAAGTTATAGACAAACAACATCATAAAAAAAAACATCACTAACTTCCCTTAAACTAAATCAGCACTTAAAAAACAAAAGTACCAAATATTAATGGGACTATTTGTATAATCACACACTTAAGGTTTAACAAAAACAAAGCACAAAACGAAAATCATCATCTCTCACAACAGTTAAGCAAATCAACAGCAACCAAAAATTATATGGTTGATTTATCAATCGTAATGTAGAAGACAACATCAAGAAGATGCATGCACAAATTGTCACAAAGAATGCTATCAATAACCTCATTTAAGTTAATGCAGTACTTAATCAATAAAAGTACACCAGATTACAACAACTATTATGGACGAAACAAAGAATATGAAACTTCATTTATGAGAAATACATGCTCATAACTTCAAACAATGATAATCTAACATTTATAATACAAACAATAACTTCAAAGAAACAATACTTGGTTTTATAGTGTGTAATCTATATTATGCAATAGAACCTTTCCGATTTTGATATGAAACTTGTGTGAGAAAACTTCCGAATGTGTCTTCTGATGCTTATGTTCAATAATGGAGATGAAAAGAATATTAAATTGAGTTAATACAGATGTTCCATTTACACTGGTTGGTTGAATTTAAGTTTTGTAAAATTTATACTTTACCCCCTTTTTCTTTAAAATAATGTAATTTTAGCACTGCCTCAACCACTACTTCAATATAAATTTAATGTTAAATAACAAAAGCTTTTGTATTAATTCATGTATTTACATAATTAAAAATAGTTTTTAAATACCGATATTAAAGATTATTATAAGTCAAATAAATAAACAATTACATAATAGATAAGTGTCTTACTTTCAACAATCCCAATACAATTTTTTCTCTTCTTCTCCGGCAAAAAAATTCTACAGTTTCTTCTTCTTCAGACTTGACGACCAGAAGTTTAAACTTTTAGATCAGGTATTGTTTTTGTTCTCTTGTGTATTTTACAGTTATGTTTAGACATTTTCGTTTCAGTTTCTTCTTTTCAAATTATATAGACATCAAAATCATAATCTGCTGATGTTAAAATAGATAAACTTATATGAACTTGTTTTCTTTGTTTTATAATAAGATTCACATGAACTTATTTAGTTACATTTTGATACATTCCATCTAAATAAGAATCTGAGATTTTGTTGTTTCATAAATATTTGGTTGTATATTTTCTGAATGGTTTTAGAATTATTGTATGTACTGCGATGTAGTATTAATATATTTCTTCTATCAATATTAATTTTGATAAAATATTCTGCAATCAGTTTGTAGTACTCATATGTCTGATTTGTAAGTGAATATAGTGTTGATTGCTGAAAAAAATTGAAGTTTGAAGTTGACACAAACATAGATATTTGTAAAGTTTAATGTCATATAATATTTTTTTATTATACAACAATATAAATTTGGTCTTACATGGTGTTAGACTCATATTGTTGGTTGTAGGGACCATATTGAAGTACACAACATATAAGTTAGGTTATATTTTTTTTATACCTTAAATAACATGCTTTTCAGATATAATTGATTTTATGTTTAAGTATTTAATTGTTATTGTATTTTTTACTTTCAGATGGAGTTTATGATAATCATCAATGTCTCTAAATTGACAGAGCTAAGTGAGGGATTGGTAAGCTATATTCTTAGAACAACTTAACTCAAATCACAATTCTGTGCTAAAAACTGTATTTATAATGAAAATATAAAATTAAATGTTGTGTATTTTATATATATATAGGTACTTCCAATGATAATGAGTAACCAATTACCAAGAAAGTGTGAAGTAATAAAGCTTGTTGATTATACGGGATTTAAGTATAAGGTTGCGGTACAGGGCATCGGTCGTAAAAGTAAGAGGATAAACGGGCCAGAGTGGAATCGATTTGTTGTAACTTACAAAAATAAGAATATAGAGAAGCCGTGTTTAAAAAATTGAAAGAAGTAAAATTTGAGATAAGTGTTTTGAACAATGAGGGTTTGGAGGTTAGAAAGGATGCCTCGGACAGAGATTATGTTCATGGTTGCTTGATACAGGCTGAAGAAGAAACATACTACAAGCAGGTTAAAAATTGCTTCCTTGTTTTTATATATTGCTAGTGTTTCTTTTGGGCTGTTAGAAAAACTTCTAATTTATATTTTGTATCGTATACAAAGTCTAATATGACATTTCTGAAATGTATGAAAACTATAGGATTTATCACACAATTTGTTGCGGCTATTGTCAGAGAGGAGATTAAAAATTGATAACTTGGTTGCAAAAGTACATGGACCAAAGCAGAGTAGTAAAGTTGGTGTGTATTATGTTTTCTCTCCTAAAAACGAAAAGGGATTGGCTGATGGTTTTATAGGATCAGGATGGACAACTTTTTGCTTTGAAAATGACATTGAAGAAAGCTGCCAACTGCTGTTTCAATGGATGGGAAGTACTCCTGAAGACCACTTTAACTTCACTGTCAAGATTTTTAACAAAGACGGGATTGGACTTCACGGGGGGGACTAAACATCACTGCAGCCGTAGCAACCACCAACACCGTAAAAGCATCCACATTATAAGAAACAGTTTGAATACCATGTCATAGAGACACATAACCTGGTATTTACATATCTACTTTTAATATGGTTTATTTTACTTATAATGTTGGATTTATCTGTTACTTAAAGTATATGTTGTTTTGAATGAATAACCAAAGAAAGAACTTTCTTTTATAGACGATACCGAAGAAGTTTGTTCGAGAACACCAGCTAAATCAGTACCATAGAGCTGTGTTGTCATTTGGTCATGTGACATTTCTGGTACAGCTGCCTGTAAGGAGAGATCCTAGAAGAGCTGATGACAACACCCGTCTAGTGATGTATTCAAACTGGCAGCGTGGATGAAGCAGGACTATCTATGGGCAAAAAGTTGAGGTTTGAGATAGTCGAAGAAAAAAGTGTGACAGGAGATAAAGTACACTTTAATGTTTGTTGATATAGTCTCTGAACATCTTTTTAACGTTTAATGATTTATGTTTTTGTTGGTATGTTTGATGGACAAATTTCGTCTTCCAAAACTAACTTAAGTTAAGGATGAAGTTATGTAGTGTTAGTGTATAAAGTTATATACTCTCAAAACTTTGTGGATTTACCTTCTTATATTTTGCATCTAAACATTACTATATGGGTATCTTGTAGTTGGTTTGTACTGCATCACATTTTCTGGTCACTCAAGGAAAAGAAATATAAGATTCAAAATTAACAAAATAGTATACAACCTCTAATTACAAATAACAGTCTTTTAAACATCTGCTCCTACCAAAGGGATAAACTCAACATTTGTTTCGTTAAACTTTGCAAACCAAAAGCTCTGTTGAAGCAAAGTCTGTTGAACCAAACAACCTCTGTCGATTAACCAAAAGGTTTGTTGAAGACAAAGATTGTTGAAGCAAAGGTCAGCCAAAGAGAACCTCTGCCTTTGAAGCCAAATGTATGATAAATCTAAGTTCTGTTGTGGATCAACATATATTGCAATTCAATAGAAGATCTTTAACATATGATCTTTAACAGATGATGATCAACAGCTGATAACGTCTGTTGAAGCAAAGTCTATCAGCAGATGCTAATGTAACTCAGATCCTAAAAGTTCTTAGGCGTTAACAAATGTTAGGACACTGTAACGGTGCTTAGCCTCTAACAGATGTTAATGTATCTCAGGCCCTAACAGTTTTCCCACTAACCAATTGATTAAACATACATTCATTCACTAACAATAATATACAACCCTACTACTTGTGCAATACATGAATATCAACAAAAATGTATATAATGTATAATAACAATAATATATAACAAACAAAAGGTTAAATTTACTTGATATTCAAAGTGTAGACATTATATACCAAATCCATCGGTTTTGATGCTTCAAATTGTAGACATTACATACCAAACTTTTAACCACAGTATGTTAAAACAACAGTTAATAGACATAAATAAAAACCACAAGGAGTCTTCAAAATAAGTGGTTTCTACTTATCTCTCATAAGAAATGTTTTTTCATAAGCATCTAATTGTTAACCTTAGACAACTTCTTCTAGGTCTTCTCACATTAGTGGATAGCTGAACAACATTCACAACCTCAACATCTTGAACTGTCCACTTTCCATTGGGACTAGATCCAGAATCCGTTTCAACTTCAATGGCTGAAGAGTCGGCCATAACAGAGACAACATCCTTGCAACAAATCACAAAACAACTATTGATCTCATTTAATAAAATAATGAACTCTAAACACATATTAAACATACTTTCAAAAATAAATACTCACCCTTGAAGTTCGTTCAGAAGACACCTGGGAAGATTCTGAGAGGTTAACATCTTTAACTTCAGCTACTTCTTGAGTAACCTAAAGGATCATAATATATGATATTATATAAAAAAGTGCAGAATCCAGTTTTTGAAACTCAAAAGAAAAATAAATAGATTGAAAAAGTGATTTTATATACTACCTCATTAGCATTTTCATCACCATAACATCTCCACTGTGACAACTGTCATTTTTCCGTACATTCCGTACACTAATTGAACAGTAATCTGTGCTTTAGAAACTATGCATGATCTAATTTACAGGACAAATGAATTTATGATTACTGTTATATACATACAATGGCATTTCATGTTGCAAGACTTTTATCGTTGCTACATGCAACACGATATAGTTCTAATAATGCACAGAACAGAATTGGCATCATTATCAGACAAACTAAAAGCACTGACGAGAGTTCAGTACATAAACAGACAGTGTTTTGAGGCCCAGTATGAGCCAGAGACTAAGTACTACACTAGTATAGTGTGTAGGGAAGTAGGGACCCCAAAACTGCATGCCTAAGTGATAGATAAAGTGCCGGAAAGTGCCTAAAACCCACATAAAGTGCAGAATTCTGCATAAATCAGCAAAATTCAGCATTTTAACAAGTTTATTACATGCAAAAATATTACTAAATGGTCCTAAATGCTTTCCTAAGTGTCGGGAATTAAAAGTATCACAAAGGGGTACATAAAGAACACTAAACGGAATAATTTGACACTTTAATGAACCGGTATGTAACTGAACAACCGGACATTACCCGAAACACCAAGATTATACTAGAAGCACTGTTTTATTATTTTTGAACTAGTTATGATCCCCGAACACTGTAACACCTCGAAAATTCGTGTGCAATGGAATAACGACACGTGTCATGAAAGACAAAACGCGTTGTAAACCCGGATTAAATAAAGATGTTTTGGCAGGATTTAAAAGTGGCGTCATGTTAATTTTTACCTCTGAACACCTCATTGATAAATCCCAAGACCCAAGTTGATATGTATTAAACATCTATTATGTCTTAAAATCCAGAAAAGGGTTGACTATAATAAATTGGAAATGCACGATATGATCCCACGAAGGAAATGAATGATAAACCTTTGTTTTCGGTACTTGTTTTTGGATTCAAAACAAACAAATTAAATTGGTAGGGTATGTAACTATTTTAGACACTTTGTGGAGGTCCCTAAATGATAATTGAGGCCTAAAAGTCGAGACAAGTGGCTACCTTTTCAAAACATGAAAGAACAACAAAAATCTGCCCCTGATGAAGGCCTGCGCATCGTAGCCAAGAAGGCCCTACGATGCGCACGCATGTGCCAGCGACCAGAAAACCTTCTGCAGCCTGTTATGCGCGATTGTGACCATTCTAGCCGGTTTTTGTCACATGTGGACGACCCTTAGGCACCCCCTAAGCACTAGGACAAGTGTTAATCAGTTGTGGATGGGTGCTAGACTAAGATGTCAACATATTGTGGTGCCTAAATACACTATATAAAGCACCTTGTTGCAACATCTTTCCTCACAACTTCTCCTGCATTCTTGGATCATTTCTGGAGCTATCAGCAGCCTCAAGTGATCATATTTAGTGCATTGGACTCTTGTAAGTCTGCTAGTCCTTCTTTAATTAGTTTTAGCTTAGTATTTTAGCTAAAAGTCAAACCGTCGTAATTACGGTTTGACTTCGAGATTAGTCAACAATGGCTCATTCATATCTCGAATTAAAAGTAGTTATAAGTTGGTATTTATGTGGGTAATTGTTGATGCACGAGAATGTCTGATTGACTGCATCTTCATCAAGTCTTAAGTCAAAGTTAGTTAACTTAGGGTTTTAATTGTCAAATTAGGGTTTTATAGTTGATTTCGCTTTAAGGGACAATGTTAGGGTGATTTCGCTTAAATGAACATGTTGATTTCGCTTTAATGGGCTTGACCTATAAGCGAAATCAGATTCATGTTGATTTCGCTTATATGGTCAGGGTCATTGAAGCGAAATTAGCAATAGTATAAATACCTAGCATGTGTTCATTCATTGTAACCATTGGAGCGAGATCAGGTCATTGTTACGGTACTAAAACTCTGTCAAAATTGATTCAGAAAGCTAATAAAGTGAAGGAATTGAATAGGAAAGCTGCTGTTACATTACGCATTCTGATTCCGCCTTTATACGTAATGATGAACTTACTCAACTGATCATTTAGGGTCACGACACGGTCCAACAAGTGGTATCAGAGCTTCAGGACGAGAAGTTCATACTACATCAGCTGATTCGACACTTTTCTCATCTTTCTACTCAATTTCTCTTTTATATTTTCGGTTTTAAACAAGTTTCATCGGACAAAATGAGCTAAAAGTCACGTATATTGAGCGAAACTAGTTGTTAATCAATCCTTAACAATATCAGACCTTAAAACTTAGTAAAAATCAATCAATTTTATCAAAATCTTAATCGGTTTTCGAACAGAATCTTCATCTTTAGATCTGGAACGAACTTACGGTTAAAATTGAACAATAATCATATCATTGTGATCGGATTTAAGTATATTACAACCCTTGAAAGTTTCAGATTGAAATTCAGCGTAAAAATGAGTAAACTCGTGATTCCGCTTCTGTGTACTTTCGGACTTAGCTGATTTCGCTTATCAGGACAAGTTCTGATTTCGCTCATCCGGACGAGTAGTGATTTCGCTTATAAGGACAATTTGCTATTTCGCTCATACGGAAGAGTGGTGATTTCGCTCATACGGACTTTGCTATTTCGCTCAAAGGACAAAGTCTGATTTCGCTTATAGTGACATCCTATTTTCGCTTATAAGGACAAAAGTGATTTCGCTTTTGTGTCACTTTGAGTGATTTCGCTTATCAGTCAATCTGATTGATTTCGCTTCAGTGTCTGTGTTTGTTAAAAATTTCAAAATTTGTCTAAGTGTTTGATAATCTTGCAGGTACATTCACGATGGATGATCTTTTCATGAACCCGTTTAGTGACATGTATGCATTCGCTGGAGATTCCGGAAACAATGATTCTTCGTCAAGCAATGTGAACGAGAACCCGCCAAAAGAGAAGAAAAAGGAAGCTTGGGAATCGGAAAGTGCATTCGGAACGTTCAATAAACCCCCAAAGCTAATGGCTATCGAGGAGTACAGTCGTTGGTCCAGAAAGTTTGAAGATTGGATGATGGCATTCGCGTTTCCAAGTTGGAAAAGTTTGAAGAACGGTTATGAACAAGGAAACAAGAATGGTGAAGTTTTAACAGCATCTGATGAGATTGAATCATTCGTAGCCGAACAAAAGTGTGTGGCGTTGTTATTTCAATTTGTTCGGGAGGATATCATTTCATTGATTGATTATTCAAACGCTAAAGATCTTTGGGCAAAGTTAGAAAAGAAATGTTTAGGAAGTACTGATATCGTGAAAAACAAAAAGAAACTTCTTAGAAAAGAGTTTGATATGTTTGGTTGTCTTAAGAATGAGTCAGTGTGTAAAATGATTGAAAGGTTCGGTCATCTGAAGCTGGAATTAGCAAGACATGATATCAGATATTCTGATGATGAGCAAGTAGACAAGTTGTTCGATTCGTTGCCAGACGAGATGGAGTGGAGATATTATGCTCTCATGCTTAAGAACACTATTCCTTCTGCATTGTTGAAACCAGATTTGGTGATTGAGAAACTTGAGAGTCATGAGCTAGAGTTGAAGAAGACGTATAAAGTTAATCATTCATCTTATCAGCAGAATTTGGATCTATACTATCCAAAGAGCATGATGCCGAAAGCTACTTCTCCAAAAACTGCTTTTTCTGCTGAAAATGTGTCGACAGCCGGTAAAGAAAGTCAAAGTGGTCAAAGCAGTGGAAGTCACAGTGGTTTTCACAGTGGATCTTCATCTTCTGGAAATGCTGATGCAAAGAATCGTTTTCAATGCAACATTGCAATAGACTTGAAGAATGCTAAAAATTTTGATGAAGAGTCGGCAAAGCAGCAAATGATCTTTCTAGCATCGGTGTTGGAATCGTATGAAGGATTGGTAGCTGGGAAGATTGGCAATACAAATCTGACGAAAGAAGATTACGATCAGATTGATCCGGAGGAAATGGAACTGATCGATATTCGTTGGGCTATGGCAAGTGCTGTTCGTCGTGCACAAAGATTCATGGAAATTACTGGCAGAAAAACAATTGGTGGTGCTTCTACTAAGCTGGGGTTCGATAAATCCAAAGTGACATGCTTCAAATGTAAGCAGAAGGGTCATTTCAAGAGAGAATGCCGAAATGCTTATGTTGATGAGTCGGAGAATCCTTTCAGAGATGATTACTACAAGAAGGCGATTTATCACCAGAATAAATCCGAGCCGCCTAGATTGAAGCAGGTTGAAGACAACAGAGATAAATCTAGAGCTCTTGCAGTGATTTATGATGATGAGGGATATGATTGGAGTCAAGAGGTTCTACCGGAAGAAGATGTGGTTGGTTACGCATTCATGGCGAAAAATGAACCTATTCCATGGAAAGATGATAGAACTGAAGAGCAGAAGTATAGATACAGAAAGATGATTTCGGAAAACAAAATTACTAGACTTTCTAGAATTTATTTGGACGCAAAAAGAGCCAACAGATGGGATCCAGACAGAGAGTGTTATTTTGATGAGTATGGAAATATTGCAGTTGATCCCAAAACTCTTGATCTGGAAGTCTTAATCAAGGAAATGAAAGAAAATGATGAGTATTGGCAACACAAATGGTGGGGAACTCCAACTTCGAAAATGATTGAAGAGGAGAAAGAGGAGAAAGAGAGAAAGGAGAAAGAAGAGATAGAAGGAAAAGAATCCAAGAAGATTGATACTGGAATTATCGATACTACGCAGGAGTTGAATGCAGAAAGTCTGGGAAAAATGGCTGACAAAGTGCTAGCTGCCAAAGCACTTGAGGTAGACTCTAACTCCGTGTCTGAGTCAAAAAGCCAGGTCAGTTCAGATGTGTCAACAAATGCGTCAGGTAAAAAGATCGAAGGAAATGCTGATTGCAAAAATTGCAACAAAGAGTGCAAATTTTGTAGCACAGTCACGTATCTCAACATTAAGAAAGTTGAAGATCTGACAGCAAAGGTCAGAAATGTTGAGAATCAGATTCTTGATCGTGACAAAACGGTTAAAGCTTCAACTGAACGGATAAGAGAATTAACTGCTAAAATTGAAACTGATAAAATTGATCATGATAAAATTAAACAAGAAAATGAAAAGTTGATTCTTGAAAACCGTCAGATTTCTGAAAAATTTGAAAAACTCAAAAGCACAATGAAAGATTGTGATGATCGAAATGGTAAAACTTTTAAAGAAAATGAACATTTAAAAGCAGTGCTTAGAGTTAAAGAAGAATCAATCAACAAACAACTGGATGAAATCGCTAAATTGAAACTTAAAGTTCAAGAGGCTGTAATCGAAAACGAGCGAATCCAGTTGAAGCTTAACAGTTACAGCTCCGCAAGCTTTGTTTTGCAACATATCATTCCCAAACCCATCGGGAAAGACAAAGCGGGCGAAGATGTGTATTCTGATGGAACTGGGGTGGGTTTTCATCAAGTACCACCACCTGTTCTTCATAATTACACTAAAAAGCAGTCTGGGTTGGTTGAAATTGAGGAAGAAAAAGAAGTTATACTTCCGGAGAACATTGATGTTACTTTTTCTACATCATCTGATGATAGTGTTCAGACAGAGATTGTTAAGAGCACAGCTGAAAGTGTTTTGAATAGTGATTCAGCTGAAGATGATGGGTGTTTCTTGGACAAATACATTCAGAAATCAAAGTCCAAAAACAACTTAAGTGATGAACAGGGTCTTGTGATGTACAAGATGGCTGGATCTGATAAGTTGTATTCGGACTCTGAGTTTCCAATTGAGAATGTTAATGTGAAAAAGTTGACAAATGTTTTCAAATTGGTTGAAGTTGAGTTGTCAGAAGTGAACAGTTTGTGTCAAACAAAAAGGCAAATGAATTTTGAGAAAGATAAAGCGTATTACAAAAAGCCTGTTGTTCCACCACGTTTTTATAATAACAATCGAAACAATTGGTCTGGTGGTTATAGGGGTGGTAATAGTTATCAGAAAAAGAGTTTTCAAAATAAAAGGTTTGCTGAAAAGAAGGTGTTTGTGAACAGTTCAAGTTCACTTGCTGATGAAGAGAATGAAATTTTTTCAAAATCAAATAAAGAGTTCTTTGAGAAGAGGGTTTCACAACCTCAGTCTGAAGGCACAAGTCGAGTTGATGATACTCGTACATGTTTTAGATGTAACAAAGTTGGTCACATAGCAAGAAATTGCACCAACTCCAAGCCTAAGACTGAAGTTGTTGATAGACAAAAGAAAAAAAGTTGATGTGAAGGGTAAAACACCAATCGTTGTTGAGAAAAAGAATGTGAAAAATGACAACATCAAAGTGAAAAATGAACCCGTAAAGAAAGTTGTAACTAAACGTGACAAATTTTACAAGAGGGTTGCAGTATCTCAACAAGTTTGGAAACCAAAAACTGAAATGAAAATTTCAACTTCTGAAGTGAAAAAGGCTGAAGAATCAATTTCGGTTGATTATGATGCAAATTTTCCACCTTTGAAGGCTGAAAATTTCAAAATTCAAATTGCGAGAGTCAAGGTTACACCTAAGGCTGATGAGGCCTGGGTGGACACCATGTTCGAATAAGCAGTTTGAATTGCCGGAGCTTCCTGGATCGCGAAGCATGAATCGGCATCTTTATTGAAATGTTTTAAAATCAATTTGTGGTATGTGCAGGATCTTCCAAGAGCTATTTCAAGATGGATCATGGATAGTGGCGCATCTCGACATATGACAGGAAAAACCGCGTTGCTGTATGATGTAAGAAACATTAATGGTGGTTATGTGGGATTTGCTGGTCATGAAGGTGGTAGAATTGTTGGTGAAGGAACGTTATCCAATGGGATTGTGACGTTTGAGAGAGTTAACTACATCACTGAGCTGGAGAACAATCTGCTTAGTATCTCGCAGATTTGTGACAATCAGTATACTACTCACTTCACTGATAAAGAATGTTTGATTTTGAAACCTGGTTTTGTTATCCCTGAAGAATGGATTATTATGAGGGCACCTAGAGTGAATGATTTATATGTGTTAGATATGTCTGTAGCAACTACAACTACTGGTCAAGCACATTGTTTTGTGTCCAGAGCAACTGAGAAAGAATCAAGATTGTGGCACCGAAAGATGGGGCATATACATCTTAGAAAAATGAATCACTTGGTGCACAATGATTTGGTATTGGGAGTTAATATCAAAGGTTTTCATCTGGAAGGGGAGTGCATTAGCTGCATCAAAGGCAAGCAGAAGAAAAAGTCACACCCTACAAAGCAAGTTAATTCAGTTTCGAGACCTCTAGAAAGACTTCACATGGATTTGTTTGGTCCGGTGAATGTCAAAAGCATTACAGGAGATTACTATTGTTTGGTCGTTACTGATGATTATTCCAGATTTTCGTGGGTTTCTTTCTTGAAGACGAAAGATGAAACATTTGACAGTTTGATGGGGCTGTTCCGGAAAATTGAGAATTTGTACCAAAGGCGTATCAAGAGAATTCGAAGTGATAATGGTACTGAATTCAAGAACAGCAAGATGGAAGAATTTTGTGATGAAAGAGGTATTTTGCATGAGTTTAGTGCTCCGTACACTCCGCAGCAGAATGGAGTCGCAGAACGCAAAAACCGGACACTAATCGAGACGGCTAGAACTATGCTCGCAGATTCAAAGTTACCGATTAATTTTTGGGCTGAAGCTGTTTCCGCCGCATGCTATACGCTCAACTGGGTTCTCACTGTTAAGAAGTTCAACAAAACATGCTTTGAACTAATCAATAACCGCAAACCGAATTTGAAGTATTTAGAACCGTTCGGGTCACCCTGTACGGTTATAGAGCCTTTTGGAAAGTTTGGTCCGAAGTGCATTGAGGGAATATTTGTTGGTTATTCAAATCCATTGCGACGGGTCTTCGTTCCAAGTGAGAAGCGGATTATTGAAGCTGCAAATGTTGAATGTCAAGGTTATACTATGCTGCCGCAAAATCCTGGTGATTCATGGCGTTATCATTATGACAAACTTTGGGATTCGTTTGACATGAGAGAAGAATCAGAGGAAGACGAAGATTTCTTTGATGAGTTGGATATTTTGCGTGAATATGAGTCGCAGTTAAGGTTCCCAGCTGAGTATTCAAGGAGACCACGGGAAACTTCAAATGATGATGAAGCAGGTCCAAGTAATGTTGGTGAACATGATGATGTCCAACAGAATGAAGTTGCTCAGGATAATCAGTCGGCTCAGAATGATAATCTAGAAGCTGAAAACATGCCAGTCTTTGATCATGGTGATTCAGATTCAGATTCTGAGGGGGAGCAAATTCAGTTTTCAAGACAAACAAACCAAGTTGGTGAACAAGATGCAGAGCAGAATGTTACTAATCTGGAGGGAAATGTAGATGTTCCAAGCGAAGTGATGCCGCGAACTTTTTCATATCATCCAGAGGAGTTGATCATAGGAGATTTGCAGAAAGGCGTTCGCACTCGAAATCAGATTGATAAAGGGCTTACATGTTTTTATACAAAAGTTGCTCCTTTGCAAACTGAATTCTCATTGAGTTGTTTTATCTCGCAGGTTGAGCCAAGAACTTACAAAGAGGCGCTTACTGAAGACTCTTGGATCAATGCTATGCAGGAGGAACTTAGTCAATTCGAGAAATTGGGAGTGTGGAAGTTAGTTGATTTGCCGGATGGTTATAGGAAAATTAACACCAAGTGGGTGTTCAAGTGTAAGAGAGACGATAGAGGAGTTGTCGTAAGGAACAAAGCTCGACTCGTTGTTCAGGGCTTTAGTCAACAGGAGGGAATTGATTTTACCGAAGTCTATGCTCCTGTAGCACGACTAGAGGCGATCAGAATTTTCCTAGCATTTGCGTCTTGGAAGAACTTCAAAGTTTATCAGTTAGATGTTAAATCGGCTTTTCTCTACGGAAAGGTTAAAGAGGAGGTTTATGTCGGTCAGCCACCGGGCTTTACCGATCCAATCCACAAAAACAAGGTCTACTTATTGGACAAAGCGCTGTATGGTTTACACCAGGCCCCGAGAGCTTGGTACGAGACTTTGTCTCAACACCTACTAGCCAACAAGTTCATTCGTGGAAAAGTGGATGCCACTCTCTTCACTAAAGAGGTCGATGGTCATCTTCTGATAGTTCAAATTTATGTGGACGATATAATCTTTAGGTCGACAAATGAAAATCTATGCAAAGATTTTGAATCAGTGATGAAGCAAAAGTTTGAAATGTCATCAATGGGGGAGATGAAATTCTTTTTGGGATTACAAGTTGAACAACTTCCTGAGGGAATTTTCATTCATCAGTCAAAGTACGTTCATGATATTCTAGAGAAATTTGGGATGTCAAGTTCTACTCCAGCTGCTACCCCACTTGCAACAAATCATGGGATTCACCCAGATCTCACCGGAGATAGGGCTGATGAAACGTTTTACCGATCCATGATAGGTTCTTTAATGTACCTAACTGCTTCACGTCCTGATATTATGTACCCAACGTGCCTCGCAGCAAGATTTCAGTCTAACCCGAGAGCATCGCATATGATCATTGTGAAGAGGATATTGCGCTACCTGAAAGGAACTCCTTCATTGGGGTTGTGGTATCCTAGGAAAGGCGATTTTACGCTCGAAGGGTATTCCGATTCGGATTTCGGATGCTGCAAAGTCAATTCAAAATCAACAACTGCAGGATGCCAGTTCTTTGGTCCTAGATTGGTTACCTGGCAGTGTAAGAAACAAACGTCTGTGGCGTTATCTACTTGTGAAGCGGAGTATGTTTCTGCTAGCAGTTGCTGCTCTCAGATCTTGTGGATACAGCAACAGATGCGAGACTACGGTTTGCAGTTTCTTAACACACCTCTTTTTGTTGATAATGAGGCCGCTATAAATATAACAAAAAATCCAGTACATCACGCTAAAACTAAACACATAGAAATTCGTCATCACTTTATTCGTGATTGCTTTGAGAAAAAGTTGATACGAATTGAGAAAATCCACACTGACGAACAGAAAGCTGATTTACATACCAAAGCTTTTGATAAAAATCGGTTTAAATATTTGTTAAAACTGAATGGTATGAAGCTTCTGTCGGTGTCGGATGGCATAATAGGCGTTGATGAGAGTACTGTTGCGGATGAAGACGAGAAACAATCTGCAATGGTTTGTCGAATTTTTACTTGTTTTGGTATTTAGGGGGAGTAGATGTAGATGTTTGTACATAGTTTATTTTCAGAAAATACAAAAACAGTAAAAAATGCAAAAATACAAAAACATGATAAAATGAAAAAGAGCTTGTGTATATAGGGAAAATGATAGTACATCAGCTAGACGATTACAGTATGCTAAAGATTTGAAAAGTATAAAAGAGTTAAACAATCTTACTGATGATGTGTCGATAGGTTTTCACACATTTAGTAGATTTATTCGGGATATAAACCTCTAAAATTCAAACTTGTGAATTCGTGGGGAACACTACTTGGATATATAGGTAACCCCTGAAATCTCGTTTGAAAGGTCTCTTAATCTGATATACTAGGTCTTTATACTCTATGATATCTGGGGTATTATTCCGGGACTTCTACTGAACGGTGGTTCTGACCTAGTCCCTGGCTAATACTTGCTGCAATGCTTGAAACACAGCATTAAACCCTCAGCATGCTGAAACAATAAAATTGATAAATGCTGCTGTTGTAAGCAAAAAGATCCTCTAAAGGGGACACACCGAAAAGTCGAAGCTGATATCTCTCTGCGTATACGGAAGTATCGACCTGAGATCCCTCGGCCCTCGCATACCTAAATTATTTACAGATATCATTGTAGTATTCTCACCTGTAAGACTGATTATTGAGATTCTGGATACGGGAGTATATTCAAGAGGTGGGACACATGAATGATCTAAGTTCTTAATTCATCTAAAATCGTATCCTGAGTAAGTTGAAATGTGTGTGGGAATTTAAGATGGATCAGTATATCGACAATCGAGGTGAATTGTTTAAGTCTGAATATGTAATGTAGCTTAACGGTACTTGTGATTTGTCTGAAAAGCTGATATGATTCCCTAACATGCTCACCAAAAATATGTTTGTAAATAGTTTACTTTGTTTACTTTCTGCAGTTTAAGTTTTCTGTATTTCATTTCTTAGTTTAGATCACTTTGATAAAATCCAAAAAGATTTTATTTCTGCTTTAGTTTCCGACAAACCAAAGTGGAGAGTTGATCGTTGGATTCTCAAGATGTTTGAAGCAGATGCAGGAGATTCTGGACTGAAGAATGAGGAGAGCTTATTTTGTTGAAGTTTGTTTGTGTGAAAAGACAAAACAAGTTCATTAATTTGTTACTTGTTATTTTCAGAAAATGTTTGAAATTGTTGTTTTAAAAATCAGTTTGATTCGTCAAAAGATCAACCAAGGTCATTAATTTGGACTTGGTAGATTAATCAAGTGATTAGGGTCATTAACTTGAACCTGAATACTTGAGTGGATTTCTAAAACTGATTAAGTTTGTGCTTTAATGTTGGAAAGATAAGTTTGTAATGAATGATGTTTGAGTAACAGGTTTGGACTTCATTATTCCCAATGGAAGCTAAATGTCAAAGCTTGAACCAGATTTCTCAGATTCTAGCATATCGAGAGGGGGAGTCTGTGAAAGGGGGAGTCTGGATCAACATTCAAAGGGAAGAAAGAAGTTAGAGCCAGGAGGACAAGATTCTGAAACCTGTGACGATAGAGTGCTTATGATGAGACGACAGAGAGTTAAAGAAAAGACTAAGACTGAAGACTCAGGATCTGAAGACTACGTCAACATCCAAGGGGGAGTCTGTTGATGCACGAGAATGTCTGATTGACTGCATCTTCATCAAGTCTTAAGTCAAAGTTAGTTAACTTAGGGTTTTAATTGTCAAATTAGGGTTTTATAGTTGATTTCGCTTTAAGGGACAATGTTAGGGTGATTTCGCTTAAATGACATGTTGATTTCGCTTTAATGTGCTTGACATATAAGCGAAATCAGATTCATGTTGATTTCGCTTATATGGTCAGGGTCATTGAAGCGAAATTAGCAATAGTATAAATACCTAGCATGTGTTCATTCATTGTAACCATTGGAGCGAGATCAGGTCATTGTTACGGTACTAAAACTCTGTCAAAATTGATTCAGAAAGCTAATAAAGTGAAGGAATTGAATAGGAAAGCTGCTGTTACATTACGCATTCTGATTCCGCCTTTATACGTAATGATGAACTTACTCAACTGATCATTTAGGGTCACGACACGGTCCAATAGTAATAAAACCTCAAAAGGGTTTCCCCTGATCACCACTCTAACCAGGTCAAAAGTCGGGTCAAACTTATAATTAAAAAGTCAACAGGATGCTTAAAATGTCATTTATGCATAATTAGCTATCTAGAACATACACAACCTGTTTGATCATTGTTATAACTTAGTAATTAGTGTAAGAACATGTCTAAACATGTTCAACCCGACTATTTCCTGTTTAGACCCGGTTCGGAACCAAAAGTCACATAGTTTGACTTTCACTTTGACTTTCAGTTCTGACCCGTTAAGGCATGTTTTAGAAATGCCTCAGAGCTTTAATTGGACTAGGTTACTTGTTAGAACAACCCTCTGTGATTACACACCTTGGTTCACTAGTTATCCAATTAATATGCATGTTTCCGTTAATTGCTCATATGTTGACCGTTATGCCCTTATTACCTTAAAACGTGATTTATGAAATGTAAAAGTGTAGAAACCTTAGTTACTAATATATAAACTTGTATGCAAAGTTTGACATCAGTTTGACTTGTAGATTAAGAGTTATGCTCATTATCACAAATTTAAAGCTTTATGTTAATAAAATGGCGTAATTAGCGTATAGCCTAGTTAAGCCTACTTTTTGGTATCAAACTTAATACCCACTGATGAAATATAATATTTTGGGATTTTTAAAGATTTTTAATTAATTTTAGGCTGAGCATAACTAGTAGTCTTAGGCTTAACCCGGTAATTGTCGGTTTTGCCCTTACGGGCCATAAAATGAGTTTTACATATCTAAACGACTCCAAACCTTTTGCTACTGATCACATATGATAAATAAATTATTTTAAGCCTTCTGAAAATATAAAAATATCAGATTTAAGTATCGAACCCGGAAATGGCCTTTAATCGCCTTAATTAGCGTTTTTAACGCATAGTATGTTTTAAAATCATATTGGACATACCCGGGTTGATACCTACTGATATAAGAGGCAAATTATAATATCTTAACAGTAAGCAAAGGTTGATAAACTCAGACTTCAGTTTTGAGCTTTTCGGCTTATGTGAAATTACCAAAATACCCCTACGGGGCATAAATTGGTTATAATTGATAAATTTCACATATGTACTTTATCCTACTGTTATAACTCATTAATTTGAGTATGTTTACTGATTACATCAGACCTGTAACTCAGTTAAACACTTAAACCCGTTTTCAACCTTTAAAATGACCAAACTACCCCCCGGGGCCTAGTTTGTGTTTAAATACGTTTCGGGCATAATGAAAGACATCTTACTGATGTCACAACATATTTGAGGCATAATTAACTTAGGAAACCTGTCTATAGCTCTCTTGAATACCCGTCACGCTTACTACGCGTACGGTTCGGTTTATGTAACAAGTTTACATAAATTAGCCGAAACGGGTCAAACCTTATTGGTTTTATCTCAAAATCCAGAATGTGTATGAAATATTCATTTAAGACAAGTCTTCAAACTTGTCGGGTCTAAACCACATTCTATTCCGGTCTTCGCTTAATCATGCGTCTGAACCGTATATTCCCTTAAGACTAACCGGTCTAAGCTTAGGCTAAATTAAAGACCCGTTAGCATTCTAATTGGTTATTTATACCATCATTCCAGACTAGAGCATTTCGGTAAATGGTACCTACGCTTACTTAAGTGAATACGGCTGAGTTATTAAATTCTTACTATTTAAGACAGGAGCTAGCTCAGGTAAATACTCTTAACTTATTTTCCCTATACGGGCTTGGGATACGGCACTATAAAAGTACCGCTTGGTCGGGTGTATGTAGTCATTTAAATCGGATTGTGATTGATGTATCTACATAACCTGTTTAATATGTATTATTTGGTGTATGGCTTTTGGGGGTTAATGACCATGTCCCGGATATCCTTGGCATCATTTTACGAAATGGCCACGACCTAAGCACGGGGTGTAGGCATACACCTGACAGCTGCATTATGTAAAAACTGGTAATCCACTCCGAGGTATCATCCTTGTGGGCATTATACCGGAACTGGTAATCCACTTAAGGGGATGATAGCCTGTGGGCATTATACCTGTGGCGTGTCAGTTAATCTAGTCCGGCCCTACAAACCGGCCCTAATGGACGACAAATAAGTAAAACTGTATACAAGATTATATACAAATAATTTTCCCAAGTATAAAAGGTTAATTTTGCCTCTGTGCATTTTAATCAAATTATAAAAGATATTTTTGTGCCACGTGCATCCAAATCATTTTTCTTAAACTCTTTTCAAATGAGTCAGTTGAGTGTATTTACCAGTGAAAACTGACGTATTTTTCCAAAAGGGTTAGTGACAGGTACTGAACGAAATTGGCTGGAAGCTCAGGGCGCTAATAATGAATCTTGCAAGTTCTAGGCGTCTAAAGTCTGTTGAACAAATGATATATTTAAAGATCCGCCTGTGGATCCTTTACTTTCCGTTGTAATACTGGATATTACTTTATATTCGGAATGTAATAATAGTTATCTTTTGCTTCCGCTGTGCATTTATATAATTGTGTTGTTTGACTATTATGTTGCCAACCACGTCACGATACTCCCCACCGGGCCCACCGGGCCCACCGGTGACACGTGGAAAGTCGGGGTGTGACAGGTTGGTATCAGAGCCAACACTGAGTGAATTAAACACTAGCCTTTTGTGTTTAATCTCAGTTACACAATTGTACAATCTAAACTTCTGAGTCTAGACTTAACATAGGAATATTCTTAATCCTAATATGGAAATTTTTTGCTTCCAATTTTTTATTATTATTGAATACGTCGCCAAGCGAGGAAGCTGAACTAGGAATTCTCCACACCCGGAGCCTTGAAATGCTGAGCTTCGTACAGCGACCAAGATGAGACGTGCAACCAAGGAGAAAGCATTCAGGAATTGAATGAAGAAGAAACTCATTTGCTGAAAATCGTTTCCTCAATAGTCCTTATAAGGACATATTTATCTTTTTAGTCCCTTCGAGGACAACATTATTCCTTTCAAGTCCCGCTTAGGGCAACTTTATACTTTTATTTTTATATAGTGGAATGATTAAGTTTAAACTTTCATTCTAAACAAGAAATATTAAATAAATGGAAAATAACATTTCCTTTTGCAAGATCTACCATTATATAAAATGGCAAAATCTAAAAAGGACAAGACCTAGTTTTGGGTCTTATTAAGACCGGCCAAGATGGTAGTTCCATAATTAGATTCAGATCCATATTAACACCTCAATTTAAAATTTTCTGCGTTAATTATAAATTAAGAATCTTAAGTGTGAAACCTAGCCTTCGGGTCAACTATAAGACCGGGCCAAGATGGTAAGACCTGTTAAAAAGATTCAAATCATAAATTAAGAATCTTAAGAGTGAAACCTAGCCTGAGGGTCAATTATAAGACCGGGCCAAGATGGTAAGACCTGTTTAAAAGATTCAAATCCCTGTTAACATCTTAAAACATGTTAACACTCCCGGCAGATGTGATTCATTTAAAAAATCACACACGTCATTTTTATATAGGATTCTTCAAAAGATTCCTAACCCAGTTTAATGATCTCTGAATCCTGGGTTTACATCATCAATTAAGATGATCATATTTTTACCATACGTGGTAATATAGTGCCTACGGGCCTTGCTCATTTCTACATGAGCCAAAATACAGTGGTAGCTATGACTCCCTGTCAGAAAAAGGTAATGAACTAGGTTCAAACCTCAAATGCTTTGATTCTCTGAAATCATAGCATATAAATTTATAAATGTCCTTGTGACTAAGCCTGTTGTGCTAATATATTTAAAGGCCTTGATTCTCTGAAATCCTGGCTTATGATTTAAAAATTGTCCTTGTGACTAAGCCTGTTGTGCTAATATATTTAAGGGCCTTGATCCTCTGAAATCATGGCTTATATCATCCCATAACACGATCATGTTATAAACATCCGTTAATGATAAAGTGCCTACGGGCTAAACTTGTTGTCCGATAAGACAACGACAGTGATGGTCTTTGACCTCCTGTCTAAAATATTGGACTATGTCCAAACACAATAGTCCATATGATCAATGCGATCATGACTAATATCATCTAATGCGATGATAGTATTATTTAACATCCCTTAGTGATGTTTTGCCTACGGGCTATAATATATTGTCCAATTGAGACATTGACATTGTTATCTTTACGATTCCCTGTCCAAGGTAGTGAGCTATGCTCAAGCCTAATAGTCTATATGATCAATGCCATCATGACGAAAATCATCAATACGATGATTAAAATTTTTAACATCCTTAATGATGTTTTGCCTGAGGGCTATAATATATTATCCAATTGAGACAAGGCAATTGTAATCTTTTGTGATTCTTTGCCCAAGGGGGTGAGCTATACTCAAATCCCATAGTCTATACTATCATTGCGATCCTGACTAGTATCATCGGTATGATGATCATAATATTAACATCCCTCGTGATGAAATGCCTACGGGCTATACTTTATTCTAATGTTGGTAAGACAAAGATAGTAGTGATCTTTATGATCCCCTGTTCAAAATGGTGTGATTATACCCAAACCTAATAGTCAATATGATCGATGTGATCATGACTAATATCATTAGATACGATGGTTATATATAAACATCCGTTAGTGATGTTGATTGGCTTATTTTCTGCCAAATGAATCGTCTGTCAAGACGATGACAGTAGTAGTCTATGACTCCCTGTCCAAAGGTGAAGAACCACGTTCAAACCTTGAAGCCCTAATATAATAAGATTGCGGCTAATAAATTAAGGACCTTGGTGGTAGACCATCGAGTTATGTTTTAAAGTCATCCATGACAAGCCTATGTGCTATAATTTGTCATTCGTGACAAGCCAACATATTAATGTTAACATTCTTGGTGACGTGCCTTTGTGCCAAATTTGATAAATGACCTTTCGACAAGGCCTTCGCGCCATATGATTACTTACGTCCTTCATGACTGGGCTTTATGCCATATTTTTCTACGTCCATCGAGGCAGGCTTCTATGCCATATATGCATATATATAATAAAAGTCTTGTAAGGCTAGCCTTTGAGCTATTCATGATCGTTCGTGTGCCAAAGACAGTTGTGACATTATGATCCCCTGTCAAGCAAATATTGGACTCGTTCCAAACTTTGAATGCCATTGATGGTCCTTTCGTGACCTAGACTAAATATAATGGAAATACGTTTAAATAACATTCACTATGAATGTTCGGAACAGAATAGCCCATGCGGTTTATGAATGCCGTGGCTAATCTAAGTCAGGTCATCAGGATGATGACTAATAATTGTTAAATCTTGGTGATTGGTACCAAGTTTCGAGTATGGAAAACTCGGATGAGGTCGACGACAGTCGCAATACTATTAATGCGACGAAAGTTAATAAAACTACAAACGTAAACCTCAATATTAATGGAATTAATCTCCAGGCTGTGGTTGACGTAGCAGTTGGAAGGACCATAGAAAGATCATGAAACGATCCGAAGAGCCGAATGCTCCTCGCTCTAAGTTTCATTCAAAACCATGTTCAATTGCTCATGAGAAGAGTTTTGTTCACACTTCGTATACGAAGGATATACCAAAGGAGGAAGATAACTCCCAGAAATCTAAGAAAAAAGAGCAAGAACAAGCTAAATAAAAAGCAACGAAAAAAAAATGGTGAAATTGGCCGTCCCCGGAATCGAACCTGGGTCTAGGCCGCACCCTTTCGCGCGCCTAGCCAACCGAGCTAGGTGCCTAGTTTGTGAAATTTCCATGTTTGGTTAAATATAAGCACATGTACAATAAATCTTCATAAACCATAAGCTTAGCAAACTTTTATATTATCCACAAGGTATAACTTACCAAGGAAACCATAGTAACCAATTCTTATAGTATCGGCAAGGAATCCTTCTGAAAAACTAAGAGTACTCTTTCTTTGCATAGAGTACGACAACATATGTTATTTTAAATTATTTTTTTCATTATTTTCCATCGCCTGCGAATGCCAAAACTATGTTTGATAAAAGTGCCATATGAGGATTGGCGTATCCTAGTGTGTCCCATAGATTACTTCCATGCCTGATCAGTATGGAGGTTTAATACATGGAACCCCTGAGATATCCCAATGGTCATATTGTACTAAAGTCGACTAGTAATATTCAAAGGAGATATCCATAATATAATTTTCCAAATAAATATTCCCTGGTAAAGAAATATGTGAACTCGTAACATGAATGTGTCACCTATTAGACACAAGCATTTATGAGTGAACTGGAGCCTGAGATATGGAAATCTCTATAACCTCTTTGTACCTTGATTTTCTTCTCCTAAGTTTACCCTGTTTACCCCTGGAAGGCAGGTAGAATTAAGATTAACATCCCGCTATGGGCTGGAGTATTGTGAAAACTCCATATTGATTATGGAATAATCGAAACCTTGATTAAGTAGGTTTTAAGACATAGGCTCATATAGCCTGACTCAATATTCTGAGGGTTTTATGTTATTAAATAAGAAAGACGGTTCATATTGCTTATGCATACATACCGCAACCCTAATTAGGCAACGATTAAGAATCGCCATCAGCTGCCCAGGATCATCGATTTGTTCGACTAACTGTAAAGATTAGCTATTTCCTAAAAATTTATTTTTGAGCAATGGTTGGAATAACCATCTCACCTTAAGATAAGCTTTTCTATAATAGCTGTCATATAAGTATCAAGGCTACTCCCTTGAAGACCTTGCATAGATAGAATGTTAAACGTCCATTGATAGGACAATAGCTTGGTAAGTCCAAACATCAAGATCTGAAAGTTGCATTATAGACAATCAATAAGATCACGCAAATTCATAATCATCAGTAAGATGCCAGTATTCGGCAGAAAATTAAGGATTATGAAAATAGCAAACCTCCTAAATTCTTGTTAAGAAATAAGGTTCAACAATAGGTATCACCCTGGAAAGGAGTGATGCGGTTTGGTAAGAAAGGCAAGCTAAGCCCGAGATACATAGGACCTTTCGAGGTTATCGCACGTGTCGGGTCAGTTGCCCATAAGTTAAACCTACCAGAAGAGCTCAGTGGAACTCACGATGTGTTCCACATCTGCAATCTGAAGAAGTGCTTCACTGACGAATCACTGGTTATACCACACACAGATGTGCATATAGACGAGAGCTTGAAATTTGTGGAAAAACCTTTGTCGATTGAAGATCGACAGGTGAAGAAGCTTCGAAGGAAGCATGTACCTATTGTCAAGGTCAAATGGGATGCCCGTAGAGGTCCCGAATTCACGTGGGAGGTGGAATCCACAATGAAAGAAAAGTACCCTTACTTATTTCAGTAAATCTCGGGTCGAGATTTATTTTAAGGGGGTGAGGATGTAACACCTCGAAAATTCGTGTGCAATGGAATAACGACACGTGTCATGAAAGACAAAACGCGTTGTAAACCCGGATTAAATAAAGATGTTTTGGCAGGATTTAAAAGTGGCGTCATGTTAATTTTTACCTCTGAACACCTCATTGATAAATCCCAAGACCCAAGTTGATATGTATTAAACATCTATTATGTCTTAAAATCCAGAAAAGGGTTGACTATAATGAATTGGAAATGCACGATATGATCCCACGAAGGAAATGAATGATAAACCTTTGTTTTCGGTACTTGTTTTTGGATTCAAAACAAACAAATTAAATTGGTAGGGTATGTAACTGTTTTAAACACTTTGTGGAGGTCCCTAAATGATAATTGAGGCCTAAAAGTCGAGACAAGTGGCTACCTTTTCGAAACATGAAAGAACAACAAAAATCTGCCCCTGATGAAGGCCTGCGCATCGTAGCCAAGAAGGCCCTACGATGCGCAAGCAAGTGCCAGCGACCAGAAAACCTTCTGCAGCCTGTTATGCGCGATTGTGACCATTCTAGCCGGTTTTTCTCACATGTGGATGACCCTTAGGCACCCCCTAAGCACTAGGACAAGTGTTAATCAGTTGTGGATGGGTGCTAGACTAAGATGTCAACATATTGTGGTGCCTAAATACACTATATAAAGCACCTTGTTGCAACATCTTTCCTCACAACTTCTCCTGCATTCTTGGATCATTTCTGGAGCTATCAGCAGCCTCAAGTGATCATATTTAGTGCATTGGACTCTTGTAAGTCTGCTAGTCCTTCTTTAATTAGTTTTAGCTTAGTATTTTAGCTAAAAGTCAAACCGTCGTAATTACGGTTTGACTTCGAGATTAGTCAATAATGGCTCATTCATATCTCGAATTAAAACTAGTTATAAGTTGGTATTTATGTGGGTAATAAAACCTCAAAAGGGTTTCCCCTGATCACCACTCTAACCAGGTCAAAAGTCGGGTCAAACTTATAATTAAAAAGTCAACAGGATGCTTAAAATGTCATTTATGCATAATTAGCTATCTAGAACATACACAACCTGTTTGATCATTGTTATAACTTAGTAATTAGTGTAAGAACATGTCTAAACATGTTCAACCCGACTATTTCCTGTTTAGACCCGGTTCGGAACCGAAAGTCACATAGTTTGACTTTCACTTTGACTTTCAGTTCTGACCCGTTAAGGCATGTTTTAGAAATGCCTCAGAGCTTTAATTGGACTAGGTTACTTGTTAGAACAACCCTCTGTGATTACACACCTTGGTTCACTAGTTATCCAATTAATATGCATGTTTCCGTTAATTGCTCATATGTTGACCGTTATGCCCTTATTACCTTAAAACGTGATTTATGAAAATGTAAAAGTGTAGAAACCTTAGTTACTGATATATAAACTTGTATGCAAAGTTTGACATCAGTTTGACTTGTAGATTAAGAGTTATGCTCATTATCGCAAATTTAAAGCTTTATGTTAATAAAATGGCGTAATTAGCGTATAGCCTAGTTAAGCCTACCTTTTGGTATCAAACTTAATACCCACTGATGAAATATAATATTTTGGGATTTTTAAAGATTTTTAATTAATTTTAGGCTGAGCATAACTAGTAGTCTTAGGCTTAACCCGGTAATTGTCGGTTTTGCCCTTACGGGCCATAAAATGAGTTTTACATATCTAAACGACTCCAAACCTTTTGCTACTGATCACATATGATAAATAAATTATTTTAAGCCTTCTGGAAATATAAAAATATCAGATTTAAGTATCGAACCCGGAAATGGCCTTTAATCGCCTTAATTAGCGTTTTTAACGCATAGTATGTTTTAAAATCATATTGGACATACCCGGGTTGATACCTACTGATATAAGAGGCAAATTATAATATCTTAACAGTAAGCAAAGGTTGATAAACTCAGACTTCAGTTTTGAGCTTTTCGGCTTATGTGAAATTACCAAAATACCCCTACGGGGCATAAATTGGTTATAATTGATAAATTTCACATATGTACTTTATCCTACTGTTATAACTCATTAATTTGAGTATGTTTACTGATTACATCAGACCTGTAACTCAGTTAAACACTTAAACCCGTTTTCAACCTTTAAAATGACTAAACTACCCCCCGGGGCCTAGTTTGTGTTTAAATACGTTTCGGGCATAATGAAAGACATCTTACTGATGTCACAACATATTTGAGGCATAATTAACTTAGGAAACCTGTCTATAGCTCTCTTGAATACCCGTCACGCTTACTACGCGTACGGTTCGGTTTATGTAACAAGTTTACATAAATTAGCCGAAACGGGTCAAACCTTATTGGTTTTATCTCAAAATCCAGAATGTGTATGAAATATCCATTTAAGACAAGTATTCAAACTTGTCGGGTCTAAACCACATTCTATTCCGGTCTTCGCTTAATCATGCGTCTGAACCGTATATTCCCTTAAGACTAACCGGTCTAAGCTTAGGCTAAATTAAAGACCCGTTAGCATTCTAATTGGTTATTTATACCATCATTCCAGACTAGAGCATTTCGGTAAATGGTACCTACGCTTACTTAAGTGAATACGGCTTAGTTATTAAATTCTTACTATTTAAGACAGGAGCTAGCTCAGGTAAATACTCTTAACTTATTTTCCCTATACGGGCTTGGGATACGGCACTATAAAAGTACCGCTTGGTCGGGTGTATGTAGTCATTTAAATCGGATTATGATTGATGTATCTACATAACCTGTTTAATATGTATTATTTGGTGTATGGCTTTTGGGGGTTATTGACCATGTCCCGGATATCCTTGGCATCATTTTACGAAATGGCCACGACCTAAGCACGGGGTGTAGGCATACACCTGACAGCTGCATTATGTAAAAACTGGTAATCCACTCCGAGGTATCATCCTTGTGGGCATTATACCGGAACTGGTAATCCACTTAAGGGGATGATAGCCTGTGGGCATTATACCTGTGGCGTGTCAGTTAATCTAGTCCGGCCCTACAAACCGGCCCTAATGGACGACAAATAAGTAAAACTGTATACAAGATTATATACAAATAATTTTCCCAAGTATAAAAGGTTAATTTTGCCTCTGTGCATTTTAATCAAATTATAAAAGATATTTTTGTGCCACGTGCATCCAAATCAATTTTCTTAAACTCTTTTCAAATGAGTCAGTTGAGTGTATTTACCAGTGAAAACTGACGTATTTTTCCAAAAGGGTTAGTGACAGGTACTGAACGAAATTGGCTGGAAGCTCAGGGCGCTAATAAGGAATCTTGCAAGTTCTAGGCGTCTAAAGTCTGTTGAACAAATGATATATTTAAAGATCCGCCTGTGGATCCTTTACTTTCCGTTGTAATACTGGATATTACTTTATATTCGGAATGTAATAATAATTATCTTTTGCTTCCGCTGTGCATTTATATAATTGTGTTGTTTGACTATTATGTTGCCAACCACGTCACGATACTCCCCACCGGGCCCACCGGTGACACGTGGAAAGTCGGGGTGTGACACACCCACTAAAATATCAAGTAACTAACACTTATAACTAATACTTGGGTCTGGATCTTTAATTTAACTAGATGATTGGAAGTTACACTTAGACCCCCCCCCCCATATGTAAGTTGACGGTCACCAAGAGGGTGACCCCACCAAGATTTTCCCAATTCTTCTCTTGATCTTGCTAGATATAATGAATCTTCCTAAGATATATTTAGAGATATGTCTTGTACTATTGAAACATTTAAACCAATGGATAATGGCACTTGATAGATTATAAGAACACATGAACCCTTACACTACACTTCACACCACAACCCCTCCCTCTTCTCCCTCAAGGCTATGGCCCAACACCCCCTCACCACCATCAAATTTTCTAATCCATTCCAAGACTATCCAAGGGTGATCTAAGGTGTCTCGGGCCTATCTAAGAAGGTTGCAAGCAACGAAACTTGAAGGACCTCTCCCGATTGCTTTTGTCCTCCACTTTTGTCATCACACCAAGTCTTCTTCCCTAGCCTTGTGCTAGTTGTAAGACTCTCATAATCCTTGATTACTTCATATGTAGTTGGTTAAAAGATATATTATGTTGTAAATCACAAGAACATTAAAAGACATAAATATGAATCTTGAACATAAGCTTAACATATGATGAATTAGTGATGAATCTATGTTGTTTAGTGTATGGACGATGTTTGCTTGTTATTTACTTGAGAATATAATGTTGATTATCACATGGAGCTTGCTAGATTGTGATTAAACACGTGATCTAGCAAGTGAGAGGATGATTATGTGACAACATAAGATGATCATCCTCTTGTGTAAACATGAACTTGATGAATAAATGATTTCTTGAAAACTAATAAACAAAGTGAGTTGGTAATCTTATGGATCCAAGATTTACAAATGATTTTCCAAAAGGACCAAGTTCAAAAGACGATTTTTAGAAAATATTGGTTCTTACTTAAACCAACACTATTTTTAGTGGTAAAACAAGTGTGTAAATACTTATAAAACAAGAAGATCTCACAAAGAAACATTTTTGTAAAATGTGTTTACAAGTTGTAAACCCCTAAAACTTTCAAGAATGAAGTTTATCAAGAAGTAAATATATTTTAGAGGGTAACTAAGGCTACTATACATGCTACCAAGTTACTACAAGTTTTTTGTGAAAACTCAAGTTCATGATCTTTATGTAGATGGCTATGTTCTAGCACTTGGTAAGTATAATATTGTTTAAGGTTTGATTGTTAATTGTTATAATGATTTTTGAAAAGAAAATGATATGCTTTAATAGCATGGACACCTCCATTTTCAAAGGAAACTATGGCAAAATTTTCTAAAAAAAAATATAAACACTTAAAGAAATATTTTCTAACAAATATTTACTAGTGTATTTTGACTTTGGCTTTCAATATAAACTTTGCCATAATTTTTGTAACAAAAATACAAGTATTGGAGGTTGATTTTGTAAATAAAAATGGATATATATGTATTTAGAATATATATTTGCATTAATAACACATTGTGTGTGATTATTTGTATACTTGGTGTAATAGTTATGTTATTTTAGGATTTAAAGTAATATAACTTAACAAAATACCATGAATCTACAATAATACCAAAAATCACAAGGAATAAATGTAAAGGTTACACACTTAATATTATGAAACCGAACGGAAGTTAAATTATATTTCTTGGAATATTTAGAAGATATATGATTTATTGGAAAAATATATATTTTCTGGACAATACATTAATTTGGGGCAAAATAAGTTATTATATATTTTCTAAAGTAAGACTTGAAAATATATTATTTTGGAAACTACAAATACGAGAATACGAATGCACATATATGAAATACTCCCATCCTTGGGAAGGTAATACGAAAACAAATACTTGGGAAGTATTGTTACAAAATATTGCTTAGCAATTATTCCAAAGTTAAATATAATTCAAAGTTAAAATAATTATTATTTTAACAAGTAATTATAACTTGGGATAACATTGGAGACATAAACGAAATGTAACTCAAAAACGTAAATACTAAGGCAAGGCATAGCCCATTCGTCTAATAGACCCTAGTACATTGTAGGGAGTCGTGTTTGCTAAGGAGATTTGAGTTACGGGTATCGAAGACGCAAAACAGTGAGTTCATGCTCCCCCTTTTCTCTTAACTGTTTTTGGTTTTATAACTCTCGGGGGTGAAATACATGTTACGAATGCTTAAACGGTATGAAATGCCTATGAAATACCTATGAAATACTAGATCATGTGAGCATAAACTTAATATTGAAATGCCATTGATACTTAATTAGGGACGAGGGTTAGATCTAACGGGTATGGCCGAGCCCCACTCATGGTCCTTATGTGATCACTTGAGTGCTTCGGTGTCCCAGTCGAGGGTAATCGACATAGTCGAGGGTAATCGACATAGTCGAGGGAAATCGACATAGTCGAGGTAAATCGACATAGTCAGGGAAATTGACATAGTCGAGGGAAATCGACATAGTCGAGGGAAAATCAACAAGGGTATAAGCCTACTCATTTCGAGTGCTCCCTATCTCCTCACATGCCTTAATGTCCTTGTAAAACACTTATTTGGTATGTTCATACACGCTTTTCATACCTGTTTTCAAAGGAGTCTCTCAAAGGTTTACAAGATTACAAGTACTCACATAAACGCATGAACTCGCTCAACTTTTGTTGATGTTTTCCAAAATTACATGTATTTCAGGTGACAGGTTGGATCTTGGGCGCGAGTGTTGTTTCTAGAAATAGACTTCAAGTTTAGATGTCATCCACTTTTGTTGGTTTGTAACCTAGACGAAGGTTGTGTTTTAAAAACTTAAATAACCGGTGTCTGTAATACTCACATTTTATGAATGGATGAACATCGTTTTGATCATGTAGTTGTTTATTATGATTGAATGCATTGATATTAAAACAGTCACACATCATACGCTTCCGCAAAAGTCAGGGTGTGACAGTTTGGTATCAGAGCTTTGATTGTAGTAAACTAGGATTCCTTCTCGAGTCTAGACTACAATCACTAGAGTTCTCTCACAAAAACAGTTTACAAAAAGGTTTTTCATTGCATTCACGTAAGCATCAAGATCCATGAGTCAAACATTTTTCAAAGAAGAGACAAGGCAAGGACATTAGTAGGGAGGAGAATACCCCCGAAATAAGGTGCCAACTAAGGCATAGTCTACACGAGTTAGACTTTCCAAAGACAAAATGACCCCCCCAAAAACGAGAGTTATATGTGATATGATGCATCGAGATGCCTGTTTATGCTAAGTAACATATTTGTTTATCGATATATACATACGAATAAGTGTACGGAATAATTATTGACGTGAATAAGATACCTTCGACTCCGAATTCTATTATTATTCTTACTCACACGATGAAGCTATTGACCTCGCGTTCATTGCAAAGCTCATGGCTGAAGTGATTACCAAACGAGATTCTGAGCTTGCTCCGTAGAAGATGGCTTCTCTTCCCTCTCGATCGTGAAGGTGCCTAACTACGGTAGTGACGGCGAGGCAGAGGCGGCAACCTCGGACAACTTCTTAATCAGCAGGACAAGGTCCTTGCGGCTTTTGTGAAGCAAGATTTACGACACACTTGACCAGACAAGGAAGATGAAGTATTCATCTTAAAGATGCCCCTCCAACTACCAGGAATTCTCCTTATTCCTATTTCATTTAATCATCGTGCCTATTCGCGCGTAACGATAACGAGTGTTAGCGCGTGGACCACCGCAATGGTCCTTTCCATGACAGAGGTATAAGGACAGTAGTGTCCACTCTTTGGTTGATCATCTACCTGGACGAGGGAAAATTGGGGTAACTGTGCAAGACAATTTATTATTATGGGGGCCCACGTAATAACAACTTGTAGTGCATGGAAATCCTGGTGGACTCTGCGGGTCAGGCTAATGATCACCATCCCTCCAAGAATAACCTATAGGTGTTCACACCTTCATCTGGTAGAACAATACATAGACCATTGCTTTAGCACTTTATAAAGTAGGACACCTGTCTTTGCCTACTTCGTGTCTAACACTTCTACCCGTGTACGAGACGTTTGAGAACCGATATTGAAGCAAGTAAAGGTGGATAACATTCGAAATGATTAAGCGACATTACACTCTCTATCACCCTACATAAACAACCCCCATCTCAGAGAAAATATACCCGTCTTGTAAAGCTATGAAGAAGGAAAACAACTACCACTTCAAGAAACTTGTATGACCAAGTCGGCGTAGCCTCGAGTTCATTTTATCTTTCCCATTACAAACAATAAGCCAAGTTGCCAGGCCTATGTGAAGGCTCAGTAATTGTTCCTCGCTCATACAGTGATGATTATATATGTATGTGATATTGGGTGATTACATGTTTGCTTGAGGTAATATGTACCTCGTAGACAATTATGGAATGTTGTCTAACCTACTCCCTACCATTTTGACAGAAGAGAATGCCGCCCAGACGAGACACAGACACCAGTATGTTACCAAGGACAGAAGCCGAACTTCAAGAACGCATCTCACAGGCAATTGCATGACATGAAGCCCTCCACTTCGTACACAGCGTTGGGCACTTCCGGAAATAACCCTCCAACTGGCTGCACCTATAAACAATTCTTGGATTGCAAGCCATTGAATTTTGATGGCACAGGAGGTGCCGTTGCATTTGTTCGTTGGGCAGAAAAGACTGACTCTGTTCTAAAATGAGCAACTGTTCGCCCTAGCAGAGTGTTACCTTTATCTCAGGATTGTTTTTGGATGGCGCACTCTCCTGGTGGAACCTTCAGGTTCAGACCCTTGGTGCAGATGCTGCTTACGCACTAAGCTGGAACGAGCTCAAGGAAATGATGGAGAAGAAATACTGTTCTAGGGCTGAAATCCAGAAGCTTGAGGTGGAGTTCTAGAATTTGAAAATGGACGGGCCGAAGATTTCTGAGTACGTCCAGCGATTTCACGACTTGTCTAGGGTCGTCCCCTACTTAGTCAAGCCGGAATTCAAGAGGATTGAGCGATTCATTTGGGGACTTGCACCTCAGATTAGGAGCATGGTTACTACCTCAAAGCCCTCAACCATTGCAGAGGCTATCGATTTGAGTGTCACTCTTACTGAAGAAGCTCTACGCACGGGAAAATTTTTGGAATCTGAGGATAACAAGAAAGAGACTCATGTGGAGTCATCAGGCAACAAGAAAAGGAAGTCCTCGAATCTAAAGATGGGCACCCAAGTCAGCTATGGAAGCTCTAAAGCAAACAAAAGAAAGGAAGTGAACTCACCGCGTGGCAAACAAAAGAAAGGAAGTGAACTCGCCGCGTGGCATGATATGATAGTCAGCATGGACTCGATATCCAAGTATAGAGCTAAAGTCGTTCGTTATAAGGAAAATCAGTCGCAACACTCTTGCGAATGATGAAACATTATAGTACACAACCTTTTTGCAATAGGTGCAAGGGTACTAGACCATGGGTTTGCAACATCTCTCATTGGTCAAAGGGACACAGAAGCGCCTCCGAGTAGACTACATGACCTTCCTAGCTCATGTTGCCAATAAGGAGACCTAGGAGCTGGAGCTAGAAGACATCCCCGTGATGGAAGAAGTTCCAGAAGCCTTTTCTGAAGACTTTCCAGAAATACCTCCACAGCAACAAGTGGAGTTAGGATGAACCTCGTGCCAGGAGCAGCACCAGTGCCGAATGACGCCATACCGACTAGCTTCGTCTGTGAAGCATGAGCCTCCGACATAACTGCAAGAGCTGCTAGACAGAGGGAAATTAAGGACATGACATCCATAGTTAAGGACATAAGGAGAAAGTTGACAGTTTCCACTTTGCATAAATTCCGGAAAATTGGATATCAAGGAAAGGTATCCTTTGCCAAGGATTGATGACATGAACAGACCAATCGTCAGGTTATAGTTACCACTCAAAGATCAACTTGAGGACATGATGTCCTCAACTGTGAATACAAGAAGGAAATATCCCTAAAATGACCTTTAGGACTCGCTTCGAGCGTTACGAATTCCTAGTCGTACCATTTGGCTTAACACATGCATCGACAGAATTCGTGGATCTCATGAATCAAATGTGTAAGCCATACCTGGACAGATCATGATTATATTTATTAACTACATTCTTATATGGCCAACGACCAAGGAAGGTCGTGATCGACATCTGCAACTTACCTTGCGACTCTTAGAAAAAGAACAGTTATGTGCTAAGATGTCGAAAAGCGGATTTCGAATTGACATAGTCGAGGGAAAATCAACAAGGGTATAAGCCTACTCATTTCGAGTGCTCCCTATGTCCTCACATGCCTTAATATCCTTGTAAAACACTTATTTGGTATGTTCATACACGCTTTTCATACCTGTTTTCAAAGGAGTCTCTCAAAGGTTTACAAGATTACAAGTACTCACACAAACGCATGAACTCGCTCAACTTTTGTTGATGTTTTCCAAAATTACATGTATTTCAGGTGACAGGTTGGATCTTGGGCGTGAGTGTTGTTTCTAGAAATAGACTTCAAGTTTAGATGTCATCCAATTTTGTTGGTTTGTAACCTAGATGAAGGTTGTGTTTTATAAAGTTAAATAACCGGTGTCTGTAATACTCAAATTTTATGAATGGATGAACATCGTTTTGATCATGTAGTTGTTTATTATGATTGAATGCAATGATATTAAAACAGTCACACATTATACGCTTCCGCAAAAGTCAGGGTGTGACATCCACCAACCAACTCAGCAATTATTACTGAATCATCACATGTTTTTTGCTCGGTATAAACACGATAGTCATTTTTAAGATTGAATTTTGAAACATCAATCTTAAAAGCGACCTTCTTATCAACCAATCGAAATATCTCATGAGGGAAACATTCAGTATCAATTGCCTTCACTTGTCTTTCTCTTATGTCACTCGCCGCTAATCCAAGAAGCTTCTGAACATATCTATCAAACATAACAAAAGAAACACTACCACTCTCATCCTGCACCTTGAACCTGAAATGTATACAAATGCCTAAGTAAGCTCCAAAATTATATTGAAATATCAGTCTCAAACTGTTATTTATATAAATAAAATGTTAAATAATCATCACATTCACTACGACATTTGGGACAAACCAAAGAAGTTGCAGGCAATTAAACAATATCATCCGAAACATTTTCAACATTCTGTAAGTATTCACGTTTAGCCATGACCTTCTTGACACACTTAGGACAAGCAGGATAAAACCAACCATACTCTTCTTGCACAATCTTAATTGTCGCAACCACAACGCAAGACATTTCCTGTAAAAACAATATATCCACTTGTAATCTATAGTTTGACAAACATGCAAGTGATAAACCAAACTATATAAAAAGATGTGAAACCTTTTCTATCTCACTAATCTCATCAACATGTTTCCTCACACCATCTGTTACAAATTCTTAATGCAATGGAAAAACCCTCTGAGACGATAGTATTGTTTGAGAAGTAGAACCACTCCCTTGTCCAAGTTTCAGTATAAGACTTTTCGATACGACAAATGATTAGAATTGGTATACAAATAACATGAAAAAAAGTATCTGACTTGAACATCTATATACAGTAGAAATTATGTTGACAAATTACCTCCTCCTTAGCTGATTAACTTCATCGATTTCTTCATTAAGAAACATTCGTGTTGCAACCTTATCACTTTGAACTATATATTCACCTACATACAAAAGTATATAGATATTTTGTCAACCTGTTATTATATTGCCAGAAATAAAGAGTATAGTTATGATTTGCAGAAAATAACAAAAATTACCTTTCCATTCCTTACACTTTCCATGTTGTATAACAGCCATCACATGCTCATGAGCTAGGGTTTTAGAGATGAACTCCTTAAACTGCAGAGCATAATCATTCCACACAGTACACCTCAAAACCTTACCCCTACATGAAAACAATATTCGTATGATGACAAACTAAAGACTAATATATGACCATTTTTTACAATCTATAATATCAAAACTAAATTGAATGAATAACAACACAAAATGAAAGGAAATTTATGACATTTATTAAAGTAGTAAATGAGCCACAAATTAACTAACATATTCACTTGAAGAATAAATTGTTGATCTCATTTATTACCATGATTCAACATTAGATACAAACACTATTGATCTCATTTATTACCATTACCATGATTCCACATTAAATACCAACATTCTCATCTTATTTATTAACATTATTAAATACAAAAAATGATCTGTACATGACTGAACATGTAAAGGACAACTTACTCCAAGTCTTGAATATCGAAATTGATCTTCTTAGTTTCTTTTGGAGGTCGACCAAAGAATTCAAGATCTCCACTCCAAACCACAGATCCAGCAACATCTATATGAACACATTATACAACAGTAGAAGTAAAAATTTCTAATTTTATACAGAAAAGACATGATTACAAAAATATACACTACCAACACTCAAATAGTTTAACGACTCTCCTTGAAGAATATCTTGATAAGCACTGAAGTTGAAACCATACTCAACACCTTGCCAATCTCTCACATGTGTAACGGTTGTGCATCGATAAAAGTTGATTTTATAATCATGTACTACAACTTTATATAAATCTTTATTTTCACCAACACCAAATTTCAACAGAATCACAACAGCATCTTGTTGAAGCTGTCCATCAAAAACAGGTATCAGATGACTTTTAATACCTGCTTGAATCTTAGCACCCTTAAGAACATTTAAACAAAGTATTTTTTTTAGCATACAAAACTACAGTCTCTGATAGAACGGAAAAACAGAAATACAAATTACATTTTCATCAATGAAGATGAGATCCATTTTATAACCTTGATTCCATTTTCGAATAATCCTCGCTTTCAAGTTCCACATATCTTTCCCAGGATTCAAATCGTTAACAAAACTAAGATTGTTACTCTCAACTAATGTTGACATGCTTCTAATTTAGAATTCGGATTGTGATCAAATTTCAAATTTCAAAATCCAAAATCAAAGAAGATGGAAGTGTGATCAAATATGAAGAGGGAAATGAGAAGAAAAACCTTATATAAGAAGATGATTGACAGGAGTTTGTGAGTGACATGCATTATTTGCAAATTACTTATTCCCATGCATTTTTTAATTTGAATTTGCCGGCAATTAACCTTAAACATCTGTTGATATAAAAGGATTAAGTAAAACTTCAACCTCTGCTAGGTATTAAAGTATAGACGGGTATATATAAGCGGATGTTTACTTTGGCAGAGGTTTAAATATTTCCTTTTAAAGTGATTTCATATATTAAGCTTTATGATGCAATAATGACATAAGAAAAACATTGTTGGACAGCCTCTATGGCTGCCACCTCAGCTTTTCTTATGTCACTTGGTTTTCTCCTTTTATAGAAAGTATAAATTATTTTCTTGAATGGCTTAAATTATTTCAAATCCTTTTTTGATGGGCTCGAACCATTGTCCACAAGTGAACAACACCTTAACTCCAATAAATTTAAATTATTTTTTGTACAAAATTTCATTTTAATTTATGGTTGTAATTTAATATCGATAAGGAAAAATTACAAGTTTTGTCCTTTATCTTTATACCACTTTTCAGGCGATGTCCTTTTTAACGAATGTTGACAGGCTGTGTCCTTTACTAGGTATTTTGTTGCAAGTTTAGTCCTTCACACCCAACCCAGTTAAAAAACCCTATTAATTGTTGACAGGCGGTGTTCTTTACTATGTATTTTGTTGCAAGTTTAGTCCTTTACACCCAACAATTAATAGGGTTTTTTAACTGGGTTGGGTCTAAAGGACTAAACTTGCAACAAAATACCTAGAAAAGGACACCGCCTGTCAACATTCGTTAAAAAGGACACCGCCTGAAAAATGGTATAAAGATAAAGGACAAAACTTGTAATTTTTCCTATCGATAATAATTTAGTTAGTTCTCATTATTACAAAAGACATTTACATAGCTTATTGAGTTTACATTTAACCAATGTAAGAAACTAATGGGATGAGTTTGATTATTTTCAGTTATTAACAATAACAAATATATAACTTAGAGTAATAGGTACCGGAACCCTCGCACGATGCACTCGGTATAGCACCCGAAAAAAAAAATAAAGAAATAAAGTTGTTTTACTTCAAAGAATAAAAAATATTGTGGTCATAAAAAATAAACTTTATTATATGCTGCAAAAGAAACAAAACATGATATTAAAGTGAAAATCATTAATGAAACATGTGTTAAAGCGTGTGTCTAAGATTTAGTAGATATTGACCTCTTAAATTGTGTAAATTTATTTTAAAAATATTCTGTTTTTCTTAAAATTTTATAAAGAGAAATTAACATTCTTCTAATTATGGGTAATTTTAATTATTTTATATAGTATATATATATATATATATATATATATATATATATAGGGGAATGTTCATTTGAGAAGAAATTTAATTTGAGAAGAAAAAAAAGAAAGGGCATATTAGTAAAATACTATTTCAATTATAACGCATATCATTAATTTTTCACTCTTTAATTAATTAGTCAAGTAATCATTAATTATCCTACATATAATCTACAAAACCTACACATATCACAATTTTCCTACATATATCCTACAAATTATAGAATTTTATCCTACACAGTTGAAATTTATCCTACACGCCTCGAAATATATCGTACACAACTCGTAATTTATCCTACACAACTAGTAATTTATTCTACACTTTAATTAAGTTGTTTTTTTTAATTTGGAAAAAATATATATTTTGAAAAGGAGTTACAAATTTAATTTAGTTAGTTATTAAAGGAGAAGAATACAAATTAATGATTTATGTAAGTTTACCAATATACCCTTATATTAAAATTAAATGCAAATATTAAATGAAGTAAAATGAAGCATTCTTATTGGTTGAAACTTATTCTTTTTTCTTCTTACCAATATACCCTTATATATATATATATCATCTTTTACTTAATTGAGATATTTTCTTTATTTAACACGTGCAATGCACGGGTCCAAAACCTAATTATTTTATAATTATAATCATGCACACCACCTATTTGATTAAATGCCTTTGTGAGTTCTTGTTTCCCATTTGGATTTACTTTTCACTTGTATATAGCCCTTTAATTTTTGTTTTTGTTTTTTATGGGATGGGCTCAAATTAATTCAATGTTCAAAAGTAGGTTGTTGGACTTTCAAAAGTCAAACAGGTTTCATAGCCTTTTATCATACTAACTTGTGACAAATCAGAATTTTCAGGTTAACTCTGTTAACACAACTCCATAATCTTTAACAATATCATACACATTCATTATTGCATTACACTTGATTAAAGTTAATTAAGAGTGTCAGATAATACACGAACACCCACATAACGGAAATTTGGTGAATTAACCAAAATACCGAATCGTACACGAACCTGTCTCCTAACGTTGGTAATTAAGTTAAATAATAATTCCAGAAAGGTTAAATGAATATATATAAATGTGAATTTATATGATTTTCAGTATCCACGTGTATTATGTGTAAATTACATGCATTGAGTGTTTTTACATGTAGTTGTTCGGTTTCATGTTTTTCTTAGTTGTGGTAATTTTTAGGAAAATATAAGCTTGGGTAATTCTTGTAAAAATAATATGTTTATTAGAGAATGGGTCATAATTTTATAAAAAGCCCAAATGAGAGTCCATGGACTCCCCCGTGTAATTAGTTTTTATAAAAAAAATATATAACCCAACCATAACCCATCAAAAAAATCGTCCCTTCCCCTCCCTCTCTCCTTCTACGACTTCAACCACACACACACAAACCCTAGTTGCCTCTTGAAGCTTGATCTTGGATCTTGTATGCAATTTTGATCATTCCCCTACACTATACAACGCAAATAGTAAGCAACTTCTCTTCAATTCCATGTTTTCAAGTTTTAATTTAAAGTTATCACAAAACCCTATTTTTCAAAAAGAGTAAATTGCAATCAAATATGATTTTTTGATGGTTATTTGTGAATTGATTATGACATTAGTGTTTTTGATACATGTTTTAGAGCAATCAATTTTGGATTTTGATGAATTGTGTGAACTTTTCTAAAGAGGAAACTTTGATAATTTGGATTTCTTTATATGACTTTGTAGGATGATTTGGATGTGTTTGATGATTAGTCCATGTTAGTATATGGTTATAATGAGGTTAGGAATCAATTTGCTGATGAGAACTCATAGATGCATGATTTTTCATAACTTATTAAAACATGAAACTTTGTTGAGTTTGATTGATGAATCTTGAGTGGTGGACTTGCATGAGTTTGTAGGATGTCACCATTAGTTTCTATGGGTGATATAAATGCTATATGATGCATGAAAGGTGTTAAATTGTGTTTGTGGTTCATGACTTGCCAAATGTGGAAATCTTAGATACATTGTATGATGAAAACTTGAAAGATTTACATTGCATGAACTTATAGGAAAATTACTATAGAAAATTCCAAATTTTTTTTGATCATAACCTGCATTTACCGAGGCAAAATAGGGTCATTCTTGAATTTAGGGTCAACTACTAAGTGTTAATATAATCCACAAAATGTTTTGTACTTTTTCATGAAACCTAACTACGATTTTTGAAAATTTTTCGTGTTGATGTGTAAAGCTGAGTTTTCTGATCAGAAAATAGGGTTCTTGACGAGAGTTATAACTTGGTCAATATTTGGGATTAGAACCTGAAATAGTTATTCATACGTGCTTATAATCATGTTTAAAACAAGTTCGGATATGAAAACGAACAAGAAAACAACAATTGCCAGTTCCGTAGTCTGTCGCGGGCGGCGACAGACTTGATCTTAGCTCTCGCCGCCAGCCACAGCTCGTGGCGGGGTGCGACGACCTCCGTCTTCTCCGTCGCGGGGCGCAACGGTTTCATTTTAATAGAAAGTTTATTGTTGCTGCTGCAATCTATGCCCAACTATGTTTTTAACTAGTATCCAACTTCAAATTAGCATAACTTTTGATCTAGACCTCCGCTTTGTGTAATTCTTTTTCCTACGCGACCGTAATTGGATTCTCCATCTTATGGAGTTAAAACCTGATATCTAACTTATCAAATTATAGAATTTCAAGCCCTCGGCTTGAAATTATTTTACTAAAACTTTTGACCCGTTTAAGTTTTAAACCACTAACTTGTTTCCAACTAATCAAAATACATTCTCCAATGCGTTTAACACAAATTCTTTAGCTTGGGTTCATAATTCTTATGAATTACGCAACTAGTGCGCAAGCTATGCGCATAGATTCGTTTTGACCCGTCTAGGGGATTTAAGCAATTTAGTCTAAAACTACCTCTTTTCTTTTCACACTTCGCAATTCCCTATCTAAAGTATCTACCTATATTCCATAATCACCATACAAGTTCCTAAATAACCCATATGGGTCGTTCGCCCAATTCACCCGTCAAGGGCTTTTTGGTGAATTTTAGTCCTTTATTTTACGACGAAGGACTTTTGCTAGTATTTGACCAAAATATCACTTCTACTAAAATTCTAAATATGAGTACCTGGCTCGGGTCATAGCATCGACCCGTTTACGTACTTTTTGCTTTAATTTTTCTAGTTAAAGCATCGCAAACAAATGTTATTTTATGTGAACACAAAACTCAACAAGTAGTCGTCAGTTATAATTGTCAAATGGTATTAACACACCATTTGACCCGTTTAGTCGACATAACCATTTATCAACGTATGATGGTATATTAATACCATCATGCCCCTTGAACCTATTCCGGTTCGCGTCATGAGTTCTTATTACTTAAAAGACAATATTCTTAAATTGTTCAACCCGTTATAACTTTTACCAAATGGTGTCTTTGTTTTGATCGCTATTATTTTAACTATTTATTTGACCCACTTGGTTGTCGAGTGAATTCCATCACTTCAATGACATACCAAACACAACCATTTTTGCTATATCAACATTACACATATTTTAACTATTTATTTTAACCTGTTTAGTTGTCGAGTGAATTCCATCACCTTAATGACATACCAACGTGTCACACCCCGACTTTCCACGTGTCACCGGTGGGCCCGGTGGGGAGTATCGTGACGTGGTTGGCAACATAATAGTCAAACAACACAATTATATAAATGCACAACGGAAGCAAAAGATAAATATTATTACATTCCGAATATAAAGTAATATCCAGTATTACAACAGAAAGTAAAGGATCCACAGGCGGATCTTTAAACATATAATTTGTTCAACAGACTTTAGACGCCTAGAACTTGCAAGATTCCTTATTAGCGCCCTGAGCTTCCAGCCAATTTCATTCAGTACCTGTCACTTAACCTTTTTGGAAAATACGTCAGTTTTCACTGGTAAATACACTCAACCGACTCATTTGAAAAGAGTTTAAGAAAATTGGTTTGAATGCACGAGGCACAAAATATCTTTTATAATTTGATTAAAATGCACAGAGGCAAAATTAACCTTTTTAACTTAGGAAAATTATTTGTATATAATCCTGTATACAGTTTTACTTATTTGTCGTCCGTTAGGGCCGGTTTGTAGGGCCGGACTAGATTAACTTACACGCCACAGGTATAATGCCCACAGGCTATCATCCTCTAAGTGGATTACCAGATCCGGTATAATGCCCACAAGGATGATACCTCGGAGTGGATTACCAGTTTTTACATAATGCAGCTGTTAGGTGTATGCCTACACCCCGTGCTTAGGTCGTGGCCATTTCGTAAAATGATGCCAAGGATATCCGGGACATGGTCATTAACCCCCAAAGGCCATACACCAAATAATACATATTAAACGGGTTGTAAGTACATCAATCACAATCCGATTTAAATAACTACACACCCGACCAAGCGGTACTTTTATAGTGCCGTATCCCAAGCCCGTATAGGGAAAATAAGTTAAGAGTATTTACCTGAGCTAGCTCCTGTCTTAAATAGCAAGAATATAATAACTCGGCCGTATTCACTTAAGTAAGCGTAGGTACCATTTACCAAAATGCTCTAGTCTGGAATGATGGTATAAATAACCAATTAGAATGCTAACGGGTCTTTAATTTAGCCTAAGCTTAGACCGGTTAGTCTTAAGGGAATATACGGTTCAGACGCATGATTAAGCGAAGACCGGAATAGAATGTGGTTTAGACCCGACAAGTTTGAAGACTTGTCTTAAATGGGTATTTCATACACATTCTGGATTTTGAGATAAAACTAATAAGGTTTGACCCGTTTCGGCTAATTTATGTAAACTTGTTACATAAACCGAACCGTACGCGTAATAAGCGTGACGGGTATTCATGAGAGCCATATACAGGTTTCCTAAGTTAATTATGCCTCAAATATGTTGTGACATCAGTAAGATGTCTTTCATTATGCTCGAAACGAATTTAAACACAAACTATGCCCCGTAGGGGTAGTTTGGTCATTTTAAAGGTTGTAAAAGAGTTTAAATATTTACCTGAGTTACAGGTCTGATATAATCAGCAAAAATACTTATTTTTATAAGTTATAACAGTAGGATAAAGTATATATGTGAAATTTAGCAATTATAACCAAACTATGCCCTGTAGGGGTATTTTGGTAATTTCACATAAGCCGAAAAGCTCAAAACTGAAGTCTGAGTTAATCAACTTTTGCTTACTGTTAAAATATCATAATTTGCCTATAATATCAGTAGGTATCAACCCGGGTATGTTTAACATAGTTTTTAATACATACTATGTGTTAAAAACGCTTATAAGGCGATTATGAGCCGTTTACGGGTTCGATACATAAAGCTGATATTTTTATACTTCCAGAAGGCTTAAAATAATTTATTTAATATATCTAATCAGTAGCAAAAAGTTTGGAGTCGTTTAGATAGGTAAAACCCATTTTATGGCCCGTAAGGGCAAAACCGACAATTACCGGACTAAGCCTACGACTACTCGTTATGCTCAGCTTAAAATCAATTAAAAATCTTTAAAAATCCCAAAATAATATATTATATCAGTGGGTAAAGATTTGGATATCAAAAAGTAGGCTTAACTAGGCTATACGCTAATTACGCCGTTTTATTAACATAAAGCTTTAATTTTGCGATAATGAGCATAACCCTAAATCTACAATTCAAATTGATGTCAAACTTTGCATACAAGTTTATATATTAGTAACTAAGGTTTCTACACTTTTACATTTCCAAAAATCACGTTTTAAGGTAATAAGGGCATAATGTCAACAGATGAGCAATTAACGGAAACGCGTAAACGAATGGGTCAATCAATGAACCAACCACAGAGGGTTATGCTAACATGTAGCCTGGTCCTAAAGAAGCTCTAAGACATTTTCAAATCATACTAAAGCGGGTCAGAACTGAAAGTCAAAGCGAAAGTCAAACTATGCGACTTTCGGTTCCGAACCGGGTCTCTACAGTAAATTGTCGGGTTGAACATGTTTAGACATGTTCTTACACTTGTTACCAAGTTATAACAATGATCCAACAGGTTGTATATGATCTTCAATGTTAGTTATGCATAAATAGCATTTTAGTCTTCCTGTTGACTTTTTAATTATAAGTTTGACCCGACTTTTGACCTGGTTAGAGTGATGATCAGGGGAAACCCTTTTGAGGTTTTATTACCCACATAAATACCAACTTATACCTACTTTTAATTCGAGATATGACTGATCCATTGTTGACAAATCTCGAAGTCAAACCGTAGTTACGACGGTTTGACTTTTAGCTAAATAACTAAGCTAAACTCAATTTAGAAAGGATTAGAACACTTACTGAAGTCCTAAGCTTGATTAGGGAACACTTGAGAGGAAGTTGAGCTCCAGAAGTGGTCCTCAAATGCAGATGAAGGTGTGAAGAAAATGTTGCAAGTTCATGGCCTTATATAGTGGATTTAAGCACCACAATTAATTGACAACAAGGTCTAGCACATCCCACAACTGATCAACACTTGTTTCTAGTGGTTAGGGGGTGTTTTAGGGGTCAAGGGATGTGGAGAATCGAGTTAGAATTGATCAGATTGCACTCAGCAGGCCAAAACTCAAAGAAATCGAAGCTGGGCACCCCTAGCGTGACGCTAGGCCCCCCTCGCGTCGCGCTAGGCCCCTTCTGCACAGAATCAACATTTTTAGATTTTGCTATTTGATCCTTGCCCCTTCAAGACTCGATTAGGCACTTGTTTATTGCATTATGAACCCTCACAATTGATCTATAAGGGCTTTAAAACATATACCCACTTTGTTAAGTCCCCGGTTAACTTAATTGTTACCCGAAAGGTCCTAACTTCCAACGTTTACGCTTTAACCCCTCGTACACGAATTTGATCATAACTTTCTCATACGATAACAAAACTTTATGAAATTTTAATTGTGCATTCTAGTGAGCATAATTAACCGTTACAAAGCTTCGGGTTTGTCAAAAGGTCACTCAGAGGTATAACTTAAACATGTTGACACATTTAGCCCCTGTAGTTTGTAACCTCTCACTTTTAGCTTCGTATGATCTATGATTTATTCGTTTGAAGGTATGAGCATCTTGTAGAGTTAATATACAATATATTTATTCACTGTTGACATTTAGAATACGTATATTCACATACTTTCCATGATTGTCAACTTTAGTCCTTCTATAATATTTCTTTCACACGTTCAACATTTGACACGTGTCTACACATTATAGGACGTGAATTTTCGAGGTGTTACACAACGCAACCATTTTCGCTATATCAATATTACACATATTTTAACTAAGCTTGTCTACATAAATGTAACGGGATGACAAGTCGCGTACCTTAGATCTTCCCTTTATGCCGCGTATCCCTCCCAGCTTTATCGCCCGCCTTCTCGTTGGAGTCGCCTATAGTGAACAACCCGGCTAATTATTAAATTGCCACTTTAAAGCATCTATATCATCCAATTTTGTCAAGAATCATTGCATATGATTCTTTTCAAGTTTTATCATACTTCTATAGCTTTATGTTTTCACTTAGGCAATTTATCAAACACCTTGTGGGCATGATTTTCATACTTTCATCAATTTAGCTCCTAATTAATTTTTAACCAAGTTTTATTCACAACAATCAAACCCTTGGTCTAGTATTCATGAACAATATCACTATCTTGCATCATAACATCAATTTTCTCGCAATTTAACATACTAAATCATGTGTTCATCACAATGATATAAAAACCCACTTACACATATATGGGTGGTTATCAAATTCCTATTTTTCAATCTTAATTCATCAATTTTTCGACTAGGGTTTGTTCCTAGACATGAATTCATCCTAGTTTCACCTAAACATCAATCATGCAAGCTCGAATTTCGATTTCATAAGTTCATCAAGAATTTGAGATGGAATTAATGAAATTTGACATACCTTGTGATCCCCTAGGCTTGGTGATCACTAATTTCAACTTGGTTTTCCATTTAGACTTGATTTGCCCCATGAACTTGGTTGATTTTTGGTGATTTAGGGTTCAAAGGAGAACCCTTCTCCTGCGTCTGTATATGTATCGACCAAAACACACACTTGTGTGTGTGTTTTTGGTATTTAAGTTATTTTTAATAACTCAGTTTCAGCTGGCCACTTTTAGCCCCTCTAGTTTCTAAAGTTATAGAAAGGGTTATTAACCAAGCTTTCCTTGTTGTTTTTAAGGTACATAATTAACTAGGTTGATATTCCTAGTTACTTGGTGGGTTCGGGGAAGTTATAACCCGTTTTATTTTAAGTCCTGTTAACTTGGGCCTTTATACTTGTTTTCCTCAACAGCTTTTATTCCCTTTTTATTTAATATTAGGTTTATTTATTTAATTCCTAATACTTACTGGGTTAATTTTACCACTAATGGTATTTTACTCGTTTATTTTTGTTAATTTAATATAATTAACAAACCCGTTTTTGGGGTGTTACAAGTCTACCCCCTTAAAAAGGTTTCATCCCCGAAACCTTATTTACGTAGTTCTTTAATTTAGACTAAACGAACTTAGTTTCATTTTTATGATATTCATTCTTTCGGTGTCTTTTATGTGTAAGTCCTCACGGGCCGAGGCTTTCACCTCTTATTATTATTTTTTATCCTTATCGCCTATTTGACCGATTTGTCATTTGACCACTCAGTCGTGTTAGTCGTCAACATGTTTACTTCATGTTAATCCTATATTGACAAGCACTTTGCACAATTCATGACACTATCTTGCCTCTGTATCGATTTACCGGCTAGACTAATTAGTCACCGTCACTTCACACCCCGTCACCCGGGTATACTACGTTGCCATCTCCGGCCTTATGTGTGTTTATGGTTTCCTAAATCACCTTATACTACTTATGTTTGTTAAAACGTTGCTTTTGACTAAAAACTAATTTTTTTAGTTTACGTTTTCTCTTTGTCTTACTTCTTTCTCTCATATCTAGGAATGTTACTTCCGAGGATTTATTCTTTCCATTATTATTTAATGCAGGGAATTACAACTAGTTCACACGCTTAACCCAAATAACCCGTAGGTTCTTTCATTTAGTCTCGTAGGCTATTTCTTTATATTTCCACCTTTTTTAAGGTGAGACCCAACAATTCGTTTCTTTTGGACTAATCTTCCGACTTTATGACTTCTTACGTCATTTACACGTCAGTTTATTCTATGCTTACCGTTTCTCGGTTCATGCTTATATTTCTTTACAACCCATTGCCCGGGTTCTTTTATCTTAATGTTTTTAGCTTTCCGGTTTCACTGGTTTGCGTTTTCCTCACTATATCAAGCGTTATTCCTTAATTAACTCGTTTGACTCATTTTGGGTGAAATTTTATCACTTATGAATGTTAAACTTCATTCTTTATTCGACCGTCCAACTTTGAAATAGTTAAACGTAATTATCAAAATTTATGTCTGCAAAAATCTTGTCGTCCTTTAGTCATGACTCTTAATCCGAGTCTTTTGACTTTTAATCCGCGTTCCCGTCTACCTCTAAAATTCTACCCATCTATCGGGTATTTTTCCGAAATCATTTTTTTTATTGCAACTCTTCCGGTATGCATTAAGACTTCGTTTTGATTTATTTGGTCGTCTTAGCGAATTTCATTGCTTTTATTTGACCAAGTCTTTTATTCTGTATTCTACCCCTTTGACTTGTCTGTGTGAATTTCATCACTTATGACAGTCAAACTATATCCCCTATGCCTTAGCATTCTTATTAGTTGGTTTGTATTTTTATTTACTTTGATTCATGTCCCTTCATTCGGGCTCGTTGTTCTAATGTAATACGCTTCCGTTATCAGGCTTGCGTTTGCATTTATTATCAAACATCTTGCTTCTTTGATTCATTTGGGTACCTTTTTAGTTCGTCCCATTCATCCCGTGCTTACTACATCGGACGTAAATGTGTCTATCATAAGAAGTTCATGGTATCATGTGTTCACTACTAACTTGGCCAGAGTAAGCGGTCAACACATGACACGCATGACCTTTTCATAATTTTCACATCACGCCCTATGTAAGTAACGTCTCTGTTTATTTCTATATCATTTATTTAAATTGGCATAACTTTATTCAGTTGCTATTTAATCAACTAGTAGTTTTACCCGTTTCATTCTTGAACATATAAAATGTTTTCCTTTTTATCTAACTATTATATAATCACATTCATTAATGTGATCGTTACCTTTCTCAATAATATTATGTTGAGAATTTTTTACTTGGATATTCACTCCTGCCCAAGTTTCCACATGAACTAATCTTGTTATTGCATTGTTATTCATCATCGTGAATAACACATGTTTTTATTTAATTTCTCTTGGAAACATCATCCTGAATAGATATTCTATTAAGGTTTTTCCAAGTTTTTATCTTATATATACAACAGTCAATCTCTACGTACTTATTGCGTGTTACTATTTGTGCAATAGATCTAAAAACGTGCACCTGGTAAATGCTTGCCTTAACGGGCTTTCCTTGCTACTAACCTTACTCGTGACTGTTACGCGATTTAGGTCCTTGGCGAGTATGCTCTGCTCGTCATACTTCGGACCGTTCCTCCGTCATATCCGAAATTTGTTCGACTCTCGTCACCTTCAGGTGCGAATGTCCTTCAATTAAAACATTCACAAAAGTTAGTAATGCCGACATCAATAATCGCCCGTATTATAATACGAGGCTTTCTGGTATACGTGTCAACGCACGTAATTTCGTTAACTATATCGATCCTTGATCGATTTAATTGGGCTAACGTGTATTACATGATAATTCTATATGTTATTCACAACACTTTAATCATACTAAGCCATTACTATATACATGTACTTACCGGATTTGCGATCAAGCCTCGAACCGAACACTTTATTCTTTTAACCTTGAGCTCTGATTACCAACTTGTAACACCCTTAATATTATTTAACGGATTTCGTATAATTAAAAAAAATATGTAATTATGGATACACATGTGACAACCCTCACCAAACCAGGTATCCGTACGAATTAATTAGTATTTAATTAATGCTTAATTACCGTGCTTGCTTACAGTTGTGATTAAACTGCTACTTGATTTTTGATGCACGAAATCACACAGAACATTAGTGACAACCTTGATTACTGTCACTCCATTATTCACACAGAACATTAGTGACAACCTTGATGCACGAAAGCACAGTAGCACAATGAACGGATAACCCAGTATACATGCTGACATAACCAGCATCAGACAGGCACTGTCTCTGAGGCCAGTATGAGCCGGGAATAGTTTACTACACTAGTAGGGAGTGTAGGGAGGAGAGGAATGTAGAACTGCGTCACTAGGTGATAGTTATAGTGACCGGATGTGCCTAAAACATGTGTTAATTACAAATTCCTGCACTTTTATACAAAAATTCAGCTTTTTAGCAAACTAGTAAAGTGCAAAAACATGGGAAAATAATACTAGACACTTTCCAAAGTGTCAGGAATTCATTGTGTCACTAAAAATAATATTAACGACACTTTAAATGCTTATTTAGCACATTAACGGATTAATATCCAACCGAACAACCGGACTCTACCCGGAACCTAAAAATATTGTCAATGACACTATTTTTCTTTTTCTGAGCTAGTTAGGGTACCCGAACACCCTAACACCCGTTATACCAAATAACACTCTAATAAATTGTGTAAAGTCCCTAATTAGTCAAACTAGTGCTTAACCTTGTCATCAAAATCCAACTATTAACCCACCCCCATGAATCCGATCGGTTTCCTCCAAGGGAACACACATTTTCTCTTCTTGATTATTATATTGTCTTTGTCAAATATCTAAATGACACTTTATCCCATGGTTAATTGAGTTTGGTGGTTATTAAAAAGGTTTAGAGGTCCACCATTATCATTCATTCAACAAATCACTCAACAAAATTTCACTTTCTTTCTCCCTTGTCTTGCTTACGGCCGAGAACCACAAGCCACCCACCATCCATTTCAAATTTGGTTCTTGCTATTTTACATACTTACAAGTGTGATAGAGCTCATACAAGGAGAGCCGGTGCTTACGGAATCACAAGGACCTCTCTACGACGCTATTAACCACCCATTTTTCGTCTAGTTTCTTCCCTAGCCTCGAGCTAGTTGTAAGTGTTCTAAATCACCCTCTTGATCTTGCTTTTAGTGGTTAATAAGAGATTTGTTGGTTAAATTCCAAGAACATACAAGAACAAAATTAAAAGTCTTGTAAGAATGATAAAATTGATGGATAAAAAAAAGAAACTAGTAGTATAAAACTTATGAAACTTGTTTTGTTATGATTAATTTATGTTGTTTGATGCTAGTAGTAGAAATATTTCGTCATCTAACCGGACTAGGTCAAGTTCATGAAACATGAACTAGTGTTATGTAAAGTGTAAAAGTGGTAAAATGTTGAACTCTACTACTTGTGAACATGAACTTGTGTAAAAGTGGTTTTTCTTGTGAAATGGAGTTCAAAACTAGTAGATCTATAGATCTACGAGTGGTATTTTCGAAGAACCAAGTGTAAAATGCAAATCATGTTTTAAAAGACGAGTCTTTCATAAACTAAAAGTATTTTAGTAACTAAACAAGTGTGTAAAACACTTGTGTAACATAAGATTTAACAAAGAAATATTTTCGTAGATTTCGACTAGAAGTTGTAAAACTTCAAATTCCTTAAAAGTAAAGTTTTTAAGAAAACGAAGTTATTTTTAAAGATAACGAGATCTACTAAAAATATTGGAAAGTTACTACGTATTTTTACACAACCTGCAAGTTCGTGTGTTTGCGATTTATGTATACTTTTGACAGGTTTGAATATTGTTTGTTGATGATGGAAAATTGATTGGTTGAATTTTTAAAAGAAAATGATTCGCTAGTAAGCGTGGCCACCTCCGGTTACAGAGGAAACTCTGGCGAAATTTCTCCAGAAAATAACACTTAGAAAACATTTTTGGGACAAGTGTTATAAATATATTTTTAACTTGTTTTCCAAATAAAAATTCGCCATGGATTTTTATTACAAAATCTCCAAGTGTCGGGGGTGGGATTTTCATAAATAAAACTTGTTAAAATATATACTTAGAATATATATTTTTCATCGTAACACTTGTGTGAGTTTTATGATTATTTAGTGAACTACATAAATATTATTTTTAGAGTAAAAATAATATTACTCGAACATACTGAGTATTAACGACCCCAAAATATTACTAACGCCTTCACAATAAATATTTAAGTTACACCGGTATTTTTATTACCACGCGAACTGTAAAATGTAACTTACGTATTTTTCGGAAAATAATCTTAAACGTATATTTTGACAAAATATTATTTTGGAAATCGTATGGAATAAAATATAATATTTTTGGGAAAAATATGTATATTTTGGAAGTAGAATATTTTAGACGAATGAATAAAAATATATTTTTTTAAGTGAGACTTAATAATATATTTCGAGGATATAAAAACGCACATGTATTAATACCCCCATCCTTGGGAAGTAATATAACTATAGATAATTAAGAAGTGTAAATACGAAATAGTTGCCTAACTATTTCCCAAAAACGTTAAACCTTAAGCCAAGGCACGGCCGTCCGTCTAATAGAAGTTAGTACGTGTAGGTCGTCGCACAGCAGGTTGACTAGGAGATTACTAGTTAGAGACGCACTTCGGTGAGTTCATGTCCCCCTTTTCTCTTAACTGTTTTCAGTTTTTATACTTCGGGGGTGAAATACATGTTACAATTATTAAGGACATTTTTATACACGGTATGGTTAGCTTAAGGAGGGTTAGGACGTACAGGTCATGTGAGTGGGTAGGTGGAGCTAAAGGCCATTAATCCTCGTTGTAGGACCGAGGGACATTAGTGATAGATCTATTTGGGTGTAGCGAGCCCCACTCCTGAGTCCGCAGGGTGGACCAGGTGGTGACTAAGTGCCCGACGCACAAATCCGCTAGGGTTGAGTCTTCCTGCATCACTTCACACATATCATTTGTTTTGCAACCCAATGGTGATCTCTTTTTCCTTATTGCTACATACCAGGGACATTTTTACATCGGGACGTACTTAAACATTTTTACATTGGGACGTACTTTAAAGGTTTTACATACTCACTTTCACATGAACTCGCTCAACTTTATGTTGATTTTTCAACTTACATGTATTTCAGGAAATTAACGGATCTGGCTAAGTATGCAAGGGTATTAAGCTGCGTAAGAGTTACGAGGTCATCCACGTTTAGGGATTGTGACTTTTACTTGGACGAGTCGCAAGTCTTAAACGGTGTTTATTTTATGTTTGTGGTTGTGTCCTTCGAATAATGTTTCTATTTTGTTGGGTTGTAACTCGTTGCATGTGTCAACTTTAAACAATGTTGTGGTATTATGTTTTAAAACTTTAATCAATGGATGATCTTCATGGTTTTATTTGCATATAGCTTTGTTGTGATTAAGCTATGGTATTAAGAAGTCACACCATAATAAACCCACGCTTCCGCAAAAGCCAGGGTGACAACACATATATTGAAAAATACGGGTTTATACAAACCTTTACAATTTAAGAACATTACAATATAATGTTATTGAGTTCGCCGTTTAAAACTAACGACGAAACTATGCTCAAAAGCTTGTATCTTAATCGTGTTCGGTTTCTCGTTGAGCTTGAAAGTCATCTGGCTTCCTAAGTTTGACCTGCATTTCATAACCATGAAATAGTTATTCATACGTGCTTATAATCGTGTTTAAAACAAGTTCGGATACCAAAACGAACAAGAAAACAACAACCGCCAGTTCCGTAGTCTGTCGCGGGCCACGACAGACTTGATCTTAGCTCTCGCGGCCCGCCACAGCACGTGGCGGGGTGCGACGACCTCCGTCTTCTCCGTCGCGATGCGTGACGGTTTCATTTTAACAAAGAGTTTATTGTTGCTGCTGCAATCTATGCCCAGCTATGTTTTTTAACTAGTATCCAACTTCAAATTAGCAAAACTTTTGATCTAGACCTCCGTTTGGTGTAATTCTTTTTCCTACGTGACCGTAATTGGATTCTCCATCTTATGGAGTTAAAACCTGATATCTAACTTCTCAAATTATAGAATTTCACGCCCTCGGCTTGAAATTATTTACTGAAACTTTTGACCCGTTTAAGTTTAAAACCATTAACTTGTTTCCAACTAATCAAAATACATGCTCTAATGCGTTTAACACAAATTATTTAACTAGGGTTCATAATTCTTATGAATTACGCAACTAGTACGCAAGCTATACGCATAGATCCGTTTCGACCCGTCTAGGGGATTTAAGCAATTTAGTCTAAAACTATCTCTTTTCTTTTCACACTTCGCAATTCCCTATCTAGAGTATCTACCTATATTCCATAATCACCATACAAGTTCCTAAATAACTCATATGTGCCATTCGCCCAATTCACCCATCAAGGGCTTTTTGGTCAATTTTAGTCCTTCATTTTACGACGAAGGACTTTCGCTAGTATTTAACCAAAATATCACTTCTACTAAAATTCTAAATATGCGTACCTGTCTGGGGTCATTGCATCGACCCGTTTACATACTTTTTGCTTTAATTTTTCTAGTTAAAGCATCGCAAACATATGTTATTTCCTGTGAACACAAAAATCAACAAGTAGTCGTCAGTTATAATTGTCAAATGGTATTAACACACCATTTGACCCGTTTAGTCGACATAACCATTTATCAAAGTATGATGGTATATTAATACCATCATGCCCCTTGAACCTATTCCGGTTCACGCCATGAGTTCTTATTACTTAAAAGACAATATTCTTAAATTGTTCGACCCATTATAACTTTTACTAAATGGTGTCTTTGTTTTGATCGCTATGATTTTAACTATTTATTTGACCAGCTTGGTTGTCGAGTGAATTCCATCACTTCAATGACATACCAAACACAACCATTTTCGCTATATGAACATTACACATATTTTAACTATTTATTTTGACCTGTTTAGTTGTCGAGTGAATTCCATCACCTTAATGACATACCAACGCAACCATTTTCGCTATATCAATATTACACATATTTTAACTAAGCTTCTCTACATAAATGTAACAGGATGACAAGTACCTTTGATCTTCCCTTTATGCCGTGTATCGCTCCCCGCTTTATCACCCGCCTTCTCGCTCGAGTCGCCTATAGTGAACAACCCAGCTAATTATTAAATTGCCACTTTAAAGCTTCTATATCATCCAATTTTGTTAAGAATCATTGCATATGATTCTTTTCAAGTTTTATCATACTTCTATAGCTTTATGTTTTCCCTTAGGCAATTTATCAAACACCTTGTGGGCATGATTTTCATACTTTCATCAATTTAGCTCCTAATTAATTTTTAACCAAGTTTTATTCACAACAATCAAACCCTTGGTCTAGTATTCATGAACAATATCACTATCTTGCATCATAACATCAGTTTTCTTGCAATTTAACATACTAAATCATGTGTTCATCACAATGATATAAAAACCCACTTACACATATATGGGTGGTTATCAAATTCCTATTTTTCAATCTTAATTCATCAATTTTTCGACTAGGGTTTGTTCCTAGACATGGATTCATCCTAGTTTCACCTAAACATCAATCATGCAAGCTCGAATTTCGATTTCATAAGTTCATCAAGAATTTGAGATGGAATCAAATAATGAAATTTGACATACCTTATGATCCCCTAGGCTCGGTGATCATTAATTTCAGCTTGTTCCGTTTAGACTTGATTTGCCCCATGAACTTGGTTGATTTTTGGTGATTTAGGGTTCAAAGGAGAACCCTTCTCCTGCGTCTGTATATGTATCGACCTGTGTGTGTGTTTTTGGTGTTTAAGTTATTTTTAATAACTCAGTTTCAAGCTTGCCACTTTTAGCCCCTCTAGTTTCTAAAGTTATAGAAAGGGTTATTAACCAAGCTTTCCTTGTTGTTTTTAAGGTACATAATTAACTAGGTTGATATTCCTAGTTACTTGGTTGGCTCGAGGAAGTTATAACCCGTTTTATTTTAAGTCCCGTTAACTCGGGCCTTTTATATACTTGTTTTCCTCAACAACTTTTATTCCCTTTTTATTTAATATTAGGTTTATTTATTTAATTCCTAATATTTACCGGGTTAATTTTACTACTAACAGTATTTTACCCGTTTATTTTTGGTTAATTTAATATAATTAACAAACCCGTTTTTGGGGTGTTATATCTCACAAAATACAAAAATCGTCCTTTATGTTGAATAGATTGCAATATGTGTCCTTTGTCTTCAAAAAGTACAAAAAACGTACTCGATGTTTGCAAACCGTTGCATGTTACGTCCTTTAGCCTAACTTAGTTAGTTTTAATGGTAAAAACTGAACAAGTAGACCCCACATGAGGGTATTTTGTCATTTTACCCTAAATGCTAAAAATAATAATCATAAAAACAATAAACAAAATAATTATGTGTAAAATTATATATATACACACACTTATAAATATATACACAGACACCACTTATATACCTCTTTCTCTCTCCCTAACTATCCTACCACCACCGCCACTACCTACCTGCCACCACCACCACTTCCCCGGAAAACCAATCGGCCCCACCAATCTAGGGTTCCGGTTATGTATCATCGCTATGGGTAAGTATCATCGTAAGCTGTTGAAGTAAACAGCCAACTTCTGCTGAGAATTCAAAGATTTCTGTAATTTAGATTTCAAAGGTTCAGATTGAGATTTCAGATTTCTGTAATTCAGAAACCAGCTTTCTGAGATTTCAAGGATTAGATTTCTAGAGTCAAATTTTTGGACCAGAGACCATATTTCTGCGATTGAGCTAAGATCTTTCATAAGCTTTCTATTCACATCAGATTCACCATCATGGTTCGTTTTTTACCCGATTTCGAACATTTCAGTTGATTTAGAGACCAATAAGTTCCTTTGAAGATCTACGTTACTTACATCTGCATCATCAGAAAATCGATGTTGTTGGTGGGATATAAAATCTAGGGTTAAGGATTTTTGGATTTGATGTTGGTCGTGGGTTTCAAAGGCGGTCACATGTAGTGCCGTGTGGGGATTGGTTTGTGGAGGTGGGTGGTGGTGGTGGGTTTGAGTGGCGGTGAGAGGTGGTGAGGGGTGTCTGGAGGTGGCGGTAGGTGGGTGGTGGTGGGTTCGAGTGGCAGGTAGGCGGTGGCTCCGGTAGTGAGAGAGAAAGAGAGAGTTGAGATGGATAAAGAGAGAGAGTTTATGTGTGTATGTATATATATGTATGTATGTACGTATGTATGTATATATATATATATATATATATATATATATATATAGCATACATATAGGATAAGGATCGGTTATGAACCACCCTTTATTGCGAGAACCGCGAGAACCAATGTGAACACAAGCAAAAATACCTAAAAATACCTAAAAAACACACAATTTTTTTTATTATTTTGGGTAAATTACACTTTTCGTCCTTTATGTTTGTAGCGGGTTGCAATAGATGACCTTTAACTTCAATAATTACAGTCACAATCCTTTATATGAAAAAATCATTACACCTTTCGTCCTTTAATACTAACCAGGTTAAAAATTTAAGTTAAATATTTTCACTAAAGGGTATCATGGTCATTTCACGCTTTTATTTAAATTTTTCTTACTAAATAAAACAAAAAATTACATATATAACATATCTCCCCCAATTCCTAACCCTAATCACCAACCTCCACCACTAATAAATTCTCGAAGGTGGGTATTCTGATCTTTTTCCCTTTTTCCTTAAAACTTATAAGAAAATCTGTATAAACATTTTATCTGTGCAGGAGGTTTAAAAACCGGAAGAAGTGAGGGGAGGTGGAGTTGTGGTGCCGGAGATTAACAGGCCACCTTCAAGATCATCCCGCAAAGGTCCAGGACAGCTACATTTATGAAAATCTATATTTTGTTGGCATGTATAGAGTGTAAATTGTTGTACATCGTATCGGGTTATCTTTCTCATCAACTTATGAAGGCATTGGATTTTTTTTGTTATCTTTCCCGATTTCCAGAACGATGCTTGGAACAAGACAGACGTTTGCTCTTTGTGGTTGTGTTATTTTTATTGAAAACCGCAAAGCGTGTATTATAAGAACCCTCCTAAATTTTTTTCGACACCCTAAAAATATTTAGAATGCCCCAAAATGTCTTAAAATACACCCCGTATGCGAAAACCGAGCCCAAAATACCATATATGATTAAAGATAAAATAAAATCAAGTTTTATTTGTCGCTCGCGGGCCGCGTAGACCATTAGGGTCTCTTACGCGGGGCGCGACAGTTGGTCATCAGGGCGACACCCTGAGATGCCACGTGTCACCGTTCGTGTCGACCCTATAGTGCTGACCAGGCCAAGCCAGGCCCTACCAACCCTACTATGCGGGCCGCGTAGCCCTTGGCTACGTCTTACGCGTGCCGCTAGGGAAGGCGAAAGGTCGCCTATATAAGAAGGCCCTCAGCCTTCAGTTTTCGTCGTTCATTTCTCAATCTCTCTCCCTAATTTCTGCATAGATAAAATAATTATCGGGCATAATACCCCCCCTAAATAACGAAGTTCTGCCCTGTTGTAAGTATCATAACCCCGACTGCGTATTAGATACGCTGCCCGATTGATCCAGGGTTCCGTAACGGCTGTCGTGGTTCTACCCGACGTAGTCGTTGGAATGCCATCTCGGGGAGGGTATTGCTAATGTAAATATTGGGTTATTATACTAACACGTGTGCATTTGTGTATTTAATAGATAATCACCAGGAAACCCTAAAGGAAAACCTAAGACAGCAATGTGAGTAATCTCCTTTTTGTAAACTGGTTTTATAAACCCTTAAATATTTTACAATGTGATTAAGCAGTAATTGAGTCTTTGTAATTCTTCAATTACTGCCGGTATGTTGGGGTTTTGTATACAAAATATGGAACACGTTACCATTGGACAAAGAGTTAGCCAATGTGTAATATGACCCACCAGTCAGGATTGACAATACTAAATGAGTAATTGTGTAGATGTAAACATTGTAATCGCTCTCAATACTGTTAAATGATAAAAATCTTCTTGATTAAACTGGGATTCACTCACCAGTATTTCCCACTGACAAAATGTTTTTAAACGCGTTTCAGGTAACAAAATGTGAAAGCCAACTAGAAGCTAGCTGGATAGTACTGAAGGCTTGGAAAAGTGGCTATAAAAGTTACCTAAATAAAGAAGATGTTTTATTTCAATAAAAAGGGGTTTACCCCTATAAAACAGTTTGTAATGAAAACTTGGGTTTTATCCCAATATGTTTATTTATATAAAATATGGTGTTTCACTCAGATAAAATATTTCCTAACTACGGTCCTGATGTAAATTCCGCTGCCAAATTGATAAACACCGATACCACCAATACTGATTCTCGCGGCCGCCCGTTCCCGGGACAGATATGGGGCGGGGGTTGCGACAGAAGGTGGTATCAGAGCTAAGCCACTGATTCAGCCACATAAGTGTTCTGCTGACACCAAGATATTATTCAATATGTTAGGAAATAAATTACGGAATACGTGTATAACTGTATTTTATTGTTGTGTGTTATTTGACTATTTGTTAGTTTACACTATGAGCGACCAAGGACCTTCCGACGCGTATCCTCAGTTGTCTAGCTCGCCTAGAAGCGAAGGAACCTCTTCACAGCCTGCCCTCTCAGGGTATTCAGCTGATAATGAAGACGGGATATTCGTGTTTAAGGCTCAGTCTGAAGAGCCATTCCCTCCTAAAAGGAGAGGATGGTTCAGTAGAGGAGCGCATGAGCGTAGGAAAAGAATGAAAAAGTTGCAACAACAGAGAGCCTTAGCAGCCGCTAAAAGAGAGACAGATGCCCACACACAGGATATGCTTAATAGGAGTTTAGCCAATTTCCATATCCTAGCAACCACAGCTGCCGACCCTAACCTGGAGCAACTGATAGCACCCCAACCATTACCATTATTCCCTACCCAACCAATGGAAATAGAAAACAACCCAGAAAATCAAATCCAAATGCATGATTTTAACCCAGAGGAGATACCTAGGATACCAACACCTAATCCCTTAGACCCAGACTACGACCCGTGGTTAGATGAGCATAGGGATTACCAGCAGCGATACCCCATACCAGAAGATGAACCTATGCCGAATCTAGCAGCCTACCCAGGTTTGGACCCTCTAGATCCCTACTATGATAACGATGAATACATTAGAGAAATTCTAAAGAATCCATACCCGTACCAGGAACCCATGCCCCAGTTCCCAAACCCAGTCCCAACACCTGCACCCCCAATGAGTGAAGAAAATGTGCAAGAGCTCTGAACTTTCGGAGAAGATATTTTAGAAAGTAGCGAGAGGATGAGGCAGGTCGGAGAGCGACTCGTCTGGAAGTACAACGAGCGCAATATGGAGTTCTGGATGAACCTATATCAGTGAAGGTGATGATGGAAATACTAATAAAAATAATATATATAATATGTGTGTATGAAAAAAAAAATATATAATAATAATATAACTATAAATGTCTACTAGTAGTGTAACTTCAATTTCAGTTGTATTGTAATTTTTAATTTCCAGTATTGGTTTGTATTAGATGCATATTATATTATAAGAAAGAGTAAGTCGCAATGTTCGACGTTTTTTATCAACACGCATGTTGTGTGATTGGTTATATTAAATATTATCTTGTGATATTAATACGTGGTAAGTGTTTAAAATTCAGATGGAGAACGAAGTGAACCAGGAAAACCAGAATGATAATAACCAGAACGACAATAACCCGAACAATGATAATCCTAACAACAATAACAATGGAAATTAAGTGGATAATAGTGCCATCCAACACATAGTGGCACAAGGAATCATAGATGCAATGCCATTTATTATCCAAACTGTTAAGGAAGCTGATAATAAGAGTAAACATAGCAGTAAGCGACCAACTGAACCAGATGACAGCGTAAACAATGGACCCGTACTTCAAGTGCCCATTCCTAAAAGAAGAAGAACCATGTCTTATGGTTGTTCTTACAAAGAATTCTGGTCCTGCAAACCAATAGAATTCTCGGGCAATGAAGGACCCATTGCAACTCTACGCTGGATAGAAAAGACTGAGGCTGTCTTAAAAATAAGCAAGTGTGCGGAAGAGGATAAGATAATGTTTGCTTCTAATCTGTTTAAGAACTCAGCCTTAGAATGGTGGAACACTATCCTCCATTCGAGGGGAAGTGATAGGGTCTACAATATGGAATGGGAGGAATTTAAAAACATGGTGGAAAGAAAATTATGTCCTCCCAATGAAAAAGAACAGATAGCAAATAAATTTTTAAACCTTAGAATGACTGGAGTGGATAGTAAGGGGTACACTACATTATTCTTTGAATATGCAAGAATAGTACCAACCCTTGCATCACCTGAACCAGTATTAATCTCCCGTTACATCTGGGGATTAATCAGTGAAATTAAGCATGTAGTGAAGGCAGCTAGACCCCAGACCATAGAAGAAGCTGTAGAGCTAGCAAACACCTTGACAGAAGAAATAGTGCGTACATGGGAAGAGGATCAAAGGAAGAACCTAGCTCAGAGGCTTACCCAGGAATTCCATTCTGGAATTTCCAACCGTGGGAAAAATGTAGGTTATACTTCTGCACCTTACTGCAAGTATTGCAAAAGTAAGCATTCCGGAAGATGCTCCATATATTGTAACTTTTGCAAAATATCTGGGCACAAAGAAGAAGACTACAGGAAGAAACCTAACAACAGGATATGTTACAATTGCGGAGAACAAGGTCGCATCAAACCAAACTGTCCGAAAATAGCTCTAGCTACGAACAATAAGACTACCAAAAATGCTAGAGCATTTGTTCTAACGGCAGATGAAGCCAAGATGATTCCGGACATGATAGGCGGTACGTTTTTAGTTAATGATGTTTTTGCTAAAGTATTATTTGACTCTGGTGCGAACCAAAGTTTTATTAATACTTCATTTTGCAAACTTCTCAATCAACCATTAACTAAACTTCCACAAGAATGTTTAGTAGAGACAGCAAAGGAGAAACCGTTAGAATTTCTGAAATGGATTGGTTAATATCCAATAAAGGCAGTATTTTATGTGATCAAAAGTCAATTCAAGTAAATTCACCAAAGGGTGAAAAGATCACAATTAAAGGAGATAAGCCATCTAGATCCACGAAATTCATCTCTGTGATAAAAACAACAAGTTATATAAGAAAAGGATCTTTAGTGTGTTTGATTTCCATAATAACTAACACTAAAGGAAAAGAATTGAAAGATATTCCCGTAGTATCTCAGTATCCAGACGTGTTTCCATAAGAATTACCCGGACTACCGCGGATAGAGAAGTTGAATTCAGAATCCACCTGCTACCAGGGACAACACCAATTGCCAAAGCACCTTATCGTTTGGCACCCGTAGAAATGCAGGAACTGAAGAAATAGTTAGACGAAATGTTGGAGAAAGGATTCATACAGCCAAGTTCATCGCCATGGGGAGCACCAATTTTATTTGTTAAAAAGAAAGACGGATCTATGCGTATGTGCATTGATTACCGTGAATTGAACAAAGTCACGATTAGGAATCGGTATGCATTACCAAGAATCGATGATCTGTTCGATCCATTGCAAGGAGCTCGATTTTTCTCTAAAATCGATTTACGGTCAGGATACCATCAATTAAAGGTACATGAAGAGGACATTCCTAAGACCGCATTTAAAACAAGGTATGGCTATATTAAATTATTGTCATGCCATTTGGTTTAACCAATGCCCCAGCTGCATTTATGGATATCGTTAGGACCGGTTTTGACTCCGTAACGATTGCGAACCGAGTGTGTGACGTTCGGAATCCGTACACGAACGTGACCGAACACACGAGACGTAATATAATCTATGATTCTATTGAAATATCTGAAATCGTACAGCACCTGAATCACATGGAGAACACTTTCTCTCTCTAGACTTTCTCTCTCTAGATATAGCTCTCCAAAGCTCCAAAATGTGCAAAAGTCTCCAAAAGTCTCTAACTCTAACCCTAACTCTTCTATTTATAGGCCAAGGCTTATAAGAGCTTTCCTCTTATTTACAATATTGCCACCTTGCCTTTTCTATCTAATTATAACAATATAAGGCTAGAATTAAACTGTTTCTACTACGTTCTGAATTGACGGAGGCGATAGACATAAATGCACCAACAGACTCCCCCTTGGATATTGCCGCAGTCAATCCGTAGTCAAACTCGTAGCGACTTATCTTTCTCTCTCTCTCTGAGTCTTCTTGAAATCCTTATCATTTTCAGCAACATAGACTCCCTCTTTCTTGAACAGAATCCCCGTGGATCTGTCTTCAGCTTCAGCTTCCCCTTTCACTAGACTCTATCTTCAGGCTCCCCCTTTCGTCAAGCTTCCGTGCTTTTGGGATCGACACCTTGCTTTCCGTATACAAGCTCCTTCAGGATAGTTTCCTGGCACCTTGAATGCACGCTTCCTCTTGCGTTGAGCTCGTCTTAAGACTCCCCCTTAGACTCAGCTATCAGGATCGTAGTCTGGAATAGCATCTGCAATTCTCAAACATTTATAAGTAAAACATTTTGAACATCCAGGATTGAAAACCTGGCTCTCTTAGCATAAGCTAGAATATTTTTACAATGAAAGAATTTTCGATTGTCCAGGAATCGTGACCTGGCTCTATTAAACTTTCTAAATCAAGATCCTGGCTCTAAGATATAATAATATGAATATATCCAGGATTACTTGATTCTCTCTATCTCTATTAACAAACTTAAAAGATTTGGCATTTTCAGCGAGCAGGATTGAAAACTGGCTCTATTCAACTGATTTTAACAATTTAAGCATCCAAATCCCTCATAGTTAATCATCCAAGTCCAAGTTAATGACCTTGGTGATATCACAAACTGTTTTTGATTTTTGATTAAAAAAAATTCAAGTTTCAAATTAATGAACTTGTTTTATTTTCAGAAACACGATCAGCATACTTAGATTTTGAAACTCAGCATTCATACATCGGTTGTCGAAAATAAAATGAAATCAAAATCTTTTTGTATTTTTCTGAAACATAAAGCAGTAAAGAAATATTTACAAACATATTTACAGATAATATTTTTGTTTGAGTTTGCATCAGAGGATCATATTAGTTTTTGACAAATCACTAGCACCGTTGAGCTTTAAACACTTTAAGTTCTAAACGATTCACTTAGATTGTCAGTATACTGATCCACTTAAATTTTCACACAAAGTTCAACTGATTCGAGATACGATTTAATGTTTTAAGGACTTAAACTTATTCGCGTGTCCCACCTCAGAATATACTCCCGTATCCAGACTCCTATATTCAGTCTTACAGGTGAATGTACACTAATGATATCTGTAAATGGGTAATGCGAGGCCATGAGAGCTCAGGTTAGAACTTCCGTTCAATCAAAGAGATGATGGCTCGACTTTAGGTATGTCCCGTTTGGGGATCTTTTCTTCAACAGCACATGATTAGTATTTTTCAATGTTTCATCATTTTTATGCTGAGGGTGGGCTTTATGATTAAAGCAGTGCAGAGTATTATACGAGGACTAGGCTATTGCTCCCGCAAAATCAGAAGTCCCGGTATAATACCCCAGATGTCATCACGTACAAAGACCTAGTATGTCAGAATAAAAAGCCCTTCAAACAAAATTTCGGGGGTTACCCATATATTCGAGAGATGTCCCCACGAGATAAGTAAGTATTTGATATTTAGGTTTATATCTCGAAAACAATCTACTAAGCGTGTAAAAACCAACTGGCATATCATCAGTGAGACCGTTTATCACATTTGACTTTCCATTTCCATAGCGTACTGTGATTGTCTACTGATGTACTATCATTTCCTCTTTTTACACAAAAACTCATTTTGAATTTTATCATGTTTTTGGCTTTTTTAAATTTTCTAATGTTTTTGGATTTTCTGACAAATTCTTACTCCCCCTAAAATTCAAAACCATTTAAAGAAAATTTGATAACCGATACTGAAAGCTTTGTCTCGCTATCCATTTTCTGCATCTCATGCTCTGTTTTGTAGAAAATATAACGTACCCCCATGATTTACAACACATTGATATTTTTACAGTTTGAAAACCGTTTTTCAATCTTGTGAAAGTAATCATGTTTGTTCCGCCGTGAGGGTTTCGACATATTCACTCAACCATTTTTTTAATTTTTGACAAATTTAAAAACAAACATATTTTTGATTTTTCAATTTTTTACAAAATAAAAACATATTTTTAGTTTTTAAATTTTCAGTTTTTTTTAGGGTTTTTTTTGAAATATTGTTTATTTATATACAGAAACACAAACTCCCTGTTTAATAATCGCAGGGACCAGCAGCCTCTTCCTCTCGTGCCAGGTTGCTCCGACACTCTTCTTGTTGGCATTCAAATTTCTTCGGAAGCACCTGCACATTCACACTATTCAATCACTTGAACAATTTAGCCCAGGTCTGTTTGACCTTAGGCATTTCAACACAAAATGCTTCATTGAATTTCGGAAAATCTTTGTCATTTTGTACAAAGACTTTGTCAATTTTAACTTCAACATTTTCATCATTTACCGAAGCGATTTGTTTCTTAACAGACCATATTTGACCTTTTGGAGTACCTCTTTTGTAAAAATGTGAATCTTTTTGAACATTTTGATTCTGAACAACATTTGGTTTCCAAAATTGGTTTGATTTTGTTGCGTCAACAGTTGTTTTACAACTTTGTGTTGTTCTAAGTCTAGGTGTCTCTGATTTCCAGGTTTGTTGTGAGTCAGCCTTTGACATTTTTGGCTTCCAAGTTTGCTTTGAATCAAACTTGGTTGACTTCTGATTCACAACATCATACTTCTTTTTTGTCTCAACACCAACAGGTTTCAGATTTGGACACTTGCGTGCAAGATGTCCAGTTTGATCACATTTAAAACATGTTCTCTTTGAAACATCTTTGACCTGTTGTTGTTGCTTTTTCTGAGCATGGAACTCTTCATTAGACTGTCGTCTAAATTGGAGTTCTTTCTCTTCTTCGGAACTTGTTCCATGAACAAAATTCATTTTTGCCTGATAATTTGGCGTTTCACTTTTTTTCCAATTCTGTTTCTTTTTATAACCCAACCCAGCCTTCATGTTTTTCTTTTTGTAACCAGGTTTTGTTATAAAAAGTTTTGTAACCTTTTCCAGCAAACTTTTGAATTTCAGATTTTTCAATTTCAATCATTTTAAAAACTTTATCAATCTTTTCTAAAATCACATTCTGAATCGGGAATACAATATCTAAAAATAATTTGTCCGATCCAATCGTGGTATAAACCAATCCTTTTAAATCATCATTCAAATTTTTCTGAGATTTTGAGTTTTCAGATATTCTTCATGAAAACTACCTTCATTTCCATCCTGTGATTCAGATTTACCTTTTTCAACCGACTCTTCTTTCAACACACTTTCAACGACCTTACCTACCACCTCTGAATCACTTGAATCATCAGATTTGGAATAGGTTACGTCAATGTGTAAGACCCTTGCTATTATTTAACTGTTTTCGTATGGTTTACGAAAATAAATATGTAATTATGGATACACATATATTGAAAAATACGGGTTTATTAAAACTTTTACAATTTAAGAACAATACAACGTAATGTAATTGAGTTCGCCGTTTAAAAATAACGACGAAACTATGTGCGGAAGCTTGTAACTGCATAGTGTTCGGTTCACTTCATTGCTTGATCGACATCCGGATGGTAGCTACATTCACCTAACATCAAAAACCAACTTAAAGGTTAGTTTTGATAACTTAAAAACAAGTATAAACAAGTTCCATAACTTTTTATCTACAAGACCGTTTCGCGTAATTTTTTTTCCACGCTTCCGTAATTAAATTACGAATCCGTTTATCACCTCGGTTTGCATAAAAATCTGATTTATAAGCAAATGACTTAAAAATCCTCTGTGTGATTATTTGACCAGTTACTTTTAACATCATACTACAAGTTTATTAACAATATTCATTGCTTATCGTTTTTACCCATTCCGGGCTTGCCAAAAATTAGCATTTTCGCTTCCATTACAAGGTTTGTATTCGTGTTTACATTCACCGGTTTATTTTGAAATTTTCCAACACTTAGCCAATCTTAATCACTTACTTTATTTTGACCCGTTTAACGGTTTTTATGCATTTAAGCATCAATTTCACTCATCTCTTTTCGTACTTCACATTTTTACATTTAAGATGTCTACTTATGTTTCACCACAACTATTTTTGTGGAGAATTAATACAATAAACCGATTATCCCGAGTATTACTTTTCGGTTAGTCATTTTACTAAAAAGATCTATTCTTAGGCATTTGACCCACGAAAGTTTATGCCTATATTCTTATACGTATCAAAAGGGTTACATAATCATAATATAAGTTCCTAAACAACCTCTAGGGTTCGTTTGCCCGGTTTACCCAACGAGGGCTTTTTGGTCAATTTTAATCCTTCATTTTACAATGAAGGACTTTCGCTAATTAATTGACCAAGAATCATATGTTTAACTAAAAGCTTGTTTATGCGTACCTGGCTCGGGTCAACATATAAACTCGTTTTATACCTTGCTTTTATTAGCCGCTACTTTATAACGACGCAATTATCCACTTCCGGTTCACTTCTGTGAACATACGACTTAACAACCAACGTTAGTCAATATTGTCAAATGGTGTTATCACCACCATTTGACCCATTTGGCATATATGACCAAACATTCGAATTTGTTTCAAAGCATGGGTTTTAACTACCCATTTCGGATTTTACCACAAAATTTCCTTTTTCTTACATATTTAACCCATTTCGGCTTACGCCGTGGGTATCCATTTAATCTGAACTTACATTTAGTCGTCACGTGACTAAATTACCCTTTTTACCCCTTTTTCCCATTTCTAGTTACACTATTAGGTAACTTTAAGAAAACTTATAAATTCTTAGTCAATTCATGACTAAATTACCATTTTGCCTCTTTTTACCATTAACCATGGTTTTGATCGTTTTTATTTGTTCTGACTCATTTCGGTTCATGTCGGAACCCATTTTTTTTAAACATAATCCATTGTCATATTTATCACCTATAAAATAAACACGTACACTTAAATTGGGTGTAAGCTTTACTTACCTTGCATCCTTGCGAGCTTCATACTTGAACTTGTACCCATTTGACCCGTTCATTTCCAAGCTCCTACCTAGCTTGTCAGAGTCAAACTACCATATCATATCCACAAGATGATTAGATTAGTCAACCATTAACATGACCATCACACCTTATGGATTCACACACTTATTCATCAAAGTATGCTATTTATTCAACAACTATTTTTTCCATAATTCTTTCCATTCACAACCGTTTGACCCGTTAGTCAAGTTACTTATACAAACTAGTTAGTAAGTGATTTTGAACACTTTAAGCATGTCATATAAAGTGTTATCTGTTCCTAACAATAAATACTTCATGACTAAACAAGTATACGCAATCATAAATCTTTTTCTGGACTAATAATAACATTATTAATGTGCAGCGATTTTCTATTCAGCTGCTGTAATCGACCATTATGACCCATTTAAAATCCGAACTAGATTAACATGTTCAAAAATGGGTCGTAGAAAACTTCAATACCTTCGCAAGCATATAAGGTACACCTTCTAACGAATTTTCTATGATTTTATATGATTTTTATAAAATCAGCACAGCAACTATATTTTCATTTTTCAATCAGCTTTTAAGTTTTCTGAACAGCAGTTTTAATTCACATTTTTGACCTATTTAACAACCACATTTGTTTCTTATGATTGAAAAAAGTAAAAATTTACTTCATAAGCTTTCCGAAAAGGTATAGAACACCTAAATCGGATAAACGGTTGATTTTATATGATTTTTTTAAGATTAGTCAAAATCCATATAAAAAGCTACGGAAATCGTGTTTAGGGTCCTTTCAAATTCGACCCAAACCATCAAATGCAACCCATTTCCATGGCTATAACCCTTATTAAACTCTTGGTGATGGTTAGAAACCTATAACATAGTGATTGTAGGCTAAGAGATGTCAAAAACATCATCTATTTCAAGAAGTCATCATATGAATCCTAATTTTACCATCTTCTTAACTTCATCTTTGTCAAATTAAGAACTAGAACTAAAATTAACATATATTCAAGTTCTATTTGGTGATTCTCATACACCATCATATTTAAAACCCGTACTATTCCATATCACACGAAATTAGTCAAATTAGCCAATTACATGTTTCTTTCATAATTTCAACATATAAACATTCGTTTAGGCATTTTAACAAGCACCTAGCGGGCATGATTTCTATACCTATTATTTAGTTCATGGCTAATCTTTTTAACCAAGTTTCAATCATTAAATCAAACCCTTATTTCTAGCATTCATAAGCAATACCAAGACTTGTATCATAACATCAATTCTACACTATTTCAACATTGAAATTCAGTGTTCATCACATAATTACAACACCCACTTAACGCATGTATGGGTAATTATCAATTTCATAATTTTCATCACTAATTCAACAAGTTATTGACTAGGGTTTACTCCTAGACATGTTTTCATTACTAATTTCATCTAAATATCAATCAATCAAGTTCAGATTTTGATTTCTCATGTTCATCAAAATCCTAAGATGTAACCAAAAGATGAAATTTAACATACCTTGTTATCCCTTCACTTAGGTGATCACTAAAATAAGCTTGGATTTCGATTTGGGACTGATTTGGCCTTCCAATTGCTTGATTTTTTGCTAGTTAGGGTTTGGTTGAAGGAAGCTTGTTCACCCCCTGTGTAATCTACGACCAGAACACACACCAAGTGTGTGTTTTGGGTTTTTAATTTTTGTTTTAATAATAATTATTTTCTCACTTAACCCTTTTAGTCCCTCTAGTTTCTAAAAGTTATAAAAAGGTTACTATATCAAGTTCCTTCATTATTTTAAAACACTTAACTAACTAGGTTGATATTCCTAGTTACTTAGTGGGTCCCGGGAGTTATAACCCGTTTTATTTTAACTTCCGTTAACTCGGGCTTCTTATAAACTTACTTCTTTTTTTTAAAGCATTTATTCTCCTTTTAATTAATATTAAGATTATTTGTTTAAATCCTAATATTCACCTGGATAATTTTACCACTAACGGTATTTTACTCGTTCATTAATATTAAAGTGGTTTGACTATCAAACCTGTTTTCGGGGTGTTACACAATGTTATCTGGAAATTGATCGACCATGTTGAAAGCTTTTTCGACTTTCTCATCATCATAAAATGCAAACTTTTCCGGTGGAGGAACTTGATGAAACTCTGAGCCAATACCTTTCTTGTTTTTCTCAGAATCATCATCACCCGGTTTTATGTTGAAAATACGTTCAAGAACGTATGATGACGCATGATAACTTTTTAACTTGTTCTTATCCTGTTCTAAATCAGCAATCTGACGCTTTAGCTTAGCAACATCCTCAATGTAAGAATTTACAACTTGTTGCTTTATTTCAAACTGTCGCTTAAGCGTATCAGTTGTTTCAGAACAGTATCTCAGTCGTGATTGAACAAGTTTCATTTGACTTTTCACGTCTTCATATGACTTTTTAGTAATGTGATAAGCCAATTTTATTGAATCGTATTCTTTTTTCATTTCTTGACAAGCATTTTGTTTTTGTAAACATTCTTCTGACATTTTTGAAACCTTTTCTTTTAAATTTTCATTTTCTTTTTCTAAATTTTTATATTTTTGAGAAAGTTTTTCATCATTTTCTTTCAAGACTTTTTCGTTTACTAACATCTCATTGCATTTATTTTTGAAAACTTCTTCGATTTTATTGAGTTCAAGATCTCTTGTTCTGAACTTTTCGTCTTTTTCAGTACAAGCACAGCACGATTCCTTGCATTTCTTACATTGTTCAACATTTTTGTTTAACACTTCAGATTCAGTTTTTACCTCAGTGATTGGCACTTCGGCTTTCGCTTCCGTCTGTGTTTGATCAGTATCACTCTTCTTCTGTTCATCACCAACACCGTTAGCACCATCCACTTCAACTAAGTTTTCAATCTTCTCTTCATCTTCACCAACCTGCTGTTCCTCAGTAACAGCTTCTTTTTCTTCAACATCTTCTTCTTTCACAATCTCTTCTTCTACCTTCTTTTCTTCATCAACCTTCTTTTCTTCTTTCACCTCTTCAGCCACCTTCTTCAACTCATTCACCATACACTCCACATTTTTCTTCATTCTTGCTTCATCCCTCTTCCTCAGACTTGATGTCATAGCATCTCTGATGATTTTATCCAGCCTTTTCACATACGTTTTATCTTTTTCAATATTTGAATAGTATTCGCCGGATCGAGGAATTACTACAAGAACATCATCATGAACTATGTCCCTCCTGTGGACAACAGGTTCACCATCTCTGTTGACATAACATTCTCGCTTCTTGTCCCATCTTTTATTGCTTACAACATTTTCATACTCTTCCTGCATTTTCTCAATTCTGCACCCAACAATGAATATTTCTCTTTCAGTTTTCTTACTCAGAATTTCTTCTCGACTTCTCACTTTTATTTCAGCCATGATGCTATCTCCTTGAATCACCTGAATCAAGCAAGCAAACAAACAAACAAACACAATCAGTTTAAAAATATCAAACAACTGAATCAAACTGGTATCCGATCGAGTGAGTCAACAAAAGTCAATAGTGCTGTCCGATCAGGTGGGAATGTTGTCCGATCGGGTGACGATGTTGTCCGATCGGGTGACAATGTATCTTGAATCGGGTGGGAATCCGAAAAAACAAACAAACAAATGCGATTAGCGGGTGGCAAACCGAACGATCCACCACTCGATTGATAGCACTTCACGATAAAAACTTATCAAATCTGATTCAACACAAGTCTTAACAAATATCACATGTAAACTGACAAGCTTTTAATACAATTTGAAAATTCTTGTGTATTACTAAAAAAAAATAGCCGACAACCACAATTTATTCAATTTGTTTTATTTATCCATGCAAACCTTCACATGCATTCATCATGAATCAGCCTTTTCTTAAAGATATAATTGGGCCGCTAATTGAAGATATCTATCAAACATTAATTGAGCACATGGGTTGAACAAAAATGGCTGACAACTTTAATTGTGTTCTTAATTCTATTGGGCCGCCCAACTTGAATCACATGGGCCAACAATAACTGTTTTGATATAAAATTTTGATTGGGTCGATGATATAGACAAATAAATGAACTGAGAAGTTCACGTGATGTAATGAACAAACTGAATGATTCACCACCACTTCGACATCTTCAAACGCTGGTCGTTCGGGTGGGACACTGGTCGTTCGGGTGGGACGCTGGTCGTATGGGTGGCTTTGCTGTCCGAACGAGTGACAAGTCAACAAAGTCAACTCTAATGCAGTGAATCGAGTTGATGTTCGTTCGATCTGTTGTCCGAACGAGTTACAATTTATTTTGAACAAGGTGGTAATCTGAACAACCCACTATTCGTTCGACCTGCTATTCGACCGTTCGACTTGCTATTCGTTCGACCTGCTGTTCGTTCGAGCCACTTGACTTTTAAGGTGGCAATTCGTTCGACCGAGTGACACCAAGTGAAGTAATTATCAATCAAAGAACATGCAAACTGACAATATCAATCTATCTATTCTTTAGAGAATCTCGTGACCTTGTTATTAATGAAGGCTTTACTTGTTGACACCTGTACTAAGCATCACATGCTCACCGAATACATTTAATGATTCACATGAATCACTGATCAAGTTGACTGAACAAAAGCTGAAGTTGACTAAGTGAAGTGTGATGCTTTGGTTTGGACAACTGTCCATTCAGACTGTACTCCGAACAAGTGACAGTCAACAGGTCAACTTTTAATGAAATGAAAAGTGTGATGATTAAACGAGCTACTGTTCGTTCGGGCTGTAGTCCGATTGGATAATCAGTCAACAAGGTCAACACTTTAAAGAATATGTAATGAAAGAGTGTTGCTATGGTTCGGACTGCTGTCCGTTCGGACTGCTGTCCGATCGGATGACACCTTCTAGAACAATAACAGCAACAGTTAACATATCTTCAACTATTTTGAATCAAAAAATCTTAGATTTCGCTTAAACCACTTAGAATTAAGATTTGAAACTTTGTAGGCTTTTAGATCAGGTATTTTCGCACATCATATCCAAAAATCAGTAATTTTGAACCGTTAAAACTTGTTTAATTTGGCGTTTTTCAGATAAAAACGTGAAAAAGATGAGAAATGAAGAAATTTAGCAAATATGATACAATTTGGATCTGAATTTGATGAAATCTTGTATGAATCTGTGTGAAAGATCTGTGCAATCGAGCTCCTGCTCTGATACCACTTGTTAGGACCGGTTTTGACTCCATAACGATTGCGAACCGAACGTGTGACGTGCGGAATCCGTACACGAACGTGACCGAACACACGAGACGTAATATAATCTGTGATTCTATTGAAATATCTGAAATCGTACAGCACCTGAATAACGTGGAGAACACTTTCTCTCTCTAGACTTTCTCTCTCTAGATCTAGCTCTCCAAAGCTCCAAAATGTGCAAAAGTCTCCAAAAGTCTCTAACTCTAACTCTTCTATTTATAGGCCAAGGCTTATAAGAGTTTTCCTCTTATTTACAATATTGCCACCTTGCCTTTTCTATCTAATTATAACAATATAAGGCTAGAATTAAACTGTTTCTGCTACGTTCTGAATTGACGGAGCCGATAGACATAAATACACCAACAGACATGATGAACCGAATCTGTAAGCCATATTTGGATAAATTCATAATTGTCTTTATAGATGATATTCTTATTTACTCTAAGAGTAAAGAGGAACATGCAAAGAATTTGCACGCACTTCTTAGTTTATTAAGGAAAGAAAAACTTCATGCAAAGTTTTCAAAGTGCGAGTTTTGGTTAGAACAGGTACAATTTCTTGGACATTTAGTCAATCATGAAGGAATTCATGTGGATCCCACCAAGATCGAGGCCTGAGTCACCAACCGAGGTTAGAAGTTTCTTAGGATTGGCCCTTTGTTATAGAAGATTTATTCGAGATTTTTCTAGAATAGCCATTCCCTTAACTAAGCTAACTTGTAAATCTGTTAAGTTTGAATGGGGACCAAAACAAGAAGAAGCATTTAGAATTCTTAAGCAAAGACTAACCAATGCACCCATACTAGCGTTACGAGAAGGAACTAAAGACTTTGTAGTCTATTGTGACGCTTCTAAGTTAGGTTATGGATGTGTATTGATGCAACGACAAAAGGTTATAGCTTACGTATCTAGACAACTTAAGAGTCATGAAGAGAATTATTCAACCCATGACTTGGAATTAGGAGCTATAATTTTTGCCCTTAAGATTTGGAGACATTACCTGTACGGTAGTAAGTTTACCATTTTCACCGATCATAAGAGTTTAAGGTATGTTTTTGGGCAAAAGGAACTGAATATGAGACAAAGACGCTGGATGGAAATTCTTAGTGATTATGATTGTAACATCCAGTATCATGCAGGAAAGGCTAATGTAGTAGTTGATGCTCTAAGTCGAAAGTATCATGAAAAGCCATAAAGAGGGTGTTCTCTTAAATTAAATCTACAGATAGATTTAAATGAACAGATTAGAAAAGCACAAGAATCGGTAATCAGGGACGATACTGAAAAGTTAAAAGGAATGATTAAAGAATTGGAACAAGGAACCGATGGAATTTGGAGATTCCATAAGAAAAGAATGTGGATACCTAAATTAGGAAACCTACGTCACCATATACTAGAAGAAGCCCATAAGTCTGAGTATACAATGCATCCTAGAAGTGATAAAATGTATCAGGACTTAAGAAAGAATTTTTGGTGGATAGGAATGGAAAAAGGATATAGTAGCTTATGTTTCTAAGTGTTTAACCTGTTCACAAGTTAAAGCTAAACACCAGAAAACCTCAGGTTTATTGCAGCAGTTAGAGATGCCAGTTTAGAAATGGGAATTGATAACAATGGATTTTGTTACCAAATTACCTAAAACAAGAAAAGGTAATGATACAATCTGGGTGAATGTAGACAGGCTAACTAAGTCAGCTCATTTCCTACCAATGAAGTAAACCTTCAGTATGGAACAATTAGCTAAGCTGTATGTAAATGAAATAGTTTCATTACATGAAATTCCTTTATCAGTTGTTTCTGACAGAGATAGTTGTTTTACCTCTCATTTTTGGGCAAGCTTCCAAAAAGCGATGGGAACCAAGTTAAATCTAAGCACAGCTTATCATCCTCAAACGGACGGACAAAGCGAAAGGACAATTCAGACAATGGAAGACATGCTTAGAGCTTGTGTAATTGATTTCGGAGGTAATTGGGATGACCACTTACCATTAATAGAATTTTCTTATAATAACAGTTATCACACAAGTATCAATGCTGCACCATTCGAAGCACTTTATGAACGAAAATGCCGAACCCCAGTTTGTTGGACATAAATTAGGGAAAAACAACTATCAGGACCTGGGATAGTACAAGAAACAACCGACGAGATCATTCAAGTCAAGGAATAACTAAAAGCAGCACGTGATCGACAAAAGAGTTATTCTGATAACAGACGCAAGCCATTGGAATTTCAAGTAGGAGATAAAGTGTTATTGAAAGTCTCTCATTGGAAAGGAGTGGTAAGATTCATTAAAAGGTGAAAGCTAAGCCCCAGGTATGTTGGATTTTTGAGATTATTAGAAGAATAGGACGTGTAGCCTATTAGCTACAACTGCCAGAGGAAATGGCAGGAATACATGATGTATTTCATGTACCTAATCTCAAGAAATGCTTAGCTAATGAATCACTGATGGTACCTCTTAAGGATATAGAGGTAAATGAACAACTTAAATTTGTAGAAAGACCTCTACAGATTGAAGACAAGAAAGTCAAGAACCTCAAACACAAGAGATTAGTTCTGGTCAAAGTGAAATGGGACTCCAAAAGAGGACCAGAGTATACATGGGAGCTTGAATCAGAAATGCAAAGGAAATACCTGCACCTATTCCAAGAGATCTCGAGGACGAGCTCTAAAACAAGGTGGGGAGGATATAACAACCCTCCTAAATTTTTTCGACACCCTAAAAATATTTAGAATGCCCCAAAATGTCTTAAAATACACCCCGTGTGCGAAAACCGAGCCCAAAATACCATATATGATTAAAAATAAAATTAAATCAAGTTTTATGTGTCGCTCGTGGGTCGCGTAGACCATTAGGGTCTCTTACGCGAGGCGCGACAGTTGGTCATCAGGGCGACACCCTGAGCTGCCACGTGTCACCGTTCGTGTCGACCCTATAGTGCTGACCAGGCCAAACTAGGCCCTACCAACCCTACTATGTGGGCCGCGTAGCCCTTGGCTACGTCTTACACGGGCCGCGAGGGAAGGCGAAAGGTCGCCTATATAAGAAGGCCCTCAGCCTTCAGTTTCCGTCGTTCATTTCTCGATCTCTCTCTCTAATTTCTGCATAGATAAAATAATTCTCGGGCATAATACCCCCCCCCCCTAAATAACGAAGTTCTACCCCGTTGTAAGTATCATAACCCCGGCTACCTATTAGATACGCTGCCCGATTGATCCAGGGTTCCGTAACGACTGTCGTGGTTCTGCCCGACGTAGTCGTTGGAATGCCGTCTCGGGGAGGGTATTGCTAATGTAAATATTGGGTTATTATACTAACACGTGTGCATTTGTGTATTTAATAGATAATCACCAGGAATCCCTAAAGGAAAACCTAAGACAGCAATGTGAGTAATCTCCTTTTTGTAAACTGTTTTTACAAAACCTTAAACATTTTACAATGTGATTAAGCAGTGATTGAGTCTTTGTAATTATTCAATTACTGCCGGTATGTTGGGGTTTTGTATACAAAATATGGAACACGTTACCATTGGACAAAGAGTTAGCCAATGTGTAATATGACCCACCAGTCAGGATTGATAATACTGAATGAGTAATTGTGTAGATGTAAACATTGTAGTCGCTCTCAATACTGTTTAATGATAAAACTCTTCTTGATTAAACTGGGATTCACTCACCAGTATTTCCCACTGACAAAATGTTTTTAAACGCGTTTCAGGTAACAAAATATGAAAGCCAACTAGAAGCCAGCTGGACAGCACTGAAGGCTTGGAAAAGTGGCTATAAAAGTTACCTAAATAAAGAAGGTGTTTTATTTCAATAAAAAGGGGTTTACCCCTATAAAACAGTTTGTAATGAAAACGTGGGTTTTATCCCAATATGTTTATTTATATAAAATATGGTGTTTCACTCTGATAAAATATTTCCTAACTACGGTCCTGATGTAAATTCCACTTCCAAATTGATAAACACCGATACCACCAATACTGATTCTCGCAGCCGCCCGTTCCCGGGACAGATAGGGGGCGGGGGTTGCGACATGTATAGGCAAAGAGACTATGTTTAAAGCTGGTTCCCGGTCAAGGTTTTATGCAACTGCTGCCGAATCTCACAGAGCAGAATTTCTCATTGGCTGGATTTATTAGTTGTGGTGGAGGTTGGTGGTTAGGGTTAGGAATTGGGGGAGAAAGAAGCAAAGAGATGGTGAGTTATTAGGGTTAGGAATTGGGGGAGTTATGTTATATATGTAATTTTTTGTTTTATTTACTAAGAAAAATTTAAATAAAAGTATGAAATGATCATGATACCCTTATGTGAATGGATTTAACTTAAATTTTTAACCTGGTTAGTATTAAAGGACGAAAGGTGTAATGAATTTTTCAACTAAAGGATTGTGACTGTAATTATTGAAGTTAAAGGTCATCCATTGCAACCCGCTACATACATAAAGGACGAAAAGTGTAATTTACCCTATTATTTTTTATATAAATATCGCTACTTTTAGTTTCTAAAAAAATTTCGAGTAACAATTATGGATGCACATGTGCATATGTACCATTTCTTCAACAAGTAACGTAATACATTACTAGTATTAGACAATTGAACTTTCATTTACACTACCATCCGTAATGCAATACTTTTTTACATTACCAATATTAGAAATGCACATGTGCATCTATATATATAAACATGATATAACGTGTTTTTCGTACACTATTTCGAATACACTTTCCTTTTCATCTATCATACTATCCATAATAAACTACCATTACCTCCTACTATCCATAATACACTACCATTACCTCTTACTATCCATAATACACTACCATTACCAATATGTACAGTATTTTTCGCTTTATGCACATGTGCATCAACACCCTTCATACCATATCAAACAACATATGACATCAAAAAATGACAAATATAACCAAACCATCAACCACGAGATATAACAACCCAAAAACCTGTATATTGCCCTACTTCATCATTCAAAATCATAAACCTTTTGTACCAAAAACACGTTATATAATGTTCATACATATAGATGCACATGTGCATTTCATATATTGCTAATTTAAAAAAGTAGTGTATTACGGATGGTAGTGTAAATAAAAGTGCAATTGTCTAATACTGGTAATGTATTACGAAATTTGTCAAAGAAATAATACATATGCACATGTGCATTGAGAATTGTTACTCGAAAAAAAAAATTTGTAACGAAAAATAGTGATTTTTATTTAAAAACAATAAAAAAAATTTTGTGTGTGTTTCTTTAGGTATTTTTAGGTTTTTTTGTGTGTTCACATTGATTCTCATGGTTCTCGCAATAAGAGTGGTTCTCAAATGAATCCTATGCTATACATACATATATATATATATATACATACAAGTATATATATATATATATAGTGGAAGGTTCAATTAAAAACTCATTTTATCATGAAAACCCGAAAACTAATTAAAAAAAGCCTAAAAAACATACCAATTTTTTTTTACAAATTTTCGCTACATTTTATATACAAAAAAAAACTTTTTTTCAATAAAAAAAAAACTTGTACAGCACATGTGCATTATATTTGTACTACACATGTGTATTATTACACATGTGCACTACAATTGTTTTTTTGAAAAAAAAAGTTTTTATATATATAAAAAATTGTAAAAAAAAATTGGTATGTTTTTTAGGCTCTTTTAGTTAGTTTTCGAGTTTTCGCGATAAAAATAGTTTTCACTTGAACCCTCCCGTATATATATAGGGGACCGCTAAAATGAAAACCACCTCCAGTTGTAAGAACCATGAGAACTACACCGTACGGGGCGAGTTGGACCAAATTTTTTTTTCATAAACGTAGATGCGTGTATTATAAACACATTTACGGTACCAGTAAACACAAACTTGTGGTGCTCAAAACTACACACACGACATTTTTTTTTAATTTTTTTTACAAATATGTTTATAATACACGCATCTACGTTTATGAAAAAAATATTTTGGTCCAACTCGCCCCGGATCAAAAAGTTCTCATGGTTCTTACAACTGGAGGTGGTTTTCATTTTAGCGGTCCCCTATATATATATATATATATATATATATATATATATATATATATATATATATATATATATAGGGTCAAGATTTAGGGAAAAACGTGAAAAGTGTGAGAACAGTGAGAAAGCCTATGGATCGTCAGATCAAAACAATCTATGGACTAGATTGGCGCGGTGGCGTTTTCGTAAATAACATCATTTTTTTACGTGGACGCGCTTAATTAAGGGTAAAAAGGTTTTTATACTTCTTGATGTGTGCAAAATGCAACATATAAATTACATCAATTGTGGCATAAAACTAACTCTTTTTAGTACTAATGTTGGAAAAAGTGTGCTTTTGTCTTCCTTTTGTATTTTCAGGATTAAATGAGCTCAAATTAACAAAAGAAGCAAAAATGCAGCTAAATCTAACATAAATACAAGAAAAGGAACAAACGTGGCATGCCCGACCTCACCGAAAGCATCTTCCCAAGCAAAACAAGAGAACAGAAGGCTGAACACGCCCCGTGCTCAGTGAACACGGGGGCGTGCCCAAGTGCCAGCAGAAAAGACAAAGCTATAGAAGCTTCTATCGCCCACCACGGGGCCGTGCTCAGCGGACACGGGGCCGTGGTCAACTATAAGATTCGCAGAATCCAGGCAAATCTTGATAGTACAGATATGCTTCTGCACACGGGGGCGTGCCCAGTGGACACGGGGGCGTGGTCAACTAATGCACACAAACTGCAATTAATGAAGACAGATAAGAGGATGGAGACGGGGCAGTGCCCAATAGACACGGGGCCGTGCCCGAGCTTCTGTCCAGCCTATAAATAGGAGTGTTTGGCTCAAGCTCAAACCATCCCTTGGCACACCACCTCTCTCACACTCACCCACCACCCACCACCACCATAACATCATCATCCACCACAATCATCCATTGTCCATCATAGAGTGTGTGAGTCGTCTCGGGGTCCAAGATTGATCGTAAGAGTTCTTGACAATTAAGGCCATGTTTGCCTAAGTCTCTTACATCACTTGGTGAAGACAAAGTCTCTAGTGTAATACTTTTTATTTTTAATCTTTTCGCACTTTTTACTTGGTTATGTATTAATGACTTTAAAAACTAGTTTCTTATGTTGAAGGTGATTCTTCCTTATCGTTTGTCCGTGGTGTCTTGGCATTATTTTATTGTCTATATAAAATAAAAGATTTTCACCATTCATATCTCCACAGTCTATATGGAGGTATGTTGGCTACCTGGTCGGGGGTTAAGGGAACGGTTTGGTAAGAGTCTTGCCTTGTTCAGTGTATAGATCCTGCAAGGACCTGGGTCAAATTTAGTAGGACCTCCTTCAATACTTAACGGTATTGGATGGCGGAGGTCCAAACTCTTTGATCCCCTCATTTGTAAGCTACTATTAATACTTTAACCCGATTACTTAGGACTGTATCCCTGCTGACTCAGACTACTTAGCCGTGGGTAACGTCACCTTCAAAAGAGGGGCCTACCATAATATGCATTAATAACTTAATTAATTATCTTTCAATAATCCGACCCTTTAGGATTGTATCCTTGCTGACTCAAACTACTGGGTTGAGGGTAACGTCACCTTCAAAAGAGTGGCCTACTACAATAACCAAGATAATCTCTTAAAAAGTGCAAAAGTGCGAAAATAAACAAAGGTTACACTATACACGAGTCGGAACCAAGTGATTCATCTTGTCTATCTGTTTTTATTTTTATTTTATTTTCAGCATTTTAGTTAGTTTTTATTTTTTCTAGTTTAAAACCTTTTTCTAACTTTTTGATTTGATTAGACGTTGAGGATAAACCGGTACTAAAAGCTCTTGTGTCCTTGGACGACCTCGGTATCTTACCAACACTATACTACGCTCACGATGGGTGCACTTGCCCATATGTGTGTTTAGTGTTAGTAAATATCGTGTTTTATAAATTTAAAACTTGGCTAAAGAAAGTGTAAAAGGGCTTAAAATATACTTAAACTTATATACACACTTCACACGCATCAAGTTTTTGGCGCCGTTGCCGGGGACACAAGGATTTTAAGAAAGTTAGGAATCAACTGCCTAATCGTTTTTTTCTTATTTTTCTATTTTCTTTTAGGATTTTTCTTAGTTTTTCAGCTTCTGCAGAACTCAGTACGGGCCGTGCCTGCTGAACACGCCCCGTGCCCAATCATTGGAACTGGCAATCCTGTTTTAAGTCAGACACTTTCCTTTTCATCTATCATACTATCCATAATAAACTACCATTACCTCCTACTATCCATAATACACTACCATTACCTCTTACTATCCATAATACACTACCATTACCAATATGTACAGTATTTTTCGCTTTATGCACATGTGCATCAACACCCTTCATACCATATCAAACAACATATGACATCAAAAAATGACAAATATAACCAAACCATCAACCACGAGATATAACAACCCAAAAACCTGTATATTGCCCTACTTCATCATTCAAAATCATAAACCTTTTGTACCAAAAACACGTTATATAATGTTCATACATATAGATGCACATGTGCATTTCATATATTGCTAATTTAAAAAAGTAGTGTATTACGGATGGTAGTGTAAATAAAAGTGCAATTGTCTAATACTGGTAATGTATTACGAAATTTGTCAAAGAAATAATACATATGCACATGTGCATTGAGAATTGTTACTCGAAAAAAAAAATTTGTAACGAAAAATAGTGATTTTTATTTAAAAACAATAAAAAAAATTTTGTGTGTGTTTCTTTAGGTATTTTTAGGTTTTTTTGTGTGTTCACATTGATTCTCATGGTTCTCGCAATAAGAGTGGTTCTCAAATGAATCCTATGCTATACATACATATATATATATATATACATACAAGTATATATATATATATATGTAGTGGAAGGTTCAATTAAAAACTCCTTTTATCATGAAAACCCGAAAACTAATTAAAAAAAGCCTAAAAAACATACCAATTTTTTTTTACAAATTTTCGCTACATTTTATATACAAAAAAAAAAAAACTTTTTTTCAATAAAAAAAAAACTTGTACAGCACATGTGCATTATATTTGTACTACACATGTGTATTATTACACATGTGCACTACAATTGTTTTTTTGAAAAAAAAGTTTTTATATATATAAAAAATTGTAAAAAAAAATTGGTATGTTTTTTAGGCTCTTTTAGTTAGTTTTCGAGTTTTCGCGATAAAAATAGTTTTCACTTGAACCCTCCCGTATATATATAGGGGACCGCTAAAATGAAAACCACCTCCAGTTGTAAGAACCATGAGAACTACACCGTACGGGGCGAGTTGGACCAAATTTTTTTTTCATAAACGTAGATGCGTGTATTATAAACACATTTACGGTACCAGTAAACACAAACTTGTGGTGCTCAAAACTACACACACGACATTTTTTTTTAATTTTTTTTACAAATATGTTTATAATACACGCATCTACGTTTATGAAAAAAATATTTTGGTCCAACTCGCCCCGGATCAAAAAGTTCTCATGGTTCTTACAACTGGAGGTGGTTTTCATTTTAGCGGTCCCCTATATATATATATATATATAGGGTCAAGATTTAGGGAAAAACGTGAAAAGTGTGAGAACAGTGAGAAAGCCTATGGATCGTCAGATCAAAACAATCTATGGACTAGATTGGCGCGGTGGCGTTTTCGTAAATAACATCATTTTTTTACGTGGACGCGCTTAATTAAGGGTAAAAAGGTTTTTATACTTCTTGATGTGTGCAAAATGCAACATATAAATTACATCAATTGTGGCATAAAACTAACTCTTTTTAGTACTAATGTTGGAAAAAGTGTGCTTTTGTCTTCCTTTTGTATTTTCAGGATTAAATGAGCTCAAATTAACAAAAGAAGCAAAAAGGCAGCTAAATCTAACATAAATACAAGAAAAGGAACAAACGTGGCATGCCCGACCTCACCGAAAGCATCTTCCCAAGCAAAACAAGAGAACAGAAGGCTGAACACGCCCCGTGCTCAGTGAACACGGGGGCGTGCCCAAGTGCCAGCAGAAAAGACAAAGCTATAGAAGCTTCTATCGCCCACCACGGGGCCGTGCTCAGCGGACACGGGGCCGTGGTCAACTATAAGATTCGCAGAATCCAGGCAAATCTTGATAGTACAGATATGCTTCTGCACACGGGGGCGTGCCCAGTGGACACGGGGGCGTGGTCAACTAATGCACACAAACTGCAATTAATGAAGACAGATAAGAGGATGGAGACGGGGCAGTGCCCAATAGACACGGGGCCGTGCCCGAGCTTCTGTCCAGCCTATAAATAGGAGTGTTTGGCTCAAGCTCAAACCATCCCTTGGCACACCACCTCTCTCACACTCACCCACCACCCACCACCACCATAACATCATCATCCACCACAATCATCCATTGTCCATCATAGAGTGTGTGAGTCGTCTCGGGATCCAAGATTGATCGTAAGAGTTCTTGACAATTAAGGCCATGTTTGCCTAAGTCTCTTACATCACTTGGTGAAGACAAAGTCTCTAGTGTAATACTTTTTATTTTTAATCTTTTCGCACTTTTTACTTGGTTATGTATTAATGACTTTAAAAACTAGTTTCTTATGTTGAAGGTGATTCTTCCTTATCGTTTGTCCGTGGTGTCTTGGCATTATTTTATTGTCTATATAAAATAAAAGATTTTCACCATTCATATCTCCACAGTCTATATGGAGGTATGTTGGCTACCTGGTCGGGGGTTAAGGGAACGGTTTGGTAAGAGTCTTGCCTTGTTCAGTGTATAGATCCTGCAAGGACCTGGGTCAAATTTAGTAGGACCTCCTTCAATACTTAACGGTATTGGATGGCGGAGGTCCAAACTCTTTGATCCCCTCATTTGTAAGCTACTATTAATACTTTAACCCGATTACTTAGGACTGTATCCCTGCTGACTCAGACTACTTAGCCGTGGGTAACGTCACCTTCAAAAGAGGGGCCTACCATAATATGCATTAATAACTTAATTAATTATCTTTCAATAATCCGACCCTTTAGGATTGTATCCTTGCTGACTCAAACTACTGGGTTGAGGGTAACGTCACCTTCAAAAGAGTGGCCTACTACAATAACCAAGATAATCTCTTAAAAAGTGCAAAAGTGCGAAAATAAACAAAGGTTACACTATACACGAGTCGGAACCAAGTGATTCATCTTGTCTATCTGTTTTTATTTTTATTTTCAGCATTTTAGTTAGTTTTTATTTTTTCTAGTTTAAAACCTTTTTCTAACTTTTTGATTTGATTAGACGTTGAGGATAAACCGGTACTAAAAGCTCTTGTGTCCTTGGACGACCTCGGTATCTTACCAACACTATACTACGCTCACGATGGGTGCACTTGCCCATATGTGTGTTTAGTGTTAGTAAATATCGTGTTTTATAAATTTAAAACTTGGCTAAAGAAAGTGTAAAAGGGCTTAAAATATACTTAAACTTATATACACACTTCACACGCATCAAGTTTTTGGCGCCGTTGCCGGGGACACAAGGATTTTAAGAAAGTTAGGAATCAACTGCCTAATCGTTTTTTCTTATTTTTCTATTTTCTTTTAGGATTTTTCTTAGTTTTTCAGCTTCTGCAGAACTCAGTACGGGCCGTGCCTGCTGAACACGCCCCGTGCCCAATCATTGGAACTGGCAATCCTGTTTTAAGTCAGATAGTAAGCTGAACACGGGGCTTGCCCACTCAACACGCCCCGTGCCCAAGATTCAGTTACTGAAAATAGAACCGTGAGATCCCGACGGTTGGTAATTTCTGACACAAATATGAGTGATACTGATATTTTCTACTTTCGGCACTCTTATGGTACGTGGTGTCAAATATGTGGTGGTTCCCATAAGGAATTAAAATGTTATTTTCTAAATTATAAGCTCCACTATATAGACCCATCGTTTTCATGTATCCTTACGAGGGGAGAGAGAAAAAATAATCCCTATCTCTCCCTCGAATGCTCTCAACCAGATTTTTTAGGAGAAATGCTTCTTGATGAACTATTTCAATTAGAAGATCTAATTCTTAATTGGTTAAATGAACTTAGGATAGATTTCAATAATTTATCTCAAGACAATAACCAAGAAGAAGTGTTGGGATCGCATTCAAACAACTTCGTTGTTCCCGACGATACTTCTAACTCTAGTGAGAACTTGAGCGATAGTCGTCCCTGTGTCGATTGTGCCGTGAAGGACTCCCCATCAACTTCGTTTGATGCATACATAGACCTGAGCGATTCGACATACACCTTCTTTAACGAGAGCCCGGGAAAGGGTTGGACTTGTCCTCCTACATATAGCATAGGAATCACCCTCACCGACAACCTCGTGCGTTCTCGTCTTAATCTAGAGCAATTAAGGTATCTTAGGCACTTTGGATTGTTCCATCCAGTAAGGAACCACCCGATCTGGAAAAGTTCCTTAAAAATAGACAAACTTCATAAAATAGCCTTTCGACACGGGGCCGTGCCCAGGTCAACACGCCCCCGTGTCCACCAAAAGATTCCCTTCTGACTTTTTGTCAAAATACGGACAAAACGTGTCAGGATCTTGCCTGCACACGGGGCCGTGTCCAACCAACACGGGGCCGTGTCCAGTACGCTGTCATTTTCTATAAATGCAGCCAAGAATACTGCACATTTGGACCATCAAGGGACAGAGATTTGAAAGGATCTTCTCACCTACCATCCTAGGTATGTTCTAAAAGAAGGTTCTAACAAACATCTTGTCCTTTCCTCTTTTATCCATTACCTTCTTCTTCATCTTTCTTGCAACAACACCTACATTGAAGCTTGATTCCAAGCTTTATTGTGATGTTTGTTAAGTTTTTATTCAAGGAATCTTGATAAAAATAAGTTACACAACATTGTTTTAAGTTATTTCTGCTCAAAAATGCTTCATAGGTTGGAAAAATAATTTAAAACTCCAAGATTCTTTGTTCTAAAAAGCTGCAGAAAGGTGAACACGGGGCCGTGCTCATTGAGCACGAGGCCGTGTCCGTCGTAGTGTTTCATTGAAATAAACTATTTTTGGTTTGTTTTCGTAGAATGTCTAGTCAAAACAGTGGAACCTCTTCTGCGCACTCCAGAAACAGTCGAAAGGAAATAAGATCATCAATTGAAGCAACTCTCGTACGATACGTAATGGCGTTACGTGAAGCTCTTGACGAGATGACTTCGGTGGAGGAGGTCCTCATAGACCGTATAAATTATCTTACGGTAGGGCTGGAAAACAGTTTTCAAGAAATTAACCTCTTGCACCAAAGGTTAAACATTATTGTAACACCTCCCATGGAACCAATCCTCCCTCAAGAGGATTGGAACCTAGCACTTGGAATCCACAATCCTACTGGGTGGGATGACCTTCCAGCGGAGCCTCCTCTTGAAGATCCACAAGAAGTCCCGATGGAAGTTTCACCTCCTCAACCTAACGCCAATGAACCCGCCTTTCTTCTCCCAAGGGAGATAGAGGAGTGGCTCGCCGACGTGTGAGGAACCCATACCCGAAGAAAAGAAGTTTTCATGCCGAATCTAACCAAGAGAATTATCTTTTTGGAAATTTTGCTAGTATAATAAATTTTAGGCTAGAACTTCTTTGATTTGGATTTCTTGTGTTTCTTTTACCTACTTATCTAGAAATTTAACTTTTAGGACTTTTATGTAATTCTCTCTATGACTTAATGAATGATGGTTTTAGTTAACTTGGTGTTTGGATGGTGTTGAAACAAATAAAACACACTCGGGATGGCAAAGGATAACAAGGGAAACTTGAACCAGCACCCCATGCAGGAAAACAGGGCCATCCGACAAACTTTCTTCATTACAGCATGTTCAGCATAGGCCGTGTCCGCCCAACACGGCCCCGTGCTGCACAGTCTGCAGAAAAACCCAGTTCAGATAAACTGGGCACGGGCCGTGTTCACCCAACACGCCCCCGTGTCCAGGATTCTGTTTATCTTTTTCAATTCTGTTACTGGCACCTGAACACGGGGCCGTGCCCGGACAACACGGGGCCGTGTCCAGTGCCCAGTAACACAATTTTTTTGCTTTTTCACACCCTTTTACACATTCAATCAACCTAAAAACTTATTTTTGGGACACATTGAGGACAATGTGTAATTTAAGTGTGGGGGGATGCTAAAACCTTGAATCTTTCAAGTCCTAATAACAAGCCTTACACAAAACTCTATTGGAACCGCTAATCACCCCAAATTTTTTCAAAAACTTTCATTTTTTTACTTGTCTAGGTTTAACTCGGGAAATTCAAGTTCTAAAAAGGTTATATTTTTACAAATTTACAACCGATAGCGTCGTGATAAAAAGAACCAACATAAGAAAATTATGAAACGGCATGACCAGCTTAGTTAAAAATTTGATTATATATACTTGATCACATAAAAAAAACCCATTCCCACAAAAGTGAGTTTTGAGCCTTTATTGAGCATACAAATACATATCTTTAAACTAAATGCTCATTTTTCGTTTCTTGTGTGAATAGCCGCTTGGTTCTTACGACTCTAGAACTTGCCACGACGATACATTCCCGGTCCTTACCAACTTAAACCCGAGTAAGTAAGGATGGAGGCATTAGTACTAACCCTTTTTATTTCAACACCATTATTTTTCTTTTTTTTACCACCTACCCAAAATCCCCCTAGTTAGCCCCTTTGAGCCTAAACCTTTTCATTTCATAACCCAAACCAAAAACCCTTTCACCCACCAAAACCTTTTTATTTTTAACCTTTTATTTTAGTAACAAGCCCGGTATTTCGTATGACTTTTTAAAAAAAAAAAAAAAAAAGTTGATGATGAAGCAAAAGAGAAATAAACAAACAAGTTTATCAAAAATAACTTTGTTTGAATAAAAGCTTCATCAAAATAAAAGTTTCAAAAATAAAAAGTCTTACGAAAACCGACGCTTGTTACGATTTTCGCCCTTTCTACTAACCACTAACCCAACCACCTACCTTTAACCCAAGCCTAACCCTTCACCCCAAAAGTCCTCTTGATATTTACAAAGGTATATAGTTAAAAAGGAGGAGGATTGATTGCTTGGCAAGCCTATGGTAGGAGTAAGTTCCATGCCGCTCTCGAGTGATTCACTAAAATACATCTTCGGCCGAGTGTTGAGTGATCCCCCGTGAGGTATGTGAACTTGTATATAAATAGAATTTTAAAGAGGCATGTTATGCCTTAATAAGTAATTTATCTTGTGAAAAGTTTTAAATAAATCATGACGAATAGGATTGTAAATAAATAAAATTTAATAAAGAATCTTGGAAATCCCGACACTCTATGACAAGCCCAAAAACCTTCTCTTCTACCTATTCCATTTGGGAGTGTAAAGCCACATTATAAAGAGTTTTGCTTGAGGACAAGCAAAGATTCAAGTGTGGGGGTATTTGATGTGTGCAAAATGCAACATATAAATTACATCAAGTGTGGCATAAACTAACCCTTTTTTAGTACTAATGTTGGAAAAAGTGTGCTTTTGTCTTCCTTTTGTATTTTCAGGATTAAATGAGCTCAAATTAACAAAAGAAGCAAAAAGGCAGCTAAATCTAACATAAATACAAGAAAAGAAACAAACGTGGCATGCCCAACCTCACCGAAAGCATCTTCCCAAGCAAAAACAAGAGAACAGAAGGCTGAACACGCCCCGTGCTCAGTGAACACGGGGGCGTGCCCAAGTACCAGCAGAAAACACAAAGCTATAGAAGCTTCTATCGCCCACCACGGGGCCGTGCTCAGCGGAAACGGGGCCGTGGTCAACTATAAGATTCGCAGAATCCAGGAAAATCTTGATAGTACAGATATGCTTCTGCACACGGGGGCGTGCCCAGTGGACACGTGGGCGTGGTCAACGAATGCAGACAAACTGCAATTAATGAAGACAGATAAGAGGATGGACACGGGGCCGTGCCCAATGGACACGGGGCCGTGCCCGAGCTTCTGTTCAGCCTATAAATAGGAGTGTTTGGCTCAAGCTCAAACCATCCCATGGCACACCACCTCTCTCACACTTCACCCACCACCCACCACCACCATAACACCATCATCCACCACCATCATCCATTGTCCATCATAGAGTGTGTCTGTCATCTCAGGATCCAAGATTGATCGTAAGAGTTCTTGACAATCAAGGCCATGTTTGCCTAAGTATCTTACATCACTTGGTGAAGACAAAGTGTCTAGTGTAATACTTTTTATTTTTAATCTTTTCGCACTTTTTACTTGGTTATGTATTAATGACTTTAATAACTAGTTTCTTATGCTGAAGGTGATTCTTCCTTATCGTTTGTCCGTGGTGTCTTTGCATTATTTTACTGTCTATATAAAATAAAAGATTTTCACCATTCATATCTCCACGGTCTATATGGAGGTATGTTGACTACCTGGTCGGGGGTTAAGGGAACGGTTTGGTAACAGTCTTGCCTTGTTCAGTGTATAGATCCTGCAAGGACCTGTGTCAAATTTAGTAGGACCTCCTTCAATACTTAACGGTATTGTATGGAGGAGTCCAAACTCTTTGATCCCCTCATTTGTAAGCTACTATTAATACTTTAACCCGACTACTTAGGACTGTATCCCTGCTGACTCAGACTACTTAGCCGAGGGTAACGTCACCTTCAAAAGAGGGGCCTACCATAATATGCATTAATAAATTAATTAATTATCTTTCAATAATCCAACCCTTTAGGATTGTATCCTTGCTGACTCAAACTACTGGGTTGAGGGTAACGTCACCTTCAAAAGAGGGGCCTACTACAATAACTAAGATAATCTCTTAAAAAGTGAAAAAGTGCGAAAATAATCAAAGGTTACACTATACACGAGTCGGAACCAAGTGATTCATCTTGTCTATCTGTTTTTATTTTTATTTTATTTTCAGCATTTTAGTTAGGTTTTATTTTTTCTAGTTTAAAACCTTTTTCTAACGTTTTGATTTGATTAGACGTTGAGGATAAACCAGTACTAAAAGCTCTTGTGTCCTTGGACAACCTCAGTATCTTACCAACACTATACTACGCTCACGATGGGTGCACTTGCCCATATGTGTGTTTAGTGTTAGTAAATATCGTGTTTTATAAATTTAAAACTTGGCTAAAGAAAGTGTAAAAGGGCTTAAAATTTACTTAAACTTATATACACACTTCACACGCATCACTTCTCTACACAAAACGCCAAACTCATGAATAAAACGCCATTAAATTGTCGCCATAAAGTACAAAGCACAAACCATCCTATCTAAACGCCATTAAATATAAAACGCCAAACTTTATTTTTTAACGATAAAGCTGAACAAACAGTAACTGAAACGACGGAACTTAATTACTAGCATTTATTATAATAAAATCCCGCCTAAAATACGCGCCAAAAACATCCTATATAAACAACGTCTCAGACCTTCCATTGAACACACCAAACCCAAAACGCCATATTTTACTATATACCATTCATCTTAGAACACCAAAAAAAACCCAAACATCAACGATTCCAATCGAAGTTTCTTTGAGATACACTATTTTCTTGGTAAAGTTTAACTCAATGTGATGGGAAAAATCCTTATGTGGGGATATTGTCCATCTCATTGAGCAAAATCTTATTGAGTTTATCCTCAATATAAATGACAAAACATACAAAAACCACAAACTACAAAACGTCGTTTCTTGGAGATTCAGTTTTGTTCTCAATAAAGTTTCACTGAATGGGGTGGACAACATTGTTAGACATCTTTTTTAATTGAGGATTAACATTGTTGTACATCTTATTCAGCAAAACATTATTGAGTTTAGCATGACCAAATTAGAGTTTAAGGTACTTTTATTTAGTAAAACGCATTGTTTTTTTTTGGGTTATTGGATTTTATCACCCGCAACTATTGGCTGTTGCCCGCTGTCACCCCCAATTATCACTTTGACCCCCGTCACCCCCAACTTAACACTTAGTGTGCTCTGTCACCACATCGTTAACTGATCACTAGCTTTTGATCATGTTACTATACTTTTGGGGGTGTCATAGGGATCTTAAGAAGGTTTTAGGGCTCTTAGGACATCACAAAAATATAGTAACAGGATCAAAAGTTAGTGATCAGTTAATGACGTGGTGACAGAACAAATTAAGTGTCAAGTTGGGGGTGGCGATCCTCAAAGTGATAGTTGGGGTGGCAGCAGCTAATAGCTAATAGTTAGGGGTGATAAAGTCCAATAACCCTTTTTTTGCCGTTTGGTTTGTGTCTCCGATCTTATATTTTTTGTTATGTAACTTCCAAGTAACATGTTATGAAGAATAAGTAGAAAAAAAAGATGGAAAAAAATAAAAAATGCTATATAAGAGATATAAAACGCCAAATTCCAATCTGTGTGTGTTCTGCAAAAATGAAAAATAGAAAAACGCCAAACTACTCTTGGCTTGCTCTTGAAGACCGTGTCGATTTTCTTTTAATTACGACATTTTTGCATGTCGATGCGTAGTGTCCGTAGCCTTTGCAATTTTGAAACTATCTTTCTTTGGCCCTGAGTTTCGACTTTGATTTCGTTTTCTCGATTGCTACCTCCTGTTTGGATTTCAGGCGCTTCCGAGATCCATAACCTTCCGACTTGTACCCAACAGGGACTCTTATAGAATTCTGGCCGTTTTTATATTGACCGATTATCTCTACAAATCTATACCTTGTACTAGTAGGAGGAGTAACAATCTACATATCTTGAACCTTCTTCATATAAGATTGAACATGATCCTTGTATAAGGATATCTCCTCCTTATTACCAGATAAATGGTTCAAAGTATATTCTGTTGAAAAAATAATCTCTCGCATCATACTTTGCACATCGGGATCAAGCTCGGTCATATATTCACGGCTAATTGAGTATTTGGAAGAGCAGTTTGGGGAAGCTGCTTTACGCCATCTATTCGAAATGTATTGTTTTGGAAATTCCCTAATGTCCAAACTTCTCAAAACATAGAATATATGTCTACATAGCAAACCAAACTGCTCAAAATGCCTGCATGAGCAACTGCATGTGCAATCAGACTACGGTACATTACTTGAAAAAACGCCAAAAACAATATCTCTATAACGCCATGCAGGGAATGTTTGTACAAAAAAAAAACACAACCGGATAAAAAACAAATTAAATCTTATAATAGAATATGATAAACACCATATACAGAAAACGCCATATAAAAAAAACACCATTGTTTACATCAAATAAGGATGTAAAAGGCTGCTGGAAATCATTTATGTAAAACTTAACAAACCCATCGGGATGATCTTCGTAACGTTGATTTATGCAATCCCCAATTCAGATTAGCTAAGCTTGGACGTCACAAAAAATATTTTTCGTGTATATGTCAGCAGCTTGGCCCTCCAATACTTGGTAATTACTCTTCAAATGTGGGCGTTTGTATCGAGATTCATGATCATTTTTCCTTCTATTTCAGTTTCTAATGAGTCATGAACTCAACCAGAGTAGCTTTTGAATTGCACACTTGACCAAAAAAAATGTTTCTCACTCTCGGACCTCGATGTCGTTTGCATAAGGCCCGACAGCTCCTCCATTCTATAGTATGCAGGGATCCAAGATTCCATGTGTGTAAAAATATCAGAGAACCAGTCATTATCTGCTAAATTGAACTCTCCAATAACAACTTCCCATTCTGATTCAAACTCTTTGGGTGTAAGAATATCTGTCCACACAACACCAAAAATACGTTCTTTGAAATTGGTGGAATTGCATAGCCTACCACCAACCTATGTATAACACGAAAACGCCATACAAAAAACATATATATTACACACAGACAAACTTACATGAAAAAAAAAGTAACGAGGTACAGAACGCCATATATCTTAAAATGCCAAACATAAAAAATAAGGAAATCAACCTTCAAAGAAAGTTTATGCATCACATGCCACATGCATAACCGATGCCTCATGTCAACAAATACAGTAGAAATAGCCTTCTTCATTGCTGGATCTTGGTCAGTGACAACAACTTTTGGTTGAGAACCAACAGATTTTAGAAAAACTCTCAACAACCAAATATATGTATCAGTCGTTAGTCGTTTCTGATGCCAATAATGTAGCACCAAATGTAAAATTGTAGTGGTGATTGTCTATACCAGTGAACGGTAATAACACCATAGCGTATCTGCATATGAAAACGCCATGAGAAATGAAATGATAAAAACGCCATTGCATGTAAACTCAGAAAAACGCCAATGCATGTTGTCACACCCCCAAAAATACCACATGCGGGAACCCCCGCGAGGAGTTTGACGTACTAGGATTTAGCCACCAATCACATTGAACTCATAACAATATTTCAATTAAAACTTTCATTTATTAAAATAAGCGTTACAAAACATTGTTTATTATTCAGCGGAAGCATAATACAATAGTTAAGAATTTCCTAACCCAAGTGTATAAAAATCATTAGACTTGTCTCGTGATTCCATGTAACTCGATCCATGACCACTCCAGCATCCCAGACAGCAAATTCCAATAATTGTACCTATAGACCTGCAAGCATGCAGAAAAAGTGTATTAGCATAACGCTGGCGAGTTCACTGTTTTGTTAACCGTTTGTTACCAAGTATTGATTTATGTTATGTTGATAATAACTCGATACCGCAGACGGCTCCTTTTTGCCCATTCCCAATGCTCTATCAAACATTGGTCATAATTTTAAAGTTATTAGTTCACACCCGTCCTATCCAAGTACGTGGTGAGGGTGCCAAACCTAATAGCGCTATCAACTAATAACCTCGTTGCCCTACAACCAACTAGTTCGGTAATATGATTGGACTTAAGTGATACAAAGTGAGTGTATTATCCAACACCAACATTTATTGAAAACCGCCTCATATCCCCTACAAGGATATGGGTTTGTGAAAGTCTGCTCGTTACTGAAAACTGCCTCATATCCCCTACAAGGAAATGGGTTTATTAAAATCTGTTTATTTGTTTGCCTGTTTGATTTTCCCCACCGGGCGCATGCTTGTATTAAGAGTAGTGAACTCACCTTGGGTTGCTCGGTAAGACTAGTTACTTGGTCACACTTAATCAATCAAATCCTATGATGTTCATGTACACATAATCAGTTTGCATTCAAGTTGTTCACATAGTCAAATGAGAAAATTACTACACAACATATACAATGCACCTTTAGGCCACCTACAACTCATCAGTTAAACATACAACCAAACACACACAAACAGGTGATTCACGTATCCAATAATGTGCGGCCCAGTCATTTCGAGGCCCAATGCCAAGGTGTGCGATTCTAATAAAGTGTGCGATTATCTTAAACTGTGCGACCCGTGTTCAATTCATGGGCCGGTGTGTGACTACGTCCTTTTAGGCCTGTTATAGAACAACCCAATAGATTACCCAACCCCGCCCAGAAGTGTCTAACCAAGCCATGTGGTGTGCGATTACAACGGCGGTGTGCGACGCGCTGATTTTTGTGCGATTGGGTTGGGCTGTGCGGTCGGTGTGCGGCCCAACAGCTTTTGCGACTACAACTTCGGTGTGCGACCACTGTTACATGTCGTACTTTATGCAGTTTAAGAGTGCATGGGGTTTGTTTCTATTTGCCTTGATTCACGGATCGAAACCGAAATCTTAGCAATTGTTATTATAACTTCCTTTTAATCAAAAACTTCCCTTTTTATTCAGTAACATAAATTTCATATAATTAATCATTTGAATCGGAACAAACACCCACTAATGTCTTTGAACCCTCAACACCAATAGTTGTATAATTAAATTAGTGACCATCATGTATACAAAATTCTCTAACCCCTGACATCATGCCAATCTAATTCTTCATGTACACAGATTTCAACTTCAACAAACAAAACATCATAGCATTATTTAATACACATAATACCCTTGACTATCAATGACAACATTATTAGAATACCCATATTGTTTGATTAGATCAAGACTACAAACAGATGGGCCGCCACTTTTTATTCAAGGTTATCAACTTTATCAGACCACTTACCTTCAAATGTATTAGACCGTTAAAGACTACTGATATATCAAAATTGGTTATTTGAATTTTGTGAATTCAGTGGACAACTTTAATTGGACCAAGCACAATCAGTGTGTTCGAACAAATACAAACTACTTTTACTTTTGTAGATCGGCCAATTCAACAGTAACGAGGGGCATACATCATCCCAGAAGAATCACACATTGATTACATGTACATATCGATATCAAACAGCACATATATTCATAACTTAACCCCTAAAGAATGCAAGCAAACAAATATGGATATACTAACCGAATGTTGGTGTGGGGACAATTGGAAGAATGCTGCCGCCAAGCATGAGAGGATTAGGGTTTGAAGCCGTGTGTGTGTGTTTTCGGAATGATGGGAATACCCATGTGCATGCGATATTAGTTAGGGGTGTTTGGGCTTCGATTGGGCTTTTGGAAGCTGGGCCGAGGGTGTAGAACGAAATAAGGTGTGCGATCCAATCAGGGTGTGCGACTCCAAGCACTAGTGTGTGGCTAGGATGTATGTTCCTATAATTTAGGCATTTATCATTCAATTTGCAATGAGCACACAACCCTCCAATCATACTAGTCCAATGTCATTAAACAAGTTTAACAAGTTATAAAATCGTAAACACAATGACGATGTATCATGAAACATGAAGAGTAACGATACGGGTTAAGTGTCATGAGATTAGACAATGCTAACCTTGGAAGTATGGGTGGAAGTACGGGTTGTCACATCATCCCCAACTTGAAGGAAATTTCGTCCCGAAATTTGATAAGCTGCCTCAGAGGTGTGAAGCGATGTCAAGATAAGTAAGTCAAGATGACTGTGGGTTTTCCCTAGGTGTCACATCATCCCCAACTTGAAAGGGAATTTCGTCCCGAAATTCTCCAGTCGTAACAGAATTTGATTCAATGGTTTTAAATAATTGCGGATACTTGAGCTTTATCTGATCCTCGCGTTCCCACGTGAACTCCGGTCCACGTCTTGAGTTCCAACGAATTCTCATGATTGGAATTCGACTGTGCTTACGAACCTTGTCTTCCTGATCCATGATTTCAATGGGTTCCTCGACAAACTGCAAGTTGTCGTTAATCCTAGGCTCTAGCAAGGGTACGACAAGTGTTTTATCAGCCAAACACTTCTTTTAGGTTTACGACATGGAAGACATCATGAATGTTACCGAATTCGTCAGGTAACTTGGATTTGTAGGCCACCTTACCGATTCTTTCTGGAATTTTGAATGGCCCAACGTGTCGTGGATTAAGTTTGCCACGCTTCCCAAAGTGCACCACACCCTCCCAGGGTGAAACTTTCAACATGACATGATTGCCTTATGCGAGTTATAAGGGTTTCCTACGCTTAGCAGCTTTTCTGACGGTCATGCACTACCGCCATACGATTTCCAATCTAAACAATCTGCTCAGGGGTTTCGAGTACAAGTTCTAGGCTTGGGGTTAGGCTGTCACCCACCCCGGCCCAACAAAGAGATTGGCGTTGTTGTCCATACAATGCCTCAAACGGAGCTGCCTGAATACTAGAATGGTAGCCGCTGCAGTGAAACTCTATCAAAGGTAAATGTCTCAACTTTTACCGAGGTCGATCACACATGCTCGCAGCATGTCCCCAAGTGCCTAGATGATCCGTTCACTCCGACCATTTGTCTGAGGGTGTGATAAGCAGTGCTCATGTCCAGGCGTGAGTCGAAAGATTTGTGCATCACCTGCCACAAATCAGATGCCAAATGCGGATCATGATCAGGGATGTCTAGAGGTTGGCACCTCGTGCCTAGGTATAACTTCTTTTAAGTAAGAGTCCGCAGACTGCGAAGACTTATCAGCTTCCTTGATCGCAAGAAAGTGTGCTGATTTCGTGGGACGGTCAACGATCGCCCTAATGGTATTGTTTTTGTTTTGAGTTTTAGGTAGATAAGTGACAAACTCTATGACAGTCTATTCCCATTTCCAAATGGGTGTTTCTGGTTGCTGAAACAACCAGAGGGTTTCTGATATTCCACCTTGAATTTCGCACAAGTCAACATCGCTTACTTACATTGCTATGTGGGCCTTCAAGCCCGGTTACCAGTACCCGATCGTTGGATCCTAATACATCATATCCAAACCCAGATGGATAAAATATCGAGATCTAGGTGCTTCGTCCAAAACAAGTTCTCCAAGGTTTCCATACAGAGGGACCCATATTCGTTTCATGAAATAGATAATACCGTTAGATCTTTCCACAAGTTGTTTCTCCAAGCCCCGTATGGCTTCAGTTTTAAGGTTCTTGTCTTTTAACACTTCAGTTTGGGCAGAACGAATCTGTTCTGGTAAGTTAGATTGGATGGTGAGCTGCAAAGCTCAAATGCGTCTAGGTTTCACAGACGTAATCTTTCAAGAGTTTCATCCCGCGACGTGGTCGTATGTTCAACCTTTTCCGATTCACTAATATACTGAAGGCTCTTGTGATCGGTATCAATAGCGCATCTGGTACCGTCCAAGCAACACCTCCAGGTATTAAATCCTAAGACCATGGCTTCTACCCTAAGTTGTGAGACGTGCAATTCTTCTTGTAAATCTATAAGTGCTGAGAACCGCAAGCTATCATTTTCTCGCGTTGCAACGGCACGCAACCGAGACCCTTAATCGAAACATCATGGTACACTACCAAATCACCCGTACCCTCGGTTAAGGACAATACTCAGTGCATTGTAGAGTTTGGTCTCAAAGCTAGAAAGGCGTCCTCCCATTTTGTCCTCCACGAATTCACAGTACCCTGCTGTGTCAAAGCGATAAAAGCTGTGCGATCTTCAAAAATCCCTTGATGAATCTGCGACAGTACCCAGCGAGACTAAGGAATTACCCAACCAAGAAGGTGTACTTCTCAAATCCAGGAGTCACACCCAGAAAGTCCTCGCATGGAGTTGCTCCTCCTTCAGGAGCCCTAAGATAAGATACAAGTGCCACTCATGGTGTTCCTCTCCTCTGGAAATAATTCAAACGTCATCAAAAATCACGGTTGACGAATTCAGCGAGATGAGGTTGTCATGTACGATTTATGTGATCCATAAGGCTACTGGTGTGTTGGGTGACTTGAATGACCTAAACAGAAAAACGTAATGGCCGTATTGCGTTCGAAATGCCGTTTTAGGAACATCCTCCTCTTGGACTTCCACCTGATGATTGCCCGATCTCAAGTCAATTCTTGATTAAAAGCTGGACCCTTGCAGCTGGTCAACAGTTTGTCGATGCGTGGTAGAGGACAACGGTCCTTGACTGACACCTTGTTGAGTTCTTGATAATTAGTACTCATATGAAAGAACTGGGGATAGAACTGGTGCTTCCCAAGGCAAAAACTAGGTCAGACAAAAACCCTGTTAAACGGTTCCTGAAGTTGACATGAGGTCAATATGTGATTTCACCTGACAATGTGGAAGTAATATCTGGAAGTTCTTCAGGAAACTCCTCGGGAAAACCACGATCAACTGGTAGATCTTCTATCTTCTTTTCTTCTGGCTGAGTATTGGTAACCAGTGATAGAGTAGCAGGGTAGCTAAAACACCTCGGGGCTTTCGTCACTGAAATGATACTGTCGACCAGTGAATCCCCACCAGGGAGAGATATGCATGCGATTTTCTTCCTTACATAGAATTTTTGCTCGAGGCCTGGACATCCAGTCCATACCATTGACTACATCGATGCTTCTAAAAGTAGCAGGGAAAAAGTCAATGTCGAACACGTGACCTACAAGTTTGAGTTTGCATCCTAAGCGAACGTGTGAGACTTCAATTGGCTTGCCATCAGCCATTTCTACAACAGGTCTGGCTTCAAGAGGTATCAGGGTCGAACAGAACAGAGACGGAGCGATTAGTTACCAAAAACGTACAGACCTCCATGTTGCTATTATACCTGGCGTCGCCCACGCCAATCCTAAATGCTCTTCCACGAGCACCACTTCCAGTGTTGCTGTTAACGTTACGAGGATTCTCAATACTGTCGTTGTTCCCTTGGTTGTTGACGTCTTGACTTAACAACGGCCAATCCCTGTCGAAGTCACCTTCACTTCCATACTGAAGGTTATGACTGCGAGTACCTTGTTGTCAATGTGCCTGTTGCCTCTAATGTTGTTGCTTGTAACAGATCTTTGCGATCTTTTGCCAATAAGGTCCATCTTCTCGCTGTTCTTGTCTCGTCCTAGGGTACTGCCCATGGCGCTAGAAATTACACTTCCCATACTCGGGTCGATTGTTAGTGGGTATGCCCTAAGTAATTCATAAGAGTTGGCTCCCAGAGGTTGCTGACTAGGGTTAGGGTCTCGATTGAAATCAATCTGCTGGTGTTTGTTGCCGGAAAGCAGGGCCGTCCTAATACTAGGGTTGGTAATGTATCACGTTCATCTTCTTATCCATCGGCCTTGCGAGTCGATTGAACAATGCACGGTAAGTTGCTAGAGAGTACAGAAGTGATCATACTTCGGGATCTAAGGCGTCAATTCGTTGAGTTCAAATAAACGAGGTAAGCGAGAAGAGTACAGACTAACCATTTGATGCTTGGACAACTAGCTTAGAGACGTACGCACTAGCCCCTATCATTCTCAAACAATCCTCTAGACGTTCAGATACGTGTCTAGGCTATACTCAATATCACCGAGATTCGCGAGGATTTAGAGAGAAGTGAAAAGATCACGCTCGAGTAGGAAGCAATCATCGCTATGACTCCTATGGATTTGTTATGTTTCTCATTTGATCGAATAACGAAACAAAACCCCTTTTTCACTTGTTAAGCCTCACTGGGACTCACATGCACCCCACATTATTATTATGTGTGCACCCACAATAATATTGTGATTTGCATGCTCATCTCAGTTCCTCCTAACTCATGTCAAATGGTTTCTCAAAATCAAATGTCAAACGGAGTTTATCAAAACGACAAGATCACAAAAATCTAAGGACTACGACATACTAACGACGCATCATAATGTAAACAAGCAATCCATGTAATTATGCTATAGTGACGAGTGTGTGTCCGTATGCCACATCATAAACGAGTGTACGCTAATCATGTAGTGTCTACAGCAGGTAAAAAGGCGAACCTTGCAATCTAGAGCGGAGTGTCATGGTCGTATTCTCGTATTCAGGACTGTTCGGTTATAGTCTGGTTTTATGAAAACATTTTTAAAACCAAGTTCACTATAACCAGTGGATCTGATACCAATCTGTCACACCCCAAAAATACCACATGTGGGAACCCCCGCGAGGCGTGTGACGTACCAGGATCTAGCCACCAATCACATTGAACTCATAACAATATTTCAATTAAAACTTTCATTTATTAAAATAAGTGTTACAAAACATTGTTTATTATTCAGCGGAAGCATAATACAATAGTTAAGAATTTCGTAACCCAAGTGTATAAAAATAATTAGACTTGTCTCGTGATTCCATGTAACTCGACCCATGACCACTCCAGCATCCCAGACAGCAAGTTCCAATAATTGTACCTATAGACCTGCAAGCATGCAGAAAAAGTGTATCAGCATAACGCTGGCGAGTTCACTGTTTTGTTAACCGTTTGTTACCAAGTATTGATTTATGTTAGGTTGATAATAACTCGATACCGCAGACGGCTCCTTTTTGCCCTTCCCCAATGCTCTATCAAACATTTGTCATGATTTTAAAGTTATTAGTTCATGCCCGTCCTATCCAAGTACGTCGTGAGGGTGCCAAACCTAATAGCGATATCAACTAATAACCCCGTTGCCCTACAAGCAACTAGTTCGGTAGTATGATGGGACTTAAGTGATAGAAAGTGAGTGTATTATCCAACACCAACATTTACTGAAAACGTCCTCATATCCCCTACAAGGATATGGGTTTGTGAAAGTCTGCTCGTTACTGAAAACTGCCTCATATCCCCTACAAGGATATGGGTTTATGAAAATCTGTTTGTTTGTTTGCCTGTTTGATTGTCCCCACCAGACGCATGCTTGTATTGAGAGTAGTGAACTCACCTTGGGTTGCTCGGAAAGACTAGTTACTTGTTCACACTTAATCAATCAAAGTCTATGATGTTCATATACACATAATCAGTTTGCATTCAAGTTGTTCACATAGTCACACAAGAAAATTACCACACAACATATACAATGCACCTTTGGGCCACCTACAACTCATCAGTTAAACATACAACACAAACACACACAAACAGGTGATTCCCGTATCCAATAATGTGCGGCCCAGTCATTTCGAGGCCCAATGCCAAGGTGTGCGATTCTAATAAAGTGTGCGATTATCTTAAACTGTGCGACCCGTTTTCAATTCATGGGCCGGTGTGCGACTACGTCCTTTTGGGCCTGTTATAGAACAGACCAATAGATTACCCAACTCCACTCGGAAGTGTGCGACCAAGCCATGTGGTGTGCGATTACAACGGCGGTGTGTGACGCGCTGATTTTTGTGCGATTAGGTTGGGCTGTGCGGTCGGTGTGCGGCCCAACAGCTTGTGCGACTACAACTTCGGTGTGCGACCACTGTTACATGTTGTACTTTATGCAGTTTAAGAGTGCATGGGGTTTGTTTCTATTTTCCTTGATTCACGGATCGAAACCGAAATCTTAGCAATTTTTATTATAACTTCCTTTTAATAAAAAACTTCCCTTTTTATTCAGTAACATAAATTTCATATAATTAATCATTTGAATCTGATCAAACACCCACTAATGTCTTTGAACCCTCAACACCAATAGTTGTCTAATTAAATTAGTGACCATCATGTATACAAAATTCTCTAACCCCTGACATCGTGCCAATCTAATTCTTCATGTACATAGATTTCAACTTTAACAAACAAAACATCATAGCATTATTTAATACACATAATACCCTTGACTATCAATGACAACATTATTAGAATACCCATATTATTTAATTAGATCAAGACTACAAACACATGGGCCGCCACTTTTTGTTCAAGTTTATCAACTTTATCAGACCACTTACCTTCAAATGTATTGGACCGTTAAAGACTACTGATATATCAAAATTGGTTATTTGAATTTTGTGAATTCAGTGAAAAACTTTAATTGGACCAAGCACAATCAGTGGATTTGAACAAATACAAACTACTTTACTTTTGTAGATAGGCCAATTCAACAGTAACGAGGGGCATACATCAACCCAGAAGAATCACACATTGATTACATGCACACATCGATATCAAATAACACATATATTCATAACTTAACCCCTAAAGAATGCAAGCAAACAAAGATGGATATACTAACCAAATGTTGGTGTGGGGACAACTGTTAGAACGAGGAAGAGATGGAGGAAGAATGATCTCGCCAAGCTTGAGAGGATTAGGGTTTGAAGCCGTGTGTGTGTGTTTTCAGAATGATGGGAATACCCATGTGCATGTGATATTAGTTAGGGGTGTTTGGGCTTCGATTGGGCTTATAGAAGCTGGGCCGAGGGTGTAGAACGAAATAAGGTGTGCGATCCAATCAGGGTGTGCGACTCCATGCTCTAGTGTGCGGCAAGGATGTATGTTCATATAATCTAGGCATTTATCATTCAATTCGCAACGAACACACAACCCTCCAATCATACTAGTGCAATGTCATTAAACAAGTTATAAAATCGTAAACACAATGACGATGTATAGTGAAACATGAAGAATAGCGATACGGGTTAAGTGTCACGAGATTAGACTATGCTAACCTTGGAAGTACGGGTTGTCACACATGTAACCAGTGAAAACGCCAAAAGAACATAAAAAAATGAATTATAAAATATTACTTGTTGGAACGATGTGTGGCATCAAACGAAATCACATCACCAAACACGTGGTAACTACGTTTGGCTTGATCATCACACCAAAAAAGTCCCTTCAAACGATTCTCTTCGTAAGTGAAGTAATCATACGAGAAATTAGGTTGGGATGTTTTTTTTCCATCCAAATGTCTCACAACCATCTCAGCGTCGTATTCCCCTATAAACAAGTTAATTTGCCTCTTGTAGTTCTTAAATTCAACTTTACTTGCACCCACGTCTTCAAAACCACCAAAACAAGTCTTCATAACATTAAACGCCTTAACTGGACCCAAATTCAACTTAGACATGATGTGTATAACATGCTTCTGGAGCTGAGTGAGGTGGCGTTCAGTTGGAAGAAAATGCTTTTCAGGACGTTCAACAAGATCATGGTTGTGCTCCTCAACAAACTTACAGACCTTCCATGATCCAGTCAAAAAAATTACACATAACAGTGCACCACAATCAGTCTTCTTTGAAAAGTGGATCGAACAATCCGTTGCTTTTGCTTGGGGTCCAACGTATCAACCTTCTTGTCCTTATATACCCCATCTCTCGTACACATGTAATACTTAATATGTCTTACACCTTTGGCGTTTATCTTTTCAGTCCCTTTCCTGGCTGAAAAACCACAAGGCTTGGCATACGTAATGTCACACCCCGACCCACAGCGGAAAGGTATGGGGCATGATGATTGCCCATAGCTCATGACAACTAATTTTTGTTTCAATATTTAAAACATATCCATTTAAATAGTCACATAACATATAATAATCAAAATTGTTCATACATTGTTCAAGACAAACATATCAAGATTTCAATTTAACTTCCTAAGGCCCATGCTACGTGTCCACAACACTTGATCATCAACTTTGAAAACCACGATTGAGGAATTGGTGGTTTGTGGAGGTCCTTTCTTTGGAGACCTCCAGTGGCGACTTGCTTCTTTACCTATTAGGTTTGGAGGTTTGGGGTTGTATTCGGCTGTAGAGGCTTCATCCTACGCTTTTGTGGCCTCGAGGGCCCAATCGTGGGTGCTACAGGACCACATCTTAAGAGATAGTGGCATATACGGTATGGATTCTGATTATGTTTGTGCTTTGGCTTGTCTTCGTGATACGATTCCAAGCTTTGACTTCAGCGGTTTCACTAATTAGGACACCGCCCCCCTAAAGCCCAACATGCATTGGCGAGTGCTCTTTTTAGTAAAATTGTTCACGAAATCGAAGTGCAGTTTGACTTGACCGTTAGACAAAAAGCCGTTTTCGAGTGTCTCCGAGCACCACATGCACAAGATTTTCTTCTTGCTATACCTATAGATGGGTAGGCCAGCATATGTCGCCGGTGGAGTACCGTACTATCCTTAAGTATCGCCTCATGATTCCTTTATTCCCAGTTGATGAGGTATGCCCAGTTTGTCATAAGGCGTGTTTGGATTCTTTTGGTGAGCATGCTGTTCATTGTAGAGAGCTCCTGGGGTTCAAATACCGACATGATTTGGTTAGGGATGTCCTTTTTGACATATTCAGGTGCGCTGGTATTTCTGTTAAGAAAGAGGCCCCCGTTAATTTCTTAACAGACCCGTTGGAAGGGAGATCTACCCTTCGACCAGCCGACATTCTGGTCTTTGGATGGGTAGGGGGAAAACACGCCTGTGTGGATTTAACAGGGGTTTCCCCGCTTGTGGGCTTAGGGAGTAGTGCTTTCACAGTGGGCCAGGCTGCTTTAAAGGCTGCTTCGGGTAAAGTGATCAAGCATGAGAAAGCGTGCCTTGACAACCAGCACGTGTTTATCCCATTTGCTTTTGATACTTTTGGTTTTCTGGCGCCAGAGGCTGTGAACTTACTTAGTCGAGTTCAAAGGGTCATGCATAGTAATGTTATGACCCCGCGATCTATGAACGTAGTTTTTAAAAGGCTTAGTTTTGCTATTCAAAAAGGGGTAGCGGCGCAACTTGTTGCCCGTTTACCAATTATCTCGATGTAAATTCTTCGATTATATTGAATATAAAATTGGTCAACAAATATGTTGGTGAATAATTTCCTCCTTTTATAGAAAACAGTTTTATATTTATTTCTTTTTAAAAAAATATTTTTAACATGCACCTCAAGGTTAGTGTGAAAATGGTCTCCTATCATCAACATAATCAACATATCCATAATTCCAAATTTACCAAACAAGAATACACAATCAAACAACAACACAAACAACCAAAATAAATAGACTCCTGACAATAGCGTGCATTAGGCTCAAGCCCCAAGGAGCAAGTCTAATACCGTTGGTGATACTAGGCTACAACCCATGGCCGTGGGGAACCTACTCAGCCATGGATCCACTAGACACAATAGCATGCAATAGACTTGACTTCAGATAACATATAGAATAATAGAATACACATAAGACATTCACATAATAACACTTGTTCATAGCATGTTAAGTAAATCAAAAAGTATAACATGATGTACCCCAAAATTTGTAAAAGATTAAAAAGGGGAAAGTGGAAGAGATTACTCACTGGTTGTGAAGAGCTAATCCACGAGAATGCACCGCATGAAAAGGAACGGTTAATATCTAAATAATAACCGTAGAGTAAATAAAGGAAATACTAAACGTAAGGATAACCTATTGATTTTAGGAAATTGGGTTCTCCTATTTGGGGACTTAGAATTATATCAAATTATATTTATTCAACCAAAATAACCAAATAAATAATTATATGATTCTAGAATATATTAAAATGACAAAATCACAAAATCACCATTTTAATGGTTTTCAAATATGTGATAAAGCCAATAATTAAATAAGTTCATAAAACACATCTAATTATCATATATATTACATTTAATGATTATTACATATTCTAATTCTAAAAAATAATAATTTTGTAGTGGGAATTATTGGTATAAAAATTTCACAAATTCTTTAATTGCATAATAGTTACCAAAAAACTATAGAAACAATCTATAAAAGTCCTATAACAATTATATAATTAGTAAGAATTAATAAAAGTATCTATAAAATCTATTTGTGATAATCTGGAATTTTTAAGTTATTAGAGAATATATATATATATATATATATATATATATAGTCTTAGGATCCTGTAAAAAGGACATGTTTCGTGAGAAGTGTGAGAAGACATAAAAATTCATATGTAGACATCATGTTTTGGACTTAGACATAACGTTTTGCATTGTTTTGGCAAGAAAAACACTAAACATAACAATTTAAGACATAATGCAATGAATTCTAGGCTTAAAACTTAAAACACCATGTCAAGAACGTTAAGTAGTGTGTTTTAAGTGTTAAATAGTGTCTTTTAAATTTCACGTCCATAATATGTTGCATTGTGTTTTAAATTATTATGTTCGGTGTTTTTCTTGTCAAAACAACCCAAAACATCATGCCTAAGTTCAAAACATGATGTCTACATGTCAATTTCTATGCATTCTCACACTTCTCACGAAAAGAGTCCTTTTTACAGGAACCTCACCCTATATATATATATAAACCATTTTAAATCCAATTTAAATTTATATATTCCAAAAAAAAATGAAGGAAACTTCTATAAAAATTATCTAGTGTTTATATAATCTGAAATAATCAACAAAAATATTTATTAAATTTATTTTAGACTATCTTGTATTTTCATTTGATTTAACTAGTGATTAAAATATAAATAATTCACCAAAATTCCAATTGATATCTAGAAATTTCCAAAATTTACCTATAATACACTAGTATGATATACAACAATATTATAGTTTCAATTTAATCAAAACACAAGTCTAAATCTAAAAGCCCCAAATTCTATACATGAAGAACCCTAAGTTCAACTAAAATTAAATTCGTATAAATTAGCCTTCTATCACTGAAATTGATAGAGGGCTTTTGTAGAGCACGAAAAACTAAGCAAGTTGGGCTTTGGAATCACCTGAAAAAGGTTGAGAATTGAAGGAGATATCGTTTGCACAAGTTACAAGCCCTAGAATGTTCTTCAATTAAATTTGTGAGATGTAATTGATGAAACGATGAAATTCCAATGGGGTTTTGCATGGTTTGAGCAGTAGAACAAATTATATAATTTTGGCCAGACAATTTTATGTAACGGATGTTACACATAACATACATTAAATAACAATCATCAAGGCTTGTGAATGTCATGTCCATTTTGGGCTTTATTTCTTCACTAACGTCATGAATGATAAATGGTAAACCAGTTTTGGGGCAAAACCTTTCATTAGAGGAAACACCTTCGTCTGAGAAAACACAGTGAGGAATAAAATTCAGAAAAACCTCATTAAAATAGAAAATGTCTCCTAATAACATTATCGATGAAAACGCCATTAATTGAATAATAAACAAGACAGAATAAACACATAATTTGAAAACGCCATAATAAAAACGACATAGTTAACAAATATGATGAATTAACAAAATTAATGCAACGTGATAATCAAAAACGCCATGAGATGAATAATACACACTCCATAACTTTGATTGATTAACAAATATGATGAATTAACAATATTAATGCAACGCAATAATCAAAACGCCATGAGATGAATAATTAAAAACAATTAACAACATGAATAGTTAACAAGAATAACAGGATAATGAAAACGTCATAGTTAACAAAACTGATGTTTACAAATTAACAAATATTAATAACTGATGTTTACAAATACTACTAAATAATATTCAAAACTAATCAGGTGTAAAACGCCAATGATCGTAAAAACAAAAGAAAAACACCAGATCCTAAACGATAATTAAAATTAATAATGAAAACTCCAATTATCAGTTCTTACTAATTGTTTAACTACCAATGCAAACGCGAATAAATTGGATACATGAACAACGCCATTGAAAAGCATACAACACATTATGAAAAATATTAATTAACAAAACAATGAAACAAGCATAAAAGAACAAAACACCATATCTGTTGTATATGTATTGCATGATTTGCTGGAACAAAAATATGAAACATCATCAAATATTACTTTTTCGAACAGAATCCACGTTAGACACCATAGATCTGAGAAAGCTTGGAAAGGACGTAACAACTAATAAGAAATCTTTGGAGTTTTAATTTGAAACAGTTTTATAACGCGAATAAGGAGGGAAAGTACAAAAGAACAACTGTACCCCTGCATATCATTTAGCGCCCCCTGCCACGTGTTGGGCGAGGATCCGCTCTCACCGTTCTCACACTTTAGGGTATTTTTCTCCTGATCCCGTACTATATATATATATATAGGAGAAGAATCATTTAGGAACCATCCTTTATTGCGAGAACCAATATGAACACAACCAAAAATACCTAAAAAAAATCTAAAAACCACACAAAATTTTTATTTTTTAATATTTTTTATGAAAAGATGGCTACTTTTCGTTATTAAATTTTTTTTGCCTACTAAAAGTAGCAATTTAAATAAAAAAATGTTTTTTTGTGTTTTTTTAGATTTTTTAAGATTTTTTAGGTTTTTTAGGGGTTTAGTTTTTAGCATTTAGCTTCGGTGGGGTTAGGTTTTTGGGGGGTAGGGGGTTTAGGTTTTTGGGGGGCGGGGTTAGGTTTTTTTAAGGTTTTTTTTTGGGGGGGGGGGGTGGGGTTTTGTTTTTTTAGGTTTTTGCTGGTGTAGTGGGTTAATTTTGTTGCGTTCACATTGGTTCTCGCGGTTCTCGGAATAAAGGTGGTTCTCGCATGAACTCTACCCTATAATATATATATATATATACACACACGGTGGGAGTTGGCTACAAAGTTTATTTTTCCTATAAAGTGTAAAAAGTCATAAAACACCATAATGTCAACCATAAAACACACTCAAAACCCACCAATAACAAAGTGAAGATTATTAAAACGCCATATTTCTAGGTTTGTGTTGTGTTTTGGCTGATAAGGCTTCGATTATCATATGACTAACATTAGTGTGTTTTATGTTGATTATCATGTTGTGTTTTATATTCATAGTTCTACAGTTCTACGATGGTGTATTTGAAGTTTTATGGACTGTTAGTGTTTGGATATTGTGTTTTAGTGATCTTCACTCTGTTATTGTGGGTTTTGAGTGTGTTTTCTGGCTGAAATTGTGGTGTTTATAACTTTGTACACTTTGTAGGAAAAATGGACTTTGTAGCCGAACCCACCCTATACATATACATACATATATGTGTATATTTAAATAAAAAAATAATTATTATCTTTATGATTATTTATTTTAGCATTTAGGGTAAAATAACCAAAATACCCTCATGTGGGGTCTATTTGGTCAGATTTAACCATGAAAACTAACTGAGTTTTGACTAAATGACATAACTTGTAAAGGTTTGCAAACGTGGAGTATGTTTTTTGTAATTTTTGAAGACAAAGGACACCCTTTGCAATCTAGTGTCAACATAAAGGTCGATTTTGTAATTTACTCTAAACACAAGAGTTAATTGCCAAAATCGATGTTGAAATTGTGGTGTTTATAACTTTGTACACATAAATAGCCCCCACGTTTGTAACTTTTTGCCATTTTCATCCAAATGTCTAAATGGGTTAGAAATAACCGTTTGATGAGGGTTTTGTTTTGAAATTTCACAAGTATAGGGCCTGAAATGTAATTTCTTTTTAAACTCTAACTTTATAAAAGTAAAGATTTACATGTAAAACAAATTGTAGAACTATATAAAACAATTGTGGAAAAAAAAATAGAACACTTAATTAATATCCATTGGCGATACTCCTTGTTCATAGCTTGAAGGCTAACTCTCATTACAGAGATTCCGATTCAAATCATAATGTTTCCGTTCTAATTTACGACGAGCCGTGCGGTGGATTCAAAACATAGAGTTTCCGTTTTGATTTCCGACGAACCGTGCGGTGCCGATTCAAATCATATAGTTTCCGTTTTAAATTATGGCGAACCGTGTAGTGTCGATGTAGGTCGTTTAACTGCATAAGTGACGACGACGACCTTTAGCAGACGAAAATTTGTTGAACGAAGCTGGTCAAAAGTTGTATCACAGTAGAGATGAGATCCTCCACCAGAATTGTCGCCGGCGAACTCATCAACGGCCGGAAGTTCTTACGAATTTCACGTGTTGATCTAGCATTCTTCTTCTGATTCTGAACATGATATCTCCATCTCGTTCTTCAAGCTTAAAAGGTGACATTCCGGTTACCAAAAGCCCTCCAAACGACAAATCACAAGCAAAAATACACGAAACAATGAGCATTACACGGTGGAGGTGAGTAATGGTGTGAGTGGTAGTTGATTGTTTGTTTTGAAGGTTGTACAGAGAGAAAGCAGAGGGCAATGGTTTTAGGTTTAAACGAAATTACATTTCAGGCCATGTACTTGGGAAATTAAAAAAAAAACCCTCCTCAAACGATTGTTTCTAACCCAGTTAGGGATTTGGATAAAATGGCAAAAAGTTACACACATGGGGGGTTATTTGGTATAAAAAAGTCATTTTGAACGAAAATAACAAACATGCCCAAAGCTCAGGAACGATTTTGGCAATTAACTCTAAACACAATTACTATGTTATTAATTTTAGGGATATTCGTAAAAATTTGTTTATTTATTTCAGCCTACTACACGTTGATATATATATAATTGCGCTAAAATAAGAACCACCTCGAGTTGTAAGAACCGTGAGAACTTTTTGATTCGGGGCGAGGTGGACCAAATTTTTTTTCACAAACGTAAATGCGTGTATTATACACATTTGTAAAAAAAAAAATTCCAAAAAAATGTGGTGTGTGTAGTTTTGAGCACCACAAGTTTGTGTTTACGGGCACCGTAAATTTAAAATTTACGGTGCCCGTAAACACAAACTTGTGGTGCTCAAAACTACACACACGACATTTTTTTTTGAATTTTTTTTTACAAATGTGTTCATAATACACGCATCTATGTTTATGAAAAAAAATTTGGTCCACCTCGCCCCGTACGGTGTAGTTCTCACGGTTCTTACAACTCGAGGTGGTTCTCATTTTAGCGGTCCCCTTTATATATATATATATATATATATATATATATATATATATGTGTGTGTGTGTGTGTGTGTGTGTGTGTAAGAACCGTGAGAACTACACCGTACGGGGCGAGGTGGACCAATTTTTTTTTCATAAACGTAGATGCGTGTATTATAAACACATTTGTAAAAAAATTCAAAAAAAAAATGTCGTGTGTGTAGTTTTGTTTGTGTTTACGGGTACCGTAAATTTTAAATAAAATTTACGGTACCCGTAAACGCAAACTTGTGGTGCTCAAAACTACACACATGACATTTCTTTTTATTTTTTTTTACAAATGTGTTTATAATACACGCATCTACGTTTATGAAAAAAAATTTTGGTCCTCCTCGCCTCGTACGGTGTAGTTCTCACGGTTCTTACAACTAGAGGTGGTTTTCATTTTAGCGGTCCCCTATATATATATATATATGTGTGTAGCACGAAACCCAAAACCCGAATAACCAACACCTAGTACCCGATATGTAATTCAGTTATGAATATGGTTACATCAGTTAAACTTAAACTGAAAATAACCAACACCAAATCCAAAAGAAATATTCGGTCAACACCTCTTTAATGTGAACAAGGCCCATGCATGATGAAAGCAGAAATATACAACTCTAGTTAATGAAATTATATTTTAAGTATTCAGTAGTAGCTGTGTATTATTATTTTTGCTCCCTGTGGTTTGGTCGTTTTAACGGTTTTGCCCCAATCCTTTAAAAATAGCCATTTTACTCCTTGATGTTACTAATATTTCACCAATTTGCTCCCCGCCGTAAACGGAATCCATTTTAGTCGTTAAATTTAGTCACGTGCCCCTCACATGAGGGGCATTTCAGTCTTTTTCCTTCCAAGATATTTTATACCCTTCATTTTACAACTCTAACTTATCATAAACAGCCATCTGTTTGAAGACTCAATCAAAACATATCTGCATCTTGTGGAAGCTTCAAAAAAAAATCCATGGCCACCACCACAACCACCACCCGCGGACACCACCACCACAACCACCAACCGCCGCCATCATCGCCATCACCACCATCAGCGACCACCCCCATCCTGTCCACACACTCTCTCTCTCTCACCCGTCTCTCTCTCTACCTTCTCTATCACCACCCACAGCCACCACCTGCCGCCATCATCGCCATCACCACCACAACCCACACCGCCGCCGGAAGTTGGAAATCTCTTGGCCGGAGTTAATACACTATAGGGGTCTTCTCAGATCTGTGAAAAAGGGGCTACTGTATGCTCGATTCCGATTTTGTTAGTGTTGGTGACGGTGATAGTGGTTAGTGGTAGTTGTTTGGTGAGGTTAGTGGTGGTGGTGGTGGTTGGTGACTGATGTGCACAAAATGCAACATATAAATTACATCAATTGTAGCATAAAACTAACCCTTTTTTAGTACTAATGTTGGAAAAAGTGTGTTTTTGTCTTCCTTTTGTATTTTCAGGATTAAATAAGCTCAAATGAACAAAAGAAACAAAAAGGCAGCTAAATCTAACATAAATACAAGAAAAGGAAAAAACGTGGCATGCCCGACCCCCCGACAGCATCTTCCCAAGCAAACCAAGAGAACAGAAGGCTGAACACGGGGGCGTGCCCAAGTGTCTGCAGAAAAGACAAAGTTGTGGAAACTTCTATCGCCCACCACGGGTCCGTGCTCAATGGACACGGGGCCGTGGTCAACTATAAGATTCGCAGAATCCAGGCAAATCTTGATAGTACAGATACGCTTCTGCACACGGGGTCGTGCCCAGCGAACACGGGGGCGTGGTCAACTAATGCAGACAAACTGCAATTAATGAAGAAAGAGAAAGAGAATGAGGATGGACACGGGGCCGTGCCCAATGGACATGGGGCCGTGCCCGAGCTGCTGTTCAGGCTATAAATAGGGGTGCTTGGCTCATTTGCAAACCATCCCTTGGTACACCACCTCTCTCACACTTCACCTACCCACCACCACCACCACCATCACCACACCATCATCCACCACCATCATCCATCATAGAGTGTGTGAGTCGTGTCGTGATCCAAGATTGATCGTAAGAGTTCTTGACAATCAAAGGCCATGTTTGCCTAAGTCTCTTACATCACTTGGTGAAGACAAGTGTTTAGTGTAATACTTTTTATTTTTAATCTTTTCGCACTTTTTATTTGGTTATGTATTAATGACTTTAGTAACTAGTTTCTTATTGTGATGGTGATTCTTCCTTATCGTTTGTCCGTGGTGTCTTGGCATTTTTTTACTGTCTATATAAAATAAAAGATTTTCACCATTCATATCTCCACGGTCTATATGGAGATATGTTGGCTACCTGGTTGGGGGTTAAGGGAACGGTTTTGTAAAGAGTCTTGCCTTGTTTAGTGTATAGATCCTGCAAGGACCTGGGTCAAATTTAGTAGAACCTCCTTCAATACCCACCGGTATTGGATGGCGGGGGTCCAAACTCTTTGATCCCCTCATATGTAAGCTACTATTAAAACTTTAACCCGGCTACTTAGGACTGTATCCCTGCTGACTCAGACTACTTAGCCGAGGGTAACGTCACCTTTAAAAGAGGGGCCTACCACATTATGCATTAATAACTTAATTAATTATCTTTCAATCATCCGACCCTTTAAGATTGTATCCTTGCTGACTCAAACTATTGGGTTGAGGGTAACGTCACCTTCAAAAGAGGGGCCTACTACAATAACTCAGATAATCTCTTAAAAAGTGCAAAAGTGAGGAAATAATCAAAGGTTACACTACACACGAGTCGGATCCAAGTGATTCATCTTGTCTATCTGTTTTTATTATTATTTTATTTTTCAGCATTTTAGTTAGTTTTATTTTTCTAGTTTAAAAACCTTTTTTCTAACTTTTGATTTGATTAGACGTTGAGGATAAACCGGTACTAAAATCACTTGTGTCCTTGGACGACCTCGGTATCTTACCAACACTATACTACGCTCACGATGGGTGCACTTGCCCATATGTGTGTTTAGTGTTAGTAAATATCGTGTTTTATAAATTTAAAACTTGGCTAAAAAGTGTAAAAGGGCTTAAAATATACACCAAAAATATATTACACTACACGCACATCGAGTTTTTGGCGCCGCTGCCGGGGACACACGGATTTTAAGAAAGTTAGGAATCAACGGTCTAATCGTTTTTTCTAATTTTTCTTTTTTTTTTAGGATTTTCTTAATTTTTCAGTTTCTGCAGAGCTCAGCACGGGTCGTGCCTGGTCGGACACGGGCCGTGCCTAGCATTGTTACTGGCAGTTTTTATTTTCTGAGTTACAGAGAGTTGAGCACGGGGTCGTGTCGGTGCAACACGGGGCCGTGTCAAACTCTCCAGTAACAGGGATCCGGAAAACAATCACTGTATCTCCGACCACGGGCAGTGTTCATCTGAACACGGGGCCGTGGTGAAGCTTCTGACCAACGTTCTTTTTGTTTTTATTGCAAGACTTGGAACTCAGGCGCCACATCTGAACTTTCCACATAGTGTATGAGCTCCAGTTCTACTAGAGATGTAAAAGAACCCCTAGACGAACCCAAACGCTATCTAAGAAAAAGACTTAAAGCTAAAAACCAAGAGAAAGTTTCGGGGGACCCACTTCCAATGGCGGACCAACGTACCCTCATGGATTACCTACGACCCACCGTGGGTAATCTCGGTGCCGCTATCAATGCACCGAATGTCGAAGCCAACAACTTCGAGCTTCGGCCACATTTGATACAAATGCTTCAAAACTCCGCAACCTTCCATGGGCTTGCGGACGAGGATCCTCATCTACATATTACTAATTTCTTAGAAATATGTGATACCTTTCGGATCAATGGAGCATCAAACGACGCCATCCGCCTTCGAATGTTTCCATTTTCACTAAAAGACCGAGCTAAGGCTTGGCTTAATGCCCTCCTAGTTGGCTCGGTAAACACCTGGGATGAACTAGCCCAAAAGTTTCTATATAAGTACTTCCCTCCTGCTAAAACGGCTAAATTAATGACTGAAATTAATACATATTCACAAGAGGATGGGGAGTCCTTATATGAAACTTGGGAAAGGTTCAAGGAGCTACTAAGAAAGTGTCCTCATCACGGTCTTGCGGTGTGGCAACAAGTATCCACTTTCTACAATGGGTTGTTGCCACACACACAAGACAAACACTTGACTCTAGCTCCGGGGGACTTTTAGGTAATCGTCGCCCAAATGAAATTTATAATCAAATTGAGGAAATTACTCAAACCAATTTTCAGTGGCACACTCCCCGAGGCAATAAATCTATTGCCCCGGGCGTCCATAAGGTTGACGAAAGCACTTCTCTACAAGCCCAAATCGAGGCCCTTTCTTCAAATATAAAAAAATTAGAAATGGCAAAAACGGCCTCGGTTATGGCTTGTGAAGGGTGTGGTGGGCCACATGAAAATTGGAGTTGTATGAAAGAATTAGATGATCAAACAGAAACGGTAAACTACATTGATAATAGACCTAGGCCGTCAGGTCCACCAACGGGTACCTACAACCAAGGATGGCGTAACCACCCTAACCTTGGTTGGAGAGAACCCGGCAATGGTAGTAACCAACAAAGTCTAAACCAACGAACAAACTTTCAACAACTAAGAAACGAGTCACACAATTTTTCTCAACAACAAGGTGGACGAGAAAGGCTTGAAGATACAGTATCTCGCCTCATCTCCGACACCGAAAAGAAAAACTCGGATCGGTTTCAACAATTGGAATCGAATTTTAGAAATCAACAAGCTAGTATTCAAAACATTGAAAAACAATTAAATCAAATAGCTCAGAATTTCTCCGAGAGACCACAAGGCGCGTTACCAAGCAATACCGAAACCAACCCAAAGGCGCAAGTACATCTCATCACATTGAGAAACCGTACCGTGGGTCCCGAGGAGGCTCCATTACCGCCAACTGAAAGGAGCCCATCTAGCCAAACCACGGCTACACCCACACCCCAACAAGAGAAGGCTTCTCCATCAATTCAAGAGCCCACTAAGACTCCTCCAGTTCCTTACCCCGGTCGGTTAATTCGTCAAAAGACCGATGAGCAATTCGCAAAGTTCAAAAATTTACTAAAACAATTGCATGTTAATATTCCATTTATCGAAGTCCTAACTCAAATGCCTAAATATTCAAAATTTATGAGGGACTTCCTCACTCATAAAAGGAAAATTGAATCATTGCAATTAGTTAATTTAGGCGAAGAATGCTCCGCTTTACTACTCAACAAACTCCCACAAAAGAAGCTTGACCCCGGAAGCTTCACAATTCCTTGCTCGATTGGGGAATCCCCCGTTCGTAATGCACTAGACAATCTCGGGGCAAGCATCAACCTCATGCCCTCATCAATGTTCAACCGACTCAGCTTAGGGAAAACAAGCCCTACAAAAATAAGCATACAACTCGCCAATAGATCCGTCAAATATCCACAAGGTGTCGCTGAAAATCTATTGGTCAAAGTCGGGGAATTTGTCTTTCCGGCCGACTTTGTCATACTAGATATGGAGGAAGATGCCGAAGTACCACTCATCCTAGGGAGGCCATTCCTAGCTAAGGCCCAAGCAATGGTAGATATGAATGATGTAACACTAACATTGAGGATTGGGGACGAGGAAATGAAGTTTGGAGTTGGAAAAAGAGTAGAAGACGAAGACCCGGTCAACTACATGAAGGTCATTGACTCAAGTTTGGATGATGCTCTCCGACGGTGTAGCATGGGATGCAAAACATCCCGCTTGAGTAACATATGACCATGCTTTGGGTCTAGCCAAGGACCCTTATAAACGTGGCGCACCACGGAGGCATTCCACGGAACTATCTTTAGTTTAGTTTAGATTAATTTTCTTGTTTTCTAGTTTAGTTTAATTTTCAGGAATAAAACACACTCGGGATGGTGAAGGATACTAAGGGAAACTTGAACCAGCACCCCATGCACGAAAACAGGGCCATCCGACAAAAATTTCTTCATTACAGCAAGTTCAGCACGGGGTCGTGCCTGCCCAACACGGCCCGTGCCCCACCATCTGCAGAAAATGCCCAGTTCAGGTAACTGGACACGGGGCATGCTCACTGAACACGCCCCCGTGCCCAGGCTTCTGTTTCTTTTTAACAAGTTCTGTTACTGACGATCTGAACACGGGTCGTGCCCAGACACCACGGGGCCGTGTCCAGACGCCCAGTAACAGAAAATTTTGCTTTTTCACGCCTTTTTACACATTCAATCAACCTAAAAACTTATTTTTGGGACACATTATGGACAATGTGTAATTTAAGTGTGGGGGGATGCTAAAACTTTGAATCTTGCAAGTCCTAATTACAAGCCTTACACAAAACTCTATTGGAACTGCTAATCACCCCAAATTTTTTCAAAAAAAAATAATTTTTTTACTTGTCTAGTTTAATTTGGGAATTTCAAGTTCTAAAAAACTTATATTTTTACAAATTTACAACCGATAGCGTCGTGATAAAAAGAACCAACGTAAGAAAATTATGAAACGGCATGACAAGTTTAGTTAAAATTTGATTATATATACTTGATCACATAAAAACCCATTCCCACAAAAAGTGAGTTTTGAGCCTTTATTGAGCATACAAATACATATCTTTAAACTAAATGTTCATTTTTCGTTTCTTGTCTGAATAGCCGCCTGGTTCTTACGACTCTAGAACTTGCCACGACGATACATTCCCGGTCCTTACCAACTTAAACCCGAGTAAGTAAATGATGGAGGCATTAGGACTAACCCCTTTTTATTTCTACACCATTATTTTTCTTTTTTTTACCACCTACCCAAAATCCCCCTAGTTAGCCCCTTTGAGCCTAAACCTTTTCATTTCCTAACCCAAAACAAAAACCCTTTTACCCACCAAAACCCTTTTTCATTTTAAACCCTTTATTTTAGTAACAAAGCTCGGTTTTTCTTATGACTTATTAAAAAAATGATTTTTATGATGAAGCCAAAAGAAATAAACAAACAAGTCTATCAAAAATAACTTTGTTTGAAGAAGTGCTTCATAAAAAATAAAAAGTTACAAAATAATAACAAGTCTTAAGAAAACCGACGCTTTTTACGCCTTTCGCCCTTTTTCTACTAACCACTAACACAACCACCCACCTTTAGCCCAAGCCTAACCCTTCACCCAAAAAGTCCTCTTGATATTTACAAAGGTGTATAGTTAAAAAGGAGGAGGATTGATCGCTTGGCAAGCTTATGGTAGGAGTAAGTTCCATGCCGCTCTCGAGTGATTCACTAAAATACATCTTCGGCCGAGTGTTGAGTGATCCATCGTGAGGTATGTGAACTTGTATATAAATGGAATTTTAAAAAGGCATGTTATGCCCTAATAAGTAATTTATCTTATGTAATGTTTTAAATAAATCATGACGAATAGGATTGTAAATAAATAAAAATAAAACTTAATAAAGAATCTTGGAAATCCCGACACTCTATGACAAGCCCAAAAACCTTCTCTTCTACCCATTCCATTTGGGAGTGTAAAGCCACATTATAAAGAGTTTTGCTTGAGGACAAACAAAGATTCAAGTGTGGGGTATTTGATGTGCACAAAATGCAACATATAAATTACGTCAATTGTGGCATAAAACTAACCTTTTTTTAGTACTAATGTTGGAAAAAGTGTGTTTTTGTCTTCCTTTTGTATTTTCAGGATTAAATGAGCTCAAAAGAACAAAAGAAGCAAAAAGGCAGCTAAATCAAACATAAATACAAGAAAAGGAACAAACGTGGCATGCTCGACCCCCCGACAGCATCTTCCCAAGCAAAACAAGAGAACAGAAGGCTGAACACGCCCCGTGCTCAGTGAGCACGGGGGCGTGCCCAAGTGTCTGCAGAAAAGACAAAGTTGTGGAAGCTTTTATCGCCCACCACGGGGCCGTGCTCAATGGACACGGGGCCATGGTCAACTATAAGATTCGCAGATTCCAGGAAAATCTTGATAGTACAGATACGCCTCTGCACACGGGGTCGTGCCCAGGGAACACGGGGGCGTGGTTAACTAATGCAGACAAACTGCAATTAATGAAGAAAGAGAAGGAGGATGGACACGGGGACGTGCCCAATGGACACGGGGCCGTGCCCGAGCTGGTGTTCAGGCTATAAATAGGGGTGTTTGGCTCATTTGCAAACCATCCCTTGGCACACCACCTCTCTCACACTTCACCCTTCCACCACCACCATCACAACACCATCATCCACCACCATCATCCATCATAGAGTGTGTGAGTCATCTCGGGATCCAAGATTGATCGTAAGAGTTCTTGACAATCAAAGTCCATGTTTGCCTAAGTCTCTTACATCACTTGGTGAAGACAAGTGTTTAGTGTAATACTTTTTTATTTTTAATCTTTTCGCACTTTTATTTGGTTATGTATTAATGACTTTAATAACTAGTTTCTTATGTTAAAGGTGATTCTTCCTTATCATTTGTCCGTGGTGTCTTGGCATTATTTTACTGTCTATATAAAATAAAAGATTTTCACCATTCATATCTCCACGGTCTATATGGAGATATGTTGGCTACCTGGTCGGGGGTTAAGGGAACGGTTTTGTAAAGAGTCTTGCCTTGTTCAGTGTATAGATCCTGCAAGGACCTGGGTCAAATTTAGTAGAACCTCCTTCAATACCCTCCGGTATTGGATGGCGGGGGTCCAAACTCTTTGATCCCCTCATATGTAAGCTACTATTAAAACTTTAACCCGGCTACTTAGGACTATATCCCTGCTGACTCAGACTACTTAGCCGAGGGTAACGTCACCTTCAAAAGAGGGGCCTACCACATTATGCATTAATAACTTAATTAATTATCTTTCAATAATCCGACCCTTTAGGATTGAATCCTTGCTGACTCAAACTACTGGGTTGAGGGAACGTCACCTTCAAAAGAGGGGCCTACTACAATAACTAAGATAATCTCTTAAAAAGTGCAAAAGTACGGAAATAATCAAAGGTTACACTACACACGAGTCGGATCCAAGTGATTCATCTTGTCTATCTGTTTTTATTTTTATTTTATTTTTCAGTATTTTAGTTAGTTTTATTTTTCTAGTTTAAAAACATTTTTTCTAACTTTTAATTTGATTAGACGTTGAGGATAAACCGGTACTAAAAGCTCTTGTGTCCTTGGACGACCTCGGTATCTTACCAACACTATACTACGCTCACGATGGGTGCACTTGCCCATATGTGTGTTTAGTGTTAGTAAATATCGTGTTTTATAAATTTAAAACTTGGCTAAAAAGTGTAAAAGGGCTTAAAATATACACCAAAAATATATTACACTACACGCACATCAGTGATGGCTTGTGGTTGATGTTGGTAACTATCGTAGTTCGTGACGGCTGGTGGTGGTTGTTGGTGACTGTGGAAGTTGGTGGCGGCTGGTCATGGCAGTTCACATTTTGGTCCTCACCGGAAGTTGAGATCAGATCCTGGTGATTCAAGATTGATTAAATCTTGGAACTTTTCTTAATAAAAAGTTTTATTTTTAAATGGAAGTAAGGGTTTTGAATGTGGAGATCCACAAGCACAATGTAAGTCTGCCATGGAAGTTAGGGTTTTGAATGTGATGGGGAAGAAGATGAAATTCTTGATACATATTATGTGGACGCGACTTGGTTCGGTTCAACTCGGCTCAGTTCGACTCGGTTAGATTCGGCTCAAGCCCGACGTCACGACATTCCTCCGTCGTACGCCCCAAAGTTCGTCACTTGAAGCACGGAGAGCCGCAACCTATTCCCGACGCCACATCATCATGACATCATCATCATGATGTCATGATGATGTCATTTGTTTGACAAAGGCTTACAATCTGCATATTTGAAATCATGTACGTGCATGTACATGTAATTTGGGCCAATCAGAATGTTTGGGCTTCTACTCTCATGGGCCTCAACTGATTAGAAGCAAAAGCCCAACCAACATGTGAAGAAAACATATATACCGAAATCAAGGGATTTCGGTGGTAAGAGAGAAGGCAGAGCACATGTGAGAACCCGAGAGAATTGATAGAGAGTTTGCAAAGATTGTTTTGTAAACATTGATTTGTAACTGTTTTTCAAGTATTAATACATTGGTGTTAATCGTTGAGTCTCGGTCTCCTTCTCTCGATCTCGGTTTGCATCTCCGGTTGGATTCCGCACAACCGGGTGTGTTTGACAACAAGGATTAGGCGACTAGATCCTCCCCTAGCCGGACCTACAAGTGGTATCAGAGCCTTGGCTCTTCTCCTTGTTAAAACCGAGTTGTTTTCGGGTGTTTTTCGAACTTTTGAAGTTTATATTTTTTCTTGAAAAATCTGTCTAAAACTTCGAAATTTCTGGTGTTTTTGTTGTTAGTTCATAGAAAACCTTGTTTAAAACTCTTTTTAGCATGATGTGTTGAGGTTTTTAGTGAAGTTTCAAGCAAAATCGGGTTTCGGAAAGGTGTCGGTTCACCGGAAAACTCTTTAGTTTACCGGAAAATTCAAATTTTCTGGGTTGTGTTCTTCATATCTTCAACCAAGCTTCAAAGTGTTCTTGATAATATTCTTGTTTGATCTGCATTTGGATTTGAATTAAAGTGTTTGTGTGTTGGAATTTGTTGCTTGGATTAAAATATTGGTAAGACATCATCATTTGGTTGGTAAATGGGGCTTTGTGTAGCCGAAAGTTGAGTTGAAAAGGAAGTCTGCTTTGTGTCAGTGATAGAAAGTCAATTGGACAATCGCACAAGATTTGTTTCAAACGCACAACATTTTCAATCACACAAGACATGCATAACATATCAGTCGCACAAGACATTCATATAGTCGCTCAAGATATTTAATCGAACAAGAATTGTCTGGTCGCACAAGGAGTTTGGGCTCGCACAACAAATAATTGGGCTTCTATTTGGGCTTCAGTTTCGTCGGACCTACAAGTTACTCCCCACACCGAAATCAGTTCTTCTGGCCGAAATCACCTATCAAACATCAGCCGAAATCACTTGTGCATATCAGTTTGGGACGAAATCAGTTGTGCATACCATCTTGGTCGAAATCACATGTGCTGAAATCAACTTCTGGACGAAATCACATACTTGTGTTATTTTTTTTAACAGGAGATCTTTATTTCTTTGTTAACTGTTTGTTTGAGTGATTAAACAGGTTTTTCACCTACATACATCAAACATGAGTTGTACTAGCCCTTGGGATTGGAGTATGGATCCACAACCAGATCTAAAACAGATGTCGATGGCCGAATATATGAGGCGTACCATACCTCAACAACAACAGTCAATAAGTGCAAGTCAATGGGCAATGGTGTCGAATCAAAATCAGAGCATTCAAAATATTTTGCTTAGTGAGAATGAGACGGGTAGCAACAATCGCCCTCCAAAGTTAAATTACATGAACGACTATCCTTCATGGAAGGGTCGTTTCCGTAACTACGTTCAAGGGCAAAACACAGAATTATGGACGTGTTTCATCTCTCCATTTAGTGAAGCTCTTGAAGAAGCAGGATCAAATGCGACAACTTTCAATAATATGCAAGAAGCCGACAAAAAGGCATATGATCTGGAGAAGAAGGCGTATGCTATTCTCACTCAAGCACTTCACAGAGACATATTTCATCAATTCTCATATTGTAAGACCACGAAAGGTTTATGGGATGCATTGGTAGCGAGAGGAGAAGGAAATGCAGCTACTAGAAAGATACGCCATGATTTATTGAAGAAAGAGTTTGAATCATTTCAGTTCTTGGAGAATGAAACTCTAAATGATATGACTTCTCGTTTTTATCATTTGATTAGTGAAATGACTTCCTATAGTGTTGCTGCAACTCATCCGGAAATGGTTGCACGATTTGCTGATGCTCTACCTCCTAAGTGGAGTCCATTCATTGAACTTCTAAAGCATACGGGCGCTCTGGATGCAGCCAATGTCAGTCTTTATGAATTCATTTAGAAGTTGGAGAACAAGAACGAAGAGGAAATTCGGAAAGCTAAAAGGATTGCAACTGCACCTCCTCAAAACACAGAAATGTATTTGCCTGGTTTTGGTCCTTCAGCTAGTTCTAGTTCAGTTCAGCAACCGAAGCTTCAAACGGCGTTTGTATCCAATACAAACTCTTCTCCGTTTCCATCGCAACCACAGTGGAATCAAAGTGCTTACATGTCACAATCTATACCTCAACCTCCACCTCAAGCCCAACCACAACAACAACAAGCGCATTATACCAATAATCCTTCACCCCAAAACACCAACACTGTCAGAGTTGATACTTCCAATCTTTCAAAAGTCAGTGTAGAAGTTGCAAAGGAACATTTGGAACTTCTCAACACAATGTTCAGTTCATACTGTGGATTGGTAGCAGGTCAAATTGGAAACATCAATATGACCAATGAAGATTATCAGCAGATAGACCGTGATGAAATGGAGTTAATGGATATCAAGTGGGCGTTTGCAAGTGCAGTTAGAAGGGCAAAGGATTTCATGACTCGAACTGGAAGAACTTCGTTGGAAGGAAAAAATGATACGAAGTACGGGTTCAATAAAGATGCGGTTACATGTTACAATTGTGGCGAAAAGGGTCACTTCAAACGTGAGTGCACCTTACCAAGCAGACAAGGGAACCAGAATCCATTTAGAAATCAGACAAGTACTTCCAATGCCAATCAAGATAACCGTGGAAAAGGGATAGTAGCTGTGAACAACATCACCAACCAGAACCAGTCTGGACCATCAAACACCAATCGAGCATTGACCGTTCAAGCTGATGAAGGATGCGATTGGTCTGTACAATTGGGAGATAATGATCAAGGAGGTGGAACTGCATGCTATGCAAAAATTATAAATCACATCAAGCACGTTCACAAGGAAGAATTTTCTGAAAGTGATAATAGCTCGGGTTATAGCGGGAGTTCAGATGAAGAAAGCTTGAATGCGGGAAATTATCATTCTGAAAATGGATCTTTTTCTTATCAGACTGCCTTTATGGCAAATGTCTTGGCCTCTACGAGTCAGGTAAAATCCGAAACTCCTAGCATATGTAGTGATTGTGCTGATTTGAAACATGAATGTGCTAATGCTAAACATGCTTTTGAAGAATTAAAACATGAATGTGATAGAGTGAAACTTGAATGTGATACGATTCATAGTCACAATCAGAGTTTAGTTGTTGAACTGTCAAAGTGCAAAGAGACAAACATGGCCTTAGCTCGCAATGAAAAGGAATTTAAAACAGTTATTGAAACCCAAAAGAAAAGTGTTTCCGAATTAACAAAAACTGTTTGTAACAAACAAATTGGTATTAATAACTACATTAATATCATCGAGGAAACAAAGAAAGAGCTAGCCGTTGCGAAATGTGAGCATGAAGCGATCAAGCTCAAATTGGAGAGTTAATCAAACTCCCGATATGTGCTTGATCACATCATTGACGTTCAACAACTAAAGGGTAATGTGAAAGGCGTTGGGTATAAGTCATGCCCGCCCCCTTTGAGACACAACTATACCAGAATGCCTGATGAAGAGGATATGCCTCGATTTGAACCCGGTGTACCTCTTGATTATGAGGAAGTTACTACTGGCATAGGGTTCAAATCGGACAGTTCTTCAAGTACATCATCTGAGCAAACAGAAACTTCAACATCTACGAAACAAAGTCCTCCAATCATTGAGGACTATGAGTCGTCTGATGATGAATCAGAATCAGATGTGAATGACCAGGATGAATCACTTGATGAGACGAAAGGAGTAGAAATTCCTATTGAGAATCATATTCTTTGTGATCCTCCTACTCCTGCCGTGCAACCCGTTGCCAAGCAAGTGATAAATCCTGTCAAGGATGTCAAAGATGACAATGAATGTGTGTCTGCTGTTAAGAGCAATAACTTGTTGTATACTTTAGTCAGTGATAACAAAATTTATTCAAACAGAGATTTTCCAATCAAAAACGTCAATCAATCATTGATTGATAAAGTGTTTGAAGATAATACAACTAAGTTTTTGGGAAAAGCGATCCCGAGAGTTTCAGTAACTCAGTGTGATCCTATTCCAAAAGCTGAAGTGAGGAAACAATTTGGTAACAAAAAATTACCGACTAAACAACAACCTGTCGCTTTTAAGGGTAAACAGCAACAGCAGCGAGCTCAAAATTCTAAAGGTTCACAACCAAAGGTTGAGACCAAAGGAGCTCGTTTCAAGAAGAAAAACAAAGATATCAAGTTTGTAGCATCAAGGGGTACTGATAAAATTGAGACTTTTGAAAATAAATCAAACACCGATTTTATCCAACAAGTCAAGATTTTAAAATGTAACAGCCAAAACAATTACACCCAGCACACAAACGGGTGTGAAGCTAGTACCTCTGGGTCTACAACTTCTATGTCAGGTCGTCGATCAAATTCTCCTAAGTTTGTTGAAAGGAGAACTTGTTTCAAATGTGGGAAGGTTGGGCACATCATTAAAGACTGCAAAAACTCGCCCAAACCAAATTTTGTTGAAAGAGCCCCCTCTGAACAAGGTCACTCACAACATCGTCCTGTTTCTCCAAAACATGATAAAAGAACTGTTAAAGAACAAGAAACAAAACAACGACGTTAAAACGTCAAAGAAGTTGAAAAGGCGTTAAAACCGGAGGTTGTCCAAACAAAGTCAGTTAAGTTAGAAATTAAAAATGAAAAACAAAAACAGATTTGGAAACCAAAATCGGTAACTGGTTCAGGGGAAGCTCAATCCATTCCGAATCATCAGGAAATCGAAGTCACAATCCTCGATGATGAAGGACGACCCAAGTCTGTTAAGGCTTGGGTCCCTCTCTCCAACTAATCTCTGAGTGAGTGTGCAAGATGTTCCAGGAGGAACTATCGATAGTCATAGGATTGTTGATAGTGGAGTGTCCATGCACAAGAACGGCGACAAAGAAGTTGTTTCCTATGATGGAGAGAAGAAAAAGAAATGAAGACAGAATTGTCTGTCGAAAGAGATTAAAAGCTTCGACAAAATGCAAATCATTTCAAAGTTTGATTGTTCAAGGTTATAATCGGGTCCCCAGGATAGATTCAATCAAAATGTACGCACCTGCAGCACGTTTGAAGTTCAAAATCAACAAGATGAACGTGCAGTGTATATTTCTACGCGGTGTGATTGAAGAAAATGTGTTTGTTGAACAAACCAACCGGGTGTGCGGATGCCTTGGCGTGGATTGAACAACCGCACACTACTTCTGAAAGAGAAAGACAAAAACCTTCGCTGGTGCAATGTGGAAGACCAGCCAGACCCAATGGTTTCTGATCTTGTTGCTGTGAAGAGATTTCTAAGTAGCTACAAAATCGACTTTGAAATCCACACCGGGTGGATATCCAGTTTGGGAGAGCACTCAGATTCCTTGCAATGCACGAAGCAGTTGCAGGATACGGTTTTAAAATTCTAATATCTCTTTTACTTGTCGATATTTAAGCTGCTTTATGAATTATTATTATCTCGTACAGCACTCTTTGACCTGATACGTTGATCTCAAATATCACCTCACACGTGATTGTTTCACTATGAAACTCGCCAATGTTGTCATGGTCCGCACCGCTTACCGACGTGCCAACTCATTTTTCCAAAATTCGAGAAATCTTTTCTGATTAAAAATTAATTTTGGTAAACGGCATTGAGGTAAAACATAAGTTAACCAACATCGGAAAATCATTTTTTTTTTTTTTGTAAATACCTTTGTGTTTTTAAATTTTATCTTAGTTTGTTGATTTTAGGGGGAATAAATCCAAAATTTGAAAATTCAAAAACATCGAAAAATTTCAAAACTCAAAAAATATTGGAAAAACAAAAATGAGTTTCCTGGCGAGAAAAAGAGAAAATGATAGTAAATCAGTGGTCTGTTGAAACCTCTTTAAACTGAAATGCAAAATGAAAAATGTTAAGCAGCTCTATATACGATGTATCGGTAGGCTCACAATCATTTTAAAGGGTGCAGGGTGATATAAACTTAAATCGACTGAAGACCAGGTGGGAACCATTCATTGGCATATGGTCTTAGTACCGAAATTTCGTTTGAGAGATTGCCGAGGTTCTGAGATATTCGGTCTTTATGCTGCTTATCATCTGGGTATCATGGTTGTTTCTTTTACCGTAAAAATAACGGGGACGCAAGTCTAGATCTTCCATGATACCATACATACGTGTACATACTGCATACGACCTCAATAAGTGATCAACAATCACATGTCCAAACTGAATAAGTGATAATATATCACATTTATCCGGGAGTCAAGTTCGTCTCTCTGCTGTACGAAAGTACTGACCTGTTCACGGACTTGCTCATGTGCCCTCATGCATCGAAAATCAAGTTCCTCATCAATAAGTGATTCTATCACATAGGGCTTGTTTTCAATCAAAATAAGTGAGTTTCTCACATCTTTTATACGGTCAAACAGATGATAATCGGTATACTCACTGGTAAGATGAACCCTCGTGCATACCTTGATACGGGAATGTGTCGTGATGTGGATGAACACCGGTCGGTAAGTATAAATCATACCTTAACGTATCCCCTCGCCATGATTACATCTGATAAGTTGAGCTTATGTGGACAACAATACCGACAATTGTTATAGGATGCTTATCTAATTGTTAACTAAAAGAACAACAAGAGCGTTTTGACATGACCGTACACTGATATGATTCTCTTACCCTCGAAACTCACAAAAAGAATGTCTGTAAATATTTATTTACTGCTTTCAGTTTCTGTATCTTTGTATATATTTATTTATTGCTTTCCGTCTTTACATTTGAAAAATGAAAATTCCAAAAAGATTTTAGGTGTGTTTTAATATAAACTTTATAAAAGCCAAAAACATTTTGCTTCTAGTTTATTTTTGATTGACCGATGTTGGAACTCGAGTCTATCCTACCCAGAATCCTGATTGTAAGCCGGAAAACAATTGCTTCTTCATAATCAGTCGAAGTTAACAAGTTTTGAAAGTTAAAGGATTAAAATTGATCAACTTTCTAAACTTTCAAAATGTTGTCGGTCGGTGTTTGATTGAGATTTGATCTCATATGTGTCGTTTGTTTAATTTGTCTATATTCCAAGCGGTTGTTCTCATTACGCGTTTAGATCTCTTGCGTGTGCAGATTCTAAAGGCAAGGAGAACATGGTCGATGACAAGCTTCGGAATGAAGACACGACATGGAGGCTCTCAAATGATAAAGGTGGTCGAGTTGCCGTTGATCAATCATCAACACCACAAGGATCTAAAGCATTGAAGATAATCAAAGGGGGAGTTTATTGACACACTACCTAAATGAAAAGGGAGTTTGTTGATATACTTTCTACTTACGACGTGTGAAGACTTTGAAGATCCTCCAACATGGAAGACATGGAAGTTGAACCTCACGAGTAGCGTCCAAGGGGGAGTTTGTTGATACATATTATGTGGACGCGACTTGGTTCGGTTCAACTCGGCTCGGTTCGACTCGGTTAGATTCGGCTCAAGCCCGACGTCACGACATTCCTCCGTCGTACGCCCCAGAGTTCGTCACGTGAAGCACGGAGAGCCGCAACCTATTCCCGACACCACATCATCATGACATCATCATGATGATGTCATTTGTTTGACAAAGGCTTACAATCTGCATATTTGAAATCATGTACGTGCATGTACATGTAATTTGGGCCAATCAGAATGTTTGGGCTTCTACTCTCATGGGCCTCAACTGATTAGAAGCAAAAGCCCAACCAACATGTGAAGAAAACATATATACCGAAATCAAGGGATTTCGGTGGTAAGAGAGAAGGCAGAGCACATGTGAGAACCCGAGAGAATTGATAGAGAGTTTGCAAAGATTGTTTTGTAAACATTGATTTGTAACTGTTTTTCAAGTATTAATACATTGGTGTTAATCGTTGAGTCTCGGTCTCCTTCTCTCGATCTCGGTTTGCATCTCCGGTTGGATTCCGCACAACCGGGTGTGTTTGACAACAAGGATTAGGCGACTAGATCCTCCCCTAGCCGAACCTACAGAAATGGGGTAGCAGATAATGGGTTGTTAGGGTTTTAAATGTGATTCATTAATCAGGGTTGAGAAAAGACATAATTGCCCCTCAGGTGATTTGCACGTGACATGGTTTAACTGCTTAAATGGATGAGGTTAAGGGGCGGGGAGCAAAATCATGAAGGCCTTCAAAGATCAGGGAGTAAAATGGCTATTTTGAAAGGTTTGGGGCAAAACCATTAAAGTGACCAAACCACAGGGAGCAAAACAGAAGTTTACTCTTTTTTTTTTAGAGTCGTGCAGCATATGTCAGTTTGTTAAGGGAAATAACATAGCCAGCTTGCAAATTCTCTATGAATATTTTATAGTCGTGAAACATGTTGTTAAGGGAAATAGCACCCATCGCGCAATTAATTTGATATTTCTCACTGGATCTGTATGGCGTTAATCTTTAAATATAGCTTGGCGTCACTCAATTCGCAATCAATGTGATCTTTTTATATTTTATTTTAAAGTAGGATTCGATTATTATCTCAGCTAGAAACATGGTAATTGCACATGATTCGCATGTTACTATTTACAAATATTCCTAGCTAGCTCACCTTCATTAAATATTGCTTAGGTACATATATGATAATACTTGTTCAGACTAGAGTTAGATAAAAAAATGAACAAGTCAACTTAATTGTAGTTAACGTATCATATCTCCGGCCAGCTCAAAACATGATAATTGCACTTTATCTGTTTTATAATTCCTAGTTAGGCTGTCATGTTCTCAGTTTTAATATGAAAATACCTATGATTAATTATGACGTAAACCAATTAGGATCCAGTGACTAGTTAGCATCGCCACAAAGATGAACTTCCGTACTCATCTCCTTTGAGTCTCATTCGATCATATTTTGATATATTTTAATCAACCAATTCATTGGTTTGTCTTGGGGTCCATAAGGGACCATCAGAAACAAATAATTTCTCTTTTTGTTCCCATTTAGCCCCCCCCCCCCCCCCCCCCCCCCCAACTTTAATTATGTATTATTTTTATGATTTTTAACCCTTCCTTCCAATATTGTGAATTATGTGGAGGGTTTCTAGACACGTGTCACCTTAAGAATTGATCGATAATCATCGGAGTGTCACAATCCGATTTCCTTTTGTGGGTAAAGACTAAAGAGTCTATGCGCAGCCCAAAAACAAAGCGTGATCGTCTGGATTCTAACTAATGAAGACTTGGTTTATTCAAGTGTAATTTTAGATAATTAATTATTTTATAATTCTAATCATACACAGCACCTGTTTGATTAAATGACTCTGTAAATTCTTGGTTCCTATTTGGATTTACTTTTCACTTGTATATAGCTATTTAATTTTTGTTTTTTAATGAGATGGATTTAAATCAATTCAAAGTTCAAAAGTAGGTTGTTGGACTTTCAAAAGTCAAACATGTTTCATAGTCTTTTAGAGCATTTACATTGGTTCCCAAAAATATGTAAGTGAGTCACTTATATTATAAGGGATGGTTGTGTAAAAATATGTAAATGAGTAACTTATTATAAGGAATGGTTGTGAGTGGATGAGATAGAAAATATATGGGAATGTTAATGTTCAATCAACTCCACGTTCATAAATATATGTATATGTAGCACCAAACAGAGACCTAACCCGAAAGCCGAATAACCGACACCTGAGTACCCAATTTGTAATTCGGTTACGAATATGGTTACATCAGTTGAATTGAAAATAACCAACCCGAAACCCAAAAGAAATAATCGATTAACACCTCTAGTGTGAACAAGGCCCATGCATGATGACAGAAGAAATATACAACTCTAGTTAATAATATTATTTTTTAGAGTTAAATGCCATTTTAGTCTTTGTGGTTTTGGCCATTTTGCAAGTTTAGTTCAGATGTTTCATTTTTCGCATGTGGTTTCAAAAAGATTTCACTGATGACATTTTAGTCCACTATGTTAACTTTATCTATTATTTCTGTTAACGAGAAGGTCGATACGGTCATTTTATATGGCCAAATTGTCTTTCTAGTTAACAAAATCACTTATAAATTGATCAAATTACCCTTTTAGTTAACAGAAAAAAATGGACGAAGTTAACCCAGTAGACTAAAATGACAACGGTGAAACCTTTTTAAACACACAGGAGAAAAATGAAATTAAACTGGCAAAATAACCCAAACCACAAGGCCTAAAATGGTATTTAACTCTATTTTTTAAGTAATCAGTAGGTGTGTATTTTTATTTTATAGAGTCATGCGACATGATGTGAGTTTGTTAAAGGAAATAGCATCCAGATTGCAGATTATTTATGATTATTTTATAAAGTTAGGGATGGTAATGGGTTGGGTTTGGGACGGGTTTAGGTAATCCCTAACTCAAACACGGTTAGATAAGTTTATCTCAAACCCATCGGATTTCTAGCGGGTAAATACACATCGGGTATCACGTATACCCATGGGTTTCGGGTAAACCCGTTAATTTAAAAAAATTACCCGTTGGGTATACCTGACCCAAAACCCATCGGGTAACTACGAATCCGTTACATTTATTATTATCACTATAAAAATGTATGAAATAGTTACACATGTATAAAAAATGAGTGTATCATATGTATACATATTTAAAAATATAAAAGAAATTATGCCGGGTATACAATCGGGTAAATAGATACACTTTATCGGGTAATGGGGTCGGGTAAACAGATATATCACTAAATCCCAAACCCGTCCCAAAACCGCGAAAAAAATAAAAACCAATTCCAAGCCCGTCCCAAACCCAACTACCGACCTCAAACCCGTCCCAAATGACTCGGGTTTCAGGTTTATCCATCGGGTTCGGGTTTAATTGTCATCCTTGTATAAAGTACATGTTGTGAGGAAATATCACCAATCTTGCAATTTGTTTTTTTGAACGGCAAGGAACTAACCACTGTGACACCGGGCGCTGTGACCAAGGTCAACTACTCGACCGCCAGCCCCTTGGCTCTCCCAGATGCACGGAAACCCGACCTCCACCCGTCCGAAGGCACGACAGTGAAATAATCGGTAAAACCTTGCCTCCCATCCAAGACGAACCGACGCCACTCGTATTCGCCTTTCACCTGGATGCCGTAAAATATAATGGAGAGAGTGAGAGTCGAATCTGTGTTACAAGAAACACCAAGTATTTTCCCAATCACTCTACCACTATCTCATTAGCACCAATCTAGTGGACTTCGATTATAAAATGTAAGAGTCAACTTAAGTGTAGTTAAAGTATCATTTTCTCAGCTGGAAACAAGGTAATTGCACATTCGCATGTTACCATTTATAAATATCCTAGCTAGCTCATCTTAATTAAATATTACGTAAGTACATATATGATAATAGTTGTTCAGACTAGACTTGCATTATAAAATAAGCAAGTCAACTTATTATTATCTCCGGCCAGCTCAAAACATGATGATTGCACGTTACCGTTTTATAATATCTAGCGAGACTATCATGTTCTCAGCTTCGATATAGAAATACGTATGATTAGATATGACGAAAATGGATTAAGATCCGGTGACCCAGGGGCGGATGTAGCATATAGTAAGGGGTGGCGTCCGCTACGGCTTGGCGTTCCGGCGGTAGTGTAAAATTAGTGTAAATTTTGGAAAAATTTAACGTTTTTTCGATTTCGTTACCGCTTATTTATAAAACGTTACGGTTTGGCGCGAATCCTAGATCCGCCACTGCGGTGACCAACCACATGAAAAACTTGATCATGTTATGACTGTGCCGCATTCCCACGCAGTAAAACCCGGTGGGTCTTCTCCGTAAAAATGGCCTCTGGGACCTGTAAGGAAATTGAAAGAGAAAACAAACTAAGAAATACATTATATCGAGAAGAACAGAAATTAAATGCTGGTGTATTGTTTTAAACAGAACGCAAATGAAAACGAAGGACGTTAATATTAAAATATTAGAGGGAAAACCTCTAAATGTTTAAGGAGGAGGTCATGGTTCAATACGTGGAGTGTAATATTTAGATGTTCAAAAAAACAAAATAATATTTAAAAAAGATCCATCTTTTATATTTTATACACCGACTATGAAGTTAAGAAATAAGAAAAAAGGCAGGACGGTACTATTTACACTCGTTTCCACTGCATTTCCCTTTGATTCCCTTTCACTCACATTCCTTAAACATATCCAAATCCATCTCAGGCCACTGCCATTCGATCAGTTGCTTTCTGCTACTATTATCTGGATCTCTTCCACCACCGCTCGCTGTTGTCCAGATCTCATCTACTGCTAGCCGCTGCTTCTGTTCAGAGCCTTTTCATACCCATTACCAGGTTCGCACGTTCAACCCGTTTTAACTATTACCGGCCTGTCTGTTTGGCACTACAAAAACTTTCTAAGGTGTTTTTGATAAATCAACGAAACGAGAACCCGGGATTACTAACCCGGTTACAATACTTTTGAAATCTAAAAGAAAAAGATATATTTTTAACAGAGTTTTTATTTTCAAAATAAATTACTTCAAAAATTTTCATATATAGTGTGGTGGCTCGTATGTACAAGTTACCTTCTCAATCCTTTGTAACCCAATAATTTTTCAATCTTTCTTACTTTATAAACAGAAACATGACAACAACAATTGCCAAGTTTGCTCACTTACAAATCCCACTTGAAGACGTACTAAACGCCACCAACAACTTTCATCATGATAATATCATCGGACGCGGTGGACTGGGACATGTATACAAAGGACGACTCCAGCGGTCCGGGGAGTTGATCACGATTTCTGCGCTGAGGTTAGATCGCAAGCACGGTGGAGGAGTCGTCGAGTTCTGGACGGAAATTTCAATGCTTTCTGATCTCAAACATCTAAATATAGTCTCTATTGTCGGATTTTGTGATGAGAAACATGAGAAGATCATTGTGACCACGTATGAGGCCAAAAATGGAAGTCTAAAGGAGCATCTAAACAGCCCGAACCTCACATGGACGCAAAGATTGAAGATATGTGTTGGTGTGGCTCGTGCATTGAGTTACCTCCATTATGACGAGCGCCGTGGATATGGTGTTATACATCTTAACATCAACAGCTCAACAATTTTATTAGACGAGAACTGGGAACCAAGGTTATCCGGTTTTAAAGTTTCCATCAAACAATCGCTTAACCGAATGGACCGGGTCATCCTTTCTGAACCTATTGGCACAATAGGGTATGTGGACCCAGAAATTGAAAAGTCCAAAGGGGTGACCCACAAGTCAGACATCTATGCATTCGGTGTGGTTTTATTCGAAATATTGTGCGGAAGGAGAGCGTATATCATGAACGAGGCTAACAAGTTCCTAGCTCGATTTGCCAAGAATCATTATGAGAACAAAACGTTGCATGATATTATCCATCCTGATCTAAGGAATCAAATATCCCGGGGATCACTTAGAAGATACTCAAAAACGGCATATTCTTGCTTAAAAGAAGATAGAGTACATCGCCCGAATATGCTCAATGTTGTTGATGAACTTGAGAAAACACTTGAGAAAGCATTGAAGTTTGAGCTGCGACATGAATATTTTGTAAGACCTTTATTATTTTTCCTTTTTGTTCTTTATGTCAATTACTTCCCGTCATTTTAATTTGTTTATTTTAGAAAATAGCACTTTAAGAAAGAAAAAATAAAGTAAAGTTATAAGACTTTTTTCTCAAAAGGGTGTTGTGGAAAAGTTAATTACCAAAATGGATGATTTAAAAATAATTACTAAAATGAGTGTTTTTCTAAATTTCTTTATTTTTAACTAATCTTTATAATTCTTCTATTTTTTTAATCAACCTATCACATTTATATTCTTTTCTTCGATCTAACTCACTATATAGATTTTTTAACTAACTTATTAAATATTTTTTTATAATGAAACCCATGTTAAAACAAACTGAGATCGTTGAATTCATTTTATTTTTAAATGTTAATACCTTTCATCTACTGTTTTAATTTAATTTTTTAAGGGTGCTTTTTTATTTACTATTGTCTATGTAGTTGATCACCAATTCAAATGAAAACCATATAGTGTTTCCTAAAGTTACATAAATTTTATTAACAACTAGCGGGCAAAATATTTATGTAGATTGATTGGTTCGTAATTTCATTGGCCAACTCGATACTTTTTATGATTTTTTATTATCAACTTATTTAATTATAGGGAAAATTGGTTTTTAATAAACCAACATTTGTCCCGTTGGTAAATAATAATCTTACCTACGTAATTGGTATACAATAATCCTATCTATCAACATGTTGATACTCAATGAACTTCCGTTAATTTTTTTTAACTGAAGTTAGTTTTTAAGTTTTATTTATTACACAAACAGTCCCTGTAGTTGTAATTTACTAGTTTTAACTATTTTAAAACTAGTAAATTACAGTCCCTTGAGGTTTTTTTGTTTTATAAAATAGTTAAAACTAGTAAATTACAACTACATAGACTTTTTGTGTAATAAATAAAACTTAAAAATTAACTTCAGTTAAAAAAATTAACCGAAGTTCATTGAGTACCAATATGCAGTGTTGCAAAAATCGCGACTAGTCGGCGATTAATCGGCGACTAGTCGCTAGTCGGACCTCTACTGAGTAATTTTTCACTAATCAGTGAAAAAATCGCTAGTCGGCCTTAATCGGCCCTAGTCGGCCCTAATCGCGACTAGTCGGTCGGGAAAAATCGGAAAAAATCGGGAAAAAACAAAAAAAAATCAGAAAAAAATCAGAAAAAATCGGAAAAAATCGGAAAAAACACATATTCCGGCCAAAACCTCCCAGATTCCGGTCAAAACTTGTCCACTTAAAAAATTACGTATAAAAATATATGTATATATGTATAAAAACTTAAAATTATACATAAAAAGTCCGATCCGATTAATCCCGATTAATCCCGAGTAATCCCGAGTAGTCGCTAGTCCCTACCTCACCGACCCGCTAGCGACTAGCGAGTTCTCCAACCTTGCCAATATGTTGATAGGTAGGATTATTGTATACTAATTACGTAGGTAAGATTATTATTTACCAACGGGAAAAAGGTTGGTTTATTAAAAACCAATTTTCCTATTTATAGTCACGAACAACTTTACTTCATTCCGTTAATTTAAACATGAACGCATGTCTCATTTACGAAAAAGAAAACCATGTTTGTGTTCGGTTTGTTCGATTAAAGTTAAATAATGAACATGAACGTGCTACTTTAGTGATCATTTACATCTCTAAAATTATAAGAGTAAACTTTATATTAGAATGATATAGCTTACATAAATGTAAAAGGAAACAAAAGAAAAAAAACGTTAAGAAAAAAGAATTATATTTTTGGTAGTTAAAAAGTAAATAAAATATAAAGAGTAATTGTTTGGAGAAAAATGAATTAAAAACATATTAGGTTAATTGAAAAAAAAAAGAAAAAATTATAATAGATTAGTAAGAAATAACACTCATTTTAATAATTTTTTTTTAAATTACCTATTTTGGTAAATAGTTTTTCCACCCACACTAATTTGGGAAATTAACCATTGCAAAACACCTATTTTGATAATTATTTTTCAAATCACCCATTTTGATAAATAACTTTTCCACCAACACCCTTTTGAGAAAAAAACTCAAAGTTATAACATTTGTTAACTTGAACAAATGAATATTGTAATTGATACTTAAAAATTCGGTGTTAGTTACGGTAAAGTTTCCATATAACAGTTGGTTACTATAAAAAAATGTTTTTGTCTTTTATTCTTTAGTTACCAGTATTGATATTATATATCTATTATATTATAGGGTAAATTACACTTTTCGTCCTTTATGTTTGTATCGAATTGCAATGGATAACCTTTAACTTTAATAATTACAGTCACAATCCTTTATTTGTGAAACCCATTACACCGTAGGTCCTTTGTCCCTAACCAGGTTAAAATTTTAAGTTAAATTTATTAATACAAGGACAGTTTAGTCTTTTTACAATCTGATTAAAATATCTTATAAATAAAACAAAATTAAAAGCTTATATACATATATATATATATAATATATATCTCTTTCAGATCTATCTAAATCCCTTTTCCTGTGCTCTCTAAGAAGTAAGAACACCCTAATTAGGGTTTCATATGTGCATCTTCTTCATGGAACCCCCATCCAGCCTCCTATTTCAAAATCAAACACCATAATTCACTGTCAAAATCTTCTAGGGTTTGGGGTTTTGAAAGTGACGGTGGCTAGGATCTTCTTCAAAATCAAACACCATAATTCAATCAGGTAAAATTCTGGGGTTTGGGGTTTTGAAAGTGACGGTGGCTAGGAGACACGTGGCACCTTCGCCGGAGAGAAAGCGGCAGTCACCGTTCGCTTTATCGTTATCGATGCTCCAAACATTATCCTTCCCCTTCGCTGACGTTACTCTCAATTTCTGGAGATTGTCTGAAGATAATGGAGATGAAGATTGAAGAAACCCTAGCGAATATTTCTTCTTCTTTATTGCTGTTGGAAAGTGACGCTGCTGCCGGAGACGTGCCGTTGCCGGAGACGGAGGTGCAGGCAAGTGAGTCGTTGGCAAATCCTCTTTTTTCTTTGGAGCGTTTCATTTTTTCTCTAGGAACAGGTGGCTGGGTTAAACGATGTGTTTGTTGGCATGTTTTGGTGGATGGATAGATTTGGTGGTGGTGGTGGCCACTGGTGCTGGGATAGGATACGGTGGTGGTGGAGCTTGATTGGAGAGGGAGAGAAAGAGGGAAATAGACGCTTGAGAGAAAAGAAAAAGAGTTTTTATATAATTTTGTAAACAAATGGATAAAATTACCCATCTATCCTCATGTGTAATGCACATGATCAGACTTGACTTAAAATTCTAACCTAGTTAGTGACAAAGGACCTACGGTGTAATGAGTTTTACAAATAAAGGATTGTGACTGTAATTATTGAAGTTAAAGGCTATCCATTGTAATTTGATACAAACATAAAGGACGAAAAGTGTAATTTACCCTATATTATATATCTATTAAAAACATAAGTTTGTGAATAGTAACCTGGGACACGTGACAAGCCTAATGAATAGTGAAAGGAGTTGTGTGTCATCTTCATTTCCGTTTTAGAGAGAGAGATGGACGTGCTTATATGCCGCTCCACCGCCGCGCTATCGTCACCATCAGCCACCGACCCTAGGTTCCACTTTTCATTACTTCTAAAAACTAAACGAAAGTAGGTAACACCACCTTCACCATCCATGGAATCACTCATTTCTTTTTTATAGATCTTAGCTGGAGATCTCAAGTTTCTTGATTTTTGCCATCGCCATTGAATCTACCAAACAGAACCAACAGTTCCCTTTTTTTCTTGATGAAATTCTCTCTCAAATCGGTGATCTAATTAAGGGGCTGTTTGGTAGCCTCTGAATGGTCATTAAGAGGTTACCTCTTAGTGGAACCATTAAGAATTTTACCAATGAGAATGTAGAAGCATGTGACATGTGATGATTTACCATTCAGATGTTACCTCTTAACCATTCAGACTTGAGGTTACCTCTTATTCATTCAGAGGTTTTAAATCATTAAGAGGTAGCTTCTGAATGGTCATTAAGAGGCTACCAAACAGCCCCTAACTCCCAATTAAAATGAACTTTTTCTTTTTATGTTGGAGGCTTTGAGTAGAAGAAATTGGGTTCGTGGTTAGCGTTGTTATGCTATAATGCGCGAGTCATAGAGAAAGAAAGTAAATGAGCTTAAAGTGTTGGGAATTCCCCCTCCTCAAGGTGTTTAAAGGCATTGTCTTTGCCAATGGACCAACACCTCATTGGTTGCCCAATACATTTTTTAGTGTTTAACTTATCTTAGGGGCGTACCCACCCTAAGCCAAAGGTGGGCGGGCGCACCCCATGAAAAAATATTTTTTAGTGTTATTTTTCGCCGGAAATCCCGACCGCACCCCTTGGAATTTTTCACCCGCACCCTTGAAAATTTTCAACCGCCCCACTTAGAAAAAAAATAATTATTAACCACTTATTCACTTAATTATTTAATACAATCAAAGCCCAATTTGCAATCAATTTTTATTAACACAAGCCCGAACCCAACCCAAAGAAACTTCAACTAAATAAAATAACTGAAACTCATCCACCCATTCCATTTCCAAATCCCGCCCCTAAAAAAACTCCCAGCGACTTGACGCCACTGCTCACGACCTGGTGGCTTTTTTTACTGGAAAAATCAAAATTCCGGTTGGACCGACCCATATTATGTCAGAATTCCAATATAGAACTAGTATGGTTTATTTATTTATTTATTTATTTAATTTTATGTGATGATTAGGAGAAAATATAGATGCGTAAGAGTTTAATCTTTTTATATTTTTTTGATTTTTTTGTTGTTCTAGTTTTGTAGTTAAATGATTTTGTTGTTTTATTTATAGCTTTGTTTGTTTAAATGATAGTTACAAGTGATCAACATTTAATATTAGGGCTTGAATGTTTAAAAATATAATTGAAAGTTATGGGCTGTGGTTGAAAATGATTGTTTATTTTGTTTAAGTGTTTAGTGTTGTTTTATGAACTTATGGAGCAAATTATATGTGTTAGGAACAATGAGTAAGAATGTAATGAACTTAAGGCGTGTTTAGTATATTTAGATGATATTTTGGATACATTAAAAAAAAAACCTGTAGGGCACAATTTTAAATACGTTTGTAATGACGTTTGACGTATTTTTGATGATTTATAAATTTTAGTTTGATGTTCTTTGGTCTTACATGATCCGACCTGACCCGCCATGAACGGATATTTTTATACAGCTAGGGGCCTAAAATTTTTGAAAATTTTCCGCACCCTCAGGAAAAAATTCCTGGGTCCGCCACTGCTTATCTTATCGAAGGATATATGGAATTTGTGACAAATATTTAACCCATGATTTGACGATAACATAAGTGTACTCATTGAAATTGAACGATGAACATGTGCAATTTTTAATATAGATAAAGAAAATCTAGAAAGTACATACAAGTAACTACCTAATGGATTCCCCTAATATACACTAGCCCATGTATACTATTAGCAAACACAAATGTAGGTAACCTAGCTTCGTAAGATTTCATAATACTATTGGCCTTTTCTCTATGGACACCAAGTGGCCGGGCTATGTTGGACGTTCAAAATAATGTTGTTAATTATTCTTTAAATTTCATTGTTTTTAGTTACAACTAAACGAAAATTTTAATTAAAATTATTTCAAAATTACAAGATATCAGTTGTTTATTAAATGTTTTTATATTGTATTTTATAATTTCCAGTACTGATATTTTAAAATCTTTGTATTGCTTCTTTGTGATAATTATCAAGATGTATTTGGTACCCGTATATATCACAGCCACCTTACCACCTTACCACCGCCACTACCCACAAAATTATGTTTAACGTTTACGTTTAAGTTTGACAATTACCCTTATTCTTCTTTTCATTTAGCATTTCTTACGTATCCATCCTTTCAGTAGATAGACTATAGAAGGGAATGTTAAACGTAGACACGCTGAAAAATTCGGTAAGTTGCATAATTTGTAATTCAACAGTAGAACTCGGCCATTTTAACAACAGTACTTTCTCTAATTACACCATCCCCCCTTAAGAATTTATACTTAATCAAAAACCTCTCAACTGAATCTCAAATACTAAACTAAAAAAACACCATCCATGGAATCACTCAATTCATGACCCCACATTTCTTGCTTTCATAGAGCCTTCAAGATCAATTTTATTAACCACAATTCGTTCTCATGTGTCTAACAGGTATATATAATTCCATAATTTGTAATTCTCTTTTCCCTGTCACATGTTTGCAGGGAAATAACTTGAAACACTTGAAGATTGAGCTTGATGATATAAAGTTAGCCACCCATAATTTTTCAGACACATATAAAACTGACTCTGACAATTGCTATACTTGGTACGAAGTAGAACTCGGCCATTTTGATAAAGAAAACCCTTCCTCCATAGAAGTGAAAAGTGAAAGTAAACTATTTAAGAGACACGACACAGTTGTTATAAAGCGCTTCCTTCCTAAAGTTGACGAGCTCGAAGAAGAATTATTTTTCACAGAACTTGAAGTGCTTGCTAGTGTTAAGCATCACAACATAGTCACTCTAATAGGATTTTGTGTTGAAAGTTTTGAGATGATACTTGTCACTGAGAAATTTTCTAATGGATCACTTGGTGATTATTTGGGTAACGTAAAAAAACTGCATAATTTGACTTGGGAAAAACGTTTGAAAATCTGCATTGACGGTGCGCACGCACTGAATTACCTTCATTATGAGATGGATGATAAAAAAATGATGATACATAGTGATATAGATCCTTTTAGATTTGGGTTGGATGAGAATTGGAGGGCAAAGATCGAAGACTTTGAGTTGGCAGTATTCCTGTCTTCAAATCAAAAAGACGAAGCTCTATGTAAAAGAACATATTTTAAGTCAACGTGCCACGTGGATCCAGAATATGCAAAGACCGGTAAGCTAAAAAGAGAGTCAGATGTGTATAGCTTTGGAGTAGTTATGTTTGAAATTCTATGTGGAAGAAAAGCTCAGGACAAAATTTACCTTAAGCAGAGTGAGAAAGGGTTGGTTCATGTTGCAAGACAAAACTTCTCCAATGGAACAACAGAGGACATCATAGATCCTATACTAAAGGAAGAAACCAGTAAACAGAGTCATAGGCCAATTGGAGGAGCCAATAAGGATTCTTTGTACACTTTTTTAAAAGTTGCAAACCAGTGTGTGGCGGAGAGTCAAGACCAACGTCCAACAATGAAAGTTGTTCTTAATGAACTTGAGCAAGCATTGGTCTTTCAAGTAAGTCAGGTATGTTTATGTTTGTGTATAATCATAGGGTGCATATTATCTTAATGCATAAGAAATAAGTATTATGCATATTCAATGATACAATTTGTTTGGCTAAACTATTACATAGAATGGGTCCTCAAAATATCCAAATAAGACAAAATTGAAGAGAAGAACCCTGTCATTTAAACACAAAACCTTTCAAAGATTAAAGCCAACCTTTGATAATGCTATTGAAACTTAAGCTAGACTTCTTACAAAGACATTAAAGTTATCCACAACTGCAATTGTATGTCCATACTTTTGTCAAATAAAGTAAATTTCTACTTTATAAGAACCCAATCTCTAGTGCTTCCATTTAAAGAATTGGTTAGGGAGGCTGCCCCTTGGTTGAGGCTTATGGGACTTAGATGGGGACCTCCTTTGATGAAGGTTATGCCCTAGCTGATTGGCATCTCCTTGGGGTAAATAATAATGTGTTTTTGTCACTTTCTCACCTTTTTTATTTGGATTTGAAATATTGCATGTTCCATGACATTATATGCATTGTTCAACGCAAAAAAAAAAAAAAAAAAAAAAAAAAAAAAAAAAAAAAAAAAAAAAAAACTAATCTTCAGGTTTACATCATCCATCTGGATGAATTTCGTGTATAAAAGTTACAATGGAACACCCACTTTCTTTGATATTCATTATTTGTTAGCAAATTTGACTTGTATATGGTGTTTATTCTATATACTGTTAATTTCCTTTTCATATTCATTATTTTGTTACCAAATTTAACTGGTAATTTATTCTTAAATTTATTTGATGGTTTTAAAGGTATCATCTTTAGACACCAATTTCGTTGACATCTTTACATCTAATTATTTAATTGTTTTATAGTTTTTCTTAGCAAATAGCTTTCACAGCCAATTTGTAGTTTGTCACAAATTTATAGTTTTGGGCATTAATTTTTTTTCTCAAATACTATTTCTTAAAGGAGGAGCAAGTACATGAGCCAAATAAGGACCAAGTTGTCGACGAACTTCAGATAGCAACTTTTCAAATTCGTGTAAGACCTTCCTTTTTTACTTCATCTTTTCTGCTAGTAAAGTTTATAAATGAAACTAAATTATAATTTGATAAAATAGAGAAAATGTGTCATTGTAAAAACTAGTAAGGTAAACTAGTAAGGTGCAACCGACGCTGAACCACGGGGTAAACGTGAAAAATGTTTAAAGTATATAGTATATTCGGCACATGTTTTACATCAGTATAAAACCACAAGAATAAAACAGTACTTCGTATGTAATTATACGATGCCAACTAATATTTTCTTATAAGATCAAATACAAAGGACAACATAAATAAAAAGTGTAAGAATGATTCTAGTCCATTAATCCTTCTCTCTCCACATGCAAGACATATAATTACAATTCCCCTATTAATTTAAAATGTTCATAACTTTTCATACGATATTTGTTTTAAAAAAATTTCATCATTATTTATTATTACTTACGAGCGCTTTTTTATCTTTAAAATGAGTATAATATTACTATATAAAAAATAAAATAAAAATTTTCACTTTTACGAGGTTTTCTTTGTATTGTGTTAAAGGTTGTGGTCACTTTGTCTTTCAACCGGGTTTTGGTTCTTACGTTTTTTACTAAGGTTTCAATACATTGTGTTATAATCAAAACTTGTAACACAATGTTAATTTAGGTTATGTCCATTGCATTTTAATCATATTCTATAAGAGAATGTATGACACAATGAAGATGATGTTATATTTGGGTTTTCTATACATTGTGTTATAGGTTTCGGACATTGTGCTTATTCTGCTATCCATTATGTTTTGATCTGTTGTCCATTATGTTTTTGTTTTGTTGTCCATTGTGTTTTAATCTGTTGTTGATTGTATTTTACGTTATGTCCATTGTGTTTAGTCTACTTTCCATTGTTTATTTTATCTGTTGTTATCGATTGTGTTTTTCTTCTACTTTCTATTGTGTTTTTAGTTTGATACTCATTGTGTTTTATGTTATGTCAATTGTGTAATACACAACTGGGTTTTCTCATTGTGTTTTACGTTATGTCCATTGTGTAATACACAACTGGGTTTTCAATTTTTTCAAAGTATAACAATAGGATACTCATATTAAAAATAAAAAGATGCTCGATTATATGGTATAATTTAAAAAAAATAAATGATGTATAAAAAAGTCACGGACGTTTCAAAAATGTGCATAATCTTTTTATTTTCTTTGACCAAATTACCCTTCCTACTTGATTCCTTCTTAGACGCATGTCACATTACAGTGGCTTTTTACACTTCTTATTTTTAAACCTCTTTGCACTATAACTCAACCCATATAAACATATGGAAATAACAGTTAAAGTGAAAGTTACGAGACATATATATATATATATATACATATACACACACATGTGTGTGTGTGAGGAAAGGTTCATTGGGGAACACCTAAAGTGGGGAACCGAGGAAACATACATTTAACATGTTAAAAATTCAATTTAACATGTTAAAAATCAATTTTTTAACTTTTTTTTTTCAAAGTTATTGCATATAAATACATGTAGAAACCTTTTTAATAAAAAAAAATTAAAAACTAAAAAAATAAAGAGTAAACTGTCAAAATGGTCCATGAGGTTTGGTCACTTTTGCCACTTTAGTTCAAAACTCAAACCTTTTAAATATAGGTCCCTTTGGTTTCAATTTTGTTGTCATTTTCATCGAAAAGCAAAATCTGATCAGATTTTTCAGTTAACATTCAGTTTTTTTTTTGTCTTTTTCCCCCCTTTTTAATGAAGGGAAAAGTGGTAAGATATTTTTAAATTGTTATAATAAAACGTTAAAGGACAATTTTGTCCTTCATTAAAAGGGAAGAAAAAGAAAAAAGACGTTGTATGTTAACTGAAAAATCTGACCAGATTTTGATTTTGGATGAAAATGGCAACAAAATTGAAAGCAAAAGGACCCAGATTCAAAAGGTTTGAGTTTTGGACTAAAGTGACCAAACCTCAGGGACCATTTTGGCAGTTTACTCAAAAATAAAAAAAAATAAAAACCTTAAAAAGCAGTAAAAAAGCTAAAAAAAAAATACAAAAATGAATTTTTTTATTTGGAATAGTTTTTTCGCATCTTTATATGTAAAAGCTTTAAAAAAAAATTTTGAAAAAAAAAATTAATATTTAGTATTTTAAATTGATTTTCAAAATATATTTAACATGTTAAGTAAACCGTTCCTAGTTCCTCACTTTTTTAGTATTCTCCACTGAATCCCACACTATATATGTATTTATTATAATATAACTAAATAAAAATTAAAATATATATGATATGTATATAATCCAACTAGGTTATAGAAACATGTATTACACAGGGTTGTATAATAGAAATTATTTAATTGTATAATTTGTACATAACTGATTTATTTTTTTAAATATAACAAAAATAAATAAATCATTAAAATAAATGGATCAAATATACACATTGCTTGTTCCTTAGGTCATGTGTAATGGGGCTAATGTGCTAAAAGTGGTCAATTAAAACTAACTAATTTTAACCTAAACTAGACACGCTATGTTTTAAATTTATAAACAAGACTCTCTAAAACCTAGACCACACAACCGGCAAGTGTACCGGTCAATGCAGTATAGCCTAGATAAGTCCGAGTATCGAACCCACGAGGCTCTCTAATTACCTTTACTAACTTCAATCTAGACTTAAACTGACACGGACTCTAACTGTTTTTATATTTGAGGGGTGGGGGGGGGGGGGGTTCTATATATCTTAATTGCAATAAAAATAAACTAATTATATTAAGTAATAAAGACACGGCTTAAACGAAGATTGAGATCATATGTGACGAACAACTACCTAGGTTGGAATCCCAATTGATATCGTATGGTTTCTATCGGATGTTAATGTGTTATGGAACCGGGATCTTTAAATGTGAAACCCTAAGAGAAACCGAACAGGACCTCGACCCTTCTCAGGAAGACACCTATGGAACTCTAAAAGCCTGTTAAGACTACCGGTTGATTAGACTCCACTACGGTTATCTAATTATCTAGAAAAGTGTCCTAATGTGATTAACTACCTCTCGGTTGGAAATCTTAGGCAACTAAGGAAACTGATTTAACTCGGTAAGCAAATAGTGAAAGGGAAACTAAGGTGATCTTCTCTCAAAGTATCTAACCCTAGCAATCTAACTCTAAAGACAGACCGACAACCTCTCACCTCTCAGCTATCGAGATTGGTAGAATATTAAATCCTATTAAAAACCTTAATCACTGTTCTTACGGAAAATTGCCCTATTAACCGCAAACTAATCGCTAACACACAGTCCACGACCTAACTGGCATTCATACATGGAAGACATCCACAAAAACGCAAGTGAAACATGTGATCATATTTAAACAAGATTAAATACGCATGCACATTATTAAATCAATATTCCAAAGTTTGTTACTTTTCACAATAAAACCTATAAACACATTAACATAGATAGTCTAGAGAATTAGCCAAGAATCATGGTTTTAAAAATCAAAACACAAAGTTTAGATGCTGACTTCATTGAATAAAATAAAGAAAACTAGAAAACAAAAGAACCCGGTAAGCAAAAACCGCAATTTCCTTGAACCCTAATCTTCTCGGTTCAATCCAATGATTCTCAAACCTTGATCCTATGCAAAATCAGCTTGAAATTCATCCAAGAATGGTTCCAGTCGATGTATGAACGATTTGCGTCCCCTAGGTGTGATTGATTATTTATGCGACTGATGTTGCTTATATTGGCAGCCATGTTAGTTTTCATCCAAGCTATTATGATTTATTACGGGTGGACTAATAATCTTGCTATAACATATATTATTCAAATGCCCTCAATTCCATTCATTCATGTTCTGCGCTGGGCTTTACCCTTTCACGGCCCAATGTGGACTTTATTCATGCAAAGATGCTTTAATAAAAGGGAAAATTACCAAAATCTCATTTGACCAAGTGGTTTTACCAAAATGTCACTTTCAGGCGTCCATGGAGAGACGCAATAACAGGGGATTCGTCCGTCTGGCCATCTATTGCGTCCTTTAGTGTGGTGCAGACACGTGTTCGACAAGGTTATTGCGTCAGTGGCAGACTCCTCCAAGGAGTCAGGCAGACTCTTCCAAAGGGTCAGGCAGACTCTTCCAAGATATCTTTAAAATACTTTAAGAAAATACTTTAAAATATTTTAAAAAATACTTTAAAAAAATACTTAAAATATTTTTTTAAAATATATATTTTTTTTTAATTAAAAAAATATATTTTTTTTAATTTAAAAAATATATTTTTATAAATTTATCTACGTAAAGTATTTTTTTAATGTATTTTAAATTTATATACGTAAAGTATTTTTTTAAATTTAAAAAAAATAATTTCAAAAGTATTTTAAATATATCTTTACGTATATAAATTAAAAAAATATTTTTTTAATTTAAAAACAGTATTTTAAAAAAAATATTTTAAGTATTTTTTAAAAAAAATTTTAAGTATTTTCTTAAAGTATTTTAAAGATATCTTTACATATATAAATTTAAAAAAGTAATTTTTTTAAATTTAAAATATATTTTAAGTATTTTTTTAAAGTATTTTTTTAAAATATTTTAAAGTATTTTCTTAAAGTATTTTAAAGATATCTTAGAAGAGTCTGCCTGACCCCTTGGAAGAGTCTGCCTGACTCCTTGGAGGAGTCTGTCGCTGACGCAATAACCTTGTCGGACGCGTGTCAGCACCACACTAAAGGGCGCAATAGATGGTCAACCTTGTCGGACAGGTGTTAGCACCACACTAAAAGATGCAATAGATGGTCAGCCAGACGCACCCCCTTGTTATTGCGTCTCTCCATGGACGTTGAGAGTGACATTTTGGTAAAACCACTTGGTCAAATGACATTTTGGTAATTTCCCCTTAATAAAATTTCAGGCTTGTATGCACTTCACGTCATGTAGATGGCTGATTAGAATTTTAGGGTTTTATAACAGTTTATTTATAACTTCAAAAGCCTAAAAACCCATCAAATTCATGATTACTACTAGGCCTTTAATTCTTTTCACGGCCCGCAATAAGCTTCTTTTCACGGCCCGCAATAAGCTGGCCCATTTCCTTCGCGCCCCGTGGCGTGGTGAAAACGAGTCCACGTTCAACTAAACAGCTTGGCGGCACGCGGCGCTTCAACCTCTACCTCCGCGACGCGCGAAAGGTATAAACTTCACATTTTCTTTATTCTTTTCAACTTATAATCACTCGCTTACGAACCGACACTCGGCTCATTTTCTCCCTCGTTTCAGCTACTTAATTCATCCGAGACCTACAAAATATAAACGGATTAAATATAGGATTATACTAATTAAATGACACGAAAACTAACTAAAACTCATACAAACTAGACACGATAAAAAATGTACTTTACAATACATCAGGGACATTATAGGGGGGATTGATAACATACTTAACACCACCCCTAAGGTGTTGTAGGGGCATGAAGAGAGATTGGCGTTTCTAGTATAATGCCCAATAGAGAGAAAACAAAGCGGAAAGTAATGATTGAAATTGCATTAAGGGGCGTTAACCATTACATATTTTAAAGGAGCGTTATGATGCTTATGTGGTGAGGAAATGCCCCTAGGGGACGTTAAGACCATGAGTAATGTGCCTTATAGAGGCGTGAAGTGGCTTGACAATGCTCCAACACCACCCCCATGGGCTTTATATGAGCATTAAGAGGAAGAGACTTTTCTAGTATAAATGTATAATGCCCAATATGAATAACAAAATTGGAAAGTAATGATGGAATTGGGCATTAAGGGGGGGTTAACCATTATACATTTTTAAGGGACATTATAGTGTTGATGTGGTGGAAAATACCCCTTAGGAAGCAATAACCATTACGTATGGTCTAACCATTACGGATGGTCTTAGTATATTAACATACTGTAGGTCCCGTTTTTCCGGTGAGGATCGATAACGAGAAACCTATTCCCTGTTTATAACAAACACGGTAACGGGTGCGGAATCCCCGTGACGGTGCAAACCAAACACAGATAATAAAGAACACGGATTAACCAATGAAACACACTCTATTGATTAACGGGATGAGAACCGATCACAAACTGATACAAACACAGTTTTGACAGAATTTTGGCAGAGTTTCTTTACATGTATGCTCTCATCTCTCTGTCACACAGAAATAATGAGGGGTATTTATACTAGACACAGACATAACATGACGAAACACACTAACTCTCGGCGAAACACACAAAGTCGACGAAACACATTCTGTTTCGTCGATATATAAGTGACGAAACAAACTTAGTTTCGTCATATTCTATCTAATATCATTCTGTTTCGTCGAGTGTTGAAGCCCAAGACAAAGTCAAAGTCCACTAACAAGAATTCGGCCCATGTGGTGAGGTTACGGCCCAGATATGATTTTGGTTACAAATCGTTCACCAAATAACATATAGGACAAACTGTAGACATCATCATGACATCACTAAGGTGATGTCATGGTGATGTGTTTGCGGGAAAAGCTTGCGGCGCTCCGTGCCTTGTGTGTCGAACTCTGGGGCGCACGACGGAGGAATGTCGTGTCTTCGGGCTTGAGCCGGACCTAACCGAATCGACCCGAACCGAATCGAACCGAGTCGAGTCGCGTCCACATAAAGTGTACCAACAAACTCCCCCTTGGACGCTACTCATGAGGTTCGTCTTCTGTGATGGTTCGTCTTCTGTGTCTTTAATGTCGGAGGATCTTCGAAGTCTTCACGCATAGAAAGATGAAAGTGTATCAACAAACTCCCTTTTCATTTAAGAAGTGTGTTAACAAACTCCCCCTTAAATTGAACTCTCCATTGAGTTATGCTCGTGAATCTTTTGAACGTCAATTCTTTAGACCCTTGTGGTGTTGATGAAGGGTCAGCGGCAACTCGATCATTTTATCCTTTGAGTGCCTCCACTTCGTGTCTTCATTCCAAAGCTTGTCATCGAACATGTTCTCCTCGCCTTTAGCATCTGCACATGCAAGAAAGCTAAACGCATAATGAGAACAACCGCTTGGAATATAGTTAACATTTAAACAAATGACACATATGAGATCAAATCTCAATCAAACACCGACCGACAACAGTTTGAAAGTTTAACAAATTATTCATTTTTAGTCATTTAACTTTCAAAACTTGTTAACTTCGACTGTTTATGAAGTTGCAATTGTTTTCCGGCTTACGATCAGGATTTTGGGTAGGATAGACTCGAGTTCCAACATCAGTCAATCAAAAATAAACTAGAAGCAAAATCTTTTTGGATTTTATAAAGTTTATATTAAAACACACCTAAAATCTTTTTGGAATTTTTCATTTTTCAAATGTAAAGACGGAAAGCAATAAATAAATATATACAAAGATACAGAAACTGAAAGCAGTAAATAAATATCTACAGACAATCTTTTTGCGAGTTTCGAGGGTAAGAGAATCATATCAGTGTACGGTCATGCCAAAACAACTCTTTTTGTTCAATTAGTTAACATTAAGATAAGCATCCTATAGCAATTATCGGTATTGTTGTCCACTTAAGCTCAAACTTATCATATGTAATCATGGCTAGGGGATACGTTAAGGTATGATTTATACTTACCGACCGGTGTTCATCCACACACGACACATTCCCGTATCAAGGTATGCACGAGAGTTTATCTTACCGGTGAGTATACCGCTTATCATCCGTTTGACCGTATAAAAAATGTGAGAAACTCACTTATTTGATTGAAAAACAAGCCCTATGTGATAGAATCACTTATTGATGAGGAACTTGATTTTCGATGCATGAGGGCACAAGAGCAAGTCCGTGAACAGGTCAGTACTTCCGTACAGCAGAGAGACGAACTTGACTCCCGGATAAATCTGTGATAAAATATCACTTGTTTTGTGTGGACATGTGATTGTTGATCACTTATTGAGGTCGAATGCAATATGTACATGTATGTATAGTATCATGGAAGATCTTAGACTTCGTCTCCGTTATTTTTACGGTTTGATACAACCATGATACCCAGATGATAAGACAGCATAAAGACCGAATATCTCAGAACCTCGGCAATCTCTCAAACGAAATTTCGGTACTAAGACCATATGCCAATGTGCGGTTCCCACCTGGTCTTCAGTCGATTTAAGATTTATATCACCCTGCACACTTTAAAATGATTGTGAGCCTACCGATACATCTTATATAGAGCTGCTTAACATTTTTCATTTTACATGTCAGTTCGAAGAGGTTTAGACAGACCACTGATGTACTATCATTTTCTCTTTTTCTCGCCAGGAAACTCATTTTTGTTTTTCTATTGTTTTTGGGTTTTGAAATTTTTCACTGTTTTTGAATTTTTCAAATTTGGATTTACTCCCCCTAAAATCAACAAACTCAGATAAATTTAAAAGACACAAAAGTATTTACAAAAACGATTTTCCGATGTTGGTTAACTCATGTTTTACCTCAATGCCGTTTACCAAAATTAAGTTTTAATCTTAAAAGATTTATCAAATTTTGGAAAAATCAGTTGGCATGTCGGTAAGCGGTGCGGACCATGACAACATTGACGAGTTTCATAGTGAAACAATCACGTGTGAGGTGATATTTGAGATCAACGTGTCAGGCCAAAGAGTGCTACGAGAGGATAACAATTTATAAAGCAGCTTAAATATCGACAAGTAAAGGAGAGATTAGAAATTTAAAACCGTATCCTGCAACTGCTTCGTGCATTGCAAGGAATCTTAGTGTTCTCCCAAACTGGATATCCACTCGGTGTGGACTTCAAAGTCGATTCTTTGTAGCTACTGAGAAATCTCTTCACAACAACAAGATCATAAACCTTTGGGTCCGGCTGGTCTTCCACATTGCACCAGCGAAGGTCTTTATCTTTCTCTTTCAGAATTAGTGTGCGGTTGTTCAATCCACGCCAAGGCATCCGCACACCCGGTTGGTTTGTTCAACGAACACATTTTCTTCAATCACACCGCGAAGAAATGTACACTGCACGTTCATCTTGTTAATTTGAACTTCAGACGTGCTGCAGGTGCGTACATTTTGATTTGAATCTACCCTGGGGACCCGATCAAAGCCTTGAACAATCAAACTTTTGAAAGATTTTCATTTTGTCGAAGCTTTCAATCTCTTTCGACAGACAATTCTGTCTTCTTTTCTTTTTCTTCTCTCCATCAAAGGCAACCACTCCTAGAAATAACAATATCTTGGAGCTTTGAGTCGCCTATCTTGTGCATGGACACTCCACTATCAACAATCCGATGACTATCGATAGTTCCTCCTGGAACATCCTGCACACTCACTCAGAGATTAGTTGGAGAGGGGGACCCAAGCCTTAACAGACTTGGGTCGTCCTTCATCATCGAGGATTGTGACTTCGATTTCCTGATGATTCGGAATGGATTGAGCTTCCCCTGAAACAGTTACCGATTTTGGTTTCCAAATCTGTTTTTGTTTTTCATTTTTAATTTCTAACTTAACAGAATTTGTTTGGACAACCTCCGGTTTTAACGCATTTTCAATCACCTTCACATTTTTACGTCGTTGTTTTGTTTCCTGTTCTTTAACAGTTCTTTTATCATGTTTTGGATAAACAGGACGACGTTGTGAGTGACCTTGTTCAGAGGGGGCTCTTTCAACAAAATTTGGTTTGGGCGAGTTTTTGCAGTCTTTAATGATGTGCCCAACCTTCCCACATTTGAAACAAATTCTCCTTTCAACAAACTTAGGAGAACCTGTTCGACTAACATATGTCGAACCAGTAGAACCTGAGGTACTTGCTCTTTCATCACACCCATTTGTATGTTGAGTGTAATTGTTTTGACTGTTACGTTTTAAAATCTTGACTTGTTGGATAAAATCGATGTTGGATTTGTTTTCAAAAGTCTCAATTTTATCAGTACCTTTTGATGCTACAAACTTGACATCTTTTGCTTTCTTCTTGTAACGAGCTCCTTTTGATTCAACCTTAGCCTTTGGCTTTGGAGCTCGTTGTTGTTGTTGTTTACCCTTAAAAGCGACAGGTTGTTGCTTTGTCGGTAATTTTTGGTTTCCAAATTGTTTCCTCACTTCAGCTTTTGGAATAGGATCACACTGAGTTACTGAAACTCTCGGGATCGCTTTTCCCAAAAACTTACTGGTAGTATCTTCAAACACTTTATCAATCAAAGATTGATTGACATTTTTAATTGGAAAAGTTGTGTTTGAATAAATCTTGTCATCACCGACTAAAGTGTACAACACATTATCACTTTTAACAGTAGACACTGTCTCAGTGATAGGATCTATCTCTTGTTTAGCACCAGTTGATTGCACAACAGGAGTAGGAGGATCACACAGAATGTGATTCTCAAAAGGCACTTCTACTCCTTTTCTATCGTCAAGAGATTTATCCTCATCACTCACATCTGATTCATCATCCGAAGAATCATAGTCCTCAATGGTTGGAGGACTTTGATTTGAAGCACATGATGACTTTTCCTTGCTATCAGATGAGCCCTCCGATGAATTGTCCGTTTTGAACCCTAAGCCAGTTGTAACTTCCTCATAATCAAGAGGTACAGTTGGCTCAAAACGCGGCATTTCCTCCTCATCGGGCAACTTGGTATAGTCGTGTCTCAAAGGGGGTGGACACTTCCTATAACCAACGCCTTTCACATTCCCTTTCAGCTGTTGAACATCAATGATGTGATCGAGCACATATCGGGAATTAGAATAACTCTCCAATTTGAGCTTGATCGCTTCATATTCACACTTGGCCACGGCTAGCTCTTTCTTGGTTTCCTCAATGATATTAATGTAATTATTAATACCAATTTGTTTGTTGAAAACAGTTTTTGTTAATTCGGAAACACTTTTCTTTTGGGTTTCAATAATTGTTTTAAATTCCTTTTCATTGCGAGCTAAGGCCATGTTTGCCTCTTTGCACTTTGACAGTTCAACAACTAAACTCTGATTGTGACTATGAATCGTATCACATTCAAGTTTCACTCTATCACATTCATGTTTCATATCAGCACAATCACTACATATGCTAGGAGTTTCAGAACTTACCTGACTCGAAGAGGCTGTGACATTAGCCATGAAGGCAGTCTGAGAAGAGAAAGATCCATCTTCAGTGAGAATCTTCTCCATTTCTTTTGATGTAGCATCAGCTTTCTTGATCAAGTCAGATTTCTCGTTAGCATCATTCGACAAATTATCAGCTTCAGAATCAGTTCTTTCATTCAAATTCGATTCTTCATCCGAACTGCCACTGTATCCCGAACTATCATCTTTTCCTGAAGATTCACCATCGCTGACATTCTTGATGATTTCGGCATAAAACGCAGTTCTTGTTTGATCACTGTTTCCCAACTGTTTGGCCGGACCACAATCGACACTTGGATCGAATTGAGGTTGTGTTGTGGAAACTTGAGGTTGAGGTTGGGGTTTAGATTGCGAAAGATAAGCATTTTGATTGAACTGTGGAAACGGAGATGAGTTTGTATTTGATACAAACCCCGTTTGTAACTTTGGTTGCTGAGCTGAACTGGAACTAGCTAACGGGTTAAAACCTCCTCCAAGATACATTTCGGTATTTTGAGGAGCAGGAATTCGTTTAGCTTTCCGAATTTCTTCTTCGTTCTTGTGCTCCAACTTCTGAATGAATTCATAGATATTAACATTGACAGCATCTAGAACGCCCGTATGCTTTAAAAGTTCAATAAATGGGCTCCACTTTGGAGGTATAGCATCAGCAAACCGTGCTACAATTTCCTGTTGAGATGCAAGAACACCAACATAATGCATTTCACTCATCAAATGATAATAACGAGTAATTATATCATTTAGGGTTTCATTCTCTAAAAAATGAAATGATTCGAATTTCTTCTTCAACAGATCATGCCGTATCTTTCTAGTAGCTGCATATTCTTCTCCTCTTGCTACCAAAAGATTCTGTATGTTTTGATTTTGATTCGACACCATTGCCCATTGACTTGCACTTATTGACTGTTGTTGTTGAGGTATGGTACGATTCATATATTCGGCCATCGACATCTGTTTTAGATCTGGTAGTGGATCCGTACTCCAATCCCAAGGATTCGTACAACTCATATTTGATGAAGAAAAATGAATACCTGAAAATCACACCTCAAACAAACAGTTAAACTGTTATTGCAAACCTTCTGTTTAAAAAAAAATATAAATGTTTCGACGAAATAGAATATTGACGAAACAGATTTATAAACTTGGGCTCCCAGACAACGAAACAGGCCCACTAAAATTGTTTGGCGAAACACAGGTTTTGTGAATATGGGTTTGACGAAACAGAAAAATCACTTTGGGCCTTCTAAATGAAACAGGCCCACTCAACGAAACAGATGTTTGTGTTGTGTGAGACGAAACAGAATGTGATATTATGCTTTCTTTGTGCGAGGAAACAGATGTGGAAGCCCAAATTAATTTAAAGCCCAAAACAATTGAAGCCCAATCTGATTTATAAATGATGAACGACGAAACTGTGAATCATGAAATAAATGATCGACGAAAGTGATTGTGATATGTGGATAAGATGTGAATTGGTGAGAGGTTAGATAATTTTTTTTTTTTAAGTCTTATCTATTCTGACAAGTGAGCCACAAATTTCAAACCACAATTTTCAAACAACACAGATTACTTGTTTCGAGACTACCTATTTTCCACAAGAAATCATCACATAAGTCAAACAATCATATTTTAATAACCAACAACAATAATCTAACTTCAACAAAGATCAAACACACAAGTATATTAAGAACACTTTGAATATGATGAAGAACACTATGAATATTTCGGCAAAAATTATGATGATTCCGGTCACCGACAAATTTCCGAAACACGATTTTGCTTAAAACTTTCAACGAAAACCAAACGCAAACATGTAGAAATGCAAAATAATAAGGTTTTCACTAAAACTTATAGCAAAACAACACTTCAAACACTGATTTTCAGCAAAATATTTCCAGAAAATATGAAATTTTTTAAGAACGAAATCTGAAAAATCACAATAACACACTTGATAAAAACCCAAACTTGTTTGGTTTTAAACAAGGAAAAGAGCCAAGGCTCTGATACCACTTGTAGGTCCCGTTTTTCCGGTGAGGATCGATAACGAGAAACCTATTCCCTGTTTATAACAAACACGGTAACGGGTGCGGAATCCCCGTGACGGTGCAAACCAAACACAGATAATAAAGAACACGGATTAACCAATGAAACACACTCTATTGATTAACGGGATGAGAACCGATCACAAACTGATACAAACACAGTTTTGACAGAATTTTGGCAGAGTTTCTTTACATGTATGCTCTCATCTCTCTGTCACACAGAAATAATGAGGGGTATTTATACTAGACACAGACATAACATGACGAAACACACTAACTCTCGGCGAAACACACAAAGTCGACGAAACACATTCTGTTTCGTCGATATATAAGTGACGAAACAAACTTAGTTTCGTCATATTCTATCTAATATCATTCTGTTTCGTCGAGTGTTGAAGCCCAAGACAAAGTCAAAGTCCACTAACAAGAATTCGGCCCATGTGGTGAGGTTACGGCCCAGATATGATTCTGGTTACAAATCGTTCACCAAATAACATATAGGACAAACTGTAGACATCATCATGACATCACTAAGGTGATGTCATGGTGATGTGTTTGCGGGAAAAGCTTGCGGCGCTCCGTGCCTTGCGTGTCGAACTCTGGGGCGCACGACGGAGGAATGTCGTGTCTTCGGGCTTGAGCCGGACCTAACCGAGTCGACCCGAACCGAATCGAACCGAGTCGAGTCGCGTCCACATAAAGTGTACCAACACATACCCATTTTATAAAATTACCATGAGCATTTAATACAACACTAGTAAGCAAAAACCATGTCTAAATTTTCTGCTGAACATGTATACACAATACTTCAATTTTAGAAACCAAACACACATCTATACACCAACTGAATCGGTCCCAACGATAAGCATGAGAACTCTTAAGCCGATTTCCAAAAGGTTAGAATCGCAACTCCTAAGCTGGTTCCATACGCTAAGCACCTCTTGAAACACCTCATAGATTAACCCTTTCCTTTAAACACAAAACCTTTCAAATATTAAAAGCCATAGTCTTTGATAATGGTATGGAAACTTAAGCTAGACTTGACATAAAGATATCAATGTTGATACACAACTAAAGCTATTTTTTTTCAAATGAGTAAAATTCTACTTATAAGAAACCGAATCTCCGCTAGGGGTGTTCAGAATTCGTTTCGAATTAAAAAAATTCGAAATTCGATTAAATTCGATTCGATTATCAAGAATTCATTTCGATTAAAAGAATTCGAATTCGAATTCGATTCAATTCGAGTCAAGTAAATTGAATACGAATTTATAATTTCAAATTCGATTCAATTTGAAATTCGAATAAAAATTATATATTTTTATTTAGAACAAATTACACCATTGGTCCTTGTGGTTTCTGCCAAATTTCAATTGCGGGTAGTAATAGTATTTTTTGTTACAAAATCAGGTATTAGCGTTTTAATTTGTTACAATGTTGAGTTAAGGCCAAATCTTGTCACAATGTTGAGTACTAAGGGCAAACTTTGTTAACTTTTTTTGTTAAATCTTACTAAATGACTAAATTGCCCTTTAATATCTATAGAATCTATTTTTTAATTATATTTGACTAAAATAATTTAAAGTTTTATTTATATTTATATATTATATTTTTGGTTTATTTATATTTTTTTATAAAATTAAATGGATTTGAAGTTTATTATTTATAAACTTTGAGTTTATATATAATAATATGCTAGTAAAATAAACTTTTTAACCTAATCTAAATAATAATATATATAAACTCAAAGTTTATAAATAATAAACTTCAAATCCATATAATTTTATAAAAAAATATAAATAAAACAAAAAATATAAAACATATAAATATAAATAAAACTTTAAATTATTTTAGTCAAATATAATTAATTAAAAAAATAGACTCTCTAGTTATTAAAGGGCATTTTAGTCATTTTAGTAAGACTTAACAAAAAAGTTTACAAGGTTTGGCCTTAGTACTCAAAATTGTGACAAATTAGAAAGTTAATACCTGATTTTGCAACAAAAAACTATTAGTACCCTACATTGAAATATGGCAACGGTGTAATTTTTTCTTTTATTTATTATTTTTATATATAATACAGATATAACTTTTATTGGGCTATACTATAAATTATTTCAAAAGTTATTCCATGTATTAAAATCATCTATTACCAAACCCACTACATGGCTCATAACTAAAACGTAAGTAACAAATCTATTAGTAGATTTCTAACCCTAAAAATATTAACTTGTAATGTGGTGTGGTTATTCCCAAGTTCTAGTTTTGAGTTTTAGACTTATGATACTTTATTTGGAATTTTTTAATGTGATATGGTGCTTTATGACTGCTTTAAAATTTATGTTTCCTTTTGATAGTTTTTTTACATGTTTTAAAAGAATCTGAATCAAATTGTTAATCGAATACGAATTGGGTTTTTTTTATTCAAATACGAATTCGAATCGAATTGGGTAGGTTTTAATCTCATTCGAATCGGATTCGATTTCAAGAGAAAATAAAAATTATTGAATAATTCGATTCGAATAATTCGAAAATTCAATATTACTCCTAATCTCCGCTTTAAAGAACTTTTTTGGGAGGCTAAGTCTTTGGCTGAAGCTTATGGGATTCGGATGGCGGACATCCTTTGACGATGTTACAATGGAACATCAAATTTCTTTGATAGAATGTATCTGCATATTTCATTTTAACAGGACAACGCATACCATCTTGACCTGTAATTTATTGTTAAATTTATTTGATGAATATTGAGATATCATCTTTGAACACGATTTTTCGTCAACATCTTATCATCTGTTATCATATCAATTCGTTCATTGTTATATATATTTTTTTCTAATTAGTAATTAGTTTTTCATCACTAGTTTGTAGTTTTACCACAATTTAATATTTTTGAGCATTAACTTACTTTTTAATTATCTAATATTATGCCTTAAAGGAGGAGCCGGTACAACAGCTGGGTAAGGACCAAATTGTCAACGAATCTGAGAAAGCAACACATGAAATTCCTGTAAGACATTTTTTTTTTTACTTCATTTTTTTGTTAGTAAAATGTTTTAAAAAAAATGAGATCTATAAACTAAATTAGAGTTTGATAAAACTTAAATAGGATAAATATGGAACACTAACATTTATGTGTTACTATTTAGAGAACAATAGAGAAGATGAATTGTTATAAATATAGTTTTTGAATACAACAATATACACGAATAATAATATAATAGCTATTTATTATATATATATATATAGGTTAAGGTTATTGTAAAAAAGACCAAAAGTGTGAGAAAGGTAAGAAAGAATCTCAGCCATTAGATCTAAAGTAATTGAAAAGGGTAAACAAGTAATTTTATCATTAATTCAATTAATTAAAAACTTCCCATAACCGCCACCTTAATTATAGGAAGTATATAACACCATTCAGCAAGTATATAACACCATTCAGTAAGTATATAACACCATTCAGCAAGTATATAACACCATTCAGCATTCAGCAAGTATATAACACCATTCAGTAAGTATATAACACCATTCAGCAAGTATATAACACCATTCAGTAAGTATATAACACCATTCAGCAAGTATATAACACCATTCAGTAAGTATATAAACCATTCAGCAAGTATAAAACATCATTGAACAAGTATATAACACCATTCATTGACTAAACATCTGATCGAAACATATTTTTTTCTCTATACAAGTATAGCAATATGGTACTCATATTAAAGATAAAAAAATGCTCGTTATTATGGTGTAATTTTTTTTTTAAAAAGTTATGTATGAAAAGTTATTGACGTTTAAAAAAGACGGGGGGAAGTTACATGTGCATTACCTAATTTCTAGTGGGTTTAAAAGACTATATTGCCCTAGATATTTCAAATCAGTCCAAATTAATGAAAATATTTTACAATTTGGTCCCTTTTGATCTCAACCGTTAGATCAAAAGATCTAATGGCTGAGATTCTTTCTTACCCGTCTCACACTTTAGGCCTTTTTTACAGGATCCTCTACCTATATATATATATAGGGTAAGGTTATTGTAAAAAAGACCAAAAATGTGAGAAAGGTAAGAAAGAATCTCAGCCATTAGATCTAAATTAATTGAAAAGGGTAAACAAGTAATTTTATCATTAATTCAATTAATTAAAAACTTCCCATAACCGCCACCTTAATTATAGGAAGTATATAACACCATTCAGTAAGTATATAACACCATTCAGCAAGTATATATCACCATTCAACATTCAACAAGTATATAACACCATTCAGCAAGTATATAACACCATTCAGCATTCAGCAAGTATATAACACCATTCAGTAAGTATATAACACCATTCAGCAAGTATATAACACCATTCAGCAAGTATATAACACCATTCAGCAAGTATATAAACCATTCAGCAAGTATATAACACCATTCAGCAAGTATATAACACCATTCATTGACTAAACATCTGATTGAAACATATTTTTTTCTCTATACAAGTATAGCAATATGGTACTCATATTAAAGATAAAAAAATGCTCGTTATTATGGTCTAATTTTTTTTTAGAAAAAAGTTACGTATAAAAAGTTATTGACGTTTAAAAAAGACGGGGGGAAGTTACATGTGCATTACCTAATTTCTAGTGGGTTTAAAATACTATATTGCCCCTAGATATTTCAAATCAGTCCAAATTAATGAAAATATTTTACAATTTGTTCCCTATTGATCTCAACCATTAGATCAAAAGATCTAATGGCTGAGATTCTTTCTTACCCTTCTCACACTTTAGGCCTTTTTTACAGGATCCTCTACCTATATATATATATATATATATATAGGATAAGGATCATTACAGAACACTAATTATTGTGAGAACAAAAAGAACAATTCTAAATCATTAAATTTTGGGATTTAATGTTCATATTTCTTAAATTTTATGTTTCTTATATTCATTTGTGTATTATATATACATAAAAAAATCATATATTTTTCCCTACATGTAGGTAATTTAACCTATACATAACCTACATGTGTGTAGGTTATTTAAAAACTAAAGATTTTTCATATTTGGTTTTAAATTTCTAGTGTGAGATACAATAAATCTTATATTTATAACATTTTCATTTACTTTTTAGGTTTTCACTACTTATATGTTGCATACTACCATTTATACAATAATTTAACGCGTGCACCTGGGAGATACTCGCTCTAATGGGCTTTCATTGTCGTTCGACCTTTATTCGGTATCGTTACTTGATTTAGGTCCTTGGTGAGCATGCTCTACTTGTCATACTTCGGACCATTCATCATCACATCGGTAGATCATTAGACTCCCGTCATCTTCAGACGCGAGCATTATGTTACAGAAACGTTCACAAGGGATTAGTAACTTTAATATTAATAAGCACCCGTACTATAATACAAGTCATCCTATAATACTTGTTAACACAAGTAATTCGCTAACCATACCGGTCTTTTACCAATTCTTTTGGAGTAACATGCATTCCAACGATAGCCATATATGTTGTTTTCAACAACTTTCAACCATGCTAGACCGTTATTATTCATAATAACTTACCGGATCACGCGACCAAGTCTTGAACCGAACACTTTAATCCCATAAACCTTGAGCTCTGATACCACTTGTAACACTCTAACCCGTTTTAAATAATATCTTAATAAATTCGGATAATTAGGTCCCAGATTTTTTTTAACATAGTACTTATACGTCTGGGATAACTGACAACCTAGAAGATAGGCATAACAAATTATTACACTTAATTTGTATTTTACAATAGTCATGTTTTTAACTTCGAAAATTTAGACACGCATGATCATGATTTAACCTTCTCATGATCGTCTCCAAAAAATACCGGTCTAATGGTGTTCGGTTCTTTGCGTGCTTGGTCGTACGTCCGGTCCCCGCAAACAGATGTCACCTATAACACATTAAACATCCCAAGTATTAGAAATTACACTTGGTAAATGTGTTAAACAAACTCGTATAACGAAATAATAAAACAAATTATTATTATTATTTTGCCAGCTTTTCAAGCTTTTCAGGCCGTTGCGTAACACCATGGAGAAAGGCTTCGCCTGTCACGCGACGCGACAAGGTGAAGTTTGACCCGAACATTGTCCACACTCCATCATGTTGTGCGACGAATTTATCGTATTCCAGTCGCGTGACGCGACAGACCATTTTTCACAGAATCTGTAGGTCCGTTTTTCTCGGTGGATCCGATACGTAACCTATCCTTGTTTATATCAAACACTATCACGGGTGCGGAATCCCCGTAACGATGCAAACCAAACAATGTAAAATGGATAACACAAACAGATAATCAAAGATTCACTTGGATTAAAAGGACGAGAACAATATCAAACATATACACACAATGTTTGACGATAAACTCTCTGGTTTCACTATGCTCTCATAAACTAAACTGTGAAACATGCTTCGCTATTTATACAGAACCTTGAACGAAATCACTATGGACGAATCACTAGTGATTTCGCCATACATGTCTCACGAAATCACAAGGGATTTCGGTATTATCTCTGTTTCATCATTTGTTATATGGAGCCCAAATTAAGTCAAAGTCCAACATAAGTCTTCGGCCCACAAATTGAGAAACGGCCCAAAGCATGAATCTGCTTATAATCTTTGCCAATTTCATGCATGAGACAAATGTTGTGACATCATCATGACATCACAATGATGATGTCATGGTGATGTGTAAACGGGAATGGCTTGCGGCGTTCTGTGCTTCGCGTGTCGAACTCTGGGGCGCACGACGGAGGAATGTCGTGTCTTCGGGCTTGAGCCGGACCTAACCGAGTCGACCCGAACCGAATCGAACCGAGTCGAGTCGCGTCCACATAAAGTGTACCAACAGAATCTTTATTTTTGAGTTGGGCATTTTCCAGCCTTAGCTAATTTGCCATTTTTTTCAAAACTTATCCTATTCAGTCTGAACCCATTTTAAATCATTCGGAATTCATATCTTAGCATAACTAAACCATGACCCATTACCCGGATCTATAATTATTGAGTTTTACACTTTCATCAACGGATTTAAGTTTATGTTCGTTTGACCCGTTAAGGGGGCGTTATGCAATCTAATTCATACCTCCTATTTTCACATTAAGGTTTTCATTATATCTACCATCACAACTTTATTTGTAATGGGTTATTCTAGGAAAACCTTTATATTCACGATTTTACCCTCCGGACGATGTTTACCAAAATACTAGACATACCTCACTTGACGTAGTCTAATGTCCACCTTTGACTCAACCAACTCTATTCGGACCATAAGCCCTTATCAAGGGTTTGACTCATTACATATATCTGGCGCGTTCAAAGCAATGACCCGTTTTCAATACCTTGTAAATTTTTTTACACTAGTCATGACAATACTTGCCCGTATAATAAGCTTACCGGTAAGTATAACACTTAACAATAACACACATTAAATACTACGCTCAAATGATGATATCATCACCATTTGACCCGTATGACCCGTTCGGTCTTTTAATCATTATTGGTTTATTTATTTTGACAACTGCACAAGTCCTTATATCGTTTGAATCACTAACATGTGTTTTACTTACGATATCACTTATTTGACCCATTATGACTTACGTCATCGGGTCTACGCCTTTTTTGTACATTCATTAATTTAATCATTAACATGTGATTTACTTGTCTTTTTGCTCGCTCGATCCATTTTGGTTCGCGTAAGCAAATGATTATACCAAAAACTTATTTTTACTCGCTCGACACATTTCGCTTCACGTCAACAAGTGTTTATAAAAAAAAATATGGTTTTACTCGCTCGACCCATTTTGGTTTGCGTCAGCAAGTGTTTTATGTCAAAAACATATTTTTACTTGTTTGATCCGTTTCGATTCGCGCCAACAAGTGTTTTTACCAAAAACTATATTTTTACTCACTCGACCCATTTCGGTTCGCGTCAGCAAGTGTTTTATGTCAAAAACTTATTTTCACTTGTTTGACCCGCTTTGGTTCATGTCAATAAGTGTTTATACCAAAAACTATATTTTAACTCGCTTGACCCATTTTGGTTCGTGTCAGCAAGTGTTTTATGTCAAAAACTTATTTTTACTTGTTTGACCCGTTTTGGTTCGCGTCAACAAGTGTTTATACCAAAAACTATATTTTTACTCGCTCGACCCATTTGAGTTCGCGTTAGCAAGCGTTTTATGTCAAAAACTTATTTTACTTGTTTGACCCGTTTTTGTTCACGTCAACAAGTTTTTATGTCAAAAACTCGTTTGACCCATTTTGGTTTACACCTTAGGGACCAAATTCTAAAATTCTTTATTCAATCACCAAAATGTGATCTAACAAAATCTAACCCATTTTGACCCGTTTGACCTTCACCATGGGTATCGACCTTAACAAGTCATGTTTATTTCTGTCTATTTCATATTTCTTAATTAGTGATTTTTTTATAGGTTGTCTATGTTTTACTTACATTTTAAGTCCGTTCGAGCTTTCTTACGCACTCGACTCGTTTGACCCATTCCTTGCAAGCTTCCACCTAGCTTGACGAGATCAAACTTTACGCAATACCCACAAGATTTGTTAGATTAGTCATTATATAAAATGACCACAACATCTCATGGATTCACACATACTTATTTACCAAGACATTAGTTTTAGGTCAGTTTGACTTTCATAAGTCAAACTGCCCTTATGTATATACATGTGCACTAACTTAGAAGATGTTTGGCATACAAGTACATAATACTTGCATAAATCATTTGTATGTATTTTAGATACTTTTAATACACCCAATTTCATGAAATTTCTTTTAAGCGAATACATAGTACACATCACACCCTTCAAGTAAGGAATAAAAGCAACTATGACATACCTCTTACCAAGTCTTACAATCAAATTATATTTCCATGTTAGACACATTTCCTCATGTTAATCTATTAATAATGGCATCGTTATCACATTTCTCACAATTCATCCCTTTCTTGCACACAATTTTTTTTAACTATTCTTGTCTTCTAGACATTTCATCAAACACGTGGCGCGCACTAGATTACGCATGCCTATTTTATTATGTTTTTCATAATAACATGTCCATAATTCTTACTTAGCACATAAAGTAAGAACCACACATAAAATATACTTCCAATCATCAACTCCTTCAATACTCGCATAATCAATTTGCTATGTAAGCAAAATTTACAAGGATTTCATCCTACAATTAACCTTCTAGTTCACAATATTACTTACGTTACATATGTAAGCAAGGTTTGTAAGCAATTTAAGGTGAGACATCTCCAAATTTTCGAGATAGAATTGAACCAGAACATATTGCATAGACAAGAATCACTTACAAGATCATATAGAGGCTTGAACTTGGTTCCCAACTTGATCTTGACCTCCAATTTGTGACTTCTAGCCTTCACCACATTCAATTTGGGTTCCAATTTGAAGAATTTGAAGGTTGAAGTGAAAACCCTTTATGGGTGTGTGTTGTCTGCGATCTCCCCATGGGGAAGATCCAAAACATTTTGTTTTTATAAAATATTTTCAATTCAGTCCCTCAATTCTCACCCCCTTTCACTTTTTAACCAAACTAGCAAATAAATTAGTTTGGCCTTTAAACTAACTTGGCTAATTATCAAGTGAATGAGTTAATTTAACTTACTTATTTCGGGGATGTTATAACCCGACTTGAATTAAAGTCCTGATAGCCCAGGCCTTTTAAATAACTTTATTTTATAAAAATGTTTATTCATCTTTTAATTTAATCATTAGGTTCCTTTATTTAAATCCTAATGTTTATCAGGTTAACTTTTACCTGTAATGGTATTTTACCCGCTCATCCCTTATTATTTTGGTTTAATTACCAAATCCATTTTTGGGATGTTACAAATAGGCTGTGTGTATTTGTCTAGGCTACACCCAGTAAAAGTAAAAATCTGGCCGGTAAAACCCTTTTAATCTTTTATACGACATGTACAGGAACCCACTTTTTAATCGTTTAATAAATCAGTTGTTTCCCCATCATATCACTGGTTAATAATATTATGCGGATTCTAGGGTAAGCTTTTACCTCTCGTGTTGGTGACTCAGCTAGGGTTTGCCTCGATATTCCACCGCATTCACAATCGAAACTCATCACCTTAGCCTCCATTTACCGCCAACAGTAGCCGCCAATCATATACTCTCTCATTTCTCTGGTTTCCACACACCAAAACACACAAAAACATAGAGCTTCAAATTAGTTGGAAAAGTTACACATTTTGTCCTTTATCTTGATACCCTTTTGGAGGCGGTGTCCTTTTCAACGAATGTTGACAGGTTTTGCCCTTTATAGGGAATTTTGTTGCACGTTTTGTCCTTTGACCCTAACCCAGTTAGAATTTTTGTTAAGTCTAGTTTTGTCAATATAGTCCATTTTTGTTCTTGTTTTTTAATAGAAAATCAAAGTGCAGATCACATGTCACCAATCTCATTCCTCTCTCAACTCAATCCACAATATCACCACCATAACCACACCAAACTGCCACCAACGACAACCTAAGTTCCACATATGTATGCCCCTTCAATATCACATTCCTAAGTGCAGTTCTAGCCAATTTCGCAGCACTCAAAACCCTAGAAATCTAGAATTTTGTACCGAAACCAGATTGCAACTTAAAACAAGAAGAAATTCTTTGATTTTCAAAGAGAAATTGACGTAAAAAACAGAAAATTAGTATACAAACGAACAAAAATGTTCGACTGGAGTGATTAAGCAAATGAAAGCCTGAACTTACAACATCAAGGTGTAGAGGTATAATATCTAGCATAAGGAGCGATTGTTGTCGAATTCCAGAGAGAATTTGAAGCAACAGATCTCAACCATAGACATAATATTTGAATTAGCCTGTTTGTTGCAGGAATTGTTTTGTGGGGAGAATGAGAGGGGAGGAAGAAGGAGAGTGAAAATTGGGGGTTTTGTTGTTGGCCGTTGATTTTGATAGAGTTGGTGTTGGGTAGGTGATGGGGGTGGGTAGGATGGAAGTTGTTGACGGTGGCGGTGGGAGGTGGGCTGATTGTGTGTGAGAGAGAGGGTGGCAGAGAGAGAAAGTTGTAGGGAGAGAGAGTGGTAGAGCGAGAGAGAGTGGTGGTGGGTTGATGACAGCGGTGGTCGCAGGTGGGTTGATGGTGGTGAGAGGTGGGAGGTGGTGATGGGTTTTGAATGTGTATGAGACCGAGTGTGGTAGAGAGAGAGAGATGACTGTAAAGAAAGAGGGTGAGGGGTATAGAGAGAGACTGAGATACTTTTTTAAAATGTTTTGTTTTATTTTTTATATAATATTAACTAAAGGGATAAAGGGACTAAAATACCCTTAGGTAACCAGACTTAACAAAAAAATCTAACTGGATTATGGTCAAAGGACAAAACATGCAACAAAATTCTCTATAAAGAGCAAAACCTGTCAACATTTGTTGAAAAGGACACCGCCTGCAAAAGGTATCAAGATAAAGGACAAAATGTGTAATTTTTCCAAATTAGTTTTTGTAAGTGCAGTTCCTGCCGGTAACTGTCGCTTATCAGTTCTGTGTCAACCAAAGCAAAAGTCCAAGTTAAAGTCAATGATAATGAAGAATTCAAGACCACATGAAGACCATGCACTGATCAAGGGGGAGTTTGTTAATGCACTTTAGGTGATAAGTGCATGCCTTCCAATTTATAGGGTCTTTATTGGATATGTATTGAAACTTAGTCCAAGTTTCAACCTTGGGCAATTTGTCCAAGTTTATGTCTAGGACTTTTGTTAGGGGTTTGTGTTTAGGCAAAAGTCAGGGTTTTTGTGTAGATTATTTTGTCCGGGTTTTAGTCCCTAGTCTATATATATGTGTTGTATAGGATTAGGGCAGGATCTACGAGAAAGCTTGGTGCACCTCTTACAAGATCCCATCGATCCTCCATCTGTGTGAATGGTAGAGAGAGAGGGAGACTATGTGTTAGTGAGAGAAAGCTAGGGTTTAGATCTTTGTGATCTAAACCAGCTTGTAGATGATGTATACTCTTTTGGTATGTAATCTGTGATGACTGATTCGTTAATAAAGAGATTCATCTTCTACATATTTCTACCTTGTTCATATTTTGTTCTTCATGTCTTGAATCAAGTGCAATGTTTGATGTTCGTCATCGATCCGGTGCTTTAACAGTGGTATCAGAGCATGGTTACCGATTCGGAATGGTCTAACCGCCTTCCGAATCACCATTTCTCTTGATTTGATGTTTGTTTCCGCCAAACATCTTGAAGACGTGAAGATTCTGCATAAAACTTGAAGAAAATGAAGCTGTTCGTCGGCTGTGATGGTTTTTTCATGTTGCAGTTCTAGGGTTTTGATCCAAAAAAGGATTGTCCGAGTTTAAAACTTTGTGTTTGTGTTTCCGGGGTATTGGTGAACCAGTGTGAAGTCACACTGGGGAGATAGTCTGGAGACTGGTTATTGAAACTTGTCTGAGTTTTACACTCTCATCAACCTATTCCGACTTTTCCTTTTTAGGTATGAGGGGTCCGAGTTTTGGTTTTAGTTTCAACAGGTCCGAGTTTTTAAAACTCATCACATGTTACAACAGTTCCGAGTTTCACACTAAGCTTTAAGTTGTGTATACTTTGTTCTGTGTCCGGGTTAACCTGTTAACTTATGTTCAGAGTTTTAATAACAACAGTGGATCCGAGGTTTAGAGATTTTGAAAGAAATTCTAAGCTCCGAGTTTTAAGATTTCGAGTTTCTAACTGTTCATTCCGAGTTTTAAATCAGTTCTGATCTGTTTCTGTTTCAGTCAGATATGGATTTGTTCCGAGGTAATATTGTTTCAGTTCCAAGTTTTCATCTTTCGAGTTTTTAAACAGTTCAAAAGTTTCCGAGTTTTTGTTAAAAGTCTTCGAGCTTTTGATTCAGAGTATTGATTTTGAATCTCACCTTTGAGTCCGATTTTTGATTTCCGAGTTTTAAGCAGTCCGAGCCTTTGATTCTGAGTTTTTGAGTTTTAACTGGACATTCCGAGGTTTATAATCAGTTCAGCAGGTTCCGAGTCTCAGTCCGAGTTTTAAAACAACCAGCTCCGAGTTTTAACATCTTTTCAGTCAAAGTTTATAAGGTTCCGAGTTTTTAATCTTTCCTTTGGTCCGAGTTTTAAATTCTATCTGAGACCGAGTTTAATTCTCTTAGTGTCCGAGTTTTAATTCTCTTAGTGTCCGAGTTTAATTCTCTTTAAATGATCCGAGGTTTAGTATTTAAATCTATTCCGAGTTTAGTGTGTTATACGATTTCTGCTTGTGTGTATTCAGAGTTTTGCAAAAATTCATCAGAGTTTAGCACCTTCTATTTCTATTACAGAGTTTATTTGTCCGAGTTTTTGAGTTCTTTTCAGGAATCCATTCAGAGTTTGCAAATTGAAATTCTATCAGACTTTTAAAGACAGTCCTTTAGTTCCGAGTTTAGTGTGAAATTTCATTATTCCGAGTTTGTCACTCTTTTGTCCGAGTTTTATAATTAATTCCGAGTTTATAAGACTTATAGGGTCCGAGTTTTTAGTTACTCCTTAGTGTCCGAGTTTCTTTAGACCTTATAGTTTTATTTTGTGCTTTTCATTCAGACCTTTGCTAGTCCGATTTTTACTTTTGATGTCCGAGTTTTACTTTTGATTCTTGTGTTTCCGAGATTAGTCTTTCGGATAGCAGTCCTCGGGTTTCTTCAGAGTTTCCTTTATTTCCTTGCTTGTTTCGAATTCCTTTGTATTCTAAGTACTGCTCAATGATTTGATCCGAGGTTTCAAGAGCTTTCGGGTTTTACGGGTTCCGAATTTGCTAAGAATTCCGGGTTACCTGGGGTACCGGATTTTTAGCTAAATTTAGAAGTTTGTGTTGTTCAGAAGTTTCGAGTTGTGCATGTTCCGAGTTTTTCTAGTTATTCCGGGTTACCTGGGGTACCGGATAACTAACTAAGAGTCAGAATTATGTGTAGTTTGGAAACTTGAAGTCGGTTTCGGATTATCGAAAAGTTTTATGGTACTTAAGTTGTCCGGATCAAGTGAGGAGGTGAAGAGAATAAGACTTGTTTGGACTTCTGTATTATTTACAAAGAAAAAGGGGGAGTAAAAATTTTGAAGTTCCTATTTTCTTTGTAAACCAAAAGCTCGTGGTGCTACATCGAAACAAGTTCATGTTTACTATCTTTGAGATTAACTTAGTGTTAATCTTACCGGTGGCGAAATGTTTATAACATGAAGCAAGTTAGAGCTAGTGTATGATTGAGTTATGTCAAGTTTGTTCAAGGTTTAATCAAGTGTTGACGTGATGAAGCAAATTGTTCTTTTGGCAACTAGTTGAAGGTCAAGCCTTTATCGTATGCCGGTTAGAGTAGAGAAGATTAGGCTTCTTGGTCCCTCTTCCAAGTTGGTGACTGATCGGATTCTCGAAATAGGGGTTCTTACATTGAGGGGGAGATCAGAGACGAAAGTCATCGGGTAATTGGTGGATTTGTGAAGATATGAGATTAGATCTTGAAGATTCGAGATGAAATGATTTTAGACACTCAGTTGTAGACTTTGATCAAGATGGTGGATGTACATTTTTGGAGTTTGGTTTGTTATTAACTTATCGAACCAAACTTCATGTCTTTGCGGAATTTGAAGTGTTTGATGTTAGGCATTGGAAGTCCGACGTTTCGTTCTTCTACTGGTTAAGTTTGAAGATTAATGTATCGAGCGATATTCCTACATGTGGTTGTAGGTCGGTTCACATTAACTTGATTCGGGAGTAGTTTGAGGGGGAGGATCTACAGCGTTTGGTGTTGGATTCTTCGGGTTTATCAAAGCGGCCATTTAAGTGATGGTCAACAAGTCTTTTATTAGAAGAGTTGAAGATCGTTGTGCTCTGACAGAAAGATCAAGTCTCAGCAAAGTTGAAAGCAGCCCTGATATCATCAGTAAAGGGGGAGTTTGTAGCACCACGAGCTTTTGGTTTACAAAGAAAATAGGAATTTCAAAATTTTTACTCCCCCTTTTTCTTTGTAAACTATACAAAAATCCAACCAAGTTTTAAACTATTCTACATTGTAACTGTAAGTGCAGTATCCGGTGACTGTAAGTGCAGTATCCGGTGACTGAAGATATCAGTGTTAGACAGAACTGATGCAACAGTTAAGGGGGAGACTGTAAGTGCAGTTCCTGCCGGGTAACTGTCGCTTATCAGTTCTGTGTCAACCAAAGCAGAAGTCCAAGTTAAAGTCAACAATAATGAAGAATTCAAGACCACATGAAGACCATGCACTGATCAAGGGGGAGTTTGTTAATTCACTTTGGGTGATAAGTGCAATCTTTCCAATTGTTAGGGTATTTATTGTACATGTCTTGAAACTTAGTCCAAGGTTTATCCTTGTACAATTTGTCCAAGTTTATGTCTAGGACAAAGGTCAGGGGTTTGGTTAAGGACTAGAGAAAGGGTTTATGTATTGTTTCTCTTGTCCGTGTTTTGTGTAGATTGGTTTGTCCGAGTTTAGTCCCTAGTATATATATATGTGTTGTATAGGATTAGGGCAGGATAACAAGAAATCGATCGATCAAGAAGCTTTGTGCACCTCTCCAACTTCTTGTTCCTCCTGGTGTGCACATCCTAGAGAGAGAGAGAATATGTGTTAGTGAGAGAAAGCTAGGGTTTAGATCTTTGTGATCTAAACCAGCTTGTAGATGATGTATACTCCTTTGGTTTGTGTAATATGTGATGACTGATTCAATATAAAGGGTTCATCTTCTACATCTTTCTATCTTTGGTGTTCTTCATGTTCTTCATGTCTTGAATCAAGTGCAATGTTGATGTTCGTCATCGATCCGGTTCTTTTACATTGGTATCAGAGCTTGGTTACCGATTCGGAATGGTCTAACCGCCTTCCGAATCACCATTGCTCTTGATTTGATGTTTGTTTCCGCCAAACATCTTGAAGACTTGAAGATTTTGCAGAAAAGTTGAAGAAAATGAAGCTGTTCGTGGTTGTTTTGTTTTCCAAGTTGTTGCAGATATGAGGTTTGATCCAAAATTGCTCTGTCCGAGTTTTTCTTAGTGTTAAACCCGTCCGAGTTTCTTTACACCTCTTATTGGGTCCGAGTTTCATAAGTTCTGAGTTTTAACAGAGCGAAGATGTTCGTAGTTTTAAATCAGCAAACAGTGGATCCGAGTTTTAAAATGATGAAAGAAATTCTAAGTTCCGATGTTTAACTTTCCGAGTTTTTAGTCTGTGTGTTTGATCCGAGTTTTAATCATAGAAAATATGTTCCGAGTTTTCAACAGTCCGAGGTTTGGTCTTTGTGATTAACTGTTCTTAGTTTTCAACAGTCCGAGTTTTGGCCTTTGTGTTAACTGTTCCGATTTCTTTTGTCCCAGTTTTGGTTGATAGTAAACAATTCCGGGTTTTAGTTTGTTTAGATTCAATCCGAGTTTCAACTCTTCTGTCGGAAGCTTGTTTCTAAGTTAGTCCGACCTTTCAAATGTCCGAGTTTTAAGTCTGATGATTCACAGGTATCAAATTCCGAGTTTTAAATCGACAGTATCAAAGTCCGACCTTTCAAAGTGTGAATTTTAAAATCGATAGAAAATTCCGAGTTTTAAGTCTGATGATTCACAGATTTCAAAGTCCGACCTTTTAAAGTCCGAGTTTTAGTAGCTCGAGTATTAAACAGTCTGATGTTAACAGCTTTTAAAGTCCGAGCTTTTTCAGTCCGATTTTATTGTCCGAGTTTCAAACTTTGTGTTTGTGTTTCCGGGGTATTGGTGAACCAGTGTGAAGTCACACTGGGGAGATAGTCTGGAGACTGGTTACTGAAGCTGAGATATAAAATCGTTCCGAGTTATACAGATAATGGTTTCATTCCGAGTTTTCATTTAACTGGTTCCGAGTTTTGGTCAAGTATCTTCATTACTCTGTTCCGAGATTAGTCTTTCTGAGCTTCCTTTATTTCTTTGCTTGGACTTTTGTATTGTTTACAAAGAAAAAGGGGGAGTAAAACTTTTGAAGTTCCTATTTTCTTTGTAAACCAAAAGCTCGTGGTGCTACATCGAAACAAGTTCATGTTTACTATCTTTGAGATTAACTTAGTGTTAATCTTACCGGTAGCGAAGTGTTTATAACATGAAGCAAGTTAGAGCTAGTGTATGATTGAGTTTTGTCAAGTTTGTTCGAGGTTTAATCAAGTGTTGACGTGATGAAGCAAATTGTTCGTTTGGCAACTAGTTGAAGGTCATGCCTTTGTCGTATGCCGGTTAGAGTAGAGAAGATTAGTCTTCTTGGTCCCTCTTCCAAGTTGGTGACTGATCGGATTCTCGAAATAGGGGTTCTTACATTGAGGGGGAGATTGGAGACGAAAGTCATCGGGTAATTGGTGGATTCGTGAAGATACGAGATTGGATCTTGAAGATTCGAGATGAGGTGATTTTAGACACTCAGTTGTAGACTTTGATCAAGATGGTGGATGTACATTTTTGGAGTTTGGTTTGTTATTAACTTATCGAACCAAACTTCATGTCTTTGCGGAATTTGAAGAGTTTGATGTTAGGCATTGGAAATCCGACGTTTAGTTCTTCTACTGGTTAAGTTTGAAGATTAATGTATCGAGCGATATTCCTACATGTGGTTGTAGGTCGGTTCGCGTTAACTTGATTCGGGAGTAGTTTGAGGGGGAGGATCTACAGCGTTTGATGTTGGATTCTTCGGGTTTCTCAAAGCGGCCATTTAAGTGATCGTCAGCAAGTCTTTAATTAGAAGGGTTGAAGATCGTTGTGCTCTGCCGGAAAGATCAAGTCTCAGCCAAAGTTGAAAGCAGCCCGGATATCATCAGTCAAGGGGGAGTCTGTAAGTGCAGTATCCGGTGACTGAAGATATCAGTGTTAGACAGAATTGATGCAACAATTAAGGGGGAGAGTGTAAGTGCAGTTCCTGCCGGGTAACTGTCGCTTATCAGTTCTGTGTCAAGCAAAGCAGAAGTCCAAGTTAAAGTCAACAATAATGAAGAATTCAAGACCACATGAAGACCATGCACTGATCAAGGGGGAGTTTGTGAATGCACTTTAGGTGATAAGTGCATGCTTTCCAATTGTTAGGGTCTTTATTGTACATGTCTTGAAACTTAGTCCAAGGTTTGTCCTTGGACAATTTGTCCAAGTTTATGTCTAGGACAAAGGTCAGGGGTTTTGTTAAGGACTAGAGAAAGGGTTTATGTATTGTTTCTCTTGTCCGTGTTTTGTGTAGATTGGTTTGTCCGAGTTTAGTCCCTAGTCTATATATATGTGTTGTATAGGATTAGGGCAGGATAACAAGAAATCGATCGATCAAGAAGCTTTGTGCACCTCTCCAACTTCTTGTTCCTCCTGGTGTGCACATCCTAGAGAGAGAGAGAATATGTGTTAGTGAGAGAAAGCTAGGGTTTAGATCTTTGTGATCTAAACCAGCTTGTAGATGATGTATACTCCTTTGGTTTGTGTAATCTGTGATGACTGATTGAATAATAAAGGGTTCATCTTCTACATATTTCTATCTTGTTCATATTTTGTTCTTCATGTCTTGAATCAAGTGCAATGTTTGATGTTCGTCATCGATCCGGTGCTTTCACAGTTTTACCATTTATAACTTGAGTTAAGGTTTCTAACAATAGCATGACTTAAGGCAATAAAAACTCTTTACGTACTCAAGGGTCGATGATTGTACCTTGAACTCCCACATTGGTTTTGAAGATGTATTTTTAGTAATAACCATGTTATCTCGGTTCATTGGTCCACTGTTAATATTTAATTGATCGCCACTGTTAATATTCAACTGACCATTAAACTCCCACATAAAACCTTCACATTTGTACCCTGAGGCAATAACAATAAAACTATTCAAAACAAAAATTATTGAATTGAACCATTGAACATATTGACACATTTTGTTACCTCCAAAAGGTCAAAACTCAAAACGATGAAAGTATATCAGATGAGAAAAACGTCCCACATTCTACGTGGCTTAATTCTTTTCTCTAGGTTTACTTTCATGAAAGCGCTTTTTCTGTTTGAGTTAGATGGTCTTAGAACTTATTCCACTTTGCTTACCCTAACCCAATGCATATTATCAACAACAATTTAATTTTGGCAAATCTATTATTAGGCCTATTCAAGCATTGAAAAATTAATTTAATTAAAGCTAACATATAGGATATAGATTCTTATCAATAATCCAACAAACTATCCTTATATTATAACTTTATGTACATGGGCCTTATTCACATCCTGGCTAAGTGGATAACCATAAATAGCTTGTGGGCTTGGGAAATGTATTGGGCTGGCCCTTAGTAAGCCCAACCTTGATAACATAAAGAATAATTAGGGCACATGAAAAATAGAGGAAGAAGTAGGGTCGGCGTGTTTTCTTTTCGGTTGTTTGCAACTTTCACACAATTCCCTTCTCATTCTTTATTTTTCTACTTGTAACTCTCTTTTCAAACTAGTTAAATAACTTAGAACACTTGAAGATTCCTCTCACTCATATTCTATCAGCCATCATTGACCTCCAAAATTGTCGACCCTCATGTGCCATTTTTCTTCTTTTAGTTTCCACATGTTGTGAGCAGCCCAATTAACTAAAGCCCAATACAATATTTTTTATATTTTCTCTTGATTTTGATGTTGCCTTGTCGTGTCTTCGAGCGAGTGTTCACGGGCTTATGCCCTATGTGAGGGTTTTCCTCAGTTCGGAGGCGAGTGTATCCCGATGTGGGGAATTTCGCCAGTAGACAATTTGGAGGATTCGTTGGTTGTTAAAAAAAATTTATGTCCTGTTGAGTATCGGGTGTACCCACGAGCGTCACTAGTTTGTGATAAGTCACCCCGCCCGTTGGGATTTCTAAATATTTTGTAGTACCCGAAAAATTGAAATATAAACAATTGCAATTAGTGAATCAGTAGATTTTTGGTTTGTGATGTCCCAATCCACCTGACTTATATAATTCGACATAATCAATTTGAAGCTCAACCATGTAAATGCATCGTCATGAAACAAAATATCAATTAAACAATATATGCTTAGAGAAATTAAATATAATGGTCATGATATTATTGTAACTAACCTTAAATCTAACTATATTAATCTTATCTTTTTTTTTTTACAATATAATTTTCTTCATTCTTCGTAGCATAATCTTTTTGAAGATGCAATTGTATCATTTTAACTCAACTTATCAACAACCAACAAAATATAAAACCGATTAAACCAACACAATTTGTACAAATATTATTTATATAATAACTAATATAAATTTATCTTTTTGAAGATGCAATTGTATCATTCTAACTCAAATTTTCAACAACCAGCAAAATATAAAACCGATTAAAACAATACAATTTATAGAAATATTATTTATATAATAACTAATATAAAATGGGCCAGGATCATTTCAGAACCATAAATATTTACAGAACTCGCAGAACTCCTAATAAACAATCTTTTTATTTATATATTTTTATGTTTAGTATAATTTTATCATTTATTATGTGTATTTTTACGATTACATACATGTTAAGAGTAATTTTATCATTTTTTATATGTAATTTTATAATTACAGATATGTAAACTAGTTTTTTTACGTATATGTAATTAGTTATGACACATATATATAATTTTGGCAATTAAATATATATAAACTACTTTTAACATGTATGTAATCAAAGAAATACATATAATAGATGATAAAAAGACCCTAAATACAAAAAACTTATATATAAAATGATTGTTTATTAGGAGTTCTGAAAGTTCAGTAGTTATTTAGAGTTCTGAAATGAACTCAACCCATATAAAATAATGTGTATCTAAAATGCACCAATGGCATATATAATCCTCCTTTCTTACTAACAATTAACTTAATTAGTTACTCCAACATCTTATTTCACTTTAATGACACTAACGGAATATATATTATTAACAACAATTTATAATTTTAGCAAATCTGTAATCAGGCCTATTATAAGCAATGAGAAATTAATTTGATTAAGCTAACACATAGGATTTAGTTTTGTTTCTTATTATCTTGTAATATCGAGCAAACTATCCTTAAATTAATTTGGTTTAACCAATTATAACTTTATGTATTTTGGCCTTATTCACAGCCTGGCTAAGTGCTAATCATAAATAGCTCGTGGGCTTGGGAAATGCATTGGGCTGGCCATTAGTAAGCCCAACCTTGATGTCATAAAGAATAATTATGGCACATGAAAAATAGAGGATGAAGCAGGGCCAGCGTGTTTTCTTTTTAGTTGTTTGCAACTTTCACGCAATTCCCTTCTCATTCTTGATTCTTCTACCTGTGACTCTCTTTTCAAACTTGAATCAGGTAAATAACTTGGAACACTTGAAGATTCCTCTCACTCATATTCAATCAGCTACCAATGATTTTTCAAATACATACAAAATTGGAACTCTCAGTGGTGTTCAGTTCTACCGAGCAGAATTGGAGCATTATGATAAAGAAAATCATTCATCAAAGAGACAAAACACTGTAATTATAAAACGCTATCCTTCTGATAGACGTCACAAGTACTATGGAGAAAAACAGTTTCTTACAGAAATTGAAATTCTTACCGGTGGAGTTAAGCATCCCAACATAGTCACCCTACTTGGATTTTGTGTTGAAGATTCTGAGATGATCCTTGTCATTGAAGATTTTTCTAATGAATTCCTTGGTGATTATATGAGAAACCTCAAAGACAACCGTGTTTTGACTTGGGAAAAACGTTTGAAAATCTGCATTGATGTTGCACACGGGTTACATTATATTCACTCTCAGATGGAAGACCAAAGGATGATAATAAACCGTGATATATATAGCTACAACATTGGATTGGACGAGAACTGGGGGGCAAAAATTGTTCACTTCTGGTGGTCTGTATTCCTGCCTCCAAATCAAGAAGATGAAGCTCTATATCTCAACAAGGACCGTATTGGCAGAACGCGCTACATAGATCCACAATATAAGAGGACTGGTAAGTTAAAAAGAGAATCAGATGTTTATGGTTTCGGAGTAGTCTTGTTTGAAATTCTCTGTGGGAGATTAGCTTATGACCCAATTTACCTTAAGGAGAGTGACAAAGGGCTAGCCCCTATAGCAAGACGAAGCTTCGGAGCAAGAACATTAGAAGAGATGATAGATCCTATAATAAAGGAAGAAATTGGTGAAAACAATTTTGTTCTAAATAGGGGACCTAACAAGGATTCTTTGCACACGTTTATTACAATTGCACACCGGTGTGTGGCAGAAACTCAACCCAAGCGCCCAACAATGAAGGTTGTAGTCAAGGAACTTGAGAAAGCACTATTATTTCAAGTAAGTCATTGTTCTAACTTCAAACTTTGGATACCTATAAGTAAAATGGTTTGATGATTCACCAGAAGTGTATAATATAAAAAACAAATGTGGATTGGTTGATGAGGTTAGATTCAAACTAATAAAACACAAACTGTTGGGGTTTACACTACTAAAACTCCTTTCCATTGTCTAACATATTTGCATACAACCTCTTAAGTTTACTTTATAGGCATTATAGAGATTCTCAATCCTCCTTTTTAGACTATCAATTTAGGACTTTGCTGATGTACTAATACAGAAGTATAACAGAGATGATAAAAGTTCAATTTAAACCTTCCATGATATCACCAAATTACCAATTCATCATAATTTTATAGTTTTTATGATATTAAAAAAAAATTATCAATTTAGTTTTTATTAATATACGTATTTTACTTGGTGTGACATGTTTAACAGAAAAACAACAAGGACAACCCCAAAATGTTACTTGAAGACATTAAACAGGCGACACAAAACTTCAATAATGACAATTGCATCGGGGGAGGAGGATTTGGAAGAGTCTATAAAGGACACCTTCAAGATGGTAATGGATATAAAACCATTGTTGCAAAGCGATTGGATACGAGGTTTGGTCAAGGGGAACAACAGTTCTTGAGTGAGCTCCAAATTCTTTTGGATTATAAGCATGAGAATGTCATTGGTCTTATAGGCTATTGTGAAGAAATTGTTGAAAAACTCATTATTTATGAGTATGCGTCCAAAGGAAGTCTTGACAAGTATTTGAATGATGCTTCTCTTACGTGGGTGAAACGACTTAATATATGCATTGATGTTGCAAGCGCGTTATATTTCTTACATGGAGGAGGTGGAAAACAAGCAAAGGTGATACACAGAGACATCAAATCTGCTAACATATTACTAAACCATGATTGGAAAGCGAAACTTGCTGATTTTGGGCTTTCTTTAATAAGTCCATTAACTCATGAAATAGACTATATCATCGATCATGCATGTGGCACACCGGGATACTTGGACCCATTTTACAGAAAATCAGGATTCCTAACTATAGAATCTGATATTTATTCATTTGGTGTGGTATTATTTGAGATGTTGTGCGGGAGATCAACGTTTATAACCCACAAGCATGAGGGTCACTATCTATCAGATTTCATTAGAAACAAATTTGATGAAGGAAAGCATGATGAGATAGTGTTCGAGCAAATAAGGGAACAGATGGAGCCAAAATCATTTACTACATTCCAAAAGATTGCCTACCGGTGCCTACATCATGAAAGAGAAGAACGGCCGAAAACAAACGAAGTTTTAATGCAACTTAAGAAAGCATTGGCACTACAAGTAAGTTATCACAATTATAAGGGTGAGCAGAAAACCGAAATAGCCGAACCAAAACAAAAACCGACGGTTTGGTTCGGTTTTCGGATAACCATTTTCAATAACCGAGAAAACTAATAAGTTACAATAGTAGGCCTAGTCCATATATTTTTATATTTAGGTTTAAGTTGTTTAAGTGTTTAACCCATGCTAGTATAAATTATTAGTTTTATTCTTGAATGTTAAGTATAATAACTTGAATGTAAAGATATAAGAAAGATTCTTAAATTTTAAATTATACTTTTTATTTTTTAAATCTTACATAATTTTGTTTCAAAACCAAAATAACCGAATAACCAAACTGAACCGGTCAAAAAAACGAAACCGAAATTTTTTAAAAAACCAACATTTCGGTTTCAGTTTTGGTTTTTCCAAAAACCGAACCGTGCACACCCCTACTCAATTATATGAAACAGGTTCCTTTAAATGCATTTGTATAAACCATAACTTCAACTCGTGTTTATCGTAAAAGGTTATCAATGGTAATTTCTAACACTATTAATCTTTTAACGACAACAACACACACATATTAAAAATTGTATTTGTCTAGATATTTTAGTTCATTGTTTTTGCATTTTATATATGTTTTAGTTTTTTATATCATTATGGTAAAATACTTGAATATTATGCCATATTTAAATACTTATAAAACAACTGATAACCTAATAAATATGGTATGAAGATGCATATATACCAGATGTATTAAACTTACAGAGTTTTATATACTATGTGCACCTTTTACATCGTAAGTACCACAAAATTCATTCATATTTATTTAGTTGATAAGGTTACTAAATTAAAAGAAATAGAAAGTCATGGATGGAGGCTGCTAGATCGTATATATTTATGTATATGTTGTTGCTCTTACATCTTATTAGATCTTACCTTCTCATTCGTTTGTAACCTGTTGTTTTTACACAATTTATACTTGATAACAGAACATGACATCAACAATGACCATGTTCGCTTCCTTACGAATCCCACTTGAAGATGTAGTAAAGGCCACCAACAACTTTCATGAGGATTACATTATCCAACACGATGGAATTAGTACTACATATAAAGGACAGCTCTTGTGGTCTGGAAAGGAGATGAAGATTGCTGCACGGAGGTTTGATTGTAAGCACGTGGAAGAAGACCTCAAGTTCTTAAATGAAATTTCAGTGCTTTCCGATTTCAAGCATACAAATCTGGTCTCTATCATTGGGTTCTCTGATGAGAAAGATGAAAAGATCATCATAACCAAGTATGAGGCCACTGGAAGTCTCGGGCGGTATATAAACAACCCGAACCTTACATGGAAGCAAAGATTGAGGATATGTGTAGGTCTGGCTCAGGCATTGAGTAACCTCCATTACGACGAGGGATGTGATTATGGTATCATACATTGTAACATCATTAGCGGCACAATTCTATTGGATGAGAATGGGGAAGCCAAGTTATCCGGTTTTGAATTTTCCATCAAACAATCTGTAAACTATAAGGACCAGGTGTGCCCTTGTGAACACACTGGCACAATGGGGTGTGTGGACCCAGCAATTGAAAAGACGGGAGGTGTGACCCACAAGTCGGACATCTACTCATTCGGTGTTGTTTTATTTGAAACATTGTGCGGGAGGAAAGCATTAATTCAGAAAGAGGCTGAGATGTCTCTAGCTCAGTTGGCCAAGTATCATTATGAAAAGGGAACACTGCATGATATAATCCATCCTCATCTATTAAATCAAATATTGTCTCTGCAATCACTCCTCATATACTCAAAAGTAGCATATTCTTGCTTAAATGATGATCGAGCACACCGCCCAGATATGCACCATATTGTGGCTAAACTTGAGAAAGCATTGAAACTTCAGTTGCGTCATGAAAATATTGTAAGCCCGCGTTTCTATTTTATTATCTAATTTTGGCATTCATCGTTCTTGGATGGTAATTTTCCTTTGTTTCTGTATCTTTATTTCCTATTCTACTTGAAGGTAAGTCAAAATAGGATGGCAAAAAAGAATCCAACTTGAACGAAAAAACCAAAACATCTAGGATGGGTAGCATAGTTTTATGTTTTGTGGGTTTGGACATGTATGGTATTAGGTGATACCGTCCAATTACGTCATATAGTATGATACATGAATTTAAGAAATCTAGTAAATAATATCTTTAAGTTACAAACTGAAAATTACTAAAGAAATATAAATTTTGATAGAAGTTTGTGTGAGTATTCAATACTTTAATTCGATATTTGGTGAGTTTATGATTGGATCCTCATGGGTAATTTTTACCACATGACCATACGAGGTATACTCGATATGTGTGGGTATACCTTGTAGCCGACGGGTTAGTGTATACATGTATGATACCAAATATTCGACACAATTTATAATCGGGTATGAAATTGAGATTACCAAAACCGACCCTTTACCATTCATAGTGAATGAGATGGAGTGGTTGGGTTGATGCGTTGGTTTTAAACTTTTTATGTATTGATCAGCATGGTAATAATAATTTATACTTTAAAATTAACCTTTTTTTATGTTTAACTTTCTTGACTTGCAATCTATTTAAACATGTTATTTTTAATTACTTAATTTATTAGCAGTTTACTTCGATAATTATTTTTTATTTTATATTTTTATAGCACTTCTATTATTATTAGAGTCACTAACAGGTGTGGTTAAATTTTAATTTTAGTCTTCTATCTATACTCGGCTGTAACCTTTGAATGTTTGTGTCTTGTGTAATTTTTCTTTTGGTTATCATTTCTTTTTGTTTGAATTAGAAAAACAAAAAAAGTATTCAAGGCTTTGGTGTTCTTAAAAAGCGCATGTTGCATATGAATGCATATTGTTGGAGAAAACCTTAATGATTGGTTTTTATAAAACGCCAAGATTCTTAAACATCTAAGCAAATCACTGTTGGGTTTATGAAGAACACCATTTTTTTTATTATTATTTGAGAGGAGACAAAAACATCCAGGCCAGTTGTTTAAGTGTGAGGGGGATCAGGAGGGTACTGCCCGTAGTGATGATTCTGGGTTGGGTCCTGCAAATTTATTATCATGGCTAGTATATGCAATGGAAATTTTAATTTCATTAAACATTACTAAAACACACGATTCAGATCCTTTTAGATTATTATTTAATATATCTTGCTATACATAATTTAATAGTATTTAAGAAATTCAAAATTTGTGTTTGGGTGTTATTTACAAACTGGGCAACTATAAATAGTTTATGGACTTGGTAAAACGAGTTGGACCATCTCCTAAGGCCCAGCTGTGATGTCTTGATGGAAAAATAGGGCACGGGAAGCACTGGGTTGCAACAATTTGCCTTGTATAATTGTAGTAGTGGCTAACTGTCAATAGATTCGAATGTCCTCTTTAGTATTTCTAAAAGGAACATAATTTCTTCTCTATTAATATTCAGTTTTGTAACTCTCTTTTTTCCTTTGTGACATATTTGCAGGAAAATAAGTTGGGACACTTGAAGATTCATCTCAATGATATTAAATCAGCAACAAATAATTTTTCAGAAGCATACAGAGTTGCATCTTGGTATGGCGAATATACTTTGTACAGAGCGGAACTCCACCGTTTTGATAATGAAAATCTTTCATACCAAAAGGGGAAGTATGAAGGAGAACACCTGAAGGGACAGAGCACTATAGTTTTAAAAAGGTACCCTTCTGGAGATGACTTGTTTGGAGAAGAAGAGTTTTTTACAGAAATTGAAATACTTACCCTTGTTAAGCATCCCAACATTGTAAATCTACTTGGATTCTGTATTGAGGATTCTGAAATGGTCCTTGTCACTGAGAATATCTCTAATGGATATCTTGTTGATTATTTGGGAAACGTCAACCACATGCGTATTTTAACTTGGGAAAAACGTTTGAAAATTTGCATTGATGTTGCACACGCATTGAAGTACCTTCACTATGATATGGAAGACCAAAAGATAACAATAAACCGTGAGATAAACAGCTACAGCATTGGGTTGGATGAGAACTGGGGGGCAGTGATTGTTGACTTTTGGTTCTCTGTATTCCTGCCTCCAAATCAAGAAGACGAAGCTCTTTATCTCGACAATCATATTGGCAGACAGTTCTTTAGAGATCCACAATATGAGAAGACTGGTAAGTTAAAAAGAGAATCAGATGTTTATAGTTTTGGAGTTGTATTGTTTGAACTTCTATGTGGGAGGAGAACCAAAGACCCAATTTACAAGAAGAAGAATGTGAGAGGGTTAGGCCCTGTGGCAAGACAAAGCTTCTGCATGGGAACACTAGAGGACATGATAGATCCTATATTAAAGGAAGAAACTGGTGAAAACAACTTTGTTCTAAATAAAGGACCCAACAAGGATTCTTTGCACACATTTATGAAAATTGCTTATGAGTGTGTGGCAGAGACTCAAGACCAACGTCCGACAATGAAAGTCGTTGTCAACGAACTTGAGAAAGCATTATCATTTCAAGTAAGTAAATTTTCCAAAACATAAACCTTTTTATACACATGCAAAATGCTTGTTAATAGTAGACTAAATTAATAAAGCACAAACTGATTTTGATATGTACCATAGTATTTGTACTTAAATCATTGCTTTTATATTAAATTTTTTTTTTTAATTTCTAGTGTTCTGGTCCTAAGCCCTTTCTTAACTATTGATGAAGTTATTAAAGCTTATTTTTTTTAATCAAACTCACTCTTTTTCCTTAACTATTGACGAAGTTATAAATGCCCTGACGTAGTATCCCCCAGGGGCTGCTATTCTCTAATCAAAATTCTAATATTCATTTGGCTTTCTCATTGTCCCAGTTGAATTCAGAGGTTAAATCTGATTATGTGGAGGAGAAGAGTCATGCTTCCATAATTGAGACGCAAGTAGTTGAGCTTTCCAGTGAATTGAACAATATGAACACGACTGACAAATCTGAAAATTCTGAAATTCAAAACCAAGGACTCAGCTGAATCTGGCTGTTGTAAGTTTGATATGTTACAAATATTTATTATGGTTTATCAAGTGGCGTTTTAAGATGGTGACAACATCTATGTGATATTTACAGGTTGGCCATGTGGATTCAGGAAAGTTAAGACTCTCACAAAAGGATGCTACACATTCTCGGTCAAATATCTTAAATACAGATACACAAATATGAACACAAAGCTGGGGTTTGTTTGCACAAGAAGTTTTCTCCAAAATATTCACTGTTTCATTGAATGCCATCCTTTGCGTACAAGACACTAAGAATATATACACAGCTAAGGTCGCACCACATTACAATGAAACTCTCAGTACTTAACAAATAAGTACTCATCACTAAAAGGAAAACAAGTTCTCACACTAAGGTCTTACCATATAAATCAACAAGTTCTCACCACTAAGGTCTCTCCATATAAACCAACAAGTTCTCACCATAAGGTCTCACCATATAAAACCTCAAGTTCTCACCACTAAGGTCTCACCATATAAACCACACGTTCTGATGAGACATAAATGAACAAGTTCTCATGAGACACTTTCACATAATTGCAAGATTAGTCCTTCAATGTTGAAACTTCAGCAGTATCCAGCATTTATCAAACTTTGGTGCACTTATAGACCCCCCCTTGATAAATGCGGGATCTGCAAATCTTCAACGAGTCTTCAAGAAACCGTTTCCCGCATTTATCATCCTGAAGTGCATTTACAGACTCCCCCTTGATATATGCGGGATCTGCAAATCTTCAACGAGTCTTCGAGAAGCTGTTTCCCGCATTTATCATCCTGAAGTGCATTTATAGACTCCCCCTAGATATATGCGGGTTCTGCAGATCTTCATCAAATCTTCGAGAAACTGCTTCCTGCTCCAGTATTGTTCTTCACACAGCATTGAACAGCTCGAGCACACCGAAAAGCAAGTTTCCTGTCTTCTTTGAAATAATCTAAAATAGCTTGCCAAACTCAAAACTTCATTAGAAACCATTAAAAACCTAAATGAATTTCAAAACCAATAATGTTAACATATATAAGCTCCAAAATTTTTAAGTAACACATACTTAAAATATTTCTGCCAACTTGGAACACGGTTTCCCACACGGACAACACACTTAGAACAACTTAGCAAGACCGAATGTTTTTATTAGAAGACTTATTTTAAATTACCTCAGCGGATTGATTTTAATCCGTTTTTCAAAATTGTAAAACCCCTTTTGAGTATCGTTAAAAATATAAATCCAACACATGGAAACGAGAAACAAAATCTTTTTGTAATTTTTTTCGAACTTTATATTAAAACACACCGAAAATGTTTTTGTAATTTTTCAAAATTTTAAACCAAAAAAGAAACAAAAATATTTACATGCATTATCTTTTTGTGAAAACGCGGACAAAAAGATCATATCGGCTTATCTGTCAAAGTCAATCACAGTTAGTATCCATTTGACGAATTTAAGCACAAAGAATGATAATGACAGTTCAAGATGTTTAACGATATACTAGTCCACTTAAGCTTTAGCACGTGTTCGAACACTGTTTTCAAGATATGCAATTAAGTGTCTTATTAACTGATATAACTGTGTTCCCCACCTCAGAATATACTCCCGTATCAAGGCTACCAAACATTACATCTTACAGGTGAGTATATCTGAAAAATCTCTGTATCCGGCTAAAATGCGATGCCTTGAGAGCTCAGGTTAGTGCCACCGCACAAACAAAGAGATGAAGGCTTGACTTTAAAGGTGGTGTACCATCGTTTGGTATCTTTTTCTGCATAATTTTTTTAATGTACCCTGTGGTAGCATAGAATTGCAGTTTGTACATCCGGTGATGACAATTTTGAACAGATCATCCGGTGATGATTTTTGTGGCAGAAAAGAAATCCACCAAGAGGGTTTGCGCACAAACGAAGCGCTTAGCAAAGCATTATACGAGGTCTAGGCCATTGCTCACGCAATATCAGAAGGCCAAGTATAATACCCCAGAGATTTAACAAACATAAAAACCTAGTATCTCAGAAGTTTGGCAACTTATTAAACGAAATTACGGTACCAAGACCATATATCCGAGAGATGTACCACACAAGTTACGCAAGTCGTTATCTTTATATACCAAAAACAGGTTCTTATTAACGCGTAAAACCTATCGTTACAACATATGATGAAGCTGTCAATAGTTTAGGTTTAATTTTATAAGATACCCGTAAAAGATATGACTACCGATGTACTATCATTTCTTCTCACAATCAACGCGTCTTCAAATTTTTCATTTTCTAATGTTTTTGGATTTTTTATAAAAATATCCTACAACTAAGTAAAATCTTTTTGGTTTTTTGTGTTTTACGAAAACCAGTAACCTGTACCAAGGAACAGAAAAACAAAGTTTCCATGAGGGCTTATGCAACCATCATACTCAGGGTTTATCATCCCAATCAATCGGACTAAGTTCTCGAACCTCGTCCGATCGAATGTCTTTGTAAACAGGTCTGCATAGTTGTCTAAGGTGTCAACTCTAACTACATCAATTAAACCTTTTTCAGCACAATCACGTATAAAATGATGCCTAACATCTATATGTTTAGTGAGTGAATGGTGTACTGGGTTATTTGTTATTGAAATAGCTGAGTTATTATCTACCATGATAGGAGTTTGTGTATAATTCAAACCGTAATCCCGCAATTGCTGTTGGATCCACAAGACTTGAGCACAGCAGCTCGAAGCGGAGATGTATTATGCTTTACATGTGGACAGCGACACTGATTGTTGCTTTTTGCATTGCCAGGATATCAGACGGCTTCCAAGCAGTTGAACACCACCAGAGGTTGACTTCCTGTTCATCAGGCACCCGCCAAAATCCGCATCAGCATATGCTATCAAGTCCAAGCCTCCCTCGACTAGATACCACAATCCAAGTCTTGATTTGCCTTTAAGATAGCGAAAAATCTATTTGACGGCTTTCAAATGCGATTCTCTTGCATTAGCTTGGTACCTAGCACATAAACACACGGAAAACATTATGTCGGGTCGAGATGCAGTAAGATACATTAAAGAACCAATCATTGCATGATAAACCGAAGGATCTACTTCAGGATCTTTGTCCTTTTCATCTGACAACTTGTGATTGGTAGGCAACGGAGTTTCGTAAGGCAGACTGTCTTCCATGTTGAATCGCTTGAGGATCTCGTGGACGTACTTCGTCTGATGAATATACGTGCCATTCACTTCTTGATCCACTTGCAACCCGAGGAAAAACTTCAGCTCACCCATTGCACTCATCTCAAACTTCGATTTCATCACTTGTTAGAATTCCTGACAAAGCTCTTCATTTGAAGAACCAAAAATAATGTCATCGACATATATTTGTACAATCAGGAAATCTCCCCCTTTCTTTAAGATGAAGATAGTGGAATCTATTGCACCATGAATGAAACCATTTGCCAACAAATGCTTTGACAACGTCTCGTACCAAGCACGAGGAGCCTGATGAAGACCGTATAAAGCTTTGTCCAGCAAGTACACTTTGTTCGACGACTCTGGAGCTTCAAAACCTGGCGGCTAGGAAACATACATAGTTTCTTGCAACTTCCCATAAAGAAATGCACTTTTGACGTCCAACTGATAGATTTTAATACGCATATGAGCAGCAAAGGCTAGGAACAAACCAATTGCTTCAAGGCGTGCCACTGGCGCATAAACTTATGTGTAATCGATCCCTTCTTCCTGATTGAACCCTTGCACCACCAAACGAGCTTTATTCCTGACGACGACACCTTTATCGTCCTTTTTACATTTAAAGACCCATTTCATGTTGATCGCGTGCTGGCCCTTCGGAAGATCTACCAAGTTCCAAACCTTCAGTTTGTTGTTTGTCAAACTGAGCCAACTCCTCCTGCATAGCTTCACACCACGAGCTGTCTTTCAGCGCCATGTGGTAGTTTTTCGGCTCTATCTGCGAAATAAAGCACTCGTGCAGGCTTAAGCTGTAGATCTCTTTCTCTTTGATCTCTGTGAACAAACACTGCATATCATTAAGACTTCTGATTCGAGTCATTATTCCTTCACGCGGATCTCCGATAACATTATCAATAGGATGATTCCTATTTGTCCGAGTAACAGGAACAGCTGGAACTTGCAGGTTTGTTCCCAAATTTGACTGGATCTCCCCCTCAGCAGTTGCATTGCCAGATACTTGAACATTTCCCATAGATGTGCCAACATTTGGATAAGTTGAAAAATCAACAAAAAGGTCACCAATTGTATTTTGAGCAGCTTCAGCTTCAGAAGTAGCTACAACGTCATCATCGGAATCGCTTGAATATGCATCATTGGAGGGTTGAGTAGCTCCGGCATCATTAACATTTGATGTGCTGGCAACGTTTACTCCTGAATCACTATTTGAAGAGACATTTGTTGGAATGCTGATACGCCAACCTGCATCCACTTCATCTTTGTTGATCAAGTGTGAGTACACTAGTTCAGTCTCATCATCTGTTAGATCAGGTAAAGCAAAAGAGTAAAACAATTTGTTATAATCGTAGCTAGTTTTGGGACCGAACTCAGATGGTGGAGGATCGTAACTCAAAGGAGTTATATCAAAGACTACTTCCACCATCCGTTTCTTCACATTGTATACTCGTTTGTTCGGAGAGCCTAGTTCGTATCCTAGGATGAAACCAATTTCTCCAATCTCCCCAAACTTTGGAGTATCCGATGTCCGTCGGATCATACACTTAATCCCAAAAGGCTGGAAACCTTTCAAATTTGGTTTCTTTTTCTCAAGAAGTTCATAACATGTTTTATCTTCCCGTTTCACTGTAAGCACACTATTCAACACATAGCATGCGGTGTTTACAGCTTCAGCCCAAAAGAATATGGGCAATTTGGATTCTGAGAGAAGGGTTCTTGCAGCCTCGATAAGGGTCCTATTCTTCCTTTCAGCGACTCCGTTCTATTGAGGAACATAAGGAGCGCTAAACTGATGAAAAATACCCATATCACTACATAACTCATCCATATTTTGATTTTTAAATTCAGTTCGGTTATCACTTCTAATTCTTTTGATGGGTAAAGAGTAATTTTTCTCTAATTGTTTAAACAAATCATTCAAAGTTTCGAAAGTTTGATCTTTCGATTTTAAGAAAAATACCCATGAATACCTTGAAAAAACATCTGTGACAACCAAACAATAAGACATACCACCAATGCTAGTTACATGGATCGGACCAAACAAATCCATGTGAAGCAGCTCTAGTGGTTGTTGGATAGAGTTTATGTGTTTAGGTTTATGAGGTTTACGCTTGATTTTCCCTTTCTCACAGAATTCACATTTACTATGCATGTTGAAACTACGTAAAGGAACACCCAACACCAAGTTGTTCTTAATCAAGTGATTCATTTTGCGTAGATGCACGTGGCCCATCCTTCGATGCCATAGGAAAGATTGATCTTCTGTTGCCTTTGATAACAAACACGTTGCCGGACCAGAGGAGTTCACAACCGGACACATGTCCATCACATAGGTGTTGTTCACTCTTGGAGCTCTCATCACAATCCAATCTTCAGGAACTACAAATCCCGGATTTAGAACAAAGCAAGCCTTATCCGTGAAATGCATTGAATACTTGTTATCACAGATCTGAGAAACTGACAGCAAGTTGTGCTTCAGTTCTTCAACAAAGTTCACCTTGTGCAAGGTGATCTTGCCGTTTGATACAGAACCTTCACCCGTGATATATCCACCCTTTTCACCCGCAAAGTTAACATAACCACCACTAATAGATTTCAAATTTGACAACAATTCTTTGTTCCCCGTCATATGCCTGGAACAACCACTATCGATATACCAAATATAGATAGCTCTCTTCAGCTGTTCCTGCATTCACAAACAGGAAATTAGTTAGAGTGGGGGACCCAAGCCGTGACGGTCTTGGGTCATCCAAATTCATCAACAAAAGAAAATTCCTTGAAATAACTATCTTCATTGTTGTTTCTAACATTTCCACCTCGGTAATTGTTTGAATGTCCACCCGCAAATCAAGGATTGTGCGGAGTTTGAGAACGGTTATTGTACCTAGAATTTCCACCAAAACGATTACCAGAGTTTTGATATCCGAAGTTTTGACTATGCTGAGGTCTAAAACTTCTATCAAACCGTTGTTGCTCGTTATCTTGAAACACATGTCGTTGTTGGTATCCTGAATGTTGTCTTTGACCATGAAATCTGGCCGGTGACACATTTCGGTTATCAACATAACGATTTTGCGCATGAGGTCTAACATTGTGGTTGTAAGAACCTCCAGGATGTTGATCTCGTTCTTGTGGTCGGAAAGTTACATGATTTGGTAATCGAGCAGGGGTTTTCTGACGACTTTCACGTTTTGCTGAAGAACTTTCCGATCCACGATCTGAACCACGATGGCTATCATCATCTGATGAATCGGTATCCTGATCCTTTTGTTTTTGATTTTTAACCTTTGGTTTAGAAACAGGTTTGCTTTCTTGCTTTACAACCTTAGGTTTTTCTCCTTTTTGAGTTTTACCACTTTTCTTTTCATTCTTTTTAGGTTCATTTTGTGGTTTGGTGACAAAAGGTTTATAAAGATCAGGATCAACACGACTCTTTCCATTGTGGTTTGGACAATTTACAGCTAAATGTCCTATCAAACGACATTTATAACATCGTCGTTTATCAATCTTTTCTTTCTTTTCCTTTTGATCATCCTCACATTGACTGTTTGAAGACGAGGATGCTACGTTTGAGCCTTTTGTTTCACAAATTCAGAATTTGAGCCTTTTTTAATCGTTTCACCTTCTTTGTTAAAGCTTTCGCCTTTCACAAAGTTGGTTTTTGAAATGTTTTTAACATTCTTTTTACCTTTGTTTTTAGGCTTCGGCTTTTGAACATTTTGAACTTGATTTAAAGCTTCCAAAATCTTTGAGTTTATCAAATTTTCAATTTTGCTTAAATCAATTTCGTTTGTTTTAACATCACTCGTACTCTTTTGTTCTGATTTCGACTCCGATTCAGATTCAGACTCAGATTCTTCCTCACTCAAAGGATCAACAGTCAATGGAGCAGTTGGAACGAAATCTGTAATTTAAGGATCAATCGAAGGTGTCGATGTATAGTTGTGGTTAATAGGAGGTGGAACCTTCTTGTAACCAACACCAAACATCTCATCTTCTGAATCTTTGAGACGAAGATTGTTTATGCAAAAATTCATCACATCTGATGAATTTTCAAACTTCTCAAGTTTTCACTGCAGATCAAGAATCAAGTTATGTTTGTCTAAAATTAATTGGTTCTTTTCCAAAACAGTGTTTTGACAAGTTTCAAGTTCAGCTTTTAAATCTTGATTTTTAATCGTCGCTTGAGCAAGTCGTCTCTCAAATTCAGAGTTGTCCTTTTTCAAGGCAAGCGCCTGACTTCTATGTTCTTTGTCGGCCCTCGAAAGCGCGACAATTAACTCTCTAGATTTCTCCATATCAGTAATCAAATTACTGTTATGGAGTGCGTATCTGTCACACTTAGCAACAAAGTCTACGCATCTAGGACATCTTTTATCATCAGATTTAGATTGTACCTCGACGTTAGTCATGAAAGCTTGATTCGAGCTTTCTGCTTTTCCTGCTTTCATCTTTGTCATTTCTTTATCTGCAAAGTGTTGCATTTCTTCGGTTGCAATCTTGAATTCAAAACGATCGATTTCATCTTTCTTTTCAACTTTCTTTTCTTCTTTCTTCTTCCTCATTCTCTTTTCTCTCGTTTTCTTCCGCTTCAATGATTTTCTCCATTTCCAAATTCTCACTTAGAGCTTCCGCCACCACAGTCAACTCTTACACATTCGCCTCTTCAAACAAATCTCCAAACCCTTCTTCAACGATCTTGGCAATGAACGCTTGTGAAAACAATAGCAGTAGTTGTTTCTTCCATTACAATCCCCCAATCGTGTGGCTCATTAACAGTTTGAAGGGGTTGAACAATCATAGCGTTATTAGCATTAGGAGTAAGGTTATCAGATGAGGTTGTTGTTGAAGTGGTAGAAGTTGTATTGGATGGGGTTGGACTGTTGTTGTTGGATCTTGCTAAGCTTCCTTGACCATTGCTGCCTTCTCTATTCTTTGGTTTTCGACACTCTCTTGCATAATGACCATAGATACCACAGTTGTAGCATTTAACTTTGGTCATGTCAATTCCCATTCGTGTCTTTGTGTTGCCACCAATGAAACTCTTTCCCGTTCGCTGAAGAAATTTCTTCGCTCTTCTTACCAGTAATGCCATACTAAATTGAAAATCAAGCTCTTCTAATTCATCTTGATCGATTTGATCAACATCTTCATCGAGAATCGATGGTTCAACTAATTTTCCAAGTACAAAATTCTCGAATGCCGTCATGAATGATGCAAGAAGTGCCATATTTTCTTCTATGAGTTTAAGACTATGCGAGTCGATTTTAGGAACACTCATGCTTGATTCGCTTGGCCTAGCACTTGACGATGACATTCCAGAAGATATAGGAATTCCACCAATGGTAATTCCACTATTGCTACCGATGACAAAGGCATTATGGTTTGCAGGATCTCCTTGAGAAGTTTCTGAAATAAAAGCAACACCTGAATTACTTCCCTTTTCAGTTTGCTTTGCACGGTACAAAGCTGGATCTTGTAGCTTCTCAAAATCAGAGTCTTGGTCATCTAAGTTCCATGCGTAACTTTTCATCTTCTGGACTGCTTGATCAAGAGTCAATTCTTCATATTGAGCACTCTCTTTGATTAAGGTAGAATACATATTCCATTGTTTCGGTAAACAATTCAGAAAATTTTCCACCTTTTCAAACTCCGTATACAATCCTGGCTGACTTCGATCTAATTCACTTAGCAAATGGTAAAATCTGTTTACAAGCTCATCCAACGATTCACCTTTCATAGCTTTAAAGACTACGAATTGAGTTTTAAGTCGTTCAAGTCTCCGTTTCATTTCTTGAATAACTCATTTCCTTCGTATCTGTCACTCAAACTATCCCACAATTCCTTTGATGAGTTTTTGTTACTGAAAGTATGTAAGATCGATTGTGGTAATGACATTATGATCAAGGACATTGCCTTTTCTTCGCATTCGTAATACTTTCTTTCTTCATCAGTTAAGGCAAGATAACCTGTAATTGTCAAAGTTCGAGCAGGTTGTCCTCCAATTCCTGACGTCATACATAACCACAGTTTTAAATCTTTCGCTTTGATGTATCGTTCAAATCGTCCCTTCCATTCTGGATAATCTAACTCGTTCAACAATACGGGAGGTTTATCACTGCTTCCGACTTCCTTGTTGTGTCTAATACTTTGAACAACGGTGTTCAAATTGTTTGCCATCTTTACTATGACTTTGTTTCAAAGACTATGAACACTTAGTGATGAAACTTTAACAAATATCACAAGTACTGATCAAAAACACAAGTTCTGATACTATTAGAGACCCAAAAACAAGTACTTATGAATAAGTTCTCATGAACAAAAACAAAGTCTCATGAATAAGTTCTCAGGTACAAAACAAGGTATAAACAAGGTCTCATGAATAAGTTCTCATGAACAAAAACAAGGTCTCATGAATAAGTTCTCATGCACAAAAACAAGGTCTCATGACTAAGTTCTCAGAATAAAACAAGGTCTCTTGAAACAAGGTCTCATGAATAAGTTCTCATGACAAGGTCTCATGAAAACAAGTACGCAGGATCAATAAGTACGCGAATCAATAAGTTCTCATGAACAATAAATCACATGTACGCAGGCCTAAGATTCCCACAAGTGCGCACAAGTGAAAAATCATAAGTCTAAAATTATTTCCCTTGTGTGACTACACACAAGATCATCAATAACTTCAGAGAATCAAAAACCCAGAGAATTTGAAAGAAACCTTTAGATCTGACATAATCTGAGCAAAATCTCAACAATCAAATCAAGCGCAAACACTCACAACTAAACCCTAATCACCATCCATGATGAAAAATCAAGAAACACATGAAAAATTCATGAAAAACATGAGAAAAGCATGAGGAAAGCCCTAGAAATTTGAAAACCCACTTGAACGAACAAAACCGAATGAAATCTAACCTCCAACACAAAGTCTACAGCGGTAAGAGCACTCTGTATATAGCGCCTGCTCTGATACCACTTGTAAGGTCGTCTTCCTTCAACGAACACACGAACCGGACCGATCGAACACACTCACGATGTGCGGAAACCACCGCGTGCCTCGTACCGCAATGTAGAGCTCGTGCAGAAGGTGTAGAGGATGAGAGAATCGTGAATACACAAAGTATGCACAATCAACAATCACACAGATTGAATAATGAACACAAAGCTAGGGTTTGTTTGCACAAGAAGTTTTCTCCAAAATACTCACTGTTTCATTGAATGTCATCCTTTGCGTACAAGACACTAAGAATACATACACAGCTAAGGTCGCACCACATTACAATGAAACTCTCAGTACTTAACAAATAAGTACTCATCACTAAAAGGAAAACAACAAGTTCTCACACTAAGGTCTCACCATATAAATCAACAAGTTCTCACCACTAAGGTCTCACCATATAAACCAACAAGTTCTCACCATAAGGTCTCACCATATAAAAAACAAGTTCTCACCACTAAGGTCTCACCATATAAAACCTCAAGTTCTCACCACTAAGGTCTCACCATATAAACCACACGTTCTGATGAGACATAAATGAACAAGTTCTCATGAGACACTTTCACATAATTGCAAGATTAGTCCTTCAATGTTGAAACTTCAGCAGTATCCAACATTTATCAAACTTTGGTGCACTTACATCTTAGTGTCTAAAAACGGATGAAGGGTTTGAATTATGCCCAGCAAAGCGGGTGGTTGGGTCGTGTTGGGTGTTGGCTCACATAGGATTCGCAACAGAACAGGATTGAGTGAAAATGAGTATGACTCAGAACCACCAGTTTAAAGAAGTATCACGTTAGTTCAAATAAAAATTGGTCGTATCAAAACTAGCTTTCTTTTTCCGAAAATAAACTAAAAATAGGTGCACCAACATAAACATTTTTAGGGCGGCTAGTGGCCACAAGGCGGCGATGGCTCATTTGAACCCATTTAAGATATCTAAGTGTTTTAAATGATACATGCTAACCCGTTGTTTAATTTGAATTGATCTATCTTGACCATATGAATTTGAAATCTGAATGTAGTTGTTTATTCAATCCTACCTAGAGGTGCACAAAAAAACCGTATCCGGAACCGGAACCGGTTTTTTTAATACCCGGGTATTCAATACCCGAAACCGGAACCGACCCTACCCGTAGGGTATATATAGGGTATGCAATTTGATCTCAGTACCTGGAACCGGAACCGATCATACCCGAAACCGGAAAAGAACCGGAACCGAAACCGATTATAACCGACTATACCCGATACTTGATTTTAATATCTTTCTTTTAAATTTATGTTAGTGCATTTATTTTAACTCTTTTTTACGTTATACAATGCATATTTAATAATAATAAAAAAATACGAGAAATAGGGTAATAAAAACGCAATAGAGTATTAAAAATATGAAAATACTGAACTAAAAAAACCGGAAATAGGGTATAAAAAACCTGAAAATATTTTTCGAACGATGCTAGATCCAGCATTGTGAATACATTCAAGTATAGGATGCAACAAAGAAGAGACGAGATTATGGAGTTATACGCCAATGAATAAGATGATGATGAGTCCGAGGAGAGTGATAAACAAAGCGATGGTTATATCTCTGATGTAATACCATCCACATAAGACTATTAGTTTTTGTTTGATTTCATCTTAGCTGTACTCTTTTAAATTACTAATGAATTTAAAAACGCCATGAACGCCAAGAAATTTACCTTGATAACATATATGAACTGTTGTGAAATCTACAAAAACGCCTAATGAATTTGGGAAACGCCATGGAGGAAAAGAAGTTATAATTACTAAATGATTTTATTGAATTTGGTGAAGCCATAAACGCCAAAATGTTTACTATGCTCCTGATCTAAAAAAACAATAAAGACTCCATGTTTTTGTTGAATCTAACTAAACGCCAAAAAATTGAAGCGGCGTTGTGAGACGCATTGAAAAAAAGAATATAAAAGGACAAAAAAGCCCGTTTGCCCTTCACTATATCGTGTGCCACGTGTTGGGCCAGGATCCGTTCTCACCATTCTCACACTTTAGGGCGTTTTCTCCTGATCTCGTACCTATATATAAATACATAAATTATGCATGATATAAAAATTACCGTTATACCACCGCTATAACGTATATATCATATAGCGAACCTTGACCGCTGTATGATTTTGGACCGCTATAACTGCATAGCCCACTATTTATTTTTAGTAAAAGCATATTGATTTGAATCTAAATGTAATTGTTTACACAATCCAACCCCTCTCGGCCCAAAATATATATCCCATTACTACATATCCAATTTGACTTGCATGTGGACGATTTATTGATATAAAGACCCAAAAGTTTATGGGCTTGATTCCCATTACTCATATGTTTCATTCCGTTTTGCACCCCATCCCACATAATGCCATGCCAATTTCCATACTTAAACCGGCTTAGCCCATCTATAATTGTGTAAACCCATTGGAATTCACACACAACACTATCAAAACAATTACACATTTTGGGCTTAATTATAGTCCACTAGAAAATAAAATAAAAAAATCCACTGATTACAAGCCCAATGTTTATCACGCGATGGCATCAAAATCTGACCGGCCAGTTTGACCAAAAAGTCACCACTTGAAATTTGAAAACATAGCATTTTAAGTTAAAGTTTGTTGTCTAAATAGAAGATACCAAACTAACCCGCATATTTTAAGTGCATTGTCTATTGTACCTTCTGCTTCACAACTTGTACCCCAGACGAAAAACAATTTTCGCTATACTTGCATATCTGAACATAGTGGACTTCCAACTTTGACTTATTAATTCATGTTGATCTGGAGTGTTTTCCTGCATTGACTTCTCATCCGTCAAGTGTTGACTTTTGATTGCAACCTCCACTTTTAAAGCTTCAGCTACAATCAACCATATCTAATTGATAGTATGACATTGGCTGACTTTAGCCCCGCTTTTAGAAGCGTTGACCAAAGCCAAACCATTAAAATCCAGATATGTTCTACAATTGACGGTCAAGGTCAGAGTCCCTCATCCCTTGTCCATTTTTGACTTTCAGTTAATCGGCTTGGGTGGCGACAACACCTCACATCATCATTAACCGAAGGGTAGACCATAGCTTCATATTTTTGAACCACAGGCTGGGGTTGTTTGCCACTTGGTGATCTGGCATCACCGAGAAGGTTCTTTAAAGGTGTCGACTATTTCCCACTGCTCCAAGTTGTAACCTTTTCCATGGCTTCTTTATTTCTCTTCCTTCAGATGCATTGTTGACATTGGTCAACGTTGGGAAATACCGGCCTATGAAGCTTCAGAAATTAGTTGCTCTTTTGAATCTTGCACTTCGTAAGAACTTTATTATTATCTTTGCTTTCTGGTGCCACTAGTGTCATAAATGATGTAGGCTAGAAAATGTCAGATGCTCCTGCATTTGACTTCCCAGAGTTGACTTTTGACTTTTCAGTCGATTGTAAAGTTTCGGCATCAGTTGAAGCTGTAGAGAGCACTGAAACAAACATATACATACAAACAAACTAATTTGAAAATGGGTCTTCATGTAATGTTTTATCTTTTAAGTACTAATATCATCAACAAGATTATGGCTGTTGTTGACTTTTTGTTGTATAACTTGATGTTTTGAGCATTTTTTCCATATTGTGTGCACCAAGATGCTCCTTTTCACTCAAAACTGAATCAGCTTCTTCAACAATGGATTTAGATGCACCAAGATGCTCCTTTTCACCCAAAACTGAATCAACTTCTTCAACAATGGATTCAGATGCACCAAGATCCTCTTTTTCAGTCAAAACTGTGTCAGGTTTGTTCAGGCTTTCCATCAACTTCATGGGTGTGATCGATTGATTGTGTTTCTCAATCTGGGGTCCCCTAAGATCCTCCTTTTCAATCAAAATTGCAACGTGTTCGTCACAGCTTCTTCGAACCTGTTCTCTTAAGCCTTTTTTATAATTCGGGTGCTTCAAGATCCTTTTTTTCGGTCAAAACTACAACAGGTTCCTTGACAGCTTCACGAATCTGTTCACTTGGTTCATCAAGATCCACATTTTCATTTAAAACTGAAATGGTTTGATCAATTTTCGAGCTTGATATCTTCAGTGACACCCCTTGAATGATTAATTTCAGATCCTTTTACAACTCCTCTAGCAATTCCATGATCCAATTCAAACTTTTCAGTCTTCATTCTTCAACACTTCGGAAACACGTTCACAATCAGAAATGATCTCCTGCCTGATTTTATCACTAACTTCTCAAAGTTTTCCTGCTTAACATCATCATGCTATCCACCAACATATGCAGAAACTTCAGGGGTCGTTTTGGTAAATACTGAATCATTAGCTTTCACTGGGAAACATGACTTGGTGAATGGAAGAATGCAGTGAAGTTGTTCGACGTAATGCCCAACAAAAATAACATCATGTCCTGTCATTGGAGGGTTTCTGCTAACTCGGGAATTGGATCAATCACGCAGCAAGGTGTTTGTTGCAGACGATTGGGTCAACATAGTCTGGTGTTGACCCGTTTAGCTAAACATATTCACATAGTTGACACAAGACTAACGCGAACCCGTTTAGGCTTTAGACTAGTCACTAACCCGCATATTTTGTAATGGTTTCGTATTGTGTTGTTGTGTTGCGTCAACAAATTGCCGGTCCTAATCTGATAAACTAAAATGCAAATTTTGTTGAAAAAGTGAACCAAAGTTAGCAACTAATTAGCCCAAAACTGAGTGATTCAGTTCATTTCAAGTCAAAATGAGTGGCTGCTGTAAAAAAAAATAGTAATCCAATTTTCAGTAATAAAAAAACAGTCGAAATGTGCCTTATTTCTCTCTCCCACTATATCCAGGGATGTTCATTGGTTCGGATATCAGTTTTTGGGTTTAGAAACTTTTTGTGGCCTAACTGATAACGAATCGGAACTAGAAATGTGTCCAACCGAACCGAATTCAATTTCAACCGATTAAAGCGGTTATTGTTTGTTTTACTCGTGTTAAATTTTGTTATTTCCTTTCATAAATCAATTTAATAAGGGCCAAACTATCTGCACACCTTGGTTGGCTATCTACACACTTAGGGTTTACCTACGATGCGTATAGGTCTCTACGCAGCGTATAGGGTTACCTCTATACGCTGCGTATAGAGCTATACTCAGTGTAGATAAACCATGGATTTCAGAGCCTTATCATCAATCATTGCACAGAAAACAAGGGTTTATATACGCTGCGTATAGAGCTATACGCAGCGTATCTATACGCAGCGTATATAACCCATCAGATTTTTTTTTTGCTATTTTGATGTATTTGTGGTATAAATTCTCACCCGGTTCCAACGTTAAATTGCACTTATACGAGGTCAATACGGGACTAAAACCACACCTATACGATACGATATAACACCCGTATAGGCCTATAGGTGTGATTTAGGTCCCGTATTTACCTAGTATAAGCCTATAAGTGTGATATCGTATCGTATAGGTGTGATTTAGTTCCCGTACTGACCTCGTATAAGCCTATAAGTGTGATATCGTCTCGTATAGGTGTAGTATAGGTCATGTATTGATCTCATATAAGCCTATAAGTGTGATTTCGTATCGTATAACATAGTATATGTCCCGTATTGACCTCGTATAAGACTATAAGTGTGATATCGTATCGTATAGCATAGTTTATGTCCTGTATTGACCTCGTATAAGCCTATAAGTGTGATATCGTATCGTATCGTATAGCGTAGTATATGTCTCGTATAGGCCTATAAAGTGATATGGTATCGTATAGATGTAGTATAGGCCAATAGGTGTAGTATAGGCCTATAAGTGTGATATCGTATCGTATAGATGTAGTATAAGTCATTTTTGTCACATACGCTGCGTAGGGATCTATACGAGGTCAATACGTTACCTATACTACACCTATAGGATACCATATCACACTTATAGGCTTATATGAGGTCAATACGGGACCTAAACCACACCTATACGATACGATATCACACTTATAGGCTTATACGGGACATATACTATGATATACGATACGATATCACACTTATAGTCTTATACAAGGTCAATACGGGACATATACTATGCTATACGATACGATATCACCCTTATAGTCTTATACGAGGTCAATACGTGACCTATACTACACCTATACGATACGATATCATATATAGACTTATACGAGGTCAATACGGGACCTATACTACGTTATACGATACGATACGATATCACACTTACAGGCTTATACGAGGTCAATATGTGACCTATACTACATCTATACGATACGATATCACACTTATAGGCCTATACGGGACGTATACTATGCTATACGATACGATATCACACTTATAGGCTTATACGAGGTCATTACGGGACATATACTATGCTATACGATACGATATCACACTTATAGTCTTATACGAGGTCAATACGGGACCTATACTATGCTATACGATACGATATCACACTTATAGTCTTATACGAGGTCAATACGTGACATATACTACACCTATACGATACGATATCACACTTACAGGCTTATACGAGGTCAATACGAGACCTAAATCACACCTATAGGCCTATACGGGTGTTATATCGTATCGTATAGTATCGTATCGGGTGTTATTTATACCTTTTTTATAAATAAACAAAGGAATACACAAAAAACAAATACAAAAATGGAGCTTTATATACGCTGCGTATAAGACAAAAATGACACAACTACCCTTGTATTTGGCTTCGTATAGCCTCAACACAAGGGTATAAAGGACATTTTCAGACCTTTATATACGCTACGTATAGGTCTATACGCAGCGTATATACACTATTATGGTTAAAAAGATAATTTTACCACAGGTTTGGGGTTAAAAATAATTTTACCACCCTTTATATACGCTGAGTATAGACCTATACGCTTATACCCTTGTGTTGAGGCTATACGAAGCCAAATACAAGCGTAGTTGTGTCATTTTTGTCTCATACGCTGTGTAGGGATCTATACGTAGCGTATATAAAGCTCCATTTTTTTGTGTGTATTCCTTTGTTTATTTATAAAAAAAGGAAATTAACACCCGATACCATACTATACGATACGATACGATATAACAACCGTATAGGCCTATAGGTGTGATTTTGGTCCCGTATTTACCTCGTATAAGCCTATAAGTGTGATATCGTATCGTATAGGTGTGATTTAGTTCCCGTATTGACCTCGTATAAGCCTATAAGTGTGATATGGTATGGTATAGGTGTAGTGTAGATCACGTATTGACCTCGTATAAGCCTATAAGTGTGATATCTTATCGTATAGCATAGTATATGTCCCGTATTGACCTCGTATAAGACAATAAGTGTGATATCGTATCGTATAGCATAGTATATCTCCCGTATTGACCTCGTATAAGCCTATAAGTGTGATATGGTATCGTATAGCATAGTATATGTCTCATATAGGCCTATAAGTGTGATATCGTATCGTATAGATGTAGTATAGGTCACGTATTGACCCCGTATAAGCCTATAAGTGTGATATCGTATCGTATAACGTAGTATAGGTCCCGTATTGAAAGGGAAACTAAGGTGATCTTCTCTCAAAGTATCTAACCCTAGCAATCTAACTCTAAAGACAGAGCGACAACCTCTCACCTCTCAGCTATCGAGATTGGTAGAATATTAAATCCTATTAAAAACCTTAATCACAGTTCTTACGGAAAATTGCCCTATTAATCGCAAACTAATCGCTAACACACAGTCCACGACCTAACTGGCATTCATACATGGAAGACATCCACAAAAACGCAAGTGAAACATGTGATCATATTTAAACAAGATTAAATACGCATGCAGATTAAATCAATATTCCAAAGTTTGTTACTTTTCACAATAAAACCCATAAGCACATTAACATAGATAGTCTAGAGAATTAGCCAAGAATCATGGTTTTAAAAATCAAAACACAAAGTTTAGATGCTGACTTCATTGAATAAAATAAAGAAAACTAGAAAACAAAAGAACCCGGTAAGCAAAAACCGCAATTTCCTTGATCTCTAATCTTCTCGGTTCAATCCAATGATTCTCAAACCTTGATCCTATGCAAAATCAGCTTGAAATTCATCCAAGAATGGTTCCAGTAGATGTATGAACGATTTGCGTCCCCTAGGTGTGATTGATTATTTATGCGACTGATGTTGCTTATATTGGCAGCCACGTTAGTTTTTGTCCAAGCTATTATGATTTATTACGGGTGGACTAATAATCTTGCTATAACATATATTATTCAAATGCCCTCAATTCCATTCATTCGTGTTCTGCGCTGGGCTTTACCCTTTCACGGCCCATTGTGGACTTTATTCATGCAAAGATGCTTTAATAAAAGGGAAAATTACCAAAATGTCATTTGACCAAGTGGTTTTACCAAAATGTCACTTTCAGGCGTCCATGGAGAGACGCAATAACAGGGGATTCGTCCGTCTGACCATCTATTGCGTCCTTTAGTGTGGTGCAGACACGTGTCCGACAAGGTTATTGCGTCAGCGGCAGACTTCCAAGGGGTCAGGCAGACTCTTCCAAGATATCTTTAAAATACTTTAAGAAAATACTTTAAAATATTTTAAAAAAATATATTTTTATAAATTTATCTACGTAAAGTATTTTTTTTAAAGTATTTTAAATTTATATACGTAAAGTATTTTTTTAAATTTAAAAAAAATAATTTTAAAGATATCTTTACGTATATAAATTAAAAAAATATTTTTTTAATTTAAAAAAAGTATTTTAAAAAAATATTTAATGTATTTTTTAAAGTATTTTTAAAATTTTTTTTTTAAGTATTTTCTTAAAGTATTTTAAAGATATATTTACATATATAAATTTAAAAAAGTAATTTTTTTAAATTTAAAAAATATTTTAAGTATTTTTTTAAAGTATTTTTTAAAAATATTTTAAAGTATTTTCTTAAAGTATTTTAAAGATATCTTAGAAGAGTCTGCCTGACCCATTGGAAGAGTCTGCCTGACTCCTTGGAGGAGTCTGTCGCTGACGCAATAACCTTGTCGGACGCGTGTCAGCACCACACTAAAGGGCGCAATAGATGGTCAACCTTGTCGGACAGGTGTCAGCACCACACTAAAAGACGCAATAGATGGTCAGCCAGTCGCACCCCCTTGTTATTGCGTCTCTCCATGGATGTTGAGAGTGACATTTTGGTAAAACCACTTGGTCAAATGACATTTTGGTAATTTCCCCTTAATAAAATTTCAGGCTTGTATGCACTTCACGTCATGTAGATGGATGATTAGAATTTTAGGGTTTTATAACAGTTTACTTATAACTTCAAAAGCCTAAAAACCCATCAAATTCATGATTACTACTAGGCCTTTAATTCTTTTCACGGCCCGCAATAAGCTTCTTTTCACGGCCCGCAATAAGCTGGCCCATTTCCTTCGCGCCCCATGGCGTGGTGAAAACGAGTCCATGTTCAACTAAACAGCTTGGCGGCACGCGGCGCTTCAACCTCTACCTCCGCGACGCGTGAAAGGTATAAACTTCACATTTTCTTTATTCTTTTCAACTTATAATCACTCGCTTACGAACCGACACTCGGCTCATTTTCTCCCTCGTTTCAACTACTTAATTCATCCGAGACCTACAAAATATAAACGGATTAAATATAGGATTATACTAACTAAAATGACACCAAAACTAACTAAAAACTCATACAAACTAGACACGATAAAAAACGTACTTTACAATACATCAGGGACATTATAGGGGGGATTGATAACATACTTAACACCACCCCTAAGGTGTTGTAGGGGCATGAAGAGAGATTGGCGTTTCTAGTATAATGCCCAATAGAGAGAAAACAAAGCGGAAAGTAATGATTGAAATTGCATTAAGGGGCGTTAACCATTACATATTTTAAAGGAGCGTTATGATGCTTATGTGGTGAGGAAATGCCCCTAGGGGACGTTAAGACCATGAGTAATGTGCCTTATAGAGGCGTGAAGTGGCTTGACAATGCTCCAACACCACCCCCATGGGCTTCATATGAGCATTAAGAGGAAGATACTTTTCTAGTATAAATGTATAATGCCCAATATGAATAACAAAATTGGAAAGTAATGATGGAATTGGTCATTAAGGGGGGGTTAACCATTATACATTTTTAAGGGACATTATAGTGTTGATGTGGTGGAAAATACCCCTTAGGAAGCAATAACCATTACGTATGGTCTAACCATTACGGATGGTCTTAGTAGATTAACATACCCCTTTTATAAAATTACCATGAGCATTTAATACATCACTAGTAAGCAAAAACCATGTCTAAATTTTCTGCTGAACATGTATACACAATACTTCAATTTTAGAAACCAAACACACATCTATACACCAACTGAATCGGTCCCAACGATAAGCATGAGAACTCTTAAGCCGATTTCCAAAAGGTTAGAATCGGAACTCCTAAGCTGGTTCCATACGCTAAGCACCTCTTGAAACACCTCATGGATTAACCCTTTCTTTTAAACACAAAACCTTCCAAATATTAAAAGCCATAGTCTTTGATAATGGTATGGAAACTTAAGCTAGACTTGAAATAAAGATATCAACGTTGATACACAACTAAAGCTATTTTTTTTTGTCAAATGAGTAAAATTCTACTTATAAGAAACCGAATCTCCGCTAGGGGTGTTCAGAATTCGTTTCGAATTCGAAAAATTCGAAATTCGATTAAATTCGATTTGATTATCAAGAATTCATTTCGATTAAAAGAATTCGAATTCGAATTCGATTCAATTCGAGTCAAGTAAATTGAATACGAATTTATAATTTCAAATTCGATTCAATTTGAAATTCGAATAAAAATTATATATTTTTATTTAGAACAAATTACACCATTGGTCCTTGTGGTTTCTGCCAAATTTCAATTGCGGGTAGTAATATTTTTTTTGTTACAAAATCAGGTATTAGTGTTTTAATTTGTTACAATGTTGAGTTAAGGCCAAATCTTGTCAGAATGTTGAGTACTAAGGGCAAACTTTGTTAACTTTTTTGTTAAATCTTACTAAATGACTAAATTGCCCTTTAGTATCTATAGAATCTATTTTTTATTTATATTTGACTAAAATAATTTAAAGTTTTATTTATATTTATATATTTATATTTTATGTTTTATTTATATTTTTTATAAAATTAAATGGATTTGAAGTTTATTATTTATAAACTTTGAGTTTATATATAATAATATGCTAGTAAAATAAACTTTTTAACCTAATCTAAATAATAACATATATAAACTCAAAGTTTATAAATAATAAACTTCAAATCCATATAATTTTATAAAAAATATAAATAAAACAAAAAATATAAAACATATAAATATAAATAAAACTTTAAATTATTTTAGTCAAATATTATTAATTAAAAAAAATAGACTCCCTAGTTATTAAAGGGCATTTTAGTCATTTTAGTAAGACTTAACAAAAAAGTTTACAAGGTTTGGACTTAGTACTCAACATTGTGACAAATTAGAAAGTTAATACCTGATTTTGCAACAAAAAACTATTAGTACCCTACATTGAAATATGTCAGAAACCACAAGGACCAACGGTGTAATTTTTTCTTTTATTTATTATTTTTATATATAATACAGATATAACTTTTATTGGGCTATACTATAAATTATTTCAAAAATTATTCCATGTATTAAAATCATCTATTACCAAACCCACTACATGGCCCATAACTAAAACGTAAGTAACAAATCTATCAGTAGATTTCTAACCCTAAAAATATTAACTTGTAATGTGGTGTGGTTATTCCCAAATTCTAGTTTTGAATTTTAGACTTTTGATACTTTATTTGGAATTTTTTAATGTGATATCGTGCTTTATGACTGCTTTAAAATTTATGTTTCATTTTGATAGTTTTTTTACATGTTTTAAAAGAATCTGAATCAAATTGAATTTTTAATCGAATACGAATTGGGTTTTTTTATTCAAATACGAATTGGAATCGAAGGTAGGTTTTAATCAAATTCGAATCGGATTCGATTTCAAGAGAAAATAAAAGTTATTGAATAATTTGATTCGAATAATTCGAAAATTCAATATTACTCCTAATCTCCGCTTTAAAGAACTTTTTTGGGAGGCTAAGTCTTTGGCTGAAGCTTATGGGATTCGGATGGCGGACATCCTTTGACTAAGTTACAATGGAACATCAAATTTCTTTGATAGAATGTATCTGCATATTTCATTTTAACAGGACAACGCATACCATCTTGACCTGTAATTTATTGTTAAATTTATTTGATGAATATTGAGATATCATCTTTGAACACGATTTTTCGTCAACATCTTATCATCTGTTATCATATCAATTCGTTCATTGTTATATATTTTTTTTTCTAATTAGTAATTAGTTTTTCATCACTAGTTTGTAGTTTTACCACAATTTAATATTTTTGAGCATTAACTTACTTTTTAATTATCTAATATTATGCCTTAAAGGAGGAGCTGGTACAACAGCTGGGTAAGGACCAAATTGTCAACGAATCTGAGAAAGCAACACATGAAATTCCTGTAAGACATTTCATTTTTTTTTTTACTTCATTTTTTTGTTAGTAAAATGTTTAAAAAAAATGAGATCTATAAACTAAATTAGAGTTTGATAAAACTTAAATAGGATAAATATGGAACACTAACATGTGTTACTATTTAGAGAACAATAGTGAAGATGAATTGTTATAAATATAGTTTTTGAATACAACAATATACACCAATAATAATATAATAGCTATTTATTATATATATATATATATATATATATATATATATATATATATATATATAGGATAAGGATCATTACAGAACACTAATTATTGTGAGAACAAAAAGAACAATTCTAAATCACTAAATTTTGGGATTTAATGTTCATATTTCTTAAATTTTATGTTTCTTATATTCATTTGTGTATTATATATACATAAAAAATCATATATTTTTCCCTACACATAGTCTACATACATGTAGGTAATTTAACCTATACATAACCTACATGTGTGTAGGTTATTTAAAAACTGAAGATTTTTCATATTTCGTTTTAAATTTCTAGTGTGAGATACAATAAATCTTACATTTATAACATTTTCATTTACTTTTTAGGTTTTTAGGATTGAAAAAATTGGTGATTCATTTTGTTCGGCATGTTCTCGCAATATTTAGTGTTCTGCGTAGAACCTTCCCCTATATATATATATAGGGTGGGGATTTACAGAAGATGGTGGAAAGTGTGAGAACGTTGAGAACGCTTATGGATCGTCCGATCAAAACAATCTATGGACTAGATTGGCGCGGTGGCTTTTTCGTAAATAACATCAATTTTATTACGTGGACGCACTTCATTAAGGGTAAAAGCGTCTTTTGACTACTCCAAACAAAACGTCATCTCATGAAAATAAAACGCCAAACAAAAATCACACACCATTCTAACTAAAAACGCCATTAGATATAAAACGCCAAACTTAATTATAGTAAAATCCCGGCTACAAAAACCGCCAAAAAGTACTATACATACAACAACTCATACCTTCAATTAAAAAACACACACAAAAACCCCAAAACGCCATATTTAATATATACCATTCGTCCCAGAAAACACAAACATCAAATATATTGTTGTCAATAAAGTGTAGCTGTATGGTGTGGACAACATTGTCAGTTATCTTTCTTAACTGAGGATTAACAATGTTATCCATCACCATACAACAACACTTTATTGATTTTAGCATGAACAAATTTACAGTTTTAAGATGGTTTATTCTGTGGCGTTCTTTTTCTCGGTAAAATGCTAAAAAAGATAACGTTATGGCTGAAAGGGTGTAAACTCAATAACATTTTGCTGCATAAGATGGACAAAAATTATAGAAAAAGAGTCAGACTTCCGGTTTCCAAACGGCGACAAAAAAACTACTTCAAAAAACAAAAATAAAAAAATCACACGAAAGTGAAACGGCCAGTGAAGATGCTTCAAAAGAAGAAAGAGACTCGTGACAGTGAAGATTTGGAAGATCAATATTTATTTTGTTTAATTTTCTTTTTCAGTTGATTGTTATCTAATAACAAAACCATATCTAATAAAAACGCCAAAAAGCCAAATGTCTTACACCTTTGGCGTTTATCAAACCATCATAAAATTACTTTGGACAAGTATTATAAAAAAACCAAAAATAAAATAAAATAAAATAATAAATAAAAAACAAACTTGAAAATGCAACTAGAAACAGTAACTTCAAATCAGTAATACAGTAATACTGAAGATAGGGAAAATTTATTACATTAGAATCTAAAATGCCAAACTTCAAAGATGGTGTCACACCCCAAAATCCACATGCGGAGTATCACCGCTTGGAGGCGTGACTGACCAGGATCAAGCCACCAATCATATTGAACATAACGTATAAATAAATGTAAAACCCAAACCCAATATAATTGGTGTCCAACAAAACATAGTCTAAGTAATCAGCGGAAGCATAATGTTAAAAACCAAAACGAAAGTTCAATTGTATCAAATGTTTGACATGGTATATGACGATCCATGTCCCACAACGACCACGCCTCCCCGTGCAAGCTCCATGAGTACCTAACGACCTGCAAGGCATGTAACAACGAGTCAACAACAAAGTTGAGCAAGTTTACAGTTGGTTGATTAGGTTTTGATTTCGTTTCAATAATCGTAAGTTCGTTTCGTACACCACGTTTTAATCAGTAACCCTGTTTCCCAAACCTTTTCAATGATTAGTGGGGGCTTCCCATGTGAATTACCAGACCGTACCATATCGACTACTAACGAAAGTAAGTTGTGCCCTAAGTCAATGTCTATCATCATTGACCCTTTGCCTTAGTCCATTAGTACACGCCCGTTCGAACGACACGGTGTGAGGTTTGTTAAACCTAATAGCGCTATTAACTAATGACCCGCTCGCCATCGCCCTCGGTGATTAAGTCGATATAAAATGAGGGACTTCATGATAGAGTTTTGGTCTAGTATGTTTAATCTTGTTGTCCTAACCAAGGAGGACGAACGTACGTATCCTATCCAAGGAGAATACGCGAGGTTTAATCTTGGCATCCTACCCATGGAGGATGGCCATACATATCCTACCCAAAGAGAATATGTAGTTTCCGTTTTAGTTCTTTAACCCATTCCCAACCCTTGGGAATCCCATGCCTTGTAGAAAGTGTGAACTCACCTCGGTTTGCTCGGTATGAATAACTACTTGTTTCCAATTAATCAGTCAAAGCCTAATGTATGCATACGTACGTATCAGTTAACATTCGCAAGATTCATGTTTATTATGCTATCATACAGTGTATTGGAACATATTAACCGTCATTCAAGTTCATACTACCCATGCATAGGCCACACCAGACATTAACAGTTCGTAGCATACCAAAGTAACTCATACAGTCTTAATACATGAAATCAGTGAAGACATCTCAACCTACTGTTTAAGCAAGACCTTTCGAGGAAAAGGGGTGCTCGACGAAACCCCTTATGACGAAACACTTAGTGTTTCGTCGAGTTGTCATGTGACGAAACCCTATTGGTTTCGTTGAGTTAGCATGCGATGAAACTTCCTAGTTTCGTCGGCTCCTCCCTTCGTCGTTATTGTCAGACAATCACCCAAGAACCCTAGCTGTCGTCATCGTAACAATCATGAACCAATCATTCCATCAAATCAATCTAAAACATATGTTAGTCATTTCATCAAATTCATCATTACTAACAACCTAAATCATCAATTAATAGCCTACAACCTCCTATTCAAATCAATAACACAGTAATTTCAATCATCAACATGAAACTCTAATCATTCATTATCTCAAAAGATTCACCATCATCGAGTCAGTTAACCATCATGCTAATCCTAACAAATACATCAACAGAGTATGAACTATGAACATAAACAAATACAAATCTCAAACATCTGATCTAGTCTTACGGATTAACAACCGAATATCAAACCCTACTGTTTATCATTTCATCATCTAAGCATCTCATAGCAGGTTATCGAATCCACCATTACAAGTATCCTTCTCATCAAACAACTAACTCCCGATATACATACACATCATGACAATCATCATAAATCAGTCAATGAAATCAAGTTATGATAACAATCATTTACACCAACTGTAATACCCCGTGTTTTCACGAGTGAAAGTCAAAGTCAAGGTCAAAGTCAATGACCGATTTCGCGCGACTCGACTCGTAGAAATGTTTTTATTTTATTTATATTATGTGGAGTAAGTGTCGTTCATTACAATAATCGCATCATATTAATCGTGTTTCAACCGACCTACGACTGTGAATGATAGGAAGTAACAATGCGATAAAGTTAAACAACTAATGATCAAGCAATGCTAATCGAATCGACATCGAATCGTAACTCGAGCTGTGTATTTTACTTATTGTTTATACGTGTGTGTGTGCCTTACGTGTTACCTGTGCTTGTTTAATTTTATGTTATGTTGTGATAATCAAGCGAACTCAATAGAACTCGAAGTCGAACTCGAATATAAACGAACCTGAACCCGAATTCCGAGTCAAACCATATAAGAAGTAGTTGGGACTGAAAGTAATTTGACTAGGAAACCCTATCGAATCGCTCGAAAACCGAAGCCGAAGCGTCGTCGCACCGAACGCACCAAAATCAGGCGACATCCGAACGGATGGTCAATCCGCACGGATTGCCAATCCGCACGGATTGCCAATCCGCACGGATTGCCAATCCGCACGGATTGCCAATCCGCACGGATTGCCAATCCGCACGGATTGCCAATCCGCACGGATTGCCAATCCGCACGGATTGCCAATCCGGACGGATGACCAATCCGGACGGATAGCCTATCCGGATTAGGTGCCATCCGCACGGCTCACCCTTTCCCCTTTTAGCATCCTATTAATACACGGGTCACTCTCCAACCTTTGTTCTTTTGGCAAGTGACGTCCAAACCGCACGCGTTCTTCACCTTTTCTCAGATTTCTCTCAATCCAGGTAAGATCTTGCTCTAATTCTTGTACATTCTTGATCACTACACAATTCTACACCTTTCCATCTTTCAAATCTCAACTTTCAAACCAAAAACCATCAAGATTTGAGGTATTTTCGGGTGACGTCACCATGAAGTTCTTATGAACTTCAAGCTTGACCTCATCCCACCAAGAATAACTCAGATCTGAACGGTTTCCACAAGATTTCACAACAACTTCACCTAAATCTAAACTTTTCTAAGGATAAAAGAGTTGAAAGAAATAAACCTAAGTTCTCTCCTTCTTTTACCCTTAAAATCGGTACGAATCTGATCGGTTCCAGTATTCTACTCGTTAATAGTGATGCACTAGTCCTAGATCTGGATTCTACCCACCAGACACATGATTTCCGGGTCAACCGGAATGACCGTTCTGGGTCGCCAACAGGCCAAGTTAGGGTGGTTCCTGACCGGTCTAGTCATGCGGGTGAGAATACAATTCCAAGTGGTTGCCACGTAATCAGAACGTCTCGACAAAACGATAACAGCAACCAAGAGTAGACGGATGGAACAACCAGAACGAGAGGCTGTCCGCACGAACAAGTTGTCCGCACGGACGAGCTGTCCGCACGGACAGGCTATCCGGACGGGTTGTCACCCGGACGAGCTACCTTTGGGACCCACTTTCCAAACAAGGTTTGAGTATCGACGAATGAGCAATCCGGACGAACGACCTCTGAATGGATTACTCTTCAGATCATGAGATACTAAGACCTTGAATACATTCAAACCAAGTTCATCCGCACGGACCAGTTGTCCGCACGGACAAACTATCCGGACGGATTACTACTTTCCGTATGGATTACCAACCGGGCGGATTACCTAATCCACTTAGTGACTAAGCCTTAAAGAGGTTGTCCGCACGGACTGCCATCCGGACGGATTGTTGTCCGCGCGACCGGCTTGAAGGATAGAGATACTTATACATTTTCTAAATGCTACAACGAAAACTTCAAAGCACAAGCCATCATACACAAACACATCCTTAGGAAGAAACAATCCACTCGAACGATTATCAGGACGAACAACTTGTCCGTACGGATAAGCAATTCGCACGAGCGACTAATCCGCACGGGCAGCTCACTCGCACGGATAGTTTATCCGGGTGGGTCACCATCCGCACGGATAGTTCACTCGCACGGATAACTTCCTCTCACGGATAGTTGATCCGCACGATCAGTTATCCTACCCACTCTCACTTTGTACTGTTTTACGCGACACTTATCATTACGTTATCGAATCTATTCAGGCTAACCGTACTCTCTGAAAAGCGCTCCCTTAAATCCATAATCGCTGTGAGTATACTCGAACCCTTTTTGATTTAGCACTTTTGGGTGTTACATACGTTACGAATATTCAAACTACAACAATCACACTACTCAAGCTATTTTAACGCTAAACCATTTATGCATGTTATACGTGGCTTATGAATGCTTGTTTGTTATGTTTACACATGGAATGCTGTCTACCTGCCTTAGCAACGATAGTACTATATTTTGGACTCAGCACCCGTTCACACGGGGGTTGTTAAGGATCTGCTACTTGCATGGATTACGGTGGTAATCATGTATTGCGAACTGCCTCGGGGAGTCAACCCGCCGTCATTGGTATCGATGGATCTATGTCGATAACTAACGTGCTTCATTTCACTATGTGTACGTGCTGGTTATGCGTAAACGAATTCGAACTCTATATGATATTATCAAACTTGTATGCTCACCTTTACATTATATGTATTGACTTATTTTAACGTATGTGACAGGTGCTTAGGTTGCTTTTATGCTCTTTGTGCTGTGATGAACTTGAAGCTAGGAACTGGAGTCCTAGAAACCAACGAATAAATTGTTATGTTTAAATCTGAGTTGTCGGAACAGAATATTTGTTTTGATGTTATCTGTAATAACTTGTTTGACTATTAAAGATACGGTATGGGACGTATCATTTAAATTGAATGGTAATGATAGTTGTTATGGAAACTTCTGGACAATCTGTTTCGCTCAGTGCATGCCCCGATGATTCCGCCATCGGTTGGGGTGTGACAGATTGGTATCAGAGCCATAACTATAGGGAATTAGGCAAGACTCGACCTAGTCCGGGTCGAAGTCTTAGAGACCTAGTCTATAGTTAAGAACCAACACACCAACTCACGCGTATGCGTAAACTCGCCACTATCACTCGCTCTTTTCTACCACTGCACTCGAATTTTCTAGTTCTGAACAGGTAATGAGGCCGAGAATAGGTGTGAAAACCGCAAACTCTCGACTAAAGTTGCCTAATCAGCTTGCGTTTTAGCTACAAACGAGGAGAATCATACCAAATTAGGAGTGAAATCCATATTTTGATGAATAATCTCCTCAAATTTTATCAAGGACAAGGACGGAAGTTGAAAGATAGGGGTGAAACCCTAACCTTGACGACTCGTCCTGCTTTTATACAAAAACTCCCACCAAAGTTTCGATGGACTCCAACGATCTAAAGACACAATATAACCAATCGGAATTGCGCCAGCGCCCAAGAATCGAGGCAAAGGCATAGTCCTGGAGGTAATTGTGCACACAGGATCCTTGCGAATAGTCGAGCCACTTTGGTTAGTCGAGGTCTATTAGCCGCAGACAATCTACCCTTGATTTATCGACCTTTATGAAGATTTTGTGTATTTTCTGCTTATTTGTTAACGTTTTGAGGTACTATTGGTTTCGACCCAACACTATTGCTTCTGCCTAAACACAAAACCCACACAACACATCGCTAACAAATCGACAATAGAGGCATCCAAAATGATTTGTGTGTTCATATATATCTCTAGTGACTAGGGTATGTGTGTTTTGCTATTGGTGCTTACATGTTTAGGAATAGTGCGATTATGTGCTCTATGTGTTTATGTGATTTTGTGCAATTCTATGATTTTGTGACTATATGCGTTTACATGGTACGTGTTACTGAGCTTTAGTAGTAGTAGACGTGTGAGGTGAGATTCGAATACATGTGTTGAGTTCCGTGGCGATGTCTATTGCAGACAATGTCGTCTGGATCTCGTCATGCGCTCTCTCGTCAAGAAAAGAGGGACAGACGCCTTGCTTCCATCATCGCAAAGAGTGTGGCTAAAGCTGTGAGCGATGCTTATGAGAATGCCAGCAAATCATCCGAGGAGTCGAGGACTGAAGGTCCTAAAGCTGCCGCAAGACCTTTCAGTTTCAAACAATTCAAGTCATGTGGGCCAAAAGAATTCACAGGCGAGGGAGGTCCTACTGTACTATTCCACTGGTGTGACTCTATCGAGGTCACTCTGCGACAAAGTGGTTGCCCTGATGACCTTCGAACTCTGAACGCTACCGGCGTTTTCCAGTCCCGTGCTCTAGACTGGTGGACGGCCGAGAGGAACAAGCGAGGGAATGATGCAGCCAATGGTTTGTCGTGGGACGAGCTCAAGGAAGTCATGCTAGAGGAATTCTGCCCTCCTCACGAACGTCAAAAGCTCGAAGATGAATTCTGGCACATACATCAGAAGGATGGGGACAACGCTGGTCTCACTGCTCGTTTCAAACAGCTCAGCATTATCTGTCCCGATCAGGTCAAGACTCCCGATATGACCATCAAGAAGTACATCCGAGCTTTGCCCGACTGCGTTGCTGATTTCGTGCAAGCGGCTAAGACTACCACGATCGAGGAAACCTGTCTACTAGCCGCTGAGATCAATGACAAACGGGTTAAGGCTGGGGTATGGGATAAGACCTCCAAGCATCTGCACCAAGCCACCGCTGCTGCACCAACTGCTGAAACCACCTCATCAAGCAGCAAGAGAAAGAACAAGAGAAAGAACAGCTCCACCAACAAGAACTGTGCGATTACTGCTGCACCGATCCAAGCTGTACCCGCCCAACAGCGTCAAGTAGCGGCGCCTGTGGCCAATGCACCGCCTGCAAAGCGTGCATATACTGGACCACACCCGCTCTGCCCTACTTGCACCTATCATCACCCGACAGCTATTCAATGCCGCTTCTGTGCTCATTGCAATGTATATGGCCACTTTACCGCCAACTGCCGTATTCGCCAAGCTCCTGCCAATCAAGCTCTACTCGCTGCCCCACAGGGTCAACAAGCTCCTCCGGCACCCGCAGTCAAAGCCAAAGCATGCTTCACGTGTGGCGACCCGAATCATTTCGCCAACATGTGCCCGAACAGGGTAGTGAAACAAGAACCGCAACAGCAGCAACCACAGCAACAACAGCAGCAGCAACAACAGGCCGCACGCGCCAGAACTTTCAATCTCAATGTGCGTCAAGCCCAGGCCGACAACAACGTGGTCAATGGTACGTTCCTTGTGAATGGTATTTATGCTTCATGTTTGTTTGATACTGGAGCCGATAATTGCTTTGTGTCGCTCGAATTTTAGAAACTCCTTAGTCGTAAACGTTCCTGACTCTCCTCTGCATTCGATGTCGAAGTCGCTACTGGAAGAACCGTCGCTGTAAATTCCGTTATTCGTGATTGCACTCTCGAGCTCAACAATCACATCTTCTCAATCGATCTTATTCCGATGCAACTCGGAAGCTTTGACGTCATAGTAGGCATGGACTTTCTTCGCGAAAACCATGCCGAAGTTGTGTGCTTCGATAAGATGATTCGTTTTTCGCTCGCAAATGGTGATTCATTGTGTGTTTATGGCGATACTACCGCAAAGGGGCTCAAGCTTATGTCATGCCTCCAAGCTAGCAAGTATCTCCGCAAGGAATACAGGGCTTTCTTGGCTAACGTTGTAGCAGCGGAGGAGGAAAAGAAAGGGAAGAAGGAAGTGAAAGACGTACCCGTGGTTCGAGAATTTCCTAATGTTTTTCCAGAGGATCTTCCCGGACTACCTCCAAAGCGCGATATTGATTTTCGCATTGATCTCATTCCTGGAGCAAATCCTATTGCCAAAGCTCCTTACCGACTCGCGCCGTCCGAAATGCGCGAACTCTCAACCCAACTCCAGGAATTACTTGAAAAAGGCTTTATTCGCCCGAGCACCTCTCCTTGGGGCGCACCAGTCCTTTTCGTTAAAAAGAAGGACGGGTCGTTCCGGATGTGCATCGACTACCGGGAATTGAATAAGTTGACTATCAAGAACCACTATCCTCTGCCTCGAATCGACGATTTGTTTGACCAACTACAAGGCGCTACGTGTTTCTTGAAGATTGATCTACGTTCAGGATATCATCAGCTGCGTATACAGGAGGAGGATATACCCAAAACCGCATTTTGTACTCGTTACGGCCATTACGAATTCGTTGTCATGCCTTTTGGCCTAACCAACGCACCAGCGGTTTTCATGGACCTGATGAATCGTGTGTGTAAACCATATCTCGACCGTTTCGTCATTGTGTTCATCGACGATGTCTTGATCTATTCCAAGACGAGAGCCGAACACGCGCAACATCTACGTTTGGTTCTTGAGTTACTCCAGGGGAACCAACTCTACGCCAAATTCTCCAAGTGCGAATTTTGGTTGGGGGAGGTTCAGTTTCTGGGTCACATTGTAAATAGTCAGGGTATTCACGTCGATCCTGCGAAGATTGAAGCTGTTAAGAGCTGGGTTACGCCTAAGAACTGTCTGAAGTCCACTCCTTTCTCGGGCTAGCGGGCTACTATCGACGATTTATCGAAGGATTCTCGAAGATTGCTGTACCCCTTACCTCTCTTACTCATAAGGACCAGCCTTTTGTCTGGGGGACCAAACAAGAGTCTGCTTTTCGAACCCTCAAACACATGCTTTGCAATGCTCCTGTTCTCACACTACCCGACGGGAACGATAATTTCATTGTCTACTGTGATGCTTCCAACCTTGGTCTCGATTGTGTCCTATTGCAACGAGACAAGGTCATAGCTTATGCATCTCGTCAGCTCAAAATCCACGAGAAGAACTATACAACCCATGATCTCGAGCTAGGCGCAGTTGTTTTTGCATTAAAGATTTGGCGACACTACCTGTATGGTACAAGGTGTACGATCTTCACAGATCATAAGAGCCTACAACACATCTTTAATCAGAGGGAACTAAATATGCGTCAACGCCGATGGGTAGAACTTCTCAACGATTACGACTGTGAGATTCGTTATCACCCAGGCAAGGAAAATGTTGTTGCCGACGCACTTAGCAGACGGAGCTATCTGCTTAGCACTCGAAATGTTCAAGCCCAGCACAACCTCGAAGCTCTCATCCGCGACGCACAACATGCATGTTTCAACGAACGCACTTTGAAGAAAGAAAGAATCTACCACGATGGAGCCCAGCTTGTGAGCAAATCAAATGGGATATTCCACTTCTTAGACCGAATTTGGATTCCCAAGCGAACCAATTTGCGACCGATTATCATGGATGAAGCCCACAAATCCCGATACTCTATCCATCCCGGTGCTGACAAAATGTACCATGATCTTCGCTATAGGTACTGGTGGCCGGGTATGAAACGGGATATCGCTCTCTACGTCAGAAAATGCCTAACCTGTGCTAGAATCAAGGCTGAACATCAAAGACCCTCTAGCTTACTCGAACAACCATCAATTCCCATGTGGAAATGGGAGAGCATAGCTATGGATTTCGTAACCAAGCTTCCAACCACGTCATCAGGTCACGACAACATTTGGGTTGTTATTGACCGTTTGACTAAGTCAGCTCACTTTCTTCCAATACGAGAAGACTACAAGGTAGAACGATTAGCCCGAATCTACACCGACGAGATCATTTGTCGACATGGGACGCCTCGTGACATCATCTCTGATCGTGATGCTCGGTTTACTTCACGATTGTGGGAAACATTCCAAGTGGCGCTCGGTACAACGCTTAATCTAAGTACTGCGTTCCACCCACAAACCGACGATCAGACTGAAAGAACGATTCGTACTCTTGAAGACATGCTCCGTTCGTGTGTTCTAGACTTCGGTGGTAATTGGGATAGACACCTTCCGTTAGTCGAATTCTCGTATAACAACAGCTACCAGGCTAGCATCCAGATGGCACCTTTCGAGGCCTTATACGGAAGAAGATGTCGATCGCCTATTGTGTGGCACGAGATCGGTCACTCGCAACTAACCGGTCCGGAGCTGCTACAAGAAACGACAGACAAAATTTTCCAAATTCGAGACAACCTAGCGAAAGCTCGGGATCGACGTACTCCTAAAGGTATCACCTTGGAAGGGTGTAGTCCGATTCGGCAAGAAGGGGAAACTCGCGCCTCGATATGTGGGACCTTTTAAGATTCTGGAAAGGATCGGAAAAGTCGCCTACAGACTCGAATTACCGGAGGAACTTAGCAATGTCCACCCGACTTTCCACATGTCAAACCTCCGAAAGTGCATCGCCGACCACGACTTACATGTTTCTCTAGATGATCTACAAGTGAACGAAACATTACACTTCGTGGAGAAGCCTGTCGAAATCATGGATCGCCAAACCAAAGAACTCAGGCGCTCACGCATTCCTATTGTGAAAGTCCGATGGGAAGGCAAGCGAGGTGCGGAGTTTACTTGGGAACTCGAAAGCGACATGAAGGCAAAGTACCCACAGTTGTTTAATTAAGAAAAAAAAATTTAGGCTTATAGATCAAGTGTTTTTGCACAACATATCCAAGTTTTAGCAATTTCTATCCGTAAAAAGTCGTTTAATTTGGTGAATTTCAGTAGAAACGTGAAAAGATAAAAGAAGTAACGAGAATTTGACAAATCTGAGTGTGTTTGATCATCGCAATCGAGCGCCTGCTCAGATACCACATGTAGGTCCCGATTCGACTCCGTTACGATTATGTTTAGTCACACGCGTTCATGGATTCCGCACGACTCAGTGTCAACAATTATCCATGCAAATAAGCTAGTCAACAAAAGTCAACACGGATTTGTTATCCGCACGGATTGCCATCCGTACGGTGAACATCAACAGCAACATTCAACATTTTTAACAAAAACACAGATTTCTCTCAAACGGCTACGAATTAAGATCTGAAACTTTATAGGCTTTTAGATCAACGTATTTCGCATAACATATCCAAATTTTACCCATTTTTTTAACCGTAAAAAGTCGATTAATTTGATGATTTTCAGTGGTCCAAACGAAGAACTCTCACATGTGATTCACGACATTGTTACAACTTTCAGCTTAATTTCGGGACGAAATTCCCTAAACAAGGGGAGGCTGTAACACCCCGTGTTTTCACGAGTGAAAGTCAAAGTCAAGGTCAAAGTCAACGACCGATTTCGCGCGACTCGACTCGTAGAAATGTTTTTATTTTATTTATATTATGTGGAGTAAGTGTCGTTCATTACAATAATCGCATCATATTAATCATGTTTCAACCGACCTACGACTGTGAATGATAGGAAGTAACAATGCGATAAAGTTAAACAACTAATGATCAAGCAATGCTGATCGAATCGACATCAAATCGTAACTCGAGCTGTGTATTTTACTTGTTGTTTATACGTGTGTGTGTGCCTTACGTGTTACATGTGCATGTTTAATTTTATGTTATGTTGTGATAATCAAGCGAACTCAATAGAACTCGAAGTCTAACTCGAATATAAACGAACCCGAACCCGAATTCCGAGTCGAACCATATAAGAAGTAGTTGGGACTGAAAGTAATTTGACTAGGAAACCCTATCGAATCGCTCGAAAACCGAAGCCGAAGCGTCGTCGCACCGAACGCACCAAAATCAGGCGACATCCGAACGTATGGTCAATCCGCACAGATTACCAATCCGCACGGATTGCCAATCCGGACGGATGACCAATCCGGACGGATAGCCTATCCGGATTACGTGCCATCCGCACGGCTTACCCTTTCCCCTTTTAGCATCCTATAAATACACGGGTCACTCTCCAACCTTTCCACTTTTGGCAAGTGACGTCCGAACCGCACGCATTCTTCACCTTTTCTCAGATTTCTCTCAATTCAGGTAAGATCTTGCTCTAATTCTTGTACATTCTTGATCACTACACAATTCTACACCTTTCCATCTTTCAAATCTCAACTTTCAACCGAAAAACCATCAAAATTTGAGGTATTTTCGGGTGACGTCACCATGAAGTTCTTATGAACTTCAAGCTTGACCTCATCCCACCAAGAATAACTCAGATCTGAACGGTTTCCACAAGATTTCACAACAACTTCACCTAAATCTAAACTTTTCTAAGGATAAAAGAGTTGAAAGAAATAAACCTAAGTTCTCTCCTTCTTTTACCATTAAAATCGGTACGAATCTGATCGGTTCTAGTATTCTACTCGTTAATAGTGATGCACTAGTCCTAGATCTGGATTCTACCCACCAGACACATGATTTCGGGGTCAACCGGAATGACCGTTCTGGGTCGCCGACAGGCCAAGTTAGGGTGGTTCCTGACCGGTCTAGTCATGCGGGTGAGAATACAATTCCAAGTGGTTGCCACGTAATCAGAATGTCTCGACAAAATGATAACAGCAACCAAGAGTAGACGGATGGAACAACCAGAACGAGAGGCTGTCCACACGAACAAGCTGTCCTCACGGACGAGCTGTCCGCACGGACAGGCTATCCGGACGGGTTGTCACCCGGACGAGCTACCTTTGGGACCCACTTTCCAAACAAGGTTTGAGTATCGACGAATGAGCAATCCGGACGAACGACCTCTGAATGGATTACTCTTCAGATCATGAGATACTAAGACCTTGAATACATTCAAACCAAGTTCATCCGCACGGACCAGTTGTCCACACGGACAGACTATCCGGACGGATTGTCTTGTCCGCACGAACAGCTACCCGGACGGATTACTACTTTCTGTACGGATTACCAACCGGGCGGATTACCTAATCCACTTAGTGACTCAGCCTTAAAGACGTTGTCCGCACGGACTGCCATCCGGATGGATTGTTGTCCGCGCGACCGGCTTGAAGGATAGAGATACTTATACATTTTCTAAATGCTACAACGAAAACTTCAAAGCACAAGCCATCATACACAAACACATCCTTAGGAAGAAACAATCCACTCGAACGATTATCCGCACGAACAACTTGTCCGTACGGATAAGCAATCCGCACGAGCGACTAATCCACACGGATTACCATCCGCACGGGCAACTCACTCGCACGGATAGTTTATCCGGATGGGTCACCATCCGCACGGATAGTTCACTCGCACGGATAACTTCCTCTCATGGATAGTTGATCCGCACGATCAGTTATCCTACCCACTCTCACTTTGTACTGTTTTACGCGACACTTATCATTACGTTATCGAATCTAATCAGGCTAACCGTACTCGCTGAAAAGCGCTCCCTTCAATCCATAATCACTGTGAGTATACTCGAACCCTTTTTGCTTTAGCACTTTTGGGTGTTACATACGTTATGAATATTCAAACTACAACAATCACACTACTCAAGCTATTTTAACGCTAAACCATTTATGCATGTTATACGTGGCTTATGAATGCTTGTTTGTTATGTTTACACATGGAATGCTGTCTACCTGCCTTAGCAACGATAGTACTATAGTTTGGACTCAGCACCCGTTCACACGGGGGTTGTTAAGGATCTGTTACTTGCATGGATTACGGTGGTAATCATGTATTGCGAACTGCCTCGGGCAGTCAACCCGCAGTCATTGGTATCGATGGATCTATGTCGATAACTAACGTGCTTCATTTCACTATGTGTACGTGCTGGTTATGCGTAAACGAATTCGAACTCTATATGCTATTATCAAACTTGTATGCTCACCTATACATTATATGTATTGACTTATTTTAACGTATGTGACAGGTGCTTAGGTTGCTTTTATGCTCTTTGTGCTGTGATGAACTTGAAGCTAGGAACTGGAGTCCTAGAAATCAACGAATAAATTGTTATGTTTAAATCTGAGTTGTCGGAACAGAATATTTGTTTTGATGTTATTTGTAATAACTTGTTTGACTATTTAAGATACGGTATGGGACGTATCATTTAAATTGAATGGTAATGATAGTTGTTATGGAAACTTCTGGACAATCTGTTTCGCTCAGTGCCATGCCCCGATGATTCTGCCATCGGTTGGGGTGTGACACCAACAATCTAAAAATTTGATCGAGTCGGGTTATCATAAAACTAACCGGATGTGAGATGGGTTAAGCAAGAACTTCTAAAGGGAGAGAGGATGGTTGCCGTCAAGTTGTTTCGAGAGAGAAGCCTAGGGTTTCATGAATGGTGGTGTGTGCATTATATAGCGTAACTGTCATCTCGATTGGGCCTTACTTGGGCCGAAGCCCACTATGACGAAACCCCCACCTGTTTCGTCGACACGGCAATGACGAAACTCCATACGTTTCGTTGTGGTATGTGTGTGTGTGTGTGGCTCACAAGGTTTCGTTGATTGTGGGTTTATGAGTTCAAACAGTTAATCAGTTTCTAACATTCATTAATCAAACAGAAACACCATAACTCAAGCATAATCCAGAATGTACAATCACAAAGCAAACAAGTTTTGCAAAAACAGTTGTGAAACAAATAACGTACACAATTAACGTGCAATTAATGCGAAGATGGAATCTTGGAAACTTGAGTTGTCACATTATCCCCAACTTGAAAGAAATTTCATCCCGAAATTTAGCATGTGGTTACTGAGGAAGCTAGTTAAGTTGCGTGGTTTACTGGTTTTCCTGGGGTGTCACATCATCCCCCCGTTGATTTGGAATTTCGTCCTGAAATTCCGCAGTAGCTTCAGCCTCAGTAGTGGTTGCACTGTTCTTGAACAACTGGGGATACTTGAGTTTCATTTGGTCTTCTCGTTCCCAGGTGAACTCTGGGCCACGACGGGAGTTCCAACGAACTCGAACAAGAGGTATTCTGGTGTGCTTGAGGACCTTAACGTCTCGGTCCATGATTTCGACTGGTTCCTCGACGAATCGCAACTGATCATCGATGGTGAGCTCCTTCAGAGGAACTACGAGGGTCTCATCTGACAGATACTTCTTCAGATTTGACACGTGAAATAAGTTGTGAACTCCACTGAGTTCTGCTGGTAGGTTCAGTTTGTAGGCTACCCTGCCGACTTTCTCAATGATTTCCAACGGTCCGACATAACGCGGATTGAGTTTGCCTCGTTTGCCAAAACGAACTACGCCTTTCCAAGGTGAGACTTTGAGTAGCACTCGATCCCCAACTTGGAACTCGAGTGGTTTCCTGCGCTTATCAGCGTAGCTTTTCTGACGGTCATGAGTTGCCGCCATTCGTTGTCGTATTTGTGCAATCCTTTCCGTTGTGTCTACTACAAGTTCTGGACCCGTGATCTGACTATCCCACACCTCTGCCCAACAAAGAGGTGATCGGCATTTATGCCCGTACAATGCCTCAAATGGAGCAGCCTGAATACTGGTGTGGTAGCTGTTATTATACGAAAATTCCACTAACGGTAGATGTTTTTCCCAGCCGTTGCCAAAATCAATCACACATGCCCTAAGAATGTCTTCAAGGGTTTGGATGGTGCGTTCAGACTGCCCATCCGTCTGTGGATGATAAACGGTGCTCATGTCTAACCGTGAGCCAAAGGATTTGTGCATAGCTTGCCACAATTCAGAAGTAAAACGTGCATCACGATCGAAGATAAACGTCTGCTAAAGTGGAGAACTTATCCATTTCCTTGATAGCCAAGAAGTGTGCAGACTTTGTGAGTCGATCCACGATCACCCAAATGGTATCATTTCCACGTTGAGATCTAGGCAGGCCAGTAACGAAATCCATGGAAATTTGCTCCCATTTCCATTGTGGTATTTCTGGTTGTTGGAGTAGGCCCGATGGTTTTTGATATTCAGTCTTGACTCTCGCACAAGTCAAACATTTGCCAACGTAGGTTGCTATGTGGGCTTTCATGCTAGGCTACCAGTACGTAGTCTTCAAGTCGTGGTACATCTTATCCGAACCAGGATGTACTGAGTAGCGAGATTTATGTGCTTTAGCCATCACCAGCTCACGTAAGTTTCCATAGTGTGGGACCCAAATGCGCCCTGTAATGTAGTAAGCGCCGTCTTCCTTTTGTTCTAATCGTTTCCTTGACCCACGTAGGGACTCCGCCCTGACGTTCTCTACTTTCAATGCTTCAACCTGAGCATCCCGTATCTGAGTAGGAAGACTAGATTGGATGGTAAGTTGTAATGCTCGCACGCGCTTAGGCGTAGTGTCCTTTTGACTGAGGGCATCGGCCACAACATTGGCCTTGCCCGGATGGTACTTGATCGCGCATTCGTAGTCATTCAAGAGCTCAACCCATCGACGTTGTCACATGTTCAATTCCTTCTGTTTGAAGATATGCTCGAGACTCCTGTGATCGGTGTAAATGGTGCACTTGGTACCGTACAGGTAATGTCTCCATATCTTGAGTGCGAAAACAACAGCTCCCAGCTCCAGATCGTGTGTAGTGTAATTCTTTTCATGAACTTTAAGTTGGCGCGATGCATAAGCAATGACTTTATCCCGTTGCATCAACACACAACCAAGACCTTGAATTGACGTGTCGCAATAAACCACAAAATCGTCTGTGCCTTCAGGCAATGAAAGAATCGGTGCGCTACAAAGTCTGTCCTTTAAGTGCTGAAATGCAGATTCTTGTGTATTACCCCAACGATAGGTGACACCTTTCTGAGTTAGTGAAGTGAGAGGTTGCGCAATCTTGGAGAAATCCTTGATGAACCTTCTGTAATAGCCCGCCAAACCCAAGAATTGGCGGATTTCTGTTGGTGTGCGGGGTGCGGGCCAGTTCTTAATCGAGTCTACCTTGGATGGATCAACATGAATCCCATCCTTGTTTACCACGTGGCCTTGAAAGTGGACTTCACGAAGCCAAAAGTCGCATTTAAAAAATTTGGCATACAACTGTTCTGTTCGGAGGAGTTCTAACATAAGCCGTAGATGGTACTCGTGTTCCTCCTGACTCTTAGAATAGATCAGGATGTCGTCGATGAATACAATAACAAACTTATCCAGGTAGGGCTTGCACACTATGTTCATAAGATCCATGAAGACTGCGAGTGCGTTTGTCAATCCAAAAGGCATTACCATGAACTCATAATGCCCATAACGAGTCCTGAACGCTGTCTTAGGGATATCCTCATCTCGGACTCTCAGTTGATGGTAGCCTGACCTCAGGTCAATCTTCGAATAGTAGCTCGACCCTTGCAGCTGCTCGAATAAGTCATCAATGCATGGAAGTGGATAGCGATTCTTTACAGTCACCTTGTTGAGTTCGCGGTAATCAATACACATCCTGAAGGTACCGTCTTTCTTCCTCATAAATAATACTGGAGCTCCCTAAGGCGAACAGCTAGGACGAATAAAACCCTTATCCAAGAGCTCTTGTAGTTGCGTGGATAGTTCTTCAAGTTCTGATGGAGCTAAACGATAAGGTGCACGAGCTATGGGTGCTGCTCCAGGAGCTAGCTCGATTTGAAACTCAACTTGCCGATGAGATGGAAGTCCAGGTAATTCCTCAGGGAATACCTCAGGAAAGTCACGTACGATCGGAATATCTTCAATCTTCTTTTCTTTCGAGGATGCATCAGAAACGAGGGCTAGGATAGTTGTGTGGCCCTTTCACAAACACTTCTGGGCCTTAAGAAAAGAAATGATGCCCACCACGGCACCACTCTTGTCACCATGAATCACTAAAGGTTCCCCATCTGGACGAGGAATGCGGACGATCTTCTCCTTGCAAAGGATCTCTGCTCGATGTTGAGATAGCCAATCCATACCAATAACGATGTCGAAACTACCCAGAATGATAGGGATGAGGTCGATAGAGAAGGTCTGACCAGCTAAGAGGAGATTACAACCCTTAACTACGTGTGTAGCCTCTAAACTTTTACCATTTGCTAACTCTACCATGTGCTTGGCGTTCAAAAGTATTGGGGTACGTTTAACCATTTGACTAACTTTTAGAGACACATAACTGGTATCGGCACCCGAATCAAATAAAACATTAACATAAAAGTCATCCAGTAGAAACTTACCCATCACGAAATTGGGATCATTCCTTGCATCACCCTGACTAATCACCAACGCAAGGCCCCGGGCGCCATTGTTTCCATTGTTTCCCCTGTTGTTACCCCCATTGTTGTTTCTGTTCCCCTGATTATTGTTGTTATTCTGGTTCTGGTTCAACTGAGGACAGTTTCTCTTGAAGTGACCTTCAGCACCACACTGAAAACATCCCCTGTTACCCTGTTGTTGCTGCGGCATATTATGTGGAACTTGCTGTTGCTGTTGACGATTCTGATTCGCAGGTCGCGCGCTCCTGCAATCCTTGGCTTCATGGCCCATCTTAAGACACCTCTGACAATGACCCTTGTTGCACTGACCACTGTGGTGTCTGTTGCATCTATTGCACTTTGGGTGATTTCCCCTGTATCCACGTTGTTCCCCTGTATCCACGCTGACCCTGATCTTGACCCCCTGAAGATTGCTGACCGGGACTCTTGAAGTCGTCTGTCTTTCGTTGTTGAGCCTGAGACTGAACAGAGGTTGAACCCTTGCTTGAGATCCCATCCCATTTACGCTTGTTGTCGTTGGGGGCATCAGATGTAGTGGTAGTAGCACTAATATTCTTTGGTAACCTGTTCTGCTCCACCGCCTGATCAGTGAGACGATGAGCCAACTTGATGATTTCCTGAATGGTGCCAAGATTAGCTGAGGTCACGTGACTTTGAATTTCTGGCACCAAACCTTTTAGGTACAGCTCGATGCGCTTGATCGGAGGATCTACCATAGTAGGACACAATATTGCCAGCTCATTCGACCTTTTCGTATACGCTTCGATTTCTGACCCTGTCATCTTTAGGTTGAAGAACTCGACCTCCAACTTGTGGATGTCATCACGATTGCAGTGTTCTTCCTTGATCAGTTCCTTGAAATCATTCCATGGGGTGGGGTTAACAACTACCAACCCTAACATTTGAACTTGCGCTTTCCACCAAGTTAACGCAATGCCCTCAAGTGTTCCAGTAGCATATTTCACCCTACGATCTTCAGGGCATTCACACATCTCGAAGACCGATTCGAGCTTCTCAAACCAGTGGAGGAGGCCTACCGCTCCTTCAGTGGCACTGAAAGTAGTAGGTCGACAATCCATAAAAGTTTTGAAGGTATATGCATGAGGCTGAGCATGTTGACCTCCTGCCTGAGCGACTGCGAGTGCTGCAGTAACTTGTTCATTGATTAAAGCCGTCAGCTGGGCTTGAGTCATGTTGATATGTCCAGTCATGATCTTCATATCAAAGGGAACATGAGTGAGAGAGGGGTTCACAAAAGTGCGATGACAGAAGAGAGTAAGCACACATGTGTTTTCAATCAATAGTTGCTACGTTTATCTAAGTAAACCATGAGCAAAGTTCTATGTAACTAGCAAGTAGGCAATATAAACACAAATCATATCACCTATAGTGTTGAGTCTTACACGTGGAGCGAGGCGTCGTTGTGGATCGTTGAGCACTGTACAGGTTATAGTCTGGTTTTAACAAAAACTTTTTCCCTTTTTAAAACCAAGTTCACTATAACCAATGGCTCTGATACCAATCTGTCACACCCCCAAAATCCACATGCGAAGTATCACCGCTTGGAGGCGTGACTGACTAGGATCAAGCCACCAATCACATTGAACATAACGTATAAATAAATGTAAAACCCAAACCCAATATAATTGGTGTCCAACAAAACATAGTCTAAGTAATCAGCGGAAGCATAATGTTAAAAACCAAAACGAAAGTTCAATTGTATCAAATGTTTGACATGGTATATGACGATCCATGTCCCACAACGACCACGCCTCCCCGTGCAAGCTCCATGAGTACCTAACGACCTGCAAGGCATGTAACAACGAGTCAACAACAAAGTTGAGCGAGTTCACAGTTGGTTGATTAGGTTTTGATTTCGTTTCATTAATCGTAAGTTCGTTTTGTACACCACGTTTTAATCAGTAACCCTGTTTCCCAAACCTTCTCAATGATTAGTGGGGGCTTCCCATGTGAATTACCAGACCGTACCATATTGACTACCAACGAAAGTAAATTGTTCCCTAAGTCAATGTCTATCATCATTGACCCTTTGCCTTAGTCCATTAGTACACGCCCGTTCGAACGACACGGTGTGAGGTTTGTTAAACCTAATAGTGCTATTAACTGATGACCCGCTCGCCATCGCCCTCGGCGATTAAGTCGATATAAATGAGGGACTTCATGATAGAGTTTTGGTCCAGTATGTTTAATCTTGTTATCCTACCCAAGGAGGACGAACGTACGTATCCTACCCAAGGAGAATACGCGAGGTTTAATCTTGGCATCCTACCCATGGAGGATGGCCGTACATATCCTACCCAAGGAGAATATGTAGTTTTCGTTTTAGTTCTTTAACCCATTCCCAACCCTTGGGAATCCCATGCCTTGTAGAAAGTGTGAACTCACCTCGGTTTGCTCGGTATGAATAACTACTTGATTCCAATTAATCAGTCAAAGCCTAATGTATGCATACGTACGTATCAGTTAACATTCGCAAGATTCATGTTTATTATGCTATCATACAGTGTATTGGAACATATTAACCGTCATTCAAGTTCATACTACCCATGCATAGGCCACAATAGACATTAACAGTTCGTAGCATACCAAAGTAACTCATACAGTCTTAATACATGAAATCAGTGAAGACATCTCAACCTACTGTTCAAGCAAGACCTTTCGACGAAAAGGGGTGCTCGACGAAACCCCTTATGACGAAACACTTTGTGTTTCGTCGAGTTGTCATGTGACGAAACCCTATTGGTTTCGTCGAGTTAGCATGCGATGAAACTTCCTAGTTTCGTCGGCTCCTCCCTTTCGTCGTTATTGTCAGATAATCACCCAAGAACCCTAGCTGCCGTCATCATAACAATCATGAACCAATCATTCCATCAAATCAATCTAAAACATACGTTAGTCATTTCATCAAATTCATCATTACTAACAACCTAAATCATCAATTAACAGCCTACAACCTCCTATTCAAATCAATAACACAGTAATTTCAATCATCAACATGAAACCCTAATCATTCATTATCTCAGGAAAGATTCACCATCATCGAGTCAGTTAATCATCATGCTAATCCTAACAAATACATCAACAGAGTATGAACTATGAACATAAACAAATACAAATCTCAAACATCTGATCTAGTCTTACGGATTAACAACCGAATATCAAACCCTACTGTTTATCATTTCATCATCTAAGCATCTCATAGCAGGTTATCGAATCCACCATTACAAGTATCCTTCTCATCAAACAACTAAATCCCGATATACATACACATCGTGACAATCATCATAAATCAGTCAATGAAATCAAGTTATGATAACAATCATTTACACCAACAATCCAAAAATTTGATCGAGTCGGGTTATCATAAAACTAACCGGATGTGAGATGGGTTAAGCAAGAACTTCTAAAAGGAGAGAGGATGGTTGCCGTCAAGTTGTTTCGAGAGAGAAGCCTAGGGTTTCACGAATGGTGGTGTGTGCATTATATAGCGTAACTGTCATCTCGATTGGGCCTTACTTGGGCCGAAGCCCACTATGATGAAACCCCCACCTGTTTCGTCGACAAGGCAATGATGAAACTCCATACATTTCGTGAAGGTGTTGACGAAACTCCATACGTTTCGTCGTGGTGTGTGTGTATGGCTCACAAGGTTTCGTTGATTGTGGGTTTATGAGTTCAAACAGTTAATAAGTTTCTAACATTCATTAATCAAACAGAAACACCATAACTCAAGCATAATCCAGCATGTACAATCACAAAGAAAACAAGTTTTGCAAATACAGTTGTGAAACAAATAACGTACACAATTAACGTGCAATTAATGCGAAGATGGAATCTTGGAAACTCGAGTTGTCACAGATGGGACGTGTTACAGAGTTCAGAGATAAAGGTTGTCAAATACAATAATTACAAACAGTAACTCAAAAGAGTAATATTTTATTATAATAACGCACCGTCTAACTTAGGCGCCAAAAAGAGATCCTATAAAATAATACGTCTCAGCAACTTCCATTTGATCAAACCAAAAAAACAAACGCCAATACTACTAAATACCACTCACTGTAAAACGCCAAAAAAAATCAAAGATGGCTAATATGCTTTCTTGGATATTCAGTATTGTTATTCTTGAAGTTTCACTAAATGAATTGTTAGCGGAGGCGAGTAACTCAGTAAGATTTTGCTGCATGAGATGGACAAAAATTCAAGAAAAAGATACTGATGCCAGTCGTCATATGGCATTTTGTATTTTTTGTTCTTGAAGAAGGCTTGGATGAGGAGAAGAGGTCAATGACACTGAAGAGTGGGATGATTATAAAGATGAAGATCAACATGAAGAAAAAGCGAAAAACTCACCCACACGTCATAGATCTATGTCCCCAAACATCCACAAAAAAGCCACTTCAACAGATGAGCAGGCAAAATAATCAAACTGATGGGTTTTTTAAGTTTTACATAAAACGCCATATTTTTTGTGACAGCTCTTGTACTATTAAAGAACAGAGAGACTGATAACAGTGAATATTGTGAAGAGAGATCCGATTAGGATTTTTAATTTATTTTTTTGGCTTGTATTTTTTTTACTGTGGCTGAAATATAATCTAACAATTGTAAAACGCCAAGATACCACAAACGCCAAAATGTTTATAAAAAATAATAGAACAATGGGCCATCTTGTTTAAAACGCCTTGAAAAACGCCATTCAAATAGATTTCCTGACCCCCTGGGTTCCAATGGCATACGATTTGAATAAATGCCATAAACGCCAAAATGTTAATACGATGAAACCATTAAACGCCATTAATTATTGAATTTGGTTAACGCCAAAAATCTTAAACCCCAAAAATTCAAAGAATATTCGGAAAAACGGAACTAGAAAAGCATAAGATGTTGGGCCATGATGCGTTCTCACCGTTCTCATACTTTTGAGCGTTTTCTCCTGATCCTGTTTCTATATATATATATATATATATATACTACTTTAATAAGGATATAGGAAGGACAGAATGGTAATTCAACAAGGTGTTGAAAACACCCTCAATGCACAATGTAGAAGTCTTAAGGCACCAAGAAACACAAATAAATTACCCTTCTACTGGTTCATCATCAACCGTCTAATTTTTTCACTTTTTCACACGGATCACGATCTGGACCGCTGATATTCACTTCACACGGATCGCCCAATCCATTTCCTCCTCTCTCACAACTCACATCTCACAAACTTCATCAGACTTTCTCCTCTCTTTCTCTCAGATCTAGATCTGGAGCAAACATCAATGAAATTGAAAACACGCGGTGATGAACACTGATTTGAAGAAACCCTAACTGAAGGTTTCTTCCGGTCATCTCTGTTGTGGTTTCTTCCGGTCATCTCTGCTGTGGTTTCTTCCGATCTGAAGGGGAACATAGTGTTCGTCATCAAGAACACCAAAATAGCTAAGTTTTCTTTATACATACATCAGTTTTCTTTAATAAGATAAAGAACACCAAAATAGCTAAGTTTTTATTTGTGGTGATTTTAGATTTATGAAGTTGGAGGTGGATCTGGAACTTGTGTAGAGATGAGGTAATCACTATATGATAGCTGATTTGAACTGTCTTTTGTTGTTTTTTGGTAAATTAATGATTGTTTTATAATATGTATAAATGTTCAAAGATGCTGGTATAAAGTAATTAATCGATTGCTTAGTTGATTTTTGTGTCGACCCATGTTTTAAATTTTGAATTTAAATGTTTTTGATTGAAGGGTTTTGGTTCGATTCATAGTAAGAAAAGGTGTTGGAGGGTAACCAGCCAGAGCCGGTTTTGATGTTTATAACTGGCCTTATAGGATGTTCTTGGCTTTTAAAATCGATAAACAAATCGAAGCTATTAGGATGTTCTGTTTGATTCTGTCCAAGCTGTTGATTTCAAAACATAAGTATGATGTTTTTCCCTAATTTTATCCCCATATTTGTTTTGCTGGCTATTCTTTCACTTTTGTTGATTGTTGATGGTAAAAAGAAAAAAGTGATAAATTAATCTCTTAGCTGTTAATTGATCATGCCCGTTCATACTTGATCTATTTCTATTATGTTGGTTTATATTTACTACCTTTTAGAGTTTTTCACCAAATCTCGATCTAGCCACTGTGGATTTCATATCTTGTAGAGTAATTTGACAGTGAGCTTGTTCTTAAAGAGGTGATTATTTGTTTTACGTAATGCTTTTAGATCAGCTCCTCATGATTCCAATAACTTGCAGCCGGTTGGTGTGGTTGGTGCAATAACTCCATGGAATTTCCCCATCGCAATGATTGCTCGCAAGGTTGGCCCTGCTCTTGCCTGTGGCTGTACTGTGGTCATAAAGCTCTCTAAGCTCACACCATTGACAACCTTAGCAGCAGCTGAGCTGGCCCTTCAATCTGGAACTCCGCCTGTAAACCAATGTCAACCACAACTTCTTTTTATCACTCATCAAATAGTGTCTAATTATATTTTTTTCCTCTGAAGGGTGTCTTAAATGTGGTCATGAGAGATCCTCCTAGCATTGGTGATTCTCTACTAAAGAGCACACATGTTTGTTTTTATCATATAGTTTACATTAGTTACGGTTTATTGTACTATGTGATACCTCACAAGGTGTTCATTATTTTATATCTGTTGTTGGTTTTATAAAATAAATTTAGGTCAGGAAGATAACATTTACTGGTTCCACCGGTGTTGGAAAGAAGCTGATGGCTGCTGCACCAGAGACTGTTAAAAAGGTAGTTGTAGTAAAATTAATGTTTTATGCTGCAATCATTAGTTTTACCAAAAAAGGGAACTTGTAGGTATCTCTTGAACTTGGTGGTAACGTGCCTTGCATAATCTTCGATGATGCTGACCTGGAATTGGCAGTGAAGGGGAGCTTCATATACGGATGAATGGGTCAAACTGTTCAAACGAGTCAGATGGTTTGCAGCAACCATTCAGTCACATTTACTTTCTGTTTTATTGGGTCTAAATCATGGGTCTGTTTTCTTTAGTTGAGTTATATGGAAAAATTCAAGTTGCCGGCAATGAGTCTGGACGTCGTGGTCCAGGTATTAAGTGCGGTTTTTTGTGTCTTTTCTCTTACTCTTTGTCACGCGGTGTTAAAAAAATGCCATCACAGATACAGTGCCAGAAGCTGCCGTTGGTCAAGATACCTTAGGTGTAAACAAAGCGGATATGACAAGTGTGGATAATGCAAGGGTTGCCGGGCTATTGGGCAAGAATGGTTAGAATTTACTTTCGTTGTGTTTGTGTATTTCGGCAATTTATTCCGGTGGTTAAAATCATAACGTACAACCATTGGACATGTGTGTCCTGGTATCAAAACTTTGTATGGCACAGGCTTTCTTTTTTTTATGTACCATATTCATTTATTCACATAGCTAAATCGCAATCTTGGTTTCTCAGGGACTCGGTCCGAGATTGATGACTCACTCTTAAATACTATAGCAACCACTTCTGGTTCATCCCCGTCGCTTGATACTACCAGATCTTGTGAGCATGATGGTTCAATGGGCTGGAGTTCCACGAGTGTGTCAAAAGTTGGTACTGGCGCTTTAGAAGTATTGTCCTTCGCTTAAAGCTTTTGGAACCAAAACGCTTCGGAGCGCCTCGTGCTTTATTAAACCAAGGTTTGGTCTGTTGTTGACACTGGTGTCTTTTCAGATTTCAACTAGACATAGGGTTCCGGTAAGGCGGCAACACTTAAGGAGTTTTGGAATCTTTTGTAATAACTGCTGATGTATTTTTTTGAAGTTGTTTGTGTAGTAAATTGTTGGTGCAGAAAATTCGGTTTTAGTGTTTGCTGCTGGGCAGATGCTTAGTGCTGGTGGGAAGAGAGTGAGACTAGCCTTGGTTTTTTAAGGGTCAAGAACCACATTAGCGCTTACAGAGTTGCAGGTATAGAGTGAGTATTTTGTTTTGTTATTTATTTATTTTTAATCCCTTAATGGTTCGATAATGTTGTTCTTTTATGTTTGTATGTAAGGGTGAATATACCAAACGATGTAATGGTTGGCTTACTGGTGACATTGAGGCTACAATTGTGGCATGCAGACCCTATGTTAAGGTAATAAAATGTGAATAGCAATGTTAAATGTTTTACAACCAAATACTTCTCATTAGCAGCAGCTGCCCGTATTGTAAGCATTTCTTAGGCTGCAAGTTTCATTTTACTAAAGTTCCTAGCTTGAATCAAAATTTAATGAAGTGGTTCCGTCTATCTAAACATTGGCAATACGCTTAATTTCTATGAAATATGCTGCTAATTACATGGGTCAAACATTGGTAATACGTTTAATTTATATGAAATAGGTTAAATAAATAAAAATAGCTGAAAAGGAAACATGTCAAATGGTTTAAAAATGATTGATACTTTATTCAAGTGTTTGAAATTTCATAAATTTCTTTACTCTAAAAAGCTGGATCATAAATTCGACCCGTTAGTGAACTCATTGTTGCTGCGACTACAATTCATAAAATATATAAATGTTATCGACGAAGAAATTTAGAAGATTGTGCTCTGGGGTTTCTTCACTATTGAGGTTTATCGGCTGCAGCGGGTATGCTTCACTTAGTAAGCTTCATTTATTGAATGTGGCTATTGGAAAAGTTGATTAAACTGAAAGAATGTTGATTAACTAGATGTGTGAGAGATGCCAAGACAAAAGTTGGTCAGCCTGTACGACTGATGACTCGATAAGTTCATGCATGGTCGTGACATGTCTTTAGTTTTTTATATATGATTTGTAATGAACTTTTTGGTAAGTGATTTGTTAATCGAACAAACTTTTGCCCTTGTAAGGTTTAACTTTCTCTCGGTTATTTTGAGAGCCTGTTTGGATTTGTCTGAGTTCCTAGATGATGTTTGTTTGATTTTGGAAGTTGTCGAGTGCTCTATTGAATAATTGTTTTGTGAATACTTGAATCTGTGTGAACACAATTTGTTTCGGTTAAAGTTAAAAAGTGGATAAAAACCCATTCATTGTTAGAGATTAGTGCAGTCAATTATGGATGTTGGATTGAATAACAACTTGAAGTACTGGTTTGAATACTCTTAGAGACGATCGGTACTCATTTTGCCCCAAATCTGTATTGTAGAGCCGTTTTGACCTTGACCTGAACCAATTAGATAGGTTTTTTTTAATAAAAGAAACGACCCGTTTTGACCCGGACTCAATTTGGTCCAAGATTTGTTAATTATTATATAGATATGTTCAATCTTAGCTATCTATAAAGTCGTGGATCTATTACTACATTTGTTCAGCGAAATAATTGAGCCGGCGAACCAAAGCTATTTGTTTGATCTTAGCTAGATATTGGATGCTACATTGTTGTATTCTATTGTTGATTTGACGTGCTGTTTTTTTGGTTAATCTCTTAATTCATTACTGGTGACATTGCATTCTTTAGTGTTCAAAAGTTGCAATCCATTTTTAGATTTGTTGATGAATTTGAACCATCTTTAGTGCTGATAGGTAATTAACTTGTGCAAGCGTCAATTGATTATCACAAGGGAGGGTCAGTACCCTGTGGTGTACAAATAGGCTATTGCATGCGTGCAATATTTAATCTAACACTCTCCCTTGGAGATGACATTGTTAGTTTTTTTTTTTCAACACCTAATTTCTTTTAAGGGAAAATTACCAAAATGTCACTTGACCAACCAGCATTACCAAAATGTCACCCTCGTGCGCCCTTGGACGGACTCCTGCGTTAATGATATAAAATGTGTGCGGCTTACGTCTGTGTAGCTATATGGCTTGTGCCTTTGTTATTTAAATAAAAAATATTATTTCAACCACAAAGATTTTGTAAACGTAACAATTCTTTGTATCATATAAAATATACCTAACTCGATTACTCATGCATTATTTTTCACCTCTTACTTGATAAGGATCAAACTTTTATGTGTAAACTTAACTATCAAACTATTAGAGCGACAATAGAAGATGACAACTCGAATAGTATGAACACGTTGATGTTTGGCAAATTGGCATGGTCACACGTTTTAGATGATAAATTGGAAAACTCGAGACACACATTCCATTGTTGAATAGAAGGATAACTTAACCGAGAGTGTACCTTAAATGGAGTAAATGAGCTTAAACATGCTAAGGAAGAGGATAGTTCGGATTTAAATTATTATGTTTATAAGATTTGTAATGCTCATGGCATAAATAGACCACATTGATGCTACGGATAAGAAATTAATACAAGTACAATATAATATATCACGTGAGGGTTTCCTACCAGGAAGTGTTACATGATTAATGAACCGCATTCGTATCAAAACGAAGGTAAGTTTGTAGATTTTGTGCCTTAATTGCTTCTAGAAATTACTATTTTTTAAAACACCTGTAAGCGTCTAACATTTGTGTTTTTATGTGTCGAAATCTGGTACAGTAGAGGAGAAGATACAAGAAATTCACGAGCGAACGGATGTATTGGTAAAACAGGAAGAGATACAAGAGACTCCACGTATTTTGTTTTTGGTGTTTTGTCCAGCTTCTTGCTTGTTTTGTACTCTTCTTGTTTTTTATTACATCTACTTCCTTGTTTTGTACTCTTCTTGTAGATGGATCAAGCCTAAGCTACAACTAAAAAATTAACAAAAGTATATCACCAAAGAATCGATAAACTAACAGAAAAACGAGTGTCAACATATCACGAATAAGAAAATTAACTTGAGTACTATACAATATATCACGAGACGACTGATAAACTAACGGTAAACGAATATCCTATTGTAAATCGCCACTCCCGCCGCATCGCGCGGGTAAATGGCTAGTATATATATATGTATACATATATATATGTGGGGTCAGGATTTAGAGAAAACTGTGAAAAGTGTGAGAACGGAGAGAACTGTTATGGATCGTCCGGTCAAAACAATCTATGGACTAGATGACGCGGTGGCGTTTTCGTAAACAACATAACTTTTATTGCTGTGGCGAGCTTCATTAAGGGTAAAAGAGTCTTTTGACTTCTCTACACAAAACGCCATCACATGAAAAATAAAACGCCATTAAATTACCACTTTAACCTACAATAACACACACCATCATAATCAGAAAAATGCCATTGGATATAAAACGCCAAAATAAATTATAATAAAATCCCACCTAAAAAAACCGCCAAAAAACATTCTATATATACAACATCTAAGACCTTCCATTAAAACACACAAAACCCCAAACGCCATATTTAATATATACCATTCGTCTTAGAAACGCCAAAAACCCCAAACATCAAATATCGTCTACACCAAAACTTTTATTTGAAATTCAGTTTGGTTGTCGGTAAGGTTTCGCTCAATGTAATGGACAAAATCCTTAAGTGAGGATATTGTCCATTTCATTGAGTAAAATCTTATTGACTTTATCATCAACTTCCATCCAATTTGTAACCCCAAAATATGCAAAAACATTATTGAGGTTTGTTGTCAATAAAGTTTAGCTGTATGGGATGGACAACATTGTCAGACATCTTTCTTAACTGAGGATTAACAATGTTGTCCATCACCATACAACAAAACATTATTGATTTAGCATGATCAAATTTAAAGTTTTAAGGTGCTTTTATTTAGTGACGTTCTTTTTCTCGGTAAAACGCCAAAAAAGATAAAAAAAATCAAACATCGTTCATTGGAAATTCAAAGATTGTTGGCTGAAGGGTGTAAACTCAATAACATTTTGCTGCATGAGATGGACAAATATTCAAGAAAAAGAGGCTGATTTCAGACTTTGTGCTTCCAAACGGCGACAAAACAACTACTTCAAAAAACAAAAATAAAAAAAAATCATACGAAAGTCGAAACAGCCAGTGAAGATGCTTTAAAAGAAGAAAGAGACGGGTGACAGTGAAGATTTGGAAGATCAATATATATTTTTTTAATTTTCTTTTTCAGTTGACTGTTATATAATAACAGCGCCATATGTAATAAAAACGCCACACAGCCAAATGCTTGTCAAAACGCCACACATGCCATAAAACTCCCCAAAAACTACCAAACCATAATAAAATTACTTTGGACAAGTATTATAAAAAACCCAAAAAATAAAAAAAATAAAATAAAAAAATAAAAACAAAACTTTAAAATGTAACTAGAAAGAGCAACACAAAACAGTAAAACTGAAGAGAGGGAAAAATTATTATATTAGAATCTAAAATGCCAAACTTGAAAGATGGGACATGTTACAGACTTCAGAGATAAATCTTATCAAAAACAATAATTACAAACAGTATCTGAAACGACGAATACTTTATTATAATAATGCACCGCCTAACTTATGTGCTAAAAAGACATCCTATAAAATGATACGTCTCATCAACTTCCATTTGATTAAACCAAAAAAAAAAACAAACGCCAATACTACTAAATACCACTCACTGTAAAACGCCAAAAAATTAAAAAAAATCAAAGATGGCTAATATGCTTTCTTGAATATTTTGTATTGTTCTTCTTGAAGTTTCACTGAATGGATTGTTAGCTGACGGGAGTAACTCAGTAAGATTTTGCTTCATGAGATGGACAAATATTCAAGAAAAAAGTACTAATGACAGCCATATGTCATTTTGTATTCTTTGTTCTTGAAGAAGGCTTGGATGAGGAGAAGAGATCAATGACACTGAAGAGTAGGATGATTATAAAGAAGAAGATCAAGTTGAAGAACAAAGCGAAAAAACCCACCCACATGTCATACATCTATGTCCCCAAACATCCACAAAAAGCCAACTCAACAGACGAAATAATAGAACAAAGAATATTTGGTGACTATTCTTGTAGTATTAAAGAAGAGAGAGACCGATGACAGTGAAGATTGTGAAGAGAGATCCGATTAGGATTTTTAATTTATTTTTTTCGCTTCTATTTTTTTCCCTGTGGTTGTAATATAATTTTAGAATTGTAAAACGCCAAAATAATAGAACAATGGACCATCTTGTCTAAAACGCCTTGAAAAACGCCATTCAGAGATATTTGAAAAAATGCCATAACGCCATAAACGCCATAATGTTAATACAATGAAACCATTAAAAACCCCATGTAATTATTGAATTTGGTTAACGCCAAAAATCTTAAACCCCAAAAAAAATCAATATTGTGAAAAGCGGAATTGGAAAAGCGGAAGATAAAATGATAAAAAAGCCCCTCCGCCCTTCTCTATGTCACGTGACACGTGTTGGGCCAGGATGCGTTCTCACAGTTCTCACACTTTTGGGCGTTTTCTCCTGATCCCGTTTCTCTCTCTCTCTCTCTCTCTATATATATATATATATATATATAACTATAACAATAATAATAGTAAAATGATTTGATTTTAAGTTATTCATGACCTTTTGTTTGAATTATGAATAAATATTTAAAAATTAATAATAGTAAAAACATGTACTAATAAATTTATATGAGAATGCTAATATAGTATTATTTATTTGATAAAATACCCCTTTGAAACATCATTTAAGTTAATATACCTTCTTAATGTTTAAAACCAACAATTTGTCTCATTTGTATTTATTTTTTTGTTGCATGATGCGTCCATTATTAAAAAAACCAATTAAATATTAGGATTAGATGACATCACATGCTTTACATGTAAGAACCCTTTTAAACCCTTCTCTGTGTATGATTCAAATCCGTGTACTTCATAAGACTTTTTTAGGGTTAAGAGCACCCGTGCTTCATTCTTTAGACTGCCCAGTGAACATACCACATCATTATTTCGAACCATCACCACTCCAATCCTCACTTTTTCCTCAAACAATAAACCACTCTAAAACTCCACCCCATTACTTACTTTTCATTTTAGTTAAACTATATGTATTTTGTATAATCAATTTTTATTTTATTTAATTAATAATTATAATTATCTTTAATATTAAATAAATTAAAAATAAAACTCGTAATAACTATTTTTATGATTAAATAAATTAAAGAATTTAAACTCGTAAATCATAAATTATTTTTATTATTTATTTAATTTTAATAACCGGTTACTGTTCCAATGACTCTTTTTTCAACCGGTTACTGTTCTAGTTGATCTTTTTTCAAACAGTTACTGTACCAAAGGCTCTTTTCTGACACTATTTTCAAACGACTAGTTTTCTAGTCCTATAAATAGAAGTCACAAATCACTGCAACTAGTACATTTACATCTTTTGATTCACAAATCATTGCAAGTACCGAACTAATTTGAAGATATTGGTGGTGGTGGAACTGGACAATAACACCCCAGGTAATCTTCTCATCAACGTTCTAACCCTCAACCCATTCCACCTGCAGCAGTCTACCAACCACCGACAGTAGTTTACCAACCACCGACAGCAAGACCACGGCGATCACCCCATTTAAATCCTCATACTTTTAACCCTCCACCTCCACAGGATTATGATTGGGATGGTTTCACCAGTGATGAAGCCAACTTCGTGTACGATTGCACCATTGCACAACTCCAATCTAACTGTCTGCGAATGGGGGTCAAACAACTTCAACACAAACCTTCCACCCACAAATCCTCCACTCCGCCCAACACAAGTCATACCCAACTGGGCTATAGGGTACAAAACCTACCCGAGAGAGGAATACCTATCACCGGTGAATGATAAACAATCTCTTCTAAATCCTGACTAGGATGCATACCTCAAGATTATAGTCGGACGGTCATGATAGCAGTCGTAGTGTGTCACCTCCACCGTAAAACCCTTTTCTTAGGGATTTTTAGTGCTTTTATGTGTTTAATTAGGATTGTGTGTTTAGGTTTAATTATGTGGTTTGTTTACGTTTAAGTATTAGCTTGGTCTAATATTATAATTAGTTACACAAAAGAATCTTGAAGTTTCTCGTATCAGATTTCCCCCCTCAAAATACGCATATCCGTGTTGAGTGTTGTGCTATGTACCCAGAAGGCGTCATTGTCCGATCTTCCACTAATCTTCCAATACTCCAACCAGTATTTGATAAAGGTTCCGTCTTCACAATCTGTATCAAGGCTCGACCTTGTCGGAAAAACTCCATTCCATGTCAAAGTATACTGCATTGGTAAAGTTTTCCGGTGAAATATCATCTATAAACCATCTTTATGGAGGCGGCCAAGTAATGCACTTCGATCTTTAGCATCAATACTCTGGAAGTCAGCTAGACTAAGTATACCATTTGCAAGTTCAACCAACACACTTAGCCGAACTATATCCAGATCTCATTATCTTGCCTTTGTGAAGTCGACCACATAATGCACTGCGGATCTTCAGCATCAGTACTCAAGATGTGAGCTTGACCAAGTACATCATTTACAAATTCAACTAGATGAATTACACTCAGATCTCTGTAAAATCCCAATCAAAACAACAAACCCAATACTGAGTCCTGCAAATTCCCCCTCAACTGTAACCTCAACTGCATTAAGTTTCAAGCAACAATCTCCCTCCGCAAGGTGTGATCCATAACCTAACCGACATAATATAGAGTCAAAATCCACACTCGGCAGCCTCAAACTATCAGCTCTTATAAAGATTCCCCAGGTCTTCAGTGAACAATGTTATGCAGAACTACTGTCGACTTTAGATACATGTAGGTTTCTGTGCAAAACGATTCATGCTGGCAGGAGAATTAAATAAAATCCTCAAATATATGTATTTGCAAAACATTCCATGCAGACCCTTAGGGTAGGCACTTTTAGACTAGATCAATTCAAGCTTATTTGAGTTAACAAATCCAAACAAGATTTGGGTAAAATAAAAAAAAAAGAGTAAAATACCAAAATGGTCCCTGAGTTTAGGACACTTTTGTTATTTCAGTCCAAAAATAAAACTATTTGTATCTGAGTCCCTGAGGTTTCATTTCTGTTGTCATTTTCATACAATTGGCAAACTGACTTAGAATTTTTTGTTAAATTCTCTCCTTTTTGTTGTATTCCTCATTTAATTAAAATGTTTCGTTTCTGTTGTCATTTTCATCCAATTGGCAAACTGACTTAGAATTTTTTGTTAACTTCTCTCCTTTTTGTTGCATAAAAAGAAGATTATACCTTTCTTTTATATAAGGAAACGACCTGTGATTACGTTTAGGAATTTATGGAAGAAATGAAGAATATTAAATTTGTATCCCCTATTTCTTTGGTGAATACTCCAAACCTTAACAATTTCCCTCCATGAAGCAAAATTGTCTTTTTCTTCACTAGACAAATTCCCTCCACAAAGCGGAATTTTTCAAATTTCACGAAAACTGAAATCCCGTCTTGTAACCAAATTATCAGCTCATCGATAACGAAACTCATTCAGATGTCTCTAAATCGTAATTGAATTTGCATTACTTTAACTTCATGAAACTCTTTCAGAAAATATGAATCGTAATTGAATATATGTTACTTAGAACCTTATTGATTGATCAACAAATATAAATACAACAATCCCAAATTTTCACATGCGGAAATAAATTTGACGTTTTGGCACATAATAGTTACGTCAGCAAGTTGGAACACCAATTTTTTGTTGCTAAGGATCTCGAAACACCTTTGTATTCTCTAATCCCATGACTACCCCACATTCTTCAATATCATGTTTTTTCATCATCCCAAACTAACCCGACGCGCTCCCGAAACCGCATTACAGACACGTAAAATTCTTGAAAAATTATGTTACCAAATTTTTTTTCCAACAGTCATTCCCTTATTTTAATTTTTTTAGTATGAATAGGGTCTTGGTCTCATACGGTGAAATTAAGGAAGTGGATCCGTCAAAATCAATATTAAGCGACACAAGGTCAAACCATAATACTTTGGTCAAACAACACCACTTTGGTCAAACAACAAGGGTGTCGTTTGGAAAAGTCAAACAACAAGGGTTGTCGTTTGGAACTTGGAACTGTGAATCTGATGTCATTTGGGTCTGTCCAAAACTCCTTCAAATCGTTGAATAGATCATGAAAACATACTTCAATTTGTGTGAAAATAGAAACCTAACACTCGTCCATGTTTCATTCTTGAACAAAAACTCACAAAAATCATTAATCAAGAGCTCATGTGACCTAGAAAATGGTCAAATTCTCTAAGTCTAGTATCACGGCTCTAATACCAGCTGAAATTCTATTTTTAGAACCATTAATCATGGATTAGTGCAAAATTAGTTCACAGATGGAAGGTTTGAGATAAATAAACACTTTCGTGTATATATTTGGGTAGCATAATGTTACAATAAGTCATATGATAAGTTATCCAACATAACATACTGAAAGTACATAGATCGTGGAGACAGATAGAGACCAAGTGGTGGTCTCTCCCTAAACTCAAAAACCTTTGTTGAAAATGAAACAAGAACAAGCTTATATAAGTCCCATCTCATTTTGAAGTTCTAAACAACACCTACCATTTTGTTTGCAATAGTTAAACAACCCTTGTTCTAGAACATACTTGTCTAACTTGCAAACACACAAAGTCAAACAAAAAACCCTCTTGTTTGACCACTTCAAACGAAGGTGTTAAAGCACCGGATCGATGACGAACATCAAACATTGCACTTGATTCAAGACATGAAGAACAATCATAAGATGAACAAGATGTAGAAGATGAATCTTTATTGATGAATCAGTCATCACAGATTACATACCAAAAGAGTATACATCATCTACAAGCTGGTTTAGATCACTAAGATCTAAACCCTAGCTTTCTCTCACTAACACATAGTCTATCTCTCTTGGATGTGCACACCAGGAGGAACAAGAAGTTGGAGAGGTGCACAAAGCTTCTTGATCGATCAATCTTGGATCCATGCCCTAATTCTATACAACACATATATATAGACTAGGGACTAACCTCGGACAAAACAATCTACACAAAAACCCTGACTCTTGTCCCTAACATAAACCCCTGACAAAAGTCCTAAACATAAACTTGGACAAAATGTCCAAGGTTAAACCTTGGACTAAGTTTCAAGACTTGACCAATAAAGACCCTACAAATTGGAAGGCATGCACTTATCACCCAAAGTGCATTAACAAACTCCCCCTTGATCAGTGCATGGTCTTCATGTAGTCTTGAATTCTTCATTATCGTTGACTTTAACTTGGACTTCTGCTTTGGTTGACCAGAACTGATAAGCGACAGTTACCCGGCAGGAACTGCACTTACAGTCTCCCCCTTAACTGTTGCATCAGTTCTGTGTGGCATCGATAATCTTCAATCACCGGATACTGCACTTACAGACTCCCCCTTGACTGATGATAACACGGCTGCTTTCAACTTTGGCTGAGACTTGATCTTTTTGGCAGAGCACAGCGATCTTCAACCCTTCTAATAAAAGACTTGCTGACGATCACTTAAGGCCGCTTTGAGAAACCCGAAGAATCCAACATCAAACACTGTAGATCCTCCCCCTCAAACTTCTCCCGAATCAAATTAACGCGAACCGACTTACAACAACATGTGAGAATATCGCTCGATACATTAATCTTCAAACTTAACCGGTAGAAGAACGAAACGTCGGATTTCCAATGCCTAACATCAAACACTTCAAATTCCCCAAAGACATGAAGTTTGGTTCGATAAGTTAATAACAAACCAAACTCCGAAAATGTACATCCACCATCTTGATCAAAGTCTACAACTGAGTGTCTAAAATCATTTCATCTCGAATCTTCACGAATCCACCAATTACCCGATGACTTTCGTCTCCAATCTCCCCCTCAATGTAAGAACCCCTATTTCGAGAATCCGATCAGTCACCAACTTGGAAGAGGGACCAAGAAGACTAATCTTCTCTACTCTAACCAGCATACGATAAAGGCTTGACCTTCAACTAGTTGCCAAAAGAACAATTTGCTTCATCACGTCAACACTTGATTAAACCTCGAACAAACTTGACAAAACTCAATCATACACTAGCTCTAACTTGCTTCATGTTAAAAACACTTCGCCACCGGTAAGATTAACACTAAGTTAATCTCAAAGATAGTAAACATGAACTTGTTTCGATGTAGCACCACGAGCCTTTGCTTTACAAAGAAAATAGGAACTTCAAAATTTTTACTCCCCCTTTTTCTTTGTAAACAATACAAAAATCCAAGCAAATCTTATTCTCTTCACCTCCTCACTTGATCCGGACAACATAAGTACCATAAAACTTTTCGATAATCCGAAACCGACTTCAAGTTTCCAAACTACACATAATTCTGACTCTTAGTTAGTTATCTGGTACCCCAGGTAACCCGGAATAACTAGAAAAACTCGGACCATGCACAACTCGAAACTTCCGAACAACACAAACTTCTAAATTTAGCTAAAAATCCGGTACCCCAGGTAACCCGGAATTCTTAGCAAATTCGGAACCCGTAAAACCCGAAAGCTCTTGAAACCTCGGATCAAATCATTGAGCAGTACTTAGAATACAAAGGAATTCGAAACAAGCAAGGAAATAAAGGAAACTCTGAAGAAACCCGGGGGCTGCTATCCGAAAAACTAATCTCGGAACAATCGAACTACTGAAAGTTGTTAAAAACTCGGAACTATTTATGAAAACTCGAAATCGGAACAAATCCAACAGTTCCAACAGTTTCAACCGTCTTTAAAACACGGAATTTTAAAAACGAAACTTGTTAAAACTCAGAACTGGAAGTAAAACTCGGAATCTTAAAACTTAACAACTTGGAATTTAAACACAAAGCTTCCAAGACTAGAAACTCGGAACTAGTTAAGTGAATCAATATTGAACTCGCAACTGAATCAATATTGAACTCGGAACTGAATCACACCTCGGTACTGAACCAAAGATGAAACCTCGGAGCTTAGAAACTCGGAGCTAATCACACAGATCTTTGAAAAACTCGGAGCTTTAGTAACTCGGAATTGTTAAAACTTAAAAGATTCAAGATTAAAACTCGGAGCTGAAACAAAGAACTCGGATAGACTTGGAACTGAAACAGATTGATTTGATCTGACCTCAAAATTAGACTGTGATAAAACCACTGAACAGTTTAAAAATCGGACTGTAAAACTCGGAATCACATTGAACAGTTTAAAAATCGGACTGTAAACCAGTGAAACTCGGGACCTTTTGACACACTAAACTCGGAAACAGACTAAAAACTCAAAATTCGGAGTGTGAGTGTATCTTAAAGCTAAAACTCGGAACAAGTTTAAGTTTTGGAACTTGCTACAACCGGAATTTGCTGAGCTTTTTATAAAGCTCGGAAAGAACAGATAAACCTCAAAAACTCGGAATCAAAGGCTCGGACTTCTTAAAAATCGGAAATCAAAAATCGGACTTAAAAGTGAGATTCAACATCAAAACTCTGAATCAGAAGCTCGGAACAATCTTGAAATTTTAAAATCAAAACTCTGAGTCAAAAAACTCTGAATGAAACAGTTAAGCAAAACTCTGAATCAGAAGCTCGGAACTGTCAAAACTCTGAGTCAAAAACTCCGAATGAAATAGCAAGCAGAAACTCAAAGATCCTCCCCCTTAAACCTCAGAAACAAACAAGAAAACTCGGAACTGAAAGCTTAAACATCGAAACTTAGAATTTCCGATGAAGTTTTAATAAAACTCGGACTACAATGAAGTTTTAAAACTCATACTCACAAAGTTTTAAAACTCGGACTACAATGAAGTTTTAAAAACTCAGACACCTTAAAATGAAACTCGGACTACAATTGCAAGAAGCTCGGACCAAAAAGAAATTCACACAAAACTCGGACCTAAGTGATATACTAAGCTCGGACAGGATTTACTAAATAAGGAAAACTCGTACCAAGTTTAGAGGATGTAAAAACACGGACAACGCTCAAAGGCAAGCTTCAGTAACTAGTCTCCGGACTATCTCCCCAGTGTGACTTCACACTTGTTCACCAAAAACCCCGGAAACACAAACACAGAGTTTTAAACTCAGACAATCCTTTTTTGGATCAAAACCCTAGATCTCCAAAAAAAAAAAACCCAGCAGTTTTCTCCAACACAGCTCGAATATCTTCATATCTGGACCAAAATCTTCACGTCTTCAAGATGTTTGGCGGAAACAAACATCAAATCAAGAGCAATGGTGATTCGGAAGGCGGTTAGACCATTCCGAATCTGTAACCACGCTCTGATACCACTGTTAAAGCACCGGATCGATGACGAACATCAAACATTGCACTTGATTCAAGACATGAAGAACAATCATAAGATGAACAAGATGTAGAAGATGAATCTTTATTGATGAATCAGTCATCACAGATTACATACCAAAAGAGTATACATCATCTACAAGCTGGTTTAGATCACTAAGATCTAAACCCTAGCTTTCTCTCACTAACACATAGTCTATCTCTATTGGATGTGAACACCAGGAGGAACAAGAAGTTGGAGAGGTGCACAAAGCTTCTTGATCGATCGATCTTGGATCCATGGCCTAATTCTATACAACACATATATATAGACTAGGGACTAAACTCAGACAAAACAATCTACACAAAAACCCTGACTCTTGTCCCTAACATAAACCCCTGACAAAAGTCCTAGACATAAACTTGGACAAAATGTCCAAGGTTAAACCTTGGACTAAGTTTCAAGACTTGACCAATAAAGACCCTACAAATTGGAAGGCATGCACTTATCACCCAAAGTGCATTAACAAACTCCCCCTTCATCAGTGCATGGTCTTCATGTAGTCTTGAATTCTTCATTATCGTTGACTTTAACTTGGACTTCTGCTTTGGTTGACCAGAACTGATAAGCGACAGTTACCCGGCAGGAACTGTGACGGGTGGTCCGTAGGACAACCCTTAAGTGCCTTAAAAAGATTAAAATCCCATGCTTTACACGTTTAATTGTTTGAACTTGGTAACTGCTAGTTGTTTGGACGTGCAGGTGTAAATGGAGCTTAAAAGGGAAGGAATTTGGAGCATCAATAAAAAATAAAATATTGGAATTGAAGAACTAAGAATATCACATGATAGAGGATGAAATTACGAGAACGTGGGCGAAAACGGCGAAAAAAACGGAGTTGAAACGAGAAAGTTATGAAGAAGACAAGAAAACGAAATCTGGTGCCGCCTTAACCTACGGCTCCTGGCCGTAGGTTACGGCCCTCACTGTGTTTCTGGTCCACCGTAGCTCAGTTCTGGCCCACCGTAAGAGTTTTATTGACCGTAACCTACGGCGGAGGGCCGTAGGTTACGGCTCTGACATGCGTAAAAGTTGTAACTGCCCCATTTATTGGCATTTTATGATGTCTTTTGAGTACCAATGATTCCCATTCGGTTACATACACTTTAGAGACGAATTTTGGGTGCTCTTGGGGGCTTGGAAACAATTTCTAAACATCTTGTTAGTGCTTTGATTCTTATGAACAATAATACTATTACTAGGATGTTGTTTCAAGCCCTGAGTGGCTAAACACTTCGTGATCATCCTGGATTGAAGGTTTGCTTGAGACGTTTCATGTTTGATTTCCTAATTTCTAGAATAACAATCTTTATCTTTATGGTTTGTTTGTTATGGTGTGTGATTGTTTGTTAGTAACTTGTTGATTCTTATGTCAAACTAATTAGAAACCATACGTTCTTGGTGCCGTTGGCAATCGAGATATCATGGGTATAGTTAGGCTTGGGTAAGGGTTGATTGATCATCGGGTAACAACCTCACGTTATAGAAATCTGAGTACTTAGTTCTCTTTCATCACTGCAAGTAGTCACACATGAGCTATGTCTATGTAGTTCTTTCTAGTGGAATGATAACATGAATGTCAATTGAAACCAGAAGTCTAGGATGGTCATTTGTCTCTAATTTGCTTACAACCAAAACTTTCATCTTTGCAATTTTATTAGTTAATTTTAGTTTTTAAAACCAATCCAAGCAAATCAACTTTTGAATTTTATTTCATTGCAATTAGATTAATTTAGTCAAGTTAGATAGTCTTTTAAATAACACATATTCCACAAACTCCCTGTGTTCGATACCCACTTACCGCCTTTTTTACTCTCTGATCGAGGTTCTCGGCATTGAAAAATCTTCGTAAACTAAATCACACGTGTATATGTTGACATTTAAGAGATATACAGTCAAGAAAATCAAGGGCAATGCTGATATATTTGCTGATTAGACACCAAAAAAAAACACTCAACAAATGGCTACAATTTAAGGAATGTGTTTAGTGACGGCATCAGATTCCTAATGTATGGAGAAATGTCTGGTGGCAAGAAAAGCTGCATCTAGGAGGTTGTCAAATGTTTTCGCTCGACGATTCCATTCTTGGGTAGTTGGTTTGTCCCTTGTTCCTGTAACTCGAATCCTAGCCCGGTATATCCCATTTTAATTTTACACCATTGTGAACCTTACGCCTTTTTTACTCTTTGATCGAGGTTCTTGGCATTGAAAAATCTTAGTAAACAAAATCACGCGTGTATATGTTGACATTTAAGAGATATACAGTCAATAAAATCAAGGGCGATGGTGATATATATGCGGATTAGACACCAAAAAAAACACTCAACAAATGGCTACAATTTAAGGAATGTGTTTAGTGATGGCGTCAGATTCCTAATTGATGGAGAAAGGTCTGGTGGCAAGAAAAGATGCTTCTAGGAGGTTGTCAAGAGTTTTCGCTCGACCATTCCATTCTTAGGTGGTTGGTTTGGCCCTTGCTCCTGTAACTCGAATCCTAGCCCGGTATATCCCATTTTAATTTTACACCATTGTGAACCTTACGCCTTTTTTACTCTCTGATCGAGGTTCTCGGCATTGAAAAATCTTCATAAACTAAATCACACATGTATATGTTGACATTTAAGAGATATACACTCAACAAAATCAAGGGCAATGGTGATATATATGCGGATTAGACACAACAAAAAAAACACACTCATCAAATGGCTACAATTTAAGGAATGTGTTTAGTGACGGCATCAGATTTCTAAATGATGGAGAAAGGTCTGGTGGCAAGAAAAGCTGCTTCTAAGAGGTTGTCAAGCGTCTTCGCTCGACGATTCCATTCTTGGGTGGTTGGTTTGGCCCTTGTTCCTGTAACTCGAATCCTAGCCCGGTATATCCCATTTTAATTTTACACCATTGTGAACCTTACGCCTTTTTTACTCTCTGATCGAGGTTCTTGGCATTGAAAAATCTTCATTAACTAAATCACATGTGTGTATGTTGACATTTAAGAGATATACAGTCAAGAAAATCAAGGGCAATGGTGATATATATGCGGATTAAACACCAAAAAAAACACTCAACAAATGGCTACAATTTAAGGAATGTGTTTAGTGATGGCATCAGATTCCTAATTGATGGAGAAAGGTCTGGTGGCAAGAAAAGCTGCTTCTAGGAGGTTGTCAAGTGTTTACGCTCGACGATTCCATTCTTTGGTAGTTGGTTTGGCCTTGTTCCTGTAACTTGAATCCTAGCTCGGTATATCCCATTTTAATTTTACACCATTGTGAACCTTACGCCTTTTTTACTCTCCGATCGAGGTTCTCAGCATTGAAAAACTTCGTAAACTAAATCACACGTGTATATGTTGACATTTAAGAGATATACAGTCAAGAAAATCAAGGGTAATGGTGATATATATGCGGATTAGACACCAAAAAAACACACAACAAATGGCTACAATTTAAGGAATGCGTTTAGTGATGGCATCAGATTCCTAATTGATGGAGAAAGGTCTGGTGGCAAGAAAAGCTGCTTCTAGGAGGTTGTCAAGAGTTTTCGCTCGACCATTCCATTCTTAGGTGGTTGGTTTGGCCCTTGCTCCTGTAACTCGAATCCTAGCCCGGTATATCCCATTTTAATTTTACATCATTGTGAAACTTACACCTTTTTTACTCTCTGATCGAGGTTCTCGGCATTGAAAAATCTTTATAAACTAAATCACACGTGTATATGTTGACATTTAAGAGATATACAGTCAAGAAAATCGAGGGCAATGGTGATATATATGCGGATTAGACACCAAAAAAAAAACACTTAACAAATGGCTACAATTTAAGGAATGTGTTTAGTGACGGCATCAGATTCCTAATTGATGGAAAAAGGTCTGGTGGCAAGTAAAGCTGCTTCTGGAAGGTTGTCAAGTGTTTTCGCTCGACGATTCCATTCTTGGGTGGTTGGTTTGGCCCTTGTTCCTGTAACTCGAATTCTAACCCGGTATATCCCATTTTAATTTTACACCATTGTAAACCTTACGCCTTTTTTACTCTCTGATCGAGGTTCTCGGCATTGAAAAATATTCGTAAACTAAATCACACGTGTATATGTTGACATTTAAGAGATATACAGTCAAGAAAATCATGGGCAATGCTGATATATGTGCTGATTAGACACCAAAAAAAAACTCTCAACAAATGGCTACAATTTAAGGAATGTGTTTAGTGACGGCATCAGATTCCTAATGGATGGAGAAAGGTCTAGGGGCAAGAAAAGCTGCTTCTAAGAGGTTGTCAAGTGTGTCCGCTCGACGATTCCATTCTTGGGTGGTTGGTTTGGCCTTTGTTCCTGTAACTCGAATCCTAGCCCGGTATATCCCATTTTAATTTTACACCATTGTGAACCTTAAGCCTTTTTTACTCTCTGATCGAGGTTCTTGGCATTGGAAAATCTTCGTAAACAAAATCACGCGTGTATATGTTGACATTTAAGAGATATACAGTCAATAAAATCAAGGGCGATGGTGATATATATGCGGATTAGACACCAAAAAAAACATTCAACAAATGGCTAGAATTTAAGGAATGTGTTTAGTGATGGCATCAGATTCCTAATTGATGGAGAAAGGTCTGGTGGCAAGAAAAGCTGCTTCTAGGAGGTTGTCAAGTGTTTTCGCTCGACGATTCCATTCTTGGGTGGTTGGTTTGGCCCTTGTTCCTGTAACTCGAATCCTAGCCCGGTATATCCCGTTTCAATTTTACACCATTGTGAACCTTACGCCTTTTTTACTCTCTGATCGTGGTTCTCGGCATTGAAAAATCTTCATAAACTAAATCACACGTGTATATGTTGACATTTAAAAGATATAAAGTCAAGAAAATCAAGGGCAATGGTGATATATATGTGGATTAGACACAAAAAAAAAACACTTAACAAATGGCTACAATTTAAGGAATATGTTTAGTGACGGCATCGGATTCCTAATTGATGGAGAATGGTCTGGTGGCAAGAAAAGCTGCTTCTAGGAGGTTGTCAAGTGTTTTCGCTCGACGATTCCATTCTTGGGTGGTTGGTTTGGCCCTTGTTCCTGTAACTCGAATCGTAGCCGGTATATCCCATTTTAATTTTACACCATTGTGAACCTTACGAATTTTTTAATCTCTGATCGAGGTTCTCGGCATTGAAAAAGCTTCGTAAAGTAAATCACACGTGTATGTGTTGACATTTTAGAGATATACAGTCAAGAAAATCAAGGGCAATGGGGATATATATGCGGATTAGACAACAAAAAAACACTCAACAAATGGCTACAATTTAAGGAATGTGTTTAGTGACGACATCAGATTCCTAATTGATGGAGAAAGGTCTGGTGGCAATAAAAGCTGCTTCTAGGAGGTTGTCAAGTGTTTTTGCTCGACGATTCCATTCTTGGGTGGTTGGTTTGGCCCATGTTGCTGTAACTCAAATCCTAGCCCGGTATATCCCATTTTAATATTACACCATTGTGAACCTTACGCCTTTTTTACACTCTGATCGAGGTTCTCGGCATTGAAAAATCTTCGTAAACTAAATCATATGTGTATATGTTGACATTTATGAGATATACAGTCAAGAAAATCAAGGGCAATGGTGATATATATGTGGATTAGACACCACAAAAAACACTTAACAAATGGCTACAATTTAAGGAATGTGTTTAGTGACGGAATCAGATTCCTAATTGATGGAGAAAGGTCTGGTGGCAAGAAAAGTTTCTTCAAGGAGGTTGCCAAGTGTTTTCGCTCGACGATTCCATTATTGGGTGGTTGGGTTGGCCCTTGTTCCTGTAACTCGAATCCTAGCCCAGTATATCCCATTTTAATTTTACACCATTGTGAACCTTACGCCTTTTTTACTCTCTTATCGAGGTTCTCGACATTGAAAAATCTTCGTAAACTAAATCACACGTGTATATGTTGACATTTTGGAGATATACAGTCAAGAAAATCAAGGGCAATGGTGATATATATGCGGATTAGACATAAAGAAAAACACTCAACAAATGGCTACAATTTAAGGAATATGTTTAGTGACGGCATCAGATTCCTAATTGATGGAGAAAGGTCTGTTGGCAAGAAAAGCTGCTTCTAGGAGGTTATCAAGTGTTTTCGCTCTACGATTCCATTCTTGGGTGGTAGGTTTGGCCCTTGTTCCTGTAACTCGAATCGTAGCCGGTATATCCCATTTTAATTTTACACCATTGTGAACCTTACGAATTTTTTACTCTCTGATCGAGGTTCTCGGCATTGAAAAATCTTCGTAAACTAAATCACACGTGTATATGTTGACATTTATGAGATATACAGTCAAGAAAATCAAGGGCAATGGTGATATATATGCGGATTAGACACCAAAAAAACACTCAACAAATGGCTACAATTTAAGGAATGTGTTCAGTGATGGCATCAGATTCCTAATTGATGGAGAAAGGTCTGGTGGAAAGAAAAGCTGCTTCTAGGAGGTTGTCAAGTGTTTTCGCTCGACGATTCCATTCTTAGGTGGTTGGTTTGGCCCTTGTTCCTGTAACTCGAATCCTTGCCCGGTATATCCCATTTTAATTTTACACCATTGTGAACCTTACGCCTTTTTTACTCTCTGATCGAGGTTCTTGGCATTGATAAATCTTCATCAACTAAATCACACGGGTATATGTTTTACATTTAAGAGATATACAGTCAAGAAAATCAAGGGCAATGGTGATATATATGCGGATTAGACACCAAAAAAAACACTTAACAAATGGCTACAATTTAAGGAATGTGTTTAGTAACGGCATCGGATTCCTAATTGATGGAGAAAGGTCTGGTGGCAAGAAAAGCTGCTTCTAGGAGGTTGACAATTGTTTTCGCTCGACGATTCCATTCTTGGGTGGTTGGTTTGGCCCTTGTTCCTGTAACTCGAATCCTAGCCCGGTATATCCCATTTTAATTTTACACCATTGTGAACCTTACGCCTTTTTTACACTCTGATCGAGGTTCTCGGCATTGAAAAATCTTCGTAAACTAAATCACACGTGTATATGTTGACATTTAAGAGATATACAGTCAAGAAAATCAAGGGCAATGGTGTTATATATGCTGATTAGACACCAAAAAAAACTCAATAAATGGCTACAATTTAAGGAATATGTTTAGTGACGGCATCAGATTCCTAATTGATGGAGAAAGGTCTGGTGGCAAGAAAAGCTGCTTCTAAGAGGTTGTCAAGTGTTTTCGCTCGACGATTCCATTCTTGGGTGGTTGGTTTGGCCCTTGTTCCTGTAACTCGAATCCTAACCGGTATATCCCATTTTAATTTTACACCATTGTGAACCTTACGCCTTTTTTACTCTCTGATCGAGGTTCTCGGCATTGAAAAAGCTTCGTAAACTAAATCACACGTGTATATGTTGACATTTGAGAAATATACAGTCAAGAAAATCAAGGGCAATGGTGATATATATGCAGATTAGACAACAAAAAAACACTCAACAAATGGCTACAATTTAAGGAATGTATTTAGTGACGACATCAGATTCCTAATTGATGGAGAAAGGTCTGGTGGCAATAAAAGCTGCTTCTAGGAGGTTGTCAAGTGTTTTCGCTCGACGATTCCATTCTTGGGTGGTTGGTTTGGCCCTTGTTCCTGTAACTCAAATCCTAGCCCGGTATATCCCAATTTAATATTACACCATTGTGAACCTTACGCCTTTTTTACTCTCTAATCGAGGTTCTCGGCATTGAAAAATCTTCGTAAACTAAATCACACGTGTATATGTTGACAATTTTTGAGATATACAGTCCAGAAAATCAAGGGCAATGGTGATATATATGCGGATTAGACACCAAAAAAAACACTCAACAAATGGCTACAATTTAACGAATGTGTTTAGTTATGGCATCAGATTCCTAATTGATGGAGAAAGGTCTGGTGGAAAGAAAAGCTGCTTCTAGGAGGTTGTCAAGTGTTTTCGCTCGACGATTCCATTCTTGGGTGGTTGGTTTGGCCCTTATTCCTGTAACTCGAATCCTAGCCGGTATATCCCATTTTAATTTTATGCCATTGTGAACCTTACGCCTTTTTTACTCTCTGATCGAGATTCTCGGCATTGAAAAAGCTTCGTAAACTAAATCACACGTGTATATGTTGACATTTAAGAGATATACAGTCAAGAAAATCAAGGGCAATGGTGATATATATGCGGATTAGACACCAAAAAAAACACTCAACAAATGGCTACAATTTAAGGAATATGTTTAGTGACGGCATCAGATTCCTAATTGATGGAGAAAGGTCTGGTGGCAAGAAAAGCTGCTTCTAGGAGGTTGTCAAGTGTTTTCGCTCGACGATTCCATTCTTGGGTGGTTGGTTTTGCCCTTGTTCCTGTAACTCGAATCCTAGCCGGTATATCCCATTTTAATTTTACACCATTGTGAACCTTACGCCTTTTTTACTCTCTGATCGAGGTTCTCGGCATTGAAAAAGCTTCGTAAACTAAATCACACGTGTATATGTTGACATTTTAGAGATATACAGTCAAGAAAATCAAGGGCAATGGTGATATATATGCGGATTAGACAACAAAAAAACACTCAACAAATGGCTACAATTTAAGAAATGTGTTTAGTGACGACATCAGATTCCTAATTGATGGAGAAAGGTCTGGTGGCAATAAAAGCTGCTTCTAGGAGGTTGTCAAGTGTTTTCGCTAGACGATTCCATTCTTGGGTGGTTGGTTTGGCCCTTGTTCCTGTAACCCAAATGCTAGCCCGGTATATCCCATTTTAATATTACACCATTGTGAACCTTACGCCTTTTTTACTCTCTGATCGAGGTTCTCGGCATTGAAAAATCTTCGTAAACTAAATCACACGTGTATATGTTGACAATTTTTGAGATATACAGTCTAGAAAATCAAGGGCAATGGTGATATATATGCGGATTAGACACCAAAAAAAAACACTCAACAAATGGCTACAATTTAAGGAATGTGTTTAGTGATGGCATCAGATTCCTAATTGATGGAGAAAGGTCTGGTGGAAAGAAAAGCTGCTTCTAGGAGGTTGTCAAGTGTTTTCGTTCGACGATTCCATTCTTGGGTGGTTGGTTTGACCCTTGTTCCTGTAACTCGAAGACTAGCACGGTATATCCCATTTTAATTTTACACCATTGTGAACCTTACGCCTTTTTTACTCTCTGGTCGAGGTTCTCGGCATTGATAAATCTTCATAAACTAAATCACACGGGTATATGTTGACATTTAAGAGATATACAGTCAAGAAAATCAAGGGCAATGGTGATATATATGCGGATTGGACACCAAAAAAAAACTTAACAAATGGCTACAATTTAAGGAATGTGTTTAGTGACGGCAACAGATTCCTAATTGATGGAGAAAGGTCTGGTGGCAACAAAAGCTGCTTCTAGGAGGTTGCCAAATGTTTTCGCTCGACGATTCCATTCTTGGGTGGTTGGTTTGGCCCTTGTTCCTGTAACTCGAATCCTAGCACGGTATATCCCATTTTAATTTTACACCATTGTGACCCTTACGCCTTTTTTACTCTCTGATCGATGTTCTCGGCATTAAAAAATCTTCGTAAACTAAATCACACGTGTATATGTTGACATTTAAGAGATATACAGTCAAGAAAATCAAGGGCAATGGTGGTATATATGCTGATTAGACACCAAAAAAAACTCAATAAATGGCTACAATTTAAGGAATGTGTTTAGTGACGGCATCAGATTCCTAATTGATGGAGAAATGTCTGGTGGCAAGAAAAGCTGCTTCTAAGACGTTGTCAAGTGTGTTCGCTCGACCATTCCATTCTTGGGTGGTTGGTTTGGCCCTTGTTCCTGTAACTCGAATCCAAGCCCGGTATATCCCAGTTTAATTTTACACCATTGTGAACCTTACGCCTTTTTTACTCTCTGATCGAGGTTCTTGGCATTGAAAAATCTTTGTAAACAAAATCACGCGTGTATATGTTGACATTTAAGAGATATACAGTCAAGAAAATAAAGGGCGATGGTGATATATATGCAGATTAGACACCAAAAAAAAACACTCAACAAATGGCTACAATTTAAGGAATGTGTTTAGTGATGGCATCAGATTCCTAATTGATGGAGAAAGGTCTGGTGGCAAGAAAAGCTACTTCTAGGAGGTTGTCAAGTGTTTTCGCTCGACGATTCCATTCTTTGGTGGTTGGTTTGGCCCTTGTTCCTGTAACTCGAATCCTAGCCCGGTATATCCCATTTTAATTTTACACCATTGTGAACCTTACGCCTTTTTTACTCTCTGGTCGAGGTTCTCGGCATTGAAAAATCTTCGTAAACTAAATCACACGTGTATATGTTGACATTTAAGAGATATACAATCAAGAAAATCAAGGGTAATAGTGATATATATGCGGATTAGACACCAAAAAAAAAACACTCAACAAATGGCTACAATTTAAGGAATGTGTTTAGTGATGGCATCAGATTCCTAATTGATGGAGAAAGGTCTGGTGGCAAGAAAAGCTGCTTCTAGGAGGTTGTCAAGTGTTTTCGCTCTACGATTCCATTCTTGGGTGGTTGGTTTGGCCCTTGTTCCTGTAACTCGAATCCTAGCCCGGTATATCCCGTTTTAATTTTACACCATTGTGAACCTTACGCCTTTTTTACTCTCTGATCGAGGTTCTCGGCATTGAAAAATCTTCATAAACTGAATCACACGTGTATATGTTGACATTTAAGAGATATACAGTCAAGAAAATCAAGGGCAATGGTGATATATATGTGGATTAGACACCAAAAAAAAACACTCAACAAATGGCTACAATTTAAGGAATATGTTTAGTGTCGGCATCAGATTCCTAATTGATGGAGAAAGGTCTGGTGGCAAGAAAAGCTGCTTCTAGGAGGTTGTCAAGTGTTTTCGCTCGACGATTCCATTCTTGGGTGGTTGGTTTGACCCTTGTTCCTGTAACTCGAATCCTAGCCGGTATATCCCATTTTAATTTTACACCATTGTGAACCTTTCGCCATTTTTACTCTCTGATCGAGGTTCTCGGCATTGAAAATGATTTGTAAACTAAATCACACGTGTATATGTTGACATTTTAGAGATATACAGTCAAGAAAATCAAGGGCAATGGTGATATATATGCGGATTAGACAACAAAAAAACACTCAATAAATGGCTACAATTTAAGGAATGTGTTTAGTGACGACATCAGATTCCTCTTTGATGGAGAAAGGTCTGGTGGTAATAAAAGCTGCTTCTAGGAGGTTGTCAAGTGTTTTCGCTCGACGATACCATTCTTGGGTGGTTGGTTTGGCCCTTGTTCCTGTAACACGAATCCTAGCCCCGGTATATCCCATTTTAATATTACACCATTGTGAACCTTACGCCTTTTTTACTCTCTGATCGAGGTTTTCGGCATTGAAAAATCTTCGTAAACTAAATCACACGTGTATATGTTGACAATTTTTGAGATATACAGTCTAGAAAATCAAGGGCAATGGTGATATATATGCGGATTAGACACCAAAAAAAACACTCAACAAATGGCTACAATTTAAGGAATGTGTTTAGTGATGGCATCAGATTCCTAATTGATGGAGAAAGGTCTGGTGGAAAGAAAAGCTGCTTCTAGGAGGTTGTCAAGTGTTTTCGCTCGATGATTCCATTCTTGGGTGGTTGGTTTGGCCCTTGTTCCTGTAACACGAATCCTAGCCCGGTATATCCCATTTTAATTTTACACCATTGTGAACTTTACGCCTTTTTTACTCTCTGATCGTGGTTCTTGGCATTGAAAAATCTTCATAAACTAAATCACACGGGTATATGTTGACATTTAAGAGATATACAGTCAAGAAAATCAAGGGCAATGGTGATATATATGTGGATTAGACACCAAAAAAAAACACTTAACAAATGGCTACAATTTAAGGAATTTGTTTAGTGACGGCATCAGATTCCTAATTGATTGAGAAAGGTCTGGTGGCTAGAAAAGCTGCTTCTAGGAGGTTGCCAATTGGTTTCGCTCGACGATTCCATTTTTGGGTGGTTGGTTTGGCCCTTGTTCCTGTAACTCGAATCCTAGCACGGTATATCCCATTTTAATTTTACACCAGTGTGCCCTTTCGCCTTTTTTACTCTCTGATCGATGTTCTCGGCATTAAAAAATCTTTGTAAACTAAATCACACGTGTATATGTTGACATTTAAGAGATATACAGTCAAGAAAATCAAGGGCAATGGTGATATATATGCTGATTAGACACCAAAAAAAACTCAATAAATGGCTATAATTTAAGGAATGTGTTTAGTGACGGCATCAGATTCCTAATTGATGGAGAAATGTCTGGTGGCAAGAAAAGCTGCTTCTAAGACGTTGTCAAGTGTGTTCACTCGACCATTCCATTCTTGGGTGGTTGGTTTGGCCCTTGTTCCTGTAACTCGAATCCAAGCCCGGTATATCCCATTTTAATTTTACACCATTGTGAACCTTACGCCTTTTTTACTCTCTGATCGAGGTTCTTGGCATTGAAAAATCTTCGTAAACAAAATCACGCGTGTATATGTTGACATTTAAGAGATATACAGTCAAGAAAATCAAGGGCGATGGTGATATATATGCGGATTAGACACCAAAAAAACACTCAACAAATGGCTACAATTTAAGGAATGTGTTTAGTGATGGCATCAGATTCCTAATTGATGGAGAAAGGTCTGGTGGCAAGAAAAGCTACTTCTAGGAGGTTGTCAAGTGTTTTCTCTCGACGATTCCATTCTTTGGTAGTTGGTTTGGCCCTTGTTCCTGTAACTCGAATCCTAGCCCGGTATATCCCATTTTAATTTTACACCATTGTGAACCTTACGCCTTTTTTACTCTCAAGTCGAGGTTCTCGGCATTGAAAAATCTTCGTAAACTAAATCACACGTGTATATGTTGACATTTAAGAGATATACAGTCAAGAAAATCAACGGTAATGGTGATATATATGCGGATTAGACACCAAAAAAAACACTCAACAAATGGCTACAATTTAAGGAATGTGTTTAGTGATGGCTTCAGATTCCTAATTGATGGAGAAAGGTCTGGTGGCAAGAAAAGCTGCTTCTAGTAGGTTGTCAAGTGTTTTCGCTCGACGATTCCATTCTTGGGTGGTTGGTTTGGCCCTTGTTCCTGTAACTCGAATCCTAGCCCGGTATATCCCGTTTTAATTTTACACCATTGTGAACCTTACGCCTTTTTTACTCTCTGATCGAGGTTCTCGGCATTGAAAAATCTTCATAAACTAAATCACACGTGTATATGTTGACATTTAAGAGATATACAGTCAAGAAAATCAAGGGCAATGGTTATATATATGTGGATTAGACACCAAAAAAATAACTTAACAAATGGCTACAATTTAAGGAATGTGTTTAGTGACGGCATCAGATTCCTAATCGATGGAGAAAGGTCTGGTGGCAAGAAAAGCTTCTTCTAGGAGGTTGCCAAGTGTTTTCGCTCGACGATTCCATTCTTGGGTGGCTGGTTTGGCCCTTGTTCCTGTAACTCGAATCCTAGCCCAGTATATCCCATTTTAATTTTACACCATTGTGAACCTTACGCCTTTTTTACTCTCTGATCGAGGTTCTCGACATTGAAAAATCTTCGTAAACTAAATCACACGTGTATATGTTGACATTTAAGAGATATACAATCAAGAAAATCAAGGGCAATGGTGATATATATGCGGATAAGACACCAAAAAAAAAACACTTACAAATGGCTACAATTTAAGGAATATGTTTAGTGACGGCATCAGATTCCTAATTGATGGAGAAAGGTCTGGTGGCAAGAAAAGCTGCTTCTAGGAGGTTGTCAAGTGTTTTCGCTCGACGATTCCATTCTTGGGTGGTTGGTTTGTCCCTTGTTCCTGTAACTAGAATCCTAGCCGGTATATCCCATTTTAATTTTACACCATTGTGAACCTTACGCCTTTTTTACTCTCTAATCGAGGTTCTCGGCATTGAAAAGGCTTCGTAAACTAAATCACACGTGTATATGTTGACATTTTAGAGATATACAGTCAAGAAAATCAAGGGCAATGGTGATATATATGCGGATTAGACAACAAAAAAACACTCAACAAATGGCTACAATTTAAGGAATGTGTTTAGTGACGACATCAGATTCCTAATTGATTGAGAAAGGTCTGGTGGCAATAAAAGCTGCTTCTAGGAGGTTGTCAAGTGTTTTCGCTCGACGATTCCATTCTTGGGTGGTTGGTTTGGCCCTTGTTCCTGTAACTCAAATCCTAGCCCGGTATATCCCATTTTAATATTACACCATTGTGAACCTTACGCCTTTTTTACTCTCTGATCGAGGTTCTCGGCATTGAAAAATCTTCGTAAACTAAATCACACGTGTATATGTTGACATTTATGAGATATACAGTCAAGAAAATCAAGCGCAATGGTGATATATATGCGGATTAGACACCAAAAAAAACACTCAACAAATGGCTACAATTTAAGGAATGTGTTTAGTGATGGCATCAGATTCCTAATTGATGGAGAAAGGTCTGGTGGCAAGAAAAGCTACTTCTAGGAGGTTGTCAAGTGTTTTCGCTCGACGATTCCATTCTTTGGTTATTGGTTTGGCCCTTGTTCCTGTAACTCGAATCCTAGCCCGGTATATCCCATTTTAATTTTACACCATTGTGAACCTTACGCCTTTTTTACTCTCAAGTCGAGGTTCTCAGCATTGAAAAATCTTCGTAAACTAAATCACACGTGTATATGTTGACATTTAAGAGATATACAGTCAAGAAAATCAACGGTAATGGTGATATATATGCGGATTAGACACCAAAAAAAAAACACTCAACAAATATCTACAATTTAAGGAATGTGTTTAGTGACGTCATCAGATTCCTAATTGATGGAGAAAGGTCTGGTGGCAAGAAAAGCTGCTTCTAGGAGGTTGTCAAGTGTTTTCGCTCGACGATTCCATTCTTGGGTGGTTGGTTTTGCCCTTGTTCCTGTAACTCGAATCCTAGCCGGTATATCCCATTTTAATTTTACACCATTGTGAACCTTACGCCTTTTTTACTCTCTAATCGAGGTTCTCGGCATTGAAAAGGCTTCGTAAACTAAATCACACGTGTATATGTTGACATTTTAGAGATATACAGTCAAGAAAATCAAGGGCAATGGTGATATATATGCGGATTAGACAACAAAAAAACACTCAACAAATGGCTACAATTTAAGGAATGTGTTTAGTGACGACATCAGATTCCTAATTGATGGAGAAAGGTTTGGTGGCAATAAAAGCTGCTTCTAGGAGGTTGTCAAGTGTTTTCACTCGACGATTCCATTCTTGGGTGGTTGGTTTGGCCCTTGTTCCTGTAACTCAAATCCTAGCCCGGTATATCCCATTTTAATATTACACCATTGTGAACCTTACGCCTTTTTTACTCTCTGATCGAGGTTATCGGCATTGAAAAATCTTCGTAAACTAAATCACACGTGTATATGTTGACATTTATGAGATATACAGTCCAGAAAATCAAGCGCAATGGTGATATATATGCGGATTAGACACCAAAAAAAACACTCAACAAATGGCTACAATTTAAGGAATGTGTTTAGTGATGGCATCAGATTCCTAATTGATGGAGAAAGGTCTGGTGGCAAGAAAAGCTACTTCTAGGAGGTTGTCAAGTGTTTTCGCTCGACGATTCCATTCTTTGGTAGTTGGTTTGGCCCTTGTTCCTGTAACTCGAATCCTAGCCCGGTATATCCCATTTTAATTTTACACCATTGTGAACCTTACGCCTTTTTTACTCTCAAGTCGAGGTTCTCGGCATTGAAAAATCTTCGTAAACTAAATCACACGTGTATATGTTGACATTTAAGAGATATACAGTCAAGAAAATCAACGGTAATGGTGATATATATGCGGATTAGACACCAAAAAAAAACACTCAACAAATGGCTACAATTTAAGGAATGTGTTTAGTGATGGCATCAGATTCCTAATTGATGGAGAAAGGTCTGGTGGCAAGAAAAGCTACTTCTAGGAGGTTGTCAAGTGTTTTCTCTCGACGATTCCATTCTTTGGTAGTTGGTTTGGCCCTTGTTCCTGTAACTCGAATCCTAGCCCGGTATATCCCGTTTTAATTTTACACCATTGTGAACCTTACGCCTTTTTTACTCTCTGATCGAGGTTCTCGGCATTGAAAAATCTTCATAAACTAAATCACACGTGTATATGTTGACATTTAAGAGATATACAGTCAAGAAAATCAAGGGCAATGGTTATATATATGTGGATTAGACACCAAAAAAAAACACTTAACAAATGGCTACAATTTAAGGAATGTGTTTAGTGACGGCATCAGATTCCTAATCGATGGAGAAAGGTCTGGTGGCAAGAAAAGCTTCTACTAGGAGGTTGCCAAGTGTTTTCGCTCGACGATTCCATTCTTGGGTGGCTGGTTTGGCCCTTGTTCCTGTAACTCGAATCCTAGCCCAGTATATCCCATTTTAATTTTACACCATTGTGAACCTTACGGCTTTTTTACTCTCTGATCGAGGTTCTCGACATTGAAAAATCTTCGTAAACTAAATCACACGTGTATATGTTGACATTTAAGAGATATACAATCAAGAAAATCAAGGGCAATGGTGATATATATGCGGATTAGACACCAAAAAAAAAAACACTCAACAAATGGCTACAATTTAAGGAATATGTTTAGTGACGGCATCAGATTCCTAATTGATGGAGAAAGGTCTGGTGGCAAGAAAAGCTGCTTCTAGGAGGTTGTCAAGTGTTTTCGCTCGACGATTCCATTCTTGGGTGGTTGGTTTGTCCCTTGTTCCTGTAACTAGAATCCTAGCCGGTATATCCCATTTTAATTTTACACCATTGTGAACCTTACGCCTTTTTTACTCTCTAATCGAGGTTCTCGGCATTGAAAAGGCTTCGTAAACTAAATCACACGTGTATATGTTGACATTTTAGAGATATACAGTCAAGAAAATCAAGGGCAATGGTGATATATATGCGGATTAGACAACAAAAAAACACTCAACAAATGGCTACAATTTAAGGAATGTGTTTAGTGACGACATCAGATTCCTAATTGATGGAGAAAGGTCTGGTGGCAATAAAAGCTGCTTCTAGGAGGTTGTCAAGTGTTTTCGCTCGACGATTCCATTCTTGGGTGGTTGGTTTGGCCCTTGTTCCTGTAACTCAAATCCTAGCCCGGTATATCCCATTTTAATATTACACCATTGTGAACCTTACGCCTTTTTTACTCTCTGATCGAGGTTCTCGGCATTGAAAAATCTTCGTAAACTAAATCACACGTGTATATGTTGACATTTATGAGATATACAGTCAAGAAAATCAAGCGCAATGGTGATATATATGCGGATTAGACACCAAAAAAAACACTCAACAAATGGCTACAATTTAAGGAATGTGTTTAGTGATGGCATCAGATTCCTAATTGATGGAGATAGGTCTGGTGGAAAGAAAAGCTGCTTCTAGGAGGTTGTCAAGTGTTTTCACTCGACGATTCCATTCTTTGGTGGTTGGTTTAGCCCTTGTTCCTGTAACTCGAATCCTAGCCCGGTATATCCCATTTTAATTTTACACCATTGTGAACCTTACGCCTTTTTTACTCTCTGATCGAGGTTCTTGGCATTGAAAAATCTTCATAAACTAAATCACACGTGTATATGTTGACATTTAGGAGATATACAGTCAAGAAAATCAAGGGCAATGGTGATATATATGCTGATTAGACACCAAAACAAAAACTTAATAAATATCTACAATTTAAGGAATGTGTTTAGTGACGGCATCAGATTCCTAATTGATGGAGAAAGGTCTGGTGGCAAGAAAAGCTGCTTCTAAGAGGTTGTCAAGTGTTTTCACTCGACCATTCCATTCTTGGGTGGTTGGTTTGGCCCTTATTCCTGTAACTGGAATCCTAGCCCGGTATATCCCATTTTAATTTTACACCATTGTGAACCTTACGCCTTTTTTACTCTCTGATCGAGGTTCTTGGCATTGAAAAATCTTCATAAACTAAATCACACGTGTATATGTTGACATTTAAGAGATATACAGTCAAGAAATCAAGGGCAATGGTGATATATATGCGGATTAGACACCAAAAAAAACACTTAACAAATAGCTACAATTTAAGGAATGTGTTTATTGACGGCATCAGATTCCTAATTGATGGACAAAGGTCTGGTGGCAAGAAAAGCTGCTTCTAGGAGGTTGTCAATTGTTTTCGCTCGACGATTCCATTCTTGGGTGGTTGGTTTGGCCCTTGTTCCTGTAACTCGAATTCTAGCCCGGTATATCCCATTTTAATTTTACACCATTGTGAACCTTACGCCTTTTTTACTCTATGATCGAGGTTCTCGGCATTGAAAAATCTTCGTAAACTAAATCACACGTGTATATATTGACATTTAAGAGATATACAGTCAAGAAAATCAAGGGCAATGGTGATATATATGCGGATTAGACACCAAAAAAAAACACTCAACAAATGGCTAATATTTAAGGAATGTGTTTAGTGACTGCATCAGATTCCTACTTGATGGAGAAAGGTCTGGTGGTAAGAAAAGCTGCTTCAAGGAGGTTGTCAAGTGTTTTCGCTCGACGATTCCATTCTTGGGTGGTTAGTTTGGCCCTTGTTCCTGTAACTCAAATCCTAGCCGGTATATCCCATTTTAATTTTACACCATTGTGAACCTTACACCTTTTTTACTCTCTGATCGAGGTTCTCGGCATTGAAAAAGCTTCGTAAACTAAATCACACGTGTATATGTTTACATTTTAGAGATATACAATCAAGAAAATCAAGGGCAATGGTGATATATATGCGGTTTAGACAACAAATAAACACTTAACAAATGGCTACAATTTAACGAATGTGTTTAGTGACGACATCAGATTCCCAATTGATGGAGAAAGGTCTGGTGGCAAGAAAAGCTGCTTCTAGGTGGTTGTCAAGTGTTTCCGCTCGACGATTCCATTCTTGGGTGGTTGGTTTAGCCCTTGTTCCTGTAACTCAAATCCTAACCCGGTATATCCCATTTTAATATTACACCATTGTGAACCTTACGCCTTTTTTACTCTCTAATCGAGGTTCTCGGCATTGAAAAATCTTCATTAACTAAATAACACGTGTATATGTTGACATTTAAGAGATATACAGTCAAGAAAATCAAGGGCAATGCTGATATATATGCGGATTAGACACCAAAAAAAACACTCAACAAATGGCTACAATTTAAGGAATGTGTTTAATGACGGCATTAGATTCCTAATTGATGGAGAAAGGTCTGGGGGCATGAAAAGCTGCTTCTAGGAGGTTGTTAAGTGTTTTCGCTTGACGATTCCATTCTTGGGTGGTTGGTTTGGCCCTTGTTCCTGAAACTCGAATAATAGCCCGGTATATCCCATTTTAATTTTACACCATTGTGAACCTTATGCCTTTTTTACTCTCTGATCGAGCTTCTCGGCATTGAAAAATCTTCGTAAACTAAATCACACGTGTATATGTTGACACTTAAGAGATATACAGTCAAAAAAATCAAGGGCAATGGTGATATATATGCGCATTAGACACCAAAAAAAACACTCAACAAATGGCTACAATTTAAGGAATGTGTTTAGTGATGGCATCAGATTCCTAATTGATGGAGAAAGGTCTGGTGGAAAGAAAAGCTGCTTCTAGGTAGTTGTCAAGTGTTTTCGCTCGACGATTCCATTCTTGGGTGCTTGGTTTGGCCCTTGTTCCTGTAACTCGAATCCTAGCCCGGTATATCCCATTTTAATTTTACACCATTGTGAACCTTACGCCTTTTTTACTCTCTGATCGAGGTTCTTGGCATTGAAAAATCTTCATTAACTAAATCACATGTGTGTATGTTGACATTTAAGAGATATACAGTCAAGAAAATCAAGGGCAATGGTGATATATATGCGGATTAAACACTAAAAAAAACACTTAACAAATGGCTACAATTTAAGGAATGTGTTTAGTGACGGCATCAGATTCCTAATTGATGGAGAAAGGTCTGGTGGCAAAAAAGCTGCTTCTAGGAGGTTGTCAATATTTTCGCTCGACGATTCCATTCTTGGGTGGTTGGTTTGGCCCTTGTTCCTGTAACTCGAATCCTAGCCCGGTATATCCCATTTTAATTTTACACCATTGTGAGCTTTACGCCGTTTTTACTCTCTGATCGAGGTTCTCGGCATTGAAAAATATTCGTAAACTAAATCACACGTGTATATGTTGACATTTAAGAGATATACTGTCAAGAAAATCAAGGGCAATGGTGATATATATGCGGATTAGACACCAAAAAAAACACTCAACAAATGGCTACAATTTAAAGAATGTGTTTAGTGACGTCATCAGATTGCTAATTGATGGAGAAATGTCTGGTGGCAAGAAAAGCTGCTTCTAGGAGGTTGTCAAGTGTTTTCGCTCAACGATTCCATTCTTGGGTGGTTGGTTTGGCCCTTGTTCCTGTAACTCGAATCCTAGCCCGGTATATCCCATTTTAATTTTTCACCATTGTGAACTTTACGCCTTTTTTACTCTCTGATCGAGGTTCTCGGCATTGAAAAATCTTGGTAAACTAAATCGCACGTGTATATGTTGACATTTAAGAGATATACAGTCAACAAAATCAAGGGCAATGGTGATATATATGCGGATTAGACTCCAAAAAAAAAAACACTCAACAAATGGCTACTATTTAAGGAATGTGTTTAGTGATGGCATCAGATTCCTAATTGATGGAGAAAGGTCTGGTGGCAAGAAAAGCTGCTTCTAGGAGGTTGTCAAGTGTTTTCGCTCGATGATTCCATTCTTTGGTAGTTGGTTTGGCACTTGTTCCTGTAACTCGGGTCCTAGCCCGGTATATCCCATTTTAATTTTACACCATTGTGAACCTTTTGCCTTTTTTACTCTCTGATCGAGCTTATCGGCATTGAAAAATCTTAGTAAACTAAATCACACGTGTATATGTTGACATTTAAGAGATATACAGTCAAGAAAATCAATGGTAATGGTGATATATATGCGGATTAGACAACAAAAAAAACACTTAACAAATGGCTACAATTTAAGGAATGTGTTTAGTGACGGCATCAGATTCCTAATTGATGGAGAAAGGTCTGGTGGAAAGAAAAGCTGCTTCTAGGAGGTTGTCAAGTGTTTTCGCTCAACGATTCCATTCTTGAGTGGTTGGTTTGGCCCTTGTTCCTGTAACTCGAATCCTAGCCCGGTATATCCCATTTTAATTTTACACCATTGTGAACCTTACGCCTTTTTTACTCTCTGATAGAGGTTCTCGGCATTTAAAAATCTTCGTAAACTAAATCACACGTGTATATGTTGACATTTAAGAGATATACAGTCAAGAAAATCAAGGGCAATGGTGATATGCATGCGGATTAGAAACCCGAAAAAAAACACTCAACAAATGGCTACAATTTAAGGAATGTGTTTAGTGACGGCATCAAATTCCTAATTGATGGAGAAAGGTGTTGTTGCAAGAAAAGCTGCTTCTACGAGGTTGTCAGGTGTTTTCGCTCGACGATTCTATTCTTGGGTGGTTGGTTTGGCCCTTGTTCCTGTAACTCGAATCCTAGCCCGGTATATCCCATTTTAATTTTACTCCATTTTGAACCTTAAGCCTTTTTTACTCTCTGATCGAGGTTCTTGGCATTGAAAAATCTTCATAAACAAAATCACACGTTTATATGTTGACATTTAAGAGATATACAGTCAAGAAAATCTAGGGCGATGGTGATATATATGCGGATTAGACACCAAAAAAACACTCAACAAATGGCTACAATTTTAAGGAATGTGTTTAGTGATGGCATCAGATTCCTAATTGATGGAGAAAGGTCTGGTGGTAAGAAAAGCTGCTTCTAGGAGGTTGTCAAGTGTTTTCGTCCGACGATTCCATTCTTTGGTAGTTGGTTTGGCCCTTGTTCCTGTAACTCGAATCCTAGCCCGGTATATCCCATTTTAATTTTACACCGTTGTGAACCTTACGCCTTTTTTACTCTCTGATCGAGGTTCTCGGCATTGAAAAATCTTCGTAAACTAAATCACACTTGTATATGTTGATATTTTAAGAGATATACAGTCAAGAAAATCAAGGGTAATGGTGATATATATGCGGATTAGACACAAAAAAAAACACTCAACAAATGGCTACAATTTAAGGAATGTGTTTAGTGATGGCATCAGAATCCTAATTGATGGAGAAAGGTCTAGTGGCAAGAAAACCTGCTTCTAGGAGTTTATCAGGTGTTTTCGCTCGACGATTCCATTCTTGGGTGGTTGGCTTGGCCCTTGTTCTTGTAACACCAATCCTAGCCCGGTATATCCCATTTTAATTTTACACTCTAGTGAACCTTACGCCTTTTTTACTCTTTGATCGAGGTTCTCAGCATTGAAAAAATCATCGTAAACTAAATCACACGTGTATATGTTGATATTTAAGAGATATACAGTCAAGAAAATCAAGGGAAATTGTGATATATATGCGGATTCGACACAAAAAAAAAATCACTCAACAAATGGCTACAATTTAAGGAATGTGTTTAGTGACGTCATCAGATTCCTAATTGATGCAGAAACGTCTGGTGGCAAGAAAAGCTTCTTCTAGGAGGTTGTTAAGTGTTTTCGCTCGACGATTCCATTCTTGGGTGGTTGGTTTGGCCCTTGTTCCTGTAACTCGAATCCTAGCCCGCAATATCCCATTTTAATTATACACCATTGTGAACCTTACGCCTTTTTTACTCTCGGATCGAGGTTGTCGGCATTGAAAAATCTGCGTAAACTAAATCACACGTGTATATGTTGATATTTAAGAGATATGCAGTCAAGAAAATTAAGGGCAATGGTGATATCTATGCGGATTAGACACCAAAAAAAACACTCAACAAATGACTACAATTTAAGAAATGTGTTTAGTGACGGCATCAGATTCCTAATTGGTGGAGAAAGGTCTGGTGGCAAGAAAAGCTGCTTCTAGGAGGTTGTCAAGTGTTTTCGCTGGACGATTCTATTCTTGGGTGGTTGGCTTGGCCCTTGTTCTTGTAACTCAAATCCTAGCCCGGTATATCCCATTTTAATTTTACACCCTAGTGAACCTTACGCCTTTTTTACTCTTTGATCGAGGTTCTCGGCATTGAAAAATCTTCATAAACTAAATCACACGTGTATATATGTTGACATTTAAGAGATATACAGTCAAGAAAATCAAGGGGAATGGTGATATATATGTCACACCCCCAAAATCCACCATGCGGAGTTCCACCGCTTGGAGGCATGACGTGACCAGGATCGAGCCACCAATCATACTGAACAACGTACTTAAGTAAATAAAGACAACCACAATACGATTGGTGACCAAAAGCTAGTTAACCAAGTTTTTTTTAATTTAGACAGCGGAAGCATAAACGTAAAGTTCAAAACATAAGTTCGCAGTTCATAAGTTTAAAGTCCAACACATAGGTTTAATAAGTTCATAATGTTTTAAACATTAAACACTGGACATAACCGTCCGCACACCACAACGACTCCTTCCTCGTGCAGGCTCCAAATGTTTAGCGACCTGTAAGGCATGTAACAACGAGTCAACAACAAAGTTGAGTGAATTCACAGTTGGTTGTTTAGTTATAGCATTCGTTTCGTAAATCATCTGTTCGTTTTGAAAACCATGTATCGTATAAGTTTGCATCGCGGTCTTTCTGACATGTTTGCGAAGATTAGTGGGGGTTTCCCATTTGTTACTAGACCACGCGTATCGACTGCTACGAAAATATAAGAGGTGCCCTAAGTCAATGTCTATCAGCATTGACCCTTTGCCCATAGTCCATTAGTACACGCCCATCCGACTGGCACGGTGTGAGGTTTGTTAAACCTAATAGCGCTATTAACTAATGACCCGCTCGCCATAGGCTTCGGCGATTAAGTCGATAATTGAGGGACTTAAAGTGATAGAGTTGATGGTCTTATGATCGTGTACGTAGGTTTTACGTATGTGCCCTTCAATCCGAGGACAATAGTAAGTATGAGTGTACGTAGGTTTTACGTACGTGCCCTTCAATCCGAGGACAGTAAAAAGTAGTTTAATAGTAATGATAGTACAAGTAGTTATTCAATCCCATTCCCAACCCCTGGGAATCCCATGCCTTAGAAAGAGTGTGAACTCACCTCGGTTTGCTCGGTTAGATTCTCAATTATAGCTAACAGTAAAGGTCGGTCAATCACGTCCTAATATAATTTACCAGTTAGTCATTTAGTGGCTTTCAAATAGAACACAAAGTTTTTACACGTATCTATCACACAACATGCATCGTTTTAACGGTTTATGCCCATCTAAGTTTCCCATCCATTCCCCACTCAAAATCAAACATACGATAATGCACATAACATATATAACATGTTAGATCATTCACGGATAGCATACTCGACATTTAGACACGCCAGTCACAACTTATCTCAATTCAGCATTTATATTCAAAACCGGCTGTTTTCGGACATTTTAATAAAATAGTTAAATTATTCCAAAAATTCCCAAATTTTTACAAGATGTCTTAAACATTGCATATTTTATTGTGTAAAAATATCGGCGCCCGGTTCATTACCAATATTTTATAAAAATTCATATTCCGGACTGAACTCAGATTTATGTATTTCTGACCACAGTCCACGGAACAATTTATTAAAAATTCATCGAGTGTCCGATTTATGAAATTCCGGTGGGGTAATTACAAATGCATCGGTTGTCATCTACTGTACAAATTTCATGGTCCGATTCATCACAAAACTCAGGTTATCACCGAAAGTATAACACCCATTTATTGCTGTCAAAATTCAGCTTAAGTTGCTGTTACAAATTAACACTTTAAAAATAGTAAACGGAGTCCAAAAATTATGATTCCAGTGCCATTAGAACCGTATTTCATAATAACATATTTTAGATTCAAAATATCAGTTTTTCGTTGAATTTATGGCCTGTTTACAGCCTGATGAAATCGGCTGGAAATGTGATTCAGCATGTTATTTATAGTTTAAATGTTACTATATTGTATCAACACATGTCCGAACAACGGATATATCAAGAGTTCGACGATCAATCATCATATATGTATTATCCAACCCTAAACCAACAACATACCCATGACAACATCAACAAATAGCATTTCATATACAAGTAAACTTCATGTAACCTTTATGTTTATATTTTTAGTGTACTTGCATTTTAGTTGTAAACATAAGCATCAATCTACAATGTTAGCCATAATATAAGATGAACAAAGGTTAAACAAGAGCTTACTACTAGCTTATAGCTAGGGTAGAATCTATTGAGGAGGATGATGAGAAAAGATGAAGAACAAGCAAGACAAAGTCCTTCTTGAAGCTCCACAAGTAACAACCTTCTTGAATCACCTTCTAAGCTTAAAAGGAACTTGAAAATGGAGGATGATAATGTTGAAGGGGTGGTGATGTTGGCGGTTATGGTGTAACCGTGAGAGGGAGAGAGAGTGAGTGAAGTAAGGGTAAATCTTGAAGTGGAGATATGTTGTAAGAGTGCCATACTTGTATCATCATGCTTCAAATAATATGGAGACTTACACAAGTAAAATATAATAATTTAATACAATAAAATCAAATGGGAAGATGTGAAGTATGGTGGAATGATATGTGGGGTCCCTTGGGGACTAAAATCGGTTGGGGGGGGGGGGGGGGGGCTTTGATGTAAAAATTTGCAAAAGATAGTTAGATTGTAAGTATTAGAATGATAGGTGTTAGTTAGTAACTTTTTAGCGGGTGTTATGGTAAACGGGGACCATAACTAGCCAAGAAATAATAACACAATGTGTTTGACAAATATTTGGCGTCCCGGGTAATGTCCGGTTGTTCGGTCGGATACTGTTCCGTTAAAGTGTTTAATTGTACCGTAAAGTGTCTTATTTATATATTTTTGTAACGAAATAAATTCCTTACATATAGGAAAATATTCAGGACCATTTAGTCAGGTTTTGTGCATACTACCAGTATGTTAACACGCACATGTGAATATAACACAGAAATCAGAGAGCAGTTAAATATTTCCACACAGTCGTCAAGCGCTTTCATTATCAATAATAAATTGTACGGAATACATGGAATTTGAGGGTTGTCACATTCTCCCCCTGTTAAGAGAATTTCGTCCCGAAATTTAGCACCTGGTTACTGAGGAAGCTAGTTGAGTTGCGTTGTTTTCCTGGTTTTCCTGGGGTGTCACATCATCCCCCCGTTGATTTGGAATTTCGTCCCGAAATTCTGCAGTAGCTTCAGCCTCAGTAGTGGTTGCGTTTTTCTTAAACAGTTGGGGATACTTGAGTTTCATTTGGTCTTCTCGTTCCCAGGTATACTCTAGGCCACGACGAGCATTCCAACGAACTCGGACCAGAGGTATCCTGGTATGCTTGAGGATCTTAACATCTCGATCAGTAATCTCTACAGGTTCCTCGACGAATTGCAGCTGGTCGTCGATAGTGAGTTCCTTCAGAGGAACTATGAGGGTCTCATCTGACAGACACTTCTTCAGATTCGACACATGGAAAACATTGTGAACTCCGCTGAGTTGTTCAGGTAGATTCAACCTGTAGGCGACTTTGCCAATTTTCTCAATGACTTCGAAGGGTCCTACATAACGCGGATTGAGTTTGCCTCGTTTGCCAAAGCGGACTACACCTTTCCAAGGTGAGACTTTGAGTAGCACTCGATCCCCAACCTGGAGCTCGAGTGGTTTTCTTCCCTTATCAGCATAACTTTTCTGACGGTCACGAGCTGTCGCCATTCGCTGTCGTATCTGAGCAATTCTCTCGGTGGTGTCTACCACATGTTCTGGGCGAGTGATTTGGCTGTCACCAACTTCTGCCCAACAGAGAGGTGATCGGCATTTGCGTCCGTATAATGCTTCAAACGGAGCGGCTTGGATGCTGGTGTGGTAGCTGTTGTTGTACGAAAACTCCACCAGCGGGAGGTGCCTTTCCCAGCCATTTCCAAAATCGATTACACATGCCCTAAGCATGTCTTCAAGGGTTTGGATGGTGCGTTCAGATTGCCCATCCGTCTGCGGGTTATAAGCGGTGCTCATATCTAAACGTGAGCCAAAGGACTTGTGCATTGCTTGCCACAGTTCAGAAGTAAAACGTGCGTCACGATCAGATATAATAGAGGTTGGCACTCCGTGCCTTGATACCACTTCCTTTAGGTAAATGTCTGCAAGAGTAGAAAACTTATCCGTTTCTTTGATAGCCAGAAAATGTGCAGACTTGGTCAGTCGATCTACGATCACCCAAATGGTATCGTTTCCGCGTAGATATCTGGGCAGGCCGGTAACGAAATCCATGGAAATTTGCTTCCATTTCCATTTCGGGATCTCCGGTTATTGAAGTAGGCCTACCGGTTTCTGATATTCAGACTTGACTCTCGCACAAGTCAAGCACTTGCTGACGTAGGTTGCTACGTGGGCTTTCATGCCAGGCCACCAGTATGTGGTCTTTAAGTTGTGGTACATTTTATCCGAACCAGGATGTACTGAATAACGAGACTTATGTGCTTCATCCATCACAAGCTCGCGTAAGTTGCCATAGAGTGGAACCCAAATACGTCCTGTTACATAGTAGGCGCCGTTTTCCTTTTGTTCTAGCCGCTTCCTCGATCCTCGTAGGGACTCAGCCCTGATGTTCTCTGTTTTCAATGCTTCAACCTGAGCATCGCGAATCTGAGCGGGAAGGTTAGATTGGATGGTAAGCTGTAGAGCACGTACACGCCTAGGTATGGTATCCTTTCGACTAGGGCGTCGGCCACAACATTGGCTTTGCCCGGATGATACTTGATTGCGCATTCATAATCGTTCAAGAGCTCAACCCATCGGCGTTGACGCATGTTTAACTCCTTTTGCTTGAAGATATGCTCGAGACTCCTGTGATCGGTGTAAATGGTGCACTTGGTACCGTACAGGTAATGTCTCCATATCTTAAGCGCGAATACAACTGCTCCCAGCTCCAGATCGTGAGTAGTGTAATTTCTTTCGTGAACCTTGAGTTGGCGTGATGCGTAGGCAATGACCTTGTCACGTTGCATCAATACGCAACCAAGTCCTTGGATGGAAGCGTCGCAATAAACCACGAAATCATCGGTGCCTTCGGGCAATGAGAGGATAGGCGCGCTACAAAGTCTATCCTTTAGATGTTGAAATGCGGACTCTTGTGCATCACCCCAACGATAGATGACACCGTTCTGAGTCAGTGAAGTGAGAGGTTGCGCAATCTTGGAGAAGTCTTTGATAAACCTTCTGTAATATCCTGCCAAACCCAAGAATTGGCGGATTTCTTTTGGTGTGCGGGGTGCAGGCCAGTTCTTGATTGAGTCAACCTTGCATGGATCAACATGAATCCCATCCTTGTTTACCACATGGCCTAGAAAGTGGACTTCGCGAAGCCAGAAGTCATATTTTGAAAACTTGGCGTACAATTGCTCTTTTCGAAGAAGTTCCAACATAAGTCGTAGATGCTGCTCGTGTTCCTCCTGACTTTTAGAATAGATCAGGATATCGTCGATGAACACAATAACGAACTTATCCAGGTAAGGCTTGAACACTCGGTTCATGAGATCCATGAAGACCGCTGGTGCATTCGTCAGCCCGAATGGCATAACCAGAAACTCGTAATGGCCGTAACGAGTTCTGAATGCTGTTTTGGAGACGTCCTCATCTCGGACCCTCAGCTGATGGTATCCCGATCTCAAGTCAATCTTGGAGTAATAGCTCGACCCTTGCAACTGGTCGAACAAGTCGTCAATACGTGGAAGAGGATAACGATTCTTCAAAGTCACCTTGTTGAGTTCGCGGTAGTCAATACACATTCTGAAGGTACCATCTTTCTTCTTTACGAACAAGACTGGAGCTCCCCAGGGCAAAGAGCTAGGACGAATAAAACCCTTTTCCAAGAGTTCTTGTAGTTGTGTGGATAGTTCTTCGAGTTCTGATGGAGCTAGACGATATGGTGCTCGAGCTACTGGTGCTGCTCCAGGAGCTAGCTCGATTTGGAATTCAACTTGGCGATGGGGCGGAAGACCAGGTAATTCCTCGGGAAATACCTCAGGAAAATCGCGCACAATAGGAATGTCTTCAATTCTCTTTTCTTCCGTTGATGTGTCAGTAACGAGCGCTAGAATGGCAGTATGGCCCTTTCGTAGACATTTATGGGCCTTAAGGAAAGAGATGATGCCTTCGACAGCACCACTCTTGTCGCCACGAATCACAAGAGGGTCTTCACCAGAACGAGGAATGCGGATGATTTTCTCCTTGCAAACAATCTCCGCTTGATACCGAGATAGCCAATCCATTCCAATAACGACGTCGAAACTACCCAGTGTGATAGGAATAAGATCGATAGAGAAAGTCTGACCAGCTAAGACGAGGTTACACCCTTTAACTACGTGTGTGGCTTCAAGACCTTTACCGTTAGCTAGTTCTACCGTGTGTTTGGTGTTCAGAAGTGTTGGAGTGCGCTTAAGCATTTGGCTAACTTTTAAGGACACATAACTAGTATCGGCACCCAAATCGAATAAAACAGTAACAAAGAAGTCATCCAGAAGAAACTTACCCATCACAACGTTGGGATCATTCCTTGCGTCACCCTGACCAATCACGAAAGCACGACCCCTTGCTCCATTACCATTGTTGTTACCCCCGTTGTTGCCTCCATTGTTGTTCCCGTTTCCCTGGTTGTTGTTGTTGTTCTGATTCTGGTTAAGCTGGGGACAGTTCTTCTTAAAGTGGCATTCAGCGCCACACTGAAAGCATCCCCTGTTGCCCTGTTGCTGTTGTTGATTCTGCGGTGCTTGTTGTTGCTGCTGGCGATTCTGATTTGCAGGCCGTGAGCTCCTGCAATCCTTGGCTTCGTGACCCATCTTGAGACACCTCTGACAACGCCCTTTGTTGCATTGACCACTATGGTGTCTGTTACATTTGTTGCACTTTGGGTGGTTTCCTCGTTACCCACCCTGTCCTTGATTACCGGAGGATTGCTGACCTGGACTCTGGTAGTCATCAGTCCTTCGCTGCTGAGACTGACCCGAAGCAGAACCCTTACTGGAGTGTCCATCCCATTTTCGCTTGTTGTCGGTAGGTGCATCAGAAGTAGCTGTGGCACTGATACGTTTGGGTAGCCTGTTTTGCTCCACCGCCTGGTCGGTGAGACGATGAGCCAACTTGATAATTTGTTGAATGGTACCCAGATTGGCTGAAGTTACGTGACTTTAAATCTCTGGTACTAGGCCCTTGAGGTACAGCTCAATACGTTTGATGGGAGGGTCCACCATGGTAGGGCACAAGATGGCCAGCTCATTTGACCTTTTCGTATACGCCTCAATCTCAGACCCTGTCATCTTCAGGTTGTAAAATTCCACCTCTAGCTTGTGGATGTCATCCCGACTACAGTACTCCTCCTTGATCAGCTCTTTGAAACCATTCCAGGGTGTGGCATTAGCAACTGCCAGTCCTAGTAGTTGAACTTGCGCCTTCCACCAGGTTAACGCAGCTCCTTCAAGTGTTCCGGTAGCATATTTCACCCTACGGTCTTCGGGGCGTTCGCACATTTCGAAAACTGACTCAAGCTTTTCAAACCAGTGAAGAAGGCCCACTGCTCCTTCGGTGCCACTGAAAGTGGTAGGTCGGCAGTCCATGAACGTCTTGAACGTGCACACAGGAGGCTGAGCATGTTGACCTGTTGCGCGAGAATAAAAGACAAAGTTAAGCACGAGGGTTGGTTTGCGAAGGTAGGATCTAAACATCCTAAGGTGGGTTGATATGGCAGGTTATACCTCCTGCAGGGACAGCTGCGAGTGCCTCAGCAACTCGTTCGTTGATCAAAGCCGTCAGCTGGGCTTGAGTTAGGTTCAAACGTCCACCCATGATCTTCACAACGAAATAACGTAGGTGAGAAAAGTGTCGCGAAAGTGCGTAAGTGTGGGACGATAGTAGAGAGTAAGCACACATGGTTCAAATAGCAATTATCACATTATCTAATGCACAGTGAGAACTATCTAACCGACAATATAACATAATTCATACCACTTATAGTGTCGAGTCTTGCACGTGGAGTGAAGCGTCGTTGTGGATCGTTGAGCACTGTACAGGTTATAGTCTGGTTTTATCAAAAAGCTTTTCCCTTTTTAAAACCAAGTTCACTATAACCAATGGCTCTGATACCAATCTGTCACACCCCCAAAATCCACCATGCGGAGTTCCACCGCTTGGAGGCGTGACGTGACCAGGATCGAGCCACCAATCATACTGAACAACGTACTTAAGTAAATAAAGACAACCACAATACGATTGGTGACCAAAAGCTAGTTAACCAAGTTTTTTTTAATTTAGACAGCGGAAGCATAAACGTAAAGTTCAAAACATAAGTTCGCACTTCATAAGGTTAAAGTCCAACACATAGGTTTAATAAGTTCATAATGTTTTAAACATTAAACACTGGACATAACCGTCCGCACACCACAACGACTCCTTCCTCGTGCAGGCTCCAAATGTTTAGCGACCTGTAAGGCATGTAACAACGAGTCAACAATAAAGTTGAGTGAATTCACAGTTGGTTGTTTAGTTATAGCATTCGTTTCGTAAATCATCTGTTCATTTTGAAAACCATGTATCGTATAAGTTTGCATCGCGGTCTTTCTGACATGTTTGCGAAGATTAGTGGGGGTTTCCCATGTGTTACTAGACCACGCGTATCGACTGCTATGAAAATATAAGAGGTGCCCTAAGTCAATGTCTATCAGCATTGACCCTTTGCCCATAGTCCATTAGTACACGCCCGTTCGACTGGCACGGTGTGAGGTTTGTTAAACCTAATAGCGCTATTAACTAATGACCCGCTCGCCATAGGCCTCGGCGATTAAGTCGATAATTGAGGGACTTAAAGTGATAGAGTTGATGGTCTTATGATCGTGTACGTAGGTTTTACGTACGTGCCCTTCAATCCGAGGACAGTAGTAAGTATGAGTGTACGTAGGTTTTACGTACGTGCCCTTCAATCCGAGGACAGTAAAAAGTAGTTTAATAGTAATGATAGTACAAGTAGTTATTCAATCCCATTCCCAACCCCTGGGAATCCCATGCCTTAGAAAGAGTGTGAACTCACCTCGGTTTGCTCAGTTAGATTCTCAATTATAGCTAACAGTAAAGGTCGGTCGGTCAATCACGTCCTAATATAATTTACCAGTTAGTCATTTAGTGGCTTTCAAATAGAACACAAAGTTTCTACACGTATCTATCACACAACATGCATCGTTTTAACGGTTTATGCCCATCTAAGTTTCCCATCCATTCCCCACTCAAAATCAAACATACGATAATGCACATAACATATATAACATGTTAGATCATTCACGGATAGCATACTCGACATTTAGACACACCAGTCACAACTTATCTCAATTCAGCATTTATATTCAAAACCGGCTGTTTTCGGACATTTTAATAAAATAGTTAAATTATTCCAAAAATTCCCAATTTTTTACAGGATGTCTTAAACGTTCCATATCTTATTGTGTAAAAATATCGGGGCCCAGTTCATTACCAATATTTTAAAAAAATTCATATTCCTGACAGAACTCAGATTTATGTATTTCTGACCACAGTCCACGGAACAATTTATTAAAAATTCATCGAGTGTCTGATTTACGAAATTCCAGTGGGGTAATTACAAATGCATCGGTTGTCATCTACTGTACAAATTTCATGGTCCGATTCATCACAAAACTCAGGTTATGACCGAAAGTATAACACCCATTTATTGCTGTCAAAATTCAGCTTAAGTTGCTGTTACAAATTAACACTTTAAAAATAGTAAACGGAGTCCAAAAGTTATGATTCCGGTGCCATTAGAACCGTATTTCATAATAACATATTTTAGATTCAAAATATCAGTTTTTCGTTGAATTTATGGCCTGTTTACAGCCTGATGAAATCGGCTGGAAATATGATTCAGCATGTTATTTATAGTTTAAATGTTACTATATTGTATCAACACATGTCCGAACAACGGATTTATTAAGAGTTCGACGATCAATCATCATATATGTATTATCCAACCCTAAACCAACAACATACCCATGACAACATCAACAAATAGCATTTCATATACAAGTAAACTTCATGTAACCTTTATGTTTATATTTTTAGTGTACTTGCATTTTAGTTGTAAACATAAGCATCAATCTACAATGTTAGCCATAATATAAGATGAACAAAGGTTAAACAAGAGCTTACTACTAGCTTATAGCTAGGGTAGAATCTATTGAGGAGGATGATGAGAAAAGATGAAGAACAAGCAAGACAAAGTCCTTCTTGAAGCTCCACAAGTAACAACCTTCTTGAATCACCTTCTAAGCTTAAAAGGAACTTGAAAATGGAGGATGATAATGTTGAAGGGGTGGTGATGTTGGCGGTTATGGTGTAACCGTGAGAGGGATAGAGAGTGAGTGAAGTAAGGGTAAATCTTGAAGTGGAGATATGTTGTAAGAGTGCCATACTTGTATCATCATGCTTCAAATAATATGGAGACTTACACAAGTAAAATCTAATAATTTAATACAATAAAATCAAATGGGAAGATGTGAAGTATGGTGGAATGATATGTGGGGTCCCTTGGGGACTAAAATCGGTTGGGGGGGGGGGGGGGCTTTGATGTAAAAATTTGCAAAAGATAGTTAGATTGTAAGTATTAGAATGATAGGTGTTAGTTAGTAACTTTTTAGCGGGTGTTATGGTAAACGGGGACCATAACTAGCCAAGAAATAATAACACAATGTGTTTGACAAATATTTGGCGTCCCGGGTAATGTCCGGTTGTTCGGTCGGATACTGTTCCGTTAAAGTGTTTAATTGTACCGTAAAGTGTCTTATTTATATATTTTTGTAACGAAATAAATTCCTAACATATAGGAAATATTCAGGACCATTTAGTTAGGTTTTCTGCATACTACCAGTATGTTAACACGCACATGTGAATATAACACAGAAATCAGAGAGCAGTTAAATATTTCCACACAGTCGTCAAGCGCTTTCATTATCAATAATAAATTGTACGGAATACATGGAATTTGAGGGTTATCACAATATATGCGGATTAGACACAAAAAAAAACACTCAACAAATGCCTACAATTTAAGGAACGTGTTTAGTGACGGCATTAGATTTCTAATTGATGGAGAAAAGGTCTAGTGGCAAGAAAAGCTGCTTTTAGGAGGTTGTCAAGTGTTTTCGCTCGACGATTTCATTCTTGGGTGGTTGGTTTGGCCCTTGTTCCTGTAACTCGAATCCTAGCCCGGTATATCCCATTTAAATTTTACACCCTAGTGAACCTTACGCCTTTTTTACTCTTTGATCGAGGTTCTCGGCATTGAAAAATCTTCGTAAACTAGATCACACGTGTATATGTTGACATTTAAGAGAAATACAGTCAAGAAACTTAAGGGCAATGGTGATATATATGTGGATTAGACACCAAAAACAACACTCAACAAATGACTACAATTTAAGGAATGTGTTTAGTGACGGCATCAGATTCCTAATTGATGGAGAAAGGTCTGGTGGCAAGAAAAGCTGCTTCGAGGAGGTTGTCAAGTGTTTTCGCTCGACGATTCCATTCTTGGGTGGTTGGCTTGGCTCTTGTTCTTGTAACTCAAATCCTAGCCCGATATATCCCATTTTAATTTTACACCCTAGTGAACCTTACGCCTTTTTTACTCTTTGATCGAGGTTCTCGGCATTGAAAAATCTTCATAAACTAAATCACACGTTTATATGTTGACATTTAAGAGATATACAGTCAAGAAAATCAAGGGCAATGGTGATATATATGCGGATTAGACACAAAAAAAACACTCAACAAATGGCTACAATTTAAGGAACGTATTTAGTGACGGCATCAGATTCCTATTTGATGGAGAAAGGTCTGGTGGCAAGAAAAGCTGCTTCTAGGAGGTTGTCAAGTGTTTTCGCTCGACGATTCCATTCTTGGGTGGTTGGTTTGGCCCTTGTTCCTGTAACTAGAATCCTAGCCCGGTATATCCCATTTTAATTTTACAACATTGAGAACCTTACGCCTTTTTTACTCTCTGATTGACGTTTTCGGCATTGAAAAATCATCGTAAACTAAATTACACGTGTATATGTTGACATTTAAGAGATATACAGTCAAGAAAATCAAGGGCAGTGGTGATATATATGCGGATTCGACACAAAAAAAAACACTCAACAAATGGCTACAATTTAAGGAATGTGTTTGGTAACGGCATCAGATTCCTAATTGACGGAGAAAGGTCTGGTGGCAAGAAAAAGTTGCTTCTAGGAGGTTGTCAAGTGTTTTCGCTCGACGATTCCATTCTTGGGTAGTTGGTTTGGCCCTTGTTCCTGTAACTCGAATCCTTGCCCAGTATATCCCATTTTAATTATACACCATTGTGAACCTTACACCTTTTTAATCTCTGATCGAGGATCTCGGCATTGAAAAATCTTCGTAAACTAAATCACACGTGTATTTGTTGACATTTAAGAAATATACAGTAAAGAAAATCAAAGGCAATGATGATATATATGCGGATTAGACACCAAAAAAAACACTCAACAAATGGCTACAATTTAAGGAATTTGTTTAGTGACGACATCAGATTCCTAATTGAAGAAGAAAGGTCTGGTGGCAAGAAAAGCAGCTTCTAGGAGGTTGTCAAGTATTTTCGCTCGACGATTCCATTCTTGGGTGGTTGGCTTGGCCCTTGTTCTTGTAACTCAAATCCTAGCCCAGTATATCCCATTTTAATTTTACACCCAAGTGAACCTTACGCCTTTTTTACTCTTTGATTGAGGTTCTCGGCATTGAAAAATATTCATAAACTAAATTACACGTGTATATGTTGACATTTAAGAGATATACAGTCAAGAAAATCCAGGGCAATGGTGATATATTTGCGGATTATTCACCAAAAAAAACACTCAACAAATGGCTATAATTTAAGGTATGTGTTTAGTGACGGCATCAGATTCCAAAATAAAGGAGAAAGGTCTGGTAGAAAGAAAAACTGCTTCTAGGATGTTGTCAAGTGTTTTCGCTCGACGATTCCATTCTTAGGTAGTTGGCTTGGCCCTTGTTCTTGTAACTCAAATCCTAACCCGGTATATCCCATTTTAATGTTACACCCTAGTGAACCTTACGCCTTTTTTAATATTTGATCGAGGTTCACGACATTGAAAAATCTTCGTAAACTAAATCACACGTGTATATTTTGACATTTAAGAGATATACAGTCAAGAAAATCAAGGGCAATGGTGATATATATGTGGATTAGACACCTAAAAAAAACACTCAACAAATGGCTACAATTTAAGGCATGTGTTTAGTGACGGCATCAGATTCCTAATTGATGGAGAAAGGACTGGTGGCAAGAAAAGCTGCTTCTAGGAGGTTGTCAAGTGTTTTTCGCTCGACTATTCCATTCTTGGGTGGTTGGCTTGGCCCTTGTTCTTGTAACTCAAATCCTAGCCCGGTATATCCATTTTAATTTTACACCCTAGTGAACCTTTCGCCTTTTTTATTCTTTGATCAAGGTTCTCGGTATTGAAAAATCATCATAAACTAAATCAGACGTGTATATGTTGATATTTAAGAGATATACAGTCAAGAAAATCAAGGGCAATGGTGATATATATGCGGATTAGACAAAAAAAACACTCAACAAATGGCTACAATTTAAGGATGTGTTTAGTGACGGCATCAGATTCCAAATTGATGGAGAAAGGTCAGGTGGCAAGAAAAGCTGCTTCTAGAAGGTTGTCAAGTGTTTTCGCTCGACGATTCCATTCTTGGGTGGTTGGTTTGGCCCTTGTTCCTGTAACTCGAATCTTAGCCCGGTATATCCCATTTTAACTTTACACCATTGTGAACCGTACGCCTTTTTTACTCTCTTATCGAGGTTCTCGGCATTGAAAAATATTCGTAAACTAAATCACACGTGTATATGTTGACATTTAGGAGATATACAGTCAATAAAATCAAGGGCAATGGTGATATATATGCGGATTAGACACCAAAAAAACACTAAACAAATGGTTACAATTTAAGGAATGTGTTTAGTGACGGCATCAGATTCCTAATTGATGGAGAAAGGTCTGGTGGCTTGAAAAACTGCTTCTAGAAGGTTGTCAAGTGTTTTCGCTCGACGATTCCATTCTTGGGTCGTTGGCTTAGACCTTGTTCTTGTCGCTCAAATCCTAGCCCGATATATCCCATTTTAATTTTACACCCAAGTGAACCTTACGCCTTTTTTACTCTTTTATCGAGGTTCTCGGCATTGAAAAATCTTCATAAACTAAATCACACGTTTATATGTTGACATTTAAAAGCTGTACAGTCAAGAAAATCAAGGGCAATGGTGATATATATGCGGATTAGGAACGAAAAAAACACTCAACAAATGGCTACAATTTAAGGAATGTGTTTAGTGACGGCATCAGATTCCTAATTGATGGAGAAAGGTCTGGTGGCAAGAAAAGCTGCTTCTAGGAGGTTGTCAAGTGTCTTCGCTCGATGATTCCATTCTTGGGTGGTTGGTTTGGCCCTTGTTCCTGTAACTAGAATCCTAGCCCGGTATATCCCATTTTAATTTTACAACATTGAGAACCTTACGCCTTTTTTACTCTCTGATTGACGTTCTCGGCATTGAAAAATCATCGTAAACTAAATTACACGTGTATATGTTGACATTTAAGAGATATACAGTCAAGAAAATCAAGGGCAGTGGTGATATATATGCGGATTCGACACAAAAAAAAAACACTCAACAAATGGCTACAATTTAAGGATTGTGTTTGGTAACGGCATCAGATTCCTAATTGACGGAGAAAGGTCTGGTGGCAAGAAAAAGTTGCTTCTAGGAGGTTGTCAAGTGTTTTCGCTCGACGATTCCATTCTTGGGTAGTTGGTTTGGCCCTTGTTCCTGTAACTCGAATCCTTGCCCGGTATATCCCATTTTAATTATACACCATTGTGAACCTTACACCTTTTTTAATCTCTGATCGAGGATCTCGGCATTGAAAAATCTTCGTAAACTAAATCACACGTGTATTTGTTGACATTTAAGAAATATACAGTAAAGAAAATCAAGGGCAATGATGATATATATGCGGATTAGACACCAAAAAAAACACTCAACAAATGGCTACAATTTAAGGAATTTGTTTAGTGACGACATCAGATTCCTAATTGAAGAAGAAAGGTCTGGTGGCAAGAAAAGCAGCTTCTAGGAGGTTGTCAAGTATTTTCGCTCGACGATTCCATTCTTGGGTGGTTGGCTTGGCCCTTGTTCTTGTAACTCAAATCCTAGCCCAGTATATCCCATTTTAATTTTACACCCTAGTGAACCTTACGCCTTTTTTACTCTTTGATTGAGGTTCTCGGCATTGAAAAATATTCATAAACTAAATTACACGTGTATATGTTGACATTTAAGAGATATACAGTCAAGAAAATCCAGGGCAATGGTGATATATTTGCGGATTATTCACAAAAAAAAAACACTCAACAAATGGCTATAATTTAAGGTATGTGTTTAGTGACGGCATCAGATTCCTAAATAAAGGAGAAAGGTCTGGTAGAAAGAAAAACTGCTTCTAGGATGTTGTCAAGTGTTTTCGCTCGACGATTCCATTCTTAGGTAGTTGGCTTGGCCCTTGTTCTTGTAACTCAAATCCTAACCCGGTATATCCCATTTTAATGTTACACCCTAGTGAACCTTACGCCTTTTTTACTATTTGATCGAGGTTCACGACATTGAAAAATCTTTGTAAACTAAATCACGTGTATATTTTGACATTTAAGAGATATACAGTCAAGAAAATCAAGGGCAATAGTGATATATATGTGTATTAGACACCTAAAAAAAACACTCAACAAATGGTTACAATTTAAGGCATGTGTTTAGTGACGGCATCAGATTCCTAATTGATGGAGAAAGGTCTGGTGGCAAGAAAAGCTGCTTCTAGGAGGTTGTCAAGTGTTTTCGCTCGACTATTCCATTATTGGGTGGTTGGCTTGGCCCTTGTTCTTGTAACTCAAATCCTAGCCCGGTATATCCATTTTAATTTTACACCCTAGTGAACCTTTCGCCTTTTTTATTCTTTGATCAAGGTTCTCGGTATTGAAAAATCATCGTAAACTAAATCAGACGTGTATATGTTGATATTTAAGAGATATACAGTCAAGAAAATCAAGGGCAATGGTGATATATATGCGGATTAGACAAAAAAAACACTCAACAAATGGCTACAATTTAAGGATATGTTTAGTGACGGCATCAGATTCCAAATTGATGGAGAAAGGTCTGGTGGCAAGAAAAGCTGCTTCTAGAAGGTTGTCAAGTGTTTTCGCTCGACGATTCCATTCTTGGGTGGTTGGTTTGGCCCTTGTTCCTGTAACTCGAATCTTAGCCCGGTATATCCCATTTTAACTTTACACCATTGTGAACCGTACGCCTTTTTTACTCTCTTATCGAGGTTCTCGGCATTGAAAAATATTCGTAAACTAAATCACACGTGTATATGTTGACATTTAGGAGATATACAGTCAATAAAATCAAGGGCAATGGTGATATATATGCGGATTAGACACCAAAAAAACACTAAACAAATGGTTACAATTTAAGGAATGTGTTTAGTGACGGCATCAGATTCCTAATTGATGGAGAAAGGTCTGGTGGCTTGAAAAACTGCTTCTAGAAGGTTGTCAAGTGTTTTCGCTCGACGATTCCATTCTTGGGTCGTTGGCTTGGCCCTTGTTCTTGTAGCTCAAATCCTAGCCCGATATATCCCATTTTAATTTTACACCCTAGTGAACCTTACGCCTTTTTTACTCTTTGATCGAGGTTCTCGGCATTGAAAAATCTTTATAAACTAAATCACACGTTTATATGTTGACATTTAAAAGCTATACAGTCAAGAAAATCAAGGGCAATGGTGATATATATGCGGATTAGGAACGAAAAAAACACTCAACAAATGGCTACAATTTAAGGAATGTGTTTAGTGACGGCATCAGATTCCTAATTGATGGAGAAAGGTCTGGTGGCAAGAAAAGCTGCTTCTAGGAGGTTGTCAAGTGTCTTCGCTCGACGATTCCATTCTTGGGTGATTGGTTTGTCCCTTGTTCCTGTAACTCGAATCCTAGTCCGGTATATCCCATTTTAATTTTACACCATTGTGAACCTTACGCCTTTTTTACTCTCTGGTCGAGGTTCTCGGCATTGAAAAATCTTCCTAAACAAAATCCCACATGTATATGTTGACGTTTAAGAGATATACAGTCAAGAAAATCAAGGGCAATGGTGATATATATGCGGATTAGACACGGAAAGAAAAACACTCAACAAATGGCTACAATTTAAGGAATGTGTTTAGTGACGGGATCAGATTCCTAATTGATGGAGAAAGGTCTGGTGTCAAGAAAACCTGCTTCTAGGAGGTTGTCAAGTGTTTTCGCTCGACGATTCCATTCTTGGGTGGTTGGTTTGGCCCTTGTTCCTGTAACTCGAATCCTAGCCCGGTATATCCCATTTTAATTTACACCATTGTGAACCTTACGCGTTTCTTACTCTCTGATCGAGGTTCTCGGCATTGAAAAATCTTCGTAAACTAAATCACACGTGTATATGTTGACATTTGAGAGATATACAGTCAAGAAAATCAAGGGCAATGGTGATATATATGTGGATTAGACACCAAAAAAAAAAACACTCAACAAATGGCTATAATTTAAGGTATGTGTTTAGTGACGGCATCAGATTCCTAATTAAAGGAGAAAGGTCTGGTAGCAAGAAAACTGCTTCTAGGAGGTTGTCAAGTGTTTTCGCCCGACGATTCCATTCTTGGGTAGTTGGCTTGGCCCATGTTCTTGTAACTCAAATCATAACCCGGTATATCCCATTTTAATTTTACACCCTAGTGAACCTTACGCCTTTTTTACTATTTGATCGAGGTTCACGACATTGAAAAATCTTCGTAAACTAAATCACACGTGTATATGTTGACATTTAAGAGATATACAGTCAAGAAAATCAAGGGCAATGGTGATATATATGCCGATTAGACACAAAAAAAAACACTTAACAAATGGCTACAATTTAAGGAATGTGTTTGGTTAAGGCATCAGATTCCTAATTGATGGAGAAAGGTCTGGTGGTAAGAAAAAGCTGCTTCTAGGAGGTTGCCAAGTGTTTTCGCTCGACGATTCCATTCTGGGGTAGTTGGTTTGGCCCTTGTTCCTGTAACTCGAATCCTTGCCCGGAATATCCCATTTTAATTATACACCATTGTGAACCTTACACCTTCTTTACTCTCTGATCGAGGTTCTCGGCATTGAAAAATCTTCGTAAACCAAATCACACGTGTATATGCTGACATTTAAAAGATATACAGTCAAGAAAATCAAGGGCATTGGTGATATATATGCGGATTAGACACAAAAAAAAACACTCAACAAATGGCTACAATTTAAGGAATGTGTTTAGTGACTGCATCAGATTCCTAATTGAAGGAGTAACGTCTGGTGGCAAGAAAAGCTGCTTCTAGGAGGTTGTCAAGTGTTTTCGCTCGACGATTCTATTCTTGGGTGGTTGGCTTGGCCCTTGTTCTTGTAACTCAAATCCTAGCCCAGTATATCCCATTTTAATTTTACACCCTAGTGAACCTTACGCCTTTTTTACTCTTTGATCGAGGTTCTCGGCACTGAAAAATATTCGTAAACTAAATCACACATGTATATGTTGACATTTAATAGATATACAGTCAAGAAAATCAAGGGCAATGGTGATATATATGCGGATTAGACACCAAAAAAACACTCAACAAATTGTTACAATTTTAGGAATGTGTTTAGTGGCAGCATGAGATTCCTAATTGATGGAGAAAGGTCTGGTGGCAAGAAAAGCTGCTTCTCGAAGGTTGTCAAGTGTTTTCGCTCGACGATTCCATTCTTGGGTGGTTGTCTTGGCCCTTGTTCTTGTAACTCAAATCCTAGCCCGATATATCCCATTTTAATTTTACACCCTAGTGAACCTTACTCCGTTTTTACTCTTTGATCGAGGTTCTCGGCATTGAAAAATCTTCATAAACTAAATCACACGTTTATATGTTGACATTTAAAAGCTATACAGTCAAGAAAATCAAGGGCAATTGTGATATATACGCGGATTAGGAACGAAAAAAACACTCAATAAATGGCTACGATTTAAGGAATGTGTTTAGTGGCGGCATCAGATTCCTAATTGATGGAGAAAGGTCTGGTGTCAAGAAAAAGTTGCCTCTAGGAAGTTGTCAAGTGTTTTCGCTCGACGATTCCATTCTTGTGTGGTTGGTTTGGCCCTTGTTCCTGTAACACGAATCCTAGCCCGGTATATCCCATTTTATTTTTACACCATTGAGAACCTTACGCCTTTTTTACTCTCTGATCGAGGTTCTCGGCATTGAAAAATCATCGTAAACTAAATCACACGTGTATATGTTGACATTTAAGAGATATACAGTCAAGAAAATCAAGGGCAATGGTGATATATATGCGGATTAGACACAAAAAAAACACTCAACAAATGGCAACAATTTAAGAAATATGTTTGGTGACGGCATCAGATTCCTTATTGATGGAGAAAGGTCTGGTGTCAAGAAAAAGTTGCTTTTAGGAGGTTGTCAAGTGTTTTCGCTCGACGATTCCATTCTTGGGTAGTTGGTTTGGCCCTTGTTCCTGTAACTCGAATCCTAGCCCGGTATATCCCATTTTAATTATACACCATTATGAACCTTACACCTTTTTTGCTCTCTGATCGAGGTTCTCGGCATTGAAAAATCTTCGTAAACTAAATCACACGTGTATATGTTGACATTTAAGAGATATACAGTCAAGAAAATCAAGGGCAATGGTGATATATATGTGGATTAGACACCAAAAAAAAACACTCAACAAATGGCTATAATTTAAGGTATGTGTTTAGTGACGGCATCATATTCCTAATAAAAGGAGAAAGGTCTGGTAGCAAGAAAAACTGCTTCTAGGAGGTTCTCAAGTGTTTTCGCTCGACGATTCCATTCTTGGGTAGTTGGCTTGGCCCTTGTTCTTGTAACTCAAATCCTAACCCGGTATATCCCATTTTAATTTTACACCCTAGTGAACCTTACGCCTTTTTTACTCTTTGATCGAGGTTCACGGCATTGAAAAATCTTTGTAAACTAAATCACACGTGTATATGTTGACATTTAACAGATATACAGTCAAGAAAATCAAGGGCAATGGTGATATATATGTGGATTAGACACCTAAAAAAACACTCAACAAATGGCTACAATTTAAGGCATGTGTTGAGTGACGGCATCAGATTCCTAATTGATGGAGAAAGGTCTGGTGGCATGAAAAGCTGCTTCTAGGAGGTTGTCAAGTGTTTTCGCTCGACGATTCCATTCTTGGGTGGTTGGCTTGGTCCTTGTTCTTGTAACTCAAATCCTAGCCCGGTATATACATTTTAATTTTACACCCTAGTGAACCTTACGCCTTTTTTACTCTTTGATCGAGGTTCTCGGTATTGAAAAATCTTCGTAAACTAAATCACACGTGTATATGTTGACATTTAAGAGATATACAGTCAAGAAAATCAAGGTCAATGGTGATATATATGCGGATTAGACACCAAAAAAAACACTCAACAAATGGCTACAATTTAAGGAATGTGTTTAGTGACGGCATCAGATTCCGAATTGATGGAGAAAGGTCTGGTGGCAAGAAAAGCTGCTTCTAGGAGGTTGTCAAGTGTTTTCGCTCGACGATTCCATTCTTGGGTGGTTGGTTTGGCCCTTGTTCCTGTAACTCGAATCCTAGCCCGGTATATCCCATTTTAATTTTTCACCATTGAGAACCTTACGCCTTTTTTACTCTCTGATCGAGGTTCTCGGCATTGAAAAATCATCGTAAACTAAATCACACGTGTATATGTTGACATTTAAGAGATATACAGTCAAGAAAATCAAGGGCAATGGTGATATATATGCCGATTATACACAAAAAAAAAACACTTAACAAATGGCTACAATTTAAGGAATGTGTTTGGTGAAGGCATCAGATTCCTAATTGATGGAGAAAGGTCTGGTGGCAAGAAAAAGCTGCTTCTAGGAGGTTGTCAAGTGTTTTCGCTCGACGATTCCATTCTTGTGTAGTTGGTTTGGCCCTTGTTCCTGTAACTCGAATCCTTGCCCGGTATATCCCATTTTAATTATACACCATTGTGAACCTTACACCTTTTTTACTCTCTGATCGAGGTTCTCGGCATTGAAAATCTTCGTAAACAAAATCACTCGTGTATATGCTGACATTTAAAAGATATACAGTCATGAAAATCAAGGGCAATGGTGATATATATGCGGATTAGACACTAAAAAAAACACTCAACAAATGGCTACAATTTAAGGAATGTGTTTAGTGACTGCATCAGATTCCTAATTGAAGGAGAAAGGTCTGGTGGCAAGAAAAGCTGCTTCTAGGAGGTTGTCAAGTGTTTTCGCTCGACAATTCCATTCTTGGGTGGTTGGCTTGGCCCTTGTTCTTGTAACTCAAATCCTAGCCCAGTATATCCCATTTTAATTTTACACTCTAGTGAACCTTACGCCTGTTTGACTCTTTGATCGAGGTTCTCGGCATTGAAAAATATTCGTAAACTAAATCACACATGTATATGTTGACATTTAAGAGATATACAGTCAAGAAAATCAAGGGCAATGGTGATATATATGCGGATTAGACACCAAAAAAAACACTCAACAAATGGCTACAATTTAAGGAATGTGTTTAGTGATGGCATCAGATTCCTAATTGATGGAGAAAGGTCTGGTGGCAAGAAAAGCTCCTTCTAGGAGGTTGTCAAGTGTTTTCGCTCGACGATTCCATTCTTGGGTGGCTGGTTTGGCCCTTGTTCCAGTAACTCGAATCCTAGTCCGGTATATCCCATTTTAATTTTACACCATTGTCAACCTTACGCCTTTTTTACACTCTGATCGAGGTTCTCGGCATTGAAAAATCTTCGTAAACTAAATCACACATATATATGTTTACATTTAAGAGATATACAGTCGAGAAAATCAAGGGCAATGGTGATATATATGCGGATTAGACACCAAAAAAAACACTCAACAAATGGCTACAATTTATGGAATATGTTTAGTGACGGCATCGGATTCCTAATTGACGGAGAAAGGTCTGGTGGCAAGAAAAGCTGCTTCTAGGAGGTTATCAAGTGTTTTAGCTCGACGATTCCATTCTTGGGTTGTTGGTTTGGAACTTGTTCCAGTAACTCGAATCCTAGCCCCGTATATCCCATTTTAACTTTACACCATTGTGAACCATACGCCTTTTTTACTCTCTGATCGAGGTTCTCGGCATTGAAAAATCTTCGTAAACTAAATCACACGTGTATATGTTGTCATTTAAGAGATATACAGTCAAGAAAATCAAGGGCAATGGTGATATATATGCGGATTAGACACCAAAAAACACTCAACAAATGGCTACAATTTAAGGAATGTGTTTAGTGATGGCATAAGATTCCTAATTGATGGAGAAAGGTCTGGTGGCAAGAAAAGCTGCTTCTAGGAGGTTGTCAAGTCTTTTCGCTCGACGATTCCATTCTTGGGTGGTTGGTTTGGCCCTTGTTCCTGTAACTCAAATCCTACCACGGTATATCTCATTTTAATTTTACAACATTGTGAACCTTACGCCTTTTTTATTCTCTGATCGAGGTACTCGGCATTGAAAAATCTTCAAAACTATATCACACGTGTATATGTTGATATTTAAGAGATATACAGTTAAGAAAATCAAGGGCAATGGTGATATATATGCGGATTAGGCACGGAAAAAACACTAAACAAATGGCTACAATTTAAGGAATGTGTTTAGTGACGGCATCAGATTCCTAATCGATGGAGAAAGGTCTGGTGGCAAGAAAAGGTGCTTCTAGGGGGTTAAGTGTTTTAGCTCGACGATTCCATTCTTGGGTGATTGGTTTGTCCCTTGTTCCTGTAACTCGAATCCTAGCCTGGTATATCCCTTTTTAATTTTACACCATTGTGAACCTTACGCCTTTTTTACTCTCTGGTCGAGGTTCTCGGCATTGAAAAATCTTCGTAAACTAAACCTCACGTGTATGTGTATATGCTGACATTTAAGAGATATACAGTCAAGAAAATCAAGGGCAATGGTGATATATATGCGGATTAGACATGAAAAGAAAAACACTCAACAAATGGCTACAATTTAAGGAATGTGTTTAGTGACGGCATCAGATTCCTAATTGATGGAGAAAGGTCTGGTGTCAAGAAAACCTGCTTCTAGGAGGTTGTCAGGTGTTTTCGCTCGACGATTCCATTCTCGGGTGGTTGGTTTGGCCCTTGTTCATGTAACTCGAATCCTTGCCCCGTATATCCCATTTTAATTTTATACCATTGTGAACCTTACGCCTTTTTTACTCTCTGATCGAGATTCTCGGCATTGAAAAATCTTCGTAAACAAAATCACACGTGTATATGTTGACATTTAAGAGATATACAGTTAAAAAATCAAGGACAATGGTGATATATATGCGGATTAGACACCAAAAAAACACTCAACAAATCGCTACAATTTAAGGAATGTGTTTATAGACGGCATCAGATTCCTAATTGATGGATAAAGGTCTGGTGGCAAGAAAAGCTGCTTCTAGTAGTTTTCAAGTGTTTTCGCTCAACAATTCCATTCTTCGGTGGTAGGTTTTGCCCTTGTTCCTGTAACTCGAATCCTAGCCCAGTATATCCCATTTTAATTTTACACCATTATGAACCTTACGCCTTTTTTACTCTCTGATCGAGGTTCTCGGCATTGAAAATTTTTCGTAAACTAAATCACACGTGTATATGTTGATATTTAAGAGATATACAGTCAAGAAAATCAAGGGCAATGGTGATATATATGCGGATTAGACACAAAAAAAAACACTCAACAAATGGCAACAATTTAAGAAACGTGTTTAGTGACGGCATCAGATTCCTAATTGATGGAGAAATGTCTGGTGGCAAGAAAAGATACTTCTAGGAGGTTATCAAGTGTTTTCGCTAGACGATTCCATTCTTGGGTGGTTGGTTTGGCACTTGTTCCTGTAACTCGAATCCTAGCCCGGTATATCCTTTTTTACTCACTGATCAAGGTTCTTGGCATTGAAAAATCTTCGTAAACTAAATCACACATGTATATGTTGACATTTAAGAGATATACAGTCAAGAAAATCATGGACAATGGTGATATATATGCGGATTAGATACATAAAAAAACACTCAACAAATGGCTACAATTTAAGGAATGTGTTTAGCGATGGCATCAGATTCCTAATTGATGGAGAAAGGTCTGGTGGCAAGAAAAGCTCCTTCTAGGAGGTTGTCAAGTGTTTTCTTTCGAAGATTCCATTCTTGGGTGGTTGGTTTGGCCCTTGTTCTAGTAACTCGAATCCTAGCCTGGTATATCCCATTTTAATTTTACACCATTGTGAACCTTACGCCTTTTTTACTCTCTGATCGAGGTTCTCGGCATTGAAAAATCTTCGTAAACTAAATCACACATGTATATGTTGACATTTAAGAGATATACAGTCAAGAAAATCATGGACAATGGTGATATATATGCGGATTAGATACATAAAAAAACACTCAACAAATGGCTACAATTTAAGGAATGTGTTTAGCGATGGCATCAGATTCCTAATTGATGGAGAAAGGTCTAGTGGCAAGAAAAGCTCCTTCTAGGAGGTTGTCAAGTGTTTTCTTTCGAAGATTCCATTCTTGGGTGGTTGGTTTGGCCCTTGTTCTAGTAACTCGAATCCTAGCCTGGTATATCCCATTTTAATTTTACACAATTGTGAACCTTACGCCTTTTTTACACTCTGATCGAGGTTCTCGGCATTGAAAAATCTTCGTAAACTAAATCACACCTGTATATGTTGACATTTAAGAGATATACAGTCGAGAAAATCAAGGGCAATGGTGATATTTATGCGGATTAGACACCAAAAAAACACTCAACAAATGGCTACAATTTAAGGAATATGTTTAGTGACGGCATCAGATTCCTTATTGATGGAGAAAGGTCTGGTGGCAAGAAAAAGCTGCTTCTAGGAGGTTGTCAAGTATTTTCGCTCGATGATTCCATTCTTGGGTGGTTGGTTTGGCACTTGTTCTTGTAACTCGAATCCTAGCCCGGTATATCCCATTTTAGTTTTACACCATTGTGAACCTTATGCCCTTTTTACACTCTGATTGAGGTTCTCGGCGTTGAAAAATCTTCGTAAACTAAATCACACGTGTATATGTTGACATTTAAGAGATATACAGTTAAGAAAATCAAGGGCAATGGTGATATATATGTGGATTAGACACCAAAGAAAACACTCAACAAATGGCTACAATTTATGGAATGTGTTTAGTGACGGCATCTAATTCCTAATTGATGGAGAAATGTCTGGTGGCAAGAAAAGCTGCTTCTAGGAGGTTGTCAAGTGTTTTCGCTCGATGATTCCATTCTTGGGTGGTTGGTTTGGCACTTGTTCTTGTAACTCGAATCCTAGCCCGGTATATCCCATTTTAGTTTTACACCATTGTGAACCTTATGCCTTTTTTACACTCTGATTGAGGTTCTCGGCATTGAAAAATCTTCGTAAACTAAATCACACCTGTATATGTTGACATTTAAGAGATATACAGTCGAGAAAATCAAGGGCAATGGTGATATTTATGCGGATTAGACACCAAAAAAACACTCAACAAATGGCTACAATTTAAGGAATATGTTTAGTGACGGCATCAGATTCCTTATTGATGGAGAAAGGTCTGGTGGCAAGAAAAAGCTGCTTCTAGGAGGTTGTCAAGTATTTTCGCTCGATGATTCCATTCTTGGGTGGTTGGTTTGGCACTTGTTCTTGTAACTCGAATCCTAGCCCGGTATATCCCATTTTTGTTTTACACCATTGTGAACCTTATGCCTTTTTTACACTCTGATTGAGGTTCTCGGCATTGAAAAATCTTCGTAAACTAAATCACACGTGTATATGTTGACATTTAAGAGATATACAGTTAAGTAAATCAAGGGCAATGGTGATATATATGTGGATTAGACACCAAAGAAAACACTCAACAAATGGCTACAATTTATGGAATGTGTTTAGTGACGGCATATAATTCCTAATTGATGGAGAAATGTCTGGTGGCAAGAAAAGCTGCTTCTAGGAGGTTGTCAAGTGTTTTCGCTCGACGATTCGATTCAAGGGTGGTTGGTTTGGCCCTTGTTCCTGTAACTCGAATCCTAGCCCGGTATATCCCATTTTAATTTTACACCATTGTTAACCTTACACCTTTTTTACTCTCTGATCGAGGTTCTCGGCAATGAAAAATCTTCTTAAACTAAAGCACACGTGTATATGTTGACATTTAAGAGATATACAGTCAAGAAAATCAAGGGCAATGGTGATATATATGCGGATTAGAGACCAAAAAAAACACTCAACAAATAGCTACAATTTAAGGAATGTGTTTAGTGATGGCATAAGATTCCTAATTGGTGGAGAAAGGTCTAGTGGCAAGAAAAGCTGCTTCTAGGAGGTTGTCAAGTGTTTTCGCTCTACGATTCCATTCTTGGGTTGTTGGTTTAGCCCTTGTTCCTATAACTCGAATCCTATCCCGGTATATCCCATTTTAATTTTACACCATTGTGAACCATACGCCTTTTTTACTCTCTGATCAAGGTTCTCGGCATTGAAAAATCTTCGTAAACTAAATGACACGTTTATATGTTGACATTTAAGAGATATACAGTCAAGAAAATCAAGGGCAATGGTGATATATATGCGGATTAGACACCATAAAAAACTCTCAACAAATAGCTATAATTTAAGGAACGTGTTTAGTGAAGGCATCAGATTCCTAATTGATGGAGAAAGGTCTGGTGGCAAGAAAAGCTGCTTCTAGGAGGTTGTCAAGTTTTTTCGCTCGACGGTTTGGCCCTTGTTCCTGTAACTCGAATCCTTACCCGGTATATCCCATTTAATTTTACCCCATTGTGAACCTTACGCCTTTTTTACTCTCTGATCGAGGTTCTCGGCATTGAAATATCTTTGTAAACTAAATCACACGTGTATATGTTGACTTTTAAGAGATATACAGTCAAGAAAATCAAGGGAAATGATGATATATATGCGGATTAGACACCAAAAAGAAAACACTAAACAAATGGCTACAATTTAAGGAATGTGTTTATTAACGGCATCAGATTCCTAATTGATGGAGAAAGGTTTGGTGGCAAGAAAAGCTGCTTCTAGGAGGTTGTCAAGTGTTTTCGCTCGACGATTCCATTCTTGGGTGGTTGGTTTGGCCCTTCTTCCTGTAACTCAAATCCTAGCCCGGTATATCCCATTTTAATTTTACACCATTGTGAACCTTACGCCTTTTTTACTCTCTGATCGAGGTTCTCGGCATTGAAAAATCTTCGTAAACTAAATCACACGTGTATATGTAGACATTTAAAAGATATACAGTCAAGAAAATCAAGGGCAATGCTGATATATATGCGGTTTAGACACCCCAAAAAAACACTCAACAAATGGCTACAATTCAAGGAATGTGTTTAGTGACGGCATCAGATTCCTAATTGATGGAGAAAGGTCTGGTGGCAAGAAAAGCTGCTTCTAGGAGGTTGTCAAGTGTTTTCGCTAGACGATTCCATTCTTGGGTGGTTGGTTTGGCCCTCGTTCCTGTAGCTTGAATCCTAGCCCGGTATATCCCATTTTAATTTTACACCATTGTGAACCTTACGCCTTTTTTACTCTCTAATCGATGTTCTCGGCATTGAAAAATCTTTGTAAACTAAATAACACGTGTATATGTTGACATTTAAGAGATATACAGTCAAGAAAATCAAGGGCAATGATTATATATATGCGGATTAGACACCAAAAAGAAAACACTAAACAAATGGCTACAATTTAAGGAATGTGTTTAGTGACGGCATTAGATTCCTAATTGATGGAGAAAGGTCTGGTGGCAAGAAAAGCTGCTTCTAGGAGGTTGTCAAGTGTTTTCGCTCGACGATTCCATTCTTGGGTGGTTGGTTTGGCCCTTCTTCCTGTAACTCGAATCCTAGCCCGGTATATCCCATTTTAACTTTACACCATTGTGAACCTTACGCCTTTTTTACTCTCTGATCGAGGTTCTCGGCATTGAAAAATCTTCGTAAACTAAATCACACGTGTATATGTTGACATTTAAGAGATATACAGTCAAGAAAATCAAGGGCAATGGTAATATATATGCGGATTAGACACCAAAAAGAAAACACTCAACAAATGGTTACAATTCAAGGAATGTGTTTAGTGACGGCATCAGATTCCTAATTGATGGAGAAAGGTCTGGAGGTAAGAAAAGCTGCTTCTAGAAGGTTGTCAAGTGTTTTCGCTAGACGATTCCATTCTTGGGTGGTTGGTTTGGCCCTTGTTCCTGTAACTCGAATCCTAGCCCGGTATGTCCCATTTTAATTTTACACCATTGTGAACCTTACGCCTCTTTTACTCTCTGATCGAGGTTCTCGGCATTGAAAAATTTTTGTAAACTAAATCACACGTGTATATGTTGACATTTAAGAGATATACAGTCAAGAAAATCAAGGGCAATGGTGATATATATGCGGATTAGACACCAAAAAGAAATCACTAAACAAATGGCTACAATTTAAGGAATGTGTTTAGTGACGGCATCAGATTCCTAATTGATGGAGAAAGGTCTGGTGGCAAGAAAAGCTGCTTCTAGGAGGTTGTCAAGTGTTTTCGCTCGACGATTCCATTCTTGGGTTGTTGGTTTGGCCCTTGTTCCTGTAACTCGAATCCTAGCCCATTATATCCCATTTTAATTTTACACCATTGTGAACCTTACGTCTTTTTTACTCTCTGATCGAGGTTCTCGGCATTGAAAAATCTTCGTAAACTAAATCACACGTGTATATGTTGACATTTAAGAGATATACAGTCAAGAAAATCAAGGGAAATGGTTATATATACGCGGATTAGACACCAAAAAGAAAACACTCAACAAATGGCTACAATTCAAGGAATGTGTTTAGTGACGGCATCAGATTCCTAATTGATGGAGAAAGGTCTGGTGGCAAGAAAAGCTGCTTCTAGGAGGTTGTCAAGTGTTTTCGCTAGACGATTCCATTCTTGGGTGGTTGGTTTGTCCCTTGTTCCTGTAGCTTGAATCCTAGCCCGGCATATCCCATTTTAATTTTACACCATTGTGAACCTTACGCCTTTTTTACTCTCTGATCGAGGTTCTCGGCATTGAAAAATCTTCGTAAACTAAATCACACGTGTATATGTTGACATTTAAGAGATATACAGTCAAGAAAATAAAGGGCAATGGTGATATATATGCGGATTAGACACCAAAAAGAAAACACTAAACAAATGGCTACAATTTAAGGAATGTGTTTAGTGACGGCATCAGATTCCTAATTGATGGAGAAAGGTCTGGTGGCAAGAAAAGCTGCTTCTAGGAGGTTGTCAAGTGTTTTCGCTCCACGATTCCATTCTTGAGTGTTTGGTTTTGCCCTTCTTCCTGTAACTCGAATCCTAGCCTGGTATATACCATTTTAATTTTACACCATTGTGAACCTTACGCCTTTTTTACTCTCTGATCGAGGTTCTCGGCATTGAAAAATCTTCGTAAACTAAATCACACGTGTATATGTTGACATTTAAGAGATATACAGTCAAGAAAATCAAGGGCAATGGTGATATATATGCGGATTAGACACCAAAAAGAAAACACTCAACAAAAGGCTACAATTCAAGGAATGTGTTTAGTGACGGCATCAGATTCCTAATTGATGGAGAAAGGTCTGGTGGTAAGAAAAGCTGCTTCTAGAAGGTTGTCAAGTGTTTTCGCTAGAAGATTCCATTCTTGGGTGGTTGGTTTGGCCCTTGTTCCTGTAACTCGAATCCTAGCCCGGTATATCCCATTTTAATTTTACACCATTGTGAACCTTACGCCTTTTTTACTCTCTGATCGAGGTTCTCGGCATTGAAAAATCTTTGTAAACTAAATCACACGTGTATATGTTGACATTTAAGAGATATACAGTCAAGAAAATCAAGGGCAATGGTGATATATATGCGGATTAGACACCAAAGAGAAAACACTAAACAAATGGCTACAATTTAAGGAATGTGTTTAGTGACGACATCAGATTCCTAATTGATGGAGAAAGGTCTGGTGGCAAGAAAAGCTGATTCTAGGAGGTTGTCAAGTGTTTTCGCTCGACGATTCCATTCTTGGGTTGTTGGTTTGGCCCTTCTTCCTGTAACTCGAATCCTAGCCCGGTATATCTCATTTTAGTTTTACACCATTGTGAACCTTACGCCTTTTTTACTCTCTGATCGAGGTTCTCGGCATTGAAAAATCTTTGTAAACTAAATCACACGTGTATATGTTGACATTTAAGAGATACACAGTCAAGAAAATCAAGGGCAATGGTGATATATATGCGGATTAGACACCAAAAAGAAAACACTAAACAAATGGCTACAATTTAAGGAATGTGTTTAGTGACGGCATCAGATTCCTAATTGATGGAGAAAGGTCTGGTGGCAAGAAAAGCTGCTTCTAGGAGGTTGTCAAGTGTTTTTGCTCGACGATTCCATTCTTGGGTTGTTGGTTTGGCCCTTGTTCCTGTAACTCGAATCCTAGCCCATTATATCCCATTTTAATTTTACACCATTGTGAACCTTACGTCTTTTTTACTCTCTGATCGAGGTTCTCGGCATTGTAAAATCTTCGTAAACTAAATCACACGTGTATATGTTGACATTGAAGAGATATACAGTCAAGAAAATCAGGGGAAATGGTTATATATACGCGGATTAGACACCAAAAAGAAAACACTCAACAAATGGCTACAATTCAAGGAATGTGTTTAGTGACGGCATCAGATTCCTAATTGATGGAGAAAGGTCTGGTGGCAAGAAAAGCTGCTTCTAGGAGGTTGTCAAGTGTTTTCGCTCGACGATTCCATTCTTGGGTTGTTGATTTGGCCCTTCTTCCTGTAACTCGAATCCTAGCCCGGTATATCCCATTTTAATTTTACACCATTGTGAACCTTACGCCTTTTTTACTCTCTGATCGAGGTTCTCGGCATTGAAAAATCTTTGTAAACTAAATCACACGTGTATATGTTGACATTTAAGAGATATACAGTCAAGAAAATCAAGGGCAATGGTGATATATATGCGGATTAGACACCAAAAAGAAAACACTAAACAAATGGCAACAATTTAAGGAATGTGTTTAGTGACGGCATCAGATTCCTAATTGATGGAGAAAGGTCTGGTGGCAAGAAAATCTGCTTCTAGGAGGTTGTCAAGTGTTTTCGCTCGACGATTCAATTCTTGAGTGGTTGGTTTTGCCCTTCTTCCTGTAACTCGAATCCTAGCCCGGTATATCCCATTTTAATTTTACACCATTGTGAACCTTACGCCTTTTTTACTCTCTGATCGAGGTTCTCGGCATTGAAAAATCTTTGTAAACTAAATCACACGTGTATATGTTGACATTTAAGAGATACACAGTCAAGAAAATCAAGGGCAATGGTGATATATATGCGGATTAGACACCAAAAAGAAAACACTAAACAAATGGCTACAATTTAAGGAATGTGTTTAGTGACGGCATCAGATTCCTAATTGATGGAGAAAGGTCTGGTGGCAAGAAAAGCTGCTTCTAGGAGGTTGTCAAGTGTTTTTGCTCGACGATTCCATTCTTGGGTTGATGGTTTGGCCCTTTTTCCTGTAACTCGAATCCTAGCCCATTATATCCCATTTTAATTTTACACCATTGTGAACCTTACGTCTTTTTTACTCTCTGATCGAGGTTCTCGGCATTGAAAAATCTTCGTAAACTAAATCACACATGTATATGTTGACATTTAAGAGATATACAGTCAAGAAAATCAGGGGAAATGGTTATATATACGCGGATTAGACACCAAAAAGAAAACACTCAAAAAATGGCTACAATTCAAGGAATGTGTTTAGTGACGGCATCAGATTCCTAATTGATGGAGAAAGGTCTGGTGGCAAGAAAAGCTGCTTCTAGGAGGTTGTCAAGTGTTTTCGCTCGACGATTCCATTCTTGGGTTGTTGATTTGGCCCTTCTTCCTGTAACTCGAATCCTAGCCCGGTATATCCCATTTTAATTTTACACCATTGTGAACCTTACGCCTTTTTTACTCTCTGATCGAGGTTTTCGGCATTGAAAAATCTTTGTAAACTAAATCACACGTGTATATGTTGACATTTAAGAGATATACAGTCAAGAAAATCAAGGGCAATGGTGATATATATGCGGATTAGACACCAAAAAGAAAACACTAAACAAATGGCTACAATTTAAGGAATGTGTTTAGTGACGGCATCAGATTCCTAATTGATGGAGAAAGGTCTGGTGGCAAGAAAAGCTGCTTCTAGGAGGTTGTCAAGTGTTTTCGCTCGACGATTCCATTCTTGAGTGGTTGGTTTTGCCCTTCTTCCTGTAACTCGAATCCTAGCCCGGTATATCCCATTTTAATTTTACACCATTGTGAACCTTACGCCTTTTTTACTCTCTGATCGAGGTTCTCGGCATTGAAAAATTTTCGTAAACTAAATCACACGTGTATATGTTGACATTTAAGAGATATACAGTCAAGAAAATCAAGGGCAATGGTGATATATATGCGGATTAGACACCAAAAAGAAAACACTCAACAAATGGCTACAATTCAAGGAATGTGTTTAGTGACGACATCAGATTCCTAATTGATGGAGAAAGGTCTGGTGGCAAGAAAAGCTGCTTCTAGGAGGTTATCAAGTGTTTTCGCTCGACAATTCCATTCTTGGGTTGTTGATTTGGCCCTTCTTCCTGTAACTCGAATCCTAGCCCGGTATATCCCATTTTAATTTTACACCATTGTGAACCTTACGCCTTTTTTACTCTCTGATCGAGGTTCTCGGCATTAAAAAATCTTTGTAAACTAAATCACATGTGTATATGTTGACATTTAAGAGATATACAGTCAAGAAAATCAAGGGCAATGGTGATATATATGCGGATTAGACACCAAAAAGAAAACACTAAACAAATGGCTACAATATAAGGAATGTGTTTAGTGACGGCATCAGATTCCTAATTGATGGAGAAAGGTCTGGTGGCAAGAAAAGCTGCTTCTAGGAGGTTGTCAAGTGTTTTCGCTCGACGATTCCATTCTTGGGTGGTTGGTTTGGCCCTTGTTCCTGTAACTCGAATCCTAGCCCGGTATATCCCATTTTAATTTTACACCATTGTGAACCTTACGCCTTTTTTACTCTCTGATCGAGGTTCTCGGCATTGAAAAATCTTTGTAAACTAAATCACACGTGTATATGTTGACATTTAAGAGATACACAGTCAAGAAAATCAAGGGCAATGGTGATATATATGCGGATTAGACACCAAAAAGAAAACACTAAACAAATGGCTACAATTTAAGGAATGTGTTTAGTGACGGCATCAGATTCCTAATTGATGGAGAAAGGTCTGGTGGCAAGAAAAGCTGCTTCTAGGAGGTTGTCAAGTGTTTTTGCTCGACGATTCCATTCTTGGGTTGATGGTTTGGCCCTTGTTCCTGTAACTCGAATCCTAGCCCATTATATCCCATTTTAATTTTACACCATTGTGAACCTTACGTCTTTTTTACTCTCTGATCGAGGCTCTCGGCATTGAAAAATCTTCGTAAACTAAATCACACGTGTATATGTTGACATTTAAGAGATATACAGTCAAGAAAATCAGGGGAAATGGTTATATATACGCGGATTAGACACCAAAAAGAAAACACTCAACAAATGGCTACAATTCAAGGAATGTGTTTAGTGACGGCATCAGATTCCTAATTGATGGAGAAAGCTCTGGTGGCAAGAAAAGCTGCTTCTAGGAGGTTGTCAAGTATTTTCGCTCGACGATTCCATTCTTGGGTTGTTGATTTGGCCCTTCTTCCTGTAACTCGAATCCTAGCCCGGTATATCCCATTTTAATTTTACACCATTGTGAACCTTACGCCTTTTTAACTCTCTGATCGAGGTTCTCGGCATTGAAAAATCTTTGTAAACTAAATCACACGTGTATATGTTGACATTTAAGAGATATACAGTCAAGAAAATCAAGGGCATTGGTGATATATATGCGGATTAGACACCAAAAAGAAAACACTCAACAAATGGCTACAATTCAAGGAATGTGTTTAGTGACGGCATCAGATTCCTAATTGATGGAGAAAGGTCTGGTGGTAAGAAAAGCTGCTTCTAGAAGGTTCTCAAGTGTTTTCGCTAGACGATTCCATTCTTGGGTGGTTGGTTTGGCCCTTGTTCCTGTAACTCGAATCCTAGCTCGGTATATCCCATTTTAATTTTACAGCATTGTGAACCTTACGTCTTTTTTACTCTCTGATCGAGGTTCTCGGCATTGAAAAATCTTTGTAAACTAAATCACACGTGTATATGTTGACATTTAAGAGATATACAGTCAAGAAAATCAAGGGCAATGGTGATATATATGCGGATTAGACACCAAAAAGAAAAAACTAAACAAATGGCTACAATTTAAGGAATGTGTTTAGTGACGACATCAGATTCCTAATTGATGGAGAAAGGTCTGGTGGCAAGAAAAGCTGCTTCTAGGAGGTTGTCAAGTGTTTTCGCTCGACGATTCCATTCTTGGGTTGTTGGTTTGGCCCTTCTTCCTGTAACTCGAATCCTAGCCCGGTATATCACATTTTAATTTTACACCATTGTGAACCTTACGCCTTTTTTACTCTCTGATCGAGGTTCTCGGCATTGAAAAAGCTTCGTAAACTAAATCACACGTGTATATGTTGACATTTAAGAGATATACAGTCAAGAAACTCAAGGGCAATGGTGATATATATGCGGATTAGACACCAAAAAGAAAACATTAAACAAATGGCTACAATTTAAGGAATGTGTTTAGTGACGACATCAGATTCCTAATTGATGGAGAAAGGTCTGGTGGCAAGAAAAGATGCTTCTAGGAGGTTGTCAAGTGTTTTCGCTCGACAATTCCATTCTTGGGTTGTTGATTTGGCCCTTCTTCCTGTAACTCGAATCCTAGCCCGGTATATCCCATTTTAATTTTACACCATTGTGAACCTTACGCCTTTTTTACTCTCTGATCGAGGTTCTCGGCATTAAAAAATCTTTGTAAACTAAATCACATGTGTATATGTTGACATTTAAGAGATATACAGTCAAGAAAATCAAGGGCAATGGTGATATACATGCGGATTAGACACCAAAAAGAAAACACTAAACAAATGGCTACAATATAAGGAATGTGTTTAGTGACGGCATCAGATTCCTAATTGATGGAGAAAGGTCTGGTGGCAAGAAAAGCTGCTTCTAGGAGGTTGTCAAGTGTTTTCGCTCCACGATTCCATTCTTGGGTGGTTGGTTTTGCCCTTCTTCCTGTAACTCGAATCCTAGCCCGGTATATCCCATTTTAATTTTACACCATTGTGAACCTTACGCCTTTTTTACTCTCTGATCGAGGTTCTCGGCATTGAAAAATCTTTGTAAACTAAATCACACGTGTATATGTTGACATTTAAGAGATATACAGTCAAGAAAATCAAGGACAATGGTGATATATATGCGGATTAGACACCAAAAAGAAAACACCAAACAAATGGCTACAATTTAAGGAATGTGTATAGTGACGGCATCAGATTCCTAATTGATGGAGAAAGGTCTGGTGGCAAGAAAAGCTGCTTCTAGGATGTTGTCAAGTGTTTTCGCTCGACGATTCCATTCTTGGGTGGTTGGTTTGGCCCTTCTTCCTGTAACTCGAATCCTAGCCCGGTATATCCCATTTTAATTTTACACCATTGTGAACCTTACGCCTTTTTTACTCTCTGATTGAGGTTCTCGGCATTAAACAATATTCGTAAACTAAATCACACGTGTATATGTTGACATTTAAGAGATATACAGTCAAGAAAATCAAGGGCAATGGTGATATATAAGCGGATTAGACACAAAAAAGAAAACACTCAACAAATGGCTACAATTCAAGGAATGTGTTTAGTGACGGCATCAGATTCCTAATTGATGGAGAAAGGTCTGGTGGCAAGAAAAGCTGCTTCTAGGAGGTTGTCAAGTGTTTTCGCTAGACGATTCCATTCTTGGGTGGTTGGTTTGGCCCTTGTTCCTGTAACTCGAATCCTTGCCCGGTACATCCCATTTTAATTTTACACCATTGTGAACCTTACGCCTTTTTTACTCTCTGATCGAGGTTCTCGGCATTAAAAAATCTTTGTAAACTAAACACACGTGTATATGTTGACATTTAAGAGATATACAGTCAAGAAAATCAAGGGCAATGGTGATATATATGCGGATTAGACACCAAAAAGAAAACACTAAACAAATGGCTACAATTTAAGGAATGTGTTTAGTGACTGCATCAGATTCCTAATTGATGGAGAAAGGTCTGGTGGCAAGAAAAGCTGCTGCTAGGAGGTTGTCAAGTGTTTTCGCTCGACGATTCCATTCTTGGGTGGTTGGTTTGGCCCTTCTTCCTGTAACTCGAATCCTAGCCCGGTATATCGCATTTTAATTTTACACCATTGTGAACCTTACGCCTTTTTTACTCTCTGATCGAGATTCTCGGCATTGAAAAATCTTCGTAAACTAAATCACCCGTGTATATGTTGATATTTAAGAGATATACAGTCACGAAAATCAAGGGCAATGGTGATATATATGCGGATTAGACACCAAAAAGAAAACACTCAACAAATGGCTACAATTCAAGGAATGTGTTTAGTGACGGCATCAGATTCCTAATTGATGGAGAAAGGTCGGGTGGCAAGAAAAGCTGCTTCTAGGAGGTTGCCAAGTGTTTTCGCTACCTGTAACTTGAATCCTAGCCCGGTATATCCCATTTTAATTTTACACCATTGTGAACCTTACGCCTTTTTTACTCTCTGATCGAGGTTCTCGGTGTTGAAAAAACTTCGTAAACTAAATCACACGTGTATATGTTGACATTTAAGATATATACAGTCAAGAAAATCAAGGGCAATGGTGATATATATGCGGATTAGACACCAAAAAAATCACTCAACATATGGCTACAATTTAAGGAATGTGTTTAGTGATGGCATCAGATTCCTAATTGATGGAGAAAGGTCTGGTGGCAAGAAAAGGTGCTTCTAGGAGGTTTTCAAGTGTTTTCGCTCGACGATTCCAGTCTTGGGTGGTTGGTTTGGCCCTTGTTCCTGTAACTCGAATCCTAGCCCGGTATATCCCATTTTAGTTTTACACCATTGTGAACCTTACGCCTTTTTTACTCTCCGATCGAGGTTCTCGGCATTGAAAAATCTTCGTAAACTAAATCACACGTGTATATGTTGACATTTAAGAGATATACAGTCAAGAAAATCAAGGGCAATGGGGATATATATGCTGATTAGACACCAAAAAAAACACTCAACAAATGACTACAATTTAAGGAATGTGTATAGTGACAGCATCAGATTCCTAATTGATGGAGAAAAGTCTGGTGGCAAGAAAAGCTGCTTCTAGGAGGTTGTCAAGTGTTTTCGCTCGACGATTCCATTTTTGGGTGGTTGGTTTGGCCCTTGTTCCTGTAACTCGAATCCAAGCCCGGTATATCCCATTTTAATTTTACACCATTGTGAACCTTACGCCTTTTTTACTCTCTGATCGAGGTTCTCGGTATTTAAAAATCTTCGTAAACAAAATCACACGTGTATATGTTGACATTTAAGAGATATACAGTCAAGAAAATCAAGGGCAATGGTGATATATATGCGGATTAGACACCAAAAAGAAAACACTAAACAAATGGCTACAATTTAAGGAATGTGTTTAGTGACGGCATCAGATTCCTAATTGATGGAGAAAGGTCTGGTGGCAAGAAAAGCTGCTTCTAGGAGGTTGTCAAGTGTTTTCGCTCGACGATTCCATTCTTGGGTTGTTGGTTTGGCCCTTCTTCCTGTAACTCGAATCCTAGACCGGTATATCCCATTTTAATTTTACACCATTATGAACCTTACGCCTTTTTTACTCTCTGATCGAGGTTCTCTGCATTGAAAAATCTTCGTAAACTAAATCACACATGTATATGTTGACATTTAAGAGATATACAGTCAAGAAAATCAAGGGCAAAGGTGATATATATGCGGATTAGACACCAAAAAGAAAACACTCAACAAATGGCTACAATTCAAGGAATGTGTTTAGTGACGGCATCAGATTCCTAATTGATGGAGAAAGGTCTGGTGGCAAGAAAAGCTGCTTCTAGGAGGTTGTCAAGTGTTTTCGCTATACGATTCCATTCTTGGGTGGTTGGTTTGGCCCTTGTTCCTGTAACTTGAATCCTAGCCCGGTATATCCCATTTTAATTTTACACCATTGTGAACCTTACGCCTTTTTTACTCTCTGATCGAGGTTCTCAGCATTGAAAAATCTTTGTAAACTAAATCACACGTGTATGTGTTGACATTTAAGAGATATACAGTCAAGAAAATCAAGGGCAATGGTGATATATATGCGGATTAGACACCAAAAAGAAAACACTAAACAAATGGCTACAATTTAAGGAATGTGTTTAGTGACGGCATCAAATTCCTAATTGATGGAGAAAGGTCTGGTGGCAAGAAAAGCAACTTCTAGGAGGTTGTCAAGTGTTTTCGCTCGACGATTCCATTCTTGGGTGGTTGGTTTGGCCCTTTTTCCTGTAACTCGAATCCTAGCCCGGTATATCCCATTTTAATTTTACACCATTGTGAACCTTACGCCTTTTTTACTCTCTGATCGAGGTTCTCGGCATTAAAAAATCTTTGTAAACTAAATCACACGTGTATATGTTGACATTTAAGAGATATACAGTCAAGAAAATCAAGGGCAATGGTGATATATATGCGGATTAGACACCAAAAAGAAAACACTAAACAAATGGCTACAATTTAAGGAATGTGTTTAGTGACGGCATCAGATTCCTAATTGATGGAGAAAGGTCTGGTGGCAAGAAAAGCTGCTTCTAGGAGGTTGTCAAGTGTTTTCGCTCGACGATTCCATTCTTGGGTGGTTGGTTTGGCCCTTGTTCCTGTAACTCGAATCCTTGCCCGGTACATCCCATTTTAATTTTACACCATTGTGAACCTTACGCCTTTTTTACTCTCTGATCGAGGTTCTCGGCATTAAAAAATCTTTGTAAACTAAACACACGTGTATATGTTGACATTTAAGAGATATACAGTCAAGAAAATCAAGGGCAATGGTGATATATATGCGGATTAGACACCAAAAAGAAAACACTAAACAAATGGCTACAATTTAAGGAATGTGTTTAGTGACTGCATCAGATTCCTAATTGATGGAGAAAGGTCTGGTGGCAAGAAAAGCTGCTGCTAGGAGGTTGTCAAGTGTTTTCGCTCGACGATTCCATTCTTGGGTGGTTGGTTTGGCCCTTCTTCCTGTAACTCGAATCCTAGCCCGGTATATCGCATTTTAATTTTACACCATTGTGAACCTTACGCCTTTTTTACTCTCTGATCGAGATTCTCGGCATTGAAAAATCTTCGTAAACTAAATCACCCGTGTATATGTTGATATTTAAGAGATATACAGTCACGAAAATCAAGGGCAATGGTGATATATATGCGGATTAGACACCAAAAAGAAAACACTCAACAAATGGCTACAATTCAAGGAATGTGTTTAGTGACGGCATCAGATTCCTAATTGATGGAGAAAGGTCGGGTGGCAAGAAAAGCTGCTTCTAGGAGGTTGCCAAGTGTTTTCGCTACCTGTAACTTGAATCCTAGCCCGGTATATCCCATTTTAATTTTACACCATTGTGAACCTTACGCCTTTTTTACTCTCTGATCGAGGTTCTCGGTGTTGAAAAAACTTCGTAAACTAAATCACACGTGTATATGTTGACATTTAAGATATATACAGTCAAGAAAATCAAGGGCAATGGTGATATATATGCGGATTAGACACCAAAAAAATCACTCAACATATGGCTACAATTTAAGGAATGTGTTTAGTGATGGCATCAGATTCCTAATTGATGGAGAAAGGTCTGGTGGCAAGAAAAGGTGCTTCTAGGAGGTTTTCAAGTGTTTTCGCTCGACGATTCCAGTCTTGGGTGGTTGGTTTGGCCCTTGTTCCTGTAACTCGAATCCTAGCCCGGTATATCCCATTTTAGTTTTACACCATTGTGAACCTTACGCCTTTTTTACTCTCCGATCGAGGTTCTCGGCATTGAAAAATCTTCGTAAACTAAATCACACGTGTATATGTTGACATTTAAGAGATATACAGTCAAGAAAATCAAGGGCAATGGGGATATATATGCTGATTAGACACCAAAAAAAACACTCAACAAATGACTACAATTTAAGGAATGTGTATAGTGACAGCATCAGATTCCTAATTGATGGAGAAAAGTCTGGTGGCAAGAAAAGCTGCTTCTAGGAGGTTGTCAAGTGTTTTCGCTCGACGATTCCATTTTTGGGTGGTTGGTTTGGCCCTTGTTCCTGTAACTCGAATCCAAGCCCGGTATATCCCATTTTAATTTTACACCATTGTGAACCTTACGCCTTTTTTACTCTCTGATCGAGGTTCTCGGTATTTAAAAATCTTCGTAAACAAAATCACACGTGTATATGTTGACATTTAAGAGATATACAGTCAAGAAAATCAAGGGCAATGGTGATATATATGCGGATTAGACACCAAAAAGAAAACACTAAACAAATGGCTACAATTTAAGGAATGTGTTTAGTGACGGCATCAGATTCCTAATTGATGGAGAAAGGTCTGGTGGCAAGAAAAGCTGCTTCTAGGAGGTTGTCAAGTGTTTTCGCTCGACGATTCCATTCTTGGGTTGTTGGTTTGGCCCTTCTTCCTGTAACTCGAATCCTAGACCGGTATATCCCATTTTAATTTTACACCATTATGAACCTTACGCCTTTTTTACTCTCTGATCGAGGTTCTCTGCATTGAAAAATCTTCGTAAACTAAATCACACATGTATATGTTGACATTTAAGAGATATACAGTCAAGAAAATCAAGGGCAAAGGTGATATATATGCGGATTAGACACCAAAAAGAAAACACTCAACAAATGGCTACAATTCAAGGAATGTGTTTAGTGACGGCATCAGATTCCTAATTGATGGAGAAAGGTCTGGTGGCAAGAAAAGCTGCTTCTAGGAGGTTGTCAAGTGTTTTCGCTATACGATTCCATTCTTGGGTGGTTGGTTTGGCCCTTGTTCCTGTAACTTGAATCCTAGCCCGGTATATCCCATTTTAATTTTACACCATTGTGAACCTTACGCCTTTTTTACTCTCTGATCGAGGTTCTCAGCATTGAAAAATCTTTGTAAACTAAATCACACGTGTATGTGTTGACATTTAAGAGATATACAGTCAAGAAAATCAAGGGCAATGGTGATATATATGCGGATTAGACACCAAAAAGAAAACACTAAACAAATGGCTACAATTTAAGGAATGTGTTTAGTGACGGCATCAAATTCCTAATTGATGGAGAAAGGTCTGGTGGCAAGAAAAGCAACTTCTAGGAGGTTGTCAAGTGTTTTCGCTCGACGATTCCATTCTTGGGTGGTTGGTTTGGCCCTTTTTCCTGTAACTCGAATCCTAGCCCGGTATATCCCATTTTAATTTTACACCATTGTGAACCTTACGCCTTTTTTACTCTCTGATCGAGGTTCTCGGCATTAAAAAATCTTTGTAAACTAAATCACACGTGTATATGTTGACATTTAAGAGATATACAGTCAAGAAAATCAAGGGCAATGGTGATATATATGCGGATTAGACACCAAAAAGAAAACACTAAACAAATGGCTACAATTTAAGGAATGTGTTTAGTGACGGCATCAGATTCCTAATTGATGGAGAAAGGTCTGGTGGCAAGAAAAGCTGCTTCTAGGAGGTTGTCAAGTGTTTTCGCTCGACGATTCCATTCTTGTGTGGTTGGTTTGGCCCTTCTTCCTGTAACTCGAATCCTAGCCCGGTATATCCCATTTTAATTTTACACCATTGTGAACCTTACGCCTTTTTTACTCTCTAATCCAGGTTCTCGGCATTGAAAAATCTTCGTAAACTAAATCACACGTGTATATGTTGACATTTAAGAGATATACAGTCACGAAAATCAAGGGCAATGGTGATATATATGCGGATTAGACACCAAAAAGAAAACACTAAACAAATGGCTACAATTTAAGGAATGTGTTTAGTGACGGCATCAGATTCCTAATTGATGGAGAAAGGTCTGGTGGAAAGAAAAGCTGCTTCTAGGAGGTTGTCAAGTGTTTTCGCTCGACGATTCCATTCTTGGGTGGTTGGTTTGGCCCTTCTCCCTGTAACTCGAATCCTAGCCCGGTATATCCCATTTTAATTTTACACCATTGTGAACCTTACGCCTTTTTTACTCTCTGATCGAGGTTCTCAGCATTGAAAAATCTCCGTAAACATAATCACACGTGTATATGTTGACATTTAAGAGATATACAGTCAAGAAAATCAAGGGCAATGGTGATATATATGCGGATTAGACACCAAAAAAAACACTCAACAAATGGCTACAATTTAAAGAATGTGTTTAGTGACGGTATCAGATTCCTAATTAATGGAGAAAGGTGTAGTGGTAAGAAAAGCTGCTTCTAGGAGGTTGTCAGGTGTTTTCGCTCGACGATTCCGTTCTTGGGTGGTTGGTTTGGCCCTTGTTCCTGTAACTCGAATCCTAGCCTGGTATATACCATTTTAATTTTACACCATTGTGAACCTTACGCCTTTTTTACTCTCTGATCGAGGTTCTCGGCATTAAAAAATCTTTGTAAACTAAATCACACGTGTATATGTTGACATTTAAGAGATATACAGTCAAGAAAATCAAGGGCAATGGTGATATATATGCGGATTAGACACCAAAAAGAAAACACTAAACAAATGGCTACAATTTAAGGAATGTGTTTAGTGACGGCATCAGATTCCTAATTGATGGAGAAAGGTCTGGTGGCAAGAAAAGCTGCTTCTAAGAGGTTGTCAAGTGTTTTCGCTCGACGATTCCATTCTTGGGTATTTGGTTTGGCCCTTCTTCCTGTAACTCGAATCCTAGCCCGGTATATCTCATTTTAATTTTACACCATTGTGAACCTTACGCCTTTTTTACTCTCTGATCCAGGTTCTCGGCATTGAAAAATCTTCGTAAACTAAATCACACGTGTATATGTTGACATTTAAGAGATATACAGTCACGAAAATCAAGGGCAATGGTGATATATATGCGGTTAGACACCAAAAAGAAAACACTCAACAAATTGCTACAATTCAAGGAATGTGTTTAGTGACGGCATCAGATTCCTAATTGATGGAGAAAGGTCTGGTGGCAAGAAAAGCTGCTTCTAGGAGGTTGTCAAGTGTTTTCGCTAGACGATTCCATTCTTGGGTGGTTGGTTTGGCCCTTGTTCCTGTAACTTGAATCCTAGCCCGGTATATCCCATTTTAATTTTACACCATTGTGAACCTTACGCCTTTTTTACTCTCTGATCGAGGTTCTCGGTGTTGAAAAAACTTCGTAAACTAAATCACACGTGTATATGTTGACATTTAAGAGATATACAGTCAAGAAAATCAAGGGCAATGGTGATATATATGCGGATTAGACACCAACAAAATTACTCAACATATGGCAACAATTTAAGGAATGTGTTTGGCGACGGCATCAGATTCCTAATTGATGGAGAAAGGTCTAGTGGCAATAAAAGCTGCTTCTAGGAGGTTGTCAAGTGTTTTCGCTCGACGATTCCATTCTTGGGTGGTTGGTTTGGCCCTTGTTCCTGTAACTCGAATCCTAGCCCGGTATATCCCATTTATTTTTACACCATTGTGAACCTTATGCCTTTTTTACTCTCTGATCGAGGTTCTCGGTATTTAAAAATCTTCGTAAACAAAATCACACGTGTATATGTTGACATTTAAGAGATATACAGTCAAGAAAATCAAGGGCAATGGTGATATATATGCGGATTAGACACCAAAAAAAACATTCAACAAATGGCTACAATTTAAGGAATGTGTTTAGTGACGGCATCAGATTCCTAATTGATGGAGAAAGGTGTGGTGGTAAGAAAAGCTGCTTCTAGGAGGTTGTCAGGTGTTTTCGCTCGATGATTCCATTCTTGGGTGGTTGGTTTGGGCCTTGTTCCTGTAACTCGAATCCTAGCCTGGTATATACCATTTTAATTTTACACCATTGTGAACCTTACGCCTTTTTAACTCTCTGATCGACGTTCTCGGCATTGAAAAATCTTCGTAAACTAAATCACACGTGTATATGTTGACATTTAAGAGATATACAGTTAAGAAAATCAAGGGGAATGGTGATATATATGCGGATTAGACACCAAAAAAAAAACACTCAACAAATGGCTACAATTTAAGGAATGTGTTTAGTGACGGCATCAGATTCCTAATTGATGGAGAAAGGTCTGGTGGCAAGAAAAGGTGCTTCTAGGAGGTTGTCAACTGTTTTCGCTTGACGATTCCAGTCTTGGGTGGTTGGTTTGGCCCTTGTTCCTGTAACTCGAATCCTAGCCCGGTATATCCCATTTTAGTTTTACACCATTGCGAACCTTACGCCTTTTTTACTCTCTGATCGAGGTTCTCGGCATTGAAAAATCTTCGTAAACTAAATCACACGTGTATATGTTGACATTTAAGAGATATACAGTCAAGAAAATCAAGGGCAATGGTAATATATATGCTGATTAGACACCAAAAAAAACAATCAACAAATGACTACAATTTAAGGAATGTGTATAGTGACAACATCAGATTCCTAATTGATGGAGAAAAGTCTGGTGGCAAGAAAAGCTGCTTCTAGGAGGTTGTCAAGTGTTTTCGCTCGACAATTCCATTCTTGGGTGGTTGGTTTGGCCCTTGTTCCTGTAACTCGAATCCTAGCCCGGTGTATCCCATTTTAATTTTACACCATTTTGAACCTTACGCCTCTTTTACTCTCTGATCGAGGTTCTCGATATTTAAAAATCTTCGTAAACAAAATCACACGTGTGTATGTTGACATTTAAGAGATATACAGTCAAGAAAATCAAGGGCAATGGTGATATATATCCGGATTAGACACCAAAAAAAACACTCAACAAATGGCTACAATTTAAGGAATGTGTTTAGTGACGGTATCAGATTCCTAATTAATGGAGAAAGGTGTAGTGGTAAGAAAAGCTGCTTCTAGGAGGTTGTCAGGTGTTTTCGCTCGACGATTCCATTCTTGGGTGGTTGGTTTGGCCCTTGTTCCTATAACTCGAATCCTAGCCTGGTATATACCATTTTAATTTTACACCATTGTGAACCTTACGCCTTTTTTACTCTCTGATCGAGGTTCTCGGCATTGAAAAATCTTCGTAAACTAAGTCACACGTGTATATGTTGACATTTAAGAGATATACAGTCAAGAAAATCAATTGCAATGGTGATAAATATGCGGATTAGACACCAAAAAAACACTCAACAAATTGCTACAATTTAAGGAATGTGTTTAGTGACGACATCAGATTCCAAATTAATGGAGAAAGGTCTGGTGGCAAGAAAAGCTGTTTCTAGGAGGTTTTCAAGTGTTTTCGCTCGTCGATTCCATTCTTGGGTGGTTGGTTTGGCCCTTGTTCTTGTAACTCGAATCCTAGCCCGGTGTATCCCATTTTAATTTTACACCATTGTGAACCTTATGCCTTTTTTACTCTCTGATCGAGGTTCTCGATATTTAAAAATCTTCGTAAACAAAATCACACGTGTGTATGTTGACATTTAAGAGATATACAGTCAAGAAAATCAAGGGCAATGGTGATATATATGCGGATTAGACACCAAAAAAAAACACTTAACAAATGTCTACAATTTAAGGAATGTGTTTAGTGAGGGCATCAGATTCCTAATTAATGGAGAAAGGTGTGGTGGTAAGAAAAGCTGCTTCTAGGAGGTTGTCAAGTGTTTTCGCTCGACGATTCCATCCTTGGGTGGTTGGTTTGGCCCTTGTTCCAGTAACTCGAATCCTAGCCCGGTATATCCCATTTTAATTTTACACCATTGTGAACCTTACGCCTTTTTTACTATCTGATCGAGGTTCTCGTCATTGAAAAATCTTCGTAAACTAAATCACACGTGTATATGTTGACATTTAAGAGATATACAGTCAATAAAATCAAGGGCAATGGTGATGTATTTGCGGATTACACACCAAAAAAAAGTCTGGAGAAAAGTCTGGTGGCAAGAAAAGCTGCTTCTAATTGATGGAGAAAAGTCTGGTGGCAAGAAAAGCTGCTTCTAGGAGGTTGTCAAGTGTTTTCGCTCGACGATTCCATTCTTGGGTGGTTGGTTTGGCCCTTGTTCCTATAACTCGTTTCCCAGCCCGGTGTATCCCATTTTAATTTTACACCATTGTGAACCTTACGCCTCTTTTACTCTCTGATCGAGGTTCTTGATATTTAAAAATCTTCGTAAACAAAATCACACGTGTGTATGTTGACATTTAAGAGATATACAGTCAAGAAAATCAAGGGCAGTGGTGATATATATGCGGATTAGACACCAAAAAAAACACTCAACAAATGGCTACAATTTAAGGAAGGTGTTTAGTGACGGCATCAGATTCCTAATTGATGGAGAAAGGTCTGGTGGCAAGAAAAGGTGCTTCTAGGAGGTTGTCAAGTGTTTTCGCTCGCCGATTCCAGTCTTGGGTGGTTGGTTTGGCCCTTGTTCCTGTAACTCGATTCCTAGCCCGGTATATCCCATTTTAGTTTTACTCCATTGTGAACCTTACGCCTTTTTTACTCTCCGATCGAGGTTCTCGACATTGAAAAATCTTCGTAAAATAAATCACACGTGTATATGTTTTCATTTAAGAGATATACAGTCAACAAAATCAAGGGCAATGGTGATATATATGCTGATTAGACACCAAAAGAAACACTCAACAACTGACTACAATTTAAGGAATGTGTATAGTGACAACATCAGATTCCTAATTGATGGAGAAAAGTCTGGTGGCAAGAAAAGCTGCTTCTAGGAGGTTGTCAAGTGTTTTCGCTCGACGATTCCATTCTTGGGTGGTTGGTTTGGCCCATTTTCCTGTAACTCGAATCCTAACCCGGTATATCCCATTTTAATTTTACACCATTGTGAACCTTATGCCTTTTTTACTCTCTGATCGAGGTTCTCGGTATTTAAAAATCTTCGTAAACAAAATCACACGTGTATATGTTGACATTTAAGAGATATACAGTCAAGAAAATCAAGGGCAATGGTGATTTATATGCGGATTAGACACCAAAAAAAACACTCAACAAATGGTTACAATTTAAGGAATGTGTTTAGTGACGGCATCAGATTCCTAATTGATGGAGAAAGGTGTGGTGGTAAGAAAAGCTGCTTCTAGGAGGTTGTCAGGTGTTTTCGCTCGACGATTCCATTCTTGGGTGGTTGGTTTGGCCCTTGTTCCTGTAACTCGAATCCTAGCCTAGTATATACCATTTTAATTTTACACCATTGTGAACCTTACGCCTTTTTAACTATCTGATCGAGGTTCTCGGCATTGAAAAATCTTCGTAAACTAAATCACACGTGTATATGTTGACATTTAAGAGATATACAGTTAAGAAAATCAAGGGCACTGGTGATATATATGCGGATTAGACACCAAAAAAAACACTCAACATATGGCTACAATTTAAGGAATGTGTTTAGTGACGGCATCAGATTCCTAATTGATGGAGAAAGGTCTGGTGGCAGGAAAATGTGCTTCTAGGAGGTTGTCAACTATTTTCGCTCGACGATTCCAGTCTTGGGTGGTTGGTTTGGCCCTTGTTCCTGTAACTCGAATCCTAGCCCGGTATATCCCATTTTAGTTTTACACCATTGCGAACCTTACGCCTTTTTTACTCTCTGATCGAGGTTCTCGTCATTGAAAAATCTTCGTAAACTAAATCACACGTGTATATGTTGACATTTAAGAGATATACAGTCAAGAAAATCAAGGGCAATGGTGATGTATATGCGGATTACACACGAAAAAAAACACTCAACAAATGGATACAATTCAAGGAATGTGTTTAGTGACGGCATCAGATTCCTAATTGATGGAGAAAAGTCTGGTGGCAAGAAAAGCTGCTTCTAGGAGGTTGTCAAGTGTTTTCGCTCGATGATTCCATTCTTGGGTGGTTGGTTTGGCCCTTGTTCCTATAACTCGATTCCTAGCCCGGTGTATCCCATTTTAATTTTACACCATTCTGAACCTTACGCCTCTTTTACTCTCTGATCGAGGTTCTCGATATTTAAAAATCTTCGTAAACAAAATCACACGTGTGTATGTTGACATTTAAGAGATATACAGTCAAGAAAATCAAGGGCAATGGTGATATATATGCGGATTAGACACCAAAAAAAACACTCAACAAATGGCTACAATTTAAGGAATGTGTTTAGTGACGGCATCAGATTCCTAATTGATGGAGAAAGATCTGGTGGCAAGAAAAGGTGCTTCTAGGAGGTTGTCAAGTGTTTTCGCTCGCCGATTCCAGTCTTGGGTGGTTGGTTTGGCCCTTGTTCCTGTAACTCGATTCCTAGCCCGGTATATCCCATTTTAGTTTTACACCATTATGAACCTTACGCCTTTTTTACTCTCCGATCGAGGTTCTCGGCATTGAAAAATCTTCGTAAAATAAATCACACGTGTATATGTTGTCATTTAAGAGATATACAGTCAAGAAAATCAAGGGCAATGGTGATATATATGCTGATTAGACACCAAAAAAAACACTCAACAAATGACTACAATTTAAGGAATGTGTATAGTGACAACATCAGATTCCTAATTGATGGAGAAAAGTCTGGTGGCAAGAAAAGATGCTTCTAGGAGGTTGTCAAGTGTTTTCTCTCGACGATTCCATTCTTGGGTGGTTGGTTTGGCCCTTTTTCCTGTAACTCGAATCCTAGCCCGGTATATCCCATTTTAATTTTACACCATTGTGAACCTTATGCCTTTTTTACTCTCTGATCGAGGTTCTCGGTATTTAAAAATCTTCGTAAACAAAATCACACGTGTATATGTTGACATTTAAGAGATATACAGTCAAGAAAATCAAGGGCAATGGTGATATATATGCGGATTAGACACCAAAAAAAACACTCAACAAATGGCTACAATTTAAGGAATGTGTTTAGTGACGGCACCAGATTCCTAATTGATGGAGAAAGGTGTGGTGGTAAGAAAAGCTGCTTCTAGGAGGTTGTCAGGTGTTTTCGCTCGACGATTCCATTCTTGGGTGGTTGGTTTGGCCCTTGTTCCTGTAACTCGAATCCTAGCCTGGTATATACCATTTTAATTTTACACCATTGTGATCCTTACGCCTTTTTAACTATCTGATCGAGGTTCTCGGCATTGAAAAATCTTCGTAAACTAAATCACACGTGTATATGTTGACATTTAAGAGATATACAGTTAAGAAAATCAAGGGCAATGGTGATATATATGCGGATTAGACACCAAAAAAACACTCAACATATGGCTACAATTTAAGGAATGTGTTTAGTGACGGGATCAGATTCCTAATTGATGGAGAAAGGTCTGGTGGCAAGAAAATGTGCTTCTAGGAGGTTGTCAACTGTTTTCGCTCGACGATTCCAGTCTTGGGTGGTTGGTTTGGCCCTTGTTCCTGTAACTCGAATCCTAGCCCGGTATATCCCATTTTAGTTTTACACCATTGCGAACCTTACGCCTTTTTTACTCTCTGATCGAGGTTCTTGGCATTGAAAAATCTTCGTAAACTAAATCACACGTGTATATGTTGACATTTAAGAGATATACAGTCAAGAAAATCAAGGGCAATGGTGATATATATGCTGATTAGACACCAAAAAAAACAATCAACAAATGACTACAATTTAAGGAATGTGTATAGTGACAGCATCAGATTCCTAATTGATGGAGGAAAGTCTGGGGGCAAGAAAAGCTGCTTCTTGGAGGTTGTCAAGTGTTTTCGCTCGACGATTCCATTCTTGGGTGGTTGGTTTGGCCCTTGTTCCTGTAACTCGAATCCTAGCCCGGTGTATCCCATTTTAATTTTACACCATTGTGAACCTTACGCCTTTTTTACTCTCTGATCGAGGTTCTCGATATTTAAAAATCTTCGTAAACAAAATCACACGTGTGTATGTTGACATTTAACAGATATACAGTCAAGAAAATCAAGGGCAATGGTGATATATATGCGGATTAGACACCAAAAAAAAAACACTCAACAAATGGCTACAATTAAAGGAATGTGTTTAGTGACGGTATCAGATTCCTAATTAATGGAGAAAGGTGTGGTGGTAAGAAAAGCTGCTTCTAGGAGGTTGTCAGGTGTTTTCGTTCGACGATTCCATTCTTGGGTGGTTTGTATGGCCCTTGTTCCTGTAACTCGAATCCTAGCCTGGTATATACCATTTTAATTTTACACCATTGTGAACCTTACGCCTTTTTTACTCTCTGATCGAGGTTCTCGGCATTGAAAAATCTTCGTAAACTAAATCACACGTGTATATGTTGACATTTAAGAGATATACAGTCAAGAAAATCAAGGGCAATGGTGATATATATGCTGATTAGACACCAAAAAACACAATCAACAAATGACTACAATTTAAGGGATGTGTATAGTGACAGCATCAGATTCCTAATTGATGGAGAAAGGTCTGGTGGCAAGAAAAGCTGCTTCAAGGAGGTTGTCAAGTGTTTTCGCTCGACGATACCATTCTTGGGTGGTTGGTTTGGCCCTTGTTCCTGTAACTCGAATCCTAGCCCGGTGTATCCCATTTTAATTTTACACAATTGCGAACCTTGCACCTTTTTTACTCTCTGATCGAGGTTCTCGATATTTAAAAATGTTCGTAAACAAAATCACACGTGTGTATGTTGACATTTAAGAGATATACAGTCAAGAAAATCAAGGGCAATGGGGATATATATGCGGATTAGACACCAAAAAAAACACTCAACAAATGGCTACAATTTAAGAAATGTGTTTAGTGACGGCATCAGATTCCTAATTAATGGAGAAAGGTGTGGTGGTAAGAAAAGCTGCTTCTAGGAGGTTGTCAGGTGTTTTCGCTCGACGATTCCATTCTTGGGTGGTTGGTTTGGCCCTTGTTCCTGTAACTCGAATCCTAGCCCGGTGTATCCCCTTTTAATTTTACACCATTGTGAACCTTACGCATTTTTTACTCTCTGATTGAGGTTCTCGGCATTGAAAAATCTTCGTAAACTAAATCACACGTGTATATGTTGACATTTAAGAGATATACAGTCAAGAAAATCAATGGCAATGGTGATATATATGCGGATTAGACACCAAAAAAAAACACTCAACAAATGGCTACAATTTAAGGAATGTTTTTAGTGACGGTATCAGATTCCTAATTAATGGAGAAAGGTCTGGGGGCAAGAAAAGCTGTTTCTAGGAGGTTTTCAAGTGTTTTCGCTCGACGATATCATTCTTGGGTGGTTGGTTTGGCCCTTGTTCCTATAACTCGAATCCTAGGTATATCTCATTTTTATTTTACACCATTGTGAACCTTACGCCTTTTTTACTCTCTTATCGAGGTTCTCGGCATTGAAAAATCTTCATAAACTAAATCACACGTGTATATGTTGACATTTAAGAGATATACAGTCAAGAAAATCAAGGACAATGGTGATATATATGCGGATTAGACACCAAAAAAAACAATCAACAAATGACTACAATTTAAGGAATGTGTTTAGTGACGGCATCAGATTCCTAATTGATGGAGAAAAGTCTGGTGGCAGGAAAAGCTGCTTCAAGGAGGTTGTCAAGTGTTTTCGCTCGACGATTCCATTCTTGGGTGGTTGGTTTGGCCCTTGTTCCTGTAACTCGAATCCTAGCCTGGTATATACCATTTTAATTTTACACCATTGTGATCCTTATGCCTTTTTAACTATCTGATCGAGGTTCTCGGCATTGAAAAATCTTCGTAAACTAAATCACACGTGTATATGTTGACATTTAAGAGATATACAGTTAAGAAAATCAAGGGCAATGGTGATATATATGCGGATTAGACACCAAAAAAACACTCAACAAATGGCTACAATTTAAGGAATGTGTTTAGTGACGGCATCAGATTCCTAATTGATGGAGAAAGGTCTGGTGGCAAGAAAATGTGCTTCTAGGAGGTTGTCAACTGTTTTCGCTCGACGATTCCAGTCTTGGGTGGTTGGTTTGGCCCTTGTTCCTGTAACTCGAATCCTAGCCCGGTATATCCCATTTTAGTTTTACACCATTGCGAACCTTACGCCTTTTTTACTCTCTGATCGAGGTTCTTGGCATTGAAAAATCTTCGTAAACTAAATCACACGTGTATATGTTGACATTTAAGAGATATACAGTCAAGAAAATCAAGGGCAATGGTGATATATATGCTGATTAGACACCAAAAAAAACAATCAACAAATGACTACAATTTAAGGAATGTGTATAGTGACAGCATCAGATTCCTAATTGATGGAGGAAAGTCTGGTGGCAAGAAAAGCTGCTTCTTGGTGGTTGTCAAGTGTTTTCGCTCGACGATTCCATTCTTGGGTGGTTGGTTTGGCCCTTGTTCCTGTAACTCGAATCCTAGCCCGGTGTATCCCATTTTAATTTTACACCATTGTGAACCTTACGCCTTTTTTACTCTCTGATCGAGGTTCTTGATATTTAAAAATCTTCGTAAACAAAATCACACGTGTGTATGTTGACATTTAACAGATATACAGTCAAGAAAATCAAGGGCAATGGTGATATATATGCGGATTAGACACCAAAAAAAAACACTCAACAAATGGCTACAATTAAAGGAATGTGTTTAGTGACGGTATCAGATTCCTAATTAATGGAGAAAGGTGTGGTGGTAAGAAAAGCTGCTTCTAGGAGGTTGTCAAGTGTTTTCGTTCGACGATTCCATTCTTGGGTGGTTTGTTTGGCCCTTGTTCCTGTAACTCGAATCCTAGCCTGGTATATACCATTTTAATTTTACACCATTGTGAACCTTACGCCTTTTTTACTCTCTGATCGAGGTTCTCGGCATTGAAAAATCTTCGTAAACTAAATCACACGTGTATATGTTGACATTTAAGAGATATACAGTCAACAAAATCAAGGGCAATGGTGATATATATGCTGATTAGACACCAAAAAAAACAATCAACAAATGACTACAATTTAAGGGATGTGTATAGTGACAGGATCAGATTCCTAATTGATGGAGAAAGGTCTGGTGGCAAGAAAAGCTGCTTCAAGGAGGTTGTCAAGTGTTTTCGCTCGACGATTCCATTCTTGGGTGGTTGGTTTGGCCCTTGTTCCTGTAACTCGAATCCTAGCCCGGTGTATCCCATTTTAATTTTACACAATTGCAAACCTTACACCTTTTTTACTCTCTGATCGAGGTTCTCGATATTTAAAAATGTTCGTAAACAAAATCACACGTGTGTATGTTGACATTTAAGAGATATACAGTCAAGAAAATCAAGGGCAATGGGGATATATATGCGGATTAGACACCAAAAAAAAACACTCAACAAATGGCTACAATTTAAGAAATGTGTTTAGTGACGGTATCAGATTCCTAATTAATGGAGAAAGGTGTGGTGGTAAGAAAAGCTGCTTCTAGGAGGTTGTCAGGTGTTTTCGCTCGACGATTCCATTCTTGGGTGGTTGGTTTGGCCCTTGTTCCTGTAACTCGAATCCTAGCCCGGTGTATCCCCTTTTAATTTTACACCATTGTGAACCTTACGCATTTTTTACTCTCTGATTGAGGTTCTCGGCATTGAAAAATCTTCGTAAACTAAATCACACGTGTATATGTTGACATTTAAGAGATATACAGTCAAGAAAATCAATGGCAATGGTGATATATATGCGGATTAGACACCAAAAAAAAACACTCAACAAATGGCTACAATTTAAGGAATGTTTTTAGTGACGGTATCAGATTCCTAATTAATGGAGAAAGGTCTGGGGGCAAGAAAAGCTGTTTCTAGGAGGTTTTCAAGTGTTTTCGCTCGACGATATCATTCTTGGGTGGTTGGTTTGGCCCTTGTTCCTATAACTCGAATCCTAGGTATATCTCATTTTAATTTTACACCATTGTGAACCTTACGCCTTTTTTACTCTCTGATCGAGGTTCTCGGCATTGAAAAATCTTCATAAACTAAATCACACGTGTATATGTTGACATTTAAGAGATATACAGTCAAGAAAATCAAGGACAATGGTGATATATATGCGGATTAGACACCAAAAAAAACAATCAACAAATGACTACAATTTAAGGAATGTGTTTAGTGACGGCATCAGATTCCTAATTGATGGAGAAAAGTCTGGTGGCAGGAAAAGCTGCTTCAAGGAGGTTGTCAAGTGTTTTCGCTCGACGATTCCATTCTTGGGTGGTTGGTTTGGCCCTTGTTCCTGTAACTCGAATCCTAGCCCGGTGTATCCCATTTTAATTTTACACAATTGTGAACCTTACGCCTTTTTTACTCTCTGATCGAGGTTCTCGATATTTAAAAATCTTCGTAAACAAAATCACACGTGTGTATGTTGACATTTAAGATATATACAGTCAAGAAAATCAAGGGCAATGGTGATATATATGTGGATTAGACACCAAAAAAAACACTCAACAAATGGCTACAATTTAAGGAATGTGTTTAGTGACGGTATCAGATTCCTAATTAATGGAGAAAGGTGTGGTGGTAAGAAAAGCTGCTTCTAGGAGGTTGTCAAGTGCTTTCGCTCGACGATTCCATTCTTGGGTGGTTGGTTTGGCCCTTGTTCCTGTAACTCGAATCCTAGCCTGGTATATACCATTTTAATTTTACACCATTGTGAACCTTACGCATTTTTTACTCTCTGATTGAGGTTCTCGGCATTGAAAAATCTTCGTAAACTAAATCACACGTGTATATGTTGATATTTAAGAGATATACAGTCAAGAAAATCAATGGCAATGGTGATATATATGCGGATTAGACACCAAAAAAAAAACACTCAACAAATTGCTACAATTTAAGGAATGTGTTTAGTGACGACATCAGATTCCAAATTAATGGAGAAAGGTCTGGTGGCAAGAAAAGCTGCCTCAAGGAGGTTGTCAAGTGTTTTCGCTCGACGATATCATTCTTGGGTGGTTGGTTTGGCCCTTGTTCCTATAACTCGAATCCTAGGTATATCTCATTTTAATTTTACACCATTGTGAACCTTACGCCTTTTTTACTCTCTGATCGAGGTTCTCGACATTGAAAAATCTTCATAAACTAAATCACACGTGTATATGTTGACATTTAAGAGATATACAGTCAAGAAAATCAAGGACAATGGTGATATATATGCGGATTAGACACCAAAAAAAACAATCAACAAATGACTACAATTTAAGGAATGTGTTTAGTGACGGCATCAGATTCCTAATTGATGGAGAAAAGTCTGGTGGCAGGAAAAGCTGCTTCAAGGAGGTTGTCAAGTGTTTTCGCTCGACGATTCCATTCTTTGGTGGTTGGTTTGGCCCTTGTTCCTGTAACTCGAATCCTAGCCCGGTGTATCCCATTTTAATTTTACACAATTGTGAACCTTACGCCTTTTTTACTCTCTGATCGAGGTTCTCGATATTTAAAAATCTTCGTAAACAAAATCACACGTGTGTATGTTGACATTTAAGATATATACTTTCAAGAAAATCAAGGGCAATGGTGATATATATGCGGATTAGACACCAAAAAAAACACTCAACAAATGTCTACAATTTAAGGAATGTGTTTAGTGACGGCATCAGATTCCTAATTAATGGAGAAAGGTGTGGTGGTAAGAAAAGCTGCTTCTAGGAGGTTGTCAAGTGTTTTCGCTCGACGATTCCATCCTTGGGTTGTTGGTTTGGCCCTTGTTCCTGTAACTCGAATCCTAGCCCGGTATATCCCATTTTAATTTTACACCATTATGAACCTTACGTGTTTTTTACTCTCTGATCGAGGTTCTCGTCATTGAAAAATCTTCGAAAACTAAATCACACGTGTATATGTTGACATTTAAGAGATATACAGTCAAGAAAATCAAGGGCAATGGTGATGTATATGCGGATTACACACCAAAAAAAACACTCAACAAATGGCTACAATTTAAGAAATGTGTTTAGTGACGGCATCAGATTCCTAATTGATGGAGAAAGGTCTGGTGCCAAGAAAAGCTGCTTCTAGGAAGTTGTCAAGTGTTTTTCGCTCGACGATTCCATTCTTGGGTGGTTGGTTTGTCCCTTGTTCCTGTAACTCGAATCCTAGCCCGGTATATCCCATTTTAATCTTACACCATTGTGAACCTTACGCCTTTTTTACTCTCTGATCGAGGTTCTCGGCATTGAAAATCTTTGTAAACTAAATCACACGTGTATATGTTTACATTTAAGAGATATACAGTCAAGAAATCAAGGGCAATGGGGATATATATGCGGATTAGACACCAAAAAGAAAACACTCAACAAATGGCTACAATTTAAGAAATGTGTTTAGTGACGGCATCATATTCCTAACTGATGGAGAAAGGTCTGGTGGCAACAAAAGCTACTTCTAGGAGGTTGTCAAGTGTTTTCGCTCGACGATTCAATTCTTGGGTGGTTGGTTTGGCCCTTGTTCCTGTAACTCGAATCCTAGCCTGGAATATCCCATTTTAATTTTACACCATTGTGAACCCTACGCCTTTTTTACTCTCTGATCGAGGTTCTCGACATTGAAAAATCTTTGTAAACCAAATCACACGTGTATATGTTGACATTTAAGAGATATACAGTCAAGAAAATCAAGGGCATTGGTGATATACATGCGGGTTAGACACCAAAAAAAACACTCAACAAATGGCTACAATTTAAGGAATGTGTTTAGTGACGGCATCAGATTCCTAATTGATGGAGAAAGGTCTGGTGGCAAGAAAAGCTGCTTCTAGGAGGTTTTCAAGTGTTTTCGCTCGACGATTCCATCCTTGGGTGGTTGGTTTGGCCCTTGTTCCTGTAACTCGAATCCTAGCCCGGTATATCCCATTTTAACTTTACACAATTGTGAACCTTACGCCTTTTTTACTCTCTGATCGAGGTTCCCGGCATTTAAAAATCTTCGTAAACTAAATCACACGTGTATATGTTGACATTTAAGAGATATACAGTCAAGAAAATCAAGGGCAATGGTGATATACATGCGGATTAGACACCAAAAAAAACAATCAACAAATGGCTACAATTTAAGGAATGTGTTTAGTGACGGCATCAGATACCTAATAGATGGAGAAAGGTGTGGTGGTAAGAAAAGCTGCTTCTAGGAGGTTGTCAAGTGTTTTCGCTCGACGATTCCATCCTTGGGTGGTTGGTTTGGTCCTTGTTCATGTAACTCGAATCCTAGCCCGGTATATCCCATTTTAATTTTACACCATTGTGAATCTTACGCCTTTTTTACTCTCTAATCGAGGTTCTCGGCATTGAAAAATCTTCGTAAACTAAATCACACGTGTATATGTTGACATTTAAAAGATATACAGTCAAGAAAATCAAGGGCAATCGTGATGTATATGCGGATTAGACACCAAAAAAAACACTCAACAAATGGCTACAATTTAAGGAATGTGTTTAGTGACGGCATCAGATTCCTAATTGATGGAGAAAGGTCTGGTGGCAAGAAAAGCTGCTTCTAGGAGGTTGTCAAGTGTTTTTCGCTCGAAGATTCCATTCTTGGGTGGTTGGTTTGGCCCTTGTTCCTGTAACTCGAATCCTAGCCCGGTATATCGCATTTTAATTTTACACCATTGTGAACCTTACGCCTTTTTTACTCTCTGGTCGAGGTTCTCGGCATTGAAAAATCTTCGTAAACTAAATCACACGTGTATATGTTGACATTTAAGAGATATACAGTCAAGAAAATCAAGGGCAATGGGGATATATATGCGGATTAGACACCAAAAAGAAAACACTCAACAAATGGCTACAATTTAATGAATGTGTTTAGTGACGGCATCAGATCCCTAACTGATGTAGAAAGGTCTGGTGGCAAGAAAAGCTGCTTCTAGGAGGTTGTCAAGTGTTTTCGCTCGACGATTCCATTCTTGGGTGATTGGTTTGGCCCCTGTTCCTGTAACTTGAATCCTAGCCCTGTATATCCCATTTTAATTTTACGCCATTGTGAACCTTACGCCTTTTTAACTCTCTGGTCGAGGTTCTCGGCATTGAAAAATCTTCGTAAACTAAATCACACATGTATATGTTGACATTTAAGATATATACAGTCAAGAAAATCAAGGGCAATGGTGATATATATGCGGTTTAGACACCAAAAAAAACACTCAACAAATAGCAACAATTTAAGGAATGTGTTTAGTGACGGCATTAGATTCCTAATTTATGGAGAAAGGTCTGGTGGTAAGAAAGGCTGCTTCTAGGAGGTTGTCAAGTGTTTTCGCTCGACGATCCCATTCTTGGGAGGTTGGTTTGGCCCTTGTTCCTGTAACTCGAATCCTGGCCCCGTATATCCCATTTTAATTTTACACCATTGTGAACCTTACGCCTTTTTTACTCTCTGATCGAGGTTCCCGGCATTTAAAAATCTTCGTATACAAAATCACACGTGTATATGTTGACATTTAAGAGATATACAGTCAAGAAAATCATGGGCAATGGTGATATATATGCTGATTAGACACCAAAAAAAAACACTCAACAAATGGCTACAATTTAAGGAATGTGTTTAGTGACGGAATCAGATTCCTAATTGATGGAGAAAGGTCTGGTGGCAAGAAATGCTGCTTCTAGGAGGTTGTCAAGTGTTTTCGCTCGACGATTCCATTCTTGGGTGGTTGGTTTGGCCCTTGTTCCTGTAACTCGAATCCTAGCCCGGTATATCCCATTTAAATTTTACACCATTGTGAACCGTACGCCTTTTTTACTCTCTGATCGAGGTTCTCGGCATTGAAAAATCTTCATAAACTAAATCACACGTGTATATGTTGACATTTAAAAGATATACAGTCAAGAAAATCAAGGGCAATCGTGCTGTATTTACGGATTAGGCACCAAAAAAAACAATCAACAAATGGCTACAATTTAAGGAATGTGTTTAGTGACGGCATCAGATTCCTAATTGATGGAGAAAGGTCTGGTGCCAAGAAAAGCTGCTTCTAGGAGGTTGTCAAGTGTTTTTCACTCGAAGATTCCATTCTTGGGTGGTTGGTTTGGCCCTTGTTCCTGTAACTCGAATCCTAGCCCGGTATATCCCATTTTAATTTTACACCATTGTGAACCTTACACCTTTTTTACTCTCTGGTCGAGGTTTTCGGCATTGAAAAATCTTCGTAAACTAAATCACACGTGTATATGTTGACATTTAAGAGATATACAGTCAAGAATATCAAGGGCAATGGGGATATATATGCGGATTAGAGACCAAAAAGAAAACACTCAACAAAAGGCTACAATTTAATGAATGTGTTTAGTGACGGCATCAGATCCCTAACTGATGGAGAAAGGTCTGGTGGCAAGAAAAGCTGCTTCTAGGAGGTTGTCAAGTGTTTTCGCTCGACGATATCATTCTTGGGTGGTTGGTTTGGCCCTTGTTCCTGTAACTCGAATCCTAGCCCGGTATATCCCATTTTAATTTTACGCCATTGTGAACCTTACGCCTTTTTTACTCTCTGATCGAGGTTCTCGGCATTGAAAAATCTTCGTAAACTAAATCACACGTGTATATGTTGACATTTAAGAGATATACAGTCAAGAAAATCAAGGGCAATGGTGATACATATGCGGATTAGACACCAAAAAGAAAACACTCAACAAATGGAAACAATTTAAGGAATGTGTTTAGTGACGGCATCAGATTTCTAATTTATGGAGAAAGGTCTGGTGGCAAGAAAAGCTGCTTCTAGGGGGTTGTCGAGTGTTTTCGCTAGACGATTCCATTCTTGGGTGGTTGGTTTGGCCCTTGTTCCTGTAACTCGAATCCTAGCCCCGTATATCCCATTTTAATTTTACACCATTGTGAACCTTACGCCTTTTTTACTCTCTGGTCGAGGTTCTCGGCATTGAAAAATCTTCGTAAACTAAATCACACGTGTATATGTTGACATTTAAGAGATATACAGTCAAGAAAATCAAGGGCAACGGTGATATATATGCGGTTTAGACATCAAAAAAAACACTCAACAAATAGCTACAATTTAAGGAATGTGTTTAGTGACGGCATCAGATTCCTAATTGATGGAGAAAGGTCTGGTGGCAAGAAATGCTGCTTCTAGGAGGTTGTCAAGTGTTTTCGCTCGACGATTCCATTCTTGGGTGGTTGGTTTGGCCCTTGTTCCTGTAACTCGAATCCTAGCCTGATATATACCATTTTAATTTTACACCATTGTGAACCTTACGCCTTTTTTACTCTCTGATCGAGGTTCTCGGCATTGAAAAATCTTCGTAAACTAAATCACACGTGTATATGTTGACATTTAAGAGATATACAGTCAAGAAAATCAATGGCAATGGTGATATATATGCGGATTAGACACCAAAAAAAAACACTCAACAAATTGCTACAATTTAAGGAATGTGTTTAGTGACGACATCAGATTCCTAATTGATGGAGAAAGGTCTGGTGCCAAGAAAAGCTGCTTCTAGGAGGTTGTCAAGTGTTTTCGCTCGACGATTACATTCTTGGGTGGTTGGTTTGGCCCTTGTTCCTGTAACTCGAATCCTAGCCCGGTATATCCCATTTTAATTTTACACCATTGTGAACCTTACGCCATTTTTACTCTCTGATCGAGGTTCTCGGCATTGAAAAATCTTCGTAAACTAAATCACACGTGTATATGTTAACATTTTAAAGATATACAGTCAAGAAAATCAAGGGCAATCGTGATGTATATGCGGATTAGACACCAAAAAAAAACACTCAACAAATGGCTACAATTTAAGAAATGTGTTTAGTGACGGCATCAGATTCCTAATTGATGGAGAAAGGTCTGGTGCCAAGCAAAGCTGCTTCTAGGAGGTTGTCAAGTGTTTTTCGCTCGAAGATTCCATTCTTGGGTGGTTGGTTTGGCCCTTGTTCCTGTAACTCGAATCCTAACCCGGTATATCCCATTTTAATTTTACACCATTGTGAACCTTACGCATTTTTAACTCTCTGGTCGAGGTTCTCGGCATTGAAAAATCTTCGTAAACTAAATCACACGTGTATATGTTGACATTTAAGAGATATACAGTCAAGAAAATCAAGGGCAATGGAGATATATATGCGGATTAGACACCAAAAAGAAAACACTCAACAAATGGCTACAATTTAATGAATGTGTTTAGTGACGGCATCAGATCCCTAACTGATGGAGAAAGGTCTGGTTTCAAGAAAAGCTGCTTCTAGGAGGTTGTCAAGTGTTTTCGCTCGATAATTCCATTCTTGGGTGGTTGGTTTGGCCCTTGTTCCTTTAACTCGAATCCTAGCCTGGTATATCCCATTTTAATTTTACGCCATTGTGAACCTTACGCCTTTTTTACTCTCTGATCGAGGTTCTTGGCATTGAAAAATCTTCGTAAACTAAATCACACGTGTATATGTTGACATTTAATGGATATACAGTCAAGAAAATCAAGGGCAATGGTGATATATATGCGGATTAGACCCCAAAAAGAAAACACTCAACAAATGGAAACAATTTAAGGAATGTGTTTAGTGACGTCATCAGATTCCTAATTTATGGAGAAAGGTCTGGTGGTAAGAAAAGCTGCTTCTAGGGGGTTGTCAAGTGTTTTCGCTAGACGATTCCATTCTTGGGTGGTTGGTTTGGCCCTTGTTCCTGTAACTCGAATCCTAGCCCCGTATATCCCATTTTAATTTTACACCATTGTGAACCTTACGCCTTTTTAACTCTCTGGTCGAGGTTCTCGGCAATGAAAAATCTTCGTAAACTAAATCACACGTGTATATGTTAACATTTAAAAGATATACAGTCAAGAAAATCAAGGGCAATCGTGATGTATATGCGGATTAGACACCAAAAAAAAACACTCAACAAATGGCTACAATTTAAGGAATGTGTTTAGTGACGGCATCAGATTCCTAATTGATGGAGAAAGGTCTGGTGCCAAGCAAAGCTTCTTCTTGGAGGTTGTCAAGTGTTTTTCGCTCGAAGATTCCATTCTTGGGTGGTTGGTTTGGCCCTTGTTCCTGTAACTCGAATCCTAGCCTGATATATACCATTTTAATTTTACACCATTGTGAACCTTACGCCTTTTTTACTCTCTGATCGAGGTTCTCGGCATTGAAAAATCTTCGTAAACTAAATCACACGTGTATATGTTGACATTTAAGAGATATACAGTCAAGAAAATCAATGGCAATGGTGATATATATGCGGATTAGACACCAAAAAAAACACTCAACAAATTGCTACAATTTAAGGAATGTGTTTAGTGACGACATCAGATTCCTAATTGACGGAGAAAGGTCTGGTGCCAAGAAAAGCTGCTTCTAGGGGGTTGTCAAGTGTTTTCGCTAGACGATTCCATTCTTGGGTGGTTGGTTTGGCCCTTGTTCCTGTAACTCGAATCCTAGCCCCGTATATCCCATTTTAATTTTACACCATTGTGAACCTTACGCCTTTTTAACTCTCTGGTCGAGGTTCTCGGCAATGAAAAATCTTCGTAAACTAAATCACACGTGTATATGTTAACATTTAAAAGATATACAGTCAAGAAAATCAAGGGCAATCGTGATGTATATGCGGATTAGACACCAAAAAAAAACACTCAACAAATGGCTACAATTTAAGGAATGTGTTTAGTGACGGCATCAGATTCCTAATTGATGGAGAAAGGTCTGGTGCCAAGCAAAGCTTCTTCTTGGAGGTTGTCAAGTGTTTTTCGCTCGAAGATTCCATTCTTGGGTGGTTGGTTTGGCCCTTGTTCCTGTAACTCGAATCCTAGCCTGATATATACCATTTTAATTTTACACCATTGTGAACCTTACGCCTTTTTTACTCTCTGATCGAGGTTCTCGGCATTGAAAAATCTTCGTAAACTAAATCACACGTGTATATGTTGACATTTAAGAGATATACAGTCAAGAAAATCAATGGCAATGGTGATATATATGCGGATTAGACACCAAAAAAAACACTCAACAAATTGCTACAATTTAAGGAATGTGTTTAGTGACGACATCAGATTCCTAATTGACGGAGAAAGGTCTGGTGCCAAGAAAAGCTGCTTCTAGGAGGTTGTCAAGTGTTTTCGCTCGACGATTACATTCTTGGGTGGTTGGTTTGGCCCTTGTTCCTGTAACTCGAATCCTAGCCCGGTATATCCCATTTTAATTTTACACCATTGTGAACCTTACGCCTTTTTTACTCTCTGATCGAGGTTCTCGGCATTGAAAAATCTTCGTAAACTAAATCACACGTGTATATGTTAACATTTAAAAGATATACAGTCAAGAAAATCAAGGGCAATCGTGTTGTATATGCGGATTAGACACCAAAAAAAAACACTCAAAAAATGGCTACAATTTAAGGAATGTGTTTAGTGACGGCATCAGATTCCTAATTGATGGAGAAAGGTCTGGTGCCAAGCAAAGCTGCTTCTAGGAGGTTGTCAAGTGTTTTTCGCTCGAAGATTCCATTCTTGGGTGGTTGGTTTGGCCCTTGTTCCTGTAACTCGAATCCTAGCCCGGTATATCCCATTTTAATTTTACACTATTGTGAACCTTATGCCTTTTTTACTCTCTGATCGAGGTTCCCGGCATTTAAAAATCTTCGTATACAAAATCACACGTGTATATGTTGACATTTAAGAGAAATACAGCCAAGAAAATCATGGGCAATGGTGATATATATGCTGATTAGACACCAAAAAGAAAACACTCAACAAATGGCTACAATTTAAGGAATGTGTTTAGTGACGGCATCAGATTCCTAATTGATGGAGAAAGGTCTGGTGGCAAGAAATGCTGCTTCTAGGAGGTTGTCAAGTGTTTTCGCTCGACGATTCCATTCTTGGGTGGTTGGTTTGGCCCTTGTTCCTTTAACTCGAATCCTAGCCTGATATATACCATTTTAATTTTACACCATTGTGAACCTTACGCCATTTTTACTCTCTGATCGAGGTTCTCGGCATTGAAAAATCTTCGTAAACTAAATCACACGTGTATATGTTGACATTTAAGAGATATACAGTCAAGAAAATCAATGGCAATGGTGATATATATGCGGATTAGACACCAAAAAAAAACACTCAACAAATTGCTACAATTTAAGGAATGTGTTTAGTGACGACATCAGATTCCTAATTGATGGAGAAAGGTCTGGTGCCAAGAAAAGCTGCTTCTAGGAGGTTGTCAAGTGTTTTCGCTCGACGATTACATTCTTGGGTGGTTGGTTTGGCCCTTGTTCCTGTAACTCGAATCCTAGCCCGGTATATCCCATTTTAATTTTACACCATTGTGAACCTTACGCCATTTTTACTCTCTGATCGAGGTTCTCGGCATTGAAAAATCTTCGTAAACTAAATCACACGTGTATATGTTAACATTTTAAAGATATACAGTCAAGAAAATCAAGGGCAATCGTGATGTATATGCGGATTAGACACCAAAAAAAAACACTCAACAAATGGCTACAATTTAAGAAATGTGTTTAGTGACGGCATCAGATTCCTAATTGATGGAGAAAGGTCTGGTGCCAAGCAAAGCTGCTTCTAGGAGGTTGTCAAGTGTTTTTCGCTCGAAGATTCCATTCTTGGGTGGTTGGTTTGGCCCTTGTTCCTGTAACTCGAATCCTAACCCGGTATATCCCATTTTAATTTTACACCATTGTGAACCTTACGCATTTTTAACTCTCTGGTCGAGGTTCTCGGCATTGAAAAATCTTCGTAAACTAAATCACACGTGTATATGTTGACATTTAAGAGATATACAGTCAAGAAAATCAAGGGCAATGGAGATATATATGCGGATTAGACACCAAAAAGAAAACACTCAACAAATGGCTACAATTTAATGAATGTGTTTAGTGACGGCATCAGATCCCTAACTGATGGAGAAATGTCTGGTTTCAAGAAAAGCTGCTTCTAGGAGGTTGTCAAGTGTTTTCGCTCGATAATTCCATTCTTGGGTGGTTGGTTTGGCCCTTGTTCCTTTAACTCGAATCCTAGCCTGGTATATCCCATTTTAATTTTACGCCATTGTGAACCTTACGCCTTTTTTACTCTCTGATCGAGGTTCTTGGCATTGAAAAATCTTCGTAAACTAAATCACACGTGTATATGTTGACATTTAAAGGATATACAGTCAAGAAAATCAAGGGCAATGGTGATATATATGCGGATTAGACCCCAAAAAGAAAACACTCAACAAATGGAAACAATTTAAGGAATGTGTTTAGTGACGTCATCAGATTCCTAATTTATGGAGAAAGGTCTGGTGGTAAGAAAAGCTGCTTCTAGGGGGTTGTCAAGTGTTTTCGCTAGACGATTCCATTCTTGGGTGGTTGGTTTGGCCCTTGTTCCTGTAACTCGAATCCTAGCCCCGTATATCCCATTTTAATTTTACACCATTGTGAACCTTACGCCTTTTTAACTCTCTGGTCGAGGTTCTCGGCAATGAAAAATCTTCGTAAACTAAATCACACGTGTATATGTTAACATTTAAAAGATATACAGTCAAGAAAATCAAGGGCAATCGTGATGTATATGCGGATTAGACACCAAAAAAAACACTCAACAAATGGCTACAATTTAAGGAATGTGTTTAGTGACGGCATCAGATTCCTAATTGATGGAGAAAGGTCTGGTGCCAAGCAAAGCTTCTTCTTGGAGGTTGTCAAGTGTTTTTCGCTCGAAGATTCCATTCTTGGGTGGTTGGTTTGGCCCTTGTTCCTGTAACTCGAATCCTAGCCTGATATATACCATTTTAATTTTACACCATTGTGAACCTTACGCCTTTTTTACTCTCTGATCGAGGTTCTCGGCATTGAAAAATCTTCGTAAACTAAATCACACGTGTATATGTTGACATTTAAGAGATATACAGTCAAGAAAATCAATGGCAATGGTGATATATATGCGGATTAGACACCAAAAAAAACACTCAACAAATTGCTACAATTTAAGGAATGTGTTTAGTGACGACATCAGATTCCTAATTGACGGAGAAAGGTCTGGTGCCAAGAAAAGCTGCTTCTAGGGGGTTGTCAAGTGTTTTCGCTAGACGATTCCATTCTTGGGTGGTTGGTTTGGCCCTTGTTCCTGTAACTCGAATCCTAGCCCCGTATATCCCATTTTAATTTTACACCATTGTGAACCTTACGCCTTTTTAATTCTCTGGTCGAGGTTCTCGGCAATGAAAAATCTTCGTAAACTAAATCACACGTGTATATGTTAACATTTAAAAGATATACAGTCAAGAAAATCAAGGGCAATCGTGATGTATATGCGGATTAGACACCAAAAAAAAACACTCAACAAGTGGCTACAATTTAAGGAATGTGTTTAGTGACGGCATCAGATTCCTAATTGATGGAGAAAGGTCTGGTGCCAAGCAAAGCTTCTTCTTGGAGGTTGTCAAGTGTTTTTCGCTCGAAGATTCCATTCTTGGGTGGTTGGTTTGGCCCTTGTTCCTGTAACTCGAATCCTAGCCTGATATATACCATTTTAATTTTACACCATTGTGAACCTTACGCCTTTTTTACTCTCTGATCGAGGTTCTCGGCATTGAAAAATCTTCGTAAACTAAATCACACGTGTATATGTTGACATTTAAGAGATATACAGTCAAGAAAATCAATGGCAATGGTGATATATATGCGGATTAGACACCAAAAAAAACACTCAACAAATTGCTACAATTTAAGGAATGTGTTTAGTGACGACATCAGATTCCTAATTGACGGAGAAAGGTCTGGTGCCAAGAAAAGCTGCTTCTAGGAGGTTGTCAAGTGTTTTCGCTCGACGATTACATTCTTGGGTGGTTGGTTTGGCCCTTGTTCCTGTAACTCGAATCCTAGCCCGGTATATCCCATTTTAATTTTACACCATTGTGAACCTTACGCCTTTTTTACTCTCTGATCGAGGTTCTCGGCATTGAAAAATCTTCGTAAACTAAATCACACGTGTATATGTTAACATTTAAAAGATATACAGTCAAGAAAATCAAGGGCAATCGTGTTGTATATGCGGATTAGACACCAAAAAAAAACACTCAAAAAATGGCTACAATTTAAGGAATGTGTTTAGTGACGGCATCAGATTCCTAATTGATGGAGAAAGGTCTGGTGCCAAGCAAAGCTGCTTCTAGGAGGTTGTCAAGTGTTTTTCGCTCGAAGATTCCATTCTTGGGTGGTTGGTTTGGCCCTTGTTCCTGTAACTCGAATCCTAACCCGGTATATCCCATTTTAATTTTACACCATTGTGAACCTTACGCCTTTTTTACTCTCTGGTCGAGGTTCTCGGCATTGAAAAATCTTCGTAAACTAAATCACACGTGTATATGTTGACATTTAAGAGATATACAGTCAAGAAAATCAAGGGCAATGGAGATATATATGCGGATTAGACACCAAAAAGAAAACACTCAACAAATGGCTACAATTTAATGAATGTGTTTAGTGACGGCATCAGATCCCTAACTGATGGAGAAAGGTCTGGTTTCAAGAAAAGCTGCTTCTAGGAGGTTGTCAAGTGTTTTCGCTTGATGATTCCATTCTTGGGTGGTTGGTTTGGCCCTTGTTCCTTTAACTCGAATCCTAGCCTGGTATATCCCATTTTAATTTTACGCCATTGTGAACCTTACGCCTTTTTTACTCTCTGATCGAGGTTCTCGGCATTGAAAAATCTTCGTAAACTAAATCACACGTGTATATGTTGACAATTAAAGGATATACAGTCAAGAAAATCAAGGGCAATGGTGATATATATGCGGATTAGACACCAAAAAGAAAACACTCAACAAATAGCTACAATTTAAGGAATGTGTTTAGTGACGGCATCAGATTCCTAATTGATGGAAAAGGTGTGGTGGTAAGAAAAGCTGCTTCTAGGAGGTTGTTAAGTGTTTTCGCTCGACGATTCCATTCTTGGGTGGTTGATTTGGCCCTTGTTCCTGTAACTCGAATCCTAGCCCGGTATATCCCATTTTAATTTTACACCATTGTGAACCTTATGCCTTTTTTACTCTCTGATCGAGGTTCCCGGCATTTAAAAATCTTCGTATACAAAATCACACGTGTATATATTGACATTTAAGAGATATACAGTCAAGAAAATCATGGGCAATGGTGATATATATGCTGATTAGACACCAAAAAGAAGACACTCAAGAAATGGCTACAATTTAAGGAATGTGTTTAGTGACGGCATCAGATTCCTAATTGATGGAGAAAGGTCTGGTGGCAAGAAATGCTGCTTCTAGGAGGTTGTCAAGTGTTTTCGCTCGACGATTCCATTCTTGGGTGGTTGGTTTGTCCCTTGTTCCTGTAACTCGAATCCTAGCCTGATATATACCATTTTAATTTTACACCATTGTGAACCTTACGCCTTTTTTACTCTCAGGTCGAGGTTCTCGGCATTGAAAAATCTTCATAAACTAAATCACACGTGTATATGTTGACATTTAAGAGATATACAGTCAAGAAAATCAATTACAATGGTGATATATATGCGGATTAGACACCAAAAAAAACACTCAACAAATTGCTACAATTTAGGGAATGTGTTTAGTGAGGACATCAGATTCCAAATTAATGGAGAAAGGTCTGGTGGCAAGAAAAGCTGTTTCTAGGAGGTTTTCAAGTGTTTTCGCTCGACGATATCATTCTTGGGTGGTTGGTTTGGCCCTTGTTCCTGTAACTCGAATCCTAGCCCGGTATATCCCATTTTAATTTTACACCATTGTGAACCTTATGCCTTTTTTACTCTCTGATCGAGGTTCTCGGCATTGAAAAATCTTCGTAAACTAAATCACACGTGTATATGTTGACATTTAAGAGATATACAGTCAAGAAAATTAAGGGCAATGGTGATATATATGCGGATTAGACACCAAAAAGAAAACACTCAACAAATGGCAAAAATTTAAGGAATGTGTTTAGTGACGGCATCAGATTCCTAATTAATGGAGAAAGGTCTGGTGGCAAGAAAATCTGCTTCTAGGAGGTTGTCAAGTGTTTTCGCTAGACGATTCCATTCTTGGGTGGTTGGTTTGGCCCTTGTTCCTGTAACTCGAATCCTAGCCTGGTATATCCCATTTTATTTTTACACCATTGTGAACCTTACGCCTTTTTTACTCTCTGATCGAGGTTCTCGGCATTGAAAAATCTTTGTAAACTAAATCACACGTGTATATGTTGACATTTAAGAGATATACAGTCAAGAAATCAAGGGCAATGGTGATATATATGCGGATTAGACACCAAAAAGAAAACACTCAACAAATGTCTACAATTTAAGGAATGTGTTTAGTGACGGCATCCGATTCCTAATTGATGGAGAAAGGTCTGGTGGCAAGAAATGCTACTTCTAGGAGGTTGTCAAGTGTTTTCGCTCGACGATTCCATTCTTAGGTGGTTGGTTTGGCCCTTGTTCCTGTAAGTCGAATCCTAGACCGGTATATCCCATTTTAATTTTACGCCATTGTGAACCTTACGCCTCTTTTACTCTCTGATCGAGGTTCTCGGCATTGAAAAATCTTCGTAAACTAAATCACACGTGTATAGGTTGACATTTAAGAGATATACAGTCAAGAAAATCAAGGGCAATGGTGTTATATATGCGGATTAGACACCAAAAAAAACACTCAACAAATGGCTACAATTTAAGGAATGTGTTTAGTAACGGCATCAGATTCCTTATTGATGGAGAAAGGTGTGGTGGTAAGAAAAGCTGCTTCTTGGAGGTTGTCAGGTGTTTTCGCTCAACGATTCCATTCTTGGGTGGTTGGTTTGGCCCTTGTTCCTGTAACTCGAATCCTAGCCTGGTATATACCATTTTAATTTTACACCATTGTGAACCTTACGCCTTTTTTACTCTCTGATCGAGGTTCTCGGCATTGAAAAATCTTCATAAATTAAATTGCACGTGTATATTTTGACATTTAAGATATATACAGTCAAGAAAATCAAGGGCAATGGTGATATATATGCGGATTAGACACCAAAAAAAACACTCAACAAATGGCTACAATTTAAGGAATGTGTTTAGTGACGGCATCGGATTCCTAATTGATGGAGAAAGGTCTGGTGGCAAGAAAAGCTGCTTCTAGGAGGTTTTCATGTGTTTTCACTCAATGATTTCATTCTTGGGTGGTGGGTTTGGCCCTTGTTCCTGTAACTCGAATCTTAGCCCGGTATATCCCGTTTTAATTTTACACCATTGTGAACCTTATGCCTTTTTTACTCTCTGATCGAGGTTCTCGGCATTGAAAAAACTTCGTAAACTAAATCACACATGTATATGTTGACATTTAAGAGATATACAGTCAAGAAAATCAAGGGCATTGGTAATATATATGTGGATTAGACACAAAAAAACACTCAACAAATGGCTACAATTTAAGGAATGTGTTTAGTGACGGCATCAGATTCCTAATTGATGGAGAAAGGTGTGGTGGTAAGAAAAGTTGCTTCTAGGAGGTTTGGTAATTGTTTTCGCTCGACGATTCCATTCTTAGGTGGTTGGTTTGGCCCTTGTTCCTGTAACTTGAATCCTAGCCCAGTATATCCCATTTAAATTTTACACCATTGTGAACCTTACGCCTTTTTTACTCTCTGATCGAGGTTCTCGGCATTGAAAAATCATCGTAAACTAAACTACACGTGTATATATTGACATTTAAGAGATATACAGTCTAGAAAATCAAGGGCAATGGTGATATATATGCGGATTAGACACCAAAAAAAACACTCTACAAATGGCTACAATTTAAGGAATGTGTTTAGTGACGGCATCAGATTCCTAATTGATGGAGAAAGGTGTGGTGGTAAGAAAAGCTGCTTCTAGGAGGTTATCAATTGTTTTCGCTCGACGATTCCATTCTTGGTTGGTTGGTTGGTTTGACCCTTGTTCCTGTAACTCGAATCCTAGCCCGGTATATCCAATTGTAATTTTACACCATTGTGAACCTTACGCCTTTTTTACTCTCTGATCGAGGTTCTCGGCATTGAAAAATCTTCGTAAACTAAATCACACGTGTATATGTTAACATTTAAAAGATATACAGCCAAGAAAATCAAGGGCAATGGTGATATATATGTGCATTAGACACGAAAAAAACACTCAACAAATGGTTACAATTTAAGGAATGTGTTTAGTGACGGCATCAGATTCCTAATTGATGGAGAAAGGTCTGGTGGTAAGAAAAGCTGCTTCTAGGAGGTTGTCAAGTGTTTTTGCTCGACGATTCCTTTCTTGGGTGGTTGGTTTGGCCCTTGTTCCTGTAACTCGAATCCTAGCCCGGTATATCCCATTTTAATTTTACACCATTGTGAACCTTACACCTTTTTTACTCTCTGATCGAGGTTCTCGGCATTAAAAAATCTTCGTAAACTAAATCACACGTGTATATGTTGACATTTAAGAGATATACAGTCAAGAAAATCAAGGGCAATGGTGATATATATGCGGATTAGACACCAAAATAAAACCACTCAACAAATGGCTACAATTTAAGGAATGTGTTTAGTGACGGCATCTGATTCCTAATTGATGGAGAAAGGTCTGGTGGCAAGAAAAGCTGCTTCTAGGAGGTTTTCAAGTGTTTTCGCTCAACGATTTCATTCTTGGTTGGTTGGTTTGGCCCTTGTTCCTGTAACTCGAATCCTAGCCAGGTATATCCCATTTTAATTTTACACAATTGTGAACCTTACGCCTTTTTTACTCTTTGATCGAGGTTCTCGGCATCGAAAAATCTTCGTCAACTAAATCACACGTGTATATATTGACATTTAAGAGTTATACAGTCAAGAAAATCAAGGGCAATGGTGATATATATCTGCGGATTAGACACCAAAAAAAACACTCAACAAATGGCTACAATTTAAGAAATGTGTTTAGTGACGGCATCAGATTCCTAATTTATGGCGAAAGGTCTGGTGGCAAGAAAAGCTGCTCTAGGAGGTTGTCAAGTGTTTTCGCTCGACGATTCCATTCTTGGGTGGTTGGATTGGCCCTTGTTCCTGTACCTCGAATCCTAGCCCGTTAAATCCTATTTTAATTTTACACCATTGAGAACCTTACGCCTTTTTTACTCTCTGATCGAGGTTCTCGGCATTGAAAAGTCTTCGTAAACTAAATCACACGTGTATATGTTGACATTTAAGAGATATACAGTCAAGAAAATCAAGGGCAATGGTGATATATATGCGGATTAGATGCCAAAAAAAAACCACTCAACAAATGGCTACAATTTAAGGAATGTGTTTAGTGACGGTATCAGATTCCTAATTGATGGAGAAAGGTCTGGTGGCAAGAAAAGCTGCTTCTAGGTGGTTTTCAAGTGTTTTCGCTCGTCGATTTCATTCTTGCGTGGTTGGTTTGGCCCTTGTTCCTGTAACTCGAATCTTAGTCTGGTATATCCCATTTTAATTTTACACCATTGTAAACCTTACGCCTTTTTTACTCTCTGATCGAGGTTCTCGGCATTGAAAAATCATCGTAAACTAAACCACACGTGTATATGTTGACATTTAAAAGATATACAGTCAAGAAAATCAAGGGCAATGGTGATATATATGTGGATTAGACACGAAAAAAACACTCAACAAATGGTTACAATTTAAGGAATGTGTTTAGTGACGGCATCAGATTCCTAATTGATGGAGAAAGGTCTGGTGGGAAGAAAAGCTGCTTCTAGGAGGTTGTCAAGTGTTTTTGCTCAACGATTCCATTCTTGGGTGGTTGGTTTGGCCCTTGTTCCTGTAACTCGAATCCTAGACCGGTATATCCCATTTTAATTTTACACCATTGTGAACCGTACGCCTTTTTTACTCTCTGATCGAGGTTCTCGGCATTGAAAAATCTTTGTAAACTAAATCACACGTGTATATGTTGACATTTAAGAGATATACAGTCAAGAAAATCAAGGGCAATGGTGATATATATACGGATTAGACTCCAAAAAAATACTCAACAAATGGCTACAATTTAAGGAATGTGTTTAGTGACGGCATCAGATTCCTAATTGATGGAGAATGGTCTGGTGGCAAGAAAAGCTGCTTCTAGGAGGTTGTCAAGTGTTTTCGCTCGACGATTCCATTCTTGGGTGGTTGGTTTGGCCCTTGTTCCTGTAACTCGAATCCTAGCCAGGTATATCCCATTTTAAATTTACACCATTGTGAACCTTACACCTTTTTTACTCTCTGAACGAGGTTCTCGGCATTTAAAAATCTTCGTAAACAAAATCACACGTGTATATGTCGACATTTAAGAGATATACAGTCAAGAAAATCAAGGGCAATGGTGTTATATATGCAGATTAGACACCAAAAAAAACACTCAACAAATGGCTACAATTTAAGGAATGTGTTTAGTAACGGCATCAGATTCCTAATTGATGGAGAAAGGTGTGGTGGTAAGAAAAGCTGCTTCTAGGAGGTTGTCAGGTGTTTTCGCTCAACGATTCCATTCTTGGGTGGTTTGTTTGGCCCTTGTTCCTGTAACTCGAATCCTAGCCTGGTATATACCATTTTAATTTTACACCATTGTGAACCTTACGCCTTTTTTACTCTCTGATCGAGGTTCTCGGCATTGAAAAATCTTCGTAAACTAAATTGCACGTGTATATTTTGACATTTAAGATATATACAGTCAAGAAAATCAAGGGCGATGGTGATATATATGCGGATTAGACACCAAAAAAAACACTCAACAAATGGCTACAATTTAAGGAATGTGTTTAGTGATGGCATCAGATTCCTAATTGATGGAGAAAGGTCTGGTGGCAAGAAAAGCTGCTTCTAGGAGGTTTTCATGTGTTTTCGCTCGACGATTTCATTCTTGGGTGGTTGGTTTGGCCCTTGTTCCTGTAACTCGAATCCTAGCCCGGTATATCCCATTTTAATTTTACACCATTGTGAACCTTATGCCTTTTTTACTCTCTGATCGAGGTTCTCGGCATTGAAAAATCTTCGTAAACTAAATCACACATGTATATGTTGACATTTAAGAGATATACAGTCAAGAAAATTAAGGGCAATGGTAATATATATGTGGATTAGACACAAAAAAAACACTCAACAAATGGCTACAATTTAAGGAATGTGTTTAGTGACGGCATCAGATTCCTAATTGATGGAGAAAGGTGTGGTGGTAAGAAAAGCTGCTTCTAGGAGGTTTGGTAATTGTTTTCGCTCGACGATTCCATTCTTAGGTGGTTGGTTTGGCCCTTTCTTCCTGTAACTTGAATCCTAGCCCAGTATATCCCATTTAAATTTTACACCAATGAGAACCTTACGCCTTTTTTCCTCTCTGATCGAGGTTCTCGGCATTGAAAATCATCGTAAACTAAACTACACGTGTATATATTGACATTTAAGAGATATACGGTCTAGAAAATCAAGGGTAATGGTGATATATATGCGGATTAGACACCAAAAAAAAACACTCAACAAATGGCTACAATTTAAGGAATGTGTTTAGTGACGGCATCAGATTCCTAATTGATAAAGAAAGGTGTGGTGGTAAGAAAATCTGCTTCTAGGAGGTTGTCAATTGTTTTCGCTCGACGATTCCATTCTTGGTTGGTTGGTTGGTTTGACCCTTGTTCCTGTAACTCGAATCCTAGCCCGGTATATCCAATTTTAATTTTACACCATTGTGAACCTTACGCCTTTTTTACTCTCTGATCGAGGTTCTCGGCATTGAATAATCTTCGTAAACTAAATCACACGTGTATATGTTAACATTTAAAAGATATACAGCCAAGAAAATCAAGGGCAATGGTGATATATATGTGCATTAGACACGAAAAAAACACTCAACAAATGGTTACAATTTAAGAAATGTGTTTAGTGACGGCATCAGATTCCTAATTGATGGAGAAAGGTCTGGTGGTAAGAAAAGCTGCTTCTAGGAGGTTGTCAAGTGTTTTTGCTCGACGATTCCATTCATGGGTGGTTGGTTTGGCCCTTGTTCCTGTAACTCGAATCCTAGCCCGGTATATCCCATTTTAATTTTACACCATTGTGAACCTTACACCTTTTTTACTCTCTGATCGAGGTTCTCGGCATTTAAAAATCTTCGTAAACAAAATCACACGTGTATATGTTGACATTTAAGAGATATACAGTCAAGAAAATCAAGGGCAATGGTGTTATATATGCGGATTAGACACCAAAAAAAACACTCAACAAATGGCTACAATTTAAGGAATGTGTTTAGTAACGGCATCAGATTCCTAATTGCTGGAGAAAGGTGTGGTGGTAAGAAAAGCTGCTTCTAGGAGGTTGTCAGGTGTTTTCGCTCAACGATTCCATTCTTGGGTGGTTGGTTTGGCCCTTGTTCCTGTAACTCGAATCCTAGCCTGGTATATACCATTTTAATTTTACACCATTGTGAACCTTACGCCTTTTTTACTCTCTGATCGAGGCTCTCGGCATTGAAAAATCTTCGTAAACTAAATTGCACGTGTATATTTTGACATTTAAGATATATACAGTCAAGAAAATCAAGGGCAATGGTGATATATATGCGGATTAGACACAAAAAAAAAACACTCAACAAATGGCTACAATTTAAGGAATGTGTTTAGTGACGGCATCAGATTCCTAATTGATGGAGAAAGGTCTGGTGGCAAGAAAAGCTGCTTCTAGGAGGTTTTCATGTGTTTTCGCTCGACGATTTCATTCTTGGGTGGTTGGTTTGGCCCTTGTTCCTGTAACTCGAATCCTAACCCGGTATATCCCATTTTAATTTTACACCATTGTGAACCTTATGCCTTTTTTACTCTCTGATCGAGGTTCTCGGCATTAAAAAATCTTCGTAAACTAAATCACACATGTATATGTTGACATTTAAGAGATATACAGTCAAGAAAATCAAGGGCAATGGTAATATATATGTGGATTAGACACAAAAAAACACTCAACAAATGGCTACAATTTAAGGAATGTGTTTAGTGACGGCATCAGATTCCTAATTGATGGAGAAAGGTGTGGTGGTAAGAAAAGCTGCTTCTAGGAGGTTTGGTAATTGTTTTCGCTCGACGATTCCATTCTTAGGTGGTTGGTTTGGCCCTTCTTCCTGTAACTTGAATCCTAGCCCAGTATATCCCATTTAAATTTTACACCATTGAGAACCTTACGCCTTTTTTACTCTCTAATCGAGGTTCTCGGCATTGAAAAATCATCGTAAACTAAACTACACGTGTATATATATTGACATTTAAGAGATATACAGTCTAGAAAATCAAGGGCAATGGTGATATATATGCGGATTAGACACCAAAAAAAAACACTCAACAAATGGCTACAATTTAAGGAATGTGTTTAGTGACGGCATCAGATTACTAATTGATAGAGAAAGGTGTGGTGCTAAGAAAAGCTGCTTCTAGGAGGTTGTCAATTGTTTTTGCTCGACGATTCCATTCTTGGTTGGTTGGTTGGTTTGACCCTTGTTCCTGTAACTCGAATCCTAACCCGGTATATCCAATTTTAATTTTACACCATTGTGAACCTTACGCCTTTTTTACTCTCTGATCGAGGTTCTCGGCATTGAATAATCTTCGTAAACTAAATCACACGTGTATATGTTAACATTTAAAAGATATACAGCCAAGAAAATCAAGGGCAATGGTGATATATATGTGCATTAGACACGAAAAAAACACTCAACAAATGGTTACAATTTAAGAAATGTGTTTAGTGACGGCATCAGATTCCTAACTGATGGAGAAAGGTCTGGTGGTAAGAAAAGCTGCTTCTAGGAGGTTGTCAAGTGTTTTCGCTCGACGATTCCATTCTTGGGTGGTTGGTTTGGCCCTTGTTCCTGTAACTCGAATCCTAGCCAGGTATATCCCATTTTAAATTTACACCATTGTGAACCTTACGCCTTTTTTACTCTCTGAACGAGGTTCTCGGCATTTAAAAATCTTCGTAAACAAAATCACAGGTGTATATGTCGACATTTAAGAGATATACAGTCAAGAAAATCAAGGGCAATGGTGTTATATATGCGGATTAGACACCAAAAAAACACTCAACAAATGGCTACAATTTAAGGAATGTGTTTAGTAACGGCATCAGATTCCTAATTGATGGAGAAAGGTGTGGTGGTAAGAAAAGCTGCTTCTAGGAGGTTGTCAGGTGTTTTCGCTCAACGATTCCATTCTTGGGTGGTTGGTTTGGCCCTTGTTCCTGTAACTCGAATCCTAGCCTGGTATATACCATTTTAATTTTACACCATTGTGAACCTTACGCCTTTTTTACTCTCTGATCGAGGTTCTCGGCATTGAAAAATCTTTGTAAACTAAATTGCACGTGTATATTTTGACATTTAAGATATATACAGTCAAGAAAATCAAAGGAAATGGTGATATATATGCGGATTAGACACCAAAAAAAACACTCAACAAATGGCTACAATTTAAGGAATGTGTTTAGTGACGGCATCAGATTCCTAATTGATGGAGAAAGGTCTGGTGGCAAGAAAATCTGCTTCTAGGAGGTTTTCATGTGTTTTCGCTCGACGATTTCATTCTTGGGTGGTTGGTTTGGCCCTTGTTCCTGTAACTCGAATCCTAGCCCGGTATATCCCATTTTAATTTTACACCATTGTAAACCTTTCGCCTTTTTTACTCTCTGATCGAGGTTCTCGGCATTGAAAAATCATCGTAAACTAAACCACACGTGTATATATTGACATTTAAGAGATATACAGTCAAGAAAATCAAGGGCAATGGTGATATATATGCGGATTAGGCACCAAAAAAAAACACTCAACAAATGGCTACAATTTAAGGAATGTGTGTAGTGACGGCATCAGATTCCTAACTGATGGAGAAAGGTCTGGTGGTAAAAAAAGCTGCTTCTAGGAGGTTGTCAAGTGTTTTTGCTCGACGATTCCATTCTTAGGTGGTTGGTTTGGCCCTTGTTCCTGTAACTTGAATCCTAGCCCAGTATATCCCATTTAAATTTTACACCATTGTGAGCCTTACGCCTTTTTTACTCTCTGATCGAGGTTCTCGTCATTGAAAAATCATCGTAAACTAAACTACACGTGTATATATTGACATTTAAGAGATATACAGTCTAGAAAATCAAGGGCAATGGTGATATATATGCGGATTAGACACCAAAAAAAAACACTCAACAAATGGCTACAATTTAAGGAATGTGTTTAGTGACGGCATCAGATTCCTAATTGATGGAGAAAGGTGTGGTGGTAAGAAAAGCTGCTTCTAGGAGGTTGTCAATTGTTTTCGCTCGACGATTCCATTCTTGGTTGGTTGGTTGGTTTGACCCTTGTTCCTGTAACTCGAATCCTAGCCCGCTATATCCAATTTTAATTTTACACTATTGTGAACCTTACGCCTTTTTTACTCTCTGATCGAGGTTCTCGGCATTGAAAAATCTTCGTAAACAAAATCACACGTGTATATGTTAACATTTAAAAGATATACAGCCAAGAAAATCAAGGGCAATGGTGATATATATGTGCATTAGACACGAAAAAAACACTCAACAAATGGTTACAATTTAAGGAATGTGTTTAGTGACGGCATCAGATTCCTAATTGATGGAGAAAGGTCTGGTGGTAAGAAAAGCTGCTTCTAGGAGGTTGTCAAGTGTTTTTGCTCGACGATTCCATTCTTGGGTGGTTGGTTTGGCCCTTGTTCCTGTATGTCGAATCCTAGCCCGGTATATCCCATTTTAATTTTACACCATTGTGAACCTTACGCCTTTTTTACTCTCTGATCGAGGTTCTCGGCATTGAAAAATCATCGTAAACTAAACTACACGTGTATATATTGACATTTAAGAGATATACAGTCTAGAAAATCAAGGGCAATGGTGATATATATGCGGATTAGACACACAAAAAAAACACTCAACAAATGGCTACAATTTAAGGAATGTGTTTAGTGACGGCATCAGATTCCTAATTGATGGAGAAAGGTGTGGTGGTAAGAAAAGCTGCTTCTAGGAGTTAGTCAATTGTTTTCGCTCGACGATTCCATTCTTGGTTGGTTGGATGGTTTGACCCGTGTTCCTGTAACTCGAATCCTAGCCCGGTATATCCAATTTTAATTTTACACCATTGTGAACCTTACGCCTTTTTTACTCTCTGATCGAGGTTCTCGGCATTGAAAAATCTTCGTAAACTAAATCACACGTGTATATGTTAACATTTAAAAGATATACAGCCAAGAAAATCAAGGGCAATGGTGATATATATGTGCATTAGACACGAAAAAAATACTCAACAAATGGTTACAATTTAAGGAATGTGTTTAGTGACGGCATCAGATTCCTAACTGATGGAGAAAGGTCTGGTGGTAAAAAAAGCTGCTTCTAGGAGGTTGTCAAGTGTTTTTGCTCAACGATTCCATTCTTGGGTGGTTGGTTTGGCCCTTGTTCCTGTAACTCGAATCTTTTCCCGGTATATCCCATTTTAATTTTACACCATTGTGAACCTTACACCTTTTTTACTCTCTGATCGAGGTTCTCGGCATTAAAAAATCTTCGTAAACCAAATCACACGTGTATATGTTGACATTTAAGAGATATACAGTCAAGAAAATCAAGGGCAATGGTGATATATATGCGGATTAGCCACCAAAAAAAAACCACTCAACAAATGGCTACAATTTAAGGAATGTGTTTAGTGACGGCATCTGATTCCTAATTGATGGAGAAAGGTCCGGTGGCAAGAAAAGCTGCTTCTAGGAGGTTTTCAAGTGTTTTCGCTCGACGATTTCATTCTTGGTTGGTTGGTTTGGCCCTTGTTCCTGTAACTCGAATCCTAGCCTGGTATATCCCATTTTAATTTTACACAATTGTGAACCTTACGCCTTTTTTACTCTTTGATCGAGGTTCTCGGCTTCGAAAAATCTTCGTCAACTAAATCACAAGTGTATATGTTGACATTTAAGAGTTATACAGTCAAGAAAATCAAGGGCAATGGTGATATATATCTGCGGATTAGACACCAAAAAAAACACTCAACAAATGGCTACAATTTAAGAAATGTGTTTAGTGACGGCATCAGATTCCTAATTGATGGAGAAAGGTCTGGTGGCAAGAAAACTGCTCTAGGAGGTTGTCAAGTGTTTTCGCTCGACGATTCCATTCTTGGGAGGTTGGATTGGCCCTTGTTCCTGTACCTCTAATCCTAGCCCGTTAAATCCCATTTTAATTTTACACCATTGAGAACATTACGCCTTTTTTACTCTCTGATCGAGGTTCTCGGCATTGAAAAATCTTCGTAAACTAAATCACACGTGTATATGTTGACATTTAAGAGATATACAGTCAAGAAAATCAAGGGCAATGGTGATATATATGCGGATTAGACGGCAAAAAAAAACCACTCAACAAATGGCTACAATTTAAGGAATGTGTTTAGTGACGGTATCAGATTCCTAATTGATGGAGAAAGGTCTGGTGGCAAGAAAAGCTGCTTCTAGGTAGTTTTCAAGTGTTTTCGCTCGTCGATTTCATTCTTGCGTGGTTGGTTTGGCCCTTGTTCCTGTAACTCGAATCTTAGTCTGGTATATCCCATTTTAATTTTACACCATTGTAAACCTTACGCCTTTTTTACTCTCTGATCGAGGTTCTCGGCATTGAAAAATCATCGTAAACTAAACCACACGTGTATATATTGACATTTAAGAGATATACAGTCAAGAAAATCAAGGGCAATGGTGATATATATGCGTATTAGGCACCAAAAAAAAACACTCAACAAATGGCTACAATTTAAGGAATGTGTTTAGTGACGGCATCAGATTCCTAACTGATGGAGAAAGGTCTGGTGGTAAAAAAAGCTGCTTCTAGGAGGTTGTCAAGTGTTTTTACTCGACGATTCCATTCTTGGGTGGTTGGTTTGGCCCTTGTTCCTGTAACTCGAATCCTTGCCCGGTATATCCCATTTTAATTTTACACCATTGTGAACCTTACACCTTTTTTACTCTCTGATCGAGGTTCTCGACATTAAAAAATCTTCGTAAACCAAATCACACGTGTATATGTTGACATTTAAGAGATATACAGTCAAGAAAATCAAGGGCAATGGTGATATATATGCGGATTAGCCACCAAAAAAAAACCACTCAACAAATGGCTACAATTTAAGGAATGTGTTTAGTGACGGCATCTGATTCCTAATTGATGGAGAAAGGTCCGGTGGCAAGAAAAGCTGCTTCTAGGAGGTTTTCAAGTGTTTTCGCTCGACGATTTCATTCTTGGTTGGTTGGTTTGGCCCTTGTTCCTGTAACTCGAATCCTAGCCTGGTATATCCCATTTTAATTTTACACAATTGTGAACCTTACGCCTTTTTTACTCTTTGATCGAGGTTCTCGGCTTCGAAAAATCTTCGTCAACTAAATCACAAGTGTATATGTTGACATTTAAGAGTTATACAGTCAAGAAAATCAAGGGCAATGGTGATATATATCTGCGGATTAGACACCAAAAAAAACACTCAACAAATGGCTACAATTTAAGAAATGTGTTTAGTGACGGCATCAGATTCCTAATTGATGGAGAAAGGTCTGGTGGCAAGAAAACTTCTCTAGGAGGTTGTCAAGTGTTTTCGCTCGACGATTCCATTCTTGGGAGGTTGGATTGGCCCTTGTTCCTGTACCTCGAATCCTAGCCCGTTAAATCCCATTTTAATTTTACACCATTGAGAACCTTACGCCTTTTTTACTCTCTGATCGAGGTTCTCGGCATTGAAAAATCTTCGTAAACTAAATCACACGTGTATATGTTGACATTTAAGAGATATACAGTCAAGAAAATCAAGGGCAATGGTGATATATATGCGGATTAGACGGCAAAAAAAAACCACTCAACAAATGGCTACAATTTAAGGAATGTGTTTAGTGACGGTATCAGATTCCTAATTGATGGAGAAAGGTCTGGTGGCAAGAAAAGCTGCTTCTAGGTAGTTTTCAAGTGTTTTCGCTCGTCGATTTCATTCTTGCGTGGTTGGTTTGGCCCTTGTTCCTGTAACTCGAATCTTAGTCTGGTATATCCCATTTTAATTTTACACCATTGTAAACCTTACGCCTTTTTTACTCTCTGATCGAGGTTCTCGGCATTGAAAAATCATCGTAAACTAAACCACACGTGTATATATTGACATTTAAGAGATATACAATCAAGAAAATCAAGGGCAATGGTGATATATATGCGGATTAGGCACCAAAAAAAAACACTCAACAAATGGCTACAATTTAAGGAATGTGTTTAGTGACGGCATCAGATTCCTAATTGATGGAGAAAGGTCTGTTGGCAAGAAAAGCTGCTTCTTGGAGGTTGTCAAGTATTTTCGCTCGACGATTCCATTCTTGGGTGGTTGGATTGGCCCTTGTTCCTGTAACTCGAATCCTAGCCCGGTATATCCCATTTTAATTTACACCATTGTGAACCTTACGCCTTTTTTACTCTCTGATCGAGGTTCTTGGCATTGAAAAATCTTCGTAAACTAAATCACACGTGTATATGTTGACATTTAAAAGATATACAGCAAAGAAAATCAAGGGCAATTGTGATATATATGTGGATTAGACACGAAAAAAACACTCAACAAATGGCTACAATTTAAGGAATGTGTTAGTGACGGCATCGGATTCCTAATTGATGGAGAAAGGTCTGGTGGTAAGAAAAGCTGCTTCTAAGAGGTTGTCAAGTGTTTTTGCTCGACGATTCCATTTTTGGGTGGTTGGTTTGGCCCTTGTTCCTGTAACTCGAATCCTAGCCCGGTATATCCCATTTTAATTTTACACCATTGTGAACCTTACACCTTTTTTACTCTCTGATCGAGGTTCTCGGCATTAAAAAATCTTCGTAAACTAAATCACAAGTGTATATGTTGACATTTAAGAGATATACAGTCAAGAAAATCAAGGGCAATGGTGATATATATGCGGATTAGGCACCAAAAAAAAACACTCAACAAATGGCTACAATTTAAGGAATGTGTTTAGTGACGGCATCAGATTCCTAACTGATGGAGAAAGGTCTGGTGGTAAAAAAAGCTGCTTCTAGGAGGTTGTCAAGTGTTTTTGCTCGACGATTCCATTCTTAGGTGGTTGGTTTGGCCCTTGTTCCTGTAACTTGAATCCTAGCCCAGTATATCCCATTTAAATTTTACACCATTGTGAGCCTTACGCCTTTTTTACTCTCTGATCGAGGTTCTCGTCATTGAAAAATCATCGTAAACTAAACTACATGTGTATATATTGACATTTAAGAGATATACAGTCTAGAAAATCAAGGGCAATGGTGATATATATGCGGATTAGACACCAAAAAAAAACACTCAACAAATGGCTACAATTTAAGGAATGTGTTTAGTGACGGCATCAGATTCCTAATTGATGGAGAAAGGTGTGGTGGTAAGAAAAGCTGCTTCTAGGAGGTTGTCAATTGTTTTCGCTCGACGATTCCATTCTTGGTTGGTTGGTTGGTTTGACCCTTGTTCCTGTAACTCGAATCCTAGCCCGCTATATCCAATTTTAATTTTACACCATTGTGAACCTTACGCCTTTTTTACTCTCTGATCGAGGTTCTCGGCATTGAAAAATCTTCGTAAACAAAATCACACGTGTATATGTTAACATTTAAAAGATATACAGCCAAGAAAATCAAGGGCAATGGTGATATATATGTGCATTAGACACGAAAAAAACACTCAACAAATGGTTACAATTTAAGGAATGTGTTTAGTGACGGCATCAGATTCCTAATTGATGGAGAAAGGTCTGGTGGTAAGAAAAGCTGCTTCTAGGAGGTTGTCAAGTGTTTTTGCTCGACGATTCCATTCTTGGGTGGTTGGTTTGGCCCTTGTTCCTGTATGTCGAATCCTAGCCCGGTATATCCCATTTTAATTTTACACCATTGTAAACCTTTCGCCTTTTTTACTCTCTGATCGAGGTTCTCGGCATTGAAAAATCATCGTAAACTAAACCACACGTGTATATATTGACATTTAAGAGATATACAGTCAAGAAAATCAAGGGCAATGGTGATATATATGCGGATTAGGCACCAAAAAAAAACACTCAACAAATGGCTACAATTTAAGGAATGTGTTTAGTGACGGCATCAGATTCCTAACTGATGGAGAAAGGTCTGGTGGTAAAAAAAGCTGCTTCTAGGAGGTTGTCAAGTGTTTTTGCTCGACGATTCCATTCTTAGGTGGTTGGTTTGGCCCTTGTTCCTGTAACTTGAATCCTAGCCCAGTATATCCCATTTAAATTTTACACCATTGTGAGCCTTACGCCTTTTTTACTCTCTGATCGAGGTTCTCGTCATTGAAAAATCATCGTAAACTAAACTACATGTGTATATATTGACATTTAAGAGATATACAGTCTAGAAAATCAAGGGCAATGGTGATATATATGCGGATTAGACACCAAAAAAAAAACACTCAACAAATGGCTACAATTTAAGGAATGTGTTTAGTGACGGCATCAGATTCCTAATTGATGGAGAAAGGTGTGGTGGTAAGAAAAGCTGCTTCTAGGAGGTTGTCAATTGTTTTCGCTCGACGATTCCATTCTTGGTTGGTTGGTTGGTTTGACCCTTGTTCCTGTAACTCGAATCCTAGCCCGCTATATCCAATTTTAATTTTACACCATTGTGAACCTTACGCCTTTTTTACTCTCTGATCGAGGTTCTCGGCATTGAAAAATCTTCGTAAACAAAATCACACGTGTATATGTTAACATTTAAAAGATATACAGCCAAGAAAATCAAGGGCAATGGTGATATATATGTGCATTAGACACGAAAAAAACACTTAACAAATGGTTACAATTTAAGGAATGTGTTTAGTGACGGCATCAGATTCCTAATTGATGGAGAAAGGTCTGGTGGTAAAAAAAGCTGCTTCTAGGAGGTTGTCAAGTGTTTTTGCTCGACGATTTCATTCTTGGGTGGTTGGTTTGGCCCTTGTTCCTGTAACTCGAATCCTAGCCCGGTATATCCCATTTTAATTTTACACCATTGTAAACCTTTCGCCTTTTTTACTCTCTGATCGAGGTTCTCGGCATTGAAAAATCATCGTAAACTAAACCACACGTGTATATATTGACATTTAAGAGATATACAGTCAAGAAAATCAAGGGCAATGGTGATATATATGCGGATTAGGCACCAAAAAAAAACACTCAACAAATGGCTACAATTTAAGGAATGTGTTTAGTGACGGCATCAGATTCCTAACTGATGGAGAAAGGTCTGGTGGTAAAAAAAGCTGCTTCTAGGAGGTTGTCAAGTGTTTTTGCTCGACGATTCCATTCTTAGGTGGTTGGTTTGGCCCTTGTTCCTGTAACTTGAATCCTAGCCCAGTATATCCCATTTAAATTTTACACCATTGTGAGCCTTACGCCTTTTTTACTCTCTGATCGAGGTTCTCGTCATTGAAAAATCATCGTAAACTAAACTACATGTGTATATATTGACATTTAAGAGATATACAGTCTAGAAAATCAAGGGCAATGGTGATATATATGCGGATTAGACACCAAAAAAAACACTCAACAAATGGCTACAATTTAAGGAATGTGTTTAGTGACGGCATCAGATTCCTAATTGATGGAGAAAGGTGTGGTGGTAAGAAAAGCTGCTTCTAGGAGGTTGTCAATTGTTTTCGCTCGACGATTCCATTCTTGGTTGGTTGGTTGGTTTGACCCTTGTTCCTGTAACTCGAATCCTAGCCCGCTATATCCAATTTTAATTTTACACCATTGTGAACCTTACGCCTTTTTTACTCTCTGATCGAGGTTCTCGGCATTGAAAAATCTTCGTAAACAAAATCACACGTGTATATGTTAACATTTAAAAGATATACAGCCAAGAAAATCAAGGGCAATGGTGATATATATGTGCATTAGACACGAAAAAAACACTTAACAAATGGTTACAATTTAAGGAATGTGTTTAGTGACGGCATCAGATTCCTAATTGATGGAGAAAGGTCTGGTGGTAAAAAAAGCTGCTTCTAGGAGGTTGTCAAGTGTTTTTGCTCGACGATTTCATTCTTGGGTGGTTGGTTTGGCCCTTGTTCCTGTAACTCGAATCCTAGCCCGGTATATCCCATTTTAATTTTACACCATTGTAAACCTTTCGCCTTTTTTACTCTCTGATCGAGGTTCTCGGCATTGAAAAATCATCGTAAACTAAACCACACGTGTATATATTGACATTTAAGAGATATACAGTCAAGAAAATCAAGGGCAATGGTGATATATATGCGGATTAGGCACCAAAAAAAAACACTCAACAAATGGCTACAATTTAAGGAATGTGTTTAGTGACGGCATCAGATTCCTAACTGATGGAGAAAGGTCTGGTGGTAAAAAAAGCTGCTTCTAGGAGGTTGTCAAGTGTTTTTGCTCGACGATTCCATTCTTAGGTGGTTGGTTTGGCCCTTGTTCCTGTAACTTGAATCCTAGCCCAGTATATCCCATTTAAATTTTACACCATTGTGAGCCTTACGCCTTTTTTACTCTCTGATCGAGGTTCTCGTCATTGAAAAATCATCGTAAACTAAACTACATGTGTATATATTGACATTTAAGAGATATACAGTCTAGAAAATCAAGGGCAATGGTGATATATATGCGGATTAGACACCAAAAAAAAACACTCAACAAATGGCTACAATTTAAGGAATGTGTTTAGTGACGGCATCAGATTCCTAATTGATGGAGAAAGGTGTGGTGGTAAGAAAAGCTGCTTCTAGGAGGTTGTCAATTGTTTTCGCTCGACGATTCCATTCTTGGTTGGTTGGTTGGTTTGACCCTTGTTCCTGTAACTCGAATCCTAGCCCGCTATATCCAATTTTAATTTTACACCATTGTGAACCTTACGCCTTTTTTACTCTCTGATCGAGGTTCTCGGCATTGAAAAATCTTCGTAAACAAAATCACACGTGTATATGTTAACATTTAAAAGATATACAGCCAAGAAAATCAAGGGCAATGGTGATATATATGTGCATTAGACACGAAAAAAACACTCAACAAATGGTTACAATTTAAGGAATGTGTTTAGTGACGGCATCAGATTCCTAATTGATGGAGAAAGGTCTGGTGGTAAGAAAAGCTGCTTCTAGGAGGTTGTCAAGTGTTTTTGCTCGACGATTCCATTCTTGGGTGGTTGGTTTGGCCCTTGTTCCTGTATGTCGAATCCTAGCCCGGTATATCCCATTTTAATTTTACACCATTGTGAACCTTACGCCTTTTTTACTCTCTGATCGAGGTTCTCGGCATTGAAAAATCATAGTAAACTAAACTACACGTGTATATATTGACATTTAAGAGATATACAGTCTAGAAAATCAAGGGCAATGGTGATATATATGCGGATTAGACACAAAAAAAAAACACTCAACAAATGGCTACAATTTAAGGATTGTGTTTAGTGACGGCATCAGATTCCTAATTGATGGAGAAAGGTGTGGTGGTAAGAAAAGCTGCTTCTAGGAGTTTGTCAATTGTTTTCGCTCGACGATTCCATTCTTGGTTGGTTGGTTGGTTTGACCCGTGTTCCTGTAACTCGAATCCTAGCCCGGTATATCCAACTTTAATTTTACACCGTTGTGAACCTTACGCCTTTTTTACTCTCTGATCGAGGTTCTCGGCATTGAAAAATCTTCGTAAACTAAATCACACGTGTATATGTTAACATTTAAAAGATATACAGCCAAGAAAATCAAGGGCAATGGTGATATATATGTGCATTAGACACGAAAAAAACACTCAACAAATGGTTACAATTTAAGGAATGTATTTAGTGACGGCATCAGATTCCTAACTGATGGAGAAAGGTCTGGTGGTAAAAAAAGCTGCTTCTAGGAGGTTGTCAAGTGTTTTTGCTCAACGATTCCATTCTTGGGTGGTTGGTTTGGCCCTTGTTCCTGTAACTCGAATCCTTGCCCGGTATATCCCATTTTAATTTTACACCATTGTGAACCTTACACCTTTTTTACTCTCTGATCGAGGTTCTCGGCATTAAAAAATCTTCGTAAACCAAATCACACGTGTATATGTTGACATTTAAGAGATATACAGTCAAGAAAATCAAGGGCAATGGTGATATATATGCGGATTAGCCACCAAAAAAAAACCACTCAACAAATGGCTACAATTTAAGGAATGTGTTTAGTGACGGCATCTGATTCCTAATTGATGGAGAAAGGTCCGGTGGCAAAAAAAGCTGCTTCTAGGAGGTTTTCAAGTGTTTTCGCTCGACGATTTCATTCTTGGTTGGTTGGTTTGGCCCTTGTTCCTGTAACTCGAATCCTAGCCTGGTATATCCCATTTTAATTTTACACAATTGTGAACCTTACGCCTTTTTTACTCTTTGATCGAGGTTCTCGGCTTCGAAAAATCTTCGTCAACTAAATCACAAGTGTATATGTTGACATTTAAGAGTTATACAGTCAAGAAAATCAAGGGCAATGGTGATATATATCTGCGGATTAGACACCAAAAAAAACACTCAACAAATGGCTACAATTTAAGAAATGTGTTTAGTGACGGCATCAGATTCCTAATTGATGGAGAAAGGTCTGGTGGCAAGAAAACTGCTCTAGGAGGTTGTCAAGTGTTTTCGCTCGACGATTCCATTCTTGGGAGGTTGGATTGGCCCTTGTTCCTGTACCTCTAATCCTAGCCCGTTAAATCCCATTTTAATTTTACACCATTGAGAACATTACGCCTTTTTTACTCTCTGATCGAGGTTCTCGGCATTGAAAAATCTTCGTAAACTAAATCACACGTGTATATGTTGACATTTAAGAGATATACAGTCAAGAAAATCAAGGGCAATGGTGATATATATGCGGATTAGACGGCAAAAAAAAACCACTCAACAAATGGCTACAATTTAAGGAATGTGTTTAGTGACGGTATCAGATTCCTAATTGATGGAGAAAGGTCTGGTGGCAAGAAAAGCTGCTTCTAGGTAGTTTTCAAGTGTTTTCGCTCGTCGATTTCATTCTTGCGTGGTTGGTTTGGCCCTTGTTCCTGTAACTCGAATCTTAGTCTGGTATATCCCATTTTAATTTTACACCATTGTAAACCTTACGCCTTTTTTACTCTCTGGTCGAGGTTCTCGGCATTGAAAAATCATCGTAAACTAAACCACACGTGTATATATTGACATTTAAGAGATATACAGTCAAGAAAATCAAGGGCAATGGTGATATATATGCGGATTAGGCACCAAAAAAAAACACTCAACAAATGGCTACAATTTAAGGAATGTGTTTAGTGACGGCATCAGATTCCTAACTGATGGAGAAAGGTCTGGTGGTAAAAAAAGCTGCTTCTAGGAGGTTGTCAAGTGTTTTTGCTCGACGATTCCATTCTTGGGTGGTTGGTTTGGCCCTTGTTCCTGTAACTCGAATCCTTGCCCGGTATATCCCATTTTAATTTTACACCATTGTGAACCTTACACCTTTTTTACTCTCTGATCGAGGTTCTCGGCATTAAAAAATCTTCGTAAACCAAATCACACGTGTATATGTTGACATTTAAGAGATATACAGTCAAGAAAATCAAGGGCAATGGTGATATATATACGGATTAGCCACCAAAAAAAAACCACTCAACAAATGGCTACAATTTAAGGAATGTGTTTAGTGACGGCATCTGATTCCTAATTGATGGAGAAAGGTCCGGTGGCAAGAAAAGCTGCTTCTAGGAGGTTTTCAAGTGTTTTCGCTCGACGATTTCATTCTTGGTTGGTTGGTTTGGCCCTTGTTCCTGTAACTCGAATCCTAGCCTGGTATATCCCATTTTAATTTTACACAATTGTGAACCTTACGCCTTTTTTACTCTTTGATCGAGGTTCTCGGCTTCGAAAAATCTTCGTCAACTAAATCACAAGTGTATATGTTGACATTTAAGAGTTATACAGTCAAGAAAATCAAGGGCAATGGTGATATATATCTGCGGATTAGACACCAAAAAAAACACTCAACAAATGGCTACAATTTAAGAAATGTGTTTAGTGACGGCATCAGATTCCTAATTGATGGAGAAAGGTCTGGTGGCAAGAAAACTTCTCTAGGAGGTTGTCAAGTGTTTTCGCTCGACGATTCCATTCTTGGGAGGTTGGATTGGCCCTTGTTCCTGTACCTCGAATCCTAGCCCGTTAAATCCCATTTTAATTTTACACCATTGAGAACCTTACGCCTTTTTTACTCTCTGATCGAGGTTCTCGGCATTGAAAAATCTTCGTAAACTAAATCACACGTGTATATGTTGACATTTAAGAGATATACAGTCAAGAAAATCAAGGGCAATGGTGATATATATGCGGATTAGACGGCAAAAAAAAACCACTCAACAAATGGCTACAATTTAAGGAATGTGTTTAGTGACGGTATCAGATTCCTAATTGATGGAGAAAGGTCTGGTGGCAAGAAAAGCTGCTTCTAGGTAGTTTTCAAGTGTTTTCGCTCGTCGATTTCATTCTTGCGTGGTTGGTTTGGCCCTTGTTCCTGTAACTCGAATCTTAGTCTGGTATATCCCATTTTAATTTTACACCATTGTAAACCTTACGCCTTTTTTACTCTCTGATCGAGGTTCTCGGCATTGAAAAATCATCGTAAACTAAACCACACGTGTATATATTGACATTTAAGAGATATACAATCAAGAAAATCAAGGGCAATGGTGATATATATGCGGATTAGGCACCAAAAAAAAAACACTCAACAAATGGCTACAATTTAAGGAATGTGTTTAGTGACGGCATCAGATTCCTAATTGATGGAGAAAGGTCTGTTGGCAAGAAAAGCTGCTTCTTGGAGGTTGTCAAGTATTTTCGCTCGACGATTCCATTCTTGGGTGGTTGGTTTGGCCCTTGTTCCTGTAACTCGAATCCTAGCCCGGTATATCCCATTTTAATTTACACCATTGTGAACCTTACGCCTTTTTTACTCTCTGATCGAGGTTCTTGGCATTGAAAAATCTTCGTAAACTAAATCACACGTGTATATGTTGACATTTAAAAGATATACAGCAAAGAAAATCAAGGGCAATTGTGATATATATGTGGATTAGACACGAAAAAAACACTCAACAAATGGCTACAATTTAAGGAATGTGTTAGTGACGGCATCAGATTCCTAATTGATGGAGAAAGGTTTGGTGGTAAGAAAAGCTGCTTCTAAGAGGTTGTCAAGTGTTTTTGCTCGACGATTCCATTTTTGGGTGGTTGGTTTGGCCCTTGTTCCTGTAACTCGAATCCTAGCCCGGTATATCCCATTTTAATTTTACACCATTGTGAACCTTACACCTTTTTTACTCTCTGATCGAGGTTCTCGGCATTAAAAAATCTTCGTAAACTAAATCACAAGTGTATATGTTGACATTTAAGAGATATACAGTCAAGAAAATCAAGGGCAATGGTGATATATATGCGGATTAGACTCCAAAAAAAAACCACTCAACAAATGGCTACAATTTAAGGAATGTGTTTAGTGACGGCATCAGATTCCTAATTGATAGAGAAAGGTCTGGTGGCAAGAAAAGCTGCTTCTGGAGGTTTTCAAGTGTTTCCGCTCGACGATTTCATTCTTGGTTGGTTGGTTTGGCCCTTGTTCCTATAACTCGAATCCTAGCCCGGTATATCCCATTTTAATTTTACACCATTGTGAACCTTACGCCTTTTTTACTCTCTGATCGAGGTTCTCGGCATTGAAAAATCTTCGTAAACTAAATCACACATGTATATGTTGACATTTAAGAGTTATACAGTCAAGAAAATCAAGGGCAATGGTGATATATATGCGGATTAGACACCAAAAAAGCACTCAACAAATGGCTACAATTTAAGAAATGTGTTTAGTGACGGCATTAGATTCCTAATTGATGGAGAAAGGTCTGGTGGCAAGAAAAGCTGCTCTAGGAGGTTGTCAAGTGTTTTCGCTGGACGATTCCATTCTTGGGTGGTTGGTTTGGCCCTTGTTCCTGTAACTCGAATCCTAGCCCGTTAAATCCCATTTTAATTTTACACCATTGTGAACCTTACGCATTTTTTACTCTCTGATCGAGGTTCTCGGCATTGAAAAATCTTCGTAAACTAAATCACACGTGTATATGTTGACATTTAAGAGATATACGGTTTAGAAAATCAAGGGCAATGGTGATATATATGCGGATTAGACGCCAAAAAAAAACCACTCAACAAATGGCTACAATTTAAGGAATGTGTTTAGTGACGGTATCAGATTCCAAATTGATGGAGAAAGGTCTGGTGGCAAGAAAAGCTGCTTCTAGGTGGTTTTCAAGTGTTTTCGCTAGTCGGTTTAATTCTTGCATGGTTGGTTTGGCCCTTGTTCCAGTAACTCGAATCTTAGCCTGGTATATCCCATTTTAATTTTACACCATTGTGAACCATACGCCTTTTTTACTCTCTGATCGAGGTTCTCGGCATTGAAAAATCTTCGTAAACTAAATCACACGTGTATATGTTGACATTTAAGAGTTATACAGTCAAGAAAATCAAGGGCAATGGTGATATATATGCGGATTGGACACCAAAAAAAACACTCAACAAATGGCTACAATTTAAGGAATGTGTTTAGTGACGGCATCAGATTCCTAATTGATGGAGAAAGGTCTGGTAGTAAGAAAAGCTGCTTCTAGGAGGTTGTCAAGTGTTTTTGCTCGGCGATTCCATTCTTGGGTGGGTGGTTTGGCCCTTGTTCCTATAACTCGAATCCTATCCCGGTATATCCCATTTTAATTTTACACCATTGTGAAACTTACGCCTTTTTTACTCTCTGATCGAGGTTCTCGGTATTAAAAAATCTTCGTAAACTAAATCACATGTGTATATGTTGACATTTAAGAGATATACAGTCAAGAAAATCAAGGGTGATGGTGATATATATGTGGATTAGACACCAAAAAAAACCACTCAACAAATGGCTACAATTTAAGGAATGTGTTTAGTGACGGCATCAGATTCCTAATTGATGGATAAAGGTCTGGTGGCAAGAAAAGCTGCTTCTAGGAGGTTTTCAAGTGTTTTCGCTCGACGATTTCATTCTTGGTTGATTGGTTTGGCCCTTGTTCCTGTAACTCGAATCCTAGCCCGGTATATCCCATTTTAATTTTACACCGTTGTGAACCTTACGCCTTTTTTACTCTCTGATCGAGGTTCTCGGCGTTGAAAAATCTTCGTAAACTAAATCACGCGTGTATATGTTGACATTTAAAAGATATACAGCCAAGAAAATCAAGGGAAATTGTGATATCTATGTGGATTAGACACGAAAAAAACACTCAACAAATGGCTACAATTTAAGGAATGTGTCAGTGACGGCATCAGATTCCTAATTGATGGAGAAAGGTCTGGTGGTAAGAAAAGCTGCTTCTAAGAGGTTGTCAAGTGTTTTTGCTCGACGATTCCATTTTTGGGTGGTTGGTTTGGCCCTTGTTCCTGTAACTCGAATCCTAGCCCGGTATATCCCATTTTAATTTTACACCATTGTGAACCTTACACCTTTTTTACTCTCTGATCGAGGTTCTCGGCATTAAAAAATCTTCGTAAACTAAATCACACGTGTATATGTTGACATTTAAGAGATATACAGTCAAGAAAATCAAGGGCAATGGTGATATATATGCGGATTAGACTCCAAAAAAAACCACTCAACAAATGGCTACAATTTAAGGAATGTGTTTAGTGACGGCATCAGATTCCTAATTGATGGAGAAAGGTCTGGTGGCAAGAAAAGCTGCTTCTGGAGGTTTTCAAGTGTTTCCGCTCGACGATTTCATTCTTGGTTGGTTGGTTTGGCCCTTGTTCCTGTAACTCGAATCCTAGCCCGGTATATCCCATTTTAATTTTACACCATTGTGAACCTTACGCCTTTTTTACTCTCTAATCGAGGTTCTCGGCATTGAAAAATCTTCGTAAACTAAATCACACATGTATATGTTGACATTTAAGAGTTACACAGTCAAGAAAATCAAGGGCAATGGTGATATATATGCATATTAGACACCAAAAAAACACTCAACAACTGGCTACAATTTAATAAATGTGTTTAGTGACGGCATCAGATTCCTAATTGATGGAGAAAGGTCTGGTGGCAAGAAAAGCTGCTCTAGGAGGTTGTCAAGTGTTTTCGCTCGACGATTCCATTCTTGGGTGGTTGGTTTAGCCCTTGTTCCTGTAACTCGAATCCTAGCCCGTTAAATCCCATTTTAATTTTACACCATTGTGAACCTTACGCATTTTTTACTCTCTGATCGAGGTTCTCGGCATTGAAAAATCTTCGTAAACTAAATCACACGTGTATATGTTGACATTTAAGAGATATACAGCTAAGAAAATCAAGGGCAATGGTGATATATATGCGGATTAGACGCCAAAAAAAACCACTCAACAAATGGCTACAATTTAAGGAATGTGTTTAGTGACGGTATCAGATTCCTAATTGATGGAGAAAGGTCTGGTGGCAAGAAAAAGCTGCTTCTAGGTGGTTTTCAAGTGTTTTTGCTCGTCGGTTTCATTCTTGCGTTGTTGGTTTGGCCCTTGTTCCAGTAACTCGAATCTTAGCCCGTTATATCCCATTTTAATTTTACACCATTGTGAACCATACGCCTTTTTTACTCTCTGATCGAGGTTCTCGGCATTGAAAAATGTTCGTAAACTAAATCACACGTGTATATGTTGACATTTAAGAGTTATACAGTCAAGAAAATCAAGGGCAATGGTGATATATATGCGGATTGGACACCAAAAAAAACACTCAACAAATGGCTACAATTTAAGGAATGTGATTAGTGACAGCATCAGATTCCTAATTGACGGAGAAAGGTCTGGTGGTAAGAAAAGCTGCTTCTAGGAGGTTGTCAAGTGTTTTTGCTCGGCGATTCCATTCTTGGGTGGGTGGTTTGGCCCTTGTTCCTATAACTCGAATCCGAGCCCGGTATATCCCATTTTAATTTTACACCATTGTGAACCTTACACCTTTTTTACTCTCTGATCGAGGTTCTCGGTATTAAAAATCTTCGTAAACTAAATCACATGTGTATATGTTGACATTTAAGAGATATACAGTCAAGAAAATCAAGGGCAATGGTGATATATATGTGGATTAGACACCAAAAAAAACCACTCAACAAATGGCTACAATTTAAGGAATGTGTTTAGTGACGGCATCAGATTCCTAATTGATGGAGAAAGGTCTGGTGGCAAGAAAAGCTGCTTCTAGGAGGTTTTCAAGTGTTTTCGCTCGACGATTTCATTCTTGGTTGATTGGTTTGGCCCTTGTTCCTGTAACTCGAATCCTAGCCCGGTATATCCCATTTTAATTTTACACCGTTGTGAACCTTACGCCTTTTTTACTCTCTGATCGAGGTTTTCGGCATTGAAAAATCTTCGTAAACGAAATCACACGTGTATATGTTGACATTTAAGAGTTATACAGTCAAGAAAATCAAGGGCAATGCTGATATATATGTGGATTAGACACCAAAAAAACACTCAACAAATGGCTACAATTTAAGAAATGTGTTTAGTGATGGCATCAGATTCCTAATTGATGGAGAAAGGTCTGGTGGCAAGAAAAGCTGTTCTAGGAGGTTGTCAAGTGTTTTCGCTCGATGATTCCATTCTTGGGTGGTTGGTTTGGCCCTTGTTCCTGTAACTCGAATCCTAGCCCGTTAAATCCCATTTTAATTTTACACCATTGTGAACCTTACGCCTTTTTTACTCTCTGATCGAGGTTCTCGGCATTGGAAAAACTTCGTAAACTAAATCACACGTGTATATGTTGACATTTAAGAGTTATACAGTCAAGAAAATCAAGGGCAATGGTGATATTTATGCGGATTAGACACCAAAAAAAACACTCAACAAATGGCTACAATTTAAGTAATTTGTTTAGTGACGGCATCAGATTCTTAATTGATGGAGTAAGGTCTGGTGGCAAGAAAGGCTGCTTTTAGGAGGTTGTCAAGTGTTTTCGCTCGAGGATTCCATTCTTGGGTGGTTGGTTTGGCCCTTGTTCCTGTAACTCGAATCCTAGCCCGGTATATCCCATTTTAATTTTACACCATTGTGAACCTTACGCCTTTTTTACTCTCTGATCAAGGTTCTCGGCATTGAAAAATCTTCGTAAATTAAATCACACGTGTATATCTTGACATTTAAGAGATATACAGTCAAGAAAATCAAGGGCAATGGTTATATATATGCGGAGTAGAGACCAAAAAAAACAACTCAACAAATGGCTACAATTTACGGAATGTGTTTAGTGACAGCATCAGATTCCTAATTGATGGAGAAATGTCTGGTTGCAAGAAAAGCTGCTTCTAGGAGGTTGTCAAGTTTTTTCGCTCGACGATTCCATTTTTGGGTGGTTGGTTTGGCCCTTGTTCTTGTAACTCGAATCCTAACCCGGTATATCCCATTTTAATTTTACACCATTGTGAACCTTACGCCTTTTTTACTCTCTGATCGAGGTTCTCGGCGTTGAAAAATCTTCATAAATTAAATCACGCGTGTATATCTTGACATTTAAGAGATATACAGTCAAGAAAATCAAGGGCAATGGTTCTATATATGCGGATTAGACACCAAAAAAAACACTCAACAAATGGCTACAATTTAAGGAATGTGTTTTGTGACGGCATCAGATTCCTAATTGATGGAGAAAGGATTGATGGCTAGAAAAGCTGCATCTTGGAGGTTTTCAAGTGTTTTCGCTCGACGACTCCGTTCTTTGGTGGTTGGTTTGGCCCTTGTTCCTGTTACTCGAATCCTAGCCCGGTATATCTCATTTTAATTTTACACCATTGTGAACCTTACGCCTTTTTTACTCTCTGATCAAGGTTCTCAGCATTGAAAAATCTTCGTAAATTAAATCACACGTGTATATCTTGACATTTAAGAGATATACAGTCAAGAAAATCAAGGGCAATGGTTATATATATGCAGATTAGACACCAAAAAAAATACTCAACAAATGGCTACAATTTAACGAATGTGTTTAGTAACGGCATCAGATTCCTAATTGATGGAGAAAGGTCTGGTGGCAAGAAAAGCTGCATCTAGGAGGTTTTCAAATGTTTTCGCTCGACGATTCCATTCTTGGGTGGTTGGTTTGGCCCTTGTTTGTGTAACTCGAATCCGAGCCCGCGGTATATCCCATTTTAATTTTACACCATTGTGAACCTTACGCCTTTTTTACTCTCTGATCGAGGGTCTCGGCATTGAAAAATCTTCGTAAACTAAATCACACGTATATATGTTGACATTTAAGAGATACATAGTCAAGAAAATCAGGGGCAATAGTGATATATATGCAGATCAGACACCAAAAAAAACACTTAACAAATGGCTACAATTTAAGGAATGTGTTTAGTGACGGCATCAGATTCCTAATTGATGGAGAAAGGTCTGGTGGCAAGAAAAGCTGCTTCTAGGAGGTTGTCAAGTGTTTTCGCTCGACGATTCCATTCTTGGGTGGTTGGTTTGGCGATTGTTCCTGTAACTCGAATCCTAGCCCGGTATATCCCATTTTAGTTTTACACCATTGTGAACCTTACGCCTTTTTTACTCTCTGATCGAGGTTCTCGGCAATGAAAAATCTTCGTAAACTAAATCACACGTGTATATCTTGACATTTAAGAGATATACAGTCAAGAAAATCAAGGGCAATGGTGATACATATGCTGATTAGACACCAAAAAAACACTCAACAAATGGCTACAATTTAAGGAATGTGTTTAGTGACGGCATCAGATTCCTAATTGATGGAGAAAGATCTGGTGGCAAGAAAAGCTGCTTAGTGTTTTCGCTCGACGATTCCATTCTTGGGTGGTTGGTTTGGCCCTTGTTCCTGTAACTCGAATCCTAGCTCGATATATCCCATTTTAATTTTACACCATCGTGAACCTTGCGCCTTTTTTACTCTCTGATAGAGGTTCTCGGCATTGAAAAATCTTCGTAAACTAAATCACACGTGTATATGTTGACATTTAAGAGATTTACAAAGAAAATCAAGGGCAATGGTGATATATATGCGGATTAGACACCCAAAAAAAAACATTCAACAAATCGCTACAATTTATGGAATGTGTTTAGTGACGGCATCAGATTCCTAATTGATGGAGAAAGGTCTGGTGGCAAGAAAAGCTGCTTCTAGGAGGTTATCAAGTGTTTTCGCTCGACGATTCCATTCTTGGGTGGTTGGTTTGGCCCTTGTTCCTGTAACTCGAATCCTAGCCCGGTATATCCCATTTTAATTTTACACCATTGTGAACCTTACGCCTTTTTTACTCTCTGATCAAGGTTCTCGGCATTGAAAAATCTTCGTAAATTAAATCACACGTGTATATCTTGACATTTAACAGATATACAGTCAAGAAAATCAAGGGCAATGGTTATATATATGCGGATTAGACACCAAAAAAAACCACTCAACAAATGGCTACAATTTACGGAATGTGTTTAGTGACAGCATCAGATTCCTAATTGATGGAGAAAGGTCTGGTGGCAAGAAAAGCTGCTTCTAGGAGGTTGTCAAGTGTTTTCGCTCGACGATTCCATTCTTGGGTGGTTGGTTTGGCCCTTGTTCCTGTAACTCGAATCCAAGCCCGGTATATCCCATTTTAGTTTTACACCATTGTGAACCTTACGCCTTTTTTACTCTCTGATCGAGGTTCTCGGCATTGAAAAATCTTCGTAAACTAAATCACACGTGTTTATCTTGACATTTAAGAGATATACAGTCAAGAAAATCAAGGGCAATGGTGATATATATGCTGATTAGACACCAAAAAAACACTCAACAAATGGCTAGAATTTAAGGAATGTGTTTAGTGACGGCATCAGATTCCTAATTGATGGAGAATGGTCTGGTGGTAAGAAAAGCTGCTTCTAGGAGGTTGTCAAGTGTTCTCGCTTGACGATTCCATTCTTGGGTGGTTGGTTTGGCCCTTGTTCCTGTAACTCGAATCCTAGCTCGGTATATCCCATTTTAATTTTACACCATTGTGAAGCTTAGGCCTTTTTTACTCTCTGATCGAGGTTCTCGGCATTGAAAAATATTCATAAACTAAATCACACGTGTATATGTTGACATTTAAGAGATATACAGTCAAGAAAATCAAGGGCAATGGTGATATATATGCGGATTAGACACCAAAAAAACACTCAACAAATGGCTACAATTTAAGGAATGTGTTTAGTGACGGCATCAGATTCTTAATTTATGGAGAAAGGTGTGGTGGTAAGAAAAACTGCTTCTAGGAGTTTGTCAGGTGTTTTCGCTCGACAATTCCATTCTTCGGTGGTTGGTTTGGCCCTTGTTCCTGTAACTCGAATCCTAGCTCGGTATATCCCATTTTAATTTTACACCATTGTGAAGCTTACGCCTTTTTTACTCTCTGATCGAGGTTCTCGGCATTGAAAAATCTTCGTAAACTAAATCACACGTGTATATGTTGACATTTAATAGATATACAGTCAAGAAAATCAAGGGCAATGGTGATATATATGTGGATTAGACACCAAAAAAAACACTCAACAAATGGCTACAATTTAAGGAATGTGTTTAGTGACGGCATCAGATTTCTAATTGATGGAGAAAGGTCTAGTGGCAAGAGAAGCTGCTTCTAGGAGGTTTTCAAGTGTTTTCGCTCGACGATTTCATTCTTGGGTGGTTGGTTTGGCCCTTGTTCCTGTAACTCGAATCCTAACCCGGTATATCCCATTTTAATTTTACACCATTGGGAACCTTACGCCTTTTTTACTCTCTGATCGAGGTTCTCGGCATTGAAAAATCTTCGTAAACTAAATCACACGTGTATATGTTGACATTCAAGAGATATACAGTCAAGAAAATCAAGGGCAATGGTGATATATATGCGGATTAGACACCAAAAAAACACTCAACAAATGGCTACAATTTAAGGAATGTGTTTAGTGACGGCATCAGATTCCTAATTGATGGAGAAAGGTGTGGTGGTAAGAAAAGCTTCTTCTAGTAGGTTGTTAAGTGTTTTCGCTCGACGATTCCATTCTTGGGTGGTTAGTTTGGCCCTTGTTCTTGTAACTCGAATCCTAGCCCGGTATATCCCATTTTAATTTTACACCATTGTGAACCTTACGCCTTTTTTACTCTCTGATCGAGTTTCTTGGCATTGAAAAATCTTCATAAACTAAATCACACGTATATATTTTGACATTTAAGAGATATAAAGTTAGGAAAATCAAGAGCAATGGTGATATATATATGCGGATTAGACACCAAAAAAAACACTCAACAAATGGCTACAATTTAAGGAATGTGTTTAGTGACGGCATCAGATTCCTAATTGATGGAGAAAGGTCTGGTGGTAAGAAAAGCTGCTTCTAGGAGGTTGTCAAGTGTTTTCGCTCGACGATTCCATTCTTGGGTGGTTGGTTTGGCCCTTGTTCCAGTAACTCGAATCCTAGCTCGGTATATCCCATTTTAATTTTACACCATTGTGAACCTTACGCCTTTTTTACTCTATAATCGAGGTTCTCGGCATTGAAAAATCTTCATAAACTAAATCACACGTGTATATGTTGACATTTAAGAGATATATAAAGAAAATCATGCGCAATGGTGAAATATATGCGGATTAGACACCCAAAAAAAACATTCAACAAATGGCTACAATTTATGCAATGTGTTTTGTGACGGCATCAGATTCCTAATTAATGGAGATAGGCCTGGTGGTAAGAAAAGCTGCTTCTAGGAGGTTGTCAAGTGTTTTCGCTCGACGATCCCATTCTTGGGTGGTTGGTTTGCCCTTGTTCCGGTAACTCGAATCCTAGCCCGGTATATCCCATTTTAATTTTACACCATTGTGAACCTGACACAATTTTTTCTCTCTGATCAAGGTTCTCGGCATTGAAAAATCTTCGTAAATTAAATCACACGTGTATATGTTGACATTTAAGGGATATACAGTCAAGGAAATCAAGGGCAATGGTTATATATATGCGGATTAGACACCAAAAAAAAACACTCAACAAATGGCTACAATTTAAGGAATGTGTTTAGTGACGGCATCAGATTCCTAATTGATGGAGAAAGGTCTGGTGGCAAGAAAAGCTTCTTCTAGGAGGTTGTCAAGTGTTTTCGCTCGACGTTTCCATTCTTGGGTGGTTGGTTTGGCCCTTGTTCCTGTAACTCGAATCCTAGCCCGGTATATCCCATTTTAATTTTACACCATTGTGAACCTTACGCCTTTCTTACTCTCTGATCGAGGTTCTCGGCATTGAAAAATCTTCGTAAACTAAATCACACGTGTATAAGTTGACATTTTAGAGATATACAGTCAAGAAAATCAAGGGCAATGGTGATATATATGTGGATTAGACACGAAAAAAACACTCAACAAATGGCTTCAATTTAAGGAATGTGTTTAGTGACGGCATCAGATTCCTAATTGATGGAGAAAGGTCTGGTGGTAAGAAAAGCTGCTTCTAGGAGGTTGTCAAATGTTTTCGCTCGACGATTCCATTCTTGGGTGGTTGGTTTGGCCCTTGTTCCTGTAACTCGAATCCTAGCTCGGTATATCCCATTTTAATTTTACACCATTGTGAACCTTACGCCTTTTTTACTCTCTGATCGAGGTTCTCGGCATTGAAAAATCTTCATAAACTAAATCACACGTGTATATGTTGACATTTAAGAGATATATAAAGAAATTCAAGGGCAATGGTGATATATATGCGGATTAGACACCCAAAAAAAACATTCAACAAATGGCTACAATTTATGGAATGTGTTTAGTGACGGCATCAGATTCCTAATTAATGGAGAAAGGTCTTGTGGTAAGAAAAGCTGCTTCTAGGAGGTTGTCAAGTGTTTTCGCTCGATGATCCCATTCATGGGTGGTTGGTTTGGCCCTTGTTCCTGTAACTCGAATCCTAGCCCGATATATCCCTTTTTAATTTTACACCGTTGTGAACCTTACACCTTTTTCACTCTCTGATCAAGGTTCTCGGCATTGAAAAATCTTCGTAAACTAAATCACACGTGTATATGTTGACATTTAAGAGATATGCAGTCACGGAAATCAAGGGCAATGGTTATATATATGCGGATTAGACACCCAAAAAAACCATTCAACAAATGGCTACAAATTATGGAATGTGTTTAGTGACGGCATCAGATTCCTAATTGATGGAGAAAGGTCTGGTGGTAAGAAAAGCTGCTTCTAGGAGGTTGTCAAGTGTTTTCGCTTGACGATCCCATTCTTGGGTGGTTGGTTTGGCGCTTGTTCCTGTAACTCGAATCCTAGCTCAGTATATACCATTTTAATTTTACACCATTGTGAACCTAACGCCTTTTCTACTCTCTGATCGAGGTTCTCGGCATTGAAAAATCTTCGTAAACTAAATCACACGTGTATATGTTGACATTTAAGAGATATACAGTCAAGAAAATCAAGACCAATGGTGATACATATGCGGATTAGACACCAAAAAAAACACTCAACAAATGGCTACAATTTAAGTAATGTGTTTAGTGACGGCATCAGATTCCTAATTGATGGAGAAAGGTCTGGTGGCAAGAAAAGCTTCTTCTAGGAGTTTGTCAAGTGTTTTCGCTCGACGATTCCATTCTTAGGTGGTTGGTTTGGCCCTTGTTCCTGTAACTCGAATCCTAGCCCGGTATATCCCATTTTAATTTTACACCATTGTGAACCTTACGCCTTTTTTACTCTCTGATCGAGGTTCTCGGCATTGAAAAATATTCGTAAACTATATCACACGTGTATATGTTGACATTTAACAGATATACAGTCAACAAAATCAAGAGCAATGGTGATACATATGCGGATTAGACACCAAAAAAAACACTCAACAAATGGCTACAATTTAAGGAATGTGTTTAGTGACGGCATCAGATTCCTAATTGATGGAGAAAGGTCTGGTGGTAAGAAAAGCTGCTTCTAGGAGGTTGTCAAGTGTTTTCGCTCGACGATTCCATTCTTGGGTGGTTGGTTTGGCCCTTGTTCCTGTACCTCGAATCCTAGCTTGGTATTTCCCATTTTAATTTTACACCATTGTGAACCTTACGCCTTTTTTACTCTCTGATCAAGGTTCTCGGCATTGAAAAATCTTCATAAACTAAATCACACGTGTATATGTTGACATTTAGGAGATATACAGTCAAGAAAATCAAGGGCAATGGTGATATATATGCAGATTAGACACCCAAAAAAAAACATTCAACAAATGGCTACAATTTATGAAATGTGTTTAGTGACGGCATCCGATTCCTAATTGATGGAGATAGGAATGGTGGTAAGAAAAGCTGTTTCTAGGAGGTTGTCAAGTGTTTTCGCTCGATGATCCCATTCATGGGTTGTTGGTTTGGCCCTTGTTCCTGTAACTCGAATCCTAGCCCGGTATATCCCATTTTAATTTTACACCTTTGTGAACCTTACGCCTTTTTTACTCTCTGATCAAGGTTCTCGGCATTGAAAAATCTTCGTAAATTAAATCACACGTGTATATGTTGACTTTTAAGAGATATACAGTCAAGGTAATCAAGGGTAATAGTTATATATATGCGGATTAGACACCAAAAAAAACACTCAACAAATGGCTACAATTTAAGGAATGCGTTTAGTGACGGCATCAGATTCCTAATTGATGGAGAAAGGTCTGGTGGCAAGAAAAGCTTCTTCTAGGAGTTTGTCAAGTGTTTTCGCTCGACGATTCCATTCTTAGGTGGTTGGTTTGGCCCTTGTTCCTGTAACTCGAATCCTAGCCCGGTATATCCCATTTTAATTTTACACCATTGTGAACCTTACGCCTTTTTTACTCTCTGATCGAGGTTCTCGGCATTGAAAAATATTCGTAAACTATATCACACGTGTATATGTTGACATTTAACAGATATACAGTCAACAAAATCAAGAGCAATGGTGATACATATGCGGATTAGACACCAAAAAAAACACTCAACAAATGGCTACAATTTAAGGAATGTGTTTAGTGACGGCATCAGATTCCTAATTGATGGAGAAAGGTCTGGTGGTAAGAAAAGCTGCTTCTAGGAGGTTGTCAAGTGTTTTCGCTCGACGATTCCATTCTTGGGTGGTTGGTTTGGCCCTTGTTCCTGTACCTCGAATCCTAGCTTGGTATTTCCCATTTTAATTTTACACCATTGTGAACCTTACGCCTTTTTTACTCTCTGATCAAGGTTCTCGGCATTGAAAAATCTTCATAAACTAAATCACACGTGTATATGTTGACATTTAGGAGATATACAGTCAAGAAAATCAAGGGCAATGGTGATATATATGCGGATTAGACACCCAAAAAAACCATTCAACAAATGGCTACAAATTATGGAATGTGTTTAGTGACGGCATCAGATTCCTAATTGATGGAGAAAGGTCTGGTGGTAAGAAAAGCTGCTTCTAGGAGGTTGTCAAGTGTTTTCGCTTGACGATCCCATTCTTGGGTGGTTGGTTTGGCGCTTGTTCCTGTAACTCGAATCCTAGCTCAGTATATACCATTTTAATTTTACACCATTGTGAACCTAACGCCTTTTCTACTCTCTGATCGAGGTTCTCGGCATTGAAAAATCTTCGTAAACTAAATCACACGTGTATATGTTGACATTTAAGAGATATACAGTCAAGAAAATCAAGACCAATGGTGATACATATGCGGATTAGACACCAAAAAAAACACTCAACAAATGGCTACAATTTAAGTAATGTGTTTAGTGACGGCATCAGATTCCTAATTGATGGAGAAAGCCTGGTGGCAAGAAAAGCTTCTTCTAGGAGGCGGTAGGTTTAGTTTACAAAGATTTTTCAATGCCGAGAACCTCGATCAGAAAGTAAAAAAGGCGGTAGGTTCACAATGGTATAAAACTAAGATGGGATATACCAGGCTAGGATTCGAATTACAGAAACAAGGGCCAAACCAACCACCCAAGAATGGAATCGTCGAGCGAAAACACTTAACAACCTCCTGGAAGCATATTTTCTTGCCACCAGACCTTTCTCCATCAATTAGGAATCTGATAACGTCGCTAGACACATTCCTTAAATTGTAACCATTTTTTGAGTGTTTATTTGTTGGTGTCTAATCCGCATATATATCACCATTGCTCTTGATTTTCTTGACTGTATATCTCTTAAATGTGAACATATACACGTGTGATTTAGTTTACGAAGATTTTTGCATTGCCGAGAACCTCGATCAGAGAGTATAAAAGGCGTAAGGTTCACAATGGCGTAAAACTAAAAGGGGATATAGCGGGCTAGGATTCAAGTTACAAGAACAAGGGCCAAACCAACCACCCAAGAATGGAATCGTCGAGCGAAAACACTTGACAACCTCTTGGAAGCAGCTTTTCTTGCCACCAGACCTTTCTCCATCAATTAGGAATCTGATGCCGTCACTAAACACATTCCTTAAATTGTAGCCATTTTTTGAGTGTTTATTTTTTGGTGTCTAATCCGCATATATATCACCATTGCGCTTGATTTTCTTGACTGTATATCTCTTTAATGTCAACATATACACGTGTGATTTAGTTTACGAAGATTTTTCAATGCCGAGAACCTCGATCAGAGAGTAAAAAAGGCGTAAGGTTCACAATGGTGAAAAACTAAGATGGGATATACCGGGCTAGGATTTGAGTTACAGGAACAAGGGCCAAACCAACCACCCAAGAATGGAATCGTCGAGCGAAAACACTTGACAACCTCCTGGAAGCAGCTTTTCTTGCCATGAGACCTTTCTCCATCAATTAGGAATCTGATGTCGTCACTAAACACATTCCTTAAATTGTAGCCATTTGTTGAGTGTTTTTTTTGGTGTCTAATCCGCATATGTATCACCATTGCTCTTGATTTTGTTGACTGTATATCTGTTAAATGTCAACATATACACGTGTGATATAGTTTACGAATATTTTTCAATGCCGAGAACCTCGATCAGAGAGTAAAAAAGGCGTAAGGTTCACAATGGTGTAAAATTAAAATGGGATATACCGGGCTAGGATTCGAGTTACAGGAACAAGGGCCAAACCAACCACCTAAGAATGGAATCGTCGAGCGAAAACACTTGACAAACTCCTAGAAGAAGCTTTTCTTGCCACCAGACCTTTCTCCATCAATTAGGAATCTGATGCCGTCACTAAACGCATTCCTTAAATTGTAGCCATTTGTTGAGTGTTTTTTTTGGTGTCTAATCCGCATATATATAACTATTACCCTTGATTACCTTGACTGTATATCTCTTAAAAGTCAACATATACACGTGTGATTTAATTTACGAAGATTTTTCAATGCCGAGAACCTCAATCACAGAGTAAAAAAGGCTTAAGGTTCACAATGGTGTAAAACTAAAATGGGATATACCGGGCTAGGATTCGAGTTACAGGAACAAGGGCCAAACCAACCACCTAAGAATGGAATTGTCGAGCGAAAACACTTGACAACCTCCTGGAAGCAGCTTTTCTTGCCACCAGACCTTTCTCCATCAATTAGGATGATGTCGTCACTAAACACATTCCTTAAATTGTAGCCATTTTTGAGTGTTTATTTTTTGGTGTCTAATCCGCATATATATCACCATTGCTCTTGATTTTCTTGACTGTATATCTCTTAAATGTCAACATATACACTTGTGATTTAGTTTACGAAGATTTTTCAATGCCGTCACTATACACGTATTATTTAGTTTACGAAGATTTTTCAATGCCGAGAACCTCGATCAGGGAGTAAAAAAGGCTTAAGGTTCACAATGGTGTAAAACTAAAATGGGATATACCGGGCTAGGATTCGAGTTACAGGAATAAGGGCCAAACCAACCACCCAAGAATGGAATCGTCTAGTGAAAACCCTTGACAACCTTGCTGGAAGCAGCTTTTCTTGCCACCAGACCTTTCTCCATCAATTAGGAATCTGATGCCGTCACTAAACACATTCCTTAAATTGTATCCATTTTTTAGTGTTTATTTTCTGGTGTCTAATATTGTTGTCATCGTCCTTTTGCGTGTTTATGATTTCATAGTTTTTAACTCACATTATAACGTGGTTATATTCTATATCAATTTTGTGATCATGATCACACCACGTCATGTTTAAGTCTATTTCGACTTTTCATCATCGAAATTCTTTCTTTCGAATGTATCGTTTTACACCTATCGGTGTTAGGACCTATATCCTTTAATATTAACCATTTTCTAATCTCTCTCGTAATATCCATATTTGTTAAAACGTTGTTTCCCACTAAAACTGAATTTTAGTTTAACGTTTCCTTTTCTCCTTGTCTTACATCTTTTTCTCATTTACAGGACTTTTACGTCCGAAAATTTATTCCTTTCTGTTGTCGTTTCGGTAATGTTTTTGCCCTTTTTGTGAACTATCACAATTTAAATAATTGTTAATTCTTTTTGTCATTTCTGCCCGTTTAGATGTTTTTGTGAAATCCCTCACTTTTGTCAACCAAACCTTTCATGATCTCTTCCTTTTAACTCATTCAGTTAAATTAGCGAAACCCCTCGCTTTTATACTAACTTTACCTTTCGTTATTATTTTACGTGGGGAGTTTAACCAGTTTCTCGCTTCATATTATTGACCCGTAGGTTCTTTCACTTAGCCTCGCAGGCCTTTTCCTTAGATTCCCACCTTTTAAGGTGAGACCCCAACAGTTCGTTTCTTTCTATTTGTGACTCAAGGGTCTTTTGGGCCCCGTAGACCTTAACATTACTCATAACTCCGTAGGTTATGATGACTTCGTAGATTATTCTTTATTCGAGTTTTTATTCGTGTGTATATATGTTTATATATGTATATGGTGTCAAAGCACCCCTTTTTATGTTTGGAATTATTTACTTTTGCTTTTTGGATTTCATTTATCCTTGACCGTAGTCTAAGGCTACATTTATCTTCTTTCGAATTATCTTTCCAACTTTATGACTTCTAACATCATTTACACGTCGGTTTGTCCTACCCTTACCGTTACCCGGTGCTTACCTATACCTCTTTACGACCCGTTACCCTGGTTTTTTATCTTAATGTTTTTAACACTCTTGTTTCGCTAGTTTGCGTTTTTCCTATCTACATTACTAAGCGTTATTTTTAATTTAACTCGTTTGACTTGTTCGTGTGAAATTTCATCACTTGTGAACGTCAAACTTCATTCTTTATTCGACCCGTTCAACTTTAAAATAGTTGAACATAGTTATCGGAATTGTTGTTTGCAAAATCTCATCGTCCTATAGTCATGACTCATAATCCGAGTCTTTTGACTTTCCATCCGTGTTCCCGTTTCTCGGTCTACGCATGAGTTTATATCCTTACCCATCAACCGGGTTTTTTACTGAAGTCATCATTATTGCAACCCTTCCGGTATGCATTAAGACTTCATTTTGATTCATTTGATCTCTTAGCGAAATCCATCGCTTTTATTCAATCATGTCTTTTATTCTTTATGTGACCATCCTTGACAGCCTTATAGATTATGAGTGGCGATTATCATCGTCATCCTTACTTTATTACGACCAAAGTTAACAACATTGATTATCTTTTTCGTGTGGGCAATACCTTCGTTTTTATGACCCTGCGGATCATCTATACTTTGGTTTTACCTGCCCATTTTGTCAACCATGGCTCTTTCGTCCAAAATGACTCATTTTCGCAAATTTTCCTTAGGTCATTCATTTATATCTTCTTTTACATTAATTCTTGTCCCATCTCTCGGGCTCGTTATCCTAATGTAATACGCTTCCGTCGCCCGGCTATGTGTTTACATTATTATTAAATATTTTGCTCATTTGATTCATTTGGGTACTTTTAATTTGTCCCACTCACCCGTCCTTACTACATCGGATGTAAATGTGTCCGCTACAAGAAGTTCGTGATATCATATGCCACTACTTACTTGGCCAGAGTAAGCGACCAGCACATGATACACATGACCTTTTTATAGTTATCACATCACACCCTATGTAAGTAACGCCTCTATTTATTTCATATCTCTGATTTTATTTAGTAAAACTTTATTTAATTGCAAAACAACAATCATTAGTTTTACTAGTTTTACATTTGAACATATAAAATGTTTTTCTTTTCTATCGAACTATTATATAATCATATTCGTTAATGTGATCGTTACTTTTCTCAATAGCATTATATTGAGTGTTTTCCACTTGGATATTTACCCCTTGTCCAAGTTTTCATATGAACTAATACTGTTATTTCTTTGTTACTCATCATCGTGAATAACACATATTTCTGTTAAACTTTTCTTAGAAACATCATCCTGAATAGATATCCTATTCAGGTTTTATCAGATATATGCAACCGTTATCCCCTACGTGTTTGTTGCATATTACTACTTGTGCGATTAAATTTAAAAGCATGCACCTGGTAATGCTTGCCCTAACGGGCTTCTCTTGCCGCTAACTTTGTTCGTGATCGTCACGCGATTTAGTTCCTCAATGAGTATGCTCTGCTTGTCGTACCTCGGACCGTTCCACCGTCATATCCATAATTCGTTCAACTCTCGTCATCTTCAGATGCGGGTGTCCTTTAACTAAACATTTACAAAAGTTAGTAATTTCGACATTAATAAACGCCTGTATTGTAATACAAGGCTTTTTACTATACGTCTCAACACACGTAATTTCGTTAACTATATCTATCATTTATCGATTTGATTGGTGTAATGTGTATCACACCTATGTGTTGTTCACAGCATTTTAACTCACACCAAACCATTAATATACATGTACTTACCGGATTTGCGATCAAGCCTCGAACCGAACACGCTTTACTCTTTAACCGTGAGCTCTGATTACCGACTTGTAACACCCGTCTCAATTAATCAAGATTTTAATAATAGAATACACATTTTAAATGCTAAAAATGCGACTTTACAAAAACTTGTCATGCCTACATTCCCATATGTTTTACTTTTCAAGACATAGTTGTAAGTGTTTACATAATTCATTTATAACAAAACAAAACAAGGTTTAACGCGGAAGCTTCATTTAGTGTGTGTTCGGTTCTTGTTCGTCGCTTGATCTTCATCCGGGACTCTCAACATTCACCTATGATCAAAACCAACTTAAAAGTTAGTTTTGATGGTTAAATAACAAGTACAACAAGGTAATTGTGTCAAATAAACAAAAATTTCAAGATTTTACCCCGTCACCGCGTGCGACGGTAAAGCCATTTAGACGTCGCGCGACGCCACGCCTCCATTTCGACAGAATGTGTTGATGCTGGTGCTGCATATGCCCAGCTATAGTTTTAATCGAAAAACGAACTTCAAAGTGTCATAACTTTTTGTCTACTTATCCGTTTTACGCGATTCTTTTTCCTACGCATTCGTAATTTAATTCTCCATCTCATGGAGTAAAAATCCGACATCTGAATTTACAAAATTTTAGATTTCAAGCTCTTGGCTTGAAATTCAATTCCAACACTTTTGACCCGTTTGTGATTTTATCAATCAAACTTGTTTATTTCCTTTAAAATACCATGGACATCATGTTATATTCACTTACCAATATTTAAGGTTCAAATTACGGGTTTCTTATGAAATCTTAACCCGTTTTGCATATCTACTCATTTTGACCCATTTAGAGCGATTTTCATGCATTTAAGTATCAAACTCGCACTTCTCTTTCTACACTTAGTATTTCCATTTTTAAATAGCCTCTTATATTCCACCACAACTATTTTGTGGTGGATTTAACATAATGGACCGTTATCCTTAATTTTACCCTTTGGATAGTCATTCTACGTAATTGACCCGTTCTTAGGCATTTGACCCTCAGGGTTTATACTTACAACTCTTACATATATCTAAGAGTTACATAATCATAATACTAGTATCTAAACGACCTCTAAGGGTCATTTGCCCGATTTACCTATCAAGGGCGTTTTGGTCATTTTTAGTCCCTCATTTGCGACGAAGGACTCTCACTAATTATTTGACCAAAATTGCATGTTTAACTAACAACTTATTTATGCGTACCTGGCCCGGGTCATAATATCGACCCATTACAACCCTTTCACTATTAATCACTAGCTAGTAGTAACGCGAGCCTTATGTTAATTCCTGTGAATCACAAAACCCAACAAGCGATTGTCAAATGTTATTGTCAAATGGTGTTAACAACACCATTTGACCCGTTTAGTCTAATTGACCATTTGTCCGTATGAGATGGTATTTAATTACCATTTCATCCCTTTAAACCTATCCCGGTTTTCTCTTTGAACTCTTTTACTTAAAAGCCGTTTCTTATTTGTTTGTCACTGCATGACTTAATTTACCCTTTTTACCATAATCCATGATTTCTTACCATTTTCCCTTGTTCCGACTTTCATTAGATCATATCGGAACATCATATACCAACCACTTAATAGCATTCATATACACTACTTACAATTAAGTATTTTGTAAATAATGTAAAGGGGCGTAAGCTTCACTTACCGCTCGTCCGGTTTACGCTTTTCTTCTCGCATTTGATTCGTTTGACCGCTTCTTTCCCAAGCCTCCACCTAGCTCGTTAAGCGTCAAACTATTGTCAATATCTACAAGGCGGTTAGATTAGTCATTAACAATCACGACTATTCCACCTTACTTATTTTCTATGTCGAAACTACTATTCGACTTCATAATTAGTTAACTTAACTTATCAAAAGTTAACTACTTTCGATCACATTGTTTGCACAATTAAGTCTAAATCAACATGATATTTAGAACTTTTATCATTTCATATTTAGCATAATTTTCCATATTATTCAAATGTGCGTTTCACTCGAAATTTCAACAATTTAGCTTTCGTTTAGGCATTTTAACAAACACCTAATGGGCATAAGTAATCTACCAAGATTAACATCAAATTCATCCTCTATCATGTATGATCAAATACTCAAACTTGCAAATTGTTCAAGTGTCTTTCTTCAACTATCATTTATGATGATTTCTAGCACAAACATATCATCACCTTCAATATTTAGTCAAAACCCACTTTCTAGTTTACTTGTTAATCATCTTCAAGTAATATTACATCAAATTTTTCATAATATCATCCTAACTAATGAAATTAAACATACATAGACATTCAATTTCGACTTTGGATCATAACCCAACCATCTATTTGCAAGTAACCTACTTGTCTAAATTTTCAACTTTAACCAATCTAGGTTTTATGACATACCTTGTGATCCCCATGACTAGGTGATCGTGTCTATGTATTCATGCATCGATTTTGGCCTTGAATCAAGCTTCAATTTGATGATTTGTTGAGTTTTAGGGTTTGAGCTCTTGGGAGCACCCTCCTGGTCGATCTCCACACACGCACACACTCACCTTAAGTGTGTGTTGTGTTATATTATTTTTTTGTTTATAAAACCCTTTTTCAAGTTATCCAACTTTGGTCCCTCATGTTTTGGTTTGTTATTAAGTAGGCTACCTATTTTAAGTTTCTTTATTATTTTAACAACACTCATTTAACTAGGTTGATATTCCTAGTTACTTAGTGGGTTCGGGGAAGTTATAACCCGTTTTTGTTTTAAGTCCCGTTAGCCCGGGCCTTCTATATACTTTGTTTTTCTCAAAGTATTTATCCTCCTTTTAATTAACATCAAGTTTATTTATTTAAATCCTAATATTTACCGGGTTAATTTTTACCACTAATGGTATTTTACCCGCCGTCACTGTCAATGTGGTTTGATTACCAAACCCGTTTTTGGGGTGTTACAATCTTGCGGCCCAATATCCATTTTTCACACAAAGAGAAAGTGCTAGTCGCAAATTTAGTTTCTGTGGAATACGAAAGAGAAAGTGCTAGTCGCAAAATTAGCATGGTTGGTGTGAACAATGACATCGTTGTTTTACAATCTTCGGGTCTTTTCGACGATGTAATAGATGGTGTTGCACCAAATACTTCATTCTATGCAAACGACGTGGAGTATAAGTATGGGTATTATCTTGTCGACGGTATTTATCCAGAGTGGGTGATGTTGGAGAAAACTCTTTCGTGTCCAGATGACAAGAAAAGATTGTATTACAAGAAGAAACAAAAGTCGGCAAGAAAAGATGTCGAGTGGACTTTCGGTGTATTAAAAAAAAAGATGGTCTATCATTGCCCAACCGTCGAGTATACTTGAAAAGAGTAAAATGAGAAACGTTATGTATATGTGCATATTCTTGCATAGCATGATATTGGAGGACTCGGACAGAGCGTTTTGTGTAGAGAGTTATAAAGCAGGTAACCAACCGACGAACCCACTACTCATGTACGTTAAAAAAGAAGTTATCTGAGCGAGGATACGTGACAAGGACACACGCCTTAACCTTAGGGCTGATCTGGCCGAGCACATATGGTTTGATCGTGAACAAGGAGGAGACAACGAGTGAAGATGTATATTTTTTTAGTTTAACCTTGTTTAACCTTTTAAGCATTGTATTTTTTAGTGACACTGTATTTTTTTATTTAAATTATGAGTTTTATATTTTTTCATGTTATTTAAATTTAATTTTATATATCAAAATTAAATAATGTTTAAATTCAAATTAATATATCAAAATTAAATAATGTTTAAATTTAAATTGATATATCAAAATTAAATAATGTTTAAATTTAAATAAAAATAATAATTAGGTGATGATGATGATGGAGGCATTAAACCATTGCATACAAGTTAAAGGGAGGGTCTTTAAATCCCCCTATGTAACATGGCGCAAACGTGGCGCGGATTAGGGGTGTTCAAAACCGGATATCCGAATTTCGGATATACGAAATTTTCGGATACCAGATTTCACTATCTGAATCCGTATCCGAAATTCGAATATTCGAAATTTGGGATACGGATTCGGATAGTGAATCGGATATCCGAAAATCCAACTTTTTATTTAATTTTTATTGTTTTATTATTTTTTTCATATTCGGAAACGAATATTTTGGATAGATTCGGATATCCGAATATAAGTTTTCGGATATTTTCGGACATTTAGGATATTTTTTGGATATTTTCGGATATTTCGGATACTTCGGATATTCGGATATCCGAACAAAATGAAAATTAAATTTTCGGATATCCGAAATATCCGAAAATTTTGAAAATCACTATCCGAATCCAAATCCGAAAAATTCGGATGTCCGAATTTCGTATCCGGTTTTTCGGATATTTCAGATTCGGATATCGGATATTTCGGATCGGATTTTTAGATACGGATAGTTTTGAACACCCCTAGCGCGGATGTGGCGTGGGGGCTTTATACCACACCCACCAGCCTAAGCAAAACCTTTAGTGTGAAGGATGATAGTCTTTATAACTAGTTAATTAGTTAAAGATAATAACAAATGAGACGGGATAAGAAAAAATAAACTATTTAATGTTTTACAATTCTACTCATTTTCTTTCTTCTCAATTAAATTTTATTCTCAAATGATATCCCCCTATAAATAAGATAGCACTTGCCAATGTGTGATAGCTCACTTGATAGAGGCACATGCCTCTTAGGGGGGGGGTCTCAGGTTAAACCTGGGCAAGGGGAAATAATTAGACTAAAACCTTATTAAATATCAAATAATAAGTGAGGGTAAATTAGAAAGTTTTGCAAAGAGCACTTGTATCATACACAGCAAAATGAATATTATGTGTCTTAAAGCGGAGAGTAAATTACCATTGCACTACTAGTCTAATTAGAGTCATAGATTAACATACCTTATTTGGAACCATCAGATATATTAAGGATCGTAACTTGAACAATGATATCATGTTAAGGAGGTCATTAGCTTGCAATCAACATTCATACCAGTCTTGAATCAATCAGAAACTCTTCTAACTTGAAGCTTGACATTAGTATTCATACTTATGGGTGTTTGATTATTGTCAAGAGGTTCCTTTTTAGGGTCAACATTTGATCCTGATCAAGTTCCTGTTTCAAGCTTTTGTATTATGTAATATGATTCAAGTTTTTTGGTTCTTACAAAGAACCTATTTGTTCCTCTGAGTTTTCACTCATGGTACAAGTTATCAATTAAGTCTCTACATAATCGTCATGAATTAGCATCTTAGCACTCATGGGTTGTGATCACAGACACCCTATGATGTAGCATAGATAAACTAAAGTGTCATCCTCATAGTTTATCACTCCCGATTACTATATTTTTAGATAAACAACCCATGTGTGACTGTTTATGATGAATATTTAGAATATTCTTCATATCAATCAAGCTATGACTCGGGTTCAAATACGGGGAGGATTTGGATCAAGTCCATTCATATTTTCCTGTCTTCTAGATTTGTGAAGGTTATTAATCCCTTTGGGGAAAATATATGAAAACCATTTTCATATGAAGATGTCTTTAGAAGACTTCGTATTTCTCCTACAACTAAATAGATTCATCCAAACCATATCTATGGTGTTGTTAACCATTTTTATTTAAAACTCAAGGCTAAAGCAACAAAGTTTGTCAAGACATCTATGTGGTGACAACTCATAACTAACTGCTGAATAATATGGATCATTCTATGACAAGCACTACAAGAAAACGGGGTAATAGCGGCGACAAATGCCGCCGCTAAAGACTACAATTGTATGCTATTTCTTCTTAAGCTTTACATTCTCTAGGTAGTCCCTTTACGTTTCCAATGTCTTATCATTATAACATGCTTGTGTTCTTTATGAATATATATTGAGTCATGCATGACTTGTACACTTTAGTCAACTAGAAAGGGGCAATGGATAATTATATGCAAAAGTATATGTTTCATGTTTGCTTTAGATAGTAATGTCATGTAACATATGAATTCATAATTCAAAAATATCAATAGAGATTTTACATGAATTACTTAAATTATAAGTTTCAAATATCATTCAAGAATAAATATTTGTACATGCAAATAGAAAAAGTCAAGAAATAAAATTGTTCCACAACAATTTTAATAGAATCATATCTAGAAATTTGAATCATTGAAATCTTCACCGCGACGTGAACTTTAAGTTTCTTGTCTAGCTTCCATCTCTAATCTTTTCAATCCTTGCAAACAATTTGCATAAAAAAGTTTGTACCTTAACGGATGAAGTCATAAGGTTGTATTATAAGGATACCTTATGTGAATGCTTCCAAAGCATTCTTTAGCTTCAACTGTCTCGGGCATTTCTCTAGTCCAATGCCTCAACTTTAAAAGTTGCTTCTTGGTAATCTCCATGGTACACTTGCCCTTGTTGTTGCCTTTAACAACTTTGTCTTGTTCTCTCCTTGGTCTAGCTTATTCCTTTCAATAATCATGGCACGTTTTATTTATGATTATGTCAGCGACTAAGCGTATATTGATAGGTGAACCAACTTCGAAGAGGTTATTACCTTGTCTCACATGATCTCAGCAATGATGATCCTTCTTTTGCATAACATGCAATGTGATCCTCTATGAATTCATAAGAATTCGTTTGGCATGAAGATGGAACAATTCCTCCGTTTCTTTAATCATGTCAAAAGCAATATATTTCTTAAACTTAGTTCGAATAGATCTTTTGATACCATCATGATATGTAACACACAAAGTGTATCATCACGAGGTATGTCCCCAACGAGTTTTATGGACTTAGTCTCTTATGGATCGGGTATTTGAGAACATTTTAACTTATTGGTTGTCTTGGGGACTTTCTTCAAGTCATGCCAAGAAGTATGTTCCATCAAGTTTTATGTCCAATATATCATTAATGGGAGCAAGAGGGTTTTGGAATAAATGGGATATGTTTTGAGACATTTAAGAAAAAACTTTTAGTATTTTTGATGTTTAAAACTCCTTAATAAATAATGACCCTATTTAAAAGAAACATTATTTTCTTTAAGGATAGAGATTCAGTGTTTATCATGTTTGTGGATGGTTAGAGCACTCTCCACTAAACACGACTATGTTGGTAGGTAGCGCTTAACAATTTTAACAGCGCACAATTCTTAGATGGTATGGGTCGCAAAGACGACCATTTTCTAAGCATACTATGTGACAACCCACACTTTCAAGGTTAGCATCGCCTAATTCTGTAACCTTTAACTTTGTATGATCTCCTTCACGTTCCACTATACGTTGTAATTATGTGTACGTTATGTGAAATTGATAAACGTGTTTGATTATACTTGATTTTCTATAAGTGAATAATTATAAGTTGTTAAATATTAAATTATTGGTTTTATAAACTCAACCGCACACCCATTTTTGGGTCGTACACCACTCATCGGGCCGCACACCCCTTCTATTCAGCTGGTTGGTTTTGCCTAAACCTTACTAGGCCCAAACTGAGCCCAAACTCCCCCTAACTAAGACGCACATATTGCAAAACACACAGAGTACCAAACCCTAGTTCTCTCAATCCTTTGACGGTAGTCTCTTCTCCCTCTCGAAGCTCTCTCTCGTTCCAAGCACTTTCATCTTCATCTCATATTTCGGTTAGCGTATTATCATTGTTTAATTATTATACATGGCGGTGTTTGCTTGATAATCGATACATGGTTTGAGACTGATTATGATTTAAGGTTTTGCTAAGAATCATGTGGTAATATTGTGTTTTGATTGTATGAAGACTGATTAATAACTAGTGTTGATAACAAACTGCTAACGCAAATCTGGATGTATTCATGATATTGAATCGGTGATTTAGGGTTCATGTACAATAGAGTTTTGATAATTTTATGGTGATGATAAACTATGGATGATGGTGTTAGTGGTTTGATGATGTGTGATATGTTATTCATAAATTGATTGGGACATTGTTGTTAATGATTAAATGATGATTAGGGTTCATGTGGATCTATGGAAAGTTGTAACTTCTGAAAATGTTGTTTTGATCATGTGAACATGGGTGGTTACGGGTTTGACAAGAAAGATGGAACCGTAGACTACGATTGAGGACCGTAGTTTACAGCAGAGTTGACTGATGCCGCACACCCCCACCCCCACCCCCACCCCGCACACCTGCATGTCACACACCTCCATACCGTGCACTCTCTGCTCATGCCGCACACTTATGACCACACACTTCTGAATGGAACACACTTGATGCACAACGTACAGTTTTATGATGCATGGTCGCACACTGATTACTCACACACTTATGTATCGTGCATCCATCAAATGCACGCGGTACAACTACATAATGCATGACCGCACACTATTATGAGGTCACACACCCTCATGTGTGCTGATGTATGTAAAATGCAACATATAAATTACATCAATTAAGGCATAAAACTAACCCTTTTTAAGTACTAATATTGGAAAAAGAGTGTTTTTGTCTTCCTTTTGTATTTTCAGGATTAAATGAGCTCAAAAACGCAAAAGAAGCAAAAAGACAGCTAAATCCAACATAAATACAAGAAAAGGAATATTAGTGGACTGCCCGACCCCTCAACGGCACCTTCCAAAGCAAAATAGAGAAATCAGAGGACTGAACACGCCCCGTGCTCAGCCAGCACGGGGCCGTGCCCAAGAAGCAGCATAAAAGACAAATCTATAGAAGCTTCTATTGCCCATCACGGGGCCGTGCTCAGCGGATACGGGGGCGTGTCGAAAGTACAGCAGGCGCATTTATTGTAATTGCGAATTACAATTAATGAGGAGAGAGATTGTCAGACGGACACGGGGCCGTGTCCAGCTTTCTGTTCAGCCTATAAATAGGAGTGCTTGGATTCATTTCATCTCATCCCTTGGCACACCACCTCTCTCACACCTCATCCACCACCCACCACCATCACAACACCATCATCCACCACCATCATCCATTGTCCATCGTAGAGTGTGTGAGTCGTCTCGGGATCCAAGATTGATCGTAAGAGTTCTTGACAATCAAGGCCATGTTTGCCTAAGTCTCTTACATCACTTGGTGAAGACAAAGTGTCTAGTATAATACTTTTTATTTCTAATCTTTTGCACTTTTTATTTGGTTTTGTATTAATGACTTTAATAACTAGTTACTTATGTTGAAGGTGATCTTTCCTTATCGTTTGTCCGTGGTGTCTTGGCATTATTTTACTGTCTATATAAAATAAAGGATTTTCACCATTCATATCTCCACGGTCTATATGGAGGTATGTTGGCTACCTGGTAGGGGGTTAAGGGAACGGTTTGGTAAAGGTCTTGCCATTGTTCAGCGTTTAGAGGTCCTGCAATGGACCTGGGTCAAATTTAGTAGGACCTCCTTCAATACTTCACGGTATTGGATGGCGGGGGTCCAAACTCTTTGATCCCCTCATAAGTTAACTACTATTAATACTATAACCCGGCTATTTAGGACTGTATCCCTGCTGGCTCAGACTACTTAGCCGAGGGTAACGTCACCGCCAAAAGCGGGGCCTACCACAATACTGCATTAATAACTTAATTCATTATCTTCCAATAATCCACCCTTTTAGGATTGTATCCCTGCTGACTCAAACTACTGGGGTGAGGGTAACGTCACCTTCAAAAGAGAGGCCTACTACAATAACTAAGATAATCTCTTAATTATGTGCAAAAGTGCGGAAATAATCAAAGGTTATACTAGATACGAGTCGGAACCAAGTGATTCATCTTGTCTATCTGTTTTTTATTTTATTTTTATTTTCAGCATTTTAGTTAGATTTTAATTTTCTTAGTTTAAAACATTTTTCTAAACTTTTATTTTGGTTAGACGTTGAGGATAAACCGGTACTAAAAGCTCTTGTGTCCTTGGACGACCTCGGTATCTTACCAACGCTATACTACACTCAACGATGGGTGCACTTGCCCATATGTGTGTTTAGTGTTAGTGAAATATCGTGTTTTATAAATTTAAAACTTGGCTAAAATAAGTGTTAAAAAGGGCTTAAAATATACACCTAAAATAAGTAACACTTCGCACGCATCAGTGCCGCACACTTACATTGGGCCATACACAATATTGGACCGCACACATATAGTGGGCCGCACACATGACCGCACACTATTATGAGGTCACACTCATCTACAGTGGGTCGCACACTCATCCATATTGGGCCGCACACTTGTACTGTACACTTTGGGCTTCTGTCATAAGTCCATGTATGACTCAAATGAATTATGTGTTATGTGATATCTTAACTTGTGTGCTACTTGCTAGTTTGTGTGTAGACTATACGTGAATTAATTGTACACCAATCCTAATAATGTTGGTAACCCTAATAGGACATGGTTGACCATACTAGCTCAAGTAATTTAATCTGCCGAGCTAAGAAAAGGTGAGTTCACACATTTACTAAAAGCATGTATTCCTAGTGGTTGGGAACGAACCTCACTTTCCCTGGTATGGGATTGCCTAGTATTCCTTGTTTGGAATACTGTTAAATGTTATTTATATTTCATGTCTATAGCGGACCAAACGAACTCTATCTGAAAGTCCCCACACATTGTACCGATTAATCTCCAGGGCCTGGCGAACGAACCTCACTTTCCCTTCCCGGGAGGACGTGCGTGAACTTTTATGCCATGGCAACTGGCCAATGATGATAGACATTGACCTGGGGAACAAACAACTTAAGCAGTCAAGTTTCGGTAGCACACAGTTTAGTAGCTTAAAGATGGGGTAGCTCCCCATGACATGTTTTATAAACTGAGTAATTTAACAACCTGTTTTTGGAAACAACACTGTAAAACCGTGAACTAGCCAACTTTATGTTGACATACTTGTGCATGCTTGGCAGGTCGTTAGGTAGAGCGCTGGAGCTTGCACTGGGGGAGTGTCGTTGTTGCGAAGAACTGTTATTGGATTCTTAATAAACAATCATGGTTTTTAAACAATTGCTTGGAATTTAAACTTTATGTTTCCGCTGATAACTTAGACATTGTTTTGGACTTCTGAATACTTAGCCACTGACCGTATTGATGGTGATGGGTTGTCTTTATTTAAATTAATTGTTCAATTGTTCAATATAATTAGTGGCATGATCCTGGTCAGCCACACGCCTCGATGTAATACTCCGCAAGTGTAATTTGAGGGTGTGACAGATTGGTATCAGAGCCATTGGTTATAGTGAACTTGGTTTTAAAAAAGAAAGTCTTTTTGAGAAAAGCAGACTATAAGCTATTATATACTAAGCAATCCGCAACGACACTACACTCCAAGTGTAAGGATCAACAGTTTAGATTGCATAGCGTATGCATGTGCCAACTTGTTACTTACTTGATGCAATATGTAATGGTATGCTTAGTTCCTAAGACTTCAACAGTAAGATCCCTATTAATCCTAACGGGCTCTCTCATAAACCCAAATGTTTATTTGGAACTTTATGCGTTGTGGTCAAACTTTCTTCTGTTTTTCTCTCACACCACTATGGCATCGTTCTCATTTTGTGTTTTGGGGATGTGAGGACAATGAACGGACGCGGCAGAGGCGGTATTAACATGACTCAGAACCAGCTGACGGCCCTGCTAAACGCACGGGTTGCTGAGGCTTTGGCATCCCAACCAGGAGGTAAATCTACCGTTCTGAATCATTCTAGGATGTTTAGATCATGTTCTCGTGTCAACTTGTCACTTTTAACCTTATTCACTTCACACTACGCGACAGGTCAACCTGCTCCAGCCCAACCTCGAGTCTGCACCTTTAAGTCATTCATGTATTGCAAACCTCACTCCTTTAACAGCACGGAAAAAGAAGTAGGCCTTCTACACTGTATCGAGAAGGTCGAGTATGTTTTCGAAATGTGTGAATGCCCTGTAACAATAGGGGGAAGTACGCTACTGGCACTCTTGAAGGAAACGCGCTTTCCTGGTGGAACGCGCATGTTTAAGTGCTCGGATTGGCGGCTGCCAATGCCACTCCCTTGAACGAATTCAAGGATTTGATCAAGGAAGAATATTGTCATAGAGATGATATTCAAAAGCTCGAAGTGGAGTACTACAACCTGAAGATGGTTGGATCTGAAATCGAAGCGTACGCTAAAAGGTCCAACGATTTAGCTCCTCTTTGCCTGAATATGTCTGAGCCTGCTTAAGAGCGTATCGAGCTCTATCTCAAGGGTTTAGCTCCTGAAATCCAAAGCCTAGTAACTTCATCTAACCTCCCCATGATTCAACGAGTCATTCGATTGGCACACCGTCTTACCGACCAAGCAGTTGAACAGGGCAAGCTGCCCAAGCGAAACAGTGCTACTACTGCTACTTCGAGCGACAACAAGCGCAAATGGGATAGCAACCAGCGCAAGGGTTCTAGCTCCTCTCAGCCTCAGTCACAGTAGAGAAAGTTCGAAGGCAACAAGAGTCCCAATCAGCAAACTCCGGCAAATCAAAATCAGCGTGGTTATCAAGGAAACCGACCGAAATGCAACAAATGCAACCTGCACCACAACGGGCCATGTGAAAGAAACCGCTGTCAGCAGTGTAATAAGCAAGGGCATGCGGCAAAACCAGATTGAGCGATGGCGGTGCACCGCGGCAAAATGGGTCACGGTAAGTTATGGTGTGACACGGTGGGTCACCATATGTTGCGGTGCAACGCGGTGGTGACGAGTTGGAGCCGTCCGGCAGTGTGCGGCCCGACGGTGAGTGCGACGCATGTCTTAGAGAGAAGGTTACGAGTTGGACAAGTTTCTCAATAATCATGGACGCTCTATTTATAATCTCTCTGGTTTTAGAAACAAGTTAGAGTTTTTTTAATTCAAATTGGCGATTATCCCTAAAAATAATATTTTATTTGAATTCTATAACCATCTCTATAATTATATTATATATTGTTTATATTTATCAACTAAATTGATAATTAAATAATATTATTAGTTAACAATTAATTAATAATAATAATGCTTGGAGTTTATTTAATTACAACTAAGTTATTATAAATTATTCACAAGAATAGAAGTGGTGGTGAAGAGGACCAAAGAATAGAATTGGATGGCGGGTTGACCACGAACAACAATTGATCGTTGTCAAAAGTAAGTTTTTCGTAACCAATGTACATGTTGGCATTTTGAACCATCCCAATATTTGAAGTCATTTGGGTCGTAGTCTAGATTCAAAAATCCATGTGTCAATCGTCATATTTCTATTTCTAACTACAACAAAACTCAATGTCGGCGGGAATAGAGATTCCCGCTGATTGGCTGACATGGGCGGCAGGGGAATAGTGCCAGGCAGTTGCCTGGCATTCCCCTGTTGGCCCAACAAATTTACAATTTTATCCGGCTTTAAAATTACGATTTTGCCATCGGTTCAGAATTATGTTTTTACCCCACTTAAAAATAAATTTACTTTTTTGCTCCCAGCCAAGTATTTCAATTTTGCCCCTGGTTCAAAATTATGATTTTGCCCTGTTTTAATTTACAGTTTTGCCATTAGTTTTTTTCCTTTAAAATTACGATTTTGCCATTAGTTCAAAATTATGTTTTTACCCCCACTTAAAAGTAAATTTACGCTTTTGCTCCCAGCTAAAAATTCAGTTTTTGCCATCGTTTCAAAATTACGATCTTGCCCGTATAAATTTATAGTTTTGCCATTAGTTTTTTTTTTCTCACTGCCAAGTTACGATTTTGCTCTCAACTTAAATTTACATTTTGTCTATCGTTTTTGTTTGTTTTCCAGGTGAAATTACAATTTTGCCCCCAATGTAAAATTACAGTCATGCCGGCAGCTTACTGGCACTCCCCCATTGGTCCATTTAATTTACGATTTTATCCCTGAATTAAAATTATGATTTCGCCCTCAGTTAAAAATTACGTTTTTCCAATCGTTTTAGTTTTTTTAGGAAAACTATAAAGGTTTTTTATTTTAATTGCTTTACTTGATTTAATTTTTTTTCGTGTTAAGGAGCTACCTAACAATCGCTCATTAGTCCTGAAAAAATACAGTTTTGCCATTAGCCCAAAATTACTGTCCTATCATCGTTTATGTTTTTTTTCCCTACCAAAATTATAGTAGTCTTTTTTTAATTGATTGAGAATTATTCAGCCATCGCCCCGCAACGCGGGGGGCATCAACTAGTTATTCAACGTATACAAATTCAAGTTGCGGAATAGAATTGGGTGAAATGGATGGTGGTTGGCATCTATTGGCTCACATGGGCGTCAAAGAGAATAGTGCCAGGCAGCTGTCTGGCACTCTCCTATTGGCCCAACAAATTTATGATTTTATCCCGCTTTAAATTTACTCTTTTGCCATGAGTTCAAAATTATGATTTTACCCCCCCCCCCCCCCACTTAAAAATAAATTTACGCTTTTGCTCCTAGCTAAGAATATCAATTTTGCCCGCGGTTCAAATTTACCATTTTTCCCCGTTTAAATTTATAGTTTTGCCATTAGTTTTTTTCCCTTAAAATTACGATGTTGCCATCAGTTCAAAATTATATTTTTACCCCCACATAAAAATAAATTTACGCTTTTGCTCCCAGCTAAAAATTCCAAATTTGCCATCGGTTCAAATTTACGATTTTGCCCCGTTTAAATTTACAGTTTTGCGATTAGGTTTTTTTCTCACAGCCGAGTTACGATTTTGCCCTCAACTTAAATTTACATTTTCTCCATCGTTTTTGTTTGTTTTCCTGGTTAAATTACAATTTTGCCCCCAGTGAAAATTATAGTCTTGCGGCAGCTGCTTTCTCTCCCTCATTGGTCCATTTAATTTACGATTTTATCCCTGAATGAAAAATATGATTTCGCCCTCAGTTCAAAATTACGTTTTTCCAATCGTTTTACTTTTTTTAGCAAAACTATAAAAGTTTTTTTTAATTAGTTGACTCCGTTTAATTTTTTTCGGTGCCAAGGAGCTGCCTAACACTCGCTCATTAGTCCTGAAAAATTACAGTTTTGCCCTGAGCCAAAAATTACGGTCTTATCATCGTTTTAGCTTTTTTCCTAACAAAATTATCGTAGTTTTTTTTATATATACAAAAAGGAGTTGAGGGAATAGTGTCAGGCAGCTTGCCTGACACTCCCCTATTGGACCAACTCATTTTTAATTTAATTTTATTCTCAGTTTAAAATTACGGTTTCGTCCTTCATTTAAAATTACGTTTTTACCCCCAATTCAAAATAAAATTACGATTTTTCCTTCAGCTAAAAAATACGCTTTTGCCCTCGGTTCCAAATTACGATTTTATCTCCAGTTTAAATTTACAATTTTTCCCGATCGAAATTACGTTTTTGCCCACAGTTTAAAATAAATTAAACTTTTGCCCCCAGCTAAAAACAAAGATTTTGCCTTCGGTTTACAGTTATGATCTTGCCCCCAGGTCAACATAAAATTATGGTTTTGCACGAGCTTAAAATTACGATTTTGCCCTCAGTTCATTTTCAACATATACAAATCCATTTGGCGGCAATAGTTGTTTTCACCTATTGGGTGAAATGGGCGGTGGAGGTAATAGTGTCAGGCAGCTGACTGACACTCCCCTATTGGCCCAATAAAATTACGATTTTATCTCGCTTTAAAATTACAATTTTGCCATCAGTGTAAAATTGTTTTTTCCCCCACTTAAAAATAAAATTACGCTTTTGCTCCCATCTAAAAATTTCAATTTTGCCCCGGGTTCAAAATTAATACTTCGCCCGGTTTAAATTTACAGTTTTGTCATTGGTTTTTTCCCCTTATAATTATGATTTTTCCATCAGTTCAGAGTTATGTTTCTACCTCGACTTAAAAATAAATTTACGCTTTTGCTCCCAGCAAAAAATTTCAATTTTGCCCTCGGTTCAAAATTACGATTTTGCCCGTTTAATTACAGTTTTCCTATTACTTTTTTTCCTCTCATAGCCACGTTACGATTTTGCCCTCAAATTAAATTTACATTTTCTTCATCTTTTTTGTTTGCTTTCCTGGTTAATTTACAGTTTTCCCCTGGTGTAAAATTACAGTCATGTCGGCAGCTGCCTGACACTCCCCCATTGGTCCGTTTAATTTACAATTTCATCCCTGAATAAAAATTATGATTTCGCCCTCAGTTCAAAATTACATTTTCCCATCGTTTAACCTTTTTTTTCACAAAAGTAGAAAACTTTTTTTTTTAATTGGTTGACTTGATTTGATTTTTTTTCCGTGTCAAGGAGCTGCCTAACACTCGCTCATTAGTCCTGAAAAATTACAGTTTTGCCATGAGCAAAAAAAAACGGTCCTATCATCGTTTTTGTTTTTTTACTGACAAAATTATAGTAGTGTATTTTTAATTGATTAAGTACTATTCGGTCATCGCCTCGCAACGCGGACGGAGCATCACCTAGTATCAACAAAGATGAGATGATTCACTATCAATCCAAAATATAAACAAGTGGGTTGTTGAAAATCCAGTTTGTAAAATTTTGGATTTATACTCTCGAGGTCCAAATAATTATGATGCTCAAAAAGTGTATTAAGTGTGGACTTTCCTATTGGGCTTTTGAATGGGCTCCTTAAAGCCTGAAAGATGTTCTGTTGAATTCCACGCGGGTCTTTGTGGGAGAAATTTTGAACAATTTCTAGGTGTGGGGTTTTAAGAGAAAGCCAACTTTTCCTTGTTTTTCATCATATAAAAAGGAAAGAGTTAAACGCCAAAATCATTCCTGGGGTTTGTGATTCCTTAAAGTTTCATTTTTGTTGTCTTTTTCATCTAAATGGCAAACTTGATTAAAAATTCTTGTTAACCTCTCTTTTTTTGTCGTTATCCTCATTTAAATAAAGAGTATAATGGTCATTTTATGTCTAATTTTATTTTAATTAAAAATCCCCCATAAAACATATAAAAGTCCTTTTTTTAATTAAAAGTTGAACCCAACCCCCACATCTCTCTCTCTCTATCTCTCTTTAGAACACCACCACACCATCATGGCTCCACCATCCACGACCACCACTCGCCGCTATCACCACCTTCCCCTTTCTCTTTCAAAACACACACTCATCCACCGACTATCAAACCACCATCCACACACCACCATGAACCACCAACCATAATCTTACCCATACCACCATCTCCCGTGTTCCATAGTTTCACACATTTAACCAACGCTGCCCTCCACCTACAATTTGTCGTCTGCCACCACCGTACACCTACCCCCATTGTTCATCTCCCCCATCTCTAACCCAGTTCTCTATCACCATCGCCACCACTGGAACCCCCTAAATCCATCCACCAGAAATGCTAACCCGATTGCATATCCCTACCCGGTGACCACCATAACATCATATCACCGTCGCCACCACCACTAGTTAATGTCCCGACGACTCTGACACACAAACCACCACTGATTCACGAGTTTAAATGTCGCACGGGTAAACTGGTTCAACAAAAGAAAAGCCTAGATCTCGTCTAGATCTGAGAGGATTTTGTGTTTAGAAATTTCAACCATGGTGGATTTGGTGTTTAAAAGCTGAATCGTCTACAACGCGTACCAGACAAGCACCTCTTGAACGAGATCGGTTACGTACTCATGAACGTTTAATGCGCGATTATTTTGGTGAAAATCCGTTGTACGTTGATGCACAGTTTAGGCGTCGGTTTCGTATGAGCCGTCGTCTTTTCTAAAGAGTTTATAATGTCGTCTTTTCTTAAGAATTTCTAATGATCTTGCGGCTCAATATCCATTTTTCACACAAAGAGAAAGTGCTAGTCGCAAATTTGATTTCTGTGGAATACAAAAGAGAAAGTGCTAGTCGCAAAATTAGCAAGGCCGGTGCGAACAATGACATAGTTGTTTTACAATCTTCAGGTCTTTTGGACGATGTTATAGATGGTGTTGCACCAAATACTTCATTCTATGCAAACGACGTGGAGTATAAGTATGGGTATTATCTTGTCGACCGTATTTATCCAGAGTGGGCGACGTTGGTGAAAACTCTTTCGTGTCCAGATGACAAGAAAAGATTGTATTACAAGAAGAAACAAAAGTCGGCAAGAAAAGATGTCGAGCAGACTATCGGTGTATTAAAAAAGAGATGGTCTGTCATTGCCCAACCGTCGAGTATACTTGAAAAGAGTAAAATGAGAAACGTCATGTATACGTGCATATTCTTGCATAGCATGATATTGGAGGACTCGGACAGAGCGTTTTGTGTAGAGAGTTATAAAGCAGGTAACCAACCGACGAACCCACTACTCACATACGCTAAAAAAGAAGTTATCCGAGCGAGGATACGTGACAAGGACACATACCTTAACCTTCGAGATGATCTGACCGAGCACATATGGTTTGATCGTGAACATGGAGGAGACAACGAGTGAAGATGTATATTTTTTTTAGTTTAACCTAGTTTAACCTTTTAAGCATTGTATTTTTTAGTGACACTATATTTTTTATTTAAATTATGAGTTTTATATTTTTTTTCATGATATTTAAATTTAATTTAATATATCAAAATTAAATAATGTTTTAATTCAAATTAACATATCAAAATTATATAATGTTTAAATTTAAATTAATATAATCAAAATTAAATAATGTTTAAATTTAAATAAAAATAATAATTAGGTGATGATGATGGGGGCATTAAACTATTGCATGCAAGTTAAAGGGAGGGTCTTTAAATCCCCCTATGTGACATGGCACATACGTGGTGTGGAGGCTTTATACCACAACCACCAGCCTAAGCAAAAACTTTAGTGTGAAGGATGATAGTCTTTATGACTAGTTAATTAGTTAAAGATAATAACAAATGAGATTGGATAAGAAAAAATAAACTATTTAATGTTTTACAATTCTACTCATTTTCTTTTTCTTCTCAATTAAATTTAATTCTAAAATGATCTCCCCCAATAAATAAGATAACACTTGCCAATGTGGGATAGCTCACTTGATAGAGGCACATACCTCTTGGGGGGGGGGGGGGGGGGGGGGTTCTCAAGTTAAACCTGGGCAAGGGGAAATAATTAGACTAAAACCTTATTAAATATCAAAAAATAAGTGAGGGTAAATTAGAAACTTTTGCAAAGAGCACTTGTATCATACACAGCAAAATGAATATTGTGCGTCTTAAAGCGGAGAGTAAATTACCATTGCACTACTAGTCTAATTAGACTCATAGATTAACATGTAACACCCCGTGTTTTCACAAGTCAAAGTCAAGGTCAAAGTCAACGACCGATTTCGCGCAACTTGACTTGTAGAAATTTCTTTATTTTATTTGTATTATGTGGAGTAAGTGTTGTTAATTGCAATAATCGACGTATGTTAATCGCTATTCGATCGATCTACGACTGTGAACTATAGGAAGTAACAATGCGATAAAGTTAATCAACTAATAATCAAGCTATGCTAATCAAATCGACATCAAATCGCAACTCGAGCTACGTAGTTTTACTTGTTGTTATACGTGTGTGTGTGCCTTACGTGTTATCTGTGCATGTTTATTTATGTTATGTCGTGATAATCAAGCGAACTCAATCGAAACTCGAATGCAAACGAACTCGAACTCGAACCACGATCGAACTATGATAGTTAGTGGAAAATAGATTATGCGAGATACGAAGTAGTTGGGACTAAAAGTAATTTGACTAGGAAACCCTATCGAATCGAACCGCTCGCAATCGAAATCGAAACACCAAAAATCGTCGCGTCGAAAACTTGAACCAAGCGCCATCCGACCGGATAGCCCTTATGGTGACAGGTCACATGTCATCCGACCAGGATGTCATCCGAGCGGATCGTCATCCGAGCGGATCGTCATCCGAGCGGATCGTCATCCGAGCGGAGTGTCATCCGATCGGATCACCCTTTCCTCTTTTGGAATCCTATAACTACCTCTGTCATTGTCATTCTTTCCACTTTTGGAAACCTTCTGTCCGAACAGCTCGTGTTCCTCACCTTTCCTTCGATTTCTCTCAATCCAGGTAAGATCTCGCCCTAAAACTTGTACTTCCTTGATCTACACACACTCCTACACCTTTCTATCTTTTAAATCCTAACTTTTAACCATGAAATCACTAGATTTCGGGTGTTCTAGGGTGATGTCATCATGTGTTCTTCAAGGAACTTCATGCTTTGACCTCAATCCACCAAGAACAACCGAGATCTAGCCGATTTCCCACCCGAATACATAAAGATCTAGCGGAGATCTCGACACACGAGTGGTGAAAAAGGATTGAGAGATGGTTTCTAACTTTCTTTCAACTCTTTTACACTCAAAACACTCGAAACCGGTAGAATCGGGATCAGATCTAGTCTCCTACTCATCCATAGTGTTGTACTAGTTCAGATCTGGATTCCACTCACGAGACTACCGACTTCGGGTTAAACAAGAACAACCGTCTCGAGCCGGTAACTGGCCGAACTAGGGTGATTCCTGGTCGGTTTGGTCACTTGGGTCGAGGCAGGGTTCTGGTTGGTTAGCAAGTTGTCAAGACGTCTCGAAACAACGACAAACCATCAAAACGACCAAGTGTAGGACGAAAGGAACAATCGGAACGGATTGTCGTCCGATCGGATTGTCATCCGATCGGATAGGTCATCCGAACGGATTGCCATCCGAACGGATCACACTTGGGTCCCACCTTTTAAACTATCTCATCTAGAGTTTGAGTATTGAACGAAATGTAATCCGATCGGACGACCATCTGAATGGATTACTCTTCGGATCATGAGATACTAAGACTTTAAAGACTTGAACAATTTTCAACATGTTCATCATCAGAGTTGCCACCCGATCGGATGGCCATCCGATCGAGTGACGCTTCAACTGTGAACTTGTCTTCAACAAGTAATCTCACCACTAAGTCGCCGTCCGACCGGATCACCGTCCGACCGGATGACCATCCGAACGGATTGTCATCCGTACGACCCAGCATCCGATCGAACGACTTGATGGATAGAGATACTTCAACGTTTTCTAAATACTACAACGAAAACTTCAAAAGTCAAGCCATCATACACAAACACATCCTTATTATAGGAAGAAACAATCCACTCGAATCGTCATCCGACCGGATGACCACCCGAACGGATGACCACCCGAACGGATTACCATCCAAATGGATTACCATCCGATCGAACTACCATCCGACCCATCTCCACTTTGCATCATTTTACGTGTTCCTTATCGTTATGCTATCGAATCTATTCAGGCTAACCATACTCGCTAAGCGCTCCCTTCAATCCATTAATCGCTGTGAGTATACTCGATCCCTTTTTGCTTTAAGCACTTTTGGGTGTTACATACGTTATGAATATTCAAACTACAACAATCACACTACTCAAATGCTATTTGAACGCTAACCATTAATGCATGTTATACGTGGCTTATGAATGCTTGTTTGTTATGTTTACACATGGAATGATGTCTACCTGCCTTAGCAACGATAGTACTATAGTTTGGACTCAGCACCCGTTCGCGGGGGTTGTTAAGGATCGTTACTTGCATGGATTACGGTGGTAATCATGTATTGCGAACTGCCTCAGGCAGTCAACCCGTAGTCATTGGTATCGATGGATCTATGTCGATAACTAACGTGCTTCATTTCACTATGTGTATGTGCTGGTTATGCGAAAACGAATTCGAACTCTATATGCTATTATCATACTTGTATGCTCACCTTTACATTTTATGTATTGACTTTATTTTAACGTATGTGAGAGGTGCTTAGGAAGTTTACATGCTTAGCATGCTGTGAACTTAAGGCTAGGAAAGGTCTAGGATGCTCTCTGTGCTGTGATGAAATCGAAGCTAGGAAAGGAGGTCCTAGAAACCAATAAATAAACTATTTATGTTTAAATCTGAGTTGTCGGAACAGAATATTTGCCTAGTTTTTGTCTGTAATAATTATTTTACTGTTTGAGATACGGTATGGGACGTATCATTTAAATTAAATAGTATTAATGATTGTTATGGAAACTTCTGGACAATCTGTTTCGCTCAGTGCCACGCCCCGATGATTCCACCATCGGTTGGGGTGTGACAGATTGGTATCAGAGCCATAACTATAGGGAATTAGGCAAGACTCGACCTAGTCCGGGTCGAAGTCTTAGATACCTAGACTATAGTTAAGAACCAACAGACTAACTCGAACACATCGAGCTTATTCCTCACTAATCTCACTTATACTGCACTATCAATGCACTCGAATTTTCAATCATGAAAGGGCGATAAGGTCGAGATTAGGTGTGAAAACCACAAACTCTCGACTAAATTGCTTAATCGATACTGTCCAGCGGGGAGAATTATACCAAACTTGGGGTGAAACCCATATTTTGATGAATAATCTCCTCTATTTTATCAAAACAGGAACGAAGTTGTTAAGCCAGGGGTGGAACCCTAACCTTGACAACTTGTTTCGTGCATTTTACAAAAACTCTCACCAAAGTCTCGACGGAATCCAACGACCTGAAGCCACGATATGGCTAACGGGATGCGTGCCAAATGCCCAAGAGTCGAGGCAAGAGCACCGTCCTGAAGGTTAAATGTGCGCAACGGATCCTTGTGAATAGTCGAACCACTTTGGGTAGTCGAAGTCTACTAGCCGCAGACGATCTACCTCTCGATTTTTATGCATTTCAAAGATAGTTTGCCGATTTTATGTGTGTTTTATGTGTCATTACCCGTTTATGTGCTTATTTTGCTCCAAAACGACTGCGAACCGAACACGTGACGTGTGGAATCCGTACACGAACGTGACCGAACGCACAAGAACGTACTATAATCAGTGATTCTGTTGACAGAACTGAAATCGTACAAAGCACCCGAATCACGATGCCACTTTCTCTCTCTAGTTTCTCTCTCTAGACCTAGAGCTCTTCAAATCTCCAATAATACCACCTTGCCTTCTACTAACTAGATACAACATAAGGCCTAGAATTAGATAGCCTCAGCTACGATTTGAGATAACGGAGGCGATAGACAGAAATGCACTAACAGCTTATATTACGCTATTTTCGAACGATCGCAGACTTTGAATAATAGATTTCCTTTTTCTGACTGCCTCTAGTGGTTAAACGCGTGTGTGTTTCGTTGCTTCTGTGCTTTACGTGCTTATGTGATTAGGTGATTTCGTGCCTTATGTGTTAAGTATTTACGTAAATATACGTGTTCCTGTGTAACACCCTTTTTATGATAATGAGATTCACTAATAATGATTGGGTTCATGTGCAACTATCGAAAGTTGTAACTTCAGAAAATGTTGTTTTGATCATGTGAACATGGGTGGTTACGAGTTTGACAAGAAAGATGGAACCGTAGACTACGATTGAGGACTGTAGTTTACAGTAGAGTTGACTGGTGCCGCACACCCCCACCCCGCACACCTGCATGTCACACACCTCCATACCATGCACTCTCTGCTCATGCTGCACACTTATGACCACACACTTCTGAATGGAACACACTTGATGCACAACGTACAGTTTTATGATGCATGGTCGCCCACTGATTACCCGCACACTTATGTATCGTGCATCCATCAAATTCACGCGGTACAATTACATAATGCATGACCGCACACAATTATGAGGTCACACACCCTCATGTGTGCCGCACACTTACATTGGGCCATACACAATATTGGACCGCACACATATAGTGGGCCGCACACATATAGTGGGTCGTACACATATAGTGGGCCGCACATAAGACCGCACACTATTATAAGGTCACACTCATCTACAGTGGGTCGCACACTCATCCATATTGGGCCGCACACTTGTACTGTACACTTTGGGCTTCTGTTATAAGTCCATGTATGACTCACATGAATTATGTGTTATGTGATATCTTAACTTGCGTGCTACTTGCTAGTTTGTGTGTAGACTATACGTGAATTAATTGTACACCAATCCTAATAATGTTGGTAACCCTAATAGGACGTGGTTGACCATACTAGCTCAAGTAATTTAATCTGCCGAGCTAAGAAAATGTGAGTTCACACATTTACTAAAAGCATGTATTCCCAGTGGTTGGGAATGAACCTCACTTTCCCTGGTATGGGATTGCCTAGTATTCCTTGTTTGGAATACTGTTAAATGCTATTTTATATTTCATGTCTATAGCGGACCAAACGAACTCTATCTGAAAGTCCCCACACATTATACCGATTAATCTCCAGGGCCTGGCGAACGAACCTCACTTTCCCTGCCCGGGAGGACGTGCGTGAACTTTTATGCCATGGCAACTGGCCAATGATGATAGACATTGACCTGGGGCACAAACAACTTAAACAGACAAGTTTCGGTAGCACACAATTTAGTAGCTTAAAGATGGGGTAGCTCCCCATGACATGTTTTATAAACTGAGTAATTTAATAACCTGTTTTTGGAAACAACACTGTAAAACCGTGAACTCGCCAACTTTATGTTGACACGCTTGTGCATGCTTTGCAGGTCGTTAGGTAGAGCGCTGGAGCTTGCACTGGGGGAGTGTCGTTGTTGCGAAGAACTGTTATTGGATTCTTAATAAACAATCATGGTTTTTAAGCAATTGCTTGGAATTTAAACTTTTTGTTTCCGCTGATAACTTAGACATTGTTTTGGACTTTTGAATACTTAGCCACTGACCGTATTGATGGTGATGGGTTGTCTTTATTTAAATTAATTGTTCAATTGTTCAATATGATTAGTGGTTTGATCCTAGTCAGCCACACGCCTCGCGGTAATACTCCGCAAGTGTAATTTGAGGGTGTGACAGATTGGTATCAGAGCCATTGGTTATAGTGAACTTGGTTTTAAAAAAGAAAGACTTTTTGAGAAAACCAGACTATAACCTATTCTGTACTAAGCAATCCGCAACGACACTACACTCCAAGGGCAAGGATCAACATTTTAGATTGCAATATGTAATGGTATGCTTAGTTCCTAAGACTTCAACAGTAAGATACCTATTAATCCTAACGCGCTCTCTCATAAACCCAAATGTTTATTTGGAACTTTATGCGTTGTGGTCAAAATTTCTTCTGTTTTTCTCTCACACCACTATGGCATCGTTCTCATTTTGTGTTTTGGGGATGTGAGGACAATGAACGGACGCGGCAGAGGTGGTATTAACATGACTCAGGACCAGCTGACGGCCCTGCTAAACGCACGGGTTGCTGAGGCATTGGCAGCCTAACCAGGAGGTAAATCTACCGTTCTGAATCATTCTAGGATGTTTAGATCCTGTTCTTAAGTCAACTTGTCACTTTTAACCTTATTCACTTCACACTACGCGACAGGTCAACCTGCTCCCGCCCAACCTCGAGTCTGCACCTTTAAGGGATTCATGTATTGCAAACCTCACCCCTTTAACGGCACGGAAAAAGCAGTAGGCCTTCTACACTGTATCGAGAAGGTCGAGTATGTTTTCGAAATGTGTGAATGCCCTGTAACAATAGGGTGAAGTACGCTACTGGCACTCTTGAAGGAAACGCGCTTTCCTGATGGAACGTGCAGGTTTAAGTGCTCGGATTGGCGGCTGCCAATGCCACTCCCTTGAACGAATTCAAGTATCTGATTAAGGAAGAATATTGTCATAGAGATGATATTCAGAAGCTCGAAGTGGAGTACTACAACCTGAAGATGGTTGGATCTGAAATCAAAGCGTACACTAAAAGGTCCAACGATTTAGCTGCTCTTTGCCCGAATATGTCCGAGCCTGCTTACAAGCGTATCGAGCTCTATCTCAAGGGTTTAGCTTCTGAAATCCAAAGCCTAGTAACTTCAGCTAACCTCCCCATGATTCAACGAGTCATTCGATTGGAACACCGTCTTACCGACCAAGCAGTTGAACAGGGCAAGCTGCCCAAGCGAAACAGTGCTACTACTGCTACTTCGAGCGACAACAAGCGCAAATGGGATAGCAACCAGGGCAAGGTTTCTAGCTCCTCTCAGCCTCAGTCACAGCAGAGAAAGTTCGAAGGCAACAAGAGTCCCAATCAACAAACTCCGGCAAATCAAAATCAGGGTGGTTATCAAGGAAACCGACCGAAATGCAACAAATGCAACCTGCACCACAACGGGCCATGTGAAAGGAACCGATGTCAGCAGTGTAATAAGCAAGGGCATGCGGCAAAACCATATTGAGCGATGGCGGTGCACCGCGGCAAAATGGGTCATGGTAAGTTATGGTGTGACACGGTGGGTCACCATATGTTGCGGTGCAACGCGGTGGTGACGAGTTGGAGCCGTCCGGCAGTGTGCGGCCCGACGGTGAGTGCGACGCATGTCTTAGAGAGAAGGTTACGAGTTGGACAAGTTTCTCAATAACCATGGACGCTCTATTTATAATCTCTCTGGTTATAGAAACAAGTTAGAGTTTTTTTAATTCAAATTGGCAATTATCCCTAAAAATCTATACTATATAATAAAAGAAACCATGTTAGGGACACATGGCGCTCTATGTGGCATTCTTAATTATTTTTCTAAATATTTATTATAAAAAGTTAATTATTGATAATATTAAATTTAAAATTTGTAGAAGAGATTTTAATATAACTGGTAATAATATATTAATTATTAAAAGCAAATCAAATATCTTCTATACTATATAATAAAAGAAACCAATAAGAGGACACATGTCATTCATTGAATGCATCTGTTTTTATAGATAATTAATATCAATTAAAAGATTATTATAAAATTAAATTTAATATAAATTTAAACAATTTGTATAGGAGATAATATAATATTTTAAAATATTATGTAAATGATTTATTTATTTTATTAAAGCTAATATTTAAATCAAAATAATTGGATTTATTGAATTTCATTTTCTATCAAATTTTGGTACGTAAAAGAAAACAAAATATTCTATTTATTTTGTGAGAAAGTTTAGTAAAGGTGTTTTAAAATAAAATTTACATAAAATTGTGAGTAGGAGAGTATCACATTAATTGAAACTATTTATTATAAATTAGATTTGAAGATTAGATATTTAAGTAATAACAAAATAAACATAAATAATCTTTTTTAAATTAAAATTACAAGTAAGTGAGTAACAATAAAATACATAAATAATCACATATAACAAAATAATCTATACATATAATAAAAGAAACCATTTGTGGACACATGTCATTCATTCAAGGCATTTACGTTTTGTTTTCCCGCATTTTTCGACTACTTAATTAATTATGTATAGTTATCTTTTTAACTAAAGATAGCTATTATATAGGACATTTATTTATATTTGAATTTATTTGTTTATCTTAATAACATAATAATAAATCAGCATTTAAAGTATTTTGTTAAAAGTAAATTTTACTTTATTCATAACTATCCGTTGTTTATTATTTCAATCATTAATTGATGTTACAAATTGTATATTTTAATTTAGAAAATGAAACCAAATCAAAGTTGACTAATATCTTACCCAAACAAATAAAATAAATAAATAATACAATATTTAAATTAATGTCGCTATAAATCAGTATTTCAATAACGAAAAGTATTTAATCCAATATGAGTAATCGTCATCGAACGTCTTAAATTAATTCGCAACAATCTTTGAAGTTTAAGTTTGAAACAAATTGGGTCCAGTTATTTAGGAAGTGTTATCGGCCAACAAGTTGAAAATTTGGAGTGCTCGTGTACAAATCGAAAGTTGAAAGTGTTATCGACCAATTGATGAAACTTGAGGTTATTTAAATCAAATATCCCTAAAAATCACAAATTGACCATATTCATTATTACTAAGGGTGTTCACAACTTGATTTAAAACCGCGAACCCGATGGTCATTAGTTTGATTTCACGGTCGGGTTTATTATTACCCTTCGGTTTATGTATTAAGTTTATTAATATTTTATTTTATATAAATTTATTTAACGTGTACAATACACGGGGTTCTTAAAAATATAATTTTTATTAATATATATAATTACATGTATTCAACCCGTGTAATAAACAAGATTTTTAAAGATATATTATTTTATTATTTAGTATATAAAAGTTTTATTATATAGTATACAAATTTACATTTATTCAACCCGTGTAATACACGGGGTTCTAACCTAGTATGTATAATAACATATATAAAACTAGAGTTGGGCGCTCTTTATTAACTTGATATTTCATATCAAACATATATAAAAGTAGAGTTAGACGTTCTTAATTGACTTGACGTTTGGTTTTCAAATTTATTTAACAGTTTAACCTAATAATAAATAAATAAAAATTAAAATGTTACAATAAGTAAATAATATATCAAAGTCCGATTTTTAAGTTTGTATCTTGATGGCTGTACGTTTTTACCGATTACATTATATTTATTCATCTATGTAATATACATGTTTGTTTTTAAATATAACTTTTTATTAATTCATATATAAATTATTTTTATTCAACACGTGTAATACACGGGGTTCTAACCTAGTAATATTTTATTTGAATTCTATAACCATTTCTATAATTATATTATATATTGTTTATATTTATCAACTAAATTGATAATTAAATAATATTATTAGTTAACAATTAATTAATAATGCTTGGAGTTTATTTAATTACAAATAAGTTATTATAAATTATTCACAAGAATAGAAGTGGTGGTGAAGAGGACCAAAGAATAGAATTGGATGGCGGGTTGACCACGAACAACAATTGATCGTTGTCAAAAGTAAGTTTTTCGTAACCAATGTACATGTTGGCATTTTGAACCATCCCAATATTTGAAGTCATTTGGGTCGTAGTCTAGATTCAAAAATCCATGTGTCAATCGTCATATATCCAACAAAGATGAGATGATTCACTATCAATCCAAAATATAAACAAGTGGGTTGTTGAAAATCCAGTTTGTAAAATTTTGGATTTATACTCTCGAGGTCCAAATAATTATGATGCTCAAAAAGTATATTAAGTGTGGACTTTCCTATTGGGCTTTTGAATGGGCTCCTTAAAGCCTAAAAGATGTTCTGTTGAATTCCAGCGGATCCTTTGAGGGAGAAATTTTGAAAAATATCTAGGTGTAGGATTTTTAGAGAAAGCTAACTTTTCCGTGTTTTTCGTCATATAAAAGCAAAGAGTTAAAATGCCATAATCGTACATGAGGTTTGTCATTTTCCTAAGGATTCATTTTTGTTGTCTTTCTCATCCAAATAAACTGGATTAGAAATTCCTATTAACCTCTTCTTTTTGTAGTTTTACTTATTCAAATGAAGGGTATAATGTTTATTTTATATCTAATTTTGTTTCAATTACCCCCCCCCCCCCCCAAAAAAAAAAATCATATAAAAGTCTTTTTTTAGGGTAAACTGCCAAAATGATCCCTGAGGTTTGGTTACTTTTGCCACATTAGTCCAAAACTCAAACCGTTTGAATCTGGATCCCTATGTTTTCAATTTTATTGTCATTTTCATCCAAAATCAAAATTTAGTCAGATTTTTCAGTTAACATCCAGCTTTTATGTCTTTTTCCTCCCTTTTAATGAAGGGCAAAATGGTCTTTTAAGGTTTTATTATAAAAAATTAAAAAAATCTGACCATTTTGCCCCTTCATTAAAAGGGAGAAAAAAAGACAAAAAAAAAACTAGATATTAACTGAAAAATCTGACCAGATTTTGCTTTTGAATGAAAATGGCAAAAAAAATTGAAACCACAGGGATCCAAATTCAAAAGTTTGAGTTTTGGACTAAAGTGGCAAAAATGACCAAACCTCAGGGACTATTTTGACAGTTTACTCTTTTTTTTAATTAAAAGTGGAACCAACCCCCACATTTTTCTCACACTCTCTCTCTCTCACTCTATATCACTCTCTCTCTATCTCTCTCTAGAACACCACCACACCACCATGGCTCCACCATCACCTCCACCTCCATCAACCATCAACATCACCACCTGCACCATCGCCATCGCCATCATCACCACCACCCATCCACCTCCACCACTCGCCGCCATCACCACCTTCCCCTTTCTCTTTCAAAACACACACTCATCCACCACCGACTATCAAACCACCATCCACACACCACCATGAACCACCAACATAATCTTACCCATACCACCATCTCCCATGTTCACAGTTTCACACATTTAACCAACGCCACCCACCACCTACAATTTGTCGTCTGCCACCACCGTACACTCACCCCCTTTGTTCATCTCCCCCATCTCTGACCCAGTTCTCTATCACTATCGCCACCACTGGAACCCCCTAAATCCATCCACCAGAAATGCTAACCCGATTACATATCCCTCCCGGTGACCACCATAACCTCAGATCACCGTCGCCACCACCACTGGTTAATGTTTCGGCGACCCTGACGCACAAACCACCACTGATTCACGAGTTTAAAAGTCACGGGTAAACTGGTTCAACGAAAGAAAAGCCTAGATCTCATCAAGATCTGAGAGGATTTTGTATTTAGAAACTTCAACCATGGTGGATTTGGTGTTTAGAAGCTTCAACCATGGTGGATTTTGTGTTTAGAAACTTCAACCGTAGTAGATGGTGGAGGTGGATGGGTGGTGGTGATGCTGGTGGTGGGAGGTGGTGATTTCGACGGTTGATGGAGGTGGAGGTGATGGTGGAGGTGATGGTGGAGCCATGGTGGTGTTCTAGAAAGGGGGTGGGGGTTGGATTTTTTTGGATTTTTAATTAAAAAAGGACTTTTATTTGTTTTATGTTTTTAATTAAATAAAATCAAACACAAAATGACCATTATACCCTTCATTTAAATTTAAATGAGGAAAACGACAAAAAGAGAAGAAGTTAACAGAAATTTCTAACTCAGTTTGTCATCTGGATGGAGAAGGCAACAAAATTGAAACCTCAAGGACCCAAATACAAAAATTTTAATTTTTTTGACTAAGGTGGCAAATATGACCAAACCTCATGGACAATGGGCTTTTCAATTAGGTCATCATGCAGGCGACCGCTATACAGGCAAATTTACACCAGTGTAACTGTCACTGTACTGCATATTAGTCAATTAACGAAATATCTTGATTATCTTAATTCCACATAATGAGTTACAAAATTTTAAAATTCACTTTTCCTTCTTTTACAATAAACATTGGTTTTGAAAATATTACTTTTTTATTTATTTAATCTTTTAAAAAACAAAGGAGAAAAACAATTACAAACAAATAAGCCATTAGATTAATTTATTTATTTTTTACTTTAGGTAAAAGTACAAAAAGTTTTGAGTATATTACACCAATTGTTATCGATATGTCTATAATGTAAGTTTGTTTTTATCTTTTAGAAATTATATATATATATATATATATATATATATATATATGGTAGGGATCCTAAGAGAAGTCCACCCTATTTGAGAAACTTGAGAAGCAATCTGTACCACACATTTTCCCTAAGCAAAAAATGCAAAAAAAATGTGAAAAATTTGCAATTTTTTTTTTTTTTTTTTTTAAATCGCAGTTTTTTCTTTAAGGATTAAAAAAAAAATTTTAAAAATAATAATTTTTGGATTTATACACATGTGTATATTGTTAATCTTTTAACTATACATGTATGTATATTGTCAATTATACATATATGTATATACATGTTTAAAATTGAAAAAATGTGTATATTGTTAATCTTAAACCATAAACCCTAAAGCTAAACCCTAATTCTAAACCCTAATGCTAAACCCAAAAGCTAAAACTAAACACTAAAGCTAAACTCTTAATGCTAAACCCTAATACAAACCCTAAAGATAAAGCTAAACCCAAAAGTTAAAGCTAAACCCTAATGCTAAACCCAAAAGCTAAACCCTAATGCTAAACCCTAAATACTATTGCTAAACCCTAATACTAAACCCTAATGTTAAACTCTAAAGCTAAACCCTAAATACTAATGCTAAACCCTAAATAACACTTATTTTTCAATTTTAAACATGTACATATATGTATAATTGACAATATACATATATATATATATAGTTAAAAGATTAACAATATACACATGTGTATAAATCCAAAATGAAAAAAAAAATTAAAATATTAATTCTTAAAGAAAAAGCTGCGATTTTTCCAAAAAAAAAAAATTGCATTTTTTCACCATTTTTTTGCTTAGGGAAAATGTGTGGTCCAGAATGCTTCTCAAGTTTCTCATTTAGCCTACTACTTCTCACATGATCCTTATCCTATATATATATATATATATATATATATATATAGGAGAAGGATCCGTTAGGAACCACCCTTTATTGCGAGAACCGCGAGAACCAGTGTGAACACATGGCAAAATTGTAATTATGTGATATTTATTATAAAAACACGCACCCCTCTGTTTCACAACTCTGTTCAGATCCATAGTTAGGGTTTCATTCATCCCCTCTGTTTCACAACTCTGTTAAGATCCACAGTTAGGGTTTCATTTATCGGATCAGAACTTTGTACACATCGACGAAGGTGGCCGACGGCGTTCACGTAACTCACCGGAGTTCACGGCGGTGGCATCCGGTCACAGTGTTTCCATCGGCATTCACAAGACAACCCACCATGTACACCCTTTACATGGCATCCTCTGATTCATCAAGTGTCGATTCTCACACATCTGATGTTCCTCCTCATATATTCTCTGTTAATCCTCCGCATATCTACATGGCATCCTCTGATTCATCAAGTGTCGATTCTCACACATTTGATGTTCCTTATCATACATCCTCTGATAATCCTCCTCATACATCTGATGCTGACATTGTTGGTCCATTTGCTGCACAATACATCTACAAATACAGAACATCAAGAGTTGCAGTTCATTCGATTTGTGACCAAAGGTATTATGTTGACTGTAAATGATGTATATACTTTGTAAATGATATTATATTAAATGATATGCACATGTGCATTATATTTACTGTAAATGATGTTGTATTAAATTATATGCACATGTGCATTATGTTGATTGTAAATGATATTGTATTAAATTATATGCACATGTTCATTATGTTGAAAATTAGATTATGTCGTTGATGTATGGATTCTGAACAAGTGCCTTATGGATGACTATCCAATTATGTATAGGATGGCAGCAAACAAAGGGGCTTGTGTGGCGGCATTGGTGGGATTGGCAATGGAAGAACAATTTGACAACCGGGGAGGCATTGGTAGAGTTTATGTAGCTTTTAGCGTTGCTGAGAGACACCAGAATGAAGACGGGTCAATATGGGTGGGGTTGGCACTCGGAAAAATAAGTCGACTTTCAATGTTAAAACCGTTTGAGAGTATTTGTGTGTCACAAGTGGGGACCCGTCGAGTGGCTTTGTAATGACCTGGAACGGTTGGGCTACACCTAAAGCCAATATGTAAGGCGTCGAAGGCAGGTTACCGACAAAGACGGATCTGGAAAAAAAAAAGGGAATTCAGATCAGCAACACATTGTGCCCGGGTCGCGGATACGAGCAAGAAACTGTTGAACACATCCTCATTACATGTTTGACTTATACGATTACTTAGTTGAATACATCATTTATCTGGTAGTCACAACAAATTACATCCTTTTTTTGTCTGATTATATTGTTTTTTGTCATCCATATACAAATAAACATAATTTCACTTGTAACCCCTATGTAATACAGATGGCATCCTCTGATTCATCACATATATACCCTCCTCGTCAATCTGATAATAACATTAACAAAGTTAGGTCAACTTCAGCTTATAAAAAGACCTATTTTTTATATCCATACTATTGAATCTATGTCTACATCAGAAAATGTCGTTGTAGCCGAACACTCAATTTCCGCTGAATACTCAATTTCCGATGACAATACTTCAACATCGCTGAATACTCAATTTCCGATGACAATACTTCAACATCGACTCCTATATCACCTACAAATCTGGACCAACAACAATTTCAATTTATACCAACAATTACAATTTATACGATAGGAGACTAAAGGTAGTATACAGAAATAGTTTTTACATGCTTGATAACTCTATGTTCCTATATCAGTGTTTATTTATTATTGTTCATTGTTTTTTTTCTAGTTTTTACATGCTTTACTACTCTATGTTATTATATCAATGTTTATTTAACATTTTCCTGATTACTCTATGTTCTTGTATCATTTTTTATATAAATTGTTCATTTTTTTTTGTTTATCTGCTTGATCAATATAACGATCATGCACATGTGCATTATGTTGATAACACCCATACTCGTCATCCGTAAACTGTTAACCATCATTAACATGAACATGCACATATGCCAACAATCCATAATCATCACAAATAAACTGTTAACCATCATAATTATGCACATGTGCATCACATTACCACCACCCCATACTCATCACCAAAAAAAATTGTTAAACATTTATACATCGTGCGTATACACACCATATACCATATACCATATTAATCACACCATATACCATATTAATCACAATCTTTTATGTTTTTTCTTTTTATTTTTACAGGAACACTTACGACTTCTACACCTAATGGCACACCATATTGGATACCCGATGTTGTTGCTGAATACATCCCTATTATAAACAGTACGATTAACAGTTAGGAGGACGTTGATTCCAATGATACTGATGAAGATGTTGATGATGACACTAAAGACCCTGCATATATATATGAATCTGAGCAACCTCGTAGACATTCATCTAGGCATGTAGACATTCATCCAGACGTCATAAAACATTCAACGATTCTTGATTATCCTATATAGAATGACAAACAGTTTCTAAGCATTATTCTTTTTGTTTACAATCATTTTGCACTGTCTGTATACGTATTCATAGTTTATGATTGTGATCATGATACTTTGATATTAGTTACTTATTATACATAAGCGTATGTAATTTCACTATTGACCACCTAACATATATTACCAACATGGTTACTGTTTTGAAAAATGCACATGTGTATACATGTTTACTGTTTCACCCCACATGGTAATTGTTTCAAACAATGTACATGTGCATACATGTTTAATGTTTCACTACATATTGTTATTGTTTCGACCAATGCACATGTGCATACATTGTGCATACATGAATATCTTAACTACATGTAATCTGTTTTCCTTTACATATACATCATCATATGCAATGTGGTACCCATACATAATAGGTTACCACATACGTAATATGATACGCTATATCAAACTTTGCACATGTGCAATACCAACATTTTCTACACCAAACAACATAATACATCAAATATTAACAAACATACCAATATACCTGAACAATCAAATAGAGTTTTCACCCATCAACCATCATATAAAACATCGTATACGTCAAACTTCTTATATCAACCGTTATCGTAAAAACTACCCACATATTACAATCAAAAGACATCAAGAAAACAAATAAAGAAATTGTCTTTATAAATTGCATATCCACAAACTACCTACATAACATTCGCATTATTTCACAACCTCACACCTTCTGATCTTCTTTCCATTTCATAACTATCTTCCAACACTCCTCCTGTTTCAAAGCCTCTTCGTCCATCATTTTCCCTGGTATTATTCATCCGTCAACCTATTAATCAAATACGTCCTTGTTGTCAATCCATGAGCAGTTTCGAATAATTTTTTCCTGCATACATTACATATATTACATCAATTATTTCATGTATGCACATGTGAAGTAAACATATTACATACAATATGTACAATGTTTATGTTTTAAGGTAATAATGCACGTGTGCATATGCCGTAATACATTCATATTAACTTAATCTGATAAAATATGCATATGTGCATAACTATGCACATGTGCATTAACATGACTGACCTTATCAACAGGTTTGTTTCAATAAAAAAACTTAACCCTTACCAAATCAAATTTTGTAATACCACCAATCATATTTAACATTAATTAGTAACAAAACTATTATGACAAACTATGCACATGTGCATAAGTTTTTTTTAAATGTAAATGTTATTCCCAGAAGCCAACCTCCAAAACAGAGGCGGCCGAACCAACCACTACAGCAAAACGAAAAACAATAACTCAACACAAGAACCTAAAGACCGAAAACTAGCAGTTACCTTATATCGAAACTACACCATTTTTCCCACCTCGCGGACCTATTTTTGGACCGATTCTTATACCATAAAAAACCGACGGACTTAATATTACGGATAATCTCTCCAGTTTTAACTTGAGTCTCCGAGAACCTTTTATTGTCCCTGGCTAACCATATAAACCAACTTGTCACGAACATAATGCCATGTAAATCTTCTTTCACTTCTTTATCCAGATTGCAAAACTCAGAGGCAATTACGATATCTTTAGCCAAAAAACAGAATACAAGGACTCACCTTGCACCACTGACTGATGTGATAACAGACAGTCGACGCTACCCTGCACGAACAAAGAAGGTGTTCAGCTGTTTCATCGCCATCTTCACATAGACAACATTTCACGTCTCTGCCCCAACAGTTCCGATCCAGGAGTGCAGTCAGCGTGGGAATACGATTTAAAACCGCCCTCCAAACAAAAAATATTTCATTTTTTTGGGACCCATTTCGACCATTTCACAACGTGTCTGCTGCTGAAATCGGAGCCACTATACAGGAACTTCTAGATAGTCTTGACCAAAAAATCAGAGTCATTACCTCCCAACCATTCCCATCCATCTTTGCCATCGGACAAATTGACATTATCGAGGAGCCCGATCTACTCGTGCCATTCCAGTAATTCTTCGGCCGAGCGTGGGCTTCTCAACCAATTCCAAACCCCCATTAAGTTTCTATTATCCTGATTGTACCGGTCTGCCACCAGGCATCGTTTATCTTGTTCCATTCTAAATATATCTGGAAATCGAGTTTTGTGCATAATTGACCTTATTAACCTATTCTATCAAATTATGCACATGTGCATAATTATACGCATTTTTCATCAATATGACTGACCTTGTTAAACTAATATGGCAAAATATGCATATGTGCACAACTATGCACATGTGCATTAACATGACTGACCTTAACAAATTGAATTTCGTATTACCACCAATCATAGTTAACATTAATCAGTAATAAAAATACATACAAAAAAACACATAAATACCACATTACATATCCAAAAAAACACATAAATACCACATTACAGATCATGATATCACAACAGTCGCCCCTAATCCCACAAAAATTATATACATCACACCATTTTCACTAATGCATATATGAAACTAAGATTTAAGCCTCATATTTACATATAACAGATCTGAATCGACCATTAAGCGTCTTGTTAACATATAAACGTGCAAGTTGATAAATTCTCGCAAACTATGCACATGTGCATGGCATAACTATGCACATGTGCATCAACATGAATGACCTTATTAACCTACCTGACAAATTATGCACATATGCATAATTATACACATTTGCATCAACATGATTGACCTTATTAACCTAATCTGCCAAAATATACATATGTGCATAACTATGCACATGTGCATTAACACGGATGACCCACAAGTTTGCTTCAATAAAAAACCCTAACCCTTACCAAATCAAATATTGTATTACCACCAATCATATCTAACATTAATCAGTAACAAAACTACATACAAAAAACAAATAAGTACCACATTACATATAGTTCTATCACAACAGTCACCCCTAATCCCTCAACAATCATATATATCACACAATTTTCACTAGTGCAGACATGAAACGATGATTTAAGCGTCATATTAACATATAAAAATCTGAATCGACGATTAAGTGTCATGTTATCATATAAAACTGCAAAACAAAGAGTATAAACTTACAAATTTACGGAACAGTGTGGTGACGCTGAATAATCTGTCAATCGGACGTTTGTTCTTCAGATTTTTCCTAATTGTGACAGAGTCTTCGATGATTATGCTCTTATTGCCCTAATTTTGAGCAGATGACGAATATATGATCGATTATTATGTTCTTATTGCCCTAATTTCGATTACACGCCGAATACACGATGAATGGTAAGATTGAGATGGCGAATTTGGGAGATTCTGGTGTGTTGGATGTGAACTGGGATGACGAAGTTTGTAGATTTTTGGAGTGTCGGACGTGAACTAAATAAAAAAGAGGATTTAATTGTTGTTTGAAGTCCAGTAAGAAGGGAAGTGATAGCTGATTTAATTTTTGTTATGTATTTACAAAATTGCCCCATGTTCACATTTGTTCTCGCGGTTCTCACAATAAGGGTGGTTCTCGCATGAACCCTACCCTATATATATATATATATATATATTAAACCCATGGTGGAGATATAATAGGAAGTTTATTTCGCTAGGAAGCATAGAAAGCAATCATAACCGTCCAATTTCACAATCTACGGTCTAGATCAAAATCAAATTAAAAACTGTCATTTAAACACGCTCTCCGGGCTTTCAAGGGTATTATCGTCAAAATCCAAAATAACCGCCGTTGAATATACACAAAAACGCTTCGAAAAAAACTGCATTACGTTTTACACTTCCATTGAACGATCACACACATACAGAAATTTGAGAAAATCATACTCCATTGAAGTTCATGGCATCATCGAGAGATAATTTGAAGGTTTACCTTCAAGTTACTGAAAAGAAATCCGTCTCTGAAAACCCTAAATCATCAAAGAAGCCAAAAACATCATCAGCTGAAGTGAACATAGATCAACAAGTAAATATTAGCCGAAAATCAACAATGAAACAACAAAGTAGTAGAAAACGAAAAGAGATTTCAGACAATGGTAATTTTATGTATTTTTTCTTTTTAACTGAATTCAAGTTACGTTTTATGAAGTGCAATAGACCTAATATATCATATCCCTTCCCTAAAATTGTTAATGAGTGATATCTTATCCCTATCTTAACATTTTTGTTATTATAGACTACATTGCGTTTTATGTTAAAACTATGACCTAGGGTGCTAATGCTTTTTATGGGATTTATATATTGTGAACTAATGCGTTTTATCTTAATAAATTTGAAGAAACAAAGAGATTATTATTATGATAATTGTAATCGAATTTATGATATAGTATCTGTATGAATAATTGCGTTTTATCTTTGAATTTGCTGAGAAACATGTGTTGTTAACTATTGCGTTTTATCATAATACTATCAAATGCTTTTTTTTACTGACTAATGCGTTTTATATTAAAATATCATAAAAAACAAAATGAGATTATGTATTGTTAATTTGGTGTGTTAAATAATATGATGTAAAGTATTACGTTTTATCTTAAAACTATGAATTACTGCTTTTTATCTTTATAGTGTTAGCTAATGCGTTTTATCATAAATTTGTTAATTGACATTGTTTCATTATTCTGTTTAAAGTTAAAAAACAAGAAGAAAAACAAAAAAGGAGAAGAAAGAAAGTGGTGATAGAATCTTCAGAATATACAGTTTCGATCCAAAGGATGAAAATTCTAGTCGAGCTATAGTTCTGCATACTTCCGAACAACAACAAGTAAATTCAGGTAACATAAAACGCATTTAACAAATTTCATGAAAAAAATATATGTTTCTAAAACACTTCAATGTATCAGATGATGATTTTGTTGATCCACCACCAAGATTGAAACAGACAAAATATCAAAAGAAGGAAAAGGCAGAATCAAAACCAAAAAGATCATTGAGGAAAGATAAAACAAAAGAACAACCAGAACCACAACCATATTATGATTACGACGGAAAAAAAATGAACATAAGATGTGCAGTCAATAATCTAAAAGATTATATTGAAAGTTTGTCAAAAGAGCAAAGGAAAGTTGTTAGAGAAATAGGGTTTGAGAGCATACTGTCATTCAAGCTGCATTCAGTTCCACGCAAATTCGGATATTGGCTGGTAAAAAACTTTGATGCTGAAAATGATCAGATAAATACAGGAGATGAGAAGATTAAGATCACAGCTGAATTGATCCAAAAGGTATTTCAAATACCAAATGGAAAAACAGAGATTGAGGAAAAATTGAGGCCAAAAGAAACTGATCTTATAATTAAATTCTGGCGCGGTCAATTCAGCAAAGATATTTTGAAGAGAATGTATGCGGCCAACTTGATTAAATATTTAAAATCAAGAAATGAGCTTGGAAGAATGCTCAAACTAAACTTCTTGGTTATATTTTTTACGGTCATGGCAGAGGCAATGCAAAGTAGTAACGTTAATCAAAGATTCTTGCCATCAATGAAAAGTGACAAAAAAACCCAGGATTTTAATTGGTGTGAATATATTCTGATTGTTTTAAGGCGAACAAGAAGACAATGGCCTGGAAATGACAAGCTCTTCAATGGACCTATTGCATTGTTAGCGGTATGAAATCTGATCTTTCATTATTCTACATATTTGCTGAATGCTTGTTTAGGCTGCTTGTTTATATTCTTTGTTTAAAATATGTTTGTTTAAAACACAATGTATATAAAGTTAAAAACGCAATGACTTCTTTATATTATTTGTTTGTTTGTTTAAAACTATGCTTTATTAAAACGCAGTGATTGTGTAAAACGCAATGTTTTTGCAAAACGCAATGTATTTAAAGTTACAAAAAATTAGTTGTGTAAGTTGTTTACAATGATTTATATTTTAAAACGCAACAAAATTTGAATAGATTATTTTTCTAAAACGGAATGATTCATACAGATACTATATGCTTACAAAAAACAAGGATTTGACGATGCTGAAAACACTGAAGAGTTCTCTCTTGATAAAATAGACTCTACAACATTACAAGAATTTGAAGATGAATTAGAAATTGCTGAGCAAAATGAGGGGAGATGTCTTGTAATGGATAAAAAGAAAATAGAGAAAAAAGGCAGAAAGAATAAACAAAAAAAGAAAGATGAGGAGGAGGAGGAGGAATTTTATGTTTATCCATCTGAATCCGAGAATGAAAACAAAGAAATTTTTCAAGATGAATAAGATGCTGAAGAACACCCAAACATCAATATAAAAGATGCAAACACCTTACTTAAAGCTGCAACAGACAGGATTGAACAAGAGAATCAAGAGAATGTTCAAAACAGCCCACTTAAAACCAATGAAACTGAGAAAACACATACAGAAAGTGGAGGATCATGGGGGCAATTCTTCATTAAACCATCAATAGGAAATAAAGATAAACTGTGGGTAGACAGTCAATGCCGACTGCGTAATTTCATGCCATCACAAAATCAAAGTGAAGGTCTTTCTGACATTCATTCAACAAAAAGTGGCGATGAAAATATGAAGAACATTGAAGATAAAAAATCACATGAAGAATATCTTGTGACTGCCTTGGATGATCATTTTAAAGGATTTGAAGAAATTTTCGAAAGCATCCAATCACGCATAGATGAGATCGTTGAAGAATATCCAAACAGTGAAGTTGTTCATAACAAAGTAAACGAATGGGCGTCATTGATTGAAAAATTCAACCATTAAGCTAAAAAGCACAAGAAAGTTAATATTGATTCAACTCTGATGGAAACACCATCAAGATTTCTAAATTTGAGCCAAAATGAAGACACCGAAAATCAAATCATTTCAACTCCATTGATTGTAAAACGCAATGATGATGATACAAAACGCAATGAGGATAACACAGTTGTAGACCAGTCCTCCAATCCAGAAAAAATCAGTGAGAATGAACCTGCATCTATTCTACAAACACACATTGAAAAACCTTCAATGGTACAATCATCATTTAGCGAAGAAACTCCATCATTGATGTTGGAGATAATAAAAAAGACAGATGAAGAGGAAAAAAGATCAAATCAAAAGAAAATTCAAGATGATGAGGTACCATCCTTTGATTTGAAAATTTCTCAGTTGTCTTCAAATGTTGATGAAAATGAAGTTGAAGTTGATGCTACTCGCCACGCTGCACAACCCGAAATTCAAGCAGAATCTGAAAATAAAACAATCGAAAAAGAAGTTCAAATTACTAGAATACAAACAATGTTTGATAGAATTGAAGAACAGGATACTGAAAAGGAAATCAATGATCTAATTCAAAACACATCATTCCTCAACCCACAAGAAGATCCGTATAAAACACCTGCAAAATCAGTTCATCAAGAACAACCAACAAGTGATATAACCAAAACAGAACAAATAATCACAAAGATGGTACGACCAGATCGACAGAAAAATCTACCAGAAGTATTTTGTTCACCATACTATCTAAGACAAGTAGCAATGAAGGAAGCAAGAACGGCACACGAAAACAACATATCGGGATATGCTTTCCATGCAGAAGGAGAAATGATGTAAAAAATCTTTTATATACACTAACACAAAACAAAAATCAAAATATTATAATTTAATTATTTTTTTTTTTGCACGGACACTCTCTTTGAAATTAAAGATCATGTATTTCTGTATAGATATGCTGCTGAAACAATGAGGCCAGGATTGGAAATCACCGGAGAAGTAATCAATTGTTGGACATATATTTTGAATGAAGAAGAAAAAAGAAGATCAAAAGACAACAAAACTTCAAGATTTTTCTGTACTATTCGAATGCTGGTAAGATATATAAAACGCAATTTGTCTGTTTTATAGAAATAATATATGTATAATGAAGTTTTGTGAAGTTTGATTAAATGAAGTTTTATAAAACGCAATTGCCCGTTTTATTTCTTTCATAAAACGCAATGTATACTTTGTTTGAATGAAGTTTTATAAAACACAGCTGTATGTTTGATTACTTACATAAAACGCAGTTGTATGTTTTATTACATTCATAAAACGCAATAATATGTTAATTTGTTTAATGTTATACAGGCTTTGACATCAAGTGATAAGGAAGAAACTGAAAATGAAGAAAAGATGATAGAAGCATTCACAAATAACATTGAAAAAATTCTTCAAGGTGCAAAGCTAAAAAGCATAAAAGATTTTAAAATTATCCTTGTCCCGATTCTCCTTTCAGAGCACTTCTTTCTGATCTCCTTCAATCTTGAAGAGAAACAAATATTCATCATTGACAACAGTGCGAAAGAAGCCACAAATAAAGAAAAAAATGGCGATGTGCCTGAAAATACAGTAAGTATTCTTACTTATGCTTTTAAAACACAAATATAAACCACCTAATCTTTTTGTTTTTTTTTTCTGTAGAGGAATGCTTTGGCAGCTTACCTTAAATCTGTTGGACATGAAAAAGCAGATGATATAAAAGGAATAACCCCTGTTAGAATGGAAATGAAATGGAGGACAAAAGGTAACGACATTGACTGTGGTATATTCTGTATGCGTCATATGGAATGTTATCATGGTGAAGCAGTCGAAAAATGGGATTGTGGGTTTAATGTGGAATATGAAGAACCTGCAATTATCAAGAAGGGTAAAAACAAAAAACCACCAGTCAACAAGCAGACCGCACAACTTGATGATTTAAGAAGAAAGTTCATCACGAAGATATTATTGCACGAAATCAACGAACTCAAAGATTATGTTATTGAGGACTCAAAGAAGTTTCGAGACCTCAGTGCGAAACTTAAAAAACAATCTTATGACACTAGTTTAGAAAGGATTAAAGATAGGCTTGCTCTTGCTGGTTTATAAAACGCAATGTTTTTTTCTTTTAGCATAATTTTAATATAACTCAGTATTTTCTTGATCTTCCTGGTTTACTTTGATTTAGAAATGCTACTTATTATAAAACGCAATATTTTTCTTTTAGCCTATTTTTAATATAACGCAGTATTTTCTTGATCTTTGTGGAGAATTTTCATATAACGCGATATTGTGCTGATATATTTAAAATGCTACTATTTGTTTGTTATTTTAAAACGCAATATGTATCCTTTATTTTAAACATATTAATTAAAATTTGTACAATTTATCAATAAAAATTTTATATAATATATTTAAAAGAAAGGATACATATATAGTGAAATGTTCTATTTATTTGTTGTTTGACATAAGTTATTTATTCTAAAACGCAATACAAAGTGTCTCCTAATTGTTCATTTCCAAACATATAACGCAATATATATCTTTATAACGCAATAAAAGTTTTTTTTACTATTTTTATAACACAAAACAAATTAAAATTTTAATTACAATAATGACAATCATGAAACTGATATATTATACTCTTCTAAAACGCAATGTTATAAAAAAAATAATAATAAATGAAGAGTAGATAAAACAAATAAAAAACTGATAGCTTAATGACAAAGAAATTGATTAGACCCAAAGCCTTAAAAAGCTTTAAAAAGCCTTTTGGATTCCTGATAAAATACTGTATGATTGAACAATCAATTCAAAGAAAAAATAAAATATAATCCTTTTAATCATTAACACACTTGATTCAAATCTCTCTACCAATCCATTATATAAGTACAAAAACCCTAAACTATTTTCACATTCCTCATTATACACCAAATACACCAATACCCAACACTAAAACACACACACAATCCCTAAAATGACTAATCAACAACTATCAGTTTGGTGGGTTAAAAGAGGGAATTTCGTTCTTCAATTCCTTGATGGAAAAAAAATAAGATACCATTCCGTTGCTTCTATTCTTCAAAACTGCAATGATAATGTGTTGAAAAGGATGAATGAAATAGGTATACCACCTGCTTGTTACACAAATGAGACAGCCGCACTGTTCAAAATTCTACACAAAAGATTTGGAAATCCGAGTCAAACTGCAACTGAAGATGCCAAGGTTACATCTTGGGAGTTCATTGAGGAAACTTTCAAAGTTTCAGTGACTTGGGACGATGGAGATGTATGACCCAAAGGACATATCTTCCAGTGAGGATATAAAATTTTTGAAGCAATTATCTGAAATACCACTAATCAACAACTCTGCTAACAAATTTGCAGAAAAGCTTCAAAAGGCAGTAGTCTCACAGGTTGATCTTTGGACTGAATCTGAAAGTGATGAGGAAATCCCTGATGGAAGCTTAGGGTTCTCATCTGAAGAAGAAACAAACTTTGATCCATGATGCTGATGTTTCTAGTAATTTTTATTTAATTATGTGGTTTGAAAACATCATCTTTGTTTAATTTTGTGGTTTGAAAACTATCATCATCTATATAACGTAATGTTTATGATATCCACTTGCATTTCTTGTTTAATTTGATCTGTGTTATAATAAAACGCAATAATCAAAAAAATTCCATTTACAGTATATTGTTCTTTGTATAAAACGCAATAACAATATACTGTTCTTATCATAAAACGCAATTAACCAAAAAAAGCTGATATTTATGAAGGATATCACACAAAACGCAATAACAAAAAGAGATGAAACCTATACATCATAAAACGCAATGACAAAAAAATTTTCTTTTTTATTGATGTCAGAATTTGACAGAATTTGTATACATACTTACATTGCATTGCTAGAACCTATAGCATTAGAAGAAACCTTATCTTTACATGTGCGACTGTTATGTCCTTTTCCACCACATACACGGCACGATTTCTGGATCTTTGATGATTTCTGAATTGCAACCTCACGATTAGACTTGATCCTTTTTTGTACACCGCATCCTTTGGTCCTTATTTTGATCGGAACATGAATCATAGAATCTGACTTTTCTAAGTTCCTTCCAATATCAGCAAGTCTTTCTTTGCGACTAGGAGGCGGCGCAGAAACCATAACCTCATCCGCTTTATCAATATAACTTTTAATATGATCCCTGTAACGACATAGCTCATCTAAATCCCCAACCAACCTATTAACCACATACTCATTTGCAACAACGATTTCTCTAAAAACTTTATCAATTTCACTATTCCTACCAATTTCATCAAACCGAATTTTGCAATGATTTGATCCATTTGAAACAACATCTCTCATCCATCTTCTATGAACATATCTTCTAGGAAACTCAGTTACATCATCATACCATAGAACATAAAATATATGGCGGCACAATATAACAAATTGTTCAAACTGTTTGCTGTATTGAACCTTTAAATAAAATTAAAAAGCTATATAAAATTAGTGAAATGTAATATAAAACGCAATAAATAATAAATATAATAGAGAAATTAAGTTTATGATCATATAATGATAAAACGCAACAAATAATGGAAAAAATAAAACGCAATAGATGTTTAAAACAATATAAATTTAAAAAATTATCTTGAATAAAGATGTGAATGGCTGTTTGAAATCCTTTATTTCATAATATTGAACATCACCCACAGTATCATGAGACTTTGACATACACTTTGTAATGGCAGCATCAATTTCAATCTGAATATCTTTAAAAATTATTTTGGTATATATTTCTGATGCTTGTTTCTCCAATACAAAGTCACTCCAGGTCTTAGACTGAATATACCTTGTATCATGATCATTCCTCCTATGCTCATGCCTTTGAATATCCATTGCAGTCTCAAAATGAGTGAAAAATTCAACAAGTGTACATCTTGGATTGCAAATCTGACCAAAGAAGTAATTCTCGCTTTCACATCTAGACGTAGTACGCATAAGACCTGCCAAATTCTCTCCTTGGTAATAAGCGGGAATCCAATCAAATCGAAGATCGTACATATCTTTTAACCACTCATGATTTTCCAATCCAAAAGTAGACATTATTGAATGCCACTCAGTTTCAAAATCTTCTGGAATAATAGTATCATTCCAAACAACATGAGTCATTCTTGTATTAAAATCAATGTTTGCTGACAAAACAGGATCAACCTGTATAAAAAGTAATAAAATTATTAAACATAAAACGCAATAATTTAAAACGCAATATATTGAAAATGATAAACATAATGCATTAATGGTAAAACGCAATTGTTTTGTAATTCTATTAATAAAAATGTTTGGGGATCTTATTGTATAATACATAAAACGCAATAATAAAACTATATAAAAATTGCAGTTTATTAAATCATAAAACGCAGTTAATACCTTTGTCTTCAATTTCTCCCATATATGCCACATGCATAACCTATGCCTACTTGAAAGTACATCCTTAATAGCTCTCTTCATTGCAGCATCTTGATCAGTAACAACAACTTTAGGCTCACTTCCAAAAGCATTAACAAAGCACCTTAAAAGCCATCTATAAGAATCTGCAGTCTCAGAACTAAGTAATGCACCACCAAATGTGACATTCCTAAAATGATTATCAATCCCAGTAAATGGTACAAAAACCAAATCATATCTACATAAAAAAATTAATAAAGCATTAGGAAAAATAGAACAGGATATATAACGCAATAGAATATATAACGCAATAAATGAAAAAAAAAACTTACTTGTTTGATTTATAAGTAGCATCAAAATCAACTATGTCACCAAACACTGTATAATTTGTTTTTGATTGCTCATCAGCCCAGAAAAATCCTTTCAATCTTCTATCTTCACCAATAACATAATCACATGTGAAACCAGGACAACATTCTTTCTTCCTAATAAGACGCCTAACTACCATTTCTGCATCATACTCTCCTATGTAAAGATTCAAATCCCTTTTATAGTTCTTACAATCAACTTTACTAGCACCAACTTCACCAAAACCACCATACATTTTTTTTTATAATATTGAATGCTTTAACAGGTCCAATATTGATTGAAGACAATCCAGATATAAAACTTTCTTTAACATAATCAATACTTCTGGCAGCCGGAAAGAAATGAATATCTTCATCTTCAACAAAGATATGATTATGTTCTTCTTCAAAGTAGTAGATTTTAAACATATTATTGTTCTCTAATATTAATTTCACATGAGCATTGCATCCAACTCTTTTTTAACCTCTATTACGTCTAACAATCTTTTTACTATTCTCATCAACTGAACCAGAATCTATTTCTTTGCTAACATGAAATCCTTCTTTTGAGCAGACAGTATATCTTATTTTCACTAAACCACCAACATTTTTCCAAGAGGTATTTTTTTCTTGCAGAAAAACCTGCAGCAAGTGCATATCACTGATAAAACGAAAAAGCCTCATCAAATGATTTAAAAAACATTCCAACAGCAGGTGTAATGGATCGACTGACTTTAGGTTTGAAAAACTTTCTTCCACTGTTTAAGCATACACGTTCCTCCCACTTGGAATTGTGTCCTGAAACAATTAACAAATAACTATAAAACACAATACCTCTTATCTAATAATGTTTTTAGTGTTAAATCTAAAAATATGTTAATAAAAAATTTAAAAATACAGACCTTTAAAGTTTGTATATGAACTAATATTGATAAAAGCATAAAACGCAATACATTCAGTAAAACGCATCAAAAATAATGAACAAACAAAACAATGTATTAAACGAACAAAACTCTAAAATTGTACAACAATGGACAGTTATTGCTTTATATTACATGAATCTTAAATTTAAAGTATGTATGCATAAAACGCAACTCTTCACTAAAACGCAATAAATGATGAAGAAACAAAACGAACAAATTATGTTAAATTATACAACAATAACAATAAAACTTATGAAAAATCAAATATTAATAACAGAAAGATGAATTATAAAACGTAAAACAATGAATTTCGGAAAAAATAACAAAAATTTACTCAAAATTGAACCTAAACTTACCAACAGAGTCTGTAGAAGACATTGAGGTTATCGAAGAAGACATTGAGGTTATCGAATTGACGAACGAAACAAGATTATTGCTTGAATAAAGGTGAATTGGCGATCGATTGAGATTTAGGGTTATAGAATCTTCAATTTTGTTATGAAAGTGATGAACTAAGAAGAGAGGTAACAGAATCTATAATCGAATTAGAACGAAGATATGATAATGTAAAAAGACAAAAAAGCCCACGCGTCCAAAATTTTAAAAAAGAAGATGAACGGCTAAGATTGCTTCCTATACTTCCTAGCCAAAATAAACTTCCTAATTGATCTTTTCCTACTAAACCCATTAAGTCTAACCACCTTCCAAATCGATATCCACCGTTAGATCTTGCTAAGATGGAATCTGAGCCGTTTAAACTCACTAAAATAACCGCTCTTGTGGCGGTTCCAAGAAGTTATGGTTGGTTTTTGTATGTGGTGGTTACCTCCACCTTGTATTGCCCACTATCTCCACAATTTTGGTGGTTACCTTCTAAATTTCCAGCAGTCTATTTTGAGAAAAATAACCATTTTTGTAATGATCTCAACCGTTCAAATTTGACAGTTATTTCTGAGATTAATCCTGACCATAATAAGTAGGTGGTTATTACTAAAATTTGGAGGTTATTTTTTATGCAGAGCAGTTTGCAAGTTTTGAGAGGTTATTAGAGGTTTCCATCCCACTCCCCACTCTTCTAGCAGTTCTCTTCAACCTCTCCCTCCACCCGTTATAGATCCCCATCCCCCACGTCCCCCTTTCTCCTCCCTAACCTTGGATCTTCTTCCAAGCTTCCCATAACCCACTCTAGAAATTGGTGATTCATCCCTGATCGATCATCGTCCCCTTCTCGTGATTTCAGGTACGGTTTTAAAACCAAATATAATTTGGAGCTTTGATTAAATAAAAGGGGTTTTGTTGTTTCTTGAAGCTTTCACGTTATTGTGCTTCTAGGGCTTTTCGAATCGAACCAAGTCGTTCTTAGTGCTGCTCAGCTCTGTCACATTTCTGATCTTCAATTCGATTCATCTAGTGCCAGAATTGTAAGTTTAACCTAATTTTCACTCCTGTTGCATCGTTTTCATCCGAATGGGGATGTTCACTCAAGAATATCAAGAATGAAGGAGCTCTTTGTGGTTCCGGCAACCGAGACGAGACCAAAACCGGCAGGGGACTTCGGGCAACCGTACGGTAAATAAACTGAGGTAACCCCTTTTGTTTTGTGGCATATAATGTTAGCCCTACTGGTTATGTAATCTCTTGCTCTTAAATTTTACATTTGAATGTGGTTTATTTAGTAAATTAGTTGCTATTATTTCACATATTATGTTTTGTTTTAGGTCATGAATCATGATTGGGAGTGGCAGAACAAGGTATTCATTCCTTCTAATGACCTCTTTTTCTGTAAGGTATATATTTTATCACAGTTCATATTACACTTTTGTTTTAAAATGGTAGTCTTTGGTGATATATGCTGAAAATAATGGAATTATAATAGGGTTAAATCATAGGTTTTGTACCTCATATTGAGTAGGCTCTCAATTTTAAAACTCTTTGATGGATGTATGCGTATTACTGCTTTGAGTACATGGCTACCATTGCTTATAAAGTAGAGGTCAAATAATTATAAGTTTCGCACCAGGTCAGTCCAGTTATCTTTTCTTTTTCTTTCTTTTACTTTTTACAAAATGGGTGGGTTGATATGTAACACTATTTCTTAATATTTGTTCAATACATCATGCAGGTTCTTACTTCTTTGTAATTATTTGCGAAGCTTCATAAAGGTACTTACAATGGTGTGGTTGTTGCTATTAAACTTATGAAAAAACCAAAGAATAAATTGTTAATTCAAAACTACTATTTTTCATATTCATAGTTTCTAATGATCAATTTATATTGTTAATTAAAAGAAATAAGTTATTATAAATGAAGAGACATTCTAAAATTCCTAATGTATATATGTTTTATCAATACTAATATTTTTTCCAACATCACAATAAGAGTTATACGCTTACAATACTTTCTACAAGTATATAATAAGAAAGAGGCTAAAAATACTATGTTATTGGTCAAATTGATCGCTCTTCTGAATTTGTATATTTTAATAATCATGCATCCTGTAGAGCTTGAAATGATGAAAGAATGATTTTCAAAGATTTTGCTAGGCAAAGATATGTCAGGAACAGGCAAAGGAGCCTCACCAATGTTACTTTCTCTAATGCCATGAGCACACGTCCTATTTCAGGTCACGATTGATTTGGTAATTTTCTACGTGTCATTTTTTAAGTATGGTTAGTGATTAAACTATAGAGCTTACTTTCTAAACTTATTAGCTTACATAAAATGAGTTTCTTCTGTTTGTACCATCGTAAGCAGGCAGCTATTCCAGTTGAAAATCCTAGCCATTTAAGCTCACAAAAAATAACGGAAAAAGCAGTAGTTTTTGGAGGTTTAGGTGTCTCTCTCCTCCTTTGGTGTGGTTTCCTAATTTGTTACTCACACGTTCTCCTACCTTTCTCTCCTATAAGAGGGTTCCCCACTTGACCATAACTACAATTCAACTGCCCATTCCCCCCGCCTCCCGTTTTAGGGGTCTGGAGAGGTTCCATGGGGTTGACGATTGGGGTCTGGGAATGGATAAAAAATTAGGATGCAAAAGTTGAAGTCGGAGTCATCACCTCTCTTGACGGTGATAACCACCGTAGTCACCGATACCAAGGTCTACCACTGAAATCTCTGTCGTTCTCAGGTATGTCTATCTCTCCATTCCCATGGTCGTCCAGTCAAGTGTGTACGTTGTTTTAGAAGCTGCTTCTTTTCCCTTTCTACCACATGTCTTTTCTTGCACCACACTTGAACTCAGGTCTAAAGCAATATACAAACACAGCTTCGTGGAAGAAAAGAAGAGAGAGAAGGTCCGGTTAATTGGTTTTGAACAAGCTTTCCGGTGATTGAACTCCGAATGATACTAAGGTTTGTGATTGATCTGCGGCGGATAAAGTGAAAGAGATCTGAATTACATGCTATTATTTTCAATTGAGAAACCCTAACTTTGACCTCTCTTTACATCTTTGCTTGATGAAAATGAAGCAGAGTGGCATTAGGGTTTCATGGTGAGTGATAGCAGCGATGTCTGCAAAGGTGGTTCATAGGTAGATGAGGTTAAGAAGAGTAACACTCAATAATGTTGAAATTTTAACACACTAAAACTTTTTTGTGTGATTTTGTAGGAAAAAAGTGGGATGATTTGCTTGTGGATCACTACAAGGAGAAGAATAAAGTAACCAAGAGAGAATCTAAATAGGTCACGACCAAAAAGACTTACAACTCAGATGATGAAGAGGATGGTCGTGTTGTTTAATTTTCTAAATACATCAACAGTGTCACGAGAAGGCACGTATCTTGATCCAAATTTTTCCTTTTTTTTTTTTTTTTTTTTTGTTTTTTTCAATCGCAATGATACAAGATGTTTTTTCATTGATATCACTCATAACATCTAAGCTAATGAGTTTAATTTTGTAGATGACTAAACTATGTGATTTCCATGCCGTCTTCCTTACGATGTGCTGGAGACTATGGATAAACAAAAACGAGAAAGGTCTCTCAGAACAGGAACGTTTCGGTTGTCAACTTGGTGGAGGATATCAAAGATAATACTTTTTGGTTGATGAGGACTAGAGCCAAGAGAAAGCTTCTGACCTGGGACAATTGGAAACAATTTGTTTGTTTTTTGTGTTTTTCATTTGTATGTGCTTCTCCTTGCTAAGGTTCAGCTTTTTGTTTGGCAATAAAGTTCCGTTTTGTTGGTAAAAAAAACGACTCAACTAGATGATGAAGAAGATGAATCCCATTAAGATATTGCTTTCTCATATGATATTGGTGAGATTTTATATGATGTTTTGTTTTCACCGATTTGTTGGAAGAGGATTTGTGGTTATGCATAACTTTCCAAACAAAGATCATTTATGTTTGATTAAATTGTGCCTCATATATTGAATATCTTTGAAGCTGGAAGCATATTGTTTATCTATAAATGATGACAATCTTATCCTTGAAGGCTTGATAATGTTAAACATAATTTGTTGTCTAATGATGTAATTATGGAACCCTTATGGCAAACTTTGAACCTTAATATCATTACTCTTTTATCTCATGACACGATTTGGCTCTTTTCTAAAATGGGTCATATAGGATAAAAGTGGCTTAAAGTGTTTTTTAGTGGGTTGATTTGGGTACTTATAAATGGGTCGACTTGGGTCATGTTAATCTTTTCAAACGTGTCAAATAAAAATGTGTCCACTTAAGTAATGTTTGTTTTCTCCAACAGGTGGCACCTTATGTGAACTCATTTGATGAGTTCTCATATACATGTAAATGTAAATAAAAACTTTTGTCATTACGACGCTAAAAAACCCGTCTCAGCGGACGGATACAATACTTTATACTTTTGTTCCTGCTCGCAAATGGAATACTTCATCACATGGCACGTTTTTTTTTGTTGGAGCTGGTAGCCTAGAATCTGGACTATGTTTGTTGTGTCCTTTGTTATAGATAAGGGATCAAGGGCTTTTGGTAATTAAGGTGATTTTGATGGTTTTGGAAAAACCTGCTAGCCATAATTTGCTTGAAATTCATCCTTCTCCTGGTAATTAGAAGGGAAATTGGTTTTTAATAAACCAACCTTTGCCAAATTGGTAATTAATAATCCCACCTACAGACTTGGTGTCTAATAATCCTACGTTTCATTATGTTGGTACTCAATAGACCTCCGTTAGTTTTTTTTAACTCAAGTTAGTTTTTAAGTTTTATTTATTACACTAACAGTCCCTGTAGTTATAATTTACTAGTTTTAAGTTTTATTTATTACACAAACAGTCCCTGTAGTTATAAAAAAAATTCATAAAAATAAAAAAAATTCAAAAAAATTCAAAAAAATTCAAAAAAATTCAAAAAAATTCTAAAAAAATCAAAAAAATTCTAAAAAAATCAAAATAATTCGAAAAAATTCTAAAAAAATCAAAAAAATTCAAAAAAACTCTAAAAATCATACCACCACCACCACCACCGCACCGCCACCGCCACCACCACCACCACCACCGCACCACCACCACCACCGCCACCACCACCACCACCGCACCACCACCACCACCACCACCACCACCGCACCGCCACCACCACCGCCACCGCACCGCCACCACCACCACCACCGCACCGCCACCACCACCACCACCGCCACCACCACCACAGCACCGCCACCACCACCACCACCGTTTTCGAAACGGTCCGGTGGTGGTGGTGGCGGTGCTGTGGTGGTGGTGGTGGTGGCGGCGGTGCGGTGGTGGTGGTGGTGGCGGTGCTGTGGTGGTGGTGGTGGTGGCGGTGCGGTGGTGGTGGTGGTGGTACGCGTCGAAACGGTACGCGTCGAAACGGTCCGGGTCTAAACGGTCCGCGTCTAAACGGTACACGTCGAAACGGTCCGGGTCTAAACGGTACGCGTCGAAAACGGTCCGGGTCTAAACGGTACGCGTTCTAAACGGTCCGGGTCGAAACGGTCCGGGTCTAAACGGTACGGGTCGAAAACGGTCCGGGTCTAAACGGTACGCGTCGAAAACGGTCCGGGTCTAAACGGTACGCGTTCTAAACGGTCCGGATCGAAACGGTCCGGGTCTAAACGGTACGGGTCGAAAACGGTCCGGGTCTAAACGGTACGCGTCGAAAACGGTCCGGGTCTAAACGGTACGAGTCGAAAACGGTCCGGGTCGAAACGGTCCGGGTCTAAACGGTCCGGGTCGAAACGGTACGGGTCGAAACGGTACGGGTCGAAACGGTCCGGGTCGAAACGATATGTTTTTTTGATTTTTTTTGAATTTTTATGATTTTTATGATTTTTTTGAATTTTTTTGATTTTTTTAGAATTTTTTTGATTTTTTTTGATTTTTTTTGATTTTTTTTGAATTTTTTTGAATTTTTTTGAGTTTTTTTTATTTTTTTTGAATTTTTTTGAATTTTTTTTATTTTTATGAATTTTTTTTATAACTACAGGGACTGTTTGTGTAATAAATAAAACTTAAAACTAGTAAATTATAACTACAGGGACTGTTAGTGTAATAAATAAAACTTAAAAACTAACTTGAGTTAAAAAAAACTAACGGAGGTCTATTGAGTACCAACATAATGAAACGTAGGATTATTAGACACCAAGTCTGTAGGTGGGATTATTAATTACCAATTTGGCAAATGTTGGTTTATTAAAAACCAATTTCCCTAATTAGAAAAGCTCAAGAGGGCTTTTTTTAGATCACAATCTTCAAACAAACTGGTATTATTTTTTAAAGGTAATTTAAGGAGTGTCGAAAAAGAACCATGATTCACATTAGTTTTTATTACGAAAATGTTGGGGTTTCACACATATAGTTGATTTTGGTGTGAATGGTGAAATCTACATATCTTAAGAAGAACTTTTAACATGGAACAATGTTAAGATCAACTATATGTGTGAAAGAAAGCACACTGATAGGGTTGAATGGCATGCATAAAGCCATACAGGCTGATTTTTTTTATACGAACAGGTCTATATGAATTGACCCATATTGCAGGCCCTGAGATGATACAGGTCGTATGAACCAGGAGGCGTTTACAATACGGGTCAAATGAGTTTAACAAAATAAATAAAGGCATAACTTTTCATTAACTTTTAAGAAGTAAACTAGGAAACATACGACAGCCCCTGAGATGATCCTGTAATTAACTTTCAATGTTTCGGTATCAGTTTTATTTTCTATGGATTTGTGGTTATAAATTGTTGACGTTCGTTTTCTTTTTACAAATTATAGAATGATTTTTCTGTGTAAAATTGTTTAAATTTGTGTATACTTAATATTGATTAGCTTTGTTTGCTACGCTGTTTGTTACGTGCCAAACACCCACATAACCTATGCATTACCATGTTTCATGAATCAAGTCTAATTTGTTTACTGCCCACGTTGTTTGTTGCATATTATTTTCATGTTTAGTGTTTTCCTTAACTATAGTTAGTGATATTAGTGGGTCTAGTGGGTTAGTGTTTCCTAATTTGTTGCAGTTAGTTTGGATCTCATTTTGTAGGTTATATAATAGCCTATATTGATTTGTTATGTTTTTTTTTGAAAAGTAAACTTCATTAAAAACACACGCCGAAAATGGACCTCAAAACGGGGACCACCGGCCAAACCGATTACAACGCATTCAAAGGACTATTACACCACGTATTCCACTCTACCCTTTTAATTCTCGATCTATGTCTAAACCAAAAAAACGACACGGTTTTTATATTCGCTAAGAGTTCCAAAGGGCGCCGATGTTTGCCTTCAAACACTCTCGAGTTTCTTTCGATCCACAACATCCATATAGTAGTATAAATAATACCTCTAAGGATATCCTTCTCCTTCTTCGAGATTGGTTGTAGGTCCGCTAACGCAAGAAGGTCCTTGACATCAAAAACGATCGGCGGGGTAATGTTACACCAAGATGATACTCTAGCCCAAATCTCCGTGGAAACAATACAACCGGTTAATAAGTGCATTAGCGTTTCATTATCTTCGCCACACATGGGACAAACCACATCTTCTATCAACACCCCGCGTTTCAAAAGCTCCATTTTTGTAGGAAGACGATTCAAAGCAGCGCGCCATACCATAATCTTACACTTTAGTGGTGTCCATGTCTTCCATTTGATAAAAACCTCACTCTGCGCTGCTGTACCAGGATCAGCTAACACTTGTTTAGCGCCTCGAACCGAAAACAACCCATTTTTATCACCTTTCCACGACCATTTATCCGCACCAGGCTTCCACCTATACTCGAACAAATCTGATAGCAGCTGAAACAATTCGCTCACTTCTGCATCAGACGAAGGTGTTTGTCTCCAGCTCCAAACCATCCCAGTCCGTGACCCGTTAACGAGCTGCACGCGCTGATTAACTGCTGCCCATTTATTAGATTCCAGGCGAAACAAGGCTGGATAAATCAAGCGCAAAGGCTCGTGACGCAGCCATGTATCCGTCCAGAAGTTAACCGCCGAGCCATCACCAACCTGCGCTGCAAATAAAGTATTAAATTCCGACCCGTTAGCAAGCTTTTTGGATCCTATTTTCACAATCCTCCTCCAACACCCGCTAGCGAGAGGACCACAAGGAAGTAACGACCAAGCTCTTGTTGCCCCATTACAACCTTCGATAATCTTTTTCCATAGGCTCACAGCATCACATTTGTACCGCCACGTCCATTTAAGCAAAAGCGCTTCATTTGTATCTTGTATACTAGCCACTCCCAACCCACCTTTATTTGTTATGTTATGAATGAAAAACTAATTCCATTTCCTTTCTCAATTTCTACTATGGATCCTTTCTATTTTCTTGAATAATTTTCCCAGCCAATCGAACCACATCACTTTTCAACGTAACCCGTCCACCGGACGGGTATTAAACTAGTTAAATTAATGGTCCCTATTATTCACCAACTCATGTTAAAAATTTTGCTAAGTTAATGTAAAATGACTTTCATACATTTTTATCTAAAAACAAAAGTAATAAGCGCCCCGTCGTATCCCTTTCATCCCTCACCTCTGCCTCCAGTAACCCATGACCATATCTCTTCTTCATCACATCCCCATTTAATCCTTTTTACTCGAATCATATACACAATGAAAACAAACGTACAATACCGCATGTTGAATATTGACACCATAGAACACAAACTCAACTAGAACTTCCTTGTTTTCATATAACACATTAAGCAATGTATTACACAATAACACAAACAAACCAAAAACATATCATTACTAGCTGAACATACAGTTTAATATCTAGTAAAATCTGGTTGGGCTAAAACCTCCAAAGTTTGGATACATAAACCTTTTCCACAATACTAATCAATCATCATCATCATCATCATACTCAGTAAATCTCACCAATAGCAAAGCTAATGTAGGGTTTAAGGAGGGTAAGATGTAGACAGCCTTATCTCTACCATGTTGGAATAGAGGGGTTACTTCCTGTGAGACCCCCGGCTCGATAGTAATTTTGCATCAAGCCTTGAACATAAGGCCCATAACACTCAACAATTGGGACAAAGGCCGATTAGTGCATGTACCATTTTGTCTTTCGGCTATCAACGTCACCACATGATGCATGATTAATAGTCCACTGCTTTTAAAGTTATTTTCACGAAATTAGTAAAATAATGTTAAAATTAATGCAATTTCACTTTTGTCCCCTGATGACCCACACAATATAAATTAGGTGTGCACATCACAAGCGGGACGTGATACAATCCAATATTGCTAGCAATCCTGAACTAAAAATTTTTAGATCTTTACCACATGGCATGATGAGAGATTGAGCAATTTGAACATGTGGGTTGCTCTAGAGTAATGAATTTAAGATTGGCATCATTCCTTGGGGGTAACGGTTCATGCCTTGGTTCTCGTTTTAAAGCGCATCTAACTTTGCTCTGATGTGTAACACCCGTCTAATTTTACTTGGTTTTAGTAATAGATTATACCATTTCAAATAAAATATTGTTTAAGTAACATGACTTTCATTAACGAAGTTTATAAGTAACATCAACCTTAGTCAACTAAAGACTAAGTTAAAACATTTCAAAAGTTGTTTAACAAGTGTTTACAACCCATACACAAAAGTACTAAAGATTTAAAACATTGCGGAAGCTTCAAAATGTAGTGTCCGGTTCTTCATCATATGCTTGATCGCCATCCGTAAGTTCCCCAACATGACCTAATGTCAAAACCACATCAAAGTTTAGTTTTGACAATAATATAACACTTATAATCGAATTCTAGCATCAAAACTATTCAAAACAACAAATTTCTTCGGATCAGGTCGCTCGCGCCCCACGAGAGACGTTACGCGGGCCGCGAGGACCTCCCGCGTGTCGCGGCGTGTTCCAGGTGGCCTTCCGCGTGGCGCGGGGGGTCACGTTTTCCAGCAGCTCAAGTTTTGTGAGCTGCATTTGCTGCCAGCTCCGGAAAATCCAGTTTTTAACTTCGTTTGGCCATATCTTTTGACTCGTAAGTCCGTTTTAAGTGATTTTTCTTCCTATATGTCTGTAAATTCATTACCGACATAACTATTATAAATTTGATACCCAAAATTTAATTTACGGACCGAAAGACCATATGTCACTATGTAATTATTCGACCCATTCTAACCTTACACATCTTACTACCATTTAACTAATAAACCTATGGCGCCTTATGCCCAACATCCGAGGCTTGTTATCACCCACATTTCTTACCAATTTCATGGTTTAATGCCTTTGTGATTATTATCGCCATTATCGACTACTAGAACGCTTAAAACTACAATTTTCACAACTAATAGATCCATTGGCTCATCTTGTGGAACCATCCACTTATGATGACTACCAATTTGGTTCGTTGACTATACTAAGTCTATCAATTCACATTCCAACCATAATCAATATAAATTCTAACAATAATGCATACTTTATTCATAATTCAACGAATGTACAAATCAAGTTACATACCTTAGTGTACGCCCTTCAACCGCAAATCACCACCGGCTTGTCCACTCGACGTTCTGGTATCCTTTCCTATAGAGTTCAATTCAAGACATGTTTAGAACTCTCTTTAAACCTTACATCGCATAATACACCGAAACATCATAATTATGCGTTTAATCTTTAAATTTCTATTTTAAGCCTTCTTTGAGGCATTTTCACAAACACCTTAAGGGCAGATTTTTCACATGATTGTATGACAAGTTTCTAGCTTATCATTTAGCCCTAATTTCACCTCAATCAACATTTGACATGATTGTTAGCTTCTAGATTTCTGAAATCACTTCCAAATTGTCAAATTACACAAGATTAACACCCAATATCCTAGTGTTCATCAATTTACACATAACCCATTAATCACCTACAATGGTGATCATAGTTTCCACTAAAATCTTACATGATTTCAGCTTGTGTTTGTCTAGGGTTTGTCCCTAGACACTATAGTTGTTCTTAAATCATCACAACATAAACATGCAACCCTAATTTCAGATTTTCCCAATTTCATGAGAATTTCAAGTTAAGAGTTTTCACTAAATTTTACATACCTTGTAATCCTCTTGTGATGAGGATAAGAAATCTATGCTTTAATTTCAATTTAGACTTGGATTGAACCTTCAATTTGCAAGTTTAGTGAGTTTTAGGGGTTTGAGAGTGGGGAGTCGCCCCTGCTCTTCTTCTGTACGACCAACACCCTCTAAAATGGTGTTTGGTTTTAATTTTTTTATTAAAATTAATATTATAGTTTCAAGTCTTACAACTTAGGCCCCTCCATTTTGATCAACATTTAATTTAGTTGCTTTTAACCCTACTATAGGTTATTTCTAAACTATTAACTAACTAGGTTAAAATTCCTAGTTAGTAAATTCTCATTTATTTATACTTTATAATTCTAATATAAAGTTTTATATTTTCGGGGTGTTACATGATGTATGTTGCCTTCTTTGGGATGGAGGCTATGGAGAGATCCCATATTTCATTTATTGAACTTTATAAATTAAGACCAAATCTATGAGCTATGCGGTCAGTGGCGAAGCTTTAGATTTTCGAATAGAGGTCGAAAACGTATATACCCAAAAATTTCTATAGAACCGGGGGTCGAAAACGTATATACCCAAAAAAATTTATACAAAAACTACATACTCTCCACTACTGAGCCAAAAGTTCGGGGGGTCAGCCGCCCCCTCCCGTCCTACTTAAGTTGTGCCCCTGCTATGGGTGTTGGGTGGGGGTGGGTTTTTTTTCCTCGTGAGAAAGCACAACCCATCTCTAATACATGGATTTTGTTATTTTATTTTTAGAGTGAAGAAATATAGAAAAGCATATGGAATCATTTTTAGAGTGAAGAAATATATAAAAGAATATTGAATCACAAGTTTGAGGTTGTTTGTTTCAGCTCTTAATGGATTCTTACTGATTTAGACCTCTTATTGATTTAGCATTTAATGATTTAATGATTCAGACTGTTTGTTTTACGAGCATAAGTCTGAATAGTTGAGACATTTGCCTCTGAATGGTTAACCATTATATTGAATCTAAATGGTTAAGACCTATTATCTAAATTGGTCAGACATTTGCCTCTGAACAGTTAAGCATTATACTGGCTTTCAGACCTCTTACCAATTCAGCATTTAATAGTTTAGACCTTTCACTAGTCCAGTACTTACCCTTTTAGAAGATATCAAACAATCCATTTGATTGTGTGGTGATTCTGACGTCAAGAGTGAAAAGGATCCAAATTAATAATTGTGATATGAGTCATAGAGTTAAATGCCCGGATAGTCCCTGTGGTTTGCCCTTTTTTCACCTTTAGTCCCAAACTTTTTGAAATTACGGCTATAGCCCTCAACTTTTCAATTTTCGTTCCCGGAAGGCTAACATCAGTTAGTTTTTGGTGTTAAATTGTTGTGAAATTACAAAACCACCCTTACCATTAAAAATAAAAAAAAATCAAATATCCTATTAAATAAAGTGGGCCCACCTTTTATTATCTACCCCACCCCCTTTTCTTCCTTTCCCCTTGTCTGCATCAACAGAACCTCACACAATTCCACCACCACCACCATAAGCACCTCCACACCACCATAAAATCATCATTCCACAACCATAACACCTCCACATCACCACCACCATAATACCTCCGCCCCCATCGCCGGAAAAACAAACCGTGTTCGAAATCGAAGTTGCAGGTTCGATGGAGGTGAATTCCGACAACATTCCGTTCGAAATCAAAGTTGCAGGTTCGATTGGTCGCTTATTGTTCTTCTTCTTCCATGCCACTTTCATCTTTCTTCACCCTTCACATGTTTCTGTTCCAACATAATTAATTCTTCTGTTCCAGATTTATGTGAAGATAAAATTAGCAATGAAAAGTTATACCTGGGATAGAAGCAAGAGCAGATATGGTTAAATTTTTAAAGTCTCTCAGTGGCTTAAACCCTTGAAAATTAAAAATCAAAATTCTTGATTTCTTGTCAGGTTTAGGTCCAAATTTATACGAGAGAGATGTGTTATTGGAAGAAATTAGGTTTGATTTGGGATGTTTTGGTTAGGGATCTTGATATAAGGGGGAGGTTGGGAGGCTTTATATGTTTTATGTTTGAAGTTGGATCAGATCATGTTTGGGTGTTTGATGAAATTGTGAGCAAATGAAAGTTGAGTTATCAATCATAGTTACAAATGAAACAGACTGTGAAGAGGCATTATTTGCAATCAGAAAAAAACGGAGTAGCAACAATCATCTGTGGTGGTAGTGGGTGGTGGTGGTGTGGAGTGCATGAAGTGGGTAGGATGGGTGGTGGGTCCTACATAAATTGTAAAATATTAATTATATTTCATTTAAATTTTTAGTTATTAACTTGACAGTAAGGGTATTTTTGTCATTTCACACGCACCTAACACCAAAAACTAACCCTCATCCACGTCAGGGACTATCCAGGAACAAAATTCAAAACCTTGGGGACTATAGGTGTAATTTTAGAAAGTTAGGGACTAAAGGTGAAAATTGGGCAAACCACAGGGACTATCCGAGCATTTTTCTCTTGTGATATTTTTGTAGGCCTTGGAAGTTGACCAGGTCAAATAGATATGGTGTATTAGGGATACACATAAATTAGATATGGTGTATTAGGGATACACATAAATTAAATTGCTTTTGTCAATGATCTTTAGATCAAGTGGTGGAGGGCTTGCATTTCTCTTGAGAGATGCAAGTTCGACTTCCACTTGGTGCAGAGTGAGGCAATGGTGGGCAATGATAGGAGACCCAGGGAAACCTTGGTTGGATCCTTGAGCCAAACGGGTTTTAACAGTAATTTCACCGTCGTGCCTACGGGCGGGTGGGTTACCGGGTTTTCCCCGGAATTGGTGGTGGACTCGGGTTACTCTCGGAGTACTCCGTTTGTCCAGTAGGTGCCCCGAGAGTGCTCGGGATTGAGTTTGTTGGCCGTTAAAAAAAATTGCTTTTATTTCCTTTCTTGGAGGATAAGTTATGTATACACGTAAGAGAAGAAAAATAGGGTGATTTTGTTTTGCTCTCTGCCGACATACCATATTACCAACGTAACAGACGACAAAGCGAAATGATCAAGATCTCAATTATTTTGGTGAAAGGTAATTGTGAAAACCAAAGGGGTTACGAGCATTCTTCATTACTCTTCGTTGAAGATTTTTATCATAGTTCTAATTGGTTGAGTATTCTTGGTATGTATTCTAACTTAAACAAAACAGTCAACAAATAATGCAAAAAAAATCATCCGGGTGAAAATATAAAGAAACTTAAACAAAACAATCAAGAATTGATAAAAAACAAACAGAGAATGAACCAAAAAAATAGAAACCGTAAACAACTGAACAAAACAATATATATAAAAGGTAAAAGGTGGAATTTAAAAAATTATAAAAATAATATTTTTGGAAAAAGATGTATAAATAAAAATAAAGGTGCATTTAGCCAAATGTTTTTTCAATCTATATAGTACAATTACATCTTACATGTATAAACCACCTACCGAGCCACTATTTACTCTTTCCTTTTTTGTTCGGACCACTATTTTTATATGTTACTTAGGGTGTCCGGAGTGGTGCGGCAAAGAGGAGTGGCAAAGGGTTTTGTCGCGCGGCAACACCGCCGCCGACCCCTTTGCCGCTCGGTTTCATTGCCAAATCGGTGTATGCTTGCCGAAGTGGTGAAGGGAGGGTATGAGAGAGAGAGGGGGTAGTGTGGGGTGGGGTCCATTCCAATCTTAACCAATCACACATTTTTATTTTTTTAAATAGTTTACCACTTCACCAAGTGTCTAACCATTACCAACACTTTTAAGCATAGTTTACCAATTTGACATGACACACTCTCATTGATTGATTTTTTTAGTTAATCGCTCTCAAGTGTTTAACCACTCCTTACACCCTTAGAGGGTGTTTGAAAATAAGTTATTAAAAAGTCAATAAGTTAAAAAAGTGTTGCCATTTACAAAAATGATTTTTGTTTTGGCTTTTTGAGAAGGAGGAAAAAAAAATTCCAAAGCTACGATTTTTAAATTGCTTTTGGCTTTTTAAATATAAAATTACAAATTTAACATCACTCTTTAAAATAGTAATTAAAAATGGTTTTCATATCTCTTTTTGTCATTTTACTATTTTCCACCACAAAAGCTAAATCAAAACAATTTTTTTAAAGACTTATTTTTTAAAAATAATAAGTCCTTAACCACTTTTAATAAAAAGTACTTTTCGAGTTTAATAACCAATCCTTTAATTAGCCTCATGCGTGTTAGCGTGTATGTTTTTTCGTTCACATGGGACTATCTAGAAGGAGAATAAAAGAATTAAATTTGAGTTTGAAGACTTAGTTATATGATGTAAGAAGTGACTTAACTATGCTTCAATCTATTTTGGGATCATTAACGTAAGAATTTATATTTTTATATATATGAGGAAGGTTACTGTACTATGGGTTTAACATATAAATGAGTCTTAACATAAAAAGTGAAGGAGACATTTTTTTTAACTTTTTTTTCAATTTTGTTAAGCATGTATTTTAGTTCCATAATCTAAAAAAAAATTCATGTATTTACACTAGTAGGGTAATTATGTAACTACAATTACTCTATAGTGATTATAATTACTCTACTAGAGTATATACACGATTTTTTTTTTACATTTTGCAACTAAAGATCATGCCTAAGTAGATGGAAAAAAATTAAGAAAAAAAAAATCTTTATTCACTTCTTATGTCAAGACCTATTTGTATTTGATCTTTACATTTATATATAATTATACTTTATTTCTTACAATGTAATAGTGACATGTTAGTTATTCCGATTGTTGTGTAACAACTGCGGAGTTAGAAGACAATGGTCAACAGTTGGGAGGGTCATCGTAGTTAGTCTGAGGGTGGAGATGACTTAGTTTTGGTTCGAGGGTAGGGTAGATATTACGATGGTTAACAGCGAGATGAAAGATCATGTCGACTAGATTGGGATAACACAAAGAGTAAACTTTCGTTTTGCTCCCTGTGGTTTGGTCACTTTAACGGTTTTGCCCCAGACCTTTAAAAATAGCCATTTTACTCCCTGATCTTTGAAGACTTTCATGATTTCACTCCCCGCCTCTAACTCCATCCATATTGCTTGTTAACTGAAAGGGTATTTAGGTAATTTCAGGTATAAAAAAAGGGGCATTTTAGTCTTTCCCATCCAACCTAAAAAGATATTTTATTATATTATTATACATATATAACACAAAGATACATCATCTCCTCTCTCTAGTTTCTCTTTTTGCTCTCTCTCCATAACCACATAACCAGACATCACCACCAAGAACCTCACCTGCCAACACCCACCACCCCCATCACCTGTCGACCACCGGCCATAACCCCTAACCTTCATACCATAACCCCCAAACAAACAACCTGTTTATCCCTAAATTTGTACACACATATGAGTTCAACTGCAAACCCTAACAATCGGTAATCGGAGCCCTAATCTCCGACAATCGCAAACCTAGATGTTGTGGAACGACGGCGGCCCTAAATCTAAGCCCAACACACCCATACGGTGGTTGTCTGAGCTTTAAAATGAAGCCCTAAAGACATGGAATAGCGGCGACAGTGGGGATTTGACATCGGACCAGGTTAGTAGTGGTGGTGTATGGTGATATTGACGGATTAGGTTTGAGATCTATTTAAAATCCTATGCAGTGGTTGGATCGGGTTGAGATTAAGTGTGCTCTTGTGTGTGTGTGTGTGTGAGAGAGAGAGAGAGAGAGAGAGAGACGGCATGTGATGGCGATGTGGTCGGTAATCAACTTAGGGCAAAAGTGAATTAATCAAAGTGTTGCAGGTAATCGATCATCAACACAAGCCGCCGCCAAACTAGAGTTGATTTTCTTCATATTGAATCAAAGTTTTTGCTATTTGTATTCTTGTTGTTATCATTGTTAATCAATATCAAATTTCGAATCTGGGCCATATTGTTTTTGTTCGTTTTTTGTGGTGGTGTATTAAGAGCATATGAAGAACACATGAATAACTTTATATTTTACTGGGGAAATCGGAGCTTTGCTATACATAAACTAAAACTTACAATTTCTGAAGTCGTGTTAAGCTTCCAAGGTTTGGGATTCGCCCACTGAAGTAGTTGTTATCCAAGCGGCTGCACAAAGGTGAAAAGTAGGGATAACAATTAAAGAAAAATGTGACCATTAACAAGTTAGCTTGGATGGGTGTAGTCTGCATACAGTTCTGTCATAAGTTCCATTGGCAATTCACCAGTAAGATTAAAAAAAAAAATGAATAAGTTTGAGTGGAAAAGACTAAAATGCCCCTCATGTGAGGGGCATGTGACCAGCATTTAACAGTTGAATTGGATGGAGTTAGAGGTGGGGAGTGAAATCATGAAAGGCTTCAAAGATTAGGGAGTAAAATGGCTATTTTTAAAGGTTTGGGGCAAAACCGTCAAAGTGACCAAACCACAGGGAGCAAAACGGAAGTTTACTTTAACACAAAATAAGAAAAGAGTCCCTTTATTTAGTTTTTTTTTTTTCAACAAAATAACATGCACCATTTAAAGACAACTATCGGTGATCCTGTTTCATATTTGTTTGTAAATTTGTGCTCTATAATTGTATATCTGGTCTTGTACTTTTTGGATACCCGCAGGCTCGTCCTCAAGATCTTTGGAAAATTTTAGGCTCGGGCGAGTAGGAAAGAAATGGGATCCTACTGAGTCAGTTTTAAAAAAGTTTTAACTTTAATTGGGTTTAATTTTAAGTGTACCATTTATGGCATCTCAAAATTTAAATAATACAAACATTATTCCTCAAGATACAACACTTAGACTTGTGGGTATGGGGACGTCCCCAGCCCGTCAACCACCAGCGCCGGACCACCTCCCCACCCCCTCAGGCCTGTCAGCGTCCCCAACATTCTCCTGCAGCCGCTCTTGACAACCCCTAACACACACACACACACACACACACATATATATAGGGTCAGTATTTAGAGAGATAGGTGAAAAGTGTGAGAACGGTGAGAACGATTTTGGTGGTGACATGTGGCATTGATGCTAAATTACACTAAGGGGTAATATTGTAAAAAAAAACCACTAACATGAACTGGGTGTTCAAATAAAACGCCATAAAAACACCCAATTCAGAAAAACGCCATGAAAATACCCAGTTAAAAACGCCATAAAACACCTTGTTCAGAAAAACGCCATGAAAAAACTCAGTTGAAAACGCCATAAAACACCCAGTTCAGAAAAACGCCATGAAAATACCTAGTTAAAACGCCATAAAAACACCTACTTCACAAAAAACGCCATGAAAATACATAGTCTAAAACGCCATAAAACACCCAGTTCAGAAAAACTCCATAAAACCTAGTTAAATTTTTTTCGAAAAATATATCAATAGTATACTCGTTGGAAAGATAAAAAAACGCTGAGTTTTATGGTATAATTTTTTTCGAAAAATAATCACGTATAAAAAAGTTATTGTCGTTTAAATATGATTGGGGAAAATAGCATGTGATTAGCATGTGCACCTTTGTTTGGATCTTCCTATTTTACCCCTCCTGTTAATTCCGAGGCCCTTATTGTTTACAAAAATATCACCGCATCAATCTCAGTCATAAACCACTAAGATCTTATGGCTAAGAATCGTTCTCACCGTTCTCACACTTTGAGACGTTCTCTCATGATCATGTTCCTATATATATATACTAGTGGGAATACCCGCACGTTGCAGCGGGTGTCCCGTCTAATATTAGAGTCAATTATGGTGTCCCGTCTAATAACTTGTCATGTTTAATAAGTCTCATAATTAAAATATGCCACATCAAGTTGAACCTGGCTTAAGAATATACCAAATAAACCACTCAAGTTAAATAAAAAGAAAAGTAACTTTATTTAAATTATCACATAAAAGAGAAAACGTTATGATGAAATCAACTTCATATCTTTATCTTATAAATATTGTTGCCATAGACCAAATCACTTTCTTAAAGAAAGTGAGAAGCAAACAGTATGGCGGGGTGGAATATGACAAGAAAATAAATAGAAAGAGAATTGTTTTATATGGGTCAATGAATTAAATGAGTGGATCAAGTGTTATACCAATTGGATCCGTCAATCCCTGTACGGATTAGATCTAGATCAAGACCCAATCCTAACATGCCTAATCTACATAATATAACTATGACTCATTATCATGTAGCAATGCTTTGTCTAACTTGACATCAGCTCAAGATCCCACAAACAACCTTTCACAAAAAAAAAAAAAAAAAAAAAAAAAAAAAGAACAACTCTACCGAGCAGTTGATAGATCTAAAATTTTAAAGGGCGAGTTTGGAGACCCCATTCTTTTCTTCCTCAACCATTCTACGATGATGAAAGACAACTCAAGGGACTGAGAAGCGTTGAGCCTTGAGGTCACAATGTGTGTGGTAAGGCGAGCTTACATCATCAAAAGTCATGGGGTGCGATCCACCAACACATTCTGTCATATTCTGTTATGTAATCTCCAAAGGAATCCATCCTGGATAGCTTCTTTCTTGGTTGGTTAACATACTATATTTAACATACATTTTTTAACAAGTGAGGATGTTATTATGAAAAAACCAACCAACAATTTTACACGAACCCAAACCCAAAAATTTTACACGAACCCAAACCCGACCCGAACCCGAAAATCGTGTTATACATATGAACCCAAACACGCCTGAGGTTTTGTGGGTTGACCCAAACACGACCCATTCAACCGGAGTTTTTTATTTTTTTTTTCCTGAAATTAATATATTAAAATTAAAATTTACTTAAAAACACAAATGTATATAACACAATTATATTAAATTATAAAATCTTATGCTAATTTCTCTTTTGAAGTTATAATTATGGCATAAAATACACACCCCATTTAATTTATAACATAAAATAAGTTGTAAAAAATATAATATAATATAAATGTGTTAAACGGGTCAACTCGACAACCTGATCGGGTTAACCCGAACCCGACCCGTTAACCTAAACGGGTTCGCCGGTTCAACCTGAAACTAACCCAAACCTATCTAGATTAAACCTAAACCCGCGAATTTCGTGTTGGGTTCGGGTCGTGTCCGAAATTCACACCCCTAGTTTCTTGTCTAAAAAACAAATAAACTAAAAACTTACAAATTTAGGGAAAACGTTGTGAAGTCAATGGCTTTTGCCATCGCTGGTGATATCATTCGAAGACACAGTTCAAAATTATAACTGATGCTTACTTAAGCGGCTACCAATGGTTGGAGAGCTTTAAGTGGATTCATAATGACACCATCTATAAGCCCATATACTTTACTTTCTTTAGCACTGATGTGTGCAAAATGCAACATATAAATTACATCAATTGTGGCATAAAACTAACCCTTTCTTAGTACTAATGTTGGACAAAGTGTGCTTTTCTCTTCCTTTTGTATTTTCAGGATTAAATGAGCTCAAATTAACAAAAGAAGCAAAAAGACAGCAAAATCTAACATAAATACAAGAAAAGGAACAAACGTGACATGCCCGACCCCACGACAGCATCTTCCCAAGCAAAACAAGAAGACAGAAGACTGAACACGTCCCGTGCTCAGCCAGCACGGAGGCGTGCCCAAGTGTCAGCAGAAAAGACAAAGTGGTAGAAGCTTCTATTGCCCACCACGGGGCCGTGCTCAGCGGGCACGGGGCCGTGGTCAACTATAAGATTCGCAGAATTCAGGCAAATCTTCATAGTACAGATATGCTTCTGCACACGGGGTCGTGCTCAGCGGACACGGGGGCGTGGTCAACTAAAACAGACAAGCTGCAATAAATGAAGAAAGAGAAGGATGTGGACACGGGACCGTGCCCACTGGACACGGGGCCGTGCCCGAGCTTCTGTTCAGCCTATAAATAGGAGTGCTTGGCTCAAGCTCAAACCATCCCTTGGCACACCACCTTTCTCACACTTCACCCACCACCCACCACCATTATAACACCATCATCCACCACCATCATCCATTGTCCATCATAGAGTGTGTGAGTCGTCTCGGGATCCAAGATTGATCGTAAGAGTTCTTGACAATCAAGACCATGTTTGCCTAAGTCTCTTACATCACTTGGTGAAGACAAAGTGTCTAGTGTAATACTTTTTATTTTTAATCTTTTCGCACTTTTTAATTGGTTATGTATTAATGACTTTAATAACTAGTTTCTTATGTTGAAGGTGATTCTTCCTTATCGTTTGTCCGTGGTGTCTTGGCATTATTTTACTGTCTATATAAAATAAAAGATTTTCACCATTCATATCTCCACGGTCTATATGGAGGTATGTTGGCTACCTGGTCGGGGGTTAAGGGAACGGTTTGGTAAGAGTCTTGCCGTTGTTCAGCGTTTAGAGATCCTGCAAGGGACCTAGGTCAAATTTAGTAGGACCTCCTTCAATACTTAACGGTATTGGATGGCGGGGGTCCAAACTCTTTGATCCCCTCATAAGTTAAACTACTATTAATACTATAACCCGGCTACTTATGACTGTATCCTTGCTGACTCAGACTACTTAGCCAAGGGTAACGTCACCTTCAAAAGAGGGGCCTACCATAATTTGCATTAATAACTTAATTAATTATCTTTCAATAATCCGACCCTTTAGGATTGTATCCTTGCTGACTCAAACTACTGGGTTGAGAGTAACGTCACCTCCAAAAGAGGGGCCTACTACAATAACTAAGATAATCTCTTAAATAGTGCAAAAGTGCGGAAATAATCAAAGGTTACACTAAACACGAGTCGGAACCAAGTGATTCATCTTGTCTATCTGTTTTTCTTTTATTTTTATTTTTCAGCATTTTAGTTAATTTTTATTTTCTTAGTTTAAAACATTTTTCTAAACTTTTGATTTGATTAGACGTTGAGGATAAACCGGTACTAAAAGCTCTTGTGTCCTTGGACGACCTCGGTATCTTACCAACACTATACTACGCTCACGATGGGTGCACTTGCCCATAGTGTGTTTAGTATTAGTAAATATCGTGTTTTATAAATTTAAAACTTGGCTAAAAAAAGTGTAAAAGGGCTTAAAATATACTTAAACTTATATATACACTTCACACGCATCAAGTTTTTGGCGCCGTTGCCGGGGACACAAGGATTTTAAGAAAGTTAGGAATCAGCGGCCTAATCGTTTTTTTTTTCTTATTTTTCATTTTTTTAGGATTTTTCTTAGTTTTTCAGCTTCTGCAAAGCTCAGCACGGGCCGTGCCTGGTCGGACACGGGCCGTGTCCAGCCTTGTTACTGGCAGTTTTTATTTTCCGAGTTACAGAGAGCTGAACTCGGGGCCGTGTCGGTGCAACACGGGGCCGTGTCGGTGCAACACGGGGCCGTGCCCAACTCCCAGTAACAGGGATCCGGAAAACAATCACTGTACCTCCGACCACAGGCCGTGTTCGCTGAACACGGGGTCGTGGTGAACCTTCTGACCAACGTTCTTCTCTGTTTTTGTTGCAGGACTTGGAACCCAGGCGCCACATTTGAACTTCCTACATAGTGCATGAGCTCCAGTTCTAGTAGAGACATAAAAGAACCTCTAGAAGAACCCGAACGCTTTCTCAGAAAAAGACTTAAAGCTAAAAACCAAGAGAAAGTTTCGGGGGACCCACTTCCAATGGCGGACCAACGTACCCTCATGGATTACCTACGACCCACTGTAGGTAATCTCGGCGCCGCTATCAATGCACCAAATGTCGAGGCCAATAACTTCGAACTTCGGCCGCATTTGATACAAATGCTTCAAAACTCCGCAACCTTCCATGGGCTTGCGGACGAGGATCCCCATCTACATATTACTAATTTCTTAGAAATATGTGATACCTTTCGGATCAATGGAGCATCAAACGACGCCATTCGCCTTTGGATGTTTCCATTTTCACTAAAAGACCGAGCTAAGGCTTGGCTTAACACCCTCCCAGTTGGCTTGGTAAACACCTGGGATGAACTATCCCAAAAGTTTCTATATAACTATTTCCCTCCTACTAAAACGGCTAAATTAATGACTGAAATTAATACATATTCACAAGAGGATGGGGAATCCTTATATGAAACTTGGGAAAGGTTCAAGGGGCTACTAAGAAAGTGTCCTCACCACGGTCTTGCGGTATGGCAACAAGTATCCACTTTCTACAATGGGTTGTTGCCACACACAAGACAAACACTTGATTCTAGCTCCGGGGGACTTTTAGGTAATCGTCGCCCAAATGAAATATATAATCAAATTGAGGAAATTGCTCAAATCAATTTTCAATGGCACACTCCCCGAGGCAATAAATCTATTGCCCCGGGCGCCCATAAGGTTGATGAAAGCACTTCGTTACAAGCCCAAATCGAAGCCCTTTCTTCAAAAATCAAAAAATTAGAAATGACAAAAACGGTCTCGGTTATGGCTTGTGAAGGGTGTGGTGGGCCCCATGAAAATTGGAGTTGTATGAAAGAATTAGATGAACAAACGGAAACGGTAAACTACATTGATAACAGACCTAGGCCGTCGGGTCCTCCAACGGGTACCTACAACCAAGGATGGCGTAACCACCCAAACCTTGGTTGGAGAGATCCCGGCAATAGTAGTAACCAATAAAACCAACGAACTAACTTTCAACAACCATAAAACTTTTCTCAACAGCAAGGTGGACGAGAAAGGCTTGAAGATACTGTATCTCGCCTCATCTCCGACACCGAAAAGAAAAACTCGGATCGATTTCAGCAATTGGAATCGAATTTTAGAAATCAACAAGCTAGCATTCAAAACATTGAAAAACAATTAAATCAAGTAGCTCAAAATTTCTCTGAGAGACCACAAGGCGCGTTACCTAGCAATACCGAAACCAACCCAAAAGCACAAGTACATCTCATCACATTGAGAAATCGAACCGTGGGTCCCGAGGAGGCTCCATTACCGCCAGATGAAAGAAGCCAGTCCAGCCAAACCACGACTCCACCCGCACCCCAACCAGAAAAGGCTTCTTTACCGAATCAAGAGCCCACCAAGACTCCTCCGATTCCGTACCCCGGTAGGTTAAATCGTCAAAAGACCAATGAGCAATTCGCAAAGTTCGAAAATTTACTAAAACAATTGCATGTTAATATTCCTTTTATTGAGGTCCTTACCCAAATGCCTAAATATGCAAAATTTATGAGGGACTTCCTCACTCATAAAAGGAAAATTGAATCATTGCAATTAGTTAACTTAGGCGAAGAATGCTCTGCCTTAGTACTCAACAAACTCCCACAAAAGAAAATTGATCCCGGAAGCTTCACGATTCCTTGCTCGATTGGGGAATCCCCCGTTCGTAATGCATTAGCCGATCTTGGGGCTAGCATTAACCTCATGCCCACAGCGATGTTCAAACAACTAGGCCTAGGAACAACGAGCCCTACAAAGATGAGCATACAACTCGCCGACAGATCCGTCAAATTTCCACAAGGTGTCGCTGAAAACCTATTGGTCAAAGTTGACAATTTCGTTTTCCCGACCGAGTTTGTCATCCTAGATATGGAAGAAGACGCCGATGTTCCTCTCATCCTCGGGAGGCCATTTCTAGCCACCGCCTAAGCAGTGGTTGATATGAATGACGGAACACTAACATTGAAGTTTGGGGACGAGGAAGTGAAGTTTGGAGTTGGAAAGAGAATAGAAGACGAAGACCCGGTCGACTACATGAAGGTCATAGACTCAAGCTTGGATGACGCTCTCCGACAGTGTAACATGGGATGCGAAACATCCCACTTGATTGACATATGACCAGGCTTTGGGTCTAGCCAAGGACCCTTATAAACGTGGCGCACCACGGAGGCATTCCGCGGAACTATCCTTAGTTTAATTTAGATTAGTTTTTATGTTTTCTAGTTGAGTTTTAATTTTCAGGAATAAAACACACTCGGGATGGCAAAGGAAACAAGGGAAGCTTGAACCAGCACCCCATGCAGGAACACAGAGCCATCCGACGATTTTCTTCGTTAACAGTAAGTTCGGCACGGGCCGTGTCCGCCCAACACGGCCCCGTGCTGCACAGTCTGCAGAAATACCCAGTTCAGGTAAACTGGACACGGGCCGTGCTCACCCAACACGCCCCCGTGTCCAGGCTTCTGTTTCTCTTGATTTAATTTTGTTACTGGCACTTGAACACGGGGCCGTGCCCGGACACCACGGGGCCGTCTTCAGCGCCCAGTAACACAAAATTTTTGCTTTCTCACCCTTTTTACGCATTCAATCAACCTAAAAACTTATTTTTGGGACACATTGGGGACAATGTGCAATTTAAGTGTGGGGAGGATGCTAAAACCTTGAATCTTGCAAGTCCTAAATACAAGCCTTACACAAAACTCTATTGGAACCGCTAATCACCCCAAATTTTTTCAAAAATTTTCATTTTTTTTACTTGTCTAGGTTCAACTTGGGAATTTCAAAGTTCTAAAAAGGTTATATTTTTACAAATTTACAACCGATAGCGTCGTGATAAAAAGAACCAACATAAGAAAATTATGAAAAGGCTTGGCAAACTTAGTTAAAATTTGATTATATATACTTGATCACATAAAAACCCATTCCCACAAAAGATAGTTTTGAGCCTTTATTGAGCATACAAATATATATCTTTAAATTAAATTCTCATTTTTCGTTTCTTGTGTGAATAGCCGCTTGGTTCTTACGACTCTAGAACTTGCCATGACGATACATTCCCGGTCCTTACCAACTTAAACCCGAGTAAGTAAATGATGGAGGCATTAGGACTAACCCTTTTTATTTCTACACCATTATTTTTCTTTTTTTTTTACCACCTACCCAAAATCCCCCTAGTTAGCCCCTTTGAGCCTAAACCTTTTCATTTCATAACCCAAACCAAACACCCTTTCACCCACCAAAACCTTTTTCATTTTTAACCCCTTGTTTTAGTAACTAGCTCGGTTTTTCGTATAACTTTTAAAAAAAAAAAAAAATTTGATGATGAAGCAAAAGAAAAAAATAAACAAACAAGTTCATAAAAAAAAAATAACTTTGTTTGAATAATAGCTTCATCAAAATAAAGTTACAAAAATAAAAAGTCTTACGAAAACCGACGCTTGTTACGTTTTTCGCCCTTTCTACTAACCACTAACCACTAACCCAACCACCTACCTTTAACCCAAGCCTAACCCTTCACCCAAAAAGTCCTCTTGATATTTACAAAGGTATATAGTTAAAAAGGAGGAGGATTGATTGCTTGGCAAGCTTATGGTAGCAGTAAGTTCCATGCCGCTCTCGAGTGATCCACTAAAATACATTTTCGGCCGAGTGTTGAGTGATCCCCCGTGAGGTATGTGAACTTGTATATAAAGAGAATTTTAAAGAGGCATGTTATGCCCTAATAAGTAATTTATCTTATGAAAAGTTTTAAATAAATCATGACGAATAGGATTGTAAATAAATAAAAATAAAACTTAATAAAGAATCTTGGAAATCCCGACACTCTATGACAAGCCCAAAAAACTTTCTCTTCTACCCATTCCATTTGGGAGTGTAAAGCCACACTATAAAGAGTTTTGCTTGAGGACAAGCAAAGATTCAAGTGAGGGGGTATTTGATGTGTGCAAAATGCAACATATAAATTACATCAATTGTGGCATAAAACTAACCCTTTTTTAGTACTAATGTTGGAAAAAATGTGCTTTTGTCTTCCTTTTGTATTTTCAGGATTAAATGAGCTCAAATTAACAAAAGAAGCAAAAAGACAGCAAAATCTAACATAAATACAAGAAAAGGAACAAACGTGACATGCCCGACCCCACGACAGCATCTTCCCAAGCAAAACAAGAAGACAGAAGACTGAACACACCCCGTGCTCAGCCAGAACGGGGGCGTGCCCAAGTGTCAGCAGAAAAGACAAAGTGGTAGAAGCTTCTATTGCCCACCACGGGGCCGTGCTCAGCGGGCACGGGGCCGTGGTCAACTATAAGATTCGCAGAATCCAGGTAAATCTTCATAGTACAGATATGCTTCTGCACATGGGGTCGTGCTCAGCGGACACGGGGGCGTGGTCAACTATTACAGACAAACTGCAATAAATGAAGAAAGAGAAGGATGTGGACACGGGGCCGTGCCCACTGGACACGGGGCCGTGCCCGAGCATCTGTTCAGCCTATAAATAGGAGTGCTTGGCTCAAGCTCAAACCATCCCTTGCACACCACCTCTCTCACACTTCACCCACCACCCACCACCATTATAACACCATCATCCACCACCATCATCCATTGTCCATCATAGAGTGTGTGAGTCGTCTCGGGATCCAAGATTGATCGTAAGAGTTCTTGACAATCAAGGCCATGTTTGCCTAAGTCTCTTACATCACTTGGTGAAGACAAAGTGTCTAGTGTAATACTTTTTATTTTTAATCTTTTCGCACTTTTTAATTGGTTATGTATTAATGACTTTAATAACTAGTTTCTTATGTTGAAGGTGATTCTTCCTTATCGTTTGTCCGTGGTGTCTTGGCATTATTTTACTGTCTATATAAAATAAAAGATTTTCACCATTCATATCTCCACGGTCTATATGGAGGTATGTTGGCTACCTGGTTGGGGGTTAAGGGAACGGTTTGGTAAGAGTCTTGCCATTGTTCAGCGTTTAGAGATCCTGCAAGGGACCTGGGTCAAATTTAGTAGGACCTCCTTTAATACTTAACGGTATTGGATGGCGGGGGTCCATACTCTTTGATTCCCTCATAAGTTAAACTACTATTAATACTATAACCCGGCTACTTAGGACTGTATCCTTGCTGACTCAGACTACTTAGCCGAGGGTAACGTCACCTTCAAAAGAGTGGCCTACCATAATTTGCATTAATAACTTAATTAATTATCTTTCAATAATCCGACCCTTTAGGATTGTATCCTTGCTGACTCAAACTACTGGGTTGAGGGTAACGTCACCTCCAAAAGAGGGGCCTACTACAATAACTAAGATAATCTATTAAATAGTGCAAAAGTACGGAAATAATCAAAGGTTACACTAAACACGAGTCGGAACCAAGTGATTCATCTTGTCTATCTGTTTTTCTTTTATTTTTATTTTTCAGCATTTTAGTTAATTTTTATTTTCTTAGTTTAAAACATTTTTCTAAACTTTTGATTTGATTAGACGTTGAGGATAAACCGGTACTAAAAGCTCTTGTGTCCTTGGACGACCTCGGTATCTTACCAACACTATACTACGCTCACGATGGGTGCACTTGCCTATATGTGTGTTTAGTGTTAGTAAATATCGTGTTTTATAAATTTAAAACTTGGCTAAAAAATGTGTAAAAGGGCTTAAAATATACTTAAACTTATATATACACTTCACACGCATCAGGCACTCATGAAGTAATCGCGGTCCGTGTCTTGGTTAATTCGGTCAATACTTTGACCCGTGTGGTATGCGAGATACCCATTCAAATTCGCCTTGTGATGCCAACATTTCATTAGCCTACAAGAATAATGTCGTCATTAGTTACCACCAAACATAGTAATTTCATTAGACATCTTGTGTTAAGTTTTTAAAATCGGACAAAAGAAGACATACTTGAATATACAAATCAGTTTGTCCACCTTGTGCGCCTCCAAGAGGTTGATGAATCATTATCCTTGAATTTGGAAGACTGTATCTTTTTCCTACATTTTGTTGAAGAGGTAAACATAAACTGAAATCCTAAAGTAAGTAAAGCGAAAGTAAATTAATACCTTTTGTGCCGGCACCAAGCAGGAAAGCACCCATACTGTAAAATAAACGAGTCAAAATATAATTTTTATTGATAAAACAGAAATTTAAAAGTATTACGTAACGTTATACTAAATATAAACTGATTACCTTGCAGCAAGTCCGACGCATACAGTGGAAACATCGGGGCGGATATGCTTCATGGTGTCAAAAATGGCCATACCTAAAGAATCGCATAAATAAACAACAAAATTCATATTCAAGAATCACAAAAAAAAAAAAAAACAAAACAAAAAAAATACGAAGAGAGCAAAATACCAGCAATAACCGACCTACCAGGAGAGTTTACATACATCACAATATCCTGTCAATAATATTAAAAACGGTGACAGTAGCATGTAGTGAGCAGTTGTTAGAGGAATAACTAACTTTTGATCAGTTAAGTAATGGATCTGATCAAACCTTGTTAGGATCAACAACATGAAGATATAGAAGCTGAGCAACAATAATGTTTGCCATAACATCATCAACCGCACCACCACAACGTATGATTCTCTATAAACACAGCCAAACACACGTATAATTACTATAAACAGATTAAACAAAGTTCACCAGCACAAAGAAGGTACCCACGTATTGAAAGAGTTGACTGATAACACTCTGGAACCGCTCTTGCATCATCGGAGGTGGCCCTTAACCTTGTGCATATGTCGGGAAGTAGGGTGATGATGGAACTTGTACATCCTCCCCGTGTATTAGAAATTACTCAACAATTACAATAAATAAATAGATTGATAATAATAACGAAACAGAAGCACAGAACCCTACCTAATGGACCATATTCCCTGTCTTGAATTCTTGTCTAGTGACGGATAATCACCGGAATATACAGCTTTCACCGAAGAAGCCCTAACGATTTTCTGATTGCTTCTCAATTTACTAACATTCCTGCAAACAATAATGCTCACACAATTAAAATCTCACACTCGTGTCAGAAAAACGAATTTCCCAACTGAACCTTTAGGGAAAATTTTACAGGGTTGTAATTCGACCGGCTTTGTGATACGTGGTCGAAAACCGGTGTCTGTTTATGTCTAAGTTCATGTTTTTATTTAATTTTTAATCTCGAATAGCCTACTTGTAAAAGTATTTGTGTTTTGCAGGTCTTGTGAAGTTTAAGGAGCTATTTGGGAGCTAAACGGACCACCGGAGCGAAAAACAAGCCATCGGGAAGCGAAACGGGTCAACTGGGAGCAAGGAACGCGAAAAAATGTAGAAAGAGAGTTATAGGCACCGTCGCCGACGCCCATATGGGTCGTCTCCGACGACTGGTGCAATTGTGCGTCGCCAGAATCAGCCGTAGACAGCAAAGTTGGCCGTCGGCCACAATTTAAATTTGACACACCGTCGCCGATGGGGCTTCAGGCCGTCGGCGACGGTCCCTAAATGTTGGCTGCGCGATGTTGTTGTTTATTGGTCTTGGAAACGAATCAAAAAGGGGCTATCATCATTATTTCGGGGGTTACACTTGGTTTTTGAGTTTTGAACATCATCTTGGAGCCTAATCTTATCACCTTTCACCTACCATTCCATCTATCATCATCTCTACAACCCGAATCAAGAACGATAACAACATCATCTTCTTGAATCGAAACCCTAGTTCCATCAATCCATCACTCCACTCAACCACTCACCATCATCACTCATTCAAAACCCTAACCTTCATCATTCACCATTCTACAAGTTCCAAGCTGATTCAATTCAAGCTTCCATCATCCGTTGATCGTGCCATTTTCACCATGAGCGGCTAGTTTCTTGGAGGTTTCACCCCGGTGTAGGTTATTGTAAGTCTAGGGTTTAAACATTGTTCTTGGTTTGAGTTTGTGACAATTTGCTATTTGATTTTGAAGCTTATGACAATTGTCTTGCATTTGTATTGAATTCATAAATTGTCGAGTGAAGATTAAATTTGACTTTATGAAATGTTTATGTGCAATTATGCCTTGTCTAGGTTAGAGTTTACATGTTCTTGGTAACAAAGTGCATTGTGGTCCGTTATCTATAACGTTGATAGCTTTTGGCACCTAAGCCTTGCGACACTAAATCCGTAAATCATCTTTGCAATTGATTCAAACCTAAAACGTGTAGAAACCCTAGGATTTCAATTACCGAACCGGGTGTGAACCTTGTTTTCTTATCATTGTTCAATCAATCAATTTTAATTCTTGCAATTTGTTAATCACTAGTAGTTAATCCATTCAACTATTTTAGTAATTCTAATTCACATCTTTCAATTAAACAAAAAAAAATACAAAAACATATCATCGCAAACTTCATAAGTGTGACATCTTTTCATAATTCAATCGAATCCATTCGCAAACCACATACTCTTCGTGGTTTGACCCCTTACTACCACTAGCTATTTGTTAAGGGTAATTTGGGATTATAAATATTATCTTTGACCGGAGCGCGACACTCCGATCAAATTTTGGCGCCGTTGCCGGGGAGTGCGTGCGCTTTGTGTTTGGATTATTGTTTGAATTTGCGTGATTATCTGTTTAAATTGTTTAGATTTCTTGTTGCACCTTGTCTTTTTCCTTGTTATGCGGGTGTGTTACTTGTGCAGGTTACAGGTAGTGTATGGATACGCGAAATTCCGGGAGGACTTCACCTTTAGTCTACGAACCGGAAATCGAAAGAGTAGCAAGAAGAAACCTAGCAAGCCGGTTAGAGGCAACACTTGCTTCTAATCAAACCAACCAAACACCACAACTCACACCAACCATTGAAACCGATTCAATGGCGAGCCAAAACTCCAACCAAAACCAAAACCATAACCAATATCAATACCGAAGCAACTTCAATCCCGCCCAAAACGTCCAACCTATACCTCAAGAGCAACCGGGTGGTAACGTCAACGCTAGACCACCCACACCACCTTTCAGAAACCAAAATCCCAACAATAACCAACGAACACCCCAACAACAAAACCTTCATCGACAAGCTTCTTTACCCATCAACCTTGATGATCGGAATGTCAATTCCGATCGTAGAGGTAATCGTGATCGCGGCAATCCCGCGAATGAAGACCCCTTTTTCAACATTGATGACTTGAGAAATGCAATCCCCGATGATGAGCCTTATAGTGTTCCCGGTTATCAATCGCCGGAACATATAAGCGTTCATACTGAAAATTCGGATGATGGGGGTTACTATGATGATCGAGTGGATGATGATGAAGATTGGGGATACATAAATCGGGGTAATGGCTACAACGCAAGAGGATATGAAGATGAAGAAGTTGGCTATCAAAATGCCAATTATGTTGGGGATGACGATTATGGTTATGGAGACGGAAGAAATGATGGGTATGAGAACAACCGTCAACCACGAAACGACTATCAACGGAACCGGAATGGTGGGGGTCGCAAAAATAACAACAATGCTCACCATAACCAGATTCCTCGTTTTGTGTGGGTGGCAATCAAAGAGGTAACCAAGGTATGAATCAAGGAAGGGATGATAGAAGGGATGAAAGAAGAAATGATAGAAGGGACAACCGAAGAGTGGTTGATCAAGAAGTTAATGGTCCCCATCATCGTCAACAACCTCCGCGGGGAGTGAATGATCGTTTTAGGCCGGTTGTCACCGAGAACGACTCACCAATCGTTTGTGAGAGGAGGATGTTTGATTGTAAACCACATTACATCAACATACTTCCTCATTTTAATGGAAGGTCTAACGACGAACCGTACACACATTTGGCGGAGTTTTCTTCCATTTGCAGCACTATTGGGGGGCATAACTTTGCACTAGAGGAGGTCAAACTTCTTTTGTTCCAATTTTCATTGAAAGACAAAGCGAAGCAATGGTTCCTTACACTTCCGGCCAATAGCATTCGCACATGGGGAGAAATGCAACAAGCTTTTCTAGATGAGTATTATTCAATGGCAAAGACCGACGATGCTCGTGATGAAATTAGGTCTTTTCGCCAATTATCGGGCGAACCATTGCATGAAGCCTTCCCAAGATTTAGGGAGTTGATGCGAAAGTGCCCACATCATCAAATAGAGAAGTGGGAGTTGGTCAAGTGTTTTGTACGGGGTCTAGACGACAACACATGGAACCGACTTGAATCAATGAGCAACGGGACCCTTCTAAGCAACCATGAAGATGATGATTGGGAGTTCTTGAGCGAATGAGTAAATGGTCGAAAGAGAAAGAATCAGCCGATCGAGCTAAGAAACATCCCATTTCCCGGTCACTTCCCGATCTTGACTCTAAAGATCGGATTTCTACCTTAGAGCGAGAAATGGCTCGAATAAAGAAGAAGGAAGTGAACGCGGTGCAATTTGAGGTGTGTGAAGAGTGTGGTGATCTTGGACATAGAGCGGAGCAATGTCCAACGGGGTCGAGTGACTACACCGAGGAAGTCAACCAAGTGTATGGAGATCGGAAGCAATATGACATGAACTCCAACACTTACCATCCGGGCTTGAGAAATCACCCTAATTTCCGGTATCGTAATGCCTCAAATCAAATGAACCCGAATTTTCAATCGGGTAATCAAGGAGGTCAAGGTGGGTCATTGTACAATAATCGGCAAGGTGGTAACCAAGGGGGTTACCAAAGGAGTTACAACCAAGGTGGTAACCAAGGATATCAAAACCGTGAAAGCAACTATCAACGGGGTTACAACCAAGGTGGTAATGGGGGTGGTGCATCTAACTCCCAAGGTGATAATTCGATTAACTCAAAACTAGATGCTATCATGAACACTATGAGCACTCTCACCAACTCACATCAAGAACTTAAAACGGAAATGCGGAATTCAAACCAAGAAATTAAAATTGAAATGCGGAAAGAGTTTGAGGTGAGGGATAAATCCCAAAAGGCATTAGAGAAGCAAGTGGGGCAACTAGCTCAAGAGATGGCTCAAATTCGTGGAAGCGGAGGAGGACTTCCAAGTGACACCACGGTGAACCCTAAGCATCAAGGGTCGAACTCGAGGAACACGCGTGAGGTACCAATAAATAAAATTTCTTTACGTAGTGGTCGAGTCATAGATAGTGGTTTCGAGCCACCATCACCCAAGTTTGTTGAAGGGGTGGTGGAAGATGCAAGTGATGACGAAGGTCAAAATGGTCAAACGGGTCCAAAGAAAAATGATGTTAAAATTAATAATAATACACCCGTTGTGACCGTTCCAGTCTCAAAGGCTAAGGAAAAGGGTGTGGAGGTTAATATCACCCCTTTTCCCGAAGCTCTATTGGGACCATCTAAGAAAGTGGTAAACAAACGAGGCCTACAACAAGAAGAGATGTGGGAAATTTTTAAACAAGTCAAAATCAATTTACCACTCTTAGATGCAATTAAGCAAGTACCTTCATAAGCTAAATACTTGAAAGATTTATGCACCCAAAAGCGAACTCACAAGTTTCCTAAGAAACTTGATTTAACCGAAAATGTGAGTTCGATTCTTTCGGGTGCACTTCCACCAAAAGTACAAGATCCGGGGGCGCCCATTATTTCAATACAAGTTGGGGAATTCAAAATGACACGGGCACTTTTGGATCTTGGGGCAAGTGTGAGTATCTTGCCGGGTAGTTTATATGACCAATATGATTTTGGTCCACTTCAAGTGTCGAAGACCACCGTGGTGTTAGCTGACTTGACCCCTAAACTACCCCGTGGGATAGTTACGGATGTAATAGTCAAGGTCGAGGACTTTTACTATCCGGTGGACTTTCTTGTATTAGATTATGTCTCTTTGGACCGAACCAAGCAACCAACGGTTATCCTCGGTCGACCATTTTTGGCAACATCGAATGCCCAAATTAATTGCAAATTGGGCACGGTCGACATGACTTTTGGTAACCGTCGGTTGCGGTTAAATGTATTTTCGGGATTGACGGATCCTCTAGTTGGCGATGAATGCTATATGGCGGACGTTGTTGACGAGTGTATACCTCTATGTGACATTAGTGTCGAAGAGGAAAACACAATAGAGGAATGTTTCATGTTTGACAGGTTACAAGGAGAAATGAATCGAAGCATGGATGAAGAGGTGAGAGAGTTGGAGGTTATGGCGGCAAAAGAAGGAAGGCCCACTTGGACACATCAAGTGGAAAGTCTTCCGGAAACCATTGATACAAAGTTGAAACCGTCATTGGAAGAGCCTCCGGTGTTGGAGTTGAAGGTGCTACCCAAGCATCTTAAATATGCTTATGTGGGTGGGTGAAGGTAGCACGCTCCCGGTAATTATTGCATCTAACTTTATCGGGGAGCAAGAAGAGAAGTTAATGAGAATTTTGGTCACTCATAGAGCCACTATCGGGTGGACCATTGCGGATTTGAAGGGAATTAGTCCCTCGGTAGTGATGCACAAGATCATCACTGAAGATGGCATGAGTCCTTCTCGTGACACGCAACGGAGATTAAATCCAAACATGCGAGAAGTTGTCAAGAATGAGGTATTAAAGTGGCTAGATGCGGGTATTATATACCCTATCTCGGATAGCCAATGGGTGAGCCCGACACAAACAGTTCCGAAGAAGGCGGGTATTCAAGTCGTCACAAATGACGCAGGTGAAGAGGTCGCCACTCGGCCGGTAACCGGGTGGCGTATTTGTATTGATTATAGGAAGTTAAATGCTGCAACTTTCAAAGATCATTTCCCTTTGCCATTTATTGACCAAATCGTTGAGAAATTGGCCGGACAAAAATTTTATTGTTTTCTGGATGGTTATTCCGGATACAATCAAATTGCTATACATCCGGAAGACCAAGCAAAGACTACTTTTACTTGTCCATACGGTACCTTCGCATTTAGGCGAATGCCCTTTGGACTTTGTAATGCCCCCGCCACCTTTCAAAGGTGTATGACGAGTATCTTTTCAGATATGGTGGGGGAGTCTTTAGAAATCTTCATGGATGATTTCTCAATATTTGGGTCATTATTTGATGCATGCCTTGACCAACTCGAAATTTTTTTGCAAAGTTGTGTTGAGAAAAATCTGGTTTTGAGTTGGGAAAAGAGCCATTTTATGGTTCAAGAAGGGATTGTGTTGGGGCATGTCGTCTCGAGTCGTGGGATTGAGGTGGATAGAGCAAAGGTGCAAGTCATATCCACTTTGCCTTTTCCTACAAGTGTTAAGGGTGTTCGGTCGTTTTTGGGACACGCGGGGTTTTATAGGAGGTTCATAAAAAGCTTTAGTGATATAACAAAACCCCTATGCAATTTGTTGTTAAAAGACAAAACATTTGATTTTAATAAAAATTGCCAAAACGCCTTTAACATTTTAAAGAAAAAGTTGGTTGAGGCCCCAATCTTGCAATCACCGAATTGGTCTTTACCATTCGAAATTATGTGTGATGCAAGTGATTATGCGGTGGGGGCCGTATTGGGTCAAAGGGTAGGCAAGAAACCGGTTGCCATTTACTATGCAAGTAAGACTCTTTCGGATGCACAATTAAATTATACAACTACCGAGAAAGAGCTACTTGCGGTGGTATATGCATTGGACTAGTTTCGTGCTTATATATGGGGTACTAAGGTCATTGTTTATTCTGACCATTCTGCAGTTAGGTATCTCATGGACAAGAAGGATGCAAAGCCGAGATTAATCCGATGGGTTCTTTTGCTACAAGAGTTTGACTTGGAAATTAGAGACAAGAAAGGAAGTGAGAATGTGGTTGCGGACCACTTGTCTCGATTGGTTGTAGATGAGGATTCTTCCCGCGGAGAGATCAATGAGAACTTTCCCGATGAGCAAATTTTAAAAGTTGGAATATTACCATGGTATGCTAATATTGTTAATTATTTGGTTACAGGTGATTTGCCGGCTCATTGGGATAGAAGGAAGAGGTTGCACTTCCTATCTCAAATCAAGTACTACACGTTGGAAGAACCGGACTTATTCAAGTTTTGTCCGGATCAAGTCGTTCGAAGATGCATACCCGACGAGGAGATTCCTAGCGTCTTGATGCACTTGCATTCATTTGCTTGTGGGGGCCATTTCAGTGGTCACAAAACCGGGCACAAAGTGCTCAATAGCGGTCTTTATTGGCCGACTATTTTCAAGGATGCTTTTAATTTCGCGAAAAATTGTGTTGAATGTCAAAAGTTAGGGGGTATTTCAAAAAGGGATGAAATGCCCATGCAACCGATCCTCATTGTAGATATTTTTGATGTGTGGGGGATCGATTTCATGGGCCCATTCCCTAATTCTCATGGCAACTTATACATCTTGGTGGCGGTCGATTATGTATCCAAGTGGGTCGAAGCGATTGCCACCAAGACAAATGACCATACCGTTGTTTGCAATTTTGTACAAACAAATATAATTTCTAGATTTGGGATTCCCCGAGTGATCATTAGTGATGGGGGATCTCATTTCAAGAATTTTAATTTTGGCAAACTCTTGAAACGGTATGGTGTTGACCATCGAATCGCTACCCCTTACCACCCACAAACAAGTGGTCAAGTGGAAGTTTCCAATAGGCAAATAAAAGAAATTTTGCAAAAGACTGTTCGACCCGACCGAAAGGATTGGTCGACAAAATTGAATGATGCTTTGTGGGCTTATAGAACGGCTCATAAAACACCTATTGGAACTACACCTTATCGCTTAGTTTATGGCCGAAATTGTCATCTACCGGTTGAACCTGTGCATCGTGCTTGGTGGGCTATTAAAGAGGTTAACATGAAATATGACGATGCAGGTAAAGAGCGAAAGTTAAAGCTTTGCGAGTTGGAGGAGCTTAAGGAAGAAGCGTATGAGTGCGCCTCAAAGTACAAGGACGATATGAAGAGAACACATGACGCAAAGTTGAAGCCAAAGGAGTTTGTAGTAGGTCAAAAGGTTTGGCTATATAATTCTCGGCTTAAGTACTTTCCCGGAAAGCTCAAGAGCAAATGGATGGGTCCGTATGTGATTACACGGGTCGGAAAGCTTGGAGATGTTACAATCAAGGACCCGAAGGATGGGTCGAAGCAAACGGTTAATGGGCATCGCCTTAAACCGTTCTTTGATGGTAACAATGAGAAAAAGGATGAGAATGTGGAGTTGGTAAACTTCGTGGTAAGTGTGCCAACTTATGAGGTCAACTGAAAGGACCGGTAATGAATTTTGTAAAGTTATGTACAATTATTTAATTGTTTGTGTGTTCTTGTGTTTAATCGTTTTTGTTTCATACTAATCCTCTTGATTGTGTGAAGTTCGGATATCACGAATGGGTTTTGAAGACAAAAAGGTATGTTTTAAGACTTATTTGTGTGTATTAGGGACAATACACGACTTTTCGGGGGGTGGTAGGGCCGTTAACGGTTTCCGCGTTTTTAAAATTTAACTTATAAAAAAAATCATAAAAAGATTTTTAATATTTTTTAGGAATTTTTAATGTACATAGTCCCTTTAAAGAAAGTACATAAAAATCCTTATATTTTTCAAAAAAAAAAAAAGTTGAAAATCGAAGTACCGTCGCCGACGGCTAGATACCTCGTCGCCTATGGTACCTCAATATCCCCGTCGCCCAAATTCCACCGTAGACAGTGAGATAGGCCGTCGGCCCAAATTCCACAACTATGCACCGTCGCCGACGGTCATTACATCCGTCGCCGACGGCCCTTCAAATGTTGTCCGACGCTGCTCGTTGTTAAATGCTTAGGATCGAACCCAAGTTCACTTTTAACCTTCCAAACTTCAAACAAACTCATTTTTAACCATTCTTATGACCGAATATCCCCACATACTCTCCAAAACATCTAGAGAACCTCATCACTCCAGATCAATCGTTCCTTCTCTCTCATTCACTTCATCTTCCTTAAAGCTTGCTCTAGAACCCTAATCCTTCTTATTCTTATAACTCCTTCAATTCTACACCAAATCAGTTGATTCTTGAGCCTAACTTGTGTAGTTTTTCGAGAGGAACAAAACCCCCATAACGGTTTCCATCAAATCTCGCTCGTTTGCATGATTTCTGGACGTGAGTTTTTAGGGTTTTGAAGAGTGTTCATCCAAGTCTCTTGTTTTGCACTTGTTCTTAGTTCTTCTTGTTATCTAACATCAAAGGTATGAACTTTCAGTAAATTTATGCATGATTTTCATATGTATTGTTGATTTCTTTCGAAATTTTAAGCTCATTGTTTAAGAGTAGGTTGTTTATCATAATGTATGATGTTTCAGCATAAACTTAAGAATGTTTACTTGATTTGGGTGGGATTTGAGCATGCTTTAGTCTTGGTGATGTGATTACACTAGATTTGTGCATGATTGAACATAGTTGTGATGTTGAATATTGTTGAAAACATGAATTTTTGAGAAAATTTTGTGAATAAACATGTTTAATTGATATAGATGACAAGATGTGCAACTTTGGAAGTTTAAAAAGACGATTTTACGTCTAATTATTGATTGAAATTCAACATTACATATTATGTTCAAAGTTTGAGATTGTTTGAAGATTTGGGGTGTACTAATTGTTGTCTTGTCTTTTGATTGCAGATATGTTTGGAAGAAGCAAGAAAGCCAAGACCTCCGGGCAAGGTTCGTCTTCAGGAGCCGGGTCAGGCTCGGGGGAATATCAAAGGCGTTGGGAACAGTTAAGTAATGTTCAAGAAGGTGATGGGCAACTTATTCGACAGGATTGGGATTGGGAGGAGGCAAAGAATAGTTAGTCGGCTTCGGTATGGAAAGACGAGAAGTTGAAGGCTCTTTCCCGATACCGAAACAAGAGATTGGAAGCTAAGATGTGGAAAATGAAGATGGTTATGGGTGTTTCAAAGCCCGTACCTGAGAGGGCAGTGTGTGAACGTACGGTGGATGTCGAGGAGTTTCGAAAGATCGGCATAGTGCAAAAGTTCGAAAAGATTGGTTGGGAGCGAGTGATTGACTGGTGCGAGGATATCACCACCCGGGTATATTTGGGGGTTGTTTGTGAATGGCTATCTATTCTCCGTTTCGAACATTCTGATAGGAGAGCTCATAGGTGGCAGTTGATCGGCAACATTGGAAAAAACCAAATGATCATGTCATTCGAGCATATTAATGCTATTGCGAGATTTGACTCACTTGGGGTTGAAGCCTATAACTACTATGGGTATGATCAGTTTTTGGACAATAAAAGAAACGACGCAGATCCGTTGAGACTGTTAGAGGACACACTGCCAGGTTCCGGGGGTGCAGGGGAGTTGAGAAGCGATTTGTCTTTGATGGGAAAAATACTCCAAGGCATTTCGTTAGAAAATATTATGGTGCGGTATGGGGACCGCGGTAAAGTGAAGGCACCCAACTGCCGAGTTTTGCATGCATTGTTGTATGGGACGCCCAAGCTATCCTGGTGTCAAATTGTGATGATCAATACACGGGATACAAGGGAATCATTCAAGCGGAAGATGATCCCTTATGCAAGGTTGATTAGCGCAATGATTCTGCCTCAGGAGTCACTGTGGGTGTCTAAGCCCATCGATCAGTTCAGCTTCGCCACCATTAGGCGACATTGGAAAATCACTGTGAAAGCTTTTGGTCATCTTCACACGGTTGAAGATGAACAAGGAGATAGTTATCGATTCAATGAACAGAGAGAGGGTGATGAAGAGGGTGACGAAGAAGAAGGCGATGAGGAGATGCCTGATGTTGAGGAGGAGACGGATCCTTCCGGTCCGCGGGGACCGAGGCGGAGGTATAGGAAGCAGCATAGGGAAATCTCTACCAATGTGGCAGATTTTGTGAACCAAAGGCAGATACCGTCATACCGGTTGTGGACTCGTGGGTAACAAGCTATTTACGATAATGTATCGGCCGGCATTGGTGAAGCAAGAGAGTACCATGAGAGCAGAAGAGAATGGGAAGAGGCGCAAGGGACGTACTCGCAAGAGCAATGGGGTTTTCAAGCATCCTTTCGCGAAAGGGTGGAGAAGCAGATGGAAGAACAACAACTGCAACAAGCTTTACAACAATCTCAAATGGAACGCTTGTTACAGTTGCAAGAAGAAGAAAGGGCCCACAGAAGGGCATGGGAGGAAGAAGAGGCTAGGCGTCACAATGCACAAATGGAATTGGAACAACGCCGATGGAGAGCTTTGGCTGTCTCTAACCAAATGGCGCTTAATAACACCAAGATACTCCACGACCAGGAGCGCCATCAAAGAGACCTTCAAGCCGGTCTCCCGTACGCCGAACACTCGGGGTGGACCGATTACCCCAATCTTCCTCATCCACTAGGCCCATCTGATGCCACCCCTCATTGGCCCGAGGTAGTCGGCTCTAGTTTCATTCCGATTCCTTACCAGCCACCGCCACAAGGAGAGTCAAGCCCACTAGATAACTACAGGGATATGTTTGAGGCCCTCACTGGTTATCCGTACCAGCTGAACCCGCCAGTGAACCCTAATGAGAGATATCAGCGGTAGAGGCAAGGTACGTTTTTGTTGTTGTTGTTGTATATTATTTTGTTTCAGTTATTTTTATTTCATGTTATTTATTTTCGCCTAGTTAAATGAACGTTGTGGGTGTGTTCCCTATATAACCCTCACGAGACCTCTCGTCCTCCCAAGCTATTGGGGGGTTTAAAAGGGCTTGTTGCATAAGCTAAATGCAACCGTGATTCCTACGAAAGTGAGTTAGGTTTGTTGTTGTTGTAAATTATTTTTCCACATAAATCAAAGTAAAATAACGTATAGCTTGGTAATGTTTTCATAAAAGTGGTAGAACTAGGTAACTAACAAATTTTGATGGTTGTGAGAAGCATGCTTCTACACAAGGGTTAAGATTTGTAGGTATATCGGGTTCGTGGGACAACCACTTTCATGAAGAGAAGAGGAGCACACGAGGAATGAGCTCAGAAATCAGGTGCATACGTTTCTTTTTACTTCTGATTTTTAGTTAGCAAATAAGTGGAATGTATTTTGTATATTAATTTTCCGGGGTGAAAGTTTTGAAGGAATTAGCCGTGTCACATCCCTTGTGCGTTTAATACTCTAGTTCTTACACATTGAGGACAATATGTACTTCAAGTGTGGGGATGGGGGAGTAGTAAGAATTTTCGATTTTGACCCGTTCATTTAAATACTACACATTAAGGACAATGTTTACCTCAAGTGTGGGGATGGGGGAAAATTTCAAAAAATTTTCAAAAAAAAAAAAATATATATATATGTCTTGTTTCAAAAGCGGTCTTAAAGCACAAGTAACTAAGTCAACGAGGGATGTCACAACCCATTTGGTCTTTTGTCATGGTCAAGTTCAAATTAATAGCATGTCGGGTATTTAGCGGGTGGTTATTTGGGAATAATCCGCCTAAGAAACTAGTCTTTTATGCATGTCACATACCATACCCTTTTAGATATGTGAGGTTTTGAGCCACTTTTATATCATAGATTACATACCTATGTTTCTTTGTTTGAGTGGACCATTAGTCATATATTGTAGAGCTTGCAACTTTTGATACGTTTGAGACTATAGACCGAATACAAGCACGAGAATGATTAAGACATTAGATAAACCTTTTCTCTTAAAACCATTTATCCATCCTTACCCGAACAAACCCCCTAGTCACCCATTTTGAGCCTAAACCTTTCGTTTGACACCCTATAGTCCATAACCCTTAAACCTTTTCCTTTAAAGCCGTGTGATGGAAATTCGATTATAGGAGTCGTATTTGTATAGTTGTTCTTGTTTGTTTGCATATATGTTGAAAAAAAATAAAAAAAAATCAGAAAATATTATGAAAAAGAATTGAAAATCGTTGAAGAAAAACACAAAAAGAAGTGTTAGTAGTTGTTGAATAAAAGGCGAATGTTGTTGCCTCATATTTGGTGTTTATAGTTAGTTTTGCTAGAATAGTCTTTTGTAAAAAAAAGAAAAAAAATCGAATTTTCATCACCTTAGCCACTTTAAAATATCCTAATTCCTACCCTTAGCCTAGCCCCGTTACAACCCTTACAAAGACCTTATGACTTGTGCTTAGTGTTTGTGATCAATGGTGGAGAATGATTGAGTTGCAAGCTTATGCCGGTATGTGTTCTAATCGGTTTTGAGCGAATATTCTTTGAAGTGCTAATACATTATAAACATTAGCCAATTTACAAGCCGAGTGGAGAGAACATTGTGAGGGATGTGCATGAATTGGGGTTTCACGGGCGGGTTAATCTTGGGTAACCATTTGTGTATGTGAAATCATTATACCGTTAAATATATTGAAAACTATAAAAAGTTTGAACTTTAGCATGACATTGGACCTTAACCTTCGTCTCGGGAATGGGGAATGTATTCGTTGTTCGACCCACGTGAAAGTGAAAAACAGATTTGCTTGAGGGCAAGCAAAAGACAAGTGTGGGGATGTCATACGTGGTCGAAAACCGGTGTCTGTTTATGTCTAAGTTCATGTTTTTATTTAATTTTTAATCTCGAATAGCCTACTTGTAAAAGGATTTGTGTTTTGCAGGTCTTGTGAAGTTTAAGGAGCTATTTGGGAGCTAAATGGACCACCGGAGCGAAAAACAAGCCATCGGGAAGCGAAACGGGTCAACTGGGAGCAAGGAACGCGAAAAAATGTAGAAAGAGAGTTCTAGGCACCGTCGCCGACGCCCATATGGGTCGTCGCCGACGACTGGTGCAATTGTGCGTCGCCAGAATCAGCCGTAGACAGCAAAGTTGGCCGTCGGCCACAATTTAAATTTGACACACCGTCGCCGATGGGGCTTCAGGCCGTCGGCGACGGTCCCTAAATGTTGGCTGCGCGATGTTGTTGTTTATTGGTCTTGGAAACGAATCAAAAAGGGGCTATCATCATTATTTCGGGGGTTACACTTGGTTTTTGAGTTTTGAACATCATCTTGGAGCCTAATCTTATCACCTTTCACCTACCATTCCATCTATCATCATCTCTACAACCCGAATCAAGAACGATAACAACATCATCTTCTTGAATCGAAACCCTAGTTCCATCAATCCATCACTCCACTCAACCACTCACCATCATCACTCATTCAAAACCCTAACCTTCATCATTCACCATTCTACAAGTTCCAAGCTGATTCAATTCAAGCTTCCATCATCCGTTGATCGTGCCATTTTCACCATGAGCGGCTAGTTTCTTGGAGGTTTCACCCCGGTGTAGGTTATTGTAAGTCTAGGGTTTAAACATTGTTCTTGGTTTGAGTTTGTGACAATTTGCTATTTGATTTTGAAGCTTATGACAATTGTCTTGCATTTGTATTGAATTCATAAATTGTCGAGTGAAGATTAAATTTGACTTTATGAAATGTTTATGTGCAATTATGCCTTGTCTAGGTTAGAGTTTACATGTTCTTGGTAACAAAGTGCATTGTGGTCCGTTATCTATAACGTTGATAGCTTTTGGCACCTAAGCCTTGCGACACTAAATCCGTAAATCATCTTTGCAATTGATTCAAACCTAAAACGTGTAGAAACCCTAGGATTTCAATTACCGAACCGGGTGTGAACCTTGTTTTATTATCATTGTTCAATCAATCAATTTTAATTTCTTGCAATTTGTTAATCACTAGTTGTTAATCCATTCAACCATTTTAGTAATTCTAATTCACATCTTTCAATTAAACAAAAAAATACAAAAACATATCATAGCAAACTTCATAAGTGTGACATCTTTTCATAATTCAATCGAATCCATTCTCAAACCACATACTCTTCGTGGTTCGACCCCTTACTACCACTAGCTATTTGTTAAGGGTAATTTGGGATTATAAATATTATCTTTGACCGGAGCGCGACACTCCGATCACTTTGTTATATGGAACATAATGTTGAGCCATCGAGAAGACGCAGAAAAAAAACGACGCAAAGGCCATGAGGAAATTAGAAACCAAGAATCGATTAGGGGTATCAACTGGTTAAACTTGTTGGATTTGATTCTTATCAGATGCTTTCAAGACCATGAGATTGATGTCACACCCCGAAATTATCAGAGCTGGCGTGACTGGACTGGTATCTTCATTGCACAGCGGAAGCAAAATAAGCTAAGTCTTTTAGTAAATTGAACGCCCACTAAGTACTCGAATCCCCAATGGTTCTCCTATTCCAACCGTGCCTTGTCTTAGAACTGTAACCTGAGAAAGAAACATGCGAAAAATCAACATAAAGTTGAGCGAGTTCATAGTTTGTTTGTAAAAGATTTGAAATAAATCTTTTGAGTAACCAGTTTGTGAAATAATATTGAGAAAACGAATTTAGAAATCATTTTCTTGCCATGTTATATGGAAACGTTGTATTTGTAACCATGTATTTGTAAAGTCTTGTATTTGTAATGTTCGTATACCCGTCAATGCCCACCCTGACTTTGACTTCCTGCCCGCATAATCCTATGCTTTTTTGAATTTGTATAAAAACATGACGTTTAATTTGTATAAATCAAGTATTTCTGTGAGTATGTATAACCTTTCATTATGAATAAAAGTCCCTGGTATGTAGCATTAAGGAAAAAGAGATCACCAATGGGTTGCAAAGCCACTGGTATGTGTGACAAGGTGCAGGGAAACTCAAACCTAGCAAATTTGTTACCGGGCTTCCGGCTGGAAGACATAGTCACCTCATGGTCCATCCCGCGGACTCATGGGTGGGGCTCGCTACACCCAAATAGATCTATCACTCATGTCCCTCGGTCCTATAATGAGGATTAATGGCCTCAAGTGTTGTGCCCACCATTCACATGATCTAGTCTAGTAGTAAACCCTCCTTAGGCTAACCATACCATGTATAAATGAATGTCTGTAAATGTCTGTAAATGTCTGTAATAATTGTAACATGTATTTTACCCCAGCCTCTAAGGCTGAACCTCCCCAGCCTCTAAGGCTAACTTCCCCTAGTCATAAAAATCAATCACTTTTCGATAATATGCATTTGTTTTGTAAAAACCGGTCTGTTTAGTATAAACCTTTCGTAAATCATTTGAGTTCCTCGAAATCCATTCGTGATATGATTTAGAAATATGAGTTTTCATTTATTCGAAAACTTTGTATGTTTCTGAAAACGTGCTTTGTCTAAAATATGCAATCTTTGTTTATCGATAACCTTGTATGTTTCTGAAAAACGTGCATGTCTTTCCACCCCGAAAACATTTATAAAAATGTAAAACTGTAAAAGGTGGGGTTATGAACTCACCTGAATATTCCTGTGCAAAGCTAGCTATATACGACTTCGTGATGTCGTTTCCAAGACGAGGCTCGCTAGCGTGCATTCTACAATATTCCTAATACGGAATATCTTATAAGTTTCTAAATAATTGCAGTAATTAAACTACGTGTCACCGAGCTCTACCGAATCGTTGACCGAACGATTCGACGGTAAGTTAATAACTTAATAGTAACGATTAAGTTATACTTGTTTAGTTTGCCTATACATTTGTAGTAATTTAATAAGTCTTGAAAGGCCTCGATTCTCGAGATATGTAACAATGAATAAATATTTATAAAAAAAATATATATATGTAAATATTTATCGTTAAGATCGCTTGTCGTCCCGAGAAGTTGTTTGCGTATATAAGAACATTCGTATGAAAATAATGTAAGAAACTCGTATCATACATTTTACGTCCTGTATATATTTGCTATCATATACGTATATTTCGTTTCGGCATTTGAAATAAATGTAAAAAGTTTTATTTATTTGGTAAAGGAATCGTCGAGTTGTTATGTTGAAGATAAATATATAAACCATATTTATTTTTATAAAGATTCCAAGTTTAATATCCGAAATAAATATATAGATTATGTTTATTTATAAAAGGATTTGTTTGAAATAAATATATAAACTATATTTATTTAGAAAAGAATCCGAATTGTTCGTTGTTTGGAAATAAATATAACTAAATATATTTATTTTATAAAACCATCAAGTTTTGTTATTTCGTAAAGCGGTTTGCCGAAATGTTAAACACATGCTTTGTAAGTTATGTAATGTCGTCGAAAGTAAGTATACATATTTGTATTGGTTTTCATAGACGGTTGTTTGGATCCGATAGTTTCGTTTTATAGTAAAACGCGTCTTAGTTTTACGTATTTTCTCGAAAAACGGACAGAGTTTCCTCTATTTTTGGACGCCCCGACAACACAAGTTGTCGTTACTTTTATAAAAATTCAATCAATAATCAATATATAAAAATAAATATACAAGGTTTCGTTGAATATGTAAAGATATAAACTTCATTTTTAATCGATCGGTTCGAGCTCGTTTCACTAAAATAACGAAAACTATATAAGTAACGAACTAAATCGTGCCGTAAAATCTTTACCCATCTTCGTGTCGTTTTCGTTGACTGAGTTGACTGCGTTGACCAGCAGTTGACTGAGTTTGACCAGCTTTGACAATGTTTGACCAGCTTTGACCACGGTTGACCCATGTTGACCAGGGTTGACCGGACCTGAAACTGAACCGAGGCACTAAAAATGACCCAAACTAAACTGCCTCTTGACCCGTGTTTGACCTGTTGACCGTGTTGACCCGTGTTGACCCGAGTCCGAGAGCGTCCCGAACTTAAATTTTCACCCGAGACAAAAGTGTTTCGTATGGACTCTAGGGGTCACTAGGAGCCCAAAAATATAATTTTCGTCGAAAACAGACGGCTGGAACCTCGCCAAAACCATGTCAGAAGTCGGAATTTCGCCGGAGAATAAAATTTCTTAAAACTTTGCAGAACTTCTCCTAGTGTCCCGATCTATGCATGTACGGAAGAAAAAATTCAAAACGGACTCGCCGGAATTTGACCGGAATGTCGCCGGAGTTGCCATAGAGCTCAAACCGCTAAGAATTAGCTAAAACTAACATCACCACGCGATCCGGAACGTCGGATATAGTCGAAAAAGTGTACTCTTGGGCGGAAAACGGCCGCCGGAAAAGTCGCCGGAAAAACTGTCGGTCGCTGGAACTCCGCCGGAAATGTCCCCGGTCGCCGGAAGTCGGCCGGAATTCTCGCTGGACTTGTTTCTAGAGAGAGAGAGTAGAGAGAGTTTGGGAGGTTAGAGAGAGAGTGAATGAGTGGAAATGAGGGATTTTAGGAATAAATTTCTATTTATATGTAGAGTTTTGTGGGCTTAGGCCCAAGGCCCACAAGCTTGTTTCTAGCATTTTGAACCACCCGATCTCGTTTCTAAAGCCCGTTTTGCACCCGAACGTCGTGTAATGTTGTACAATGTCATTTTAGGATCAAGGATATGTAAAATAGCGTCGGAAGTTGACGGTTGACGCGTTCGTTCGTCGGTTGCGTTAAAACCGCGAAATTCGCTCAAGAGGTCGATTCTAATCCGTTTTTCGATCCGATTTCGACTGTAGCTACTAAAATTTCATTACGGAGCTAAATATAGCATAACATGTAAGTTCTGAAGGTGACAAGCGCCTCCGTCGCTTCCGTTTCGTTGCCGATGCGTTTCCTGCTATCGCGTTTTTAGTCCACGTTTGCATTTGTGTCGTACGGAAGCCAAATAAATTCACAAAATTAATTTCATAAGCATAGAATTTTCGTGTAACATTCGTACTTGTCAGCGTTGTCAGTATTTTGTACGGAATCAGTTCGTTGTCGCTTAATATCCACCGGATCTTCCCGTAAACCACCATACGCGCACTGTACAGTCGAATAAACGTTCCTGGGCACTCCAAAGGCCTAATTAAGTTAATTTATGCTGTAAACACCATTTATTATCGCGTTAATCACCTATTAATCACGTAATTAAAAGCCGTAAATCACCGGTTGTCACATTCTCCCCCTGTTACAGAATTTTCGTCCTCGAAAATTAGAGCCTAGGCCTCAAGTGTTGTGCCCACCATTCACATGATCTAGTCTAGTAGTAAACCCTCCTTAGGCTAACCATACCATGTATAAATGAATGTCTGTAAATGTCTGTAAATGTCTGTAATAATTGTAACATGTATTTTACCCCAGCCTCTAAGGCTGAACCTCCCCAGCCTCTAAGGCTAACTTCCCCTAGTCATAAAAATCAATCACTTTTCGATAATATGCATTTGTTTTGTAAAAACCGGTCTGTTTAGTATAAACCTTTCGTAAATCATTTGAGTTCCTCGAAATCCATTCGTGATATGATTTAGAAATATGAGTTTTCATTTATTCGAAAACTTTGTATGTTTCTGAAAACGTGCTTTGTCTAAAATATGCAATCTTTGTTTATCGATAACCTTGTATGTTTCTGAAAAACGTGCATGTCTTTCCACCCCGAAAACATTTATAAAAATGTAAAACTGTAAAAGGTGGGGTTATGAACTCACCTGAATATTCCTGTGCAAAGCTAGCTATATACGACTTCGTGATGTCGTTTCCAAGACGAGGCTCGCTAGCGTGCATTCTACAATATTCCTAATACGGAATATCTTATAAGTTTCTAAATAATTGCAGTAATTAAACTACGTGTCACCGAGCTCTACCGAATCGTTGACCGAACGATTCGACGGTAAGTTAATAACTTAATAGTAACGATTAAGTTATACTTGTTTAGTTTGCCTATACATTTGTAGTAATTTAATAAGTGTTGAAAGGCCTCGATTCTCGAGATATGTAACAATGAATAAATATTTATCAAAAAAAAATATATGTAAATATTTATCGTTAAGATCGCTTGTCGTCCCGAGAAGTTGTTTGCGTATATAAGAACATTCGTATGAAAATAATGTAAGAAACTCGTATCATACATTTTATGTCCTGTATATATTTGCTATCATATACGTATATGTCGTTTCGGCATTTGAAATAAATGTAAAAAGTTTTATTTATTTGGTAAAGGAATCGTCGAGTTGTTATGTTGAAGATAAATATATAAACCATATTTATTTTTATAAAGATTCCAAGTTTAATATCCGAAATAAATATATAGATTATGTTTATTTATAAAAGGATTTGTTTGAAATAAATATATAAACTATGTTTATTTAGAAAAGAATCCGAATTGTTCGTTGTTTGGAAATAAATATAAGTAAATATATTTATTTTATAAACCCATCAAGTTTTGTTATTTCGTAAAGGGGTTTGCCGAAAGGTTAAACACATGCTTTGTAAGTTATGTAATGTCGTCGAAAGTAAGTATACATATTTGTATTGGTTTTCATAGAAGGTTGTTTGGATCCGATAGTTTCGTTTTATAGTAAAACGCGTCTTAGTTTTACGTATTTTCTCGAAAAACGGGCAGAGTTTCCTCTATTTTTGGACGCCTCGACAACACAAGTTGTCGTTACTTTTATAAAAATTCAATCAATAATTAATATATAAAAATAAATATATAAGGTTTCGTTGAATATGTAAAGATATAAACTTCATTTTTAATCGATCGGTTCGAGCTCGTTTCACTAAAATAACGAAAACTATATAAGTAACGAACTAAATCGTGCCGTAAAATCTTTACCCATCTTCGTGTCGTTTTCGTTGACTGAGTTGACTGCGTTGACCAGTAGTTGACTGAGTTTGACCAGCTTTGACCACGTTTGACCAGCTTTGACCACGGTTGACCCATGTTGACCAGGGTTGACCGGACCTGAAACTGAACCGAGGCACTAAAAATGACCCAAAACTGCCTCTTGACCCGTGTTTGACCTGTTGACCGTGTTGACTCGAGCCCGAGAACGTCCCGAACTTAAATTTTCACCCGAGACAAAAGTGTTTCGTATGGACTCTACGGGTCACTAGGAGCCCAAAAATATAATTTTCGTCGAAAACGGACGGCTGGAACCTCGCCAAAACCATGTCAGAAGTCGGAATTTCGCCGGAGAATAAAATTTCTTAAAACTTTGCAGAACTTCTCCTAGTGTCCCGATCTATGCATGCACGGAAGAAAAAATTCAAAACGAACTCGCCGGAATTTGACCGGAATGTCGCCGGAGTTGCCATAGAGCTCAAACCGCTAAGAATTAGCTAAAACTAACATCACCACGCGATCCGGAACATCGGATATAGTCGAAAAAGTGTACTCTTGGCCGGAAAACGGCCGCGCGGAAAAGTCGTCGGAAAAACTGTCGGTCGCCGGCACTCCGTCGGAAATGTCGCCGGTCGCCGGAAGTCGGTCGGAATTCTCGCCGGACTTGTTTCTAGAGAGAGAGAGTAGAGAGAGTTTGGGAGGTTAGAGAGAGAGTGAATGAGTGGAAATGAGGGATTTTAGGAATAAATTTCTATTTATATGTAGAGTTTTGTGGGCTTGGGCCCAAGGCCCACAAGCTTGTTTCTAGCATTTTGAACCACCCGATCTCGTTTCTAAAGCCCGTTTTGCACCCGAACGTCGTGTAATGTCGTACAATGTCATTTTAGGATCAAGGATATGTAAAATAGCGTCGGAAGTTGACGGTTGACGCGTTCGTTCGTCGGTTGCGTTAAAACCGCGAAATTCGCTTAAGAGGTCGATTCTAATCCGTTTTTCGATCCGATTTCGACTGTAGCTACTAAAATTTCATTACGGAGCTAAATATAGCATAACATGTAAGTTCTGAAGGTGACAAGCGCCTCCGTCGCTTCCGTTTCGTTGCCGACGCGTTTCCTGCTATCGCGTTTTTAGTCCACGTTTGCATTTGTGTCGTACGGAAGCCACATAAATTCACAAAATTAATTTCATAAGCATAGAATTTTCATGTAACATTCGTACTTGTCAGCGTTGTCAGTATTTTGTACGGAATCAGTTCGTTGTCGCTTAATATCCACCGGATCTTCCTGTAAACCACCATACGCGCACTGTACAGTCGAATAAACGTTCCTGGGCACTCCAAAGGCCTAATTAAGTTAATTTGTGCTGTAAACACCATTTATTATCACGTTAATAACCTATTAATCACGTAATTAAAAGCCGTAAATCACCGGTTGTCACAATTGAAGTCAAAGTCAAAGTCAAGATTGAAGTCAAAGGAAGAAAAGATTGCTAATTGCGATCTGTCACTCCATGCTCAACTCCTGTTTTGACTTCTTTGACTTGTAGATAATCTATTTATTTTATTGCATTAGTTGTATTATGTGGAGTACTTGCTAATAATCGAGGTTTGATCGCTATTTATCGCATGTTTTATCGCTTTATCGCATATCGCATCGCAATCGCATTCGCATCCCGAATTATGCGTTCTTGATTTTGTTTTGCGTGTGTGTGCTATTTATGTGTTACTTGTGCATGTTTATTTATGTGTATGTTTGTGGTAATTAATCGAAACGCAATCGCAACTTTATCGCAATCGAATCGCAAACGCTAAACGCCAGTTAATTATGATGATTGTATGTTAGATATAGTATTTATGTGTTTATTATTAATCTATCACGTCGCTTAATCGAAACTCACATCGCAAAACCCAACGCACGAAACGAAACGCCAAGACTCAAATCATCGGAGCCACTCGATCGAGTGACTGCTCGATCGGATGGCCATCCGATCGGTGACCCACTTGACCCCTTGCACTTTCCTTTTTGGGAAACCCTATAAATACCTACCTGTCACATCATTTGTGATGTGACAGCTCTCACTCGACCCAGTCGCACTCAAGCTCTCTTTGTCTCGATTTCTCGCGATTCTTGTAAGTTTTCGACCTAAATCTTGTACTTTTATGATCTGCATTGTCACACCCCCAAAATCCACTCGCGGAGTATCACCGCTTGGAGGCGTGACTGACCAGGATCAAGCCACCAATCATATTGAACAAGCATGTAAGTAAACATAATTCATCCAAACAATATGAGAGGTGTTCAAAAACCAGCGCATAGTTAAGTGTTTAGCGGAAGCATAATTGTAAAACCCATTGTAAGTATAAAATACGAAATAAGGTAATGTTTATAGCATGGCAAACACTGCCATATCCCACAACGACCGTTCCTCCCTGTGCAAGCTCCATAAGTACCTATCGACCTGCAAGGCATGTAGCAACGAATCAACAACAAAGTTGAGCGAGTTCACAGTTGGTTGTTTAGTTAACGTATTCCTTTTGTAAATCGTATGTCGTTTTGTAAACCATGTATCATGTTAATTCGTATTGCGGTTATCCTGACATGTTTGCGATGATTAGTGGGGGCTTCCCATGTGTTACTAGACCACGCGTATCGACTGCTACGAAAATGTAAGAGGTGCCCTAAGTCAATGTCTATCAGCATTGACCCTTTGCCCATAGTCCATTAGTACACGCCTGTCCGACTGGCACGGTGTGAGGTTTGTTAAACCTAATAGCGCTATTAACTAATGACCCGCTCGCCATAGGCCTCGGCGATTAAGTCGATAAATGAGGGACTTCATTTGATAGAGTTGATGGTCTTATAGTCGTGTACGTAGGTTTTACGTACGTGCCCTTCAATCCGAGGACAGTAGTCAGTATAAGTGTACGTAGGTTTTACGTACGTGCCCTTCAATCCGAGGACAGTAGTAAGTAGTTTAATAGTAATGGTTGTACGAGTAGTTATTCAATCCCATTCCTAACACACCGGGAATCCCATGCCTTGGCTAGTGTGAACTCACCTTGGTTTGCTCGGCAGATACACAGAAAGGTCAAGTCTAGCTGCTAGTGGTCAACCACGTCCTAACATGGTTACCATACAAGTCAGGTTTTGGTTTCGAATAGTGCGCATAAGTATCACATAAGCTAGCAGATAAGGAACACACACAGATCATGGCAACTCACATCATCACGTTTAACAATTATAACGTATTCAACTTGTGCGATTAAAACATTGGGCTCGCACAAGTCTAATGGCCTTGTGCGAGTCATCCGTTGGAGCCCAATAATACCCGGCCCAATATCAAGAAACCCAACAAAACTATAAGCATAAACACGGCCCAATCAAATAAACCTAAGCCTTATGCGATCCGGACAGCTTGTACGATCCGGTCGACTTGTGCGATCCGATTGGGTTGTGCGATCGGAACTAGCCCAGCCCAACATGTATATTCGGCCCAACAGTTAAACAAACATAACAACTTGTGCGATCCAACAGTCTTGTGCGACTGGGGACCTCTTGTGCGATCAGGTCATCTTGTGCGACCAGATCAGCTTGTGCGACTGGACTTCTTGTGCGAATGGACCTCTTATGCGACCAAGAGGTCTTGTGCGAATGGTTAACTAATTCTCGTGATTCATGCAATCAGTTACATCTATTCAATTAGTTTCCAAATTCACAATTTATCAATAAATGCTAACAACTTCCAAACCAAACAGAAATCGATCAACCAAGGTTTTTAATATCAATTTCTTATGAACCCTAGACATGATCAAACACAATATCGACTGGACGATTTGTGTTCTTGACTACGAGCATGCAATCTAATCATAACAATACCACGAAATCATTCGCACATAAACACCTTACAGCCGATTAATCATCTATTCGGTTCTAAATTAACGGTAATATCATAAAATCATCAAATCTTATATTAATCATAGTCGACATACATGTGAGCCGATTTTTAAGAACATCAAGATTAATAGTTTACATCATCATCAATCATATATCAATACACAACCATCGATCAATATAAAATCAAATAACAACAAAACACTAAACACTAACCAAATCATTCAGATCCAAACACATATATGACCGATCACATATCAATACATCATCACCCGAATAAAACACATAACATGAAACACTAACCGATTAGAGATGGATGAGGGTGATCCGAACAAGGAAAGATCTTCGATGGAGAGGATGTTTGGCTGCCGTTGGGTTCGTGAGGGAGAGAGAGAGAGAGCACTAGGGTTTGAGTGATGTTGTGTGTTTAGCAAACAAATGAGAAGTATACCCCTTTCTCCCAATGCTATGCGTGTATAAGAAGAAGTGGGCCGAACCCCCTTAATGGGTTGCCCATTCGGTTCAAGTTCAAGAGAAGTGGGCCGAGAGTAGTAAAGCCCAAAGGCTTGTGCGTTCGAGCTGCTATTGTGCGATTGATTTACTTCGTGTGGTTATACATACATATACATACAAGCACAACACATTTTCACATAACATTCACTTATAACATTCATTAAACCAACATGTCAACTAGTCACATAACATTCAAGCATGTTACATCAAGATACAATGAAGGGTTCTAAATTACGAGTTGTCACATACACACACTTCTTCATCATTCTCTCTTTTGAATCTCAACTTTTAACCGTGAAATCAGTGGATTTAAGGTGTTCTAGGGTGATGTTATCATGGAGTTCTTATGAACTTCATGTTTTGGCTTCAATCCACCAAGAACAACATAGATCTGGTCGATTTCCACATGAATAAACAAAGATCTTGCATAGATCTAAACATATTCAAGGTGAAAAGGATTGAAAGGTGGTTTTCTAACTTTCTTTCAACTTTTTTACACTCAATGCTCTCAAAACCGATAGAATCGGAGCTAGCGGCTCCTGCACCCGCGATCCATGCTAGAGCTTGCTTCGCGTGTGGTGATCCCAACCACTTCGCGAATATGTGCCTGAATCGAGTGGTGAAGCAAGAGCCACAACAGCAGCAGCCCCAGCAACAACAACAGCAGCAAGCAGCTCGTGCCCGAACCTTCAACATCAATGTGCGCCAGGCTCAGGCTGACAACAATGTGGTTAATGATACGTTCCTTGTGAATGGTATATATGCTTCGTGTTTGTTTGATACTGGAGCTGATAACTGTTTTGTGTCGTTCGAATTCGAAAAGCTCCTTAATCGTAAGCGCCCCCATCTCCCCTCGTCATTCGATGTTGAAGTTGCCACCGGAAGAACCGTCACTGTCAATTCTGTTCTTCGTGATTGTACTCTTGAACTCAACAATCACGTTTTCCCTATCGACCTTATTCCGATGCAGCTCGGTAGTTTTGACGTCATAGTAGGCATGGACTTTCTTCGTGAAAATCATGTTGAAGTTGTTTGATTTGATAAGATGATTCGCTTCTCGCTCGCTAATGGTGATCAATTGTGTGTTTACGGTGAAGTCGCGTCGAAGAAACTCCAACTCATGTCATGTGTTCAAGCTAGCAAGTATCTTCGCAAGGAATACAAAGCTTTCTTGGCTAACATTGTAGTAGCGGAGGAGGAAAAGAAAGGGAAGACGTTGGTGAAGGATGTTCCTGTTGTTTGTGAATTTACTCATGTATTTCCCGATGAACTTCCAGGTTTACCGCCAAGTCGTGATATCGACTTTCGCATTGACCTCATTCCTAGAGCCAATCCTGTTGCTAGAGCTCCTTATCGACTCGCCCCGTCCGAAATGCGCGAACTCTCGAGTCAGCTCCAGGAATTGCTTGAAAAAGGCTTCATTCGCCCTAGCACCTCTCCATGGGGCGCACCAGTCCTTTTCGTCAAAAAGAAGGATGGGTCGTTCCGGATGTGCATCGAGTACAGGGAATTGAATAAGCTGACAATCAAGAATCGTTATCCCCTGCCTTGAATCGATGATTTGTTTGATCAGCTACAAGGTGCATCGTGTTTTTCGAAGATTGATCTATGCTCAGGCTATCACCAATTACGCATTCAAGAGGAGGATATACCCAAAACCGCTTTTCGCACTTGATACGACCACTATGAGTTCATTGTTATGCCTTTCGGTTTGACTAACGCACTCGCGGTTTTCATGGATCTGATGAATCGCGTGTGTAAACATTTTCTTGACCGCTTCGTCATCGTGTTCATCGATGATATCCTGATCTATTCCAAGACGAAAACCGAACACACGCAACATCTACGTTTGGTTCTCGAGCTACTCCAGGGGAATCGACTCTATGCCAAGTTCTCCAAGTGCGAATTTTGGCTAAAGGAGGTTCAATTCCTCGGTCATATTGTCAATAGTCAAGGTATTCATGTCGACCCCGCGAAGATCGAAGCTGTTAAGAGTTGGGTTACACCTAAGAACCCGTCTGAAGTCCATTCTTTTCTTGGACTAGGAGCCGCGGGACAGAAAATCCCGTGGTATTTATTTAATTTAGTTGACAGCGGAAGATTTTAGTAGGATCTTTTTAAAACAGAAAATGCCTGATTATTTTATTTCACAATTTAGGATAAAACCCTGATAGTTTACAATAATGTGATTTCACTGGGAAATCTTTATTTTACAAAACATGTTTCTTTATTTATATTGAGCCACTTCCTTAAGCTTGTAGTGCTTCGTGGCACTTTTCCTGGATCACAACAGATCACCTGAAACATGTTTGAAAAAGGTTTTGTCAGCAGGAAATACTGGTGAATCATTCTTTTTACTAAAAACGACGTATTTGTTATAATTTTACAGTATTAAGAGCGATTACAATGTTTCTATATCAACCATTTACCCACGGTATTTATCACTCGACCACCTATTGGCTATCTCGTTGTCCAATGGTGTCTGTGATTATGGTCATTGTGACAACCCTCACCAAACCAGGTATCCGTACGAATTAATTAATATTTAATTACTGCTTAATTACTGTGCTTGCTTACAGTTGTGATTAAACTGCTACTTGAATTCTGATACATACACATGCTTGCATCATACTTTATTAACTGTCACTCTATTAATTACATACAGAACTTTAGTGACAAACTTGATGCACAAAAGCACAGTAGCACAATGAACGGATAACCCAGTAAACGTGCTGACATAGCCAGCACCAGGCAGACACTGCCTCTAAGGCCTGTTTGAGCCGGGAATAGTTTACTACACTAGTAGGAAGTGTAGGGAGGCGAGGATTGTAGAACTGCGTCACTAGGTGTTAATTATAGTGACCGGATGTGCCTAAAACGTACTTTGAGTATAAAATTCTGCACTTTAACACGAAAATTCAGCTTTCAAGCTAACTAGTAAAGTGCCAAAACATGAGAAAAATATTACTAGACACTTTCCAAAGTGTCGGGAATAAATTGTGTCACTAAAAGAAATAATAACGACACTTTAAATACTTATCTAGCACTTTAACGGAGTAATATCCAACCACATAACCGGACTTTACCCGGAACATAAAAAAAAATATTGAACATGACATAGTTGTTATTTTTCTGAGCCAGTTAGGGTCCCCGAATACCCTAACACCCGTTATAAACTGCAACACACTAGTAACTAATTTTAAATCTCTAAATAAACTAACTAAATACTTAGCTATTAGTCAAATTCCAACTAATTACCCCAACCCCCAACCGTTCGTTTTCCCCATGTGTGACACACCACAAGTTTTTTTTTTTTTTAATAGTTTATTTGCCATGTCCATTATCTAGGAGACATATGATCCTATGGTTAAAACCACTAACTAGTTCTATAAATAAACCTTTAAGTTAAGAATTCCATTTCACAACACTTAGCAAAACAATTACTCTCCCTCTCCTTCTCTTGATACTCGGCCGAAACCATAGCCCCACCCACCATTATTTTCAAATTTAGATCAAGGCATTTTATTAACTTACAAAGGTGAAGGATCACATATAAGGAGGCTCGGTGCTTACAGATTGCCAAGAACCTCACCACAACGTTATTAACCACCAGTTTTTCGTCTAGTTTCTTCCCTAGCCTCGAGCTAGTAGTAAGTGACTCTAAATACCCTATTGTTCATATCTAAAGTGGTTAATAAGAAATTTAACGGGTAAAAAATTTTGAACACTAGAGCTCAAAACTAAAAGTCTACTAAAAATAATAAACATGGTGGTTAATGAATGAATATTAGTGTAAAACTTTTGAAACTAGTTTTGTTATGATTATTTTATGTTGGTTGATGCTAGTAGTAGTTCGGATAGTCATCTAACCCGGCTAAGTAATGTTCATGAAACATGAACTAGTGTATGTTTAAGTATGAAAGTGATTTTTCTTATAAAATGGAGTTTAAAACTAGTAGATCTAAAGATCTACTAGTGGTATTTTCGAAGAACCAAGCGTAAGACGAAACCATGTTTTAAAACCGGATCTTTCCTAAACAAAGATGTTTTTGTGAACAAACTAGTGCGTAGAAGCTTGTGTAACAAAAGGATTTAACAAAGAATTATTTTTGTAATATTGGACTAGAAGTTGTACAAATGCATTTTCTTTAAAAATAAGATTTTTAAGGAACCGATTTCATTTACAAAGATTTTTAATCATGCTCTGACACGTAATGACGTCAATTGGCAGTAAGAGTGGGTATTTTTCTCTTTGTCTTGAAATTCGTAGTGGCGCTTGTCAGGCCTCATTAATGAGGATATGACCCTGGTTCCTGTAGCGCCGTTCGGATGTGACATAATTCTGACAATTAATGATGAGCAAGGTTCCCGTTTTCACAGGTTGAGTTTTTGTATATATATGTATTGGGATGCCTTTTTATCATTAATTTGGAGAAGATGAAGGGAAAAAGTACCGTTCGTTCCCGGCGTCTTTCAGATATCTTAAGGATTCGAGAAGCTGCTGAAGCTCTTTTGTTACTTGCTAACTCTCCACCCTTGATGGCTACCGGAGAGGAATCTATCCTTGTTGATCCTTCTATGGTGGCTTGTTCTGATGATAAGGTTCTTCAGCAAGGGGAGGTTGTTGCTAACAGTGATGTTGTGCTGGATGCAGATGGTCTCATTGCTCGTTTTTCGATGATTCGGAGGGAAGATTGCCGGTTGGTATACCATCGTCGGAAAAAACCTCCGGGGGAAGCAGATGTTGAAGACGAACCTGTTGTTGGTTAGGTTTGGGGGTTGTTTCATCTCTTCTTTTGTTTATACTAGTCTGTTAGCATAAACTCTTTTTTGAAGATCACGGCTGTGATCGTTGTTAATAGCTGTCGTTTGATCGTCCTGCCATTTTGTAGAAACAAGGTTTTTTGCTTTTGTGAACATTTTAGTTTCTGGAACTAAAATTTTGAAGATCATTGTCATGATCTTTGTTTATGAAGTGTTTTGTTACACTTAATGATATGTACATTGATAATGTTTTTACTTCTTACGTGTTTGGATTACAATATGTTGCATGTTTTCAATTGCTTTTGGATAGGTAAGGCGAATGAGAGATGGTATTGTGCTCATTTTTGAACGTTTGTCTAAAAGGCGTAACAGCTTGCCTTGTTTTTAGACTGTTCATGAGGTATACAATGTTTGACCATATTGTTTTCGCGCGAACCAAAGAAATTACATGCAATTTGTAATAAACAGTGAGATAAGTAAAAATGACGTTTGTATTGATAAGAGCGCAAGGCTTGTAATACAAATCATAATAAAGAAATACATTGCCTGTATGTTCTTTCCGTTTTTGAAGATTTAGTTCATATGTAACACCTGCGCAACTGTTGTGCGTTCCAGGTGCGGGGGACTGGGGTCCCATCGATCCTTTTTAGGGTATATGCTCCCTTGCCTAGGACCTCGTTAATGACGTATGGTCCTTCCCATCTTGGCGCTAATTTTCCCGGCTTTTCAGCGTTTGACGCCTCATTGTCGCGCAAGACGAAATCGCCAGGGACAAATGTGCAAACACGGACGCGCGCATTGTAATACTTCTCGAGCTTGGATTTGTACCTTGCTTCTGCTATCGCGACGTTCTCGCGCCTTTCTTCCAAAAGATCCAAATCCATTCTTCGCTCTTGTTCGTTGTTCTGAGTTTCTATGGCTATCATGCGCGGTGATGGTAAACCTATCTCAGCTGGAATGACGGCCTCAGATCCATAGACTAGACTGAACGGAGTCTCGCCAGTGCTAGTCTTTGGCATTGTGCGATGCGCCCAGAGGATGCTGGGAAGTTCGTCAACCCACCCTCTGCGCGCTGTCCCGAGTCGCGCTTTTATGCCGTCAACGATCTGTTTGTTTACACTTTCTACCTGTCCGTTTGCCTGGGGATGCGCAACGGACGCAAAGTTATGCTCGATCTTCATTTCTTTGAACCACTTTTGAAGATCGTCTGCTGCGAAATTTGTACCATTGTCGGAAATAATGCGCAATGGTAATCCAAATCTGCAAATAATATGTTCCCATATAAATTTGCGGATTACCATTGCTGTTGTTGAGGCCAGGGCTTTAGCTTCCACCCATTTTGTGAAGTAATCTACCGCGACGATGATGAACTTTACTGCACCTGGCGCGTCAGGAAATGGCCCGACAAGGTCGATGCCCCACTGTTGAAATGGCCAGGCGGAGGTAACGGGAATTAGCGGGTTTTTAGGTCGGAGTATCTTTGGTGCGTGGCGTTGACATGCCTCGCATCTTCTTAATAGATCGACTGCATCCATGTGCATTCCTGGCCAATAGTATCCGGCGCTCATTATTTTTGCCACGACCATGCGCGGTCCCGCGTGTATCCCGCATAATCCCTCGTGGATTTCTCTGATAAGGTATTGCGCGTCTGTTTTATCTACACAACGTAGTAATGGGCCCATGAATGATTTTCGGTAAAGGACGCCATCCGCCATTTCGTAATTTATTGCTTTGTGTTGTATTTTTCGAGCTTCTGCTTTTCCTTCCGGAAGTTTCCCGTGTTGAAGGTACAAGATAATTGGAGACATCCAGGATGGATCTCCCATTTCTATAATGCTTACTTGCTTGAGATGAATAGAAGGATTGGATAATACCTCTATGCGTACCTCCTTTGCTAGATGCTGAAAACTGGTAGCGGCTAACTTGCTTAGCGCGTCAGCGTGTTTGTTCTCGCTTCTGTTTATGTGATTAACTTTGAATGTTTGAAATTGGCTGATTAACATCCGCGCTTGTTCAAGGTACAACGCCATAGCTTCTTTTGCATCGTAATTGCCATTAACTTGCTCAGCTACCAGTTTTGAATCAACATTAGCTTCAAGATTTCTTGCCCCCATTTTTAACGCTAAGCGAAGACCTGTCAAGAAGGCTTCATACTCGGCTTCGTTATTCGTACTTTTGAAATCTAAGCGTATAGCATACGTGAGCTCGTGGTTGTCTGGGCTGATTAATCGGAGACCTGCTCCTGCTCCATCGTCATTGGAAGCACCATCTGTGTGTAAGGTCCAGACTCTGTCGTCGAAAACAGGTGTTGGGTTCTGGATTGCCTCACATTCTTGTACTTTATCGATAGGAACTTCAGTGGCAAAGTCTGCTAGAACTTGCCCTTTGATTGCGGGTCTTGGCTTGTAAAAAATGTTGTAGCCTCCCAGTTCAATTGCCCATTTGGCCAGTCGTCCCGCCACGTCGGGTTTGGATAAGATCTGGCCTAAGTGGTAATTGGTAAGAACTGTGATGACGTGACCCGAGAAATACCTGCGTAAGCGTCGGGATGCATGTACTAGTGCTAGGACTAGCTTTTCTATCATTGAGTACCGAGTTTCTGGGCCGGTGAGCATTTTGCTGATGTAATAGATTGGAGTTTGGATGTTCTCGCGTTCTACCATCAATACAGCACCAACTGCTACTTCCGCGGCAGATAGATATAAAATCAGTGGCTCTTTTTCTTTTGGTGCTGTCAGTGTTGGCAGCTGAATTAAACATTCTTTCATTTGTTTGAATGCGGTTTCCGCTTCTGAAGTCCACTGGAAGTCAGTTTTCTTTGCGCAGTTTCGTAGCGTACTGATGAATGGATAAGACTTTGCTGCGTGATTAGCCAAAAATCTGTTCAAAGCCGCTAGGCGTCCGGCGAGCCTTTGCATTTCTTTAACTGTTGCAGGTGACGGCATTAGCTGAATAGCCTGCACCTTTTCTGGATTTACTTTAAAACCATCTTTTGTGACGATGAATCCCAAAAATTTTCCTTCTTCCATGCCGAAGGAGCATTTAGTTGGGTTGAGCTTTAGGCTCACGCTGCGCAAGGAGTCGAATGTGCGCTGAATATTGTCAAGCATTATGCCTTCCTCATGGCTCATGATGACGAGGTCATCCATGTATACCTCGACAGTCTTGCCAATATCATCTTTGAAAATTGTGTCCATTAGGCGTTGATAAGTTGCGCCTGCGTTGCGCAGGCCGAACGGCATTTTGGTATAACAGAAAATGCCTTTATCTGTGCGGAACGCCGTTTTGTCTTCGTCTTCTTCTTTCATCTGAACCTGATGATAACCCTTGTAACAGTCAAGAAAACATTTCCATCTGAATGATGCTAGAGAGTCGACTTTCTTGTCTATCTCTGGAAGCGCGTAGCAATCTTTTGGGCATGCTTTATTCAGGTCTTTGAAGTCGACGCACATTCTCCACCCGCCGCTATGTTTTTGTACCATCACTGGGTTGGCTACCCATGTATGGTATTTTACTTCGCGTAAGATTCCCGCATTAAGTAACTCTGCTACTTGCTCGTCCATTGCTTTTGCTTTTTCTTCACTGAAACTGCGCCTCCCCTGAGCAACAGGTTCTACTGATGGTTTGATGTTTAGACAATGTTGTGCGATGTCGCGTGGAACTCCAGTCATGTCTGCTGGGCACCAGGCAAATATATCTTTGTTGTTAGACAATAATTCTTTCAGTTGTATGCGTGTTGCTGGTGAAATGGCTGGTCCTAGCAGAATGGTCTGCTCTGGGTACTCTTTGTTTAGAACCCATTTCTCTGGTTCGTTTGGTGCCGAAGGTTTGACTACCTTTGCTGGTGGTTCGTCGTCTACGAACATGACTTCTTTGCTTGAATAGAGTATTGCAACTCCAGTCTCTGTCGGAAATCCACAAGCAGCATGTGGAATGGAAGTGATCATGCTAAATTCCCTTTGTGACCTTCTCCCGAGCAAGACATCATGACGTGATGTTGCCGGCATGACCATGAAATTGACTGTAACTGTTCGTGAGTGCTCGCCATCAGATAAGGTCACCGGGAAAACAATTTGCCCTAATGGGAATACAGCTTCATTACAGAATCCGGTGAGGGGAAAATCGACCGGCTCTAGACGTGCTTTATCTTCTGGATCGAGTTGTTTAAAGCACTGTTCGTATATGATGTCCATCGAGCTTCCTGGATCTATGAACATATAGTCGGTTCGGTAATGACCGAAAATACCAGTAATAATCACTGGTCGTTCTTCCTGAGGGCCCCCAGGAACAACAAGGAACACGACTTGCTGTTCTCTCCAATGTTGATCATAATTTCGTTTATTTGGTCTTCGCGACGGACCTCCTTGAACCATGTGTATTTGTTTCTGATAATTATTATTTTGGCTGGATTGGATGTCCTCCCTGCGTGGTGTTGGTGGATCCAATATTGTGGTATTAATTTCTTTTCCAGATCTGATGTTTGATAATTCAGATCTGGCGATTTGAATAACGATTGTGTTTAAAGCAGCTTGGCATCTGCTAAACCAATGTTCTGGAGATTCTTCTAATTGTAAATTGTTTCCGACGTTTGGTCGAGGACCAAGTTGCCGGTGAGATGACGGATTTTCTGCCATGTGCAAAAACAGAAAACGGAATGAACTGAATCGAAACGAGGTAGAAACTAGAAAAACTGAGAAAACGGTGGGCGCCAATGAAGAAACACTAACTAAATGGTCGGAACCGAGATAGTTAGGGGGTTTGAATCCGCATAAAAGGTTAGCTCTCACTCGGTTGATTCAGTTGCAATCGAATTTCTTCTCCGATGGTTCTGCAAAAAAGAACACCGTTAGCCTCGTCAAGGGGAGAAGAGGGTTCTCTCCTTGACCCGACTCCGGCGTGAGAATAAGTATTGGTAATGGAGAAAGTAAGTATTTGAGAAGTGAGTGTGATCTGAGTTGTACCTGAACAGTTCTCCTATTTATAGCCTGGGGTTTGGGAGGGAAAATCTGTTATTGAAAAGATGACGGAAGATGCTAACGCCGTAGCGGTTATCTTTTCTTCCGTTAAGTTCTTTGATTCCTTCATTAAGTTGTCTCGATCCGATGTGAATGCACACGGATCGTGGTTTGATCTATGGCTGGGGGATTGCCACGTGGAAAGCGATTAAGTGGAGATTACTCTCCAATTGCATGCCTTTGTTGTGATTTCGGGGTTGCTTGTGGTGATGACACGTGTCCAGACGGTTACAACCGTCTGGGTGGTGCACGATTGTTTCTTCTTTCTAGAAGATTGCTGCTGTAATTTGGTGTGACACCTTGCTGTGTGGACACGGACGAGTAAATCCCAAGTCTGGGTAAAATAATATCCAAGTCTGAATATTTAGGCGGAGGTATTGAACAAAGGATTGGAATCCTTTGTAAATGGAAGAAGGCGCAAGGATTTATGTTTTCCTTTGGGCGCGCAACTATAGATTTGCTGACTGTTTTCTCCCCTTTGTAAGACCAGTGCGCGGCCGCGCAAGGTTAAAGGGTTAGAAAGGTTGGTTTGCGGTATGGTCTCAAATCTTCCTTTCAAGGTTTTTGGGACCTTACCCCTTCACACCACAAATTTTATTACAAAACTTCCAAGTGTCGGAGGTGGGATTTTCACAAGAAAAACTTGCTAAAATATATATTTAGAATATATATTTTCCATTATAGCACTTGTGTAAACTTTTTATGATTATTTTGTGAACTATATATTATTTTTAGGGTAAAAATAATATAACTGGAACATACTGTGTATTAACGGCTCCAAAATAATACGAACGCCTTCACAAATAAGTGTCTAAGTTACACAGGTATTATTTATACCACCCGAACCTTACAACGTAACTTACGTATTTTCAGAAAATACTCATAAGTGTGTATTTTGACAAGGATATTATTTTGGAAAATTATATGGAATAAAATATAATATTTTTGGGAAAAATATTTATATTTTGGAAGTAAAGTATTTTGGTCAAATGAAATAAAATATATTTTGTTAAGTGAGACTTAATAATATATTTCGAAGTTATACGAACGCACATGTATTAAAACCCCCCATCCTTGGGAAGGGATATATTTACAAAATGATTACGAAGTGTAATTACGAAATAGTTGCCTAACTATTTCCCAAAAACTTAAACCTTAAGCTAAGGCACGACCGTCCGTCTAATAGAAGTTAGTACGTGTAGGTCGTCAGCATGTTGATTGGGATTGACTATTTCATGACGCACTTTTGTGAGTTCATGTTTCCCCCTTTTTCTCTTAAGTGTTTTCAGTTTTTATAACTTCGGGGGTGAAATACATGTTACATTTATTACAAACGTTTTATACACGGTATGATTAGCTAAGGAACTTACTGCTAGATCACGTGAATGGATAGGCTATTATCGTAAGACCATTAATCCTTGTATAAGGACCGAGAGGCATGAGTGATAGATCTATCGGGTGTTGCGAGCCCCACACATGGGCCAGCGTGCGGCTGCATGTGGTGACTATGTCGTTCCGCCGGAAGGACCGGTATGAAATACGCGTTACAGGTTTGAGTGCTTCCTAGTCCATGTCACTTATTAATGTATTAGCTACACATTAATCGATCTCTTTTTCCTTATTTGCTACATACCAGGGACTTTTATACATACTTACAACATTTTCAAATGTTTGTACATACTCACTTACACATGAACTCGCTCAACTTTATGTTGACTTTTCAAACTACATGTATTTCAGGAAACTAACGGATCTGGCACGGTATGCACATATTTTCAAGCTGCGTTTGAATAAAGAAGTCATCCAGGGTTTAGAAGGTGTAACCTCTTCCTGGACGGGTTACATAACTCTAAACCTAGTATTGTTTAAAGTCTTTTGCTAAGTCTTTACAAACTCAATTAAATCAAGTTAAGGTTTGTAACTTATTTTGTGATTATTGAAAAATGGGATTTCTCTAACTTTATTAATGGATGAATATCTCATGTTTTTATCATATAGTATGGTTATGATTGTTGCTATGGTATTAAGAAGTCACACCAAATAAACCCACGCTTCCGCAAAGCCAGGGTGTGACAACTTGGTATCAGAGCCTCGATCATAGCGAACTAGGATTCTTTCTCGAGTCTAGAATATGATCATCAGGGCTCTCACGAAAAACGTTTTCAAACACTTTTACATTGCATACACTACACGTCCAGATCCAGGGAACAGACCTTTTTACAAACAAAAAGGCACAAATACACGTTCCCAAATTTAAATTTATAATTCAGTCTGAGAGGCTGGGAGATTAATCTAGTGGGACTAGGAGATTCAGAGGCTGGGAGATTAATCTAGTGGGACTAGGAGATTCAGTCTGAGAGGCTGGGAGATTAATCTAGTGGGACTAGGAGATTCAGTCTGAGAGGCTGGGAGATTAATCTAGTGGGACTAGGAGATTCAGAGGCTGGGAGATTAATCTAGTGGGACTAGGAGGTTCAGTCTGAGAGGCTGGGAGATTAATCTAGTGGGACTAGGAGATTCAGTCTGAGAGGCTGGGAGATTAATCTAGTGGGACTAGGAGATTCAGTCTGAGAGACCAGGAAGTTAGTCTGAGAGACTGAGAGTTCAATCTGAGAGATTGGGAGATTTTAGTCTGAGAGACTAGGGAGTTCAGTTTGAGAAACTAGGAGGATAGTCTGGGGAAGACTAGGATGATTACATGTGGTGAATGTTTGCATACACTAATTGTTAATAACTACTATGGGTATACGTACCATGACTATTATGAACCGGCACACACGTCGCACTACTTAGAAGGCGAGCTATCAGACATTGATAACCCTACAGCCGCCGCCACAGATAAGGAGACTGCATCTGCACCAGAAATATTTACGGCAGACACTGAGAGTGATCCTGATATGCCGACCAGGGACGAGGACGACTTGCAATAGTCCGCGCTACCAGATTCTGGTAATACTTTACCCACGCTAATGGCTTCTCTCACAAGAATCTTCTGTCACTATTGTTTCGGCCCATGACCACTTCATCACTGGTCATCCCGATGGTGAACCCACCATGGCTCCAATCCTCGATAATGCGCCTCCTGCGGACATCTCTACTGAAGGTTGGCTGCTCGATAAATAATATATGACTAAGTTGACATGCTTATCGAAGGTCCTCTTGTCGACGCCCATAACGATAGAAAATTAGACGAGGACACTGTTACAAACTTCACTTCTTAAGACCCCTGTTAACAAGCCATCCTCTGGTTCTAGCGCGCATTCAGACTCCTTTGAGTCTGTGGCATCTGCAGCCCTACAGACAGCCGGATTACAACTTTCTACTACTGACACAAGACGACGACGACATGGCTGCTGCACTATCACCTGCTTGAGGCACCACACCGTACACGACCCATTGCCTGCACCTGAGCTAGCTTCTGCACCTTTTGAGTCAGCCTAATGTTGCAACTGCTGGTCCTACACCCTTGCTTGATTGTGACCCTGATACTTTTGGTTTACTAGACATTGTACCCCTACTATCTAACCCAGTACCAGCACCTGACAATCTCCTTATTGGTCGAAACATTTGTTTTTGCATCCATAACCGCTGATGTTGATCCTTTTTCCCTATGGAGACCGAGGCCCTTTGCACTAGCATACTTATCGTTTCCTTTCCGGACTTGCCGTACCCCGGAAAGGTACTCCAGGTCAGTACTCCCGTAACGAATCCTTTTGCTACAGTAACATTTTCTACGACCTTACAGGCTGCACCGCCTACTACTCTCACCTCTACCTCGCGGGACGAGCCGATTTGATGGTTCCTATAATACGCTATGCAGATCTTAGACCCTTACCATTCCTCACGATATGGAGGCCACATAAAAAATGAGTGCTCCTGTAACACCAACTACAGTTTGAGGATATGAGTCGAAGAACGTTGGAGCTTGAGCTGACACCACAATTGGCAACTTCAAATATAAAACATTACAAAACCGAAAACATGATTTAAGTGTCTACATCACAAGACAGCATTTTGTCAGAAGAATTTTTGTAAGACACCACGTCCTCCACCCTGTCTATTGACAGCATACTTTACATCAAGGTTCCTTGTGCGCTCTCGACCGTTGCTATTACACCGTTCCTAGGATCCTGATACTCATTCCTTTACTATCGAGCGGCAGAGCAGATAATTACTTCGACGTATATACCAACTCGAGGAGGATTTCACGCATGTTAACAGTTCACTTTTCTTTCCTCCTCCACCTCAGTCACCAGTATAGATGGCTTCTGGATTATGCGGATCGCATTACATTTGGGTAAAGACACTAATGATAAGCCGGGATTACGGAGGCTTTTGAGGACCACATCTGATTACGCAATTTTGATGCACTAATATACTTGTTGGACAAGGGTAGGGTGACCCTATGTCCCTTCTGATGTGATACATTTTGTTAGACACAGTGATTGTGGCCGGAGGATAACGAAAGCCCAATCATCTTTAAACATGCGACAATACTTATGACTAATAACTAATGAAAAACTCAGTCGCTATGTTCCCACTAAGCACGCTGTTGATCAGCATATTTGTGCTATAACTATAATGCTACATGCTTACCTGCTACGTTCCTATTTACAAGTTGTGCAATAATTGTGATGATACGTGATTGAATGTTATAACGACTGTGTATATACATATATGCAATATACCTCTGAGGTCTTATTCGTTAAACAGAGACTTGTGTGCTCGTGTCCTTAACAAGAACTGACCTAACCAACCTTCTTCTAGGAAGATGTCGACTCAAGGGAACACCGATACCAACCACCCTCTGCCAACGACAGAGGCGGAATTTCAAGAACGCATCTTACAGGTCATCGCACAGTACGAGGCCCATCGCTCTGAGCGCAACGGAGGTACCTCAGGAAATAACCCACCCAACGGTAATGTTTGGTCCTTTAAGACACATTACAAACGCTTGGACATTTCCTCAAGTGCTTTGTTAATACCTTACGCGGATAATGTCGCTCGTATCGCAGGCTGCACCTACAAGCAGTTCTTAGGCTGCCAGCCCCTACATTTCGACGGCACTGGGGGGTGCCGTAGCCTTCGTGCGCTGGGTTGAGAAAACGGACACTGTTTTGCGTGCGAGAAAATGCACCCCAGAGGATCAGGTCACATACATTTCCGGACTGTTCCAAGATGGGGCTCTGTCATGGTGGAAACTCCAGGTTCAGACGATGGGCGAGGCTGCTGCGTATGCTTTATCATGGGACGAGCTGAAAGAGCTAATGCATAAAAAGTATTGTTCGAGAACAGAAAGCCAGAATGTGGAAACTGATTTCTGGAACTTGAAAATGGAAGGTCCAAAAATAGCTGAGTATGTGGAGAAGTTCCAAGTTCTGTCGCGTATCTTTCCTTACATGGTAGATCCAGAGTTTAAGAGGATTGAGCGTTTCATTTGGGGATTGGCACCCCAAATCATGAGCATGGTGACGACATCAAAGCCTGCAACGATCACTGAGGCCATCAATCTAAGTGTAGCCTTGACTGAAGAGGCAATCAGGATGAACAAATTTTCAACCTCTGAGGGGAAGAAGGAGACTCATGTAGAGTCATCTGGAGACAACAAGAGAAAGTTAGCAAATTCCAAACAAGGTACCCAGACGAGTAGCAACAACAAGGCCAAAAAGAGAAAAGAGTACATGGGTAAGCTACCTAAATGCGACAGATGCCGACGTCATCATACCGGGGGATGTAAAAACAGGAAGTGTGACAACTGTGGCAAAGTGGGACACAACAGGGAAACGTGTTGGCGTGAGACGAAGCGTGGAAAGAAAGGAAAGGGGAAAGATAAGGGATGTTATACCTGCGGGGATATGAGGCACTATAGGAAAGATTGCCCAAGGGAGATTAAGCAAAATCATGGGAAATATGTCTAACACCGGAGCCAGGGAAGCACGCCAGGAATCCAAGCATGGATATCGGTACGTCCCATACTACTCAATGTTATGTTATGCATCTGTATTGCCAAATACTGTTGCAAATTTTACGATTCGCACCTCTAGAGTTCGAGAGTATAATTGGTTTAAGCAGCGAGTAAGTGGATATTCTAGTATCCATTAGAACTAGCTTAGGGGAAGCTAGTGGAAGCCAACACAGTAACTGGAATCGGCAAGATAGAACCCGGGAAGCGTAAGATTACACTTGATCTACTGTCGGTGAATTTGGAGACTTCAGCAAGGTAGCTGGAGGGATTGGTTGACAAATGATCAATAGGAGATTGATGTTCGCACCATGATGACGAACGAAGAAGTGATCTTGACTCATGAAGCGGGATACGCCTCTGCAAATTACAAATCGCTTGAAGGCACAAGGGATGTTGTGTAAAGAATGTGTTGTTTTCTTGGCTCATGTCGGGGACAAGAGAGCCGAAAAACTAAAGCCCGAAGATACCCCCGTGATCAGAGGATATCCTGAAGTCTTCCTCGAAGACTTGCCGGAATCGTCTCCTCAACGATTAGTCAAATCTCGCATCGATTCAATTTCAGGCACCACACCTGTAGTCGATGCACCGTAGCGACTTACATTTTCGGAGATGCAAGGATTGACAGTGTAGTTTCAGTAGTAAATAGAGAAGGAAGATAACAGACCAAAATTCCCTTTTGGGTAACCTCAGTTCCGCTCATCAAGAAAAAGGACGATGACTTTCAAATGATCGGAAGTCGGACGAGCTAGCCAACCAGGGTCGGTGGCTCTTGCTAAGGATTGACGGATTACTTATTTGACTAACTGTAAGGGTCCGACTACCATTACACGACGGATCGACGATTGAGTGTCATTGGCGGTAAATTTAGTAAGAAGGTATACCGAGGAAAAATTGTGGGACAACGACTTGTTCTTAGACGTGCACAAAAATAGTGTTTCTTACACAATGCACAAACCAGTCTACATGGGATACGAAATCTGAAGGATTTAGAAAACATATATTTAGGACCTTTGAGAACCCAGGTCCAAACCCGTATGGGTTTTTATTTAGGAACCATATCTGTCAACTCAATCAACCATCTTTAACCTGGCACATATGCCAGTTCCATTGACCAAACAGAGAGTGCTTGGATTTCCTTTACTTCTGGTGAGTAGATGTTTGCATCTCTACTCCCCTTAATGGTAGTTGTATCACAATAATTTTCTCTCTGAGAGCGAACACACATTTGCTTCGAGATCTGGTCATTTCTTCACTTTAGCAAATACTCGTTGTTCCTTTTCTTGGAAACTTACCTGACATACATGCATCATTTGCTACGCATGTGATTTCGTTTTGAACAAACACTTCATTGGAATTTACATATTATTTTGCTAAACCTGATTACTGATGCCTGATTCGAGTAACCTACATTATTGTTATTGTTGGCTCTTTTGTTACCAAGCCAACACACCTTCTTGAAACCGCTTTCTTTTAAGTTACATTCATGGTTTATTTTGCTACCATGCCGAGAATTCCTTGTTGATACATACATTGTCGGGTTACGTTGAAACCAAGTTCAATTGCTTGAACTTATCCAGTTCATAGGTTAAACTTGAAACGCTATATGATGTATTGGGAGCATCATATTCAACTATTTTTGCAGAGATTCTTTCATTTCGAATCGTAGTAGATTTGGTTGGTGTACGACTCCACTAAAACGTTTGATTTGCTTCGATACCTTGCGGTGATTATTTTCACAAAATTGAAGCTTGCGCTAATCTGGTTACTCACTTCGCACACGGAGTTAATCCCCTATTTAGTTGTTAACAATCCATTTTGAATCTTCACAATCAAAGCGGTCTCAACACAATTGTGTGTTAAGGCAATGGTACATATATTCATTTCATAAGTACCATGTACCTCCTAACGATTCTTTCGTTGTCAACCAAATGCCTTGCGATACTTGTTATTTTTCATCTTCGATTGGAAACAGTGGTTCTTTGATGTTCCTTATTTAATTGGAAACTCTATAACATGGTATAAATCAAATCTTCAGAATGTCTCAGTACACTTTCATTTGATTTCAAACGCGGTGAACTTGTTCAGTCACCACTATTATTGGGTAATGCCATTGCGACACCTTGTGGTGTCATCATAAACTTGTAGCTTGTGCTAATCATGGTAACTGTTTTACAGGAGACCACACATACTTTTGTTTGATTTATCATTTAAACAGTTCTGATGCAACTACGAATCAAGACAATGATACACCAGATTCGCTTGTATTCCATTCGGTGTATCTTCACCATTCAAAAATGTCAACACACTAAACCTTGCCAGACAGTTATTCAGGAGTTGACAGATCATTTTACTATTACGTTGAGTTGCTACTTTTGAATTCATATTGCGGGTGCTATAGTTTGTGAAAACTCGTTTGCATATTGCAACCAATCGTTTAAAAATCTTATTAGCCAAAACTCCACTTTTGTGGAACCCCAGCTAGCTGGATTACGCTAGATTATACGTCAAATGCGTCTTGTACCTTTGACACCCAAATGCTAGCAGCACACACCTTTCAACCCTAGGATTCGGGTTGTTATATATTCTTGGACTCACATAATGTGAGTGATGTTTGTTTCGATTTGATGATTATCTACTTCGATATTATTCATATACATACGTGTGTGACTTAACCATAAGGAGTAAGGTAGTACAAATTTCGAGGACGAAATTTCTTTAACGGGGGGAGAATGTGACAACCCTCACCAAACCAGGTATCCGTACGTATTAATTAATATTTAATTACTGATTAATTACTGTGCTTGCTTACAGTTGTGATTAAACTGCTACTTGAATTCTGATAAATACACATGCTTGCATCATACTTTATTAACTGTCACTCTATTAATTACATACAGAACTTTAGTGACAAACTTGATGCACAAAAGCACAGTAGCACAATGAACGGATAACCCAGTAAACGTGCTGACATAGCCAGCACCAGGCAGACACTGCCTCTAAGGCCTGTATGAGCCGGGAATAGTTTACTACACTAGTAGGAAGTGTAGGGAGGCGAGGATTGTAGAACTGCGTCACTAGGTGTTAATTATAGTGACCGGATGTGCCTAAAACGTACTTTGAGTATAAAATTCTGCACTTTAACACGAAAATTCAGCTTTCAAGCTAATTAGTAAAGTGCCAAAACATGAGAAAAATATTACTAGACACTTTCCAAAGTGTCGGGAATAAATTGTGTCACTAAAAGAAATAATAACGACACTTTAAATACTTATCTAGCACTTTAACGGAGTAATATCCAACCACATAACCGGACTTTACCCGGAACATAAAAAAAAATATTGAACATGACATAGTTGTTATTTTTCTGAGCCAGTTAGGGTCCCCGAATACCCTAACACCCGTTATAAACTGCAACACACTAGTAACTAATTTTAAATCTCTAAATAAACTAACTAAATACTTAGCTATTAGTCAAATTCCAACTAATTACCCCAACCCCCAACCGTTCGTTTTCCCCATGTGTGACACACCACAGGTTTTTTTTTTTTTTTTGAATAGTTTATTTGCCATGTCCATTATCTAGGAGACATATGATCCTATGGTTAAAACCACTAACTAGTTCTATAAATAAACCTTTAAGTTAAGAATTCCATTTCACAACACTTAGCAAAACAATTACTCTCCCTCTCCTTCTCTTGATACTCGGCGGAAACCATAGCCCCACCCACCATTATTTTCAAATTCAGATCAAGGCATTTTATTAACATACAAAGGTGAAGGATCACGTATAAGGAGGCTCGGTGCTTACGGATTGCCAAGAACCTCACCACAACGTTATTAACCACCAGTTTTTCGTCTAGTTTCTTCCCTAGCCTCGAGCTAGTAGTAAGTGACTCTAAATACCCTATTGTTCATATCTAAAGTGGTTAATAAGAAATTTAATGGGTAAAAAATTTTGAACACTAGAGCTCAAAACTAAAAGTCTACTAAAAATAATAAACATGGTGGTTAATGAATGAATATTAGTGTAAAACTTTTGAAACTAGTTTTGTTATGATTATTTTATGTTGGTTGATGCTAGTAGTAGTTCGGATAGTCATCTAACCCGGCTAAGTCATGTTCATGAAACATGAACTAGTGTATGTTTAAGTATGAAAGTGATTTTTCTTATAAAATGGAGTTTAAAACTAGTAGATCTAAAGATCTACTAGTGGTATTTTCGAAGAACCAAGCGTAAGACGAAACCATGTTTTAAAACCGGATCTTTCCTAAACAACGATGTTTTTGTGAACAAACAAGTGCGTAGAAGCTTGTGTAACAAAAGGATTTAACAAAGAATTATTTTTGTAATATTGGACTAGAAGTTGTACAAATGCATTTTCTTTAAAAATAAGATTTTTAAGGAACCGATTTCATTTACAAAGACAGAAAGATCTACTAAGAATTTCGGAAGATTACTACACACTTTTACATAACCCACAAATTCATGTGTTTGTGGTCTATGTATATTTTTGACTAGTTTGATGTTGAAATATTGTTTGTTGATGTTAAAAAAATTGTTGATTGGGTTTTGAAAAGAAAATGATTCGCTTGAAAGCGTGGCCACCTCCAGTTACAGAGGAAACTCTGGCGAAATTTTTCCAGAAATATAAACACTTGGAAAATATTTTTACAACAAGTGTTATAACTATATTTATAACTTGTTATCAAAATGTAAATTTCACCACAAATTTTATTACAAAACTTCCAAGTGTCGGAGGTGGGATTTTCACAAGAAAAACTTGCTAAAATATATATTTAGAATATATATTTTCCATTATAGCACTTGTGTAAACTTTTTATGATTATTTTGTGAACTATATATTATTTTTAGGGTAAAAATAATATAACTGGAACATACTGTGTATTAACGACTCCAAAATAATACGAACGCCTTCACAAATAAGTGTCTAAGTTACACCGGTATTATTTATACCACCCGAACCTTACAACGTAACTTACGTATTTTCAGAAAATACTCATAAGTGTGTATTTTGACAAGGATATTATTTTGGAAAATTATATGGAATAAAATATAATATTTTTGGGAAAAATATTTATATTTTGGAAGTAAAGTATTTTGGTCAAATGAAATAAAATATATTTTGTTATGTGAGACTTAATAATATATTTCGAAGTTATACGAACGCACATGTATTAAAACCCCCCATCCTTGGGAAGGAATATATTTACAAAATAATTACGAAGTGTAATTACGAAATAGTTGCCTAACTATTTCCCAAAAACTTAAACCTTAAGCTAAGGCATGGCCGTCCGTCTAATAGAAGTTAGTACGTGTAGGTCGTCACGCAGCAGGTTGATTGGGATTGACTATTTCATGACGCACTTCTGTGAGTTCATGTTTCCCCCTTTTTCTCTTAACTGTTTTCAGTTTTTATAACTTCGGGGGTGAAATACATGTTACATTTATTACAAACGTTTTATACACGGTATGATTAGCAAAGGAACTTACTGCTAGATCACGTGAATGGATAGGCTATTATCGTAAGACCATTAATCCTTGTATAAGGACCGAGAGGCATGAGTGATAGATCTATCGGGTGTTGCGAGCCCCACACATGGGCCAGCGTGCGGCTGTATGTGGTGACTATGTCGTTCCGCCGGAAGGACCGGTATGAAATACGCGTTACAGGTTTGAGTGCTTCCTAGTCCATGTCACTTATTAATGTATTAGCTACACATTAATCGATCCCTTTTTCTTTATTTGCTATATACCAGGGACTTTTATACATACTTACAACATTTTCAAATGTTTGTACATACTCACTTACACATGAACTCGCTCAACTTTATGTTGACTTTTCAAACTACATGTATTTCAGGAAACTAACGGATCTGGCACGGTATGCACATATTTTCAAGCTGCGTTTGAATAAAGAAGTCATCCAGGGTTTAGAAGGTGTAACCTCTTCCTGGACGGGTTACATAACTCTAAACCTAGTATTGTTTAAAGTCTTTTGCTAAGTCTTTACAAACTCAATTAAATCAAGTTAAGGTTTGTAACTTATTTTGTGATTATGGAAAAATGGGATTTCTCTAACTTTATTAATGGATGAATATCTCATGTTTTTATCATATAGTATGGTTATGATTGTTGCTATGGTATTAAGAAGTCACACCAAATAAACCCACGCTTCCGCAAAGCCAGGGTGTGACAGTCATATCACCCCTTGGCTAACCCGTTGTCCAATGGTGACGGTTATCAAGTATTGTATACAAAACCCCACATACCGGCTGTAAATTGGAGACTACAAAGACTTAATCCCTGTAATTATAACTTTGAAAGCAAACATGATTTTGAAATCAAATTTGATAAAAAGAGAATGACTCACATTGCAGATTTATACGTGCAGAGCTTTAGTCTACTGATTAGCCTGATAACCTAATTTAAATAACAATGCACACGAACGAGGTCAATAACTAATACATCATTTACGATAACTCACGAGATTAAAACCTTCACAACGAATGACAAAGTGCAATACTTAAACATCCATCGAATTCACGACGAATGACAAAGTATAAACCCAATTTGAGCAACACTTAAACATTCATTGGATAGTTTAAATCGATCGGACATTGAATCGTAGCAGTGATCAAGTTAATACCCGGTATCGTAGCAGCGCCTCGCTATAATAATTGAATTTTCGACTTTGGAGCAGTATAACTTCGTTTTTGAGTTTTGGTTTCGACACAGGATGAAAGCCCCTGCTCAAAGCTTTTTATAGGTGAAAATAGGCCTGTCGCGGCCCGCGTGAGCCTCCGACCGATCTTTACGCGGCCCCCGTGGCCGCCTAGTCTAGGCGTAGGTCTGATTGGTCACGAGTAGGTTCAACAGGTGTAGGCTACGTGTCTCGGGAACACTTATCCGGTCAACCCACATCTTGACGCGGCCCGCGTAAGGCTAAGCTAACCCTTACGCGACCCGCCTGAAACCCACTAATTCTGATTTCTTAGTTTTTCATGTACAGTGGTGTTTCAGGGGTCCGGGTTTTCCCTTATGGGTTATTTTGGAACAAATTTTGAGAGTCCTTACATTCTCCCCACCTTATTTAAAATCTCGTCCTCAAGATTTACTGGAATAAGTGAGGATACTTTCGCTTCATTTCCGATTCCAGTTCCCAAGTGTAATCGGGTTCTCGTTTCGAATCCCACTTGACTTTTACTAGTACCAATCGCTTGTGCTTGAGAAACTTGATCTTTCTGTCTTCTATTTGAAGCGGTTTTTCTACGAATTTTAACTTTTCATTTACCTCTATATTTTGAAGAGGTACTACCAGGGATTCGTCAGATAAACATTTCATAAGATTGGATATGTAAGGACCGTGTTCGCGACCTAACGAGTCGGTTCAGAGGAATTCTATCAAATACAGGTGCGGAAAACAAGTATTTGACTTTAAAACAACTGAATCTTCACTTTAACACTGATTTGTATTGATATGAATGCAATTACAATCAGTTCTCACACCGGCAGCACCTCGGTATGGAAATCTTTCAAAAACAACTTATGATTTCGCTTGACCTTGATCTCCTATATATAGACATCAAGGTTTCGCTTCAGCATCTCAAGCGAAATCTTAACATGTTGATTTCGCTTGAGTAGCTTCAAGCAAAATCTCTTCAATATCTAAATGTTCAAGCGAAATCTCACTAACTCTATCACATTTTCTCTTTCTACATGCCCTGATCTATTCTAACTAGTCTAAGACTCGATACAAGACGAAGTCGACAGATGTAGTGCACCAACAGACTCCCCCTCAGATGTTGACGAGTCGACTATCGAGTCACAACAAAAACTGTGTCTTCACATCTTCAGTCTTGATCAGTCTCTGGGCTTTTCTCTTTCTATCTGCTCCTCCAGAATCGCTGGCTCTATCAGACTCCCCATCACAATTTGCTGGCATTCATTTGTTCTTCAGCAACATCTGTATCAGGATCGATGTCTGATTCAAATTTTGTCTACAGGATCATTGCCTGGCTTTTATCTAATTCTCTTGATCAGATCTCTTGATTCCTTAAGTTCATCAGCATCAGCAGCTAGCAAACTTTTAGATTCATGATCAGAGTCTGACTTTTGTAAGCTTTGAATGAATTAACCTGGCTCACCTGTAACAATCTTAACCCAGAAATAAATTTTCTAAATTTAACAATTTAAATGCACCAACAATCTGATATAATCATATAACTCTCTCTCATATTACAAACCAATGATGAACCAAATGTAGGTTTTTTAATAAAAATTGTAGGATTTTAACAAACCTTTTGACATTTTAAGATTCACTCCCCCTCACAACCAAGTCATCATGTTTAGCACTTGAAATTTTGACAATCAGCTTTCCAATATCAGTTGTCGAAAATCTTTTTGATTTTTTTAAAATTTATGCTAAAACACACTAAAATCTTTTTGTAATTTTTGATTGTAAAGGAATGCAATAAAGAAATATTTACAAACAATATTTTTGTGAGTTTGTGCAAGAGGATCATATCAGTTTATGAGACATATCACTAACACCGTTAAGCTTCATTTCATATTAAGTTCTAAACAATTTACTTAGATTGTCAGTATATTTGTCCACTTAAATTCTCACACAAAGTTCAACTGATCAGAGATACGATGTTAATGTTTTAAGCAACTTAAACTTATTCATGTGTCCCACTACTTGAATATACTCCCGTATCCAGATCCCAATATTCAGTCTTACAGGTGAGTATACCACAGATGATATCTGTCAGGGGAATAAATTATAGTGCGAGGGCCGTGAGAGCTCAAGTCGATCTTTCGATACGCAGAGAGATGACGGCTTCGACTTTTGGTGTGTCCCCTTTAGAGGATCTTTTGTTTCAACAGCCATGATTAGCATTTTTCAATGTTTCATCATTTTTAGCTGAGGGTGAGCTATATTTCAAGCAAATGCGGAAAGCATTATCCGGGGACTAGGCCATTGCTTCCGCAAAATCAGAAGTCCCGGGATAATACCCCAGATATCACTGAGCATAAAGACCTAGTATCTCAGAATAAGGGACCTTTCAAACAAGATTTCAGGGGTTACCTATATATCCAAGTTTGTGTTAACCCACAGAACAAGCAAGTTTGAAATTTAGGTTTATATCTCGTCACAATCTACTAAATGTGCAAAAACCTACTGACATATCCGCAGTAAGATTGTTTATCACATTTTATCTTTTCATTTCTTTAGCATGTCGTAATAGTCCACTGATGTACTATCATTTCCTCTTATATGCAACAAAAACTCATTTTTAAATTTTATCATGTTTTTGTCTTTTTCAAATTTTCAAATGTTTTTGGATTTTCTGAAAATTTTTACTCCCCCTAAAATGCAAACACATTTTAGGAAATTTGAAAACTAAGACTCTTTACACAAATGAAACATACAAACTGTACAGAAACTTGACAACTGATATCGAATCGCATCAAATCGCCATTTACTCGGCATAAACAATCAGAACTTCCCCTATCACAAAACTATTTTCTCATTATGATTTCAAAACACTTAAGTTTGTTTTAACCAAAATGATTTTTCCGGAAAATTAGTTTTGATGATATAATCATTTGTGGATTTGGGGTGTGGTTCATCACATTGTCTATTCTTAACCACTTGTAGCAGATCAAGTACAAATTAATGTCCCTGATTTACCACTTGCATGTATGTACTTTCTATACCAATTGTAAAAATTACCACAGGTAGAAACACAATATCACTTGTAGGAATGTTACGTCTACATCACCATTTTATCAATCAAAATGCCGATTCCTGCTTCGCACTTACCAACCTGGAAGCTCCGGCGATTCCTGCAGTATGACTTGCCAAAATTTAACTATTACAAGATTCATTCACAAAAACAATTTTCAAGAAAGATGCCGATTCCTGATTCACGATTACCAACTTGGGATCTCCGGCATAGTCCTTAGACTATCATGGAAAACAAACTTCCACCCAAGTCTTCTCAGACTTGGTGGCTTCCAATTCCTGGGCAGTAGGGCTGTAAGTTGCTTTTTTAGTTGCATAAAAATCTTTAACCCCCTTTACTCTCCCATCAAGCATTTTTTTAAACATTTTTTTAACATTTCCATTAAATGCTTTCTCAACATCAAATTCCTTTTCATCATAATAGAATTGATTTGAAATTTCCACTTTACCAATCATTTGTTTAACTTCTTCAAAATTCAGTGATGGAATATCAACATCATTCACTAAAACTTCTTTTTCCTTAACTTGTGGCACATCTGATTTTGTGGAATCAGTTTCATCGCCAGATTGTACATCTGAATTTTTAACAATCCATTTTTGATTTTCTTTTGCATACTTTTTGTACAATCTTTTAGAATTTTCACCAACTTCATTCTTTGAATTTTCAAAAGTTTTGAAGTTTGTAGTTGGTGAATCATTTTTTTCAACCACTTTTTCTTTAAGTTTTTCAGAGACTCCCTGTTTTTTGTTGACTTTGTTTGGACAATTGTGAGCAATGTGTCCAACAACTTGGCATTGAAAACAAGTTCTTGTGTCTCTGGTTTGAAAAACTCCAGTTGGATGAAAAACTCCAGTTCCTGTCCTTTTCCTTTCAGCAAGGAACTCTTGATTCGACTTTCTCCAGAATAAGCTATTTGTCTCTTCTTCATAGCTTTTTCCTGCAACATATGTCATTTTTGATTTAAAATCTCTAACATGTTTTTCATTTTGATAATTTGCAGTTTGAGTAAAACCAAGACCTTTCTTTTTGTAACTACACTTTTGGTTTGTTTTCTTTTGAAAATCAGAACCAGAATTGTAATTCTTTTTCCCTTTTTTCTTGTTTAACCTTTGTTGAACTCTAGAAGTATATTTTTTAGGTTTTTCAATTAATTTTAAATCTTTAATTTCAGAAAAATTAATTTCTGTCATTTTGAAAACCTTTTTGATCATATCAAAACAAACACTTCTAATCGGAAACTCTTTGTCAGAGTATAATTTGTCCAAATCATTTAAAGTGTATGCAACTTCAAATGTTTCATCATCCAAATTTGCCTTTGATAACAAAAATTCTTTACTGTAAGACTGTTTTTCCGATGATTTTGAATTGTTGACTGACGAACTTGAACACCCAGATTCAGACTTTGACTCAGACACCTCCTCAGTATCCAACACCTGATCTACCACCTTTTTGATTAACTCAGACTCATGATCAGTATCAGACGAGGTAAATGTGATGTCAATGTTATCTGGTAAAACATCAGTTGTCTCGGATTTTAACTTTATATTGACTGCTTTTTCGACTTGTTCCTCATTTGGTTTTCTAGGAGAATATCCTTCCCAGATAGGAAGCGGACACTTGTTATATCTAATAGTCGATTTCTTACCAGTATCATTCTTTGTCCTTTCATCCTGAAATGCTTCAAAACCTGCAATAGTAGGATAAACTCGATCAATAACATAATCAGAACAAGAATAACTCAATAATAACCTTCTGATCCTTTCATTCTCGATCTTTTCTTTCTCCAACTCTTGCTTTAGATTAGCATTTTCTTCGATGTAATGGTTAATTGCCTTTTGCTTTGCCATTAATGTAGAATTCGTCATCGTTAAAGCTTTTTCTCTTTCAGAATTCGTTGTTTGAAGACCTGTCACTGTTCTGTTCAACACGCTATACGATTCTTTCACATAGCTGATGTCAGATAGTAACTTTTCTATCAGTTTTTCTCTATCAAACAGAGTCACATCTTTTTCTTCGCAACTCTTGCAAATTTCCAAACATTTTTTGCAAGGCTTTTCAACTTCAACAATCTTCTCAACTTCGATTGTTTTTACCACTTCAATCACCTTTTCTTCATCATTTACCTTCTCAGCTTCAGTCACCTTTTCTTCATCCACAATTTTAACTTCTTCAGTTTGAACAACATTTTCAACCTTCACGTCTTGTTGTTGTTCTTTTACAGCTTGTTTCTCCTTCAATTTCTCCATGCGATCTGCAAAATAGAAATGAAAACTTTCAGGAGAAAGATGACTTTTAGCAATATTAATATGTTTCTCTTCCTCATCATCACTGCTAGTCTCAATCGGTGTTTGATCAAACTCTACAGATTTGTCAGAATCATCTTCTGATATACCAGAATCAGATGGTGTTTGATCAAAAACAACTTCCTTTTCTGAAGTATCATCATTTTGCACATCTCATTTGTACTTAATGACTCAACATCAGCACTTTCTGAACTTTCTTCAGATGTAATCGATTGTTCTTTCACTGTTTCACCAATTGATCTCATCCAGGTAGCAAACAAGTCTGGTTCTCTAACAATCTTTGCAATGAAAGCTTTAAAATCCCCTTTTTCATCAACAAACATATCCCAGCTGAATCCTTCAGGTAGTTGTTCATCATTTTGATCCACTAAACATGCTGTGCTGTTAGAAGATATGTAGTTGCTCCAGTTGAAATCTACCAAACATCCTTTCTTTGAATCTTCAATTTTTCTACCATGAGCCGTCTGTGAGTCTTGTGTCTGACCAACTTGCTGATAAATGGCTTTCCGGTAGTAGTCGTCTTTTCCAAAAGGATTTTGAGCACCACTAACTTCTCTGTTCTTGCACTCCCGCTTAAAATGACCTTTTTCCCTGCATCTGAAACAAGTAACTTTAGATTTATCAAAACCTAAAGTAGAAACACAAGCATCAAGAAAGTCATTTCTTCCGGTAATTGTCTTGAACTTTTCAGCACGTCTAAGAACACTTGCAAGACACCATTTGATATCCATTAGTTCCATCTCTTCAGCATCAATCTGGTCATAATCCTCTTTGGTAAGCATAGGATTTCCAATTCGACCAGCCACTAAACCTTCATATGAGATAAGCACGGAACCAAGTAATGCCATATGATCTTTCGCAATATCTTCAGAAAAACTTTGACCTTCTGGAAGATTTAGAGCTATGTTGCATTGAATCACACAACCATTTCCCATCTTTGTGCTTTGAGACTGAAAGCTTTCTGATGAAGTCTTTGGATTGACACTTGGATATGATGAGAATCCACTGCTGCTTTTGTTTGAGCTTTGATCAATCTTTTCTGTAGTATCCCCAACACTGTATGCAGTCTGAATTTTCGGACTTTTCTCAGCTTCTGAAATTGGAACACTACCCTTGTAATACATCTTGTTGACCACTTGGATTATTCATCCTTGCAATCTTCTGTTGTTCCAAATCCTGACTTTCAATCTTTTCAATGAACTGAGAGATCGACAACCTATCATAAACTCCGGTATTCTTCAATATCATCAAATAAGTTCCCCACTCTTTCTGAGGTAACGCATCAGCAAGTTTATCCACCCATTCCTCATTTTCTTTTGTGATGTTCATCATCGACATTGTTCGTACTAAGTGACAATATCGTTCAATAAGTTTCTTCGTATCTTCTCCGGGCAAACTTGTGAACAAATCAAACTCTTTTTTAAGCAATGCCTTCTTGCTTTTAATCATACTTGTACTGCCTTCAACCTTGATTTTTAAAGCATCCCATATTGATTGTGATGTTTTGTCATGTTGAAGTAGTATGAAGATGTCTTCTTTGATGGCCTGTTGAAGCAAACTGATCATCATCTTTTCAGCTCGGTACATTTCCCGTTCTTCCTTACCAAGATCTGAAAGCTGTTTTTCAGTCTGCATTTCAGTTCGTGGTAGAGCATACTTTGTCAGAATACATTCCCATGATCTTAGATGATTTGCTTGCACCCAGTTTTCGAATCTATCTTTCCATCCGTAGTATTCCTCAATGCCCATAAGCTTCGGGGGTTTCTGAGTCGTCCCCGTTTCGTTTTCTGAATTCATGTTCTGAGCAATGGAAGATGAACTAGATGGTGTTGCAAACGCATTGTGGAAATCGTTGTCCATGTTTCAATAACAGATTCTTTCAAGCGAAATAGTCACTTTGTGTCCTTCAAGCGAAATGATCAACTGAACAACCTTTGAAGCGAAATTGTCAATTGAATAATCCTCAAGCGAAAACCTTGAAGCGAAATCAGATAATCTCTGAAGCGAAATACTTGAAGCGAAATATTTCAAGCGAAACTTCCTGAAGAGAGAACCCTGAAGCGAAGTGATAAGTGTCGTTTGAAATCTCAAGCGAAATCGTCCAATAAAGCTTTGTTCTTCAAGCGAAATCCATTCGAAGGTCGATTTTGATCACTTTTAGATCGAATTTTGCTGTGAAACTTTCAAGGGTTTGTTATCTTGTACTTTTAAACAATCCGTGAGAAATTGAATCGATTTTGACCATGAAAAATTTCTGAACTGATGAAATAAAGTGTAGAAGTAAGAGATTTTGATCGATTTCGGCTGAATTTTGCAGAACTCCTCCTCCTGAGCTCTGATACCAATTGTAAGGACCGTGTTCGCGACCTAACGAGTCGGTTCAGAGGAATTCTATCAAATACAGGTGCGGAAAACAAGTATTTGACTTTAAAACAGCTGAATCTTCACTTTAACACTGATTTGTATTGATATGAATGCAATTACAATCAGTTCTCACACCGGCAGCACCTCGGTATGGAAATCTTTCAAAAACAACTTATGATTTCGCTTGACCTTGATCTCCTATATATAGACATCAAGGTTTCGCTTCAGCATCTCAAGCGAAATCTTAACATGTTGATTTCGCTTGAGTAGCTTCAAGCGAAATCTCTTCAATATCTAAATGTTCAAGCGAAATCTCACTAACTCTATCACATTTTCTCTTTCTACATGCCCTGATCTATTCTAACTAGTCTAAGACTCGATACAAGACGAAGTCGACCGATGTAGTGCACCAACAGGATACATGAAACACATCATGTACCCCTGCTAGCTCTTCTGGTAGTTGTAAGCAATAAGCAACTGGTCCTATACGTTGGATTACCGAAAATGGTCCCACGTACCTTGGACTTAGCTTTCCTTTCTTACCGAATCGAACTACTCCTTTCCAAGGAGAAACTTTCAAAAGTACCTTATCTCCGATTTGAAATTCCAGTGGCTTTCGTCGATTATCGGCATAACTCTTCTGACGATCTCGAGCCATTTTCAATCTTTCCTTGATTTGAGTAATCTTGTCGGTAGTTTCTTGCACTATTTCAGGACCTGATAATTGACTTTCTCCTATTTTTGCCCAGCAAACTGGAGTTCTGCATTTTCGTCCATATAGCGCTTCAAATGGGGCAGCTTCAATGCTTGCATGATAACTATTATTATAGGAGAATTCGATCAAAGGTAGGTGATCGTCCCAGTTTCCACCGAAATCTATTACACATGCTCGAAGCATGTCTTCTAGTGTTTGTATTGTCCTTTCACTTTGCCCGTCTGTTTGTGGATGATATGCCGTACTTAAATTTAGTCGTGTTCCTGTTGCTTTCTGGAAACTTGTCCAGAAGTGGGAAGTGAAACGGCTATCCCTATCTGATACAATGGAGAGTGGAACTCCATGTAAGGATACGACTTCATCTACATACAACTTGGCTAATCTTTCCATGCTAAAGGTTTCCTTTATGGGTAGAAAATGAGCTGATTTGGTTAATCGATCCACAATTACCCAAATCGCGTCATTACCCTTTCTGGTTTTGGGTAACTTAGTAACAAAGTCCATTGTTATGAGTTCCCATTTCCATACAGGCATTTCTAATTGTTGTAGTAGACCTGAAGGTTTTTGGTGTTCTGCCTAAACTTGTGAACAAGTAAGACACTTAGAAACATATCTGGCTATGTCCTTTTTCATTCCTATCCACCAGAAATTATTTCTTAAATCTTGGTACATTTTATTGTTACCAGGATGCATGGTATACCTAGATTTATGAGCTTCTTCTAAGATCTTATTTCTTAATTCTCCTTGGTTAGGTACCCAAATCCTTTTCTTATGGAATCTCCAAATTCCATCATTTCCTTGCTCTAATTCTTTTATTCGTCATTTCATTCCTTCAGCATCGTCCTGGATTGCTGTTTCTTGAACATTCTTTAGTTGTTCCATTAAATCTAACTGTAGATTTAATCTAAGAGCACGAACCCGTCGTTGTTTCTCATGATACTTACGACTTAAGGAATCTGCAACTACATTTGCCTTTCCTTCGTGATACTGAATATCACAGTCGTAATCACTTAGAATCTCCATCCATCTCCTTTGTCTCATATTTAATTCTTTTTGCCCAAAGATATATCTTAAGCTTTTATGGTCTGTATAGACAGTAAACTTACTTCCATACAGATAATGTCTCCAAATTTTAAGGGAAAAAATTATGGCTCCTAACTCTAAGTCATGAGTTGTATAGTTTTCTTCGTGCTTTTTCAATTGTCTTGAAGCATACGCAATTACCTTCTTGCGTTGCATTAACACACATCCTAATCCTAATTTAGAGGCATCACAATATACTTCAAAATCATCAGTTCCTTCTGGTAAGGCTAGAATTGGAGCATTGGTTAATTTCTGTTTTAAAACCTTAAAAGCCTCATCTTGTTTGGGTCCCCACTCAAACTTAACTGCTTTACAGGTTAGCTTAGTTAATGGTACGGCTATTTTGGAAAAATCCTTAATAAATCGTTTATAGTATCCAGCTAACCCTAGAAAACTTCTAATTTCCATAGCTGATTGCGGAACTTTCCATTTGGTAATTGCTTCTATTTTAGCAGGATCTACGTGAATACCTTCGTGATTCACCATATGTCCTAAAAATTGCACTTCCTGTAGCCAAAATTCACATTTCGAGAATTTGGCGTAAAGCTTTTCTTTTCTTAACAAAGTTAAGAGTGCATGCAAATGCTGACAATGTTCATCCTGGCTTTTGGAATAAATAAGTATATCGTCGATAAAGACAATTACAAATTTATCCAAGTACGGTTTATAGATTCTATTCATCATGTCCATGAGTGTTGCAGGTGCATTTGTTAATCCAAAAGGCATGACTGTAAACTCGTAATGACCATACCTAGTTCTGAAAGCCGTTTTAGGTATGTCTTCTTCTTGTACTTTCAACTGATGATATCCGGAGCGTAAGTCGATCTTAGAAAAGTATCTAGCTCCTTGAAGTTGATCGAAAAGATCATCAATCCTAGGTAATGGGTATCGATTCTTAATTGTAACTTTATTCAATTCTCTATAATCAATACACATTCTCATTGACCCATTTTTCTTTTTCACAAACAACACTGGTGCTCCCCACGGGGATGAACTAGGTTGTATAAATCCTTTACTTAGTAATTCATCTAATTGTTTCTTCAATTCTAGCATTTCGGTGGGGGCTAACCGATAAGGTGCCTTGGCTATTGGTGTAGTTCCGGGAATTAGATGAATCATAAATTCTACTTCCCTATTGGGTGGTAATCCTGGGAGTTCTTCTGGAAAGACATCCAGGTATTCTGATACTACCGGAATTTCATTAAGTTCCTTACCTTTAGTGTTAATGATTACTGAAATCATATACACTATTCCTTGCTTTCGTTTATAACTAGCAACTTTCATTACTGAAATGAACTTCATAGGTTTACGTGGCTTATCTCCTGTAATCACGATCACTTCTCCGGTGGGTGCCAAAATCTCTATAGAGTTCTTATCACAAAGGATTCGAGCATGGTTGGCTACTAACCAATCCATTCCTAACACCACATCGAATCCTGCTAAATTCATAGGTAACAGTTTTGCAGAAAATTTATGACCTGAAAGTTCTATATTTCCTTCTTGCAAAACCTTATCTATGTTAACAGAATTCCCATCTGCTGTTTCGACTGTAAAAATCTGCTTAAGGTTGGTTAAGGGTAAGTTAAGTGCTTGGCAGAATGAAGTATTTATAAAACTTTGGTTTGCACCAGAGTCAAATAATACTTTTGCATAAACGTTGTGAACTAGGAACGTACCAGCTATCACATCAGGGATTAGCTCAGCTTCCTGAGTAGTTAACTGGAATGCTCGAACATTCTTCTTGGTAGCTCCGTCGGCTGGTTTAGCTTTATTGTCTTCTGGTTGGACCAATTTTGGGCATTCTGGTTTGAAATGTCCAGCTTCTCCACAGTTATAGCAGATTCTTGTTTTCTTTCTGCAGTCTTCTTCACGATGTCCTACAACTTTACAAAAGTTGCAGGTTACATTGCATTTTCCAAAATGTTTCTTTCTGCAATTCCTGCAAAACGGTGGAGTTGAAGATTGCCCCGTTCCTATTTTCTTAAAGTTGCTATTATTACCCACACGAAATCCTTGGGTAATTTTCTGAGCTAGTTCCTTTTTCCTGTTTTCATCTCTTGTGCGTATCAACTCGTAAGTTAGGGTGTTAGCTAATTCTACCGCATCGTCAATAGTGCGAGGTCTCGCAGCTTTAACGATATTACGGATTTCGCTAATCAATCCTCAAATATAGCGAGAAATAAGTACCGGTTCTGGCGAAGCCAGTGTTGGTACCACTCTAGCATATTCGAAGAATGTCGAAGTATATCCTCGACAGTCTACACCCATCATTCGATGGTTCAGGAACTTATTCTCCATTTGTTCCTTTTCATATTCGAGATAGAATTTTCTTTCTATTAGCTGCTTAAATTCCTCCCAACTCATGGCATAGGCCATATTTCTTCCTTTGGCTTGAAGTACCGTATTCCACCATTCTAACGCCCCTTCTTTGAAAAGATTTGACGCGTACATAACCTTGTCTTCTTCAGTACATTTACTTATCATAATTATTGCTTTGGTTTTCTCCAACCAACGCAGTGCTGCAGTTGCCCCTTCATTGCCTGCAAATTCAGCTGGTTTACAAGCAAGAAATTCTTTGTAAGTGCAACCAGGCGTTGCAGCTTTCATTTTCTTAGGGAGTGGGGCATGCCGTGGATCATTATTGTAATTAGTATGATTACCGCCTCCGTTTACGCTATTACTGAAGTTATCTTCAGAAGTACGTTTGCTAGGAATAATTTGTTGAGGTTCAGCAGCTTTCTGGGCAGCAGCAAGGATTGCTGGAATAGCATTGGCTATTCCTTGAGCAACGATATTTTCTATATCTTGCTTAGTCATAAATTGATCTTCCTGGTGTTGCTCAGATTGGTTAACTTCGTTAACTGGTTCATTATTAGCATTTTCCATCTGATAATTAATATATATATAATTTATTAGTATCGAGTAAATAGTAATTATACAAAACAATCATGCAATTTCACACACACATATATATATCCAAAATTATCGATTCCTCGATTTCCCTTTTTATATATCATATTATGCATTCATACACACTTTTATTTTACAAAGTTTTATTTTTATCTTACAAGATTATATTTTTATTATTATTATTATTATACAATCACAGCTATGTTCCCACATCATCCCTTCTGCTGATAATTCAGAAACGACGCTCCCTCTCGTCGTACTTCCAGGAGATTTGCTCTCCCACCTCCCGAATTCTATTTCCTGCACCTATCAGCTCCTCGCCAAAATGGCGGAGTTCAGCTAAATTTTCATTGCTTATTGGTGGGTTTGGTATAGGTTCTGGGTCGTATTGAGGGAAAAAGGTATAAGGGTTATTTAGGAGGTTTTGAAAATGCCAGTCATTAGTCCACCACTCGTCCATTTCTCCTAGAGGTTGGGTGTGGATCAAAGGGTCTGGAATGGCTGGTTCCAAATTTATTGGAAGTTGAGTTTCAGTAGGATAAGGGTAAAGGTTGGTATTGATAGGGCTAATAATATCACAGCTTGCCAATATGCGATCCAACTCTTCTTGTAATGGCAACTCCTCGATTTGTTTAGAACTTTCCCCAATTTCTATTCCTAATTGTCTAGAACCTTCCCCGATCATAATTCCTTTTCCTTTATCTACGGGATTCTCTATTTTGGGAATTCTCCTTGTTGCTGGTTTCCTTCTACGTACACGTCTCCATCCTACGAATCTTCTCCTTTTCTTAGGTTTTGGTTTTTCCAGAGGTGGAGCGTTGAATTCCATAGGTTCTTCTATATCGGGTATGTAACCAGTAAAGTCTCTGGAAACTTCTATTTTCACCGGATAGAGATTAAGATTCTGAAGGGCTTCAGATAACTCATTCATGTTGTTTAGTATATATGCAAAAAATACTAAGTTAAAAATTTTATAACAAAATTTCACAGATAACCTTCAAGTATTATTGCATACCGTGTGACTAATTTAAATACAAAGGACAACTGAAAATTAAAACATATTAAGGTTTATTGTAAACTTATTTATTTACTGGGTAAAGTTTCTGGATTGTAGGTGATATGGGTGCTAGAACTGATTCAGGGTATTTAATGATTTGTAGTTACTGCTACAGTAGCTAGCATATAGAGATCTGCCCATTTTTCATCTAAATTGTCTTCCCATGGTGGGTTACTGTCTAGATTATGGGTTTCCTGATTAACTCTCCTTTCTTTTGGTTGTGATTTCTTTATTTTCTTCTGACTTTTCCTAATAATCAAACTTCTTTTATTAGGAGAAAGTGGTTCCTCATATTGTGTCTTTCAAACAAATATTCCTTCCTCAGTATCTACTAAGTATCATGAGGAATTTGATTGGGATGAACTTCCCTTTTATTTTGGTGAAGTATCTAATTTATGGTAAATATCTGAAAGTCTTTGCTTACCCATACTGTAAACAAATATTCAAATAATAAAACACGTAATCACAAAAATGGCAATCAGTAAATTTAAGTATTTTCTAAATACTTAATTGGCTTAAATCAGTGGCTCTGATACCACCTTTTTCTGTCATGGCCCCCGACCCGGTTTAACCAGGTTCAGGAGCCGCGGGACAGAAAATCCCGTGGTATTTATTTAATTTAGTTGACAGCGGAAGATTTTAGCAGGATCTTTTTAAAACAGAAAATGCCTGATTATTTTATTTCATAATTCAGGATAAAACCCTGATAGTTTACAATAATGTGATTTCACTGGGAAATCTTTATTTTACAAAACATGTTTCTTTATTTATATTGAGCCACTTCCTTAAGCTTGTAGTGTTTCGCGGCTCTTTTCCTGGATCACAACAGATCACCTGAAACATGTTTGAAAAAGGTTTTGTCAGCAGGAAATACTGGTGAATCATTCTTTTTACTAAAAACGACGCATTTGTTATAATTTTACAGTATTAAGAGCGATTACAATGTTTCTATATCAACCATTTACCCACGGTATTTATCACTCGACCACCTATTGGCTATCTCGTTGTCCAATGGTGTCTGTGATTATGGTCATATCACCCCTTGGCTAACCCGTTGTCCAACGGTGACGGTTATCAAGTATTGTATACAAAACCCCGCATACCGGCTGTAAATTGGAGACTACAAAGACTTAATCCCTGTAATTATAACTTTGAAAGCAAACATGATTTTGAAATCAAATTTGATAAAAAGAGAATGACTCACATTGCAGATTTATACGGGCAGAGCTTTAGTCTACTGATTAGCCTGATAACCTAATTTAAATAACAATGCACACGAACGAGGTCAATAACTAATACAGCATTTACGATAACTCACGAGATTAAAACCTTCACAACGAATGACAAAGTGCAATACTTAAACATCCATCGAATTCACGACGAATGACAAAGTATAAACCCAATTTGAGCAGCACTTAAACATTCATTGGATAGTTTAAATCGATCGGACGTTGAATCGTAGCATCGATCAAGTTAATACCCGGTATCGTAGCAGTGCCTCGCTATAATAATTGAATTTTCGACTTTGGAGCAGTATAACTTCGTTTTTGAGTTTTGGTTTCGACACAAGATGAAAGCCCCTACTCAAAGCTATTTATAGGTGAAAAATAGGCCTGTCGCAGCCCGCGTGAGCCTTCGGCCGATCTTTACGCGGCCCGCGTGGCCGCCTAGTCCAGGCGTAGGTCAGATTGGTCACGAGTAGGTTCAACAGGTGTAGGCTACGTGTCTCGTGAACACTTATCCGGTCAACCCACATCTTAACGCGGCCCGCGTAAGGCTAAGCTAACCCTTACGCGGCCCACCTGATACCCACTAATTCTGATTTCTTTGTTTTTCATGTACAGTGGTGTTTCAGGGGTCCGGGTTTTCCCTTATGGGTTATTTTGGAACAAATTTTGAGAGTCCTTACACTAAGCGGACTGATTTACGACAGATTCTGATGGACGAAGCCCATAAGTCACGATATTCTATTCATCCCGGTGCCGATAAAATGTACCAGGACCTTCGCTACAAGTACTGGTGGCTGGGCATGAAGAAAGATATCGCTCTCTATGTTTCGAAGTGCCTGACTTGCTCGAAAGTCAAGGCCAAGCACCAAAGACCCTCTGGCTTACTCGTCCAACCCGAGATTCCCATGTGGAAATGGGAGAGTATAGCTATGGACTTCATAACGAAACTTCCGCGCACGCCATAAGGTCACGACAGCATCTGGGTTGTCGTTGACCGTTTGACTAAATCTGCTCATTTTCTGCCGATACGAGAAGACTACAAGGTAGAAAAATTAGCCCGAATCTACACCAATGAGATCATTAGTCGACATGGGACGCCTCGCGACATCATCTCTAACCGCGATGGTCGGTTTACCTCGCGTCTTTGGGAAACGTTTCAATCTGCTCTCGGTACTACGCTTAATCTAAGTACCATATTCCATCCCCAAACCGACGGTCAGACTGAAAGAACGATTCGTACCCTTGAAGACATACTCCATTCGTGTGTCATAGATTTCGGTGGTAATTGGGACGCATACTTACCTTTAGTCGAATTCTCGTACAATAACAGTTATCATTCCAGCATTCAAATGGCACCGTTTGAGACATTATATGGAAGAAAATATCGATCGCTTATTGTATGGCTCGAGATCGGAGACTCGTAGATAACCGGTCCTGAGCTACTGCAAGAAACGACTGACAAAATCCTCCAAAATCGAGACAATCTGCTGAAAGCTCGGAGTCGTCAGAAAAGTTACGCCGATAGACGACGCAAGCCCCTTGAATTCGACGTTGGCGACCACGTACTCCTAAAGGTATCACCTTGGAAGGGTGTGGTCAAATTCGACAAGAAAGGAAAGCTCGCGCCTCGATATGTTGGACCCTTTAAGATTCTGGAAAGGATCAGAAAAGTGGCCTACAGACTCGAACTACCTGAGGAACTTAGCAACGTCCACCCGACTTTCCACGTGTCGAACCTCAGAAAGTGCCTGGCTGAGCATGATTTATACGTACCACTTGAGGATCTTCAAGTGAACGAAACATAACACTTCGTGGAGAAGCCTGTCGAGATCATGGACCGCCAAACATAACACTTCCCATTGTGAAGGTCCGATGGGAAGGCAAACGAGGCACAGAGTTCACTTGGGAACTCGAAAGCGACATGAAGGCGAGGTACCCGCAGTTGTTTGTTACGGCTAAAGCCTAATTTCGGGACGAAATTCCTTTAAAGTAGGGGAGGCTGTAACACCCCGTGTTTCGAAAGTCAAATTCAAAGTCAAGATTGAAGTCAAAGGAAGAAAAGATTGCTAATTGCGATCTGTCACTCCTTGCTCAACTCCTGTTTTGACTTCTTTGACTTGTAGATAATCTATTTATTTTATCGCATTAGTTGTATTATGTGGAGTACTTGTTAATAATCGAGGTTTGATCGCTATTTATCGCATGTTTTATCGCTTTATCGCATATCGCATCGCAATCACATTCGCAACCCGAATTATGCGTTCTTGATTTTGTTTTGCGTGTGTGTGCTATTTATGTGTTACTTGTACATGTTTATTTATGTGTATGTTGTGGTAATTAATCGAAACGCAATCGCAACTCTATCGCAATCGAATCGCAAACGCTAAACGCCAGTTAATTATGATGATTGTATGTTATATATAGTATTTGTGTGTTTATTATCAATCTATCGCGTCGATTAATCGAAACTCACATCGCAAAACCCAACGCACCAAACGAAATGCCGAGACTCAAATCATCGGAGCCACTCGATCGAGTGACTGCTCGATCGGATGGCCATCCGATCGGACAGCCATCCGATCGGTGACCCACTCGACCCCTTGCACTTTCCTTTTTGGGAAACCCAATAAATACCTACCTGTCACATCATTTGTGATGTGACAGCACTCTCACTCGACCCAGCCGCACTCAAGCTCTCTTTCTCTCGATTTCTCGCGATTCTTGTAAGTTTTCGACCTAAATATTGTACTTCTATGATCTACACACACTTCTTCATCATTCTCTCTTTTGAATCTCAACTTTTAACCGTGAAATCAGTGGATTTGAGGTGTTCTAGGGTGATGTCATCATGGAGTTCTTATGAACTTCATGTTTTGGCTTCAATCCACCAAGAACAACTTAGATCTGGTCTATTTCCACATGAATAAACAAAGATCTTGCATAGATCTGAACATATTAAAGGTGAAAAGGATTGAAATGTGGTTTTCTAACTTTCTTTCAACTCTTTAACACTCAATGCACTCAAAACCGATAGAATCGGAGCTAGTTCTGATCTTCTACTCCTTCTTAGTGATGTATTGGTTCAAGATCTGAATTCTATCCAAAAGACAATCGATTTCGGGTTAAACATGAACCGCCGTCTCGAACAATTAACTGGTCAGACTAGGGTGATTCCTGTTCGATCGGATCACTTAAGTCTTGACGAGGTTTCCGTTGTTTAGCGGGTATCACACCGTCTCGATCAAAACTGCAAAAACAACCAAGTGTCAAGAACGATTGTTGGGACGGATTGTCGTCCGATCGGATTCGGACTGCCATCCGATCGGACAGCCATCCGATCGGCTTACACTTGGTCCCACACTTAAACTATTATTTCAACTTTTCAAAGTTTTGAACGTCGAACGGATTGCCGTCCGATCGGATAGCCATCCGATCGAACGACCATCCGACCATGTGACGTTTGGGACTTCAACACTAAACAATTTTTAACATGTTCAATGCATCAGCAGTTCTAATGGATTGCCACCCAATCGGCAGACCATCCGATCGAGTGACAACACTGCTGTGAACTTGTTCTCTGAGAAATACCTCGCCGAACGGATCGTCACCCGATCGAACCGTCGTTCGATCGATCAACCTGAAGGGTAGAGATACTTCTCTGTTATCAAAATGCTACAACGTAAACTTCAAAAGGCAAACCATCATACACAAACACCTCTTCACGAAATGAGGTGTCAATCCAATCGAATGGCCATCCGATCGGATTGCCATCCGATCGGATTACCATCCGACACTTATCACTTGCACCGTTTAACACGCCGCTTATCGTTTATGCTATCGTTAACTGTTCGGGCTAATCTCCCTCAGCGCTCCCTTCAATCCAAGAGAGTGTTTACTTGTTAAACATAATCTGTGAGTATACTCGATCCCGTTTTGCTTTACGCACTTTTGGGTGTTACATACGTTATCCATATTCAAATCACATCAATCACACAACGCAAACACTATTTATACGCTAACCGCTATTGCATGCTACGTGTTATTCGATGAATGCTTGTATGTTATGTTAACACAGTGATTGTTGCCTGACACCTTAGCAACGATAGTACTATAGTTTGGACTCAGCACCTGTTTTGGACTGGGGTTGTTAAGGGCTTTACTTCACGTGTCCCAGTGGGGATATGTGTTACGCATTCTACAACTCGCAGTCATGTCTGTGCATATTTCTCTGTTGATAACCTACTTGCCTTCACTTTATACATGTTTCATGCTGGTTATGCGTAAACTATTTCAAACTCTATTATGATATTATCAAACTTGTATGCTCACCTTTACACTATGTGTATTGACCTCTATTTTAACGTATGTGGCAGGTGTTTAGGATGCTATCTGCTAGGATGCTTGCTATATGGAATCGAGTTAGGAAGAGTCTAGAAACAAACAAACAATTTACTTTTATTTGAAATCTGAGTTGTCGAAACAATTTATTTGTCTGTGAGATACTATGTCTGTATTAACTGATTTGCTGAGTATGTTATGGTATGGGACGTAACTTTAAATATTTGGTAAAATTAGTTGTTATGGATTTCTCATGGACAATCTGTTTCGCTCAGTGCCATGCCCCGATGTTTCCGCCATCGGTTGGGGTGTGACAGATTGGTATCAGAGCCATAACTATAGGGAATTAGGCAAGACTCGACCTAGTCCGGGTCGATGTCTTAGAAACGACCTAGTCTAAAGTCTAAGTACCAACAGACCGACTTGTGCATGCCCTTTAGGGGTTTTGTAAGAGCTTACTTGCTACTTCTCGCTCGCACTCGCTGAACGCTACACTATCACTGCAATCTACTTTTCGAAAATGAATGAGTGATTAGGTCGAGATTAGGTGTGAAAACCGCAAACTCTCGACTAAATGGCCTGTTCGACCCGCATTATATCTATAAACAGGAGAATTTGCGTTGAATCAGGAGTGAAATCCGTACTTTAACGCAAATTTTCTTCTTTATCTTATCAAAACAGGAACTAAGCTGTTAAGTCAGGGGTGAAACCCGAACCTTGACGACTTGTTCCGATTTCTATTTTGGTTTTACAAAACTCTCACCAAAGTCTCGACGGACTCCAACGACTAGAAGACGCACTGTAACTGGAAGGATGCATGTCGTTCGCCCAAATCGAGGCGAGTGCATAGTCCCGAAAGCCAAAGTGCGTACTAAAGGTCCTTGTGAATAGTCGAATCACTTTGGGTAGTTGACGTCTATCTAGCCTTAGACAATCTATCCTCGATTTCAATCTCGCATTTGCTGATATTATGGATTTTCGATTCTGAGCCCGCAACAGCTGACTCTGATATTTGTCGTTTTTATGTGGATTTTATGTGGTTTTTATGTGTTTATTTGTTTGCGATTTGAGGTACTATTGGTTTCGTTCTAACGGTTTTGCTTTCGCTACACACACGCAACACCCACGACACCACACTAACAAATCGTTGCTACTTGTGGATGATCGCATGCTATGTTGCTCGCTTATGCTATACTACTCCCTGTGTGTTCGCTAATCGCAATCGCTATTCTCGAACGAACGCGAACTTTGAATGATAGGTTTCTGTATTCTGACTGCTTCAATGTGCTTCTATGTGCCCTATGTGCCTTATGTGCTTATGTGTTCTGTGATTATGTGCTCGTATGGTAGACGTGTTCCTGTGCTTTATAAAGTAGACTTTGGATGAATCGCTAGTCTATACTAGAGTTAATTAAAAATTGTATAGCGTTTGAATCCTATGGCGATGTCTGTTGCAGACAATGTCGTCATTTGGATCTCACACTGCTCGCTCCGCCCGTCGCAACCATGAAGACAAGCGTATCGCTTCTTTGGTTGCTAAGCAGATAGCGAAAGTTATCTCGAAAATTGTTAGCGAGCTGAACGAAAACGGTAGCAAGTCGTCTGAAGAGTCCCGAACAGATTCGCCAAAAGCTACTTTTAGCTTTAAGCAGTTCAAAGCTTGCGGTCCAAAAGAATTTACCGGCGAAGATGGTCCTATGGCCATGTTTCAATGGTTCGATTCGATTGAAGTCACCCTGCGTCAGAGCAACTGTCCTGACAATCTCCGAACTGTTAACGCCACCGGCATCTTCCAGTCCCGCGCTTTAGACTGGTGGACGGCCGAGAGAAAAAAAAGAGGAAATGATGCAGCTTATGGTTTGACGTGGGATGAGTTGAAGGACCTGATGATGAAAGAGTTCTGCCCTCCCCACGAGCTCCAAAAGTTGGAGGATGAGTTCTGGCATCTGAAGCAGAAGGATGATGACAACGCTGCTTTAACCGCTCGCTTCAAGCAGCTCAGCATAATCTGTCCAGACCAAGTTAAGACGCCCGAAATCACCATCAAGAAATACATCCGTGCTCTTCCGGATTGTGTGGCTGATTTCGTTCAAGCTGCCAAGGCGTCAACCATTGAGGAGACTTTTCTACTCGCCGCTGAGATCAACTACAAGCGAGTCAAAGCTGGGTATTGGGATAAAACTTCCAAGAATCTGCATCAAGCTACCACCACTGCAACTGCTGAAACCGCCGCCGCTCAACAGTCTTCAAAGTCCTCTCATCGCAAGAGGAAGAACAACAACAACAGTAGCAAAAATTGCGCTGTCACCACTGCTGCCCCGCTCCAAGCTGTACCAGCTCAGCAGCAGACTCAGCACCACCAAGTCGCAGCACCGGTTACCCAAGCACCGCCGGCAAAGCATGCTTATACTGGTCCTTACTCGGCTTGCCCGACTTGTACCTATCATCACCCAGTGGGAATCGCCTGCAGATACTGTGTGCATTGCAACATGTACGCCCACTTCACCGCCAACTACCGTACTGGTCCACGTCAAGCTCCAGCTCCAGCTCAAGGTCAAGCTCCTGCTCAACAAGCTCTACTTCCTGCTCCTCAAGGCCAGCAAGCGGCTCCTGCCATCGCGATCCATGCTAGAGCTTGCTTCGCGTGTGGTGATCCCAACCACTTCGCTAATATGTGCCCGAATCGAGTGCTGAAGCAAGAGCTACAACCGCAGCAGCCCTAGCAACAGCAACAACAGCAGCAGCAGCAGCAACAGCAGCAAGCAGCTCGTGCCCGAACCTTCAACATCAATGTGCACCAGGCTCAGGTTGACAACAATGTGGTTAATGATACGTTCCTTGTGAATGGTATATATGCTTCGTGTTTGTTTGATACTGGAGCTGATAACTGTTTTGTGTCGTTCGAATTCGAAAAGCTCCTTAATCGTAAGCGCCCCCATCTCCCCTCGTCATTCGATGTTGAAGTTGCCACCGGAAGAACCGTCGCTGTCAATTCTGTTCTTCGTGATTGTACTCTCGAACTCAACAATCACGTTTTCCCTATCGACCTTATTCCGATGCAGCTTAGTAGTTTTGACGTCATAGTAGGCATGGACTTTCTTCGTGAAAATCATGCTGAAGTTATTTGCTTTGATAAGATGATTCGCTTCTCGCTCGCTAATGGTGATCAATTGTGTGTTTATGGTGAAGTCGCGTCGAAGAAACTCCAACTCATGTCATGTGTTCAAGCTAGCAAGTATCTCCGCAAGGAATACAGAGCTTTCTTGGCTAACATTGTAGTAGCGGAGGAGGAAAAGAAAGGGAAGACGTTGGTGAAGGATGTTCCTATTGTTTGTGAATTTACTCATGTATTTCCCGATGAACTTCCAGGTTTACCGCCAAGTCGTGATATCGACTTTCGCATCGACCTCATTCCTGGAGCCAATCCTGTTGCTAGAGCTCCTTATCGGCTCGCCCCGTCTGAAATGCGCGAACTCTCGAGTCAGCTCCAGGAATTGCTTGATAAAGGCTTCATTCGCCCTAGCGCCTCTCCATGGGGCGCACCAGTCCTTTTCGTCAAAAAGAAGGATGGGTCGTTCCGGATGTGCATCGAGTACAGGGAATTGAATAAGCTGACAATCAAGAATCGTTATCCCCTGCCTCGAATCGATGATTTGTTTGATCAGCTACAAGGTGCATCTTGTTTTTCGAAGATCGATCTACGCTCAGGCTATCACCAATTACGCATTCAAGAGGAGGATATACCCAAAACCGCTTTTCGCACTCGATACGGCCACTATGAGTTCGTTGTTATGCCTTTCGGTTTGACCAACGCACCCGCGGTTTTCATGGATCTGATGAATCGCGTATGTAAACCTTTTCTTGACCACTTCGTCATCGTGTTCATCGATGATATCCTGATCTATTCCAAGACGAAAACCGAACACGCGCAACATCTACGTTTGGTTCTCGAGCTACTCTAGGGGAATCGACTCTATGCCAAGTTCTCCAAGTGCGAATTTTGGCTAAAGGAGGTTTAATTCCTCGGTCATATTGTCAATAGTCAAGGTATTCATGTCGACCCCGCGAAGATCGAAGCTGTTAAGAGTTGGGTTACACCTAAGAACCCGTCTGAAGTCCGTTATTTTCTTGGACTAGCGGGCTATTATCGCCGATTTATCGAAGGATTCTCTAAAATCGCCGTGCCGCTTACTTCTCTCACGCATAAAGACAGGCCTTTCGTTTGGGGAACTGAACAAGAGTCTGCCTTTCAAACCCTCAACCATATGCTCTGCAATGCTCCCGTCCTTGATTTAACCGACGGAAACGATGATTTCGTTGTCTATTGTGATGCCTCGAACCTTGGTCTTGGTTGTGTTCTCATGCAACGGGACAAGGTTATCGCTTACGCGTCTCGTCGGCTCAAGATCCACGAGAAGAACTATACAACCCATGACCTCGAGCTACGTGCAGTTGTTTTTGCATTGAAGATTTGGCGATACTACCATTATGGTACTAAGTGTACGGTCTTCACCGACCATAGGAGCCTACAATACATCTTCAGCGAGAAAGAACTTAATATGCGTCAACGCCGATAGGTAGAACTTCTCAACGATTACGACTGTGAGATTCGTTACCATCCTAGCAAAGCAAATGTCGTTGCCGACGCCCTCAGCAGACGAAGCTATTTGCATAGCGTTCGTAATGTTCAAGCCCAGCATCATCTCGAAACTCTCATCCGCGAAGCCCAACATGCTTGTTTTACCGAGCGAACTCTGAAGAAGGAAAGGATTCTCAACGATGGAGCCCAGCTAGTGAATAAGTCGAATGGGATATTCCATTATCTGGACCGAATTTGGATCCCTAAGCGGACCGATTTACGACAGATTCTGATGGACGAGGCCCATAAGTCACGATATTCTATTCATCCCGGTGCCGATAAAATGTACCAGGACCTTCGCTACAAGTACTGGTGGCTGGGCATGAAGAAAGATATCGCTCTCTATGTTTCGAAGTGCCTGACTTGCTCGAAAGTCAAGGCCGAGCACCAAAGACCCTCTGGCTTACTCGTCCAACCCGAGATTCCCATGTGGAAATGGGAGAGTATAGCTATGGACTTCATAACGAAACTTCCGCGCACGCCATCAGGTCACGACAGCATCTGGGTTGTCGTTGACCGTTTGACTAAATCTGCTCATTTTCTGCCGATACGAGAAGACTACAAGGTAGAAAAATTAGCCCGAATCTACACCAATGAGATCATTAGTCGACATGGGACGCCTCGCGACATCATCTCTGACCGCGATGGTCGGTTTACCTCACGTCTTTGGGAAACGTTTCAATCTGCTCTTGGTACTACGCTTAATCTAAGTACCGCATTCCATCCCCAAACCGACGGTCAGACTGAAAGAACAATTCAATCTGGTCATATGTTACCCAAGTGGGATGTATTGCATCCCATGTTACACCGTCAGAGAGCGTCATCCAAGCTTGAGTCTATGACCTTCATGTAGTTGACCGGGTCTTCGTCCTCTACTCTTTTTCCACATTCAAACTTCACTTCCTTGTCCCCAAACTTCAATGTTAACGTTCTGTCATTCATATCCACCACCGCTTGGGCGGTGGCTAGAAATGGCCTCCCGAGGATGAGAGGGACATCGGTGTCTTCTTCCATGTCTAGGATGACAAAGTCGGTTGGGAAAACGAAGTTGTCAACTTTTACCAATAGATTTTCAGCAACACCTTGTGGGAATTTGACGGATCTGTCGGCGAGTTGTATGCTCATCTTTGTAGGGCTTGTTGTTCCTAGGCCGAGTCGTTTGAACATTGATGTGGGCATGAGGTTAATGCTAGCCCCAAGATCGGCTAATGCATTACGAACGGGGGATTCCCCAATCGAGCAAGGAATTGTGAAGCTTCCGGGGTCGATTTTCTTTTGTGGAAGCTTGTTGAGTACTCAGGCGGAGCATTCTTCGCCTAAGTTAACTAATTGCAATGATTCAATTTTCCTTTTGTTAGTGAGGAAATCCCTCATGAATTTTGTATATTTAGGCATTTGGGTTAGGACCTCAATAAAAGGAATATTAACATGCAATTGTTTTAGTAAATTTTCAAACTTTGCGAATTGCTCATCGGCCTTTTGATGATTTAACCTACCGGGGTACGGAATTGGAGGAGTTTTGGTGGGCTCTTGATTTGGTGGAGAAGCCTTTTCTGGTTGAAGTGTGGGTGAAGTCGTTCTTTGGCTGAGTTGACTTCCTTCAACCGGTGGTAGCGGGGCATCTTCGGGACCCACGGTTCGGTTTCTTAATGTGATGAGGTGTACTTGTGCCTTTGGGTTGGTTTCGGTATTACTAGGTAACGCGCCTTGTGGTCTCTCGGAGAAATTTTGAGCTAGTTGATTTAATTGTTTTTCGATGTTTTGAATGCTAGCTTGTTGATTTCTAAAATTCGATTCCAATTGTTGAAATCGATCCGAGTTTTTTTTTTCGGTGTCGGAGATGAGGCGAGATACAGTATCTTTAAGCCTTTCTCGTCCACCTTGTTGTTGAGAGAAATTTTGTGGTTGTTGAAAGTTAGTTCGTTGGTTTTGTTGGTTACTACTATTGCCGGGATCTCTCCAACCAAGATTAGGGTGGTTACGCCATCCTTGGTTGTAGGTACCCGTTGGTGGACCTGACGGCCTAGGTCTATTATCAATGTAGTTTACCTTTTCTGTTTGTTCATCTAATTCTTTCATACAACTCCAATTTTCATGTGGCCTACCACACCCTTCACTAGCCATAACCGAGGCCGTTTTTGTCATTTCTAGCTTTTTGATTTTCGAAGAGAGGGCCTCGATTTGGGCTTGTAAAGAGGTGCTTTCATCAACCTTATGGGCGCCCGGGGCAATAGATTTATTACCTCGGGGAGTGTGCCATTGAAAATTGGTTTGAGCAATTTCCTCAATTTGATTATATATTTCATTTGGGCGACGATTACCTAAAAGTCCCCCGGAGCTAGAATCGAGTGTTTGCCTTGTGTGTGGCAACAACCCATTGTAGAAAGTGGATACTTGTTGCCACACCGCTAGACCATGATGAGGACACTTTCTTAGTAGCTCCTTGAACCTTTCCCAAGTTTCATATAAGGATTCCCCATCCTCTTGTGAGTATGTATTAATTTCAGTCATTAATTTAGCCGTTTTAGCAGGAGGGAAATACTTATATAGAAACTTTTGGGCTAGTTCATCCCAGGTGTTTACCGAGCTAACTGGGAGGGTGTTAAGCCAAGCCTTAGCTCGGTCTTTTAGTGAAAATGGAAACATTCGAAGGCGGATGGCGTCATTTGATGCTCCATTGATCCGAAAGGTATCACATATTTCTAAGAGAGTAAAATGCACGGATAGTCCCTGTGGTTTGGTGAAATTTCACCTTTAGTCCCCAACTTTTGAAAATTACACTGGTAGTCCGTGTGGTTTGACGATTTGTTACTCGGATAGTCCCTGTAGTGAATGTCCGTTAGTTTTCTCCGTTAAGTCCATGTGAAATTACAAAATTACCCTTAATAATAAAAAAAATTTAAATCAATAAAAGAAATTAAAAAAGGTGGGCCCCACCTTTCATTTCTTCTTCCTCCAAAAACATCACTTGCCACCACCTCCTAAAACCACCAATTGCCACCACCACGGAAAACCACCACCCTCCATCATCACCTTTTCTCCACCAACACGACCCTAAAATCAACTACCATCTCCTAAAAAAACCCAAATCTGTAGTAGAGCCATGGATATCATCAAGTCACCCACAAAGATTTAATCTTTTCACAACAAAACCAAAACCCAGCTAATGTGTAAACAAAATCAGGCCAAATCAAACCTGGATTGGAGCAAAATCGGGCCAAAACAAAACTGAAACCTACAAAATCAGGCCAAATCGACAAATCATAACAAGTCTAAAACAACGCAACACCGGTTGCCGCCGGTAACTCCTTCGTCCCCTTCGTTGGAATCGCGATACACCACAAGGCAGTAAGAGTATGACGTGGCGTTGTTTTGTGACGAAAATGATATCCGTCTGCTGCCTAATCCGATTAATCCAGCAGCTCTGACGAATAATCCTTCATTATTGTGTCCACATCCGATGATGATATTCTGAACAGTTGCAGATCCTTGAAGCATTAGCGTCTCTGTCACGAAATCTCCGACGGTGTACGATCCGTCACCGTACGACACTTTGTACAGGCACGTGCCAACGGTAGAGATGGTGATTGCCGGATTTGAAGGTGGTTGTGTGGGGGTTGTGGCAGGTGGTGGTGCTGCTGGTGGGGGTTTGCCTGAGAAAGAGAGAGAGAGAGAGTAGAGAGATAGCCAGTGTGTGACTTTTAGAGTGAGTGAGTGTGTGTGTTTATATATATATATATATATATATATATGGGTGTGAATTATTTCTTATATTTTAATAAAAGGAAGGGGTAGTTTTGTAATTTCACATGGACTTAACGGAGAAAACTAACGGACATCCACTCCAGGGACTATCCGAGTAACAAATCGTCAAACCACAGGGACTACCAGTGTAATTTCCAAAAGTTGGGGACTAAAGGTGAAATTTCACCAAACCACAGGGACTATCCGTGCATTTTACTCTTTCTAAGAAATTAGTAATATGTAGATGGGGATCCTCGTCCGCAGGCCCATGGAAGGTTGCGGAGTTTTGAAGCATCTGTATCAAATGTGGCCGAAATTCGAAGTTATTGGCTTCGACATTCGGTGCATTGATAGCGGCGCCGAGATTACCTACGGTGGGCCGTAGGTAATCCATGAGAGTACGTTTATCCGCCATTGGAAGTGGGTCCCCCAAAACTTTCTCTTGATTTTTGGCTTTAAGTCTTTTTCTGAGAAAGCGTTCGGGTTCTTCTAGAGGTTCTTTTATGTCTCTACTAGAACTGGAGCTCATGCACTACGTAGGAGGTTCAAATGTGGCACCTGGGTTCCAAGTCCTGCAATAAAAACAGAAAAGAACGTTGGTCAGAAGGTTCACCACGGCCCCGTGCTCAGTGAACACGGCCCGTGGTCAGAGGTACAGTAATTGTTTCCCGGATCCCTGTTACTGGGAGTTGGACACGGCCCCGTGTTGCACCGACACGGCCCCGTGCTCAGCTCTCTGTAACTCGGAAAATAAAAACTGCCAGTAAGGATGCTGGGCACGGCCCGTGTCCGGCCAGGCACGGCCTGTGATGAGCTCTGTAGAAACAGAAAAACTAAAAAAAATCCTAAAAAAATGAAATATAAGAAAAACGATTAGGCCGTTGATTCCTAACTTTCTTAAAATCCTTGTGTCCCCGGCAACGGCGCCAAAAACTTGATGCGTGTGAGGTGTTATATATTTTAGGTGTATATTTTAAGCCCTTAACACTTATTTTTAGCCAAGTTTTAAATTTATAAAACACGATATTTTACTAACACTAAACACACATATGGGCAAGTGCACGCATCGTGAGTGTAGTATAGTGTTGGCAAGATACCGAGGTCGTCCAAGGACACAAGAGCTTTTAGTACCGGTTTATCCTCAACGTCTAATCAAAAATAAAAGTTTAGAAAAATGTTTTAAACTAAGAAAAATAAAAACTAACTAAAAATGCTGAAAAATAAAATAAAAAGAAAAACAGATAGACAAGATGAATCACTTGGTTCCGAATCGTATCTAGTGTAACCTTTGATTATTTCCGCACTTTTGCACTATTTTAAGAGATTATCTTAGTTATTGTAGTAGGCCCCTCTTTTGAAGGTGACGTTACCCTCACCCCAGTAGTTTGAGTCAACAAGGATACAATCCTAAAAGGGTGGATTATTGAAAGATAATTAATTAAGTTATTAATGCAAATTATGGTAGGCCACTCTTTTGGAGGTGACGTTACCCTCGACTAAGTAGTCTGACTCCGCAGGGATACAGTCCTAAATAGCCGGGTTATATTATTAATAGTAGTTAACTTATGAGGGGATCAAAGAGTTTGGACCCCCGCCATCCAATACCGTTAAGTATTGAAGGAGGTCCTACTAAATTTGACTCAGGTCCATTGCAGGACCTCTAAACGCTGAACAATGGCAAGACCTTTACCAAACCATTCCCTTAACCCCTGACCAGGTAGCCAGCATACCTCCATATAGACCGTGGAGATATGAATGGTGAAAATCTTTTATTTTATATAGACAGTAAAATAATGCCAAGACACCACGGACAAACGATAAGGAAAGATCACCTTCAACATAAGCAACTAGTTATTAAAGTCATTAATACAAAACCAAGTAAAAAGTGCAAAAGATTAGAAATAAAAAGTATTACACTAGACACTTTGTCTTCACCAAGTGATGTAAGAGACTTAGGCAAACATGGCCTTGATTGTCAAGAACTCTTACGATCAATCTTGGATCCCGAGATGACTCACACACTCTATGATGGACAATGGATGATGGTGGTGGATGATGGTGTTATGGTGGTGGTGGGTGGTGGGTGAAGTGTGAGAGAGGTGGTGTGCCAAGGGATGGTTTGAGCTTGAGCCAAGCACTCCTATTTATAGGCTGAACAGAAGCTCGGACACGGCCCCGTGTCCAGTGGGCACGGCCCCGTGTCCACATCCTCTCTTTCTTCATTTAATGCAGCTTTGTCTTATTAGTTGACCACGCCCCCGTGTCCGCTGAGCACGACCCCGTGTGCAGAAGAATCTTTGTACTATGAAGATTTGCCTGGATTATGCGAATCTTATAGTTGACCACGGCCCCGTGTCCGCTGAGCACGGCCCCGTGGTGGGCAATAGAAGCTTCTACCACTTTGTCTTTTCTGCTGACACTTGGGCACGCCCCCGTGCTGGCTGAGCACGGGGCGTGTTCAGTCTTCTGATGTCTTGTTTTGCTTGGGAAGATGCTGTCGTGGGGCCGGGCATGTCACGTCTTGTTCCTTTTCTTGTATTTATGTTAGATTTTGATGTCTTTTTGCTTCTTTTGTTAATTTGAGCTCATTTAATCCTGAAAATACAAAAGGAAGACAAAAGCACACTTTTTCCAACATTAGTACTAAAAAAGGGTTAGTTTTATGCCACAATTGATGAAATTTATATGTTGCATTTTGAACACATCACTTACCTTTAGTCGAATTCTCGTACAATAACAGTTATCATTCCAGCATTCAAATTGCACCGTTTGAGACATTATACGGAAGAAAATGTCGATCGCCTATTGTATGGCTCGAGATCGGAGACTCGTAGATAACCGATCCTGAGCTACTGCAAGAAACGACTGACAAAATCCTCCAAATTCGAGACAATCTGCTGAAAGCTCGGAGTCGTCAGAAAAGTTACGCCGATAGACGACGCAAGCCCCTTGAATTTGACGTTGGCGAGCACGTACTCCTAAAGGTATCACCTTGGAAGGGTGCAGTCAAATTCGACAAGAAAGGAAAGCTCGCGCCTCGATATATTGGACCCTTTAAGATTTTAGAAAGGATCGGAAAAGTGGCCTACAGATTCGAACTACCGGAGGAACTTAGCAACGTCCACCCGATTTTCCACGTGTCGAACCTCAGAAAGTGCCTGGCTGAGCATGATTTATACGTACCACTTAAGGATCTTCAAGTGAACGAAACATAACACTTCGTGGAGAAGCCTGTCGAGACCATGGACCGCCAAACTAAGTAGCTCAGACGCTCTCGCATTCCCATTGTGAAGGTCCGATGGGAAGGCAAACGAGGCGCAGAGTTCACTTGGGAACTCGAAAGCGACATGGAGGCGAAGTACCCGCAGTTGTTTATTACGGCTAAAGCCTAATTTCGGCACAAAATTCCCTTAAAGTAGGGGAGGCTGTAACACCCCGTGTTTCGAAAGTCAAAGTCAAGATTGAAGTCAATAGAAGAAAAGATTGCTAATTGCGATCTGTCACTCCTTGCTCAACTCCTGTTTTAACTTCTTTGACTTGTAGATAATCTATTTATTTTATCGCATTAGTTGTATTATGTGGAGTACTTGTTAATAATCGAGGTTTGATCACTATTTATCGCATATTTTATCGCTTTATCGCATATCGCATCGCAATCGCATTCGCAACCCGAATTATGCGTTCTTGATTTTGTTTTGCGTGTGTGTGCTATTTATGTGTTACTTGTGCATGTTTATTTATGTGTATGTTGTGGTAATTAATCGAAACGCAATCGCAACTCTATCGCAATCGAATCGCAAACGCTAAACGACAGTTAATTATGATGATTGTATGTTAGATATAGTATTTGTGTGTTTATTATTAATCTATCGCGTCGATTAATCGAAACTCACATCGCAAAACCCAACGCACGAAATGAAACTCCGAGACACAAATCATCGGAGCCACTCGATCGAGTGACTGCTCGATCGGATGGCCATTCCGATCGGTGACCCACTCGGCCCCTTGCACTTTCCTTTTTGGGAAACCCTATAAATACCTACCCGTCACATCATTTATGATGTGACAGCACTCTCACTCGACCCAGCCGCACTCAAGCTATCTTTCTCTCGATTTCTCGCGATTCTTGTAAGTTTTCGACCTAAGTATTGTACTTCTATGATCTACACACACTTCTTCATCATTCTCTCTTTTGAATCTCAACTTTTAACCGTGAAATCAGTGGATTTGAGGTGTTCTAGGGTGATGTTATCATGGAGTTCTTATGAACTTCATGTTTTAGCTTCAATCCACCAAGAACAACTTAGATCTGGTCTATTTCCACATGAATAAACAAAGATCTTGCATAGATCTGAACATATTCAAGGTGAAAAGGATTGAAAGGTGGTTTTCTAACTTTCTTTCAACTCTTTTACACTCAATGCACTCAAAACCGATAGAATCGGAGCTAGTTCTGATCTTCTACTCCTTCTTAGTGATGTATTGGTTCAAGATCTGAATTTTATCCAAGAGACAATCGATTTCGGTTTAAACATGAACCGCCGTCTCGAACAGTTAACTGGTCAGACTAGGGTGATTCCTGTTCGATCGGATCACTTAAGTCTTGACGAGGTTTCTGTTGTTTAGCGCGTATCACACCGTCTCGATCAAAACTGCAAAAACAACCAAGTGTCAAGAACGATTAGGCCGTTGGGACGGATTGTTGTCCGATCGAATTGTCGTCCGATCGGAGTGTCGTCCGATTGGATTGCCATCCGATCGGAAAGCCATCCGATCGGCTTACACTTGGTCCCACACTTAAACTATTATTTCAACTTTTCAAAGTTTTGAACGTCGAACGGATTGCCGTCCGATCGGATAGCCATCCGATCGAACGACCATCCGACCATGTGACGTTTGGGACTTCAACACTAAACAATTTTCAACATGTTCAATGCATCAGCAGTTCTAACGGATTGCCACCCGATCGGCAGACCATCCGATCGAGTGACAACACTGCTGTGAACTTGTTCTCTGAGAAATACCTCACCGAACGGATCGTCACCCGATCGAACCGTCGTTCGATCGATCGACCTGAAGGGTAGAGATACTTCTCTGTTATCAAAATGCTACAACGAAAACTTCAAAAGGTAAACCATCATACACAAACACCACTTCACCAAACGAGGTGCCAATCCAATCGAATGGCCATCCGAAGGGATGACCATCCGAACGGATTGACATCCGATCGACTGGCCATCCGATCGGATTGCCATCTGATCGGATTACCATCCGACACTTATCACTTGCATCGTTTAACGCGCCGCTTATCGTTTATGCTATCGTTAACTGTTCAGGCTAATCTCTCTCAGCGCTCCCTTCAATCCAAGAGAGTGTTTACTTGTTAAACATAATCTGTGAGTATACTCGATCCCTTTTTGCTTTACGCACTTTTGGGTGTTACATACGTTATCCATATTCAAATCACATCAATCACACAACGCAAACACTATTTATACGCTAACCGCTATTGCATGCTACGTGTTATTCGATGAATGCTTGTATGTTATGTTAACACAGTGATTGTTGCCTGACACCTTAGCAACGATAGTACTATAGTTTGGACTCAGCACCTGTCGTGGACAGGGGTTGTTAAGGGCTTTACTTCACGTGTCCCATTGGGGATATGTGTTGCGCATTCTACAACTCGCAGTCACGTCTGTGCATATTTCTCTGTCAACAACCTACTTGCCTTCACTTTATACATGTTTCATGCTGGTTATGCGTAAACTATTTCGAACTCTATTATGCTATTATCAAACTTGTATGCTCACCTTTACACTATGTGTATTGACCTCTATTTTAACGTATGTGGCATGTGTTTAGGATGCTATCTGCTAGGATGCTTGCTATGTGGAATCGAGTTAGGAAGAGTCTAGAAACAAACAAACAATTTACTTTTATTTGAAATCTGAGTTGTCGAAACAATTTATTTGTCTGTTAGATACTATGTCTGTATTAACTGATTTGCTGAGTATGTTATGGTATGGGACGTAACTTTAAATATTTGGTAAAATTAGTAGTTATGGATTTCTCCTGGACAATCTGTTTCGCTCAGTGCCATGCCCCGATGTTTCTTCCATCGGTTGGGGTGTGACAGCGGTGGCGTTGGGGTTGGTGGCGGTGGGGGTTTTTTGGGTGGTGTGGGGCAGGGGTGGGTGACCGTGGGAGAGTAGGTCCGACGGTGGTGTAGTCCGGTGATTGTTTGTGATTCTGGTGGGATTCTCCGGTGATTGATTTATGTTGTTGATATTGGGGGGTTTTTTGCTGATGCTTTTTAATGTTTGGATTTGGTTGGTTTTGCTGGTGCTTTTGCTGATGCTTTTAAATGTTGGGGGTTTTATACTGGTGCTTTGATCTCTGTTTTGATTTGTTTTGATTTGGTATATTGGGGATTTTGATTTGTGTTCTTTTGAATCTGTGGGTTTTGATATGGTCGATTGGGCGGCGATGATGAAAAAAACGTAAGTTTAGATGACGATGGCGCGGCAAGGACGGCGGAGGGTAGGTTTTTTGAACCTGCAACCCCACTTTTGCAGCCTTTCGATTATCGGATAATCTGAGCCAAACCCCGTTTTTTTTTCGAGATACACTTTGTTTTGATGTTGTTGGTATTTTATTTTTCTCCCCCTAGTCGATGATGATAACAATATATCTGAGACACCTCCCGAGTTTGCGATTTCTAGGTGTGTTCGTTTTTGCGTAAAAAAGTTTTTGTAAAAAAAAAGTTAAACCGTAAACTTTTTAACGTAAAACGTAAATTTTTTAACGTAAAACGTAAAAAGTTTTGCGTAAAACGTAAAACGTAAAATTTTTTAGGTAAAACGTAAAACGTAAAATTTTTAACGTAAAACGCAAAAAGTTTTACGTAAAATGTAAAAAGTTTTACGTAAAACGTAAAAACGTAAAAAGTTTTAGGTAAAATGTAAAAAGTTTTATGTAAAATGTAAAAATTTTAACGTAAAACTTAAAACGTAAAAAGTTTAACGTAAAACTTAAAACGAAAAAAGTTTAACGTAATACGTAAAACGAAAAAGTGTAAAAAACGGCGCGTTAAAAAAACGTGTAAAAACGGCGCTTTAAAAAAATGACGCATTAAAAAAATGACGCGTTAAAAAAACGACGCTTGAAAAAACGGCGCGTAAAAAACGGATCGTTAAAAAAACGACGCTTGAAAAAGCCCGGCGTGCAAAAAAATTTGTCTTGTTAAAAAAATTTGAAATTAAAATGCTTTTAATAAAAAAAATCTTTTTAAAAAATAAAAAATTAAAAAGTAATATAATAAAACAAAAAAGTAATAAAAAAATAATAAAGAAAAAAAAAGACAAAAAAGAGTAATTTTACTAAACTACTCTTTTGGATTAAAATATTAAAGACATAATAAGACAAAATGTATTTAATATTCATTTTTGTTACTTTTAATCTCATCCATCCATCTTGTTGATCTAATGGTTAGGAACTGGTTCTCGCGGTTCTTACAACTTGAGGTGGTTTTCATTTTAGCGGTCCCCTATATATATATAGGGTAAGGTTCATGCGAGAACCACGAGAACCGCGAGAACCAATGTGAACACAACCTAAAATAGCTAAAAATACCTAACCCCCAGCCCCCCCCCCCCTAAAGCTAAATGCTAAAAACTAAACCCTCCCAAAAAACCTAAAAAAACCTAACCCCCCAAGCTAAAATGCTAAAAACTAAACCCCCAAAAAATCTAAAAAAAATAAAAAAAACACACAAATTTTTCTTTTTAATATTTTTACATTAAAATCGCTACTTTTAGTAGCAAAAAAAAATTTATTAAATTTTTTTTTGCTATTAAAAGTAGCGATTTTTTTATAAAAAATATTATTTTTTTTTGTGTTTTTTTAGCTATTTTTAGGTATTTTTGTTGTGTTCACATTGGTTCTCGCGGTTCTTGTTAGTGCATTTATGTCTATAGCCTTCGTCAATCCGAGCCGTAGCAAGAAACAGAAGAAAACGAGTCGTTATGATGAAATATCTAGACAAAAGGCAAGGTGGCAATATTGTAATTAATGAGAAATCTAATTAATAGTCAAGGCCTATAAATAGGGAGGTTATGTTTAGTTTAGGAACTTTTACCATTTTAGAGATTTGAAGAGCTCTAGTTCTAGAGAGAGAAACTAGAGAGAGAAAGTCTCTAAGTGATTCAAGTGATTGTACGATTTCAGATTTCTAATAGAATCACGTTTAGATTACGTCATGTGTGTTTAGGTCGCGTTCGTGTACGGATTCCGCACGTTTCACGTTCGTTTCGCAATCGTTTCGGAGTCAAAACCGGTCCTACAAGTGGTATCAGAGCAGGAGCTCGATTGCACTGATCCAACACACATTTCCGATCGTGATTTCATCAGATTCAGATCCGAATTTCATCTACTTCTTCATATTTTTCATATTTTCACGTTTTTCACTGAAAATCGTCAAATTGAACGGGATTTTACGGTCCAAATCGTCTGATTTTTTGATATGTTGTGCGTATACACCTGATCTATAACCCTACCAAGTTTCAGATCCAAATTCCTAACCGTTTAGGAGAAATCGAAGATTTTCAGTCCGATTTCGCGTAAAAGTTGCAGGTCCGTTCATAGGGAGGTCCGCTTATACGAACCTTGTAGGTCCGCTTGAACAGACATAATCTGGTCCGCTCATTCGGACAATATCTGGTCCGCTTATTCGGACAATATCTGGTCCGCTCATTTGAACAATACCTGGTCCGCTCATCCGAACAATATCTGGTCCGCTCATCCGGACATGTCTGGTCCGCTTTTGTGAACAACAATAGGTTCGCTTTTCAGGTCCGCTTATAGGTACATCAGGTGGTCCGCTTATAAGGTCAAGTTGGTAGGTTCGCTTATTCGGCAGTCCGTTCATTAGGTCCGCTTATCAGTCAGTTGTGAATTCGCTCTCGTGACATTACTGATTTCACGTGAAAGTACATGGATTAGTGTGAAATAGTTTACGAGGTTGTCAGTTGTTGAGAAAAGGAGATCATGTGTGATTTGTGTCAGCTCAATATAATCTCAGCCCATGTGTTGCATGTATAAAATTCAGTTTGTCAGCTCAATGATGTGGTGGTATGAAGTAAAGATGTCGGCCACTTTAAAGTAAAGGTCCAATCTTTGAATAACATCGTTTGTTGTCAGCACATTTATAAAAAACAAGGCACAGACCCACTAAGGATAAAATTGATAAAATTGTCGGCAAGTGGTAGGATTCGGCCCAATCATCATCGTGCATGTGTACCTTCGGCCCAATTATAAATCACTACGCTTTGTTAATTGATCGAATTAAAATCATGTCATAGAAAGACCAAATCTTATTGACTTGACAATTAATATTGTTTGGTTAAGAATTGTCAAGTTGTGTGGATATATTGCGTGATAATTGTCCAGTTCATACGGTTCGGAGTTCAAAGATTTCGAAGGGTCAAATCGTTTGAATTCGATTCGGGTCCTAGAAGTTCACAGAGTTGGTCAACGTTCAGTCCGCACAGAAAATCATCAGTTCGAGTACTAGTTTGTTTCAGTTAATTGATAAGCATTTAAACTGATTGTGTTTTGTTTGTGTGTCGACAGGTGATTCAAGATGGCTAAAATGTTTGATGAACTGGAAAACACTAAATTTGAAAGAATAAACAATTGGACTTGTTGTTCTTCTTTTGAGAAAAAGGAGGTTTTGGTTGAAAGATTTGAATATTTCATGTGTCAAAAGGATGAAACGTTGGATGAGTTGGAAATACGGTTTAAAATTTTAATGGACAGTTTGAGAAACAAGAATATTAGAATATCAAATGATGAACAGATATCGAAATTGGCAAATGCATTACCTGCTAAATGGGATGAATTCTTGGTTGAGCTAAAAAGGAAAGATTTTTTTCAAGAACTTTATCCAAAACAGTTTTTTAATGAGGTTAATGCAAAGTTTCGTAAGGAATATAAGAAAAAGAAGGAATTTTTGACCGAAATGGAAAAGAATTTACAAAAATTGGAATTGGATGTAATTACTGAAATTGATAATAGAATTCGTGTGTGTCTTGTAACAAAGAGTATTCTGAAATATGATATTAAAAGGAAATGTTATATTGATGAAAGTATGAATCCTTTTGATTTCGTTAAACTCTTTTGTGCAGGAACATATAAGATGGAAACAAAGGATATTCCAAAGAACGAAGAATCTTTGAAGCTTGGATCTTCAAGTTCAGAATCAGTGTGTTCTAAATGTGATAACTTTAAGGCTGACAATGACAAACTTTTGAAGGATGCAGAAAGTTTGACATCGGAAGTCGAGAAGTTGAGAGATGAGAAGAAAGCTGATGATAAGCAGATTCTTATTTTGAAAGAAAATTGTGAGAAGTTGAAAACTGAAAATGACAAACTGTTGGGTAATTTGAACAGTTTGACATCAGAAAACAAGGTTTTGAGAGAGAAAGAAAAAGATTTTGAAAGCAAAAAGAAATCTTCAGAAAATGAAGATTTCTGGGTAAAGCTGGAAAACAAGAATTTGAAAGCAAATGAAACAAAATTTCAAGAACAGTTAAAATTTTTGGAAAATGAAAAATTTGTTCTTGAAAACATGAAGAATGAAAATGAAAAATCAATCAAGTCTCATCTTGAAAGAATATCTCAGCTTGAAAAAGAAGCTGAGAATTCAAGAAACAAGATTGATGAACTTGAAAACAAATTGAAAGGTTTTGTGACTTCTTTAGACAGTTTGAATTTTCCCTGTCCAAAACCTATCAATTCTGTTCAAATAAGTGATAACGTCACAAATTTTGACAAAGTCAAAATTGAAGATTGTGATGAAATATCTGATGATGAAAAAGAAAAGAAAAGAAAAATATTTTTAGATTTACAAGAAAAATTTCAAAATACTGTTTTGCAATCTACTGAAATAGGTGAATGCTCAAAGCAAAAACCTGTTAAGAAGAATGTAGAACAGAAACAAAAAGATAAAAATTTGAAAAATTTTAAAATTGAAAATAAAAGCTCATCAGATAAGTCATCCAATCATTATCAAAAATCACAAAAATCTAAAATTGAAAACTCACAAAATGTTGGTAATAAGTGGTGCAGGTTTAACCACAGTGCTCAAAGGACAAATCATGCTTACAGGAGGAGTTATGATTACCATAAATCTAAACAATGTTATGATCTGAATATGTGGTTTGAAAATGGTAGATGGTACGATAACAGAGTGTGCTACACCTGTGGTGTTAGAGGACACATTGCTGTTAACTGCCAGAATTGGAATTTTGAAACACGAAGATGCTATAATTGCCATATCAGAGGACATATTGCCAGAGATTGTTCGAGGAGATCGATGGGAAGATCGAGGGTTGAATCTCAGAGAATGGTAAAGAAACCAGTCACTGTCAAGCCCAAAGAACAGAAAGTGGAAGATAAGAAAGTAAAGCTTTCACAGGGGCAGAGAGACAGACTGAGGAAAAAGAGGAAGAAGGAAAGAGAATATTTGGAGAAGATTTTGTCTTCGGGTTCACCAGTTGGTTTGAATAAAAGTTCTGATGAATCAATTCACTTGACGGCAAAGTCAAGCAAATTGAATTCTTCAGATACAAATCTGAGGACAAAAGAGAACAAGAAGAAAAAGAAAGTCATTGGCGATGAATCTGGCTCATCCAAGTCAGACAAGCCAAGTTCAGGCAATGAATCTGATTCCATAAAATCAGAGGAGCCACAAGTTGAGGTAAAAAAGGAAGAGACAGTTCCATTAATGAATGATGAGAACTTTCCACCATTACGAGCCGCAAACCTAAAATCAAGAGGTGTTGATGCTGGAAAAATGTTTAATAGCAATGTTAAACATATTTTTAGCAAGATGGTTGATGGTAAGGAAAAAGGAGTGAAAGAGTTTTATGAAGAAAAGAGAAATGTTCAAAATGCGCCTAAGGCTGGTCAGGCTTGGGTGTCAAAATCTGTTGGTTGAATTCCTGACTTGCCGGAGCTTCCAGGTTGGTAAGTGTGAAGCAGGTATCGGCATCATTCTTGAGAAATTCACAGGATGGTAACTGTGATATTTCGTCTTACAAGTGGTTAATCAAGGACATTAAGTTGTACTTGATTTTCTACAAGTGATTGTGGTGTTTGATCTTATATTGTTAAAATCTATACAAAAATATGTGTTGATTGAATATGCCGAAACCCTCACGGCTGAACAAACATGATTACTTTCACCAGATTGAAAAACGGTTTTCAAACTGTTAAGATCAATGGGTTGTAAATCATGGGGGTATGTTAGATTTTCTGCAAATCAGTACACTTTTAGTAGAAAATGGATGGCGAGACAAAGCTATCAGTGTTGGTTGTCAAATTTTTTTTAAATGGTTTTGCATTTTAGGGGGAGATATATTGTTAGAAAATACAAAAACATTTGAAAATTTGAAAAAGCCAAAAACATGATAAAATTCAAAAATTGAGTTTTTGTGTAAAAAGAGGAAATGATAGTACATCAGTAGACAGTTACAGTACGCTAAAGAAATGGAAAGTTTAAATGTGTTAAACGATCTCACCGTGGATGTGTCGGTAGATTTTTATACATTTAGTAAACTTTTTCGGGATATAAACCTAAATTCAAACTTACTTATTTCATGGGGAACACTACTTGGATATATAGGTAACCCCTGAAATCTCGTTTGAAAGGTCTCATAATCTGATATACTAGGTCTTTATACTCAATGATGTCTGGGGTATTATTCCGGGACTTCTGCTGAACGGTAGTTCTGACCTAGTCCTTGGATAATACTTTCTGAAATGCTTGAAACATAGCATTAAACCCTCAGCATGCCGATGAAACAATAAAATTGATAGTCGCTGCTGTTGTAAGCAAAAAGATCCTCTAAAGGGGACATACCGTAAAGTCGAAGCTGATATCTCTCTGCGTATACGGAAGTATCGACCTGAGATCCCTCGGCCCTCGCATACCTAATTTATATACAGATATCATTGTGGTATACTCACCTGTAAGACTGATTATTGGGATTCTGGATACGGGAGTATATTCAAGAGGTGGGACACATGAATAGGTTTAAGTTCTTAATACACCTAATTCGTATCCTGAATCAGTTGAAATTTGTGTGAAAATTTAAGTGGATCAGTATATCGACAATCTAAGTGAATTGTTTAATTCTTAAAGTGAAATTAAGCTCAACGGTACTTGTGACTTGTCATAAACTGATATGATCCTCTGTCGCATACTCAAACAAAAATATTGTCTGTAAATATGTTTGTACATATTTCTTTACTGCTTTATATTTTCAGAAAATAAAAAAAGATTTTTGATTCTGCTTTATTTTCGACAATCGATGTCTGAAAGCTGAGTTTCAAAATCTAAGTAAGCTGATTGTGTTTCTGAAAATAAAACAAGTTCATTAATTTGAAACTTGAATTAAAAATAAAAATTCAAAAACAGTTTGTGATATCTCCAAGGTCATTAGTTTGGACTTGGATGATTAACTGTGAGGGAGTTGGATTCTTTAACACTGCCAAATCTATACAGTTTGTTGATAGGGGGAGTGAATTAGAGAATTTGATTGATAATACGAAAACATTGTATTTATAGATGTTTGAGTGTTGCAGATAGTCCAGACTACGATCCCGGAAGCTGAGTCTAAGGGGGAGTCTGAAGACGAGCTCAAAGCAAGGGGGAGCTTGTAATTGGAAAGCAAGGTGTCGATCCCAAAAGCACGGAAGCTTGACGAAAGGGGGAGCCTGATGAAGAAAAGAGTCTACCGAAAGGAGAAGAAACTGAAGCTGAAGACAGATCCACCGGGATTCTGTTCGAGAAGATTCAAAGAGAGAAAGAGAAAAAGAAGACGCTACGAGTTTGACTCAATGATCGAGATTGACTGCGGCAATATCCAAGGGGGAGTCTGTTAGCGCATTTATGTCTATAGCCTTCGTCAATCCGAGCCGTAGCAAGAAACAGAAGAAAACGAGTCGTTATGATGAAATATCTAGACAAAAGGCAAGGTGGCAATATTGTAATTAATGAGAAATCTCATTAATAGTCAAGGCCTATAAATAGGGAGGTTATGTTTAGTTTAGGAACTTTTACCATTTTAGAGATTTGAAGAGCTCTAGTTCTAGAGAGAGAAACTAGAGAGAGAAAGTCTCTAAGTGATTCAAGTGATTGTACGATTTCAGATTTCTAATAGAATCACGTTTAGATTACGTCATGTGTGTTTAGGTCGCGTTCGTGTACGGATTCCGCACGTTTCACGTTCGTTTCGCAATCGTTTCGGAGTCAAAACCGGTCCTACAGTTCTCGCAATAAAGGGTGGTTCCTAACGGATCATTCTCCTATATATATATATAGTGAGGCCCATCCCCCACACCCTAGGTTCATCCCCTTTAGACTCATCTTCATAACCGCTGACGTAGACGCCTATGTGGCGGGTTATCCTTTAAGGGCTACCCTCCTCCACACCCCATAGTCTTAATGAATGTGTTAATCTATTTTTAAGGTCAAATCTATCTTTCTGAACAATAGTTACACATTTACCCCTTAACTTTACTCAACTTTAGTATTTAAATTATAGAGTAAATTACAAAGTTCGTCCTTTATGTATGTCATTTATTACAAAGTATGTCCTTTATCTTTAATAAGCTCAGAAAACATACTTAATGTTTGCAAATCTTTACATGTTACGTCCTTTAGTCCTAATCCAGTTACTTTTCATGGTTAAATTTGACTAAGTCATCCCCACATAAGGGTATTTTGGTCATTTTATCATAAATATTAAAATAAATAATAAAAAAATTATATATATATATATATATATATATATATATATACATACAGCTCTCTCTCTCTCACAACACACATCAGCTCTCTCTCTCACACATAAACACCTCTCTCTCTCTCTCAACACACACCAGCTCTCTCTCTCTCTCTAATCGCCGGACCACCACCACCGGACCGACAACCACAAACATACACCTCACCAGATCGACCACCACCGTCATACACCTCACCGGACCACTGCCACCACCTGCACACACCTCACCGGACCCCCACCACCTCCACACCCCCACCGTTGGACTCCAAAACGATTATACTTCAACGAAACGGTTACTTTGAGTCGGTTAGTTATCGGAGACACTCAAACGGCCACTTTGTTCCTCGCTGCCGCCTCTCCGCCGTACGCCGCCGCACATTAAGGATGTCATCATCGCAGTTAATCGCCACCGTATGCGGTCTTCGTTCTACTGCCCTCTTTTCTATCTCTCTAATCGGATCGAATAGGTGGTGGTTGTGGGGAGATTTGTAGTTTGAATCCGGATTTGGGGTTTGTTTGGGGTTAGTAGCTTAAATGTAGATTAGGGTTTGAATTTTGTGGTGGTGTTCAGATCTGTACATATTCAGATCTGAATATGCAGGTTGGGGTTGGGCGGTGGTGGAGGTTTGTGCAGCGGTGGTGATGATGGAGCTATGGCGGTTGACGGTGGTGATGGTGTTGGTGATAGTGGTGGGCGTGTGTGTGTGAGAGAGAGGGGAGGGGGGAGAGATCTGGTTTGGAATAGAGCTTTTGAGTGAGATGAGTAAGCTCCTCAATAAGCTTGATGATTTGATTGCCGGAAAACGGGTTTGAAACTTGCTGGAAAACTGGTTTGGAGCAGATTAAAGTTGCAGGTGAAGTGGTGGTGGTGGCAGATCTGTGGTGGTGGTGGCGGTGGCAGCTGGGTTGTGGTGGTGGGGTTAGGATAGTTAGAAAGAGAAGGAGAAACATTTAGTCTGTATATATTTATTGTTTTTGATGATTATTTATTTTAATATTTATGATAAAATGACCAAAATACCCTTATGTGGGGCCGACTTAGTCAAATTTAACCATGAAAAGTAACTGGATTAGGACTAAAGGACGTAACATGTAAGGATTTGCAAACATTAAGTATATTTTCTGAGCTTCTTAAAGATAAAGGACATACTTTGTAATAAATGACATACATAAAGGACGAACTTTGTAATTTACTCTAAATTATAATAACATTTTTGTCCCGTTATTTTAAACTAACTACTCCAACGATTTTTAAGAACCTTAACATTTTTCACAAATACCTTTTTTTTTTTTTTTTTTTTTTTTTTATAAAAACACTTTACACCAAAGCATTTTAGTTTCTTTAGTTTGAGTATATTACTATAGTTTTTTAAATTTATAACTAAAAATATGTTACATGATCAATAGTGTCTAGGGATGAGCAGTAACCAAAACTGTTAATCGAACTGAACCAAAAACAGATGAAGCTGAACCTAAATCAATCGAAAATCGAGTTAACCAAAAACCGATTAATTGAAAATCGGTTATTTTTTCAAATCAATTGAAAACTAAATTAACCAACAACCGATTCCAAATTAACCAAACCGATTAACCAAAAATCGGTTATTTTTTGGTACCCTCGGTTAACCGAAATCAATTTAAAACCGGATTAACCAAAAATGGTTAACCGAAAACCAAATTAAACGTAAATCGATTATCGAGATTTTTTGTAACCTCAGTTAACCGAAACTGAACTAAACCATTCACATTTTCATATGTTTCTAGCTTTTATGTCTCAATTTCATGTGTTTCATGTTTTAAACTATATTTCATGTATTTATACCTCCATTTATGTACTTCTAAGCACAAAATTTTACCCTAAGTTTGGTTTTGGTTATCAACTAAAATTACCAAACAGAATCGAAAACCGACAATCTAATCGACAAAAACTAACTGACTGGTTAACAAAGTAGATTTACCGATGACTTCGTTTTCGATTTGTATCATTTGTCTAATTCAAGAAGCTTCTGTAATGTGAAACAAGCTACACATTCAAATTTGTGTTTGTATTTGGTTCAAGTGTCCAAAATAAGGTTCTATCATTATATTTTTTTTGACAACCCAAACTAGACCTTTTGTACTATTGACAAAGGCTTGCCCAATAAGGAAGGCAATGGGTTGGGTTTGAGACGCGTTTAGGTATTCTCAAACCCATACTCGATTATTAAAGTCCATCTCAAACTCGTCGAGCATCGGGTATATCCACGGGTTTCTAGTACACCCGTTACTTTATTAAAAATATAAGTCAGGTATACATGGTCTAAAACCCATCGGGTATCGATCGTAAATATTAATCATTCAAGAACGAATATAAACCATATCATTAAGCAATGATGTGTCTAAGTTAACTGAACAGGACATTCATGAATTTACGTTTATTACTTGATTTTTTAGTTATAAATTTATTTGAAAATAGTAAGATTCCTCAAATCATCTAAAAGTGGATTCATCACAAAACAAAAATGAAACAATAATTGAAAAACACACAAAACAAGTAAAATTTGATCTAGTTGGTTCATAAAATACAAATTCTAAAAGACATAAAATCCTACAGTGGATTCATCACAAAACAAAAATGAAACAATAATTGAAAAACACAAAAAACAACTAAAATTTGATCTAGTCGTTTCATACAAGGAAATGCAAATTCTAGTACACGCAAAATCCAACATATCTCCGGAATTGTTGATGTCAATTAGGCTTAAATAATTTAAATCTAAATTTTCAAATTGAATTTTCAAATTAAAAGTCACATTGAGATGCACAATACTTTTAAAATCTTTTTCTAACTTATATTGAGATAAATATATATTTAAAATAAAGAAATAATCATGTCGGGTTACTCGGGTATATAATGAGGTAAATGGCGCTATATTATCGGGTAATCGGGCATACTACATATCCCAGACCGGTCCCTAACCCACAAAAAAAATATCCCAAATCTGTCCCAAATGTTTTGGGTTTTCTCATTTGATTTGTGTTTCATTGCCATCCTATTGCCAAGGAGGCTATCTACCACCGAGAATCGTCTAGCAATAGAAAACCTAAAAAAGAAAATCATACATTTTATTTCACACTTGTCTTCGTTAATAACTGAAATTAACCAAAACCGAACCTCAACCGAGCTTCATAACCGAGTAACCGAAACCAAAGTTGGATTTGCACATCGCATCTCTTGTCCAACCAAGAGTACAACATCAACTTGCATTCCACCTCCAATTATTATTCGAACCTTCTCAAACCCTGCACTTTAAATAACGTGTTGAGCCCATCATTTCTGCAATCTCGTCTCAAACTCCTCAACAGTCGCAACCTATCGTGGCAAATTCTCATTCAAGCCCTTCCAATATCGTCTTTAAGAACCCCATACTCACGATCAAAGTCAACACGTCGTCGTTTCACCTCTAAAAAAGGTAACTTTAACATTACCCACTTCAATTCATCATCAATTTCATCTTCCAATTTTCAAATCCAGTATATATAGCTAATCTTGAATCACAAAAAAAACCCGAAATTTACGTGGGTATTTAATAATTATAGCTTATTGTTATTTTTGGTAAGTTTCGGATCTGATTTTAGTACTTCGTTGAGTTTTATGATGTGGGTCATTATTGTATAAATAGGAAGATAAAAAAATGGATATTATTCGTTTGATTGATCGATTGTTGATACCCTGTTTGCTGTTATGTGGATTCAGTATTTTAATCATGTCGAGAAAGATGCTGATTGATGGTGATGTGAGTAATGTTAGTGATGAAGATCAGTATGATTTTGATTTGTTTGTGATTGGTGCTGGTAGTGGTGGTGTTAGGGCTTCTAGATTTTCAGCTCAATATGGAGCTAAGGTAACACTTTGTTGAGTTTATACGTTACTTGGTTTTAAAACGCTCCGTGGTGAGATCACATTGATTCCATGATGCGCGCACAGTGGCGTGGCGGACCCAGGATTTATTTTCTTCGTCGGTTTGGGTGGGGTGGGGGTTTGGGGAATTGGGGGCTTAACTGAACTTTTAAGGGGGTGATGGGGATTTTTTTTCTAGAAATTACACTTATTTTTTAACCCCCCGGTGCATAGAGTAAGGTCCGCCACTATGCGCGCATCACATGATTTAGGGGCTGTTTGGCAACTTCTGAATGGTTAAGTGCTGAACCAGTAAGAGGTCTCAACCATTAAGTGCTGAACCGAGGTCTGAACCATTAAGAGCCAGTATAATGCTTAACCCTTCAGAGGCAAATGTCTGACCAATTCAGATTAGAGGTCTTAACCATTCAGACTCTGTATAATACTTGATCATTCAGAAGCAAATGTCTGAACCATTCAGACATCTGCTCACGAAACAAACAGTCTGAACCATTAAGTCCTGAACCAGTAAGAGGTCTGAACCATTAAGAGCCTCATTAAGAGGTAAACAAACAACCCCTTAATCTAAACTATTTGACCATCGTTTGAGCGATGGGTTTGAGTTTTTGAACAAATCTGACTACTGATGATGAGAATATCTTATATTTTAGTGTTTCAAAGTTAACAAGTTGAAATATCATCGGTAAATATTTTTTAGTATATTCTAATAACGAACGCATCGACACGTGCTTTTGGGATCAAATCGTGTTGGATCGCCACACGCTTTTTTAAAACCAAGACCAAGACATGTTATTCTTATATATGTTTAAGGTGATTTTTTAAGGATATATGTTTGGTTATTGATCTTTGTTTTACTAAATATTGTTGTAAGGTTGGGATTTGTGAGCTGCCATTTCATCCAGTTAGCTCGGAAACCGTTGGAGGTGTTGGTGGAACGTAAGTTGTTGGATCTTTGCTTTGGATGTTAGTTTGGGATGATTGGGGAGAGCACAGTTTGTTAGTGGTGTATGAGTGTGTGTTGTAATGGTTTACATGTGTTGCAGGTGTGTGATTCGTGGGTGTGTTCCGAAGAAGATTCTGGTTTATGGAGCAAGCTTTGGGCCTGAAATTCAGGTAATATTGAGCTTCTTCGTTAAACTAGTGAAATCGGGTGGTTTTTGATTTATTGGATCGATGGATCTTTCATCTAAGGTTACTCATCTATGTTTCAACTCGTGTAGGATGCACGGGAGTATGGCTGGCAAGTGAATGAGAATGTTGATTTTGATTGGAAAAGGTTACTGCACAAGAAGGTTCGTTGTTAAATGTTTCTGTTGTGCCATTTTAATTCCTGTTTTTCCCCTTGTCATCAAATTACACTGGTTAAATAAAACCTCCAAAAATCTGGCTTATTTACTATCATAATCGGAAAATCAAGTTAATATATTTTGAGTTTAAATGTTTCTAAATATATTTTCTTTTGCATCTTTAATATGTCAAGGAAATATAATGAAGGATAAAAAATGTGTAACTACTGAAATTGTGATATTTTTGTCATCCCTTACACATTGGAACTTATTTGTTTAGATATATGTATAAATGTTGATGAGATATCTACTCTGTATATGAATTTCTAGATACTTTAATTCCATATTGCAGTTGTGTTTTTTTTTAATTATTGAAAATTGTTCTTTATAGATCTTCAGTGGATATAATGTTTTAGCTCTCTTATAAATAACATAGGATAGTGAAATGTTATGATATGAGAATGAAAATTGTCAGGGTAATGCCTTTCGTTAGATGTGTCTAATGGTCAAATTAGGAGGGTATGGTTCGGGTCAAAATGAGCATTTTTTTTGTACAAACTGGAGTGGGCCGGGTCAGTTTTACTCAAATCCCTTTTGACCCGTTAGAGCTACACCATAACCTGACTTACCTATTCATAAGTAAACGGGTCGCAAACGCCATTTCTGCTTTTCATCATTGTCATCATAATCATATATTTTTTTTATTGTAGACTGAGGAAATAGTGAGGCTAAATGGAGTATACAAACGCTTACTTTCAAATGCGGGAGTCAAACTTTTTGAAGGGGAGGGAAGAATTGTGGGCCCCAATGAAGTGGAAGTGATACAGTTGGATGGCACCAAACTCTCCTACTCTGCAAAACACATACTGATCTCAACCGGTAGCAGGGCACATCGTCCCGATATTCCTGGACATGTAAAAACTTTCGATAATTTGAGGAACTCGTTAATTTAATTTAATTTGTCATGCATCCAGTGAATCAATAATTTCAATATATAATATTATGTCTTGCTTTTTTTATTTGTGTGGGTCAATTTAGGAGCTAGCTATTACATCTGATGAGGCTTTGAGCTTGGAAGAGTTACCAAAGCGTGTTGTTGTACTTGGGGGAGGGTATGTTGACTTTGACTTTTCAGTCATAGTTGTCAATAGTGAATAGCGGACGATAGCGACAAGCTACCTATATGCTACGTAGCGATAGCGATGAAATTGCGGGCGCTACATGTTTAGCGATACACTAGAAGAAAATTTAAGGAAATATTTTATATGTCTATTTTATCAAAAAAAAAAAAAAAAAAAAATAAATAAAAATAAAAATTTAAAAATACAAAAATCTCGCTCTGTTGCTAAATCCTATGTAGTGCCATCAATCCGCTTCGCTACGTAGCGCGCTATAACGCTCGCTATGGGCGCGATTGACATCTATGTTTTCATCTTGGAACGTCTTTAAATTTTTAGTTTAACGTTCACACACGCTGAAAATCTTTGTATCCGATCAGGTATATTGCTGTGGAGTTCGCTTCAATTTGGCGTGGGATGGGTTCCACCGTGAATCTATGTTTCAGAAAGGAACTTCCATTGAGGTTATAACTTTTTTATTTATATATGAGAATCGACATTTTCAGTAAACCTTTCCAAAACCGCAATTTCAGTGAAATATTAATCATTTCAGAGGTTTTGACGATGAAATGAGAGCGTTGGTTGCAAGAAATCTCGAAGGAAGAGGCATTATTTTGCACCCACAAACAAATATAACAAAGGTAATTTTTGTATAATTAATTATTTAATATATTTATACCGATTTACTGTCGTGAATCTTCAGTTGATTAAAATTATATACGTATGTTTCAGTTGGTTAAAACAGAGGATGGTATTAAAGTTACTACAGATCATGGTGAAGAGCTAATGGCAGATGTCGTACTTTTCGCCACCGGTAATTTTGGGCCTTCATAAAAGATAGTCGTGTTAATTAAAACTTGAACTTTTTTTAATTTAGTTGCTTTAAAATATTACATGATGCTCCTAAATTGTATCCTTAATTATTAAATATAGAGTAAAATGCCATTTTCGTCCCTGAGGTTTGGCCAGTTTTGCGTCTTTCGTCAAAAGGTTTGTTTTTCCGCATCTAGATCCAAAAGGTTTAAAATCTTACCATTTTCATCCTGCTTATTAACTCCATCCATTTTTCTCCGTTAAGTTAGGAGTATTTCCGTCTTTTTTGTTAACTTAAAGGGCAATCGGTCTTTTTCACTTTATGTACAAGCATTTAGCATAATGTACAAGTATTCGAAAGACCAAATTGGATGGAGTAAACAAAAAATGATGAAAATACCCCTGATTTAACGTAGAAAAATGGATGGAGTTAACGAGCCAGATGGAAATGGCAAGATTTCAAACCTTTTGGATCCATATGCGAAAAAACAAACCTTTGGACAAAGTCGCAAAACTGGCCAAACCTCAGGGTCACAAAAATGGCATTTTAGTCTTAAATATATTCATCCCAATTCTTACATTTTTTTTGTTGGTCACAGGACGGGTCCCTAATACAAAGAGATTAAATTTGCAAGCTGTGGGTGTTGAAGTTGACAAAATAGGAGCAGTGAAGGTTCCCTTTTTACTTTTTTTCCCTATGTTTTTTTAACGATGCTTGGAATGCAAGTAACAAGAATTTGGATTAAAATTATGCAGGTTGATGAGTATTCTCGAACCAGTGTACCTAGCATTTGGGCCATAGGTGATGTTACAAACCGGATGAATCTTACTCCTGTTGCCTTGATGGAAGGATCTATGTTTGCTGTATGTGATTTCAGCCTTTTTATGAGTTCTGTTAATTTTATACTCTGCGTTTACTGATTTTTGTTCAATTTATGCGTCTGCTTTATACTCCGTTGTCCCATAATAAATGCAATTATCTAAAATACAAAAGTAATTATTAATTAGAGGGAATTTTTGGACTAGAGTTGACGGGATCAATATATTTAAATAATCACTGATGGGCAAATAGGTAATTCTGAAGTAGAGTTGACGTGATTATAGGGGTGGCAAATTCTGACACGATCTGTAACATGGCATATTGGCATGAAAATGATAAGGTTTTGGGTTGCCGTGTTCGGTTGACCCGTTTAACCCGTTTGATTAAATGGGCCGACCATAGTTGTCAATAGCGAATAGATATCGACAAGCTACCTATATGCTATGTAACGATAACGATGGAATAGCGGGCGCTATTTCCTGTTTAGTGATACACTAGAATAAAATTTTAGAAATATTTTACATGTATGTTTTTATCAAAAATCTGGTAAATATGGAAGAAATATGCTTCTTTTTTTCAATCTATATCTATATTTATCAAAAGAAAAAAGAAAAAAAAAACTAAATCCGCTATTTTCACGCTATTTAAGCGCTAAACATCATATAGCGGGATACTCCCGCTTTGCTACGCTATTCGCTATAGCGAGTGCTATGCTTGCTATTAACAACTATAGGGCCCAGGGGAGCAGCATAGTGGGGGCGGGAGGGGGCGGCTGACCCCCAAACTTTTCGCTCAGTAGTGGAGAGTATGTAGCTTTCGTATAGAAATTTTCGGGTATATACGTTTTCGACCCCCCGTTTTATAGAAATTTTTGGGTAGACACGTTTTCGGAAATCTCAAGCTTCGCCATTGATGGGGCCAACCTGTCAAACCTGTTTAAATTTTATTAAAAAAAGTTATGAGGTCAACCCGCCAACCCATTTACGTCCCGTTTACAGCCGTCCGTCATTTGGCTCGTTTAGATATATGGGTTACACGATTTTAAGTGGGTCTGGGTTAGGGTTGATGTCTTTACTCGTTACACGAATAAGTTTATGGATCGTGTTTGGATATCATTATTGCATTCATTTTGGGGCATCCCGGAAAGGAAATTTCTGTACTATTTTGGTACAAATTGATTAGTTCACTTTTTCACGACATACGTTTATTATTTATTGCATACAGAAAACAGTCTTCGGTAACGAACCTAGCAAGCCAGACCATAGCAACATACCTTGTGCCGTTTTCTGGTAACAGATTATTCAATTCCAACTTTTTTACGGGGGTGAATATGTAAACATCATTTTTATGTTTCTTTAATCAAATTTATATTTTCATTTCAGCATACCGCCTCTCTCCGTTGTTGGACTAAGTGAAGAACAGGCCATAGAGCACGCCACTGGGGACATATTGGTGTTTACATCAACATTTAAACCAATGAAGAACACCATCTCAGGGTATGTAAAATTGTGCCACTTCTTTGTAATCAAGCAAATGGGAATTCGGTTGATAATTTAGAGTGGCATTTTCGACCCATTTATTTGTAATTGGGTTGTGCTTCATTTTAAATGGGTCAAATGACAAAAACTTAGCTACCATGTTGGAATTTTATCGACATTTTTTCTCTCTTCAACTCTATAAAAATCATTTTCTTGATTTAAAGATAATTAGGGTTAAGGGTACCATCGAAAGTAATTTAAGTCTTTCAGTTCTACAACCAAATCATGGGTTTTGGTTGTCCCGTCGATGACTAGTTAATCAAAATCATAAAGTATGGGAATCTGAGATATAAATAATGTAAACTTATTAAAAAATATCTACAGTTCATCGAGTCTATTTTTGATGCATATAATTTTAGAATCATAATGTATTATCTTTTTTAAAAATGGAGAAAATTGTCTTTATGGTCAACTTTGGTCCGTCCATTTTGACCTGAAAGGCTGAAAAGAGTCAATGACCCGTTTTGACACAAGTTTGTTTTGATCTATTTAAGCTTGCCGATCTTACCACATCTAATGATATGTATTAAGTTTAACTAATAATCTGCACTTTTATATATCCATAGACGACAAGAGAAGACACTCATGAAGCTTATCGTTGATGCCGACACCGATAAAGTTATCGGAGCCTCGATGTGTGGGCCCGATGCACCAGAAATCATGCAGGTAGACATAATCACTCTTAATCCTTTCAGAAAAATTGCTAATATGTTAAAACCTCCTATAAATAATAAAAAAAATTAGACTGCTAATGCAATAATATTATATCTACAATCATTTGTGACTCATTAATTATGAATATTTAAAAAAAAAAAAAATTGTACATAATGTGTCTGGTTATTCTTTATTGTGTCCAGCAAAAACACTTCTAATAATGTTCATATTTTTCTTAGGGCATTGCTATTGCAATCAAATGTGGAGCAACCAAGGCACAATTCGATAACACGGTTAGCTTACGCGGATTATATACTTTTTATTTCATATTCCGTTATTTCGGATATAACTGAAAATATTTGATATTTTTCAGGTCGGGATACACCCGTCAGCTGCAGAGGAGTTTGTCACAATGCGGTCAGCTACAAGGCGTATTGCAGCTGCTGTTAAACCGTAGACCAACCTCTAAACACGTGTTTTAGTCGGTTCCTCAAAACTCGCGTTGTTAGAAAACACATGTGTAACATTAAGTTTTGATTCATAAGTTGCAACAATGTTAAATTCATTATGTTTGTTTGGTATGTATTGTGTACTATATAGCCTTATGAGATGGTAAACAATAATGAACAATGATTGTAATTAATTGATTGGGTATTGGAACGGTACCAAAAGAATGGATGATGTGATAACCAGGTTAATATTAAAATAAAAGTTACAATTTACAAAATCTTATCCTTTATAGTAACTCAAAGTTTGTTCAAACATATTATGTTGTCTATTATAATTAGGGCTGTAAACGAACCGAACGTTCCGTGAATCGTTCGGCGGGAAGTTCGTTTATGTTCGTTCGTTTAATAAACGAACGAACATGAATAAAAAATTTCGTTCGATTAGTTAAATGAACGAACATGAACAATGGTCTCGTTCGTTCAATTGTGTTCGTGAACGTTCGGTAAGGTGTCCGTGAACGTTCATTTATGTTCGTATGTTCGTGTTTTAATTAAAGATTTTTATACTTTCATATATTTTATCTATACTTTTTATATTATTAAACTTTTATTTATATCATTACCATTTCCCTTTCTTTTCTCATTACTTACATCGACGAATATGATCTACCCCCGTTCCACAATAAGGGATTCAAGTTCTAGTGCTACTCTCTGGGCCATCTACCTTTATCCTTCATCGCGTTCGCCAAATTTATTTGTGTTCGCTTGTGTTCGTGAACCGTTCGTGAACACGCTCATTTCCTTAATGAACGAACACGAACATAAAATCTCGTTCGGTGAGTGTTTATGAACCGTTCGTGAACACATTTATTTCCTTAACGAACGAACACGAACAAGGCCTCGTTCGTGTTCGTTCGGTTCGTTTACAGCTCTAATTATAATACTTAAAAATTCATAGGTTTTGTCTATTATTAATTTTATCAAGTTGATTAATTTATAAAGATTTTACTGTAATAAGAAATGATCACCGTTGGTTTTATTATGAACATGAAGCTTAGCTATTTAACCAATTATGGTATTTTTTAAGTTTAATTATACAGTTGTTTTATTTTAAGTATGTACCTTTTTATTTTAATTAATATTAAAGTTTAGTTTAGTTTTTTTTTTTTTTTTTTTTTGTGAAAATGTGAGGGTATAGATCAGGTAGTTGGTACCCTATACACTCACCTTAAGATGCCCCACCTCCCCTTAAGTTGTTGGCATCCTTTAGCATACACAGTCTAAATCGTATGTAATAAGAGCATATGCAATAAGTATGTCAATGTTACAAAAAATAAAATCCTACAATACTTAGAGAAATTGTATGCATCGTATTATTATTATATATATTGTTGATGAATGATGATGAATAGTAGTAACTTTATTTTATGAATAATTTATTGTTTTTTATTATTTTTTTATTTAATATGTTATAATAGTTTATTATTATATTTGTTTTTATCATATTTTTAATTTTTTTTCCCTTTTTTAAACTATATATTTCCTTTACCATTTTTTTATAATTTTTTTTCTTTTTTACAACATATATTAATTTATCGATTAATTTGATATTTCTTTAATAATTCACTTTTGTTACTTTTTCCTAAAACTTAAGTACATAGTTATGCTTGATTTTCCCTGACATTCCGTTATAAGTTTTGTTAAAAACAAAGTTGTACTCAAAATAAAGTATTTATTTGGTATTATAAAACGGTGTGATGATAAACTAAACCGTTCTAATGATTTGACTTTCTAAAAAACATGTTTTATTTTCAAATCGCGTTTGTTTTACATTATCATTTGCTCGGTTTCGCTGCAACGTGCGACATAAAACAAACAAGTTAGAGATTATAATTTAAATATGCAAAATTGTATGTAATGTATTAGTACTAGTTTATTCCCCGCCCGCATTGCGGGGTGGTAAGTGGAATATTTCTCAGTTTAATAACATGCATGCATGTGTTTCAGTTACTTGTACATACTACTCATAACACGATCTCTAACAGGCGCTAAAGATGATTTTAAAATTCAAATCATGATTGACTAAATATTTACTGTTGTATCTATTTTTGTATAGAAGATATTCTCTCCAAATTTCTAGTCCATTCATTGCGTATATATTTAGCATTCATGTGAATAAAATATTCATCCATTTGGACTCTTTCATGGTTCATCCGTCTCCCCCATTCCGTGACATACTAGATCAAGCTGAAAATAATGAGATTTTCCTTCAAAATCTCAGCTCCCAAACTGTCGCAACCCCCGATCCCTTATCTGTCCTGGGAACGGGCGGACGCGAACTCAGAGTTTCGGTGGTATCAGTTTCGTTTAATTTGGCAGCGGAAGTTACATCAGGATCGTAGTTAATAATCACTTGGGTAAAACCCAAGTTTTTTATTACAATACATTTATAGGGATCAACCCTATTTTATTGAATTTAAAACAACGTCTTTTAGGTAACTTTTATAGCCACATTTTTCCCAAGCATTCAGTGCTCTCCAGCTGGCTTTTTACTAATTGGCTGTCACATTTTTTTACCTGAAACGCGTTTTAAAAACATTTGTCAGCGGGAAACACTGGTGAGTGAATCCCAGTTTAATCAAGAAACATTTTATCAATTAAAACAGTATTGAGAGCGATCACATTGTTTATTTCTACACAATTACTCATTCAGTACTGTCAATCCTGACTTGTGGGTCATATTACACATTGGCTAACTCGTTGTCCAATGGTAACGTACTGTCATCCCCGACTTACTACTCACAGTAGTAAATTTTGTATACAAAACCCCAACATACCGACAGTAATTGAAGAACTACAAAGACTCAATCACTGCTTAATCATATTATTAAGCATTAAAGGTTTTGTAAAATAGTTACAAAAAGGTTATCAAAAAGAGGATAAACTCACATTGCTATCTTAGACTTCGCGTAAGGGTTTCCTGGGAATAATCTATAATTTACACAAATTTACATAGGTTAGTATCATAACCCTTTGAAAATATTAATGATACCCTCCCCGAGACGACATTCCAACAACTACGTCGGGCAGAACCACAACAGTTGTTACGGAATCCTAAATCAATCGGGCATCGTATCTACTACAATACCAGGGTTATAATACTTACAACGGAGCAGAACCTCGCTAATTAGGGGTATTATACTAGCTTTATAAAGCCTATATCTTCAGAAATTCGTTTAGAAAGAAAGAAATGAGCGACGGAAAGTGAAATCCCGAGGCCTCCTTATATAGTGCCTGATTCTGACTCTCACGCGGCCGCGTAAGAGTAAGCAGAGGCTTACGCGGCCCGCGTCAAAGCTAGGTCAACGCGTAGCTCGTCCGGATCACCACTAGGCTTGACACGATGCTGACACGTGTCATCACCAGGTTGCGCCACTATCTCGATCTTATGCGGCCCGCGTAAATGTAAGCTAAGGCTTACGCGGCCCGCCTGAACTAAAGAAATCAAACGGAGTCAGGTTCTAGCCCTTATACCGCCCGTGTAAAGGTTGGGGTGGGTCTACGCGGCCCGCCTCAGCTTATATTTCAGATTTAAATTTTTATTTTTAATGCTATACTGTATTTCGGGCTTGGTTTTCACATATGGGATGTATTTAAAGACATATTGGGATATTTTAACATATACTAGGGTGACGAAAATATTATGAGGGTGTCAGTTTACTGAGGGTTGTTACATCCTCCCCACCTTGTTTTAGAGCTCGTCCTCGATATCTACTGGAACAAGTGCGGATATTTCCTTTGCATTTCAAATTCAAGCTCACATGTGTACTCAGGTCCTCTTTTGGAGTCCCACTTCACTTTGACCAGAACTAATCTCTTGTGTTTGAGATTCTTGACTTTCCTGTCTCTTTCTACAAACTTGAGTTGTTCATTTACCTCTATATCTTTAAGAGATACTATCAGAGATTCATCAGTTAAACACTTTTTGAGATTAGATACATGAAACACAACATGTATTCCTGCCATTTCCTTTGGCAGTTGTAGCTGATAAGCTACAGGTCCTGTTCTTTTAATAATCTCAAAAGGTCCAATATACCTGGGACTTAGCTTTCCCCGTTTTATGAATCTTACTACTCCTTTCCAAGGAGAGACTTTCAATAATACTTTATCTCCTACTTGAAACTCCAATGGCTTGCGGCGGTTATCAGCATAACTCTTTTGTCGATCACATGCTGCTTTCAGTCGTTCCTTGACTTGAATAATCTTGTCGGTTGTTTCTTGTACTATCTCAGGTCCAGATAGTTGCTTTTCCCCAATTTCTGCCCAACAGACTAGGGTTCGGCACTTTCGTCCATAAAGTGATTCGAAAGGTGCAACATTGATACTTGTGTGATAACTATTATTATAAGAAAATTCTATTAAAGGTAAGTGATCGTCCCAATTACCTCCGAAATCAATTACACAAGCTCTAAGCATGTCCTCCATTGTCTGAATTGTCATTTCACTTTGTCCATCCGTTTGAGGATGATAAGCTGTGCTTAGATTTAACTTGGTTCCCATGGCTTTTTGGAAACTTGACCAAAAATGAGAGGTAAATCGACTATCCCTATCAGAAACAATTGATAAAGGAATTCCATGTAAAGAAACAATTTTATTTACATATAATTTAGCTAACTGTTCCATACTGAAAGTTTCCTTCAATGGTAGGAAATGAGCTGACTTGGTTAGCCTATCTACAATCACCCAGATAGTATCATTTCCTTTCTTTGTTTTGGGTAATTTAGTAACAAAATCCATTGTTATTAATTCCCATTTCCACATTGGCATTTCTAATTGTTGTAGAAATCCTGAGGGTTTCTGGTGTTCAGCTTTGACTTGTGAACAAGTTACATATTTAGAAATATAGGCTGCTATGTCCTTTTTCATTCCTATCCACCAGAAATTCTTTCTTAAATCCTGATACATCTTATCATTTCCTGGATGCATCGTATACTTAGACTTATGGGCTTCTTCTAATATACGATGACGTAGGTTTCCTAATTTAGGTATCCACATTCTCTTTTTATGGAATCTCCAAATTCCATATGTTCCTTGTTCTAACTCTTTTAGCATACCTTTTAATTTTTCAGCATCATCCTTGATTACTGATTCTTGTACTTCTCTTATCTGATCATTTAAATCTACTTGTAGAATTAATTTAAGAGAACGTATCCTTTTTGGCTTTTCATGATACTTTCGGCTTAAAGCATCTGCCACTACATTTGCTTTTCCTTCATGATACTGGATATCACAATCATAGTCACTAAGCATTTCCATCCAGCGTCTTTGTCTCATATTCAACTCCTTCTACTTGAAAATATACCTTAAACTCTTATGATCAGTGAATATGGTAAACTTACTACCATAAAGGTAATGTCTCCAAATCTTAAGAGCAAAAATTATAGCTCCTAACTCTAGATCATGGGTTGAATAATTCTCTTCATGATTCTTAAGTTGTCTAGATGCGTAAGCTATAACCTTTTGGCGTTGCATCAATACACATCCATAACCTAATTTAGAAGCGTCACAATAGACTACAAAATCTTCAGTTCCTTCTGGTAACGCTAATATGGGTGTATGGGTTAATTTATGCTTAAGAATTCTAAATGCTTCTTCTTGTTTTGGTCCCCATTCAAACTTAACAGATTTACAGGTTAACTTAGTTAAAGGAATGGCTATTCTAGAAAAATCTTGAATAAATCTTCTATAATAACCGGCCAATCCTAAGAAACTTCTAACCTCAGTTGGTGACTCAGGGGTTTTCCATTTAGTAATCGCCTCGATCTTTGTTGGATCTACATGAATTCCTTCATGATCGACTAGGTGTCCAAGGAACTGTACCTGTTCTAACCAAAACTCGCACTTGGAAAATTTAGCGTAAAGCTTTTCCTTTCTTAATAAACTTAAGAGTGCGTGCAAATGCTTTGCATGATCCTCTTTATTCTTAGAGTAAATGAGAATATCATCTATAAAAACAATTATGAATTTATCCAAATATGGCTTACATATTCGGTTCATCATGTCCATAAATGCACCTGGGGCATTGGTTAAATCAAATGGCATGACAGTAAATTCATAATGGCCATACCTTGTTCTAAATGCGGTTTTAGGAATGTCCTCTTCCTGTACCTTTAATTGATGATATCCTGACCTTAAATCGATTTTAGAGAAAAATCGAGCTCCTTGCAGTTGATCGAACAAATCATCGATTCTCGGTAATGGGTACCGATTCTTAATCGTAACTTTGTTCAATTCACAGTAATCAATGCACATACGCATTGATCCGTCCTTCTTTTTAACAAACAATATCGGCGCTCCCCATGGCGACGAACTTGGCTGTATGAATCCTTTTTCTAACAATTTGTCTAATTGTTTCTTCAATTCTTGCATTTCTGCGGGTGCCAGTCGGTAAGGTGCTTTGGCAATAGGTGCTGTTCCTGGTATTAAATGGATTCTGAATTCAACTTCCCTATCTGGAGGTTGCCCTGGCAATTCTTCTGGAAATACATCTGAAAACTGAGATACTACTGGAATATCTTTCAAATCATTTCCTTTAGTATTAGTGATTATAGAAATCAAATACACTATAGAACCTTTTCTTATGTAACTAGCAGTTTTCATCACAGAGATGAATTTCGTAGATCTAAATGGTTTATCTCCCTTAATTGTGATCGTTTTACCTTTTGGTGAATTTACTTGAATTGACTTTTGATCACATAAAATATTGGCTATTAACCAATCCATTCCTAATACAACATCAAATCCTGCCAGATTCATGGGATAAAGGTTTGCAATAAATTTTTGGTTTAAAATTTCTATTCTTGCTCCATGCAAGATTTCCGAGATCCTAACTGTTTCTCCATTAGCTGTCTCTACTAGACATTCTTGTGGTAGTTTAGTTAATGATTGATTTAGAAATTTGCAAAATGATGTATTAATAAAACTTTGGTTCGCACCAGAGTCAAATAATACTTTAGCAAAAATATCATTAACTAAAAACGTACTAGCTATGACATCTGGAATCATCTTGGCTTCATCTGTAGTCAGAACAAATGCTCTAGCATTTTTAGTATTCTTGTTGTCTGTAGCTGGAGCTAATTTCGGACAATTAAGCTTGATATGACCTTGTTCTCCGCAGTTGTAACATATCCTGTTGTTAGCTTTCTTCCTGCAGTTTTCTTCCTTGTGTCCCGAAATTTTGCAAAAGTTACAGTATATGGAGCATCTTCCTGAATGCTTTCTTTTGCAATTCTTACAGTAAGGTGCTGAGGTAGAACCTATATTTCTCCCACGGTTAGAATTTCCAGAACGAGATTCTTGTGTGAGCTTTTGGGTTAGGTTCCTCCTTTGATCTTCCTCTCGGGTACGTACTAATTCATCTGTCAAGGTATTTGCTAGTTCTACAGCTTCTTCTATGGTTTGAGGTCTAGCTGCCTTGACTACGTGTCTAATCTCTTCGATTAATCCCCAGATATAACGGGAGATTAACACTGGTTCTGGTGAAGCAAGAGTTGGCACTATTCTAGCATATTCAAAGAATAATTTAGTGTATCCCTTACTATCCACACCAGTCATCCTAAGGTTTAAGAATTTGTTTGCTATCTGTTCCTTTTCATTGGGTGGGCAGAATTTCCTTTCTACCTTGTTCTTAAATTCTTCCCATTCCATATTGTAAGTTCTATCACTTCCTCTTGATTGGAGGATAGTGTTCCACAATTCTAGTGCTGAATTCTTAAATAGATTAGAAGCAAACAGCATCTTATCTTCTTCAGCACACTTGCTTATCCTTAAGACTGCCTCAGTTTTCTCTATCCAGCGTAAGGTTGCAATGGCCCCTTCATTGCCCGAGAATTCCATTGGTTTACAAGACCATAATTCTTTATAAGAACAACCATAAGGCATGGGTCTTCTTCTTTTGGGAATGGGCACCTGAAGTACGGGTCCATTGTTCACGCTGTTTTCTGGTTCAATAGGTCGCTTACTGCTATGCTTGCTTTTATTATTCGCTTCTTGGATCGTTTGAATAATAAATGGCATTGCATCTATGATTCCTTGTGCCACTATGTGTTGAACGACACTATTATCCATTTGGTTTCCATTGTTATTGATGCTTGGATTCTCATTAACCACGTTAATGTTACTCTGGTTATCATTATTCAGATTTCCTCGATTTTCTTCGTCGGCCATCTGAATTTTAAACATTTATCCCGTTATTAATATCATAAGATAATATTTAATATAGTTAATCATATGACACACAATCTAGCAAAAAACGTCGATTATTGCGACTTGTACTCTATTTCCATATACTATGCGTCTATTACACACTAGTACTGAAATAAAGATTACAATACCAATAGAAAGAAAATTACACTAATATTAATAGGCATCCGTACACACATATTTTATTTTTATTTTATTATATTATATTATATTATATTATATTTATTATTATTACTATCTCCTTCATCACATCTATGGATATGGATTTATCCAAAAATCCATATTGCGCTCATCGTATTTCCATACGAGACGCTCTCCCACCTGTCGCATTCTCTCACTGCTTTCTAGAATTTCCTCACCAAAGGTCCTAAGTTCTTGTACGTTTTCTGCACTCATTGGGGGTGCAGGTTCTAGGACTGGGTTCGGAATCTGGGGTGCTGGTTCCTGATATGGGGGTGAAAGTGCCTGAAATCGGTAAGGATCTTCTAATATTTCCCTAATATAATCATCTTGGTAATAGGGATCTAAAGGGTTCATACCTGGGTAGGCTTCTATGTTCTGTATGGGTGTGTCTTCATGAATCGGGTAACGTTGCACAAAATCCCTATTATCGTCCCACCAGGGGTCATAATTTGGGTCTAGGGGATTAGGTGCTGGTATCCTAGGAATTTCTTCTGGGTTGAAGTCATGCATCTCCACTTGGTTTTCAGGGTTTTCTATTTCCATGGGTTGGTCTGGGATTTGCAATTGTGGTTGTGGGGCTACTAGTTGTTCCAGACTTGGGTCAGCAGCAGTTGTGGCTAAGATATGGAAATTGGCTAGGCTTCTATTAAGCATATCCTGTGTATGGGCATCTGTCTTTTGCTTAGCAGCTGTTAAAACTCTTTGCTGTTGCAACTTTCGCATTCTTTTCCTACGCGCAAACGCTTCCTTACTGAACCATCCTCTCTTTTTATGAGGGAACGATTCCTCCGACTGAGCTCTAAAGGCAAACATCCCTTCTTCCTGATCAGCAGAATACCCAGAAAAGGGCAGGCTGTGAAGAGGTACCCTCACTCCTAGGTGAATCAGACAACTGACGACACATGTCTGAGGGTCCTTGATCACTCATACTGTAAACTAACAAATAGTCAAATAACACATAACAAATAAATACATACAGTTATGCACGTATTTCCGTAATTTATTTCCTAACACAAAATTTAGAATTTAAGTGTCAGCAGAACACTTCTTTGGCTTAGACCAGTGGCTAGGCTCTGATACCACCTTCTGTCGCAACCCCCGATCCCTTATCTGTCCCGGGAACGGGCGGACGTGAACTCAGAGTTTCGGTGGTATTAGTTTCGTTTAATTTGGCAGCGGAAGTTACATCAGGATCGTAGTTAGAAAATGTTTATCAGAGTAAAACCACCATAATTGATATTAATAATCAAATGGGTAAAACCCAAGTTTCTTATTACAATACATTTATAGGGATCAACCCTATTTATTGAATTTAAAGCAACGTCTTTAGGTAACTTTTATAGCCACATTTTTCCCAAGCCTTCAGTGCTCTCCAGCTGGCTTTTTACTAATTGGCTGTCACATTTTGTTACCTGAAATGCGTTTTAAAAACATTTGTCAGCGGAAAATACTGGTGAGTGAATCCCAGTTTAATCAAGAAACATTTTATCAATTAAAACAGTATTGAGAGCGATCACATTGTTTATTTCTACACAATTACTCATTCAGTACTGTCAATCCTGACTTGTGGGTCATATTACACATTGGCTAACTCGTTGTCCAATGGTAACGTACTGTCATCCCCGACTTACTACTCACAGTAGTAAATTTTGTATACAAAACCCCAACATACCGGCAGTAATTGAAGAACTACAAAGACTCAATCACTGCTTAATCATATTATTAAGCATTAAAGGTTTTGTAAAATAGTTACAAAAAGGTTATCAAAAAGAGGATAAACTCACATTGCTATCTTAGACTTCGCGTAAGGGTTTCCTGGGAATAATATATAATTTACACAAATGTACATAGGTTAGTATCATAACCCTTTGAAAATATTAATGATACCCTCCCCGAGACGGCATTCCAACAACTACGTCGGGCAGAACCACGACAGTTGTTACGGAACCCTAAATCAATCGGGCAGCATATGTACTACAATACCGGGGTTATAATACTTACAACGGAGCAGAACCTCGCTAATTAGGGGTATTATACTAGCTTTATAAAGCCTATATCTTCAGAAATTCGTTTAGAAAGAAAGAAATGAGTGACGAAAAGTGAAATCCCGAGGCCTCCTTATATAGTGCCTGATTCTGACTCTCACGCGGCCCACATAAGAGTAAGCAGAGGCTTACACGGCCCGCGTCAAAGCTAGGTCAACGCGTAGCTCATCCGGATCACCACTAGGCTTGACACGATGCTGATACGTGTCATCACCAGGTTGCGCCACTATCTCAGTCTTACGCGGCCCGCGTAAATGTAAGCTAAGGCTTACGCGGCCCGCCTGAACTAAAGAAATCAAACGGAGTCGGGTTCTAGCCCTTATACCGCCCGCGTAAAGGTTGGGGTGGGTCTACGCGACCCGCCTCAGCTTATATTTCAGATTTAAATTTTTATTTTTAATGCTATACTGTATTTCGGGCTTGGTTTTCACATACGGGATGTATTTAAAGACATATTAGGATATTTTAACATATACTAGGGTGACGAATATATTATGAGGGTGTCAGTTTACTGAGGGTTGTTACACAAACAGCACCACATGCCGCCTTTTCTGCCTAGACGGGGCATTTTACACAGAAGTCATCATGTGAATCGAACTGTGGTGGACGATTTCGTGGCTCCCCTTCCACTCGTGGTCGTTCCAATACCAACAGGAGACCACCCCACTGCCAATTGTGCAAAAAAGATGGGCACTATGCGAACTCTTGCCCAAATCTTGCTAGTTATGCCCAACGAGCCACTCCGTTAGACGCCAATCTTGCTTAAGCCTTCAATGCTCAATGCAGCCTTAACCCAGATTGGACAGCTGATTCGGGTGCCACAACCCACATGCTTCGATCAACTGACGGTCTGGATGAATCTCACACCACCACGGGTAATGCTTATGTAAACTTCGGTAATGGCCAATCATTACCGGTCTCCAAAATCGGTAATTCTAAACTGAACAATATACCATTACAAAATGTCCTCGTGGTTTCTAATATCACAAGAAACCTGCTGTCCATTAGTAGACTAACTAATGATGCCCCTGTTGATGTGCTATTTTCTAATCATTTTTTCCACATTCAGGACCGAAAAACAATGGCGGTTCTTGCTAGAGGCACTTGTGAAAATGGATTTTATGTCCTCTCCCAAGGCCACAAGTCTCTCGTTGCTGCTCTCGCTGCTCCTCATCTTCGTGCTTCCTTTGATAAATGGCATAGTTGTTTAGGCCATGTCTCGTTTGATGTCATTTCCGTTTTAAATAAACTTGGACAAATATTTGTTACGTCCTTATTACCTAAACCAGGATTATGTTCTTCGTGTCAACTTTCTAAGGCACAACGTTTACCTTTTGTTGAAAATAATAAATTGTCCTCTTATGTTTTGGACTTAATTCATTGTGATATTTGGTGTCACACCCCAACCGATGGCGGAAACATCAGGGCATGGCACTGAGCGAAACCGATTGTCCAAGAGAATCCATAACAACTATTAATGACAATATATTTAACGTTAATATCCCATACTACTAACATATAAAGTAAAAACAGGCATTACAGATAGCGTGTCTCATGAACATAAACTATTCCGACAACTCAGATTTATTTAGTGGAGTTTCTAGACTTCCTACTTCGTTTCAGCATAGCAAAGCATAGCATCCTATCAACCTGTCACATACGTTAAAATAAAGTCATTACATAAAATGTAAAGGTGAGTACACAAGTTTGAGTAGCATATAGTATGAGAAAGCATTTACGCATAACCAGCATGTATCACGTAACGGGTGAAGCAAGTAACTATAAAAACTATGTTCACACTTAACCACGAGACTGCGTTGTAGAGTATGCGCGACACATGTCCAACGGACGCGTGAAGTAAAGTGATGTGATCCCTAGCAACCCCTGTCCATGACATGTGCTGAGTCCAAACTATAATACTATAGTTGCTAGAGGCGGTATAGTGTGTAACATTCACCAAAAACGGGTGTCCGTTACCCGACTCATATTGTAAACCGGAATTTGCTCACGTATTAAATAAAAGTGAAAACTTCACTATTGTCTATTTCTTGTAGTATTTTGATTACAATCAATTAAATTATAAAAAAAAATTATTTTCTTTAGGACTTTGGGAATGATACAAAATAATTATCATATCAAACGAAAGCTTTTGGCATCCTCTACCATTTCACACTCCTAACCCGTGAGAGTTACACCTCGGGCAATGAACGGATTAATTATTTATACTAATTATAAATAATATAAGTAACGTCTATTCAGTTATTCTCGGGCTTTATATCGTGTCTTGAACCGTTCTATATATGTTAGATTTGGTACCTGATTAATTAATTATTTACTTAATCTTTCTTTCTTTGTGCTCAACTTACCGCCCCATTTTTCTTTCTTTTTCTTAGTGCACCACTAACCCCATCAAGATGGCCATTATTTTCTTTAGTGGTGACCAAACTTTGTCACTCATATTTATTCTAATAAAAAGAAATAAAAATTAAACAATATATATGGGCACAAGAATTGTGAACGTTAGTAGATGCAGAGAATCATATATACCAACATTGTGTGTACTTGATTTGGGGAAGTAGTTGAGTTTCATAGTTTGAGTATTTAATCAAACTACAAGAACAATCTTGAAAGAGAAACAAAATCTTGTTCAATCGCTGCTGTTCAGTTGAACACCACCAATTACCCGACGCAACCCGTTATAATTCGTTTTCTAGCACTCGTTCATTGTACCTCGGTGTCTCAAACGGTTAGTCTTTAACCACCACTATATATATCTCATCGGTAGATTAATAGTATATATATATACCGTGTGAGAATAAACTTCTGTTTGATTGTATATCTAGATATACAAACATAGACAGTTAATGATTTAAATCATTTTCTTTATAGTTATACAAATTAAAATATTTATAAATACTTCCGCTATACACTACTAGTTAAATGATTAAAATTAAATTATCATATAGTTAGTACTACACAAAAGTTCCCAACGAATAGGATCTGTTTATTTTATAAATAGACCATATTTTAGTATTGTTTATATTTTTACGATATTAGCCTTTTTATATATCAAATATATTGCTAGGATAATATCTTTTCGTGGAGTTTTCTCAAGTTCATACGGTTAGCTCAAGGAGATAAACGGAGCACCAACCGTGAGTAATCTCTTCCATTTCCCCTTTTAATCTTTTACAAAGTTTGGGGTGCATCATGTTATACACGTTTTCAATTCAATCAACATGCTAAGTTCAAGTGTTATTATGTGAATGCCTATATGAGTTTTCCAACATTCTATATGCTACAGGTTGTCAAGTCTATTGCATGCTATTGTGTCATGTGGATCCACGGCTGACTAGGTTCCCCACGGCCATGGGTTGTAGCCTTGTATCGCCAACAGTATTAGACTCGCTCCTCGGGGCTTGAGACTAATGCATGCTATTGTCATGAGTCTAGTATTTTATTTTGTTATGCGTTGTTTAATGGTTGTGCGTTTTTGTTTGGTGTTATGTGATTATTGCTTAAGTTAACGTCATGAAACAATCACCTAACTAACCTTGAAATGCATGTTAAATTTTTTTATTTTAAATTTTAATTATAAAATTGTTTTTGAAATTAAAACGAGGAAATTACTCACCAGCATGTTTGTTGACCAAAAAAAAATCTATTTTCCTAATGTGATGCAGGTAATCAAGGTTGATGTTCGAGTGAAGAGGTCACGTAGTATGGGCATTAGGAAATAAATTGAGAAGAACTTATGTTAAGTTTGGTTTTGAATTTTGTATCAACACTTTATGATTTTCATATGTTATGTGATAATAAAATTTGGTTGTGCTTTAAATATTATAACTTTAAATAGTGTCATGAGCTATGGGCAATCGGTCCACTCCGTACCTATCTGCTGCAGGTCGGGGTGTGACAGATTGGTATCAGAGCCTTGACTATAGGGAACTAGGTCTAGGTTATTAGACTCTTAGACTTAGACTATAGTTTACGAGGTACATTAGGAACCTTATGTGTTTATTTGATTAATTGTCCTAGCTTGTAAATATTTTAAAGCACACATATGCAGATGTTCATTTTTAATATCTTATGCGATGGGAATATCTTTGCTATGTGCTATGTGATACAAGTTGATATGTGACATGTGATTTATTTAAAGTTTAATATCATGCTATTCATTATATTCGTCACACACCGCACATCACCTACTATATATATAATATATCCTTCCATACTTTGATCCTATTTTATTTATCTAAACTTTTATTATGTATAATTACCTTTTCGATTATTCTTGAATTTTATTTATTTCATTTTTTATTGAATTTCTAATTTCATTTAGATCATTCTATCTCATCGAAGTGAGTTTATGTGACGAACATGTAGTAACTGGAAGGGTTACGTACCGGTAGTCGGAACGTCCTGTCTAGGCTTGGCAATCGTATAAATCCAATAAAGGACCAGTTTGCCTACCTGGGGACCAACGATGAGAGTACCGATACCTATTAGGCCAAAGCATGTAACACCAAACGTCACTTAAACTAACGACACTTTGATAAGTCAATACGTTCGTGATTAAGTCATGGATGCCCTCCACACATTATTCTATATCACCCCAAAGCTTGATTCAATATCATTTTCATGGAATTTCTTTTGGGTCCAGTATATGCCCATGAGTGAACATATGTTGATCATGCAAGAACTCGGTAATTGCGGGGGCCCACGTGATTACGAAAGTGACGCATGGAAAACGTATTAAACTCTATGACATATCCAAACCCAACAACTTCCAATATTTCATTTTTAAATATCAATTTATCATAAGTTTACATTCCATGGTTCTATAATTTTTATGTGGATTTGTTGGTTTTATTATTATGACACGTTTTGAATCATTCATATATCCTAAGTTTCAAAACTTTTCATATCATAAGTTTCATATTTGAATTGACACTTTATACATTCTTACATCATGAACTGTTGCGCTTAACCCTTATAGATGTCTGCCAAACGCAACCTCAACGGAAAACGTGTCGGAAATTCTGGACGTCGCATGGCGTCTCACATTACCAAAGAGATAACCGCTATCCTTCCCAACATCGTGGCTCAAGTCCACCAAACCCTCAAAGGGGGCGATGACCAAGAGAACCATGGTGGTTCTGGCTCTTCTAGATGTTCCTTCAAACATTTCAAATCCTGCGACCCTCCAACATATGATGGCACCGCCGGTGCTACCATCCTCTTCCGTTGGTATGAGGAGATGGAAAGTACTTTCTTGAACAGTGAGTGCGCTGACAACCGCAAGGTGCGATATGCAACCGGCCGTCTGCTAGGAAATGCGTTGTCATGGTGGAACGCAGAGAAAAATACTCGCGGTGCGAGGCCGCTGTTGCCTTATCATGGGATCAACTGAAGGAAATAATGACTGAGAAATTCTGCCCTCGACATGAAATTAAGAAACTTGAAGACGAGTTCTGGGCATTAAAACAAGACAGTGGTAACAACGTGGCATACAATAAGCGTTTCCATGAGTTGAATAGGATATTCCCATACCTGTTTCCCTCTCCCACACGTCTTATAGAAAAATATATCAGTGGCTTGCCTGCTGTTATCAAAGACACGGTGCAAGGTAGTGGGCCAGAAACTCTTGAAGCGGCCATGCGGCTAGCTGGCCAACTCACTGAGAACCGCATAAAGTCGAAGCATCTAGATCGCGAAGGGAGCAAGGGGTCAGATGGCAAGGCTTCTGTTGAAGAATCAAAAGTGGTAAAAGAGAACAAAGCTGAATCCTCCTCTCATTCTGGTTCAAAAAGGAAACGAAGGGGGAATGGGAAAAACTATGCTGTCACCACTAACTCTCCTATACCAGCTACACCCATAAACCAAGTTGCACCAAACAACACTCTCAACAGGAAACCATACACTGGCACCTACCCGTTATGTAACCGTTGCCAATACCACCACCCAAACACCACTCCATGCCGCCAATGTACCAACTGTGGACGTCTTGGCCATCTAATCAATACGTGTCGCGCTCCACAACGCCAAACACCTAACCAGAACCAAACCCATCCCAATAACCAACTGGTGACTCACCAGCCACCTCAAATCATGGCTCCACCCTATCCTTAAAACATGATCCAGCCCTACTATCAACTTAACCCACCCATGGTGCCACCAGCCAGAGCCTGTTTCAACTGCGGTGATCCTAGCCATTTCCGCAATTCTTGTCCACGTTTGGTTAACATTATCAATGCCCAAGCACAGGCCAATCCGGTCAACCAAGCAAACCAAGCGAATCAACCTGCTCAAGGTAGAGCTTTCAACATCAATGTTAATCAGGCGCAGGCTAACAACAACGTGGTTAATGGTACGTTCTTGATTAATGGCATTTACGCATCTATACTTTTCGACTCAGGGGCAGATAAAAGTTTTGTGTCATTGGATTTTGAGTCTATTCTTGGTGTCCCTCGTAAAAATTTGGCCGAATCCTTCACTGTCGAAGTGGCCGACGGAAAGCCTGTTGTTATTGATTCTGTAATTCATGGATGCACTCTTAATCTAAACGAGCATGAATTCCCCATTGACCTCGTTCCAATGAAGTTAGGGAGTTTTTATGCAATCGTAGGCATGGATTGGCTAACCAAGCACCGTGCTGAGATTGTGTGCTACGAAAAATACATCCGAATTCCTCTTGCTGACGGCCAAGTTCTTCGAGTGGTCGGCAAGACTTCTTCAAAAGGACTCAAGTTGATGTCATGCACCCAAGCCCAAAAGTATCTAAGAAAAGAATACGTGGCTTTCTTGGCCCATATTGTAGAGAAGAGAAGCAAGGAAAAGAAGGTAGAAGATATTCCTATCGTTCGTGATTTTCCACAAGTCTTTCTAGACGACATAACTGGACTCCCTCCTGTGCGAGAAGTCAAGTTTCGTATTGATCTTGTTCCAGGCGCAACACCTGTTGCCAAATCACCCTATCGACTGGCTCCCACTGAGATGCAGGAGCTAGCTAGTCAATTGCAAGAGTTGACTGATAAGGGTTTTATACGTCCTAGCTCGTCTCCTTGGGGTGGACCAGTTTTGTTCGTGAAGAAAAAAGATGGTTCCTTCTGTATGTGTATCGACTATCGGGAGCTTAACAAGTTAACCATCAAGAACCGATATCCATTACCACGAATCGATGATTTGTTGGATCAACTTCAAGGTACTACCTGTTTCTCAAAGATTGATTTACGATCTGGTTCTCATCAGCTTAGGGTTCGAGAAGAGGATGTTCCTAAAACTGCCTTTCGTACTCGCTATTGTCATTACAAGTTCATGGTCATGCCTTTTGGGCTGACCAATGCTCCAGCAGTATTCATGGATTTGAAGAACCGAGTTTGCAGGCCATACTTGGATCGTTTCGTCATTGTTTTTATCGATGATATTCTGATTTATTCCAAGACCAGGTCTGCTCATGAACGACACCTTCGCCTCATACTAGAACTATTACGAACTGAAAAATTATACGCCAAGTTTTCTAAGTGTGAGTTCTGATTGAAAGAAGTACAATTTCTTGGTCATGTCGTTAATGACAAAGGCATTCATGTTGACCCTGCCAAGATTGAAGCTGTCAAGAATTGGCATACCCCACATACACCCACCAAAATTCATTCTTTCCTTGGTTTAGCTGGATACTATCGACGTTTCATCGCCAATTTTTCAAGGATTGCTTTACCACTCACCGCCTTGACTCATAAAGGCAAACCATTTGATTGGGGGCCAAGCAGGAAGAGGCTTTTCAAACCTTGAAGCAGAAGCTGTGTGATGCACCAATCCTCACTCTACCTGAAGGTTCTAACATTTTTGTTGTCTATTGTGATGCATCGGGTCAAGGACTTGGTTATGTCTTGATGCAGCGAGGCAAAGTGATAGCTTATGCCTCGAGACAGCTGAAAGTCCACGAGAAGAACTACACCACTCATGATCTTGAGCTTGGTGCAGTAGTATTTGCTCTTAAAATATGGAGGCATTATCTTTATGGTACGAAGTGTGAAATCTACACAGACCACACAAGCCTTCAACATATTCTCGATCAAAAGGAGTTAAACATGCGTCAACGACGTTGGGTAGAATTATTGAATGATTACGACTGCGAGATCCACTATCATCCTGGCAAGGCGAATGTCGTAGCCGACACCCTCAGTCGTAAGGGGTACGCAAATTCTATCCGTCTTGTGTGTTCTCAAATCTTGTCTGACCTAGAACACCGTATTCGCGAAGCTCAACACACCTCTGTCACGGAATATGACTTACGTTACGAATTACCTTTTGGAGAAGAAAAAAAGCTGGAATCTAAGTCTAATGGAATTCTCCATTTCTTAAACCGAATGTGGATACCTGACCGCGATGATCTTCGTACGTTTTTGATGAATAAAGCCCAATAATCACGATACTCGATTCATCCAGGTGCTGATAAGATGTACCAGGATCTCCGAACTACTTGTTGGTGGCATGGAATGAAGAAGGATATAGCTGTTTTCGTTTCAAAGTGCCTTACTTGTTCTAAAGTTAAAGCGGAACATCAACGACCCTCGGGTTTGCTTGTACAACCCGAAATTCCAGTTTGGAAATGGGAAAATATAACCATGGATTTTATAACCGGGTTACCTCGCACCTCCAGTGGATATGACACCATCTGGGTTATTGTTGATCGTCTCACAAAGTCCGCACACTTTATTCCAATCCGCGAAGATTACAAGAACGATAAGTTAGCTCGGATTTACATCAATAAGATAGTGAGTCGTCATGGTGTACCTTTGAGCATTATATCTGATCGTGATGGACGTTTTACTTCACGTACATGGCAAGCTGTATAGACCGCTTTGGGCACTCGACTTGATCTCAGTACTGCTTATCATCCGCAGACTGTTGGTCAGTCTGAGCGCACTATTAAGACGCTTGAAGACATGCTCCGTTCTTGTGTTATCGACTTCAAAGGGAATTGGGATGTTCATCTACCGTTAATTGAGTTCTCTTATAATAACAGTTACCATTCTAGTATCAATATGGCTCCATTTGAAGCACTATACGGACGAAAGTGCCGATCTCCTGTGTGTTGGCATGAAGTCGGTGAAGCTGAAATTACAGGGCCTGAATTGATTCAAGAAACCACTGATAAAATTCTTTAGATCCGCAATAATCTGTTAGCAGCTTGAAGTCGTCAGAAGAGTTATGCTGACAAGCGACGCAAACCACTTGAGTTTATTGTCGGTGATCGAGTACTTCTAAAGGTTTCTCCTTGGAAAGGCGTGGTTAGATTCGGTAAGAAAGGTAAACTAGCACCACACTATGTTGGTCCTTTCAAAATACTTGAGAGAATTGGAACGGTGGCTTACGAACTTGAGCTGCCTGAAGAACTCAGAAGAATCCACCCGGTCTTCCATGTCTCTAACCTGAAGAAGTGCCTCGCTGATGAAAACCTACACGTTCCACTTGAAGATATACAAATCGACGAGTCTATGCATCTTATTGAAAGACCCGTTGAGATCATGGATCGCAATGAGAAACGTTTGAAACGCAGTCGGATACCAATAGTCAAAGTCCGCTGGGAGTCAAGACGTGGACCAGAGTTTATCTGGGAACGTGAAGACCAAATGCGAACTAAATATCCTCACCTTTTTCCAAAGAATGCTCCAACGCAAATTTCAGGACGAAATTCTCAAAAGTAGGGGAGACTGTAACATTCACCAAAAACGGGTGTCCGTTACCTGACTCATATTGTAAACTGGAATTTGCTCACGTATTAAATAAAAGTGAAAACTTCACTATTGTCTATTTCTTGTAGTATTTTGATTACAATCAATTAAATTATAAAAAAATATTTTCTTTAGGACTTTGGGAATGATACAAAATAATTATCATATCAAACGAAAGCTTTTGGCATCTTCTACCATTTCACACTCCTAAACCCGTGAGAGTTACACCTCGGGCAATGAACGGATTTATTATTTGTACTAATTATAAATAATATATGTTACGTCTATTCAGTTATTCTCGGGCTTTATATCGCGTCTTGAACCGTTCTATATATATTAGATTTGGTACCCGATTAATTAATTATTTAATTAATCTTTCTTTCTTTGTGCTCAACTTGCCGCCCCATTTTTCTTTCTTTTTCTTAGTGCACCACTAACCCCATCAAGATGGCCATTATTTTCTTTAGTGGTGACCAAACTTTGCCACTCATATTTATTCTAATAAAAAGAAATAAAAATTAAACAATATATATGGGCACAAGAATTGTGAACGTTAGTAGATGCAGAGAATCATATATACCAATATTGTGTGTACTTGATTTTGGGAAGTAGATGAGTTTCATAGTTTGAGTATTTAATCAAACTACAAGAACAATATTGAAAGAGAAACAAAATCTTGTTCAATCGCTGCTGTTCAGTTGAACACCACCAATTACCCGACGCAACCCGTTATAATTCGTTTTCTAGCACTCGTTCATTGTACCTCGGTGTCTCAAACGGTTAGTCTTTAACCACCGGTATATATATCTCATCGGTAGATTAATAGTATATATATATACCGTGTGAGAATAAACTTCTGTTTGATTGTATATCTAGATATACAAACATAGACAGTTAATGATTTAAATCATTTTCTTTATAGTTATACAAATTAAAATATTTATAAATACTTCCGCTATACACTACTAGTTAAATGATTAAAATTAAATTATCATATAGTTAGAACTACACAAAAGCTCCCAACGAATAGGATCTGTTTATTTTATAAATAGACCATATTTTAGTATTGTTTATATTTTTACGATATTAGCCTTTTTATATATCAAATATATTGCTAGGATAATATCTTTTCGTGGAGTTTTCTCAAGTTCATACGGTTAGCTCAATGAGATAAACGGAGCACCAACTGTGAGTAATCTCTTCCATTTCCCCTTTTAATCTTTTACAAAGTTTGGGGTGCATCATGTTATACACGTTTTCAATTCAATCAACATGCTAAGTTCAAGTGTTATTATGTGAATGCCTATATGAGTTTTCCAACATTCTATATGCTACAGGTTGTCAAGTCTATTGCATGCTATTGTGTCATGTGGATCCACGGCTGACTAGGTTCCCCACGGCCATGGGTTGTAGCCTTGTATCGCCAACAGTATTAGACTCGCTCCTCGGGGCTTGAGACTAATGCATGCTATTGTCATGAGTCTAGTATTTTATTTTGTTATGCGTTGTTTAATGGTTGTGCGTTTTTGTTTGGTGTTATGTGATTATTGCTTAAGTTAACGTCATGAAACAATCACCTAACTAACCTTGAAATGCATGTTAAATTTTTTTATTTTAAATTTTAATTATAAAATTGTTTTTGAAATTAAAACGAGGAAATTACTCACCAGCATGTTTGTTGACAAAAAAAAAAAAAAAATCTATTTTCCTAAAGTGATGCAGGTAATCTAGGATGATGTTCGAGTGAAGAGGTCACGTAGTATGGGCATTAGGAAATAAATTGAGAAGAACTTATGTTAAGTTTGGTTTTGAATTTTGTATGAACACTTTATGATTTCCATATGTTATGTGATAATGAAGTTTGGTTGTGCTTTAAATATTATAACTTTAAATAGTGTCATGAGCTATGGGCAATCGGTCCACTCCGTACCTATCCGCTGCGGGTCGGGGTGTGACAGATTGGTATCAGAGCCTTGACTATAGGGAACTAGGTCTAGGTTATTAGACCCTTAGACATAGACTATAGTTTACGAGGTACATTAGGAACCTTATGTGTTTATTTGATAGTGGTGATCAATTTTACTTTTTATCAAAACTGGTTTGATATATATATTATTAATTAAATAGGTAATTAGTAAACGCAGCGGAATAAATATATTACTCAACACCAAAAACGAACCGAACAGGATCATGGTTACAAACATGCAAACACGGTATATATTATTATTAATCTACCAATAAGACAGATATACCTTAGTGGTCAAAGACTAACCAGTTGAGACACCGAGGTACAATGAACGAGTGCTAGAACACGAACTATAACGGGGTGCGTTGGGTAATCGGTGGTGTTCGACTGAACATCAGCGATTAAGAGTATCCTTAGAGTTGTCAACAACACCTCTTGTAAGAGAATATATTTATGAAAAGGATTTTGAAGAATTTTAATGGACTGAGCCCTCCATCAATTTCTTCTTCTCTCGATGCACTGAGAACTCACTCTTGCCAAAAAAAAAAAAATCTTCGTACATATATAAATGGTTTATTATTATTAGTGATTTTTGATTGTCTGCCACTTCTACAAGATCATGAATCAACATATATATATAATAATTACTATTACTTTATTTAGTGGTGAAGTTAGGTAAGAAGCACTAAATAATAATAATAATAATAATTAACCGGGTACCAAAACAATATATGTAGAACAGGTTTAAGACGCGATATAAAGCCCGAGAATAACTGAATAAACGTTACATATATTATTTATAATTAGTATAAATAATATATCCGTTTATTTCGTTAATTGTTCGTGATTACCAGTTAATCAAGTTAAGTGGATTTAGTGTTCATTGCCCAAGGTGTAACACTTACGGGTCATAGCTCGGTCAGCAGCGTTGACTTATCGAACCCGTACATATAAATTCAACAATCTCCCACTTGGACGACCTTCGATAACATCCTCAACGCAGACAGTCAGCGGTGCTATAGCTGCACATGGCTGCCCCCAACAAGGTATGACACTTTAAAGTCATTAACCAAAACACCTTTCCATTAGTAACAACTTACTATTGCAAGACAATAGACTTATGGTAATTGTCGTCATTCATCCTTTCCGTAAAAGACATAAATTGAATCAATGAGACATGGATTAAGTTCATTCTCATATGGCGTTCAATTATTATTATTATTCTCGATCAAGAGTCAAAGTGGTCCGAACAAACACACAGTAAGTTTGGGTAAGGCCTTACACTTCACCAGTTTGAATCAATGATGTCTGTCGTTAGTGACATGCAAAAACCGAAATAAACTAGTAGCTAGAGTAAGTCGGGTATCGAACCAGAGGAGGATTGTGGAAAGTGTTATAAGGTTAAGTGTTGATTAACTAAGATGAAAAAAATAAAGCTTTGTTGTGAGTTGATTGATTATCTAAATTACGAACTAAAAAGTGAAGTTTAAATCAATAGAGAAACAATGGTTCCTCCAGATTTCAGGTTTTGCAGCTAGATTCAATTATGTGTTTATTCGAAACACTCACATAGACATAAGTGTTTAACTTAATTCATCAATTGTGATAACCAACGACTAAGTACTCCGGTCAATACATAACGGGAGGTTATCGAATGATTATCAATTACAATTACAAACCCTAGCCCCATGTCAAATATATCCCAATTACTAGAACTCTCGGGAACTGAATGCTTAGAAATTAAGGTTTAAATAAATGCAATTGTTTACAATCAGTAAATCAAATCAAAGGTGAAAAGCATCGAATGCTTAGATCACCGAGTTAAACGATTGTCACAAACACATAAAATTATCCAACTTACAAAAACCCTCCATCCGGAGGAAACCACTAGGAGATTAGCCGCTCATCTCGATTGAATGGTCTTCAAAGGCTTGATTAATTATTAAAATCATCATATTCATTATAATATAATATAAAGAATAATGATAATATTAATAAAAATCTAATCTTCAATCTTGTATTTAAGAATGATGATGATGATCGTTGATGTTGTTGACTAACACTTTCATGTGCATGTGATGATAGTGTTTAACTTCGTTAAGCATAGGGACGCTGTTTCCAATAATCAGTATATCATCCACATACAAGATCAGGAATGATATAGTGCTCCCACTAGCCTTTTTGTAAACACAAGGCTCATCTTCATTTTTGACAAAACCAACCTCTTTGATCTTTTGGTCAAAACGAAGATTCCAGCTACGAGACGCCTGCTTGAGTCCATAAATGGACTTATTCAGCTTGCACACCCTATTAGGATATTTTGGATCAACAAAACCGTCTGGCTGAACCATATAGACATCTTCAGAGAGATGCCCATTAAGAAAAGCGGTTTTGACATCCATTTGCAATATCTCGTAGTCATAGTACGCGGCTATGGCAAGCAATATCCTGATCGATTTGATCATAGCAACGGGCGAGAAGGTTTCATCATAGTCAATACCCTGAGTTTGAGTAAAACCTTTCGCAACTAGCCGTGCTTTATAAGTGTGTACATTTCCATGCATATCGGTTTTTCTTTTGATAATCCATTTGCTCCCTACTGCCTGATATTCGGGTGGTAGCACAACCAAGTCCCAGACTTGATTATCATGCATAGATTGCATCTCAGCGTTCATGGCTTCCAGCCATTTCGCAGATTCAGGATCTGAGATAGCAGATTTGTACTTAGCTGGTTCGTCAATAAACTCAACTACTAATAAGACTTCGGGACCATCTAGATGCCATAGGTATCTATCAGGTTCTTTACGAATTCTACTACTTCTGCGAACGTTTGTGTTTATGTCTGATTCATTGGCAACAATTACTTGTTGATCAGATGGTCCGACTTCATTAGCGGTTGTTTGTGGTTCTCGAATTTCTTCAAGATCAACCACATTATTTCCAGTTCCTTGATTAAGAAGTTCTTCTTCAAGAAAGTGTCCCTGCCGTTTGATGGAAATTACATTTGCATCAGGATGGTAAAAATAATATCCGCTTCTTTTATAGTATCCGAGGAAAACAACCTTTTCGCCTCGAGGATCGAGCTTATCATCAGAATCACTTGTGATGTATGTATCACATCCCCATACTCTAAGGTATTCCAAATTGGGTTTACACCCATGCCATATCTCATATGGAGTTTTGTTTACCTTTTTAGTCGGAGCCAGATTGATAATGCGGGCGGCAGTCATAAGAGCATAACCCCAAAAGGAGTGAGGCAAGTTAGTCGGAGCCAGATTGATAATGCGGGCGGCAGTCATAAGTAGGGTTCGATTTCTCCTTTCGCTCACGCCATTAAGTTGGGGTGTGCCAGGTGGAGTGGGTTCTGAAATTATTCCACACACTTTCAGATGATTGAGGAACTCTAAGCTGAGGTATTCGCCACCTCGATCTGAGCGAAGTACTTTTATATTTCTAGTAAGTTGGTTTTTTACTTCATTTTGAAACTCTTTGAACTTTTCAAAAGTTTCATGCTTGTGCTTCATAAGATAGACATAAGCATATCGACTATAATCGTCAATGAAAGTAATGAAGTATTTTTCATAGTTTCTTGTCATGGTTCTGAAAGGGCCACATACATCAGAGTGAATGAGTCCTAGCAGACCATTGGCCCGTTCACCAACACCAGTGAAGGGGCACTTTGTGAGTTTTCCAGCTAAGCAAGATTCGCAATCATTAAAGGAGTCCTGTTCAGTGGATTCAAGAATCCCCTCGGATTGGAGCCATTTTATGCATGCCTTACTTATGTGGCCAAGTCTACAATGCCATAGAAATGTTTCATTAATACCAGCTATGTTGCGTTTAGAAAGATTATATATATTATTGTCAGTTTGAACATTTATCTCATAAATACCATTTCGAGGTTTAGTCTCAAAATAAAAGATATTATTCAAGTAGGCAGAAATAGCAATACCATTAAAAGCGTACTTAAACCCTTGTTCAAACAACAACGAAACTGAAATGATGTTCCTGGTCAAACCAGGTGCAAAGAGACAATTGTTCAAAACAACAATAAGACCAGAAGGACATGTAAGATTAAATGTGCCAGTTGCTAGAACTGGGACTTTCTTCCCATCGCCAAAAATGAGCTCCATGCTTCCTGGTTTCAGTTTCCTCCACTTCTTAGGCTCCTACAAGACATTAACGATGTGATAACCACATCCGGTATCAAATACACATGTGTTGCTAGAAACAGTGAAAAGTTCAATAACATATATTAGAATACCTGAAGAAGTGCCTTCTCCATTAGCCTTCTTCAATTTGAGTTTGGCAAGATACTTGGGACAGTTACGTTTCCAATTTCCCATCTTGTTACACTCAAAGCATTGCCGCTCTTCAGGAAGAGGGGCTCTCACAGCTTGTTTACTCTTGTTGGTGGCAGGTTTGGCAGCAACGGGAGTTTTTCCTTTTCCTTTGCTGTTAGAATACTTTTTCTTTGTTTTGGGCTTCTTAACACCACCAGATAGAACCATTAACACTTGGTTTGTTTTGTTGGAAATGTTCATCTCTGCCGTTTTGAGCATCCCATGCAGCTCTGGCACTGTCTTTACCCAGTCATTCATGTTAAAGTTCATAACAAATTGATCATAGTGACTGGAAAGAGAGTTGAGAATGAAGTCAACAACCATCTCATCTAGGAGAGGATAACCAAGTTTGTTTAATTGATCGATGTAGCCTTTCATCTTTCGGACATGCGCACTAACTGAGGAACCCTCTTGCATTCTACAGCTTATAAGCTGTTTCATGGTGTCATAGCATTCCTGACGGGCTTGTTTCTGGAACATGCCCTTGAGTTGCTCAATCATGTCTAAAGCATTCATGTCTTCCATATTCTTTTGGAGATCTGGGGACATGGTGGCTTGCATGAGGCAAGCAACTTCTATGGCATCTTCTTTGTATTTATCGAAAGCCTTCTTCGCAGCAGCAGTACCATTTTCAGGTGCAGCTGGGATTGGGGTTTCCAAAACATAAAGCTTCTTTGCCATTTTGAGAACAATTCTCAAGTTGCGGTGCCACTCAAGAAAATTGGTGTTATTCAGTTTATCTTTCTCAAGTATGGGCTTGAGAGCAAAAGAGGAGTTGTTTTCAGTTGACATATGTTAAGCAAAAATTATTTAATTAGTATTTTCGATGTATATTTCCTTATTTAATTAATGACCCATTACAGTAATTAGAACAAGGAATGAGAATCTGGCTAGGTCAGTATTAAAGGCAGCTGTGGCATACACTTTAGTAAGTGACTAGGCAGACTGACAACGAGTGTCAATTGTGAGAATTGGACAACTCCCGGGTATGAGGCCGTTAAGACAACTCTTGTCTTATGCATTGATACGTTTAGCCTCATCTATGCCGACTTTTACTTTCAAGACAGCTGGAGCATGTGATGAGAAAAGAAAAAGTAATAGTCGTCCTAAAAGAAGGTACTTGTGGAAGGGCCGGATGTGTCAACGAAACCCTTGCACCTTGGAAGGATAAGCTAGACATCTAGTGCGGTGCTGTGGCTCCAAACACTAATGGTTCACATTACGTTCCAAGTGTAGCTTGTGATAGGATGGCATAGACTATTGATTTTAATTATGGGTTAATTTTAATATTTACCAAATAGGGTCGCAAGAGCCAATTTTAGTATATATTTTAGTCGTGACATCTTGATGAACCCTTTCATCTCTCAGGACACTTAGTTTTTAAATAACATATTAAAACTAAGTTTGTCGCGACTTATACAACCAATTTTGAGTTAATAGAATTCTATTAAGTTAATAGTTTTGGAAAATTAAATCTAGTTTAATTTGCAAAAACTTAATTGATTATTGTTCATTTTAAAAACAAACTTTGTTTTATAAAAAAAATTTAACAAGTTGTAAAACAATTTAGAACTTGTTTTAATGTGATTGTTTCAATATTTTAAAACTCCTTTTAAAATCATGTTGGTATTTAGGTTGGTTATGTTATAACATATTATAAGATAAAAAAACAACAACCACAATAGCAAGATAAATTTGTAAATCTATATGGCCAGAAATTGTTCGATTTTGCTAGAGCCTTTTAGCAAGACCAAACGGGTCACGGGGTCACAACACACAAACAACCACAAGGATGAATTTTGTAAAATATTGTAAAAAACGAAGACCCGAAGACAAAACTGAAGACGCTAAACAGGAGTCATGAATTTTGTAAATTCATCCTTGTGGTTGTTTGTGTGTTGTGACCCCGTGACCCGTTTGGTCTTGCTAAAAGGCTCTAGCAAAATCGAACAATTTCTGGCCATATAGATTTACAAATTTATCTTGCTATTGTGGTTGTTTTTTTTTATCTTATAATATGTTATAACATAACCAACCTAAATACCAACATGATTTTAAAAGGAGTTTTAAAATATTGAAACAATCACATTAAAACAAGTTCTAAATTGTTTTACAACTTGTTAAAATTTTGTTATAAAACAAAGTTTGTTTTTAAAACGAACAATAATCAATTAAGTTTTTGCAAATTAAACTAGATTTAATTTTCCTAAACTATTAACTTAATAGAATTCTATTAACTCAAAATTGGTTGTATAAGTCGCGACAAACTTAGTTTTAATATGTTATTTAAAAACTAAGTGTCCTGAGAGATGAAAGGGTTCATCAAGAGGTCACGACTAAAATAAATACTAAAATTGGCTCTTGCGACCCTATTTGGTAAATATTAAAATTAACCCATAATTAAAATCAATAGTCTATGCCATCCTATCACAAGCTACACTTGGAACGTAATGCGAACCATCAGTGTTTGGAGCCACAGCATCGCACTTGATGTCTAGCTTATCCTTCCAAGGTACAAGGGTTTCGTTGACACATTTGGCCCTTCCACAAGTACCTTCTTTTAGGACGACTATTACTTTTTCTTTTCTCATCACATGCTCCAGCTGTCTTGAAAGTAAAAGTCGGCATAGATGAGGCTAAACGTATCAATGCATAAGACAAGAGTTGTCTTAACGGCTTCATACTCGAGAGTTGTCCAATTCTCACAATTGACACTCGTTGTCAGTCTGCCTAGTCACTTACTAAAGTGTATGCCACTGCTGCCTTTAATACTGACCTAGCCAGATTCTCATTCCTTGTTCTACTTACTGTAACGGGTCATTAATTAAATAAGGAAATATACATCGAAAATACTAATTAAATAATTTTTGCTTAACAGATGTCATATGAAAACAACTCCTCTTTTGCTCTCAAGCCCATACTTGAGAAAGATAAACTGAATAACACCAATTTTCTTGAGTGGCACCGCAACTTGAGAATTGTTCTCAAAATGGCAAAGAAGCTTTATGTTTTGGAAACCCCAATCCCAGCTGCACCTGAAAATGGTACTGCTGCTGCGAAGAAGTCTTTCGATAAACACAAAGAAGATGCCATAGAAGTTGCTTGCCTCATGCAAGCCACCATGTCCCCAGATCTCCAAAAGAATATGGAAGGCATGAATGCTTTAGACATGATTGAGCAACTCAAGGGCATGTTCCAGAAACAAGCCCGTCAGGAACGCTATGACACCATGAAACAGCTTATAAGCTGTAGAATGCAAGAGGGTTCCTCAGTTAGTGCTCATGTCCTCAAGATGAAAGGCTACATCGATCAATTAAACAAACTTGGTTATCCTCTCCTAGATGAGATGGCTGTTGACTTCATTCTCAACTCTCTTTCCAGTCACTATGATCAATTTGTTATGAACTTTAACATGAATGACTGGGTAAAGACAGTGCCAGAGCTGCATGGGATGCTCAAAACGGCAGAGATGAACATTTCCAACAAAACAAACCAAGTGTTAATGGTTCGATCTGGTGGTGTTAAGAAGCCCAAAACAAAGAAAAAGTATTCTAACAGCAAAGGCAAAGGAAAAACTCCCGTTGTTGCCAAACCTGCCACCAACAAGAGTAAACAAGCTGTGAGAGCCCCTCTTCCTGAAGAGCGGCAATGCTTTAAGTGTAACAAGATGGGACATTGGAAACGTAACTGTCCCGAGTATCTTGCCAAACTCAAATTGAAGAAGGCTAATGGAGAAGGCACTTCTTCAGGTATTCTAATATATGTTATTGAACTTTTCACTGTTTCTAGCAACACATGGGTATTTGATACCGGATGTGGTTATCACATCGTTAATGTCTTACAGGAGCCTAAGAAGTGGAGGAAACTGAAACCAGGAAGCATGGAGCTCATTGTTGGCGATGGGAAGAAAGTCCCAGTTCTAGCAACTGGTTCGTTTTTGGTGTTGATTAATATATTTATTCCACTGCGTTTATTAATTACCTATTTAATTAATAATATATATATCAAACCAGTTTTGACAAAAAGTAAAATTGATCACCACTGAAACCCAACAGTGGTATCAGAGCATAAGACAAGAGTTGTCTTAACGGCCTCATACCCGAGAGTTGTCCAATTCTCACAATTGACACTCGTTGTCAGTCTGCCTAGTCACTTACTAAAGTGTATGCCACAGCTGCCTTTAATACTGACCTAGGCAGATTCTCATTCCTTGTTCTAATTACTGTAACGGGTCATTAATTAAATAAGGAAATATACATCGAAAATACTAATTAAATAATTTTTGCTTAACAGATGTCATCTGAAAACAACTCCTCTTTTGCTCTCAAGTCCATACTTGAGAAAGATAAACTGAATAAAACCAATTTTCTTGAGTGGCACCGCAACTTGAGAATTGTTCTCAAAATGGCAAAGAAGCTTTATGTTTTGGAAACCCCAATCCCAGCTGCACCTGAAAATGGTACTGCTGCTGCGAAGAAGGCTTTCGATAAACACAAAGAAGATGCCATAGAAGTTGCTTGCCTCATGCAAGCCACCAAGTCCCCAGATCTCCAAAAGAATATGGAAGACATGAATGCTTTAGACATGATTGAGCAACTCAAAGGCATGTTCCAGAAACAAACCTGTTAGGAACGCTATGACTCCATGAAACAGCTTATAAGCCGTAGAATGCAAGAGAGTTCCTCAGTTAGTGCTCATGTCCTCAAGATGAAAGGCTACATCGATCAATTAAACAAACTTGGTTATCCTCTCCTAGATGAGATGGCTGTTGACTTCATTCTCAACTCTCTTTCTAGTCACTATGATCAATTTGTTATGAACTTTAACATGAATGACTGGGTAAAGATAGTGCCAGAGCTGCATGGGATGCTCAAAACGGCAGAGATGAACATTTCAAACAAAACAAACCAAGTGTTAATGGTTCGATCTGGTGGTGTTAAGAAGCCCAAAACAAAGAAAAAGTATTCTAACAGCAAAGGCAAAGGAAAAACTCCCGTTGCTGCTAAACCTGCCACCAACAAGAGTAAACAAGCTGTGAGAGCCCCTCTTCCTGAAGAGCGGCAATGCTTTGACTGTAACAAGATGGGACATTGGAAACGTAACTGTCCCGAGTATCTTGCCAAACTCAAATTGAAGAAGGCTAATGGAGAAGGCACTTCTTCAGGTATTCTAATACATGTTATTGAACTTTTCACTATTTCTAGCAACACATGGGTATTTGATACCGGATGTGGTTGTCACATCGTTAATGTCTTGCCGGAGCCTGAGAAGTGGAGGAAACTGAAACCAGGAAGCATGGTGCTCATTGTTGGCGATGGGAAGAAAGTCCCAGTTCTAGCAACTGGCACATTTAATCTTACATGTCCTTCTGGTCTTATTGTTGTTTTGAACAATTGTCTTTTTGCACCTGGTTTAACCAGGAACATCATTTCAGTTTTGTTGTTGTTTGAGCAAGGTTTTAAGTACGTTTTTAATGGTATTGCTATTTCTGCCTACTTGAATAATATCTTTTATTTTGAGACTAAACCTCGAAATGGTATTTATGAGATAAATGTTCAAACTGACAATAATATATATAATCTTTCTAAACGCAACAAAGCTGGTATTAATGAAACATTTCTATGGCATTGTAACTTGGACACATAAGTAAGGCACGCATAAAATGGCTCCAATCCTAGGGGATTCTTGAATCCACTGAACAGGACTCCTTTAATGATTGCGAATCTTGCTTAGCTGGCAAACTCACAAAGTGCCCCTTCACTGGTGTTGGTGAAAGGGCCAATGGTCTGCTAGGACTTATTCACTCTGATGTATGTGGCCCTTTCAGAACCATGACAAGAAACCATGAAAAATACTTCGTTACTTTCATTGACGATTATAGTCGATATGCTTATGTCTATCTTATGAAGCACAAGCATGAAACTTTTGAAAAGTTCAAAGAGTTTCAAAATGAAGTAGAAAACCAACTTACTAGAAAGATAAAAGTACTTCAATCAGATCGAGGTGGCGAATACCTCAGCTTAGAGTTCCCCTATCATCTGAAAGAGTGTGGAATAATTTCAGAACCCACTCCACCTGGCACACCCCAACTTAATGGCGTGAGCAAGGAGAAATCGAACCCTACTTAATATGGTTCGATCGATGATGAGTAGAACTAACTTGCCTCACTCCTTTTAGGGTTATGCTCTTATGACCGCCGCATGCATTGTCAATCTGGCTGCGACTAAAAAGGTAAACAAAACTCCATATGAGATATGGCATGGGTGTAAACCCAATTTGGAATACCTTAGAGTATGGGGATGTGATACATACATCACAAGTGATTCTGATGATAAGCTCGATCCTCGAGGCGAAAAGGTTGTTTTCGTCGGATACTATAAAAGAAGCGGATATTATTTTTACCATCCTGATGCAAATGTAATTTCCATCAAACGGAAGGGACACTTTCTTGAAGAAGAACTTCTTAATTAAGGAACTGGAAATAATGTGGTTGATCTTGAAGAAATTCGAGAACCACAAACAACCGCTAATGAAGTCGGACCATCTGATCAACAAGTAATTGTTGCTAATGAATCAGACATAAACACAGACGTTCGCAGAAGTAGTAGAATTCGTAAAGAAACTGATAGATACCTATGGCATCTAGATGGTCCCGAAGTCTTATTAGTAGCTGAGTTTAATGACGAACCTGCTAACTACAAATCTGCTATCTCAGATCCTGAATCTGCGAAATGGCTGGAAGCCATGAACGCTGAGATGCAATCTATGCGTGATAATCAAGTCTGGGATTTGGATATGCTACCACCCGAATCTCGGGCAGTAGGGAGCAAATGGATTTCAAAAGAAAAACCGATATACATGGAAATGTACACACTTATAAAGCACGGCTAGTTGTGAAAGGTTTTACTCAAACTCAGGGTATTGACTATGATGAAACCTTCTCGCCCGTTGCTATGATCAAATCGATCAGGATATTGCTTGCCACAGCCGCATATTATGACTACGAGATATGGCAAATGGATGTTAAAACCGCTTTTCTTAATGGGCATCTCTCTGAAGATGTCTATATTGTTCAGCCAGACGGTTTTGTTGATCCAAAATATCCTAATAGGGTGTGCAAGCTGAATAAGTCCATTTATGGACTCAAGCAGGCGTCTCGTAGCTGGAATCTTCGTTTTGACCAAAAGATCAAAGAGTTTGGTTTTGTCAAAAATGAAGATGAGCCTTGTTTTTACCAGAAAGGCTATTGGGAGCACTATATCATTCTTCATCCTGTATGTGGATGATATACTGATTATTGGAAACAGCGTCCCTATGCTTAACGAAGTTAAACACTATTTGGGATCTTGCTTCGCAATGAAAGATCTTGGAGAAACAGCTTATATTCTGGGAATCAAGATCTACAGAGATAGATCTAAGCGACTTCTAGGGCTAAGTCAAAGTACATACATAAACAAAATAATGACACGCTTTAAGATGGAAAACTCCAAGAAAGGAGGTGTTCCTATGACTAAAGGGACTGTGTTGAACAAATCGCAATCTCCATCAACGGACATTGAAATTAAGCGAATGGAAGTAGTTCCATATGCTTCAGTGATTAGTTCTATCGTGTATGCTATGTTATGTACTAGACCTGACGTCTCGTATGCTTTAAGCATGACTAGTCGTTATCAGCAAACTCCTGGCATCGCCCATTGGACTGCTGTCAAGAACATTCTGAAGTATCTGAGAAGAACTAAAGATATGTTCTTAGTATTTGGAGGAGTAGAAGAAGAGCTCACTGTAAGATGTTACACTGATGCCAGTTTTCAAACTGACCGAGATGATTCTCGCTCACAATCAGGTTTCGTATTCACTCTAAATGGAGGAGCTATCTCATGGAAGAGCTCCAAGCAGAGTGTGGTGGCGGATTCAACCACCGAATTTGAATATATAGCTGCATCAGATGCTGCAAAGGAGGCTGCTTGGATGAAGAAATTCATAACCGATCTCGATGTGGTTCCAAGCATTAAGAAACCCATCGAGATATTCTATGATAACACAGGTGCTATTGCTTAAGCCAAAGAGCCAAGGTCTCATCACAAGGCCAAGCACATTCTAAGAAAGTTCCACTACATACGGAAAATTGTGGAACGTGGAGACATCGTGATAAGCAAAGTAGACACAGATCAAAACCTAGCAGACCCGTTTACTAAGCCCATGACTCAGGACAAACATGATCAGCACATGGATGCTATCGGGCTTAGATTAGCTAGCCATATGTTTTGGTTTAGTATTTGGATGTATGAACATTCAAACAGTTGTACCTTTTAAATTCACCTTTGATATACTGGTTAAACGCAAAGTTTGAATCTTACAACTGTGTTCAATTTTAATACTTTTAATCCATGAATCTTATATTCTAAATTATCCGTAGTCGGTCAGACTCGTGGGAACGACTCGGAATTAAGACTATTCTGACTTTGGACTCAAGGAGTTGACTTCCAAACTCACAGACCTCATTATGAATGACGTTGGATGTAACTCGCATCAAATTATCTTCATGGATCTTAGTCATAAGATGTATTTGATTTAGGTATACTTATTTAGTATCCTCTGACCTGAGATAAATATTAGAACTTCCGTTTACCAAGGATTATTCTTTGATTACTGTCAACCGCTGTCGCGTAACTGCCAGTCATAAAGGCTTTAATTGGGAATAGTTCTGAAGTTCAGTGGGAGTTGTATGTAGTTGATAAGGGATTCTGTACTCTTACATGATATGTAACAGTTAGACATTGTGGCGCCCTCGTTGATTTAAACTGGTGAAGTGTAAGGCCTTACCCAAACTTACTGTGTGTTTGTTCGGTCCACTTTGACTCTTGATCGAGAACAATAATAATTGAATGCCATATGAGAATGAACTTAATCCATGTCTCATTGATTCAATTTATGTCTTTTACGGAAAGGATGAATGACGACAATTACCATAAGTCTATTGTCTTGCAATAGTATGTTGTTACTAATGGCAAGGTGTTTTGGTTAATGACTTTAAAGTGTCATACTTTGTTGGGGGCATCCATGTGCAGCTATAGCGCCGCTGACTGTCTGCGTTGAGGATTTTATCGAAGGCCGTTCATGACTTGATTCGTTAAATTTATATGTACGGGTTCGATAAGTCAACGCTGCTGACCGAGCTATGACCCGTAAGAGTTACACCTTGGGCAATGAACACTAAATCCACTTAACTCGATTAACTGGTAATCATGAACAATTAACGAAATAAACGGATATATTATTTATACTAATTATAAATAATATATGTAACGTTTATTCAGTTATTCTCGGGCTTTATATCGCGTCTTAAACCTGTTCTACATATATTGTTTTGGTACCCGGTTAATTATTATAGTTATTCTCGTGCGGTTATTCTCATGGATTGTTTCTTCGCAACATGTGAGTAATCTATTCCATTTCCCCTTTTAATCTTTTACAAATTTTGGGGGTGCATCATGTTATACACGTTTTCAATTCAATCAACATGCTAAGTTCAAGTGTTATTATGTGAATGCCTATATGAGTTTTCCAACATTCTATATGCTACAGGTTGTCAAGTTTATTGCATGCTATTGTGTCATGTGGATCCACGGCTGACTAGGTTCCCCACGGCCATGGGTTGTAGCCTTGTATCGCCAATAGTATTAGACTCACTCCTCGGGGCTTGAGACTAATGCACGCTATTGTCATGAGTCTAGTATTTTATTTTGTTACGCGTTGTTTAATGGTAGTGCATTTTTGTTTGGTGTTATGTGACTATTGCTTAAGTTAACGTCATGAAACAACCACCTAACTAACCTTGAAATGCATGTTAAATTTTTTTATTTTAAATTTTAATTATAAAATTGTTTTTGAAATTAAAACGAGGAAATTACTCACCAGCATGTTTGTTGACCCAAAAAAATCTATTTTCCTAACGTGATGCAGGTAATCAAGGTTGATGTTCGAGTGAAGAGGTCACGTAGTATGGGCATTAGGAAATAAATTGAGAAGAACTTATGTTAAGTTTGGTTTTGAATTTTGTATGAACACTTTATGATTTCCATATGTTATGTGATAATGAAATTTGGTTGTGCTTTAAATATTATAACTTTAAATAGTGTCATGAGCTATGGGCAATCGGTCCACTCCGTACCAATCCGCTGCGGGTCGGGGTGTGACAGATTGGTATCAGAGCCTTGACTATAGGGAACTAGGTCTAGGTTATTAGACCCTTAGACTTAGACTAGAGTTTACGAGGTACATTAGGAACCTTATGTGTTTATTTGATTAATTGTCTTAGCTTGTAAATATTTAAAGCACACATATGCACATGTTTATTTTTAAATATCTTATGCGATGTGAATATCTTTGCTATGTGCTATGTGATACAAGTTGATATGTAACATGTGATTTATTTAAAGTTTAATATCATGCTATTCATTATATTCGTCACACACCACACATCACCTACTATATATATAATATATCCTTCCATACTTTGATCCTATTTTATTTATCTAAACTTTTATTATGTATAAACTTTTTGATTATTCTTGAATTTTATTTATTTCATTTTTATTGAATTCCTAATTTCATTTAGATCATTCTATCTCATCGAAGTGAGTTTATGTGATGGACATGTAGTAACTGGAAGGGTTACGTACCGGTAGTCGGAACATCTTGTCTAGGCTTGGCAATCGTATAAATCCAATAAAGGACCAGTTTGCCTACCTGGGGACCAACGATGAGAGTATCGATACCTATTAGGCCAAAGCATGTCACACCAAACGTCACTTAAACTAACGACACTTTGATAAGTCAATACGTTCGTGATTAAGTCATGAATGCACTCCACACATTATTCTATATCACCCCAAAGCTTGATTCAATATCATTTTCATGGAATTTCTTTTGGGTCCAGTATATCCCCATGAGTGAACATATGTTGATCATGCAAGAACTCCGTAATTGCAGGGGCCCACGTGATTACGAAAGTGACGCATGGAAAACGTATTAAACTCTATGACATATCCAAACCCAACAACTTCCAATATTTCATTTTGAAATATCAATTTATCATAAGTTTACATTCCATGGTTCTATAATTTTTATGTGGATTTGTTGGTTTTATTACTATGACAAGTTTTGAATCATTCATATATCCTAAGTTTCAAAACTTTTCATATCATAAGTTTCATATTTGAATTGACACTTTATACATTCTTACATCATGAACTGTTGCGCTTAATCCTTATAGATGTCTGCCTAACGCATTGCCCTCAACATGACCCAACCCCAAACATGGAACGAAATTGTCAAGATAGGAGTGACATCCACACCTTGATAACTAGTCCCGCTCTATGATTTTCAATCTCGCCAAAGTTTCAAATTTTCGATTGAATAGCTTTTGATTTATTTTGGTTTAGTCAAAGTTCCATTTTGGAGCATTCCAAGTTTTAATCAAACCTACGTTTTACTATTATCAATTTTATACGATACAATCCCCTCTTTTCAAATTCAATTTTTTTTTCGAGATCATACATTTTCAAATTCAAATTTTCAAAATTCAAATTATTTTTGATATCATACATTTTCAAATTCAAATTTTCCAACTAGCTACAGTAAACTGTTTTAAAACATATCATGGAAGCCTTAACCGATCGTATGGTGTAAGCCGAATTTTTCTTATCTACTTAAGAAACTCACTACTTGAGCTAATCTACACAAAAACTACAACTTCTGATATAATTCAACACATACCCAAAATAACCCATACCCAAAGTTTTCTTAGTTCAACAAAACCCGATATTCAAATGGCAAATTTCCCAGTAGCATATGCTGAATCTTCAAATGCAGCAGGAATTCATCCATTCCTTCGGTTTACTGATTTACCCAATCGAGAGAGGTATCGAAAACTCAAGGATCTTGAACTTTTTACTATTAGCGGTATTGATTGGCATCGAATGGAAATGTTTGATTCTAGTGGTTTACTGGCAAGATTACTACCACATAATACGCCCTGGTGCCGTTTCTTCGACATCCTGGAACCATCATACAATGAACTGGTATATGAGTTCTTGTCCACTTTCTATTTCAAATATAATAAAAGTCTTACCAATGAATCCATTCATTTTCGAATTTGTGGACAACCTCATACAACCCATTTTTACGGAGGCATCAACCTCTTATTCCTCTGTGGAAATGATAGAATATTAGCGATGCCATTCATCAAAAGAATGGTGTGGCAACAATAATTCTATGAACTTCACAGACCCTCGTTACCGATATATGCACCGTGTTTTAGCCAACACTATCACGGGGCGCAAGTATAATCAACAAAGGGTTAGTTCAACTGAACTTTTCCATTTGCATAGTATTTTTGAGCAAGTTCCTTGTAATATTGCCCACGAGCTTGTTACATATTTTTTTAGTCAACAAACAAACCCTTTGAGAAGTCTCATGGGAGGGTCTTACATTACAAAAATAGCAAAATCATTAGGTGTCTTAAGATCAGATTATCCAAGGATTATCTCCACCTAAGGCACATAGGATTGTAAATTTTAACACCATTAGGCTAACCCGTGTTCATAATTATACACCAACTCAACCATTCCAGTCGGAGGGAGCTCCAGTTATCTTAGAAAGTGTTGGATCTGAGTTTGGTTTTGATTGTATTTTTCGTTTGAAATTAAGATGGAAATGAATGAGTTGTGCAGTGGAATTAAGATGAAAACAAACTTTGCATACAATCAAACGAGAGTATTGATTTGATCAAACATTTTTCACAATGAACCGAAAGATTGAATTTATTTCAATTACGATTACAATTGCAATGATTGAATACAAACTCCCCCTCAGCCAGAGCTCAGTGTATGTTCGTGCAAAGAAGATGGTGTTGCAAAGAGCTAATAGAATAGTACAGAGCACTGTTCTATTTATAGGCACTAGCAAACCACTGAGCATCTTAAGCTGACGTCACCATGAAAGTGACATCTAAACTCCTAACAAACTCTAACCTCTGATCAACACAAACACTGCTATGCTAACTACTGCTATTACATTACATTACAAACAGACTATAGAACAGCTGCTGCAACCTTCCACTGCTGTGAACTCAGCAGTACTTGTCCGGATCAGCAGTGCTTAACTCAAGGCAGTAGATTGAATCAGCAGAGCTTTAGTCTTTCATCAGGTCTTTACTTGAGCAGCAGTTTGACGGTCAGTAGCTTGTATGGTCAGTAGATAGGAGGTCAGCAGATGTTGAAACCACTTTCAAGGGGAGAGACTTGTATGTAACATCTGCTTATTCTGGATCCACTACTCTGATCCAGTTTTGGCTTTAATTATCTGTTCCTCTAGTAAGGTTCAATCCCAACAATCTCCCCCCAGGAACAGATAATGCCAAAACTCTTCATTATTGTGGAACTTTATTGCCTCATCAACAGTTCCCTTATTTGCCTTTTAAGTTGTAGCTCAAAGGTTAAGGCATCTGTGTCTTCATCATCCCTGCTAAGTGGAAGATCAAGGAGATCCTGCAAATCTTCAAGACTCAGGCCAAGAGCTTGTTCCCTTGATATTTTCTTCACTTCTCCACCAGACTTGAGCAAAGTCAATACGTAGGTCTGTTTGTTAGTTTCCCACTTTTGTATTTTTGAGCCTGGAGGGTTTCTTGGGAGATTTTTATTTGCTGAGGAGTTTGGTGATGATGGCCTATTGAACACTGTCTGAGCAGTGCTTGCAGGTTGTTCCAATTCAGGATCTTCTTTCATCATTAATCTAATGCCTTCTTTTACAATGGCATCTCCAGCTTTTAGATCTTGAACTGTTTCGGCATTTGACTGGTTTTGGCTCCTTCTTTTGTAGATTGCAGCACCAGCTGGAGCAATGGTTTGTTTGACTTGCAGCTTTGGTGGTCTTTTTGAGACCTCTGCTTTAGAATAGTCAGGTTTTTGAGGAACTTTGGGATCTTTCTTCCTCAGTTCTTCCAACCTTTTGTAGGTGGCCCTGACTACATCTTCTTTCCATCTTGCTATTTGTCGTTTAGACCCATAATCAGCAGCAACCAATTCCTCTTTCATTCTCTTCAGCTCAAGTGATTTATCAGGCACATTCTTTTTGAATTTTGACCATTCTGGAGGAGTGTGTTTGACCTCATTTTTTTATCATTTCTTGAATACTGGCTGCTTCTTGTTCAAGCTCAGGAATGTTCCACTCCTTGTACATGTGCTTTTCTCCCTTGTATTTCTTTGTTGCCATGATGCTTTCAATGTAGTCTTTTCTCAGAGTTTCATCTGCTCTTTTTGAAATTTGTTGACATACATTTTTTGCAAATTCTTCCAGGGATCTGACTTGTGTGAGCAAGTACTGATAGTTCTGCTGTATTTCCCTATCAGATTTCCCTTTTGTGTTTCTTTTTGAGATATCATCTGCTTGCTTTTCCTTGAGTTTCAAATATTCTTCAATATTGTTAGGTCTGGGATATCCTTCAACTGATGGCAATCTCCTTTTAGCAGGGTCATTCTCATAATAAAAGGACTTGATTTCATCTCTGACTGCAATGAGCTCAAGAGGAAATTGGACACCTGCAGGAGCTAAGGGCTGTTTAACTTGTGCTGATGAGAGAGTAATAGGTTTGGGTATTGTAACAAGTGACAAGGATTTTGAAGATGTTGGTGGTGGTGAATTGTCATCATCTTTAAGAATTAGTCTTCTCCTTTTTGTTTGAGGAGGGACTGATGATGTTTTGGGTGGAACAGTGGTGGTAGATTGAGTGGCAGTGATTGGTGTTTGACTAACAGTAGTTGAAACAACTGGTGCTTCAACCACTATTGTCATTACAACAGATGTTATAACATCTGTTGTCTTCTGCTTTTTATCAGCAGGTGATGTTGTTTTTGGTGGTGATGGTGGTAAAGCAGTAGATGTGGTGTGTGTTGTAGTGGTGTGTGTTGAAGTGAGGACAGATGTTGAAACCACTGAAGTACCATCAGTAGTTGATACAACAGGAGTTACAACAGCTGTTTTGGATGGTGGTTTTGGAGCAGACTTTGAACGTCTGGTTGGGATGGATTTGGGTTGCCTTACTTTTCTAGTAGGCTTCTTCTTTTTATCAACAGGATTTTCATCATCCTTTGACCTAGAAGTACCCTGATCTGGATAATCCACCCTAGCTTTCTTCTTTGCCTCTCTATCCTTTTTGACACTTGCAAATGCTTCTGCCAGTGCATTTGTGGCCTCATCAATTTTCTTGCTACCATCTGGCAAAGGGATATTTCTGGTCATGGCATCCTTTTCTGGTTCAATGTAAAGACCATCATCTATTCCCTTCTTCTTCCACTCCTGAATTTTCTCCCCCTTTTTGGCATTATCTGGAGGAGGTTGATCAATAAAGAGGATAGTTGGAGGAGCAGTGCCAGTGGTATGCAGGATTTGAGCTTTCAGAGCCTTGAGATCAGCTTGGGTGTTTTTGAACCTAGACTCCAATGTATTTCTCAGCTGTAGGACATGTTTTTCATGTTGCTGATCTGCCATTTGTGCTTGTTGATGGAGAAAAGGTTGAAATAAATTCCAGAGCTCATTTGTAGCAGGTGCTTGTGGTGGAGCAGGTGCTTGAGGTGGAACAACAGTGGATTGCACCTTTTGTACTTGTAACAACTGTTGCAGCATATCTTTGAGTTCTGCAACAGAATTATCAAGTTTTTCAACACGATCCGTCAATTTCTGGTACTTTAAACCATCACCCAATTTAATGGGATCATCTGATTTCCCACTAGCAGTGGTTTTATCAGTGGTTGAGGTAGGGAGTGTACTCCAAACATTAACCACTGATGCCCCTTTTTCTTGGTACTGGGGTCTTCTCCCTTCAACACTTGACAGTCTTTTGATGTTGCCAGAGGTCAAGAAAAGACCACTGGTAGATGTCAGAGGTGCTATGGAAGGAATTTCCTCCAAGGAAGTCTTATTAATGTAACCACTGTCCAAATGTAAACCAGTGGGTTCAACATTTGTAGTGGCTGCTTCACTTGGAATACCACCAAGAGTTACTTGTAACTCAAGGGGTGTAACCTCCTCAGGTTGTGTTGGTGGGTTAGCAAGGATTGACTAATCAGGCCCAATCATTTGTTGAGGTATATTCTCATTAATAGGTGATTGAGAAGGACTGGTTGTTGCCTGGTTCAAATCGATTGCATCCAACAGAAGTTTAGTTGGTGAAGGAATTGTGGATGTGATGTTTGGTGTAGAAAGAGGATTTGCCCCGGGCATTGGGCTGTGGATGATGGAAACGAGTGTTTCCAGAGCATCATGATGTGGAGACCCTATTTGTACAACCTGTTATTTTTGAGAAGAAGCAGGAGGAGTTTCGGTTATGGGTTGAGATATTTGTACCAACTGCTGTGAGGAAGAAGCAGCAGTGGTTTCTTGTGACGTTTGTGTTGTCACAGGCAGTTGTTCTGGTATCTCATCCTCCAGAGTTGCCTTTTTGATGGGTTTGGGGGGTTTTTGATTTTTCTTTTTCTGTGGCTTTTTGGTGATTTTAGGTGTGGGTTTCAAAGCAGTTGTTCTGCTGCTTTGATCACCTTGAGCAGTGGGCTCAGCAGCAGATACCTGAGGAGCAGTGGTAGCTGCTAAATTCTGCTCAGGCACCTCTGCTTGTGTTTTGCAAGGTGTTAACATTCTTGTAAAAGTTTCAGCAGTTAAGCTGTTCATTTGAAAATAATCACCTTGGTTTATTGCAGTAATATCATCCTTACTGAAATTCTTTTCAAAATAATAACTTAAAAACCTTGGAAACAGTAAGAATGATTTTGTTTCAACATTATTAACCAAATCATTAAAGATTTCCCAAGAATAATTAAAATTTTCTTCTTGAAGAATTGCATATCCCAGATTTTGAATCTTTAATGGTATTTCATTAAAAGAAGTGGTTTTGTTTGAAACACACAAGAGGAGGGTATGGAATAAAAATCTTGTTGCAAAAGGAAAGAAACCTTTTTGTAAGGTAGCTTTCTTCATCATTGTGTCTGCATACCCATTCTCAATGAAGTCAATTTTTAACTCGTTTTTAGGGAAAGAAGTGTTACCTTGCTGATCCTCGAGTTTAAAGACTTCTGAAATAGATTGTGGCGTGATTTGAACAGCTTTACCCTTTAAAGATGAGTTAATGGCTTTTACAGTGTCACCTTGTTTTTCAAGGGTTGCATTCTTCCAAAACTCTCTCTGGGTTGTCAAATAGATTGGTGCATCGGCTGTTAACAAAGTTTTGTACTTTGATTTAGCCATTGTGTCGATGATGGAGTCGAAAGCTTCTGTGGTGCCGGGTTTTGTGAGAAGACCCAGAAGATTGTGAGATGGTTTGTGTGGAATTTCAGTGGGATTGGCCTTTTGAGAGGCCGCTTTCGACGATGATGTGGAGGTGGGTTTTGCAAATTGCTTCGATTTTGTCATTTTGAAGATGATGATCGAAGAAATTTGTGAAGAAATGAGATGGAAAAAAACTGCTTTGAGAAGAGAATTTTTGAGAATTCAATTCGACAGTAAAACCCTGTTTTGGATGTGAAGTTGGGGTTTTATAGAGAAAAAAGTGAAGGCTGACGTGGCAGCGGTTACAAAAGTACTAAACACTATGTACTGCCCAGATGCCAAACTCTGAAGAAATGAAGGACAATACTTTTATGAAAGTTACTAATGAAGGCAGTGGTTACAACGGTATAATGAAAGCAGTGGATGATTTTCACTATCAGTGGATAGCATATCAGTGGATAAGACACTGCTTTTGAACAACAGAGTTTATCAAGGAAATGAGAGAACAGAGGATGGCTTTCAGCAGTGGACAAACTTTGTAGTAGAGCAGTCTTTTGAACAAGCAGTGGTTATGGCAGACTTTTAAGGATTTTAATGAAAATTTCTTTTTTAGCTCTTTTTAAGGATGGATTTTTGATTTTCTGAAAACATTTTAATGCTTTTATTCATAGAAAAACAAGATGTTGCTTGTTAGTCCATGTTTAGCATCCCAATTCTAGAGACCAAGCTTTCAAAGGTGGCTGTATCAAGTGCTTTTGTGAGCACATCTGCCAGCTGGTCTTTAGTTGGGACATAATGCAGAGAAATCAAACCTTTTTCATAGCAATCCCTCACAAAGTGATGTCTGATGTCGATGTGTTTGGTGGTTGAATGGGAAACTGGATTTTTGATGATATTTTCTTCTGCCTGGCTATCCAACATCAGTGGTGTCTTTAAGGCAGTGATACCAAAATCCAGCAACTGGTTTTGAAGCCACAGGAGTTGGGCTGTACAACTTGCAGCAGCAATGTATTCAGCTTCAGCAGTGGCTTTTGAAACAACTGCTTGCTTTTTGCTTTGCCATGAAACTAAGCAATCACCTAGAAACTGGCACCCTCCTGATGTGGACTTCCTTGTGGTGTTACAACCAGCAAAGTCACTGTCTGAAAATCCTGAAAGCTTGATATTCCCATTAGCTGGATACCAGATACCAAGTGTGGGAGCACTTTTTATGTATCTGAATATCCTTTTTACAGCAATAAGATTGGATTTTCTAGGGGCTGATTGACTTTTTGCACAAACACATGTTGCAAACATGATGTCTGGCCTAGATGCAGTTAGGTACAACAAAGACCCAATCATGCTTCTATATAAAGTTTGGTCAATCAGCTCATCCTTTTCATCAGACATGACCAGCTTATTTGTTGCCATGGGTGTGCTGTATGATTTACAATCATTCATATCAAATTTGTTTAAAAGTTGTTTTGCATATTTGCTTTGATGAATGAAAGTACTATTTTGCATTTGCTGAACTTGGAGACCAAGAAAGCATTGCAACTCACCCATTGCACTCATTTCAAACTCAGCTGTCATGAGTTCCCTAAACTCTTCACACATTTTGTTACATGTGCTTCCAAAAATAATGTCATCCACATAAATTTGGACAATCATTAAATCCTTCCCTCTCCATTTTAGAAACAGTGTTTTATCAATGGTACCTCTTTTGAAACCATTTGAGAGTAGGAAGTTGGAAAGAGTTTCATATCAGGCTCTAGGTGCTTGTTTCAAGCCATACAAGGCTTTGTTTAGCCTGTAGACATGATCTGGATAAAATGGATCCTCAAAACCTGGAGGTGTCCACACATACACCTCTTCTTGAATTGTACCATAGAGGAAAGCACTTTTGATATCCATTTGGAACACCTTCATGTTGTGGTTGACAGCAAAGGCCAGGAACAGTCTTATAGCTTCCAATCTTGCTACAGGGGCAAAAGTTTCATCATAGTCAATCCCCTCTTCCTGTCTGTAACCTTGAACCACAAGCCTGGCTTTATTCTTGACAACAATACCCCTTTCATCAGTTTTGTTTTTGAAGACCCACTTTGTGCCAATGGGACTAACCTCTTCTGGCAGTGGTACAAGCTCCCATACTTGTTGTCTTTTAAACTGTTGGAGCTCCTCTTGCATGGCTTCTACCCAGCTGTTGTCTTTCAGTGCCTCTTGGTACTTGACTGGCTGATGGAGTGATAGAAAACCAGCAAAAAGACAAATGTTTTGGGTTTGGCTTCTTGTGAGCACCCCTTCATTGATGTTGCCAATGATTTGATCAGGTGGATGAGATCTCAAGTAGATTAAATCTCCTTGGTATGGAATGATGGCATTTGTTGGTGAAGGCTGCAAATGTGTATCATCTGAGCTAACCACTGCTGGTGACTTTGATGACCCAGCAGTGGCTTCAAAAGGTGGTGGAATAGGAGGTAATGAAGTGGACACCTGCTGACTTATATCCACTGTTTGGGGACTTTTGTCAGCAGTGTTTGAGGATGTGGAAGCAGTGGTTAAGGGGCTACTTTGGTCAACAACTGTTGAGGTAGCAGTGGTTGAGCTTTGACAGCTGTTTTGAACATCTGATACTCTTCCCATTCTGACAGACTTTTGAGGAATGATGATTTCATACCCATAGTATGGTGTTGTATCCTCTGATGGACCTGCACTGTTAGTCTTGACAGCAGTATTTTCAAAAGTGAATTTATCAAGATCAAACAGATCTGCAGGATTTGCTGGGATTTTCATTGATGAAAGTTCATTGAACTTTACATTCAAGGTCTCCTCCACTGCCTTGGTCCGTGTATTAAACACTTTGTAGGCCTTGGCAGTGGTTGAGTATCCCAGATGATAACCACAATCAATTTTGGCTGCAAATTTTGAAATGGAGTCTTTTAAATTCAAAATAAAGCATGGGCAGCCAAATACCTTGAAGTAAGAGATCAGTGGTTTGATTTTATACAGAATTTCATAAGCAGTTTTTTTGTGCCTGGGGTTTATTAAAACTCTGTTCTGGACATAGCAAGCAGTGTTCACTGCCTCTGCCCAGAAAGTTAATGGCAAACCTGAATCAGCAAGCATGGTTCTGGCAGCCTCAATCAAAGTTCTGTTCTTTCTTTCAACTACCTCATTTTGCTCTGGTGTTCTAGGGATGCTGTAGTGCCTTACAATTCCTTTCTTCACACAGAAGGCATCCAACTTCTTATTTTTAAATTCTATGCCATTGTCACTCCTGAAGCTTTTCACCGGAAGGTCAAATTGCTTTTCAACCTGTGTCATAAAGTCTTGCAAAATGCCTGCAGTCTCATCTTTTGAGTGTAAAAAGAAAGTCCATGTAAACCTAGAGAAGTCATCAACAATAACCAAACAATATCTTTTCTTCTTGAGACTCATGACTTGAACTGGGCCAAACAAATCCATGTGTAGCATTTGCAAACACTGGGTTGTTTTGGACTCTTCAATGGACTTATAAGAACTTTTATGTTGTTTTCCTTTTAAACAGGAAATGCAATGTTCAGGACATGAAAACAATTTTTGTGGTAGGCCTCTTACCAAACCATTTTTTGAAATTTCAGTGATTGTCTTAAGATTTGTGTGCACCAGCCTTCTGTGCCAAAGTTCTGTCTCTTTGTTAGAGGCAGCTGAGAATAGACAGGCATCAGCCCTGGGACACTCTTTAGACATATCAACAACACAAACATTGCCACTTCTTTGAGCAACAAGTTTTGTTTGACCAGTTTTTATTATTGCTTCAATCTTTTTGACCATTTCTGGTCCAACAATCCTACAACACTCCTTTGTGAAGAATGACCCATACCCCTTGTCACTCATTTGTGAAACACTCAGGAGGTTGAATTTCAGACTGTCTATCAGATTGACATTTTCAAATTTTACATTTCCAGATTGTACTGTGCCAGACCCCAGAACTTTTCCTTTACTGTTATTCCCAAAGGATATATCACCCCCTCCATGAATTTTGAAATCTTTGAGTAGGGCTTTACATCTAGTTATGTGCCTGGAGCCTCCACTATCAACATACCAAAGGCTATCTAAACAGGCAGAAGCTCCCTGCACATGAAGTAAAAGGATTAGTTCATTAGGGTTTCCAAAGCCAATAAGGCTTTGGATGGGGTCTCAACAGTGTCTGGGATGGATGCACATTGATGGACAGTGGTTAGGTCAGGGGTTGGGACAGTTTTAGTACTGTTTCTTGCTAACCACTGTTGGGGGTCTTGACCAATCACCTGTTGGTAACCAAAAGGATGCCTATTTACTTTAGGTTTAGAGGGCCTTTTGTAGGTCTCATAAACGAGTGGAATCCTTTGGTAAGACTGTTTTTTCTTGCCTTTTCTGAACTGATTGGCAGGGGGTGCATCAGTAACCTGAACATCTCTTTTGGCAGATGTTTGGTTCAGCTATTTTCTGACAGCTGTTTGAACTGGCACAAACAGTGGTTGGTTCTTGGTGAATTTGACAGATGATGTTGATGGACTCAAGGATGTTTTAGCAGTGTATTCATTCTTTTTCACATCAAAGTTTTTGAGATACACACATGCTTGAGTTTTGTGGTTTGTTTTACCACAGACAATGCAACTTTCAGCAGGAACAATGACACTTGTTTTGTTTAAATTATATGCTTTTAAATGGAAACAATCTTTTGTTAGATGATTCCTTTTCTCACAAAATTCACAAAACAGGTTATTGATCTTTTCTTTCTTCTTTCTCTTTTCGGACTCCTTTGCAGCAGAGGTTTTAACCTCTGTTGGGATGTCCTTGAGAGGGATGACTTTAGCTTTTGGAGCTTTAACACCATCAGTTGATGTAAAGTCCACGGGCTTGAAATTTTCAAGAATATCACACTCATCAGACCACTTTGGTTTAAACTGATAATTTTCAAGCTCCTCAAAAGTAGAGGATTCTATTGGTCTGTCAAGTGTGATTTTGTTACCAAGTTTATCAGTGATTTTCACTTCTTGGCGATTCTTGTTTTTTGGGATGAACTCAGTGGTTTGAACAGATTTTTCAAAAGCAGTGTTTTCATCATCATGTTTTCTATAACCAACACCAAATTTCACATTGCTTTTTATCTGTTTTTCAAGCATAACCTTATACCCTTTGCATGATTCCACCCATTTTTCACAGGTGATCTGGGTGGACTCTAACTCCTTTTTGCAAACTTGGTGTTTTTCTACCATAGTTTGGAGTTGAGTTTTGGTTATGCTTTGCTCTTCTTTAAGACTGCTGATCTCTTTCTCTTTTTCAGTGAATTTGTTTTTAAGTTCTTTTAAAGAACTTTCAAATTTGACTTCATCAGTTAAGATTTTGTTCCGAAGGTTTTCATTTACCTCTTTGATGTTAGCAAAAGCAATAATGCAATTGTCAGAACACAGTTTTTCAAGAACTTGAGGAGATACCTTGGCAGCAGCCATCATTGCACAATCACATTGATAATTTTCTTCATCATCAGCTCTTACTTCCTTCTCACCTGCTCTCTTTTCTTCTTCTTCTTCTTCTTCTTCTTTGTCCTATTTGGACCATGGGTCTGTCAGTGGTTCAATCAAGGTTTCTGAATTTTCTCCCAGCAGCAATTCACCAGCAACTGCAGTAACAACTGCTTCAGTCACCTCATCCACTGTTTCATCACTTAGCTGTTCACCTTCAGTCTCAATCCCCTCTGGTATTGACTCTAATGCCATCAAACAAAATTCATCATTAGAAGGTTCAATAGAAGCATAGAGTGCAAAATTTTCATCACCAAGCTCATCAGGCATGCTGCTCCAGTCAACAAAGCCTTGAGTGAAAAAGCTTTGCTGATCTGGTTGTACCACTGCTGGAGCAGCTATTTGAGGTGCAACAGGTTGCACTTGTGCCTGGGGGACAGGGGTTTGGACATATTGAATCTGTGGAACAGTGGTTTGGACATAATGCACAGGCAAAGGGGCAGCAGCATAATGAGCTGTGTTAACATGAGCTGCAGGGGTATATTGGGTATAGTGCACAGTGCTTTGATTTTGAGGTCTAGGGTTTGAGCTAGGATGAGTGATTATAGGACCAGTAGTTTGATTCCTGCATTCCCTAGCGAAATGACCTAGCCTATTGCACTTGTAACACTTGATTTTTGATTTATCCAACCCAACCCTTAGATTCCCATGTAACCCTGGGAACTTTCTCCCTGTTCTTTTGTAGAATTTGCTTGTTCTCACACTAAGCAAAGCCAACTGATGCAAAATGTCCATCTCCTCTAAGTCAGTGGGATCAAAATGTTGCAAATCATTGAGTTCAAAGCACAAATTGTCTGACATCTGGTTTTCAGTGTTTGTAGTAAAAGCATAATTGGTAGAGTGAGGATCAGGGTTGGTAAAATTTCCACCAGCTGTTATATCAATGAAATGATCATAACCCTGTTCCTTACTACTGCTACCAGATTCTTCCTGACCAAGAAGAGCTGTGCTACCAAATGAGTAATCATCAGTAGCTTTTCCAGACTCTTGCAACTTCTTTTTCTGATTCAACTCCCTTTCATAGGTCAGGAGTCTACCATGAAGTTGGGTCAGGGTCAGATCTTTGAACTCAACAGAGTTTCTAGTCACAAATGCAATTGTGTCCCATTTATCAGGTAGCGATCTAAGAAACCTGCTATTTTGGGTTGATTTTGGAAATTCAACCTTAACAAGCCTTAGCTCACTGATGAGACAACTAAAATGTTCAAACTGTTAGATCAATGTTTCTCCCTTAATGTGACAGAAGGTTTCATACTGCTGATTCAGAATTTCCCTATTGTTTTCAATAACTTCTTCGGTTCCCCCAAACTGTTCCTTCAATGCATCCCATAGCTCTTTGGCACTGTTACAATGTAACAGTCCAGCATAGATCTCATTTGGTAATGCAGATGCTATGATGCTAAATGCTTTGGCATCGAGTTCGAACTTCTGAAAATCAGTTTCAGTATAGTTTTCATAAGGTTTTGGTACGAACTTCTTTGGATCCTCAGCACTTGGCACCATAGGAACATGGGGACCAAAAACGATAGACCTCTAACATCCAGTGTTCTGTTGAGCAAGGATGTGTCCCATCCTTCTCTCCCAGATGTTGTATTCATTACGTTTAAGCATGGGTGGTTTAAAAAGCGAGCCAACATTATTCTTATCATCCTGTGATTGTGACGCCATCCTGGTTGTTTTACAGACACTGATTAATCAACTTTAATGGTGATTAAACCTTGCTCTGTTTTTCAACTAAAACGAACAAACTATCGATATCAACGATATTGAGCTGAACTATTTATGTCAAAATGATTGTTAAATCAAATTTGACTGTCCTAGCTCTGATACCAATTGTTGGATCTGAGTTTGGTTTTGATTGTATTTTTCGTTTGAAATTAAGATGGAAATGAATGAGTTGTGCAGCGGAATTAAGATGAAAACAAACTTTGCATACAATCAAACGAGAGTATTGCTTTGATCAAACATTTTTCACAATGAACCGAAAGATTGAATTTATTTCAATTACGATTACAATTGCAATGATTGAATACAAACTCCCCCTCAGCCAGAGCTCAGTGTTTGTTCGTGCAAAGAAGACGGTGTTGCAAAGAGCTAATAGAACAGTACAGAGCACTTTTCTATTTATAGGCACTAGCAAACCACTGAGCATCTTAAGCTGACGTCACCATGAAAGTGACATCTAACCTCCTAACAAACTCTAACCTCTGATCAACACAAACACTGCTATGCTAACTACTGCTATTACATTACATTACAAACAGACTATAGAACAGCTGCTGCAACCTTCCACTGCTGTGTACTCAGCAGTACTTGTCCGGATCAGCAGTGCTTAACTCAAGGCAGTAGATTGAATCAGCAGAGCTTTAGTCTTTCATCAGGTCTTTACTTGAGCAGCAGTTTGACGGTCAGTAGCTTGTATGGTCAGTAGATTAGAGGTCAGCAGATGTTGAAACCACTTTCAAGGGGAGATACTTGTATGTAACATCTGCTTATTCTGGATCCACTGCTCTGATCCAGTTTTGGCTTTAATTATCTGTTCCTCTTGTAAGGTTCAATTCCAACAGAAAGTACCTCCACACAAAATTTACAACAATCATTGTTGCAGCTTCCTCAATCATCTTTTTATCGATTTGATCTGCAACCATAGCTGCCACACATACAAGAACATATTACAACTAACCTATCCCAACCATTAACACCGAACGTCTTACAAAGCTTTTCACCATTAGTTTTCGAGGAGGATTCAATGATGCAAGAAACTTTGGTTGATGAAAACATGATGATCCAAGAACAGTTAGCATCGGAATCATTTTTGCAATCACCATTACAGCCACAGTTTTTCCAGTCGCTATTAAATGAAGTAGAACAACAACTGCCACCAACTGATATAGCAGGCCCAAGTACGGTGCCTCAAATGAACCTACCTCCAGATTCAATGGGAGTCGAACTGACTAGGTTAAACGATCAGGTTCGAAATTTGTCTCAACAAATAAAATGGCTGACAAAAAGAAATAAATGGTTGGAAGACATGCTAAGACAATTAGCTGCTCAGATGCAACTGACTCTACCACCTCCACCACCTTATAGTTCAGAGTCTGAATTTGATTCATTACATGATTTATTTCAAATGTAAATTTGTTCACATCATAATAGACTATCAAAATTTTTTTATTACAAATTTAGTATAACATAGTGATATACAAAACAATCTCTATACACTCAATGATGCTCATAGATTCTTCAAAAACTATCAACACCACAAGATGCTCTAGAAACTAACACTTTGCTCATCTATTCAATCCTTACAACTACATTCTATGGTCTCTTTCGAACAAATTTCGGGACAAAATTTCCTAAACTAGGGGAGACTATAACCACCTTGGTTTTCACACAAGTATATGTTACTAGTTGAAGGGCCTATTTGTCATTCTTTAAAACTTGCTTGAAAATTTAACTTTTAAGTTCAACGGCTAAAACCGTCATTATTTGAAAGTACTATTTTAGGGGCTAAATTGTCATTTTTGAAACTATATAAATACAAGGGCTAAAAGTGCAATTGTTGCAAACTACTTGTTTAGAGTTCTTTTGGCCATTTTTGAAACTTATTTATAAAAGAAAATAAATATATATATTTTGTTTTATAAAGTCCAGGGTTCATTTGGTCATTTTCTTGAACTTATTCTCCAGGGACCGAAATTAACATTTTATAAACTTATATTAACCATAGGCACTAATCGGGTTAGTGTTTATATAAGAATTTATTTTTAAAACAATAACTTAGTTAAGATTTCTTAACTGAATAGGGACCAAACTGGTAAAGTTGGAAACTTATATTAACAGGGACTAATTATAACAATTTTCGAAACCTCAGGGACCATTTATGTAAAATATGTTAGTACAGGAACCAAAAATGTAATTTTGAAATCAGATCTTAAAAAGGGGGTCTTCTTTAAAGAACCGGCCCTTAGTGAGACTCGAACACACACCACTCGTGTATAACCGAAACGTCTTAACCAGTTTATCCTCCGTCTCAGAGCTGATATAACTTGAAGTTATATTGTATTTATATACTCATTATATAAAACTATATTATTTCAAACAAACATAGATCGCACTGAGGAACCGGAATCAATTCTAATTCTAAACGATTGTTTAGTGGTCTTCATTTCACACTCCTAAACCCGTGAGAGTTACACCTCGGGCAATGAACGGATTTATTATTTATACTAATTATAAATAATATGTAACGTTTATTCAGTTATTCTCGAGCTTTATATCGCGTCTTGAACTGTTCTACATATATTAGATTTGGTACCCGGTTTATTATTAAATTATTATATTTATTAATTATATTTTTGTTTTACTTGTTAGTGCACAAGACCTAACTTACTTTACCTAATTTTAGCACTAAAAGAAATAAAATAATTAGACAATATATTTATATATATATATATATATTGTTGGATCGTGCACTTGAATAAGGGATACAGAGAATCACAATTTCAAAAGTGGTGGTGAACTTAAATTATCAAAGGAAAGAACATTTGATTTTCAACTTCAACATATTCAGCAAATTTCAAGAGAAATAAAAGGGTTTTCTTTATCTACAAAAAACACACATCAATTTTCTTATTAATACACATACGAAACCACCATCCTCCAACACTTGAAGATTTCTTACAAGTTACAAGTTTCAAATCCTTACTCTTGTTCCGCCACCTTTGCTCTAACTTGGTATGAACCTCTATACCTTATTATTTTTATGCTTAGTTAATATATATAACTGTTGCTACCCAACAGCCAACACATAAAAACCTTTGTGTTATAATGAAATAAGATAACTTGTTTCTTTCATGAAAATTTTGTGTACGTACTATGACTCCAAAGATTGTTTCAAGACTTAGTACTTTTTGGAAAATTGTCTTTCAAAGAAAATATATAAATTCTATTTGGTTTAGAATGGAACTATAAAAAGATATATTCTTGCTGCTCTTCTATTAACATGAGCTTTCAAATTGTTATAGATAGCCTATAGTGCAAGTTTGATTATTGTTATAAAATTATATTATTTAACTTGTTTCATAAGATTAAACTTGTTATATTCTTTCTACATAAATTATTTTTCATCAAATTTCTGAAACAGTAAATCAAATGAATTGGATTATGTTTATTATTTTTTTATATGTATATATTTTATACAAAGGTCACAAAAATAGTTAATAACATTTCAAATAAGTATTTATTTTTAGTAGGACTAATATGTCACATAAACATTAGATATATTTTCATATGATATTTAATTACATAGTAATATTTATTTTTAGGACGAAAACCCCAAGTATTAGGTTATAAAATATATTATATATTTTTCCTTGTGTTACTTTATTTAAGTATTTTGGTGTTATAATATTTAGGGTGATTGTGTCTTTTGGTGTTATCTCTCTTTCGTATGCTCGTGCGGTTATTCTCATGGATTGTTTCTTCGCAACATGTGAGTAATCTCTTCCATTTCCCCTTTTAATCATTTACAAAGTTTGGGGTGCATCATGTTATACACGTTTTCAATTCAATCAACATGCTAAGTTCAAGTGTTATTATGTGAATGCCTATATGAGTTTTCCAACATTCTATATGCTACATGTGACAACCCTCATAATTCCATGTATCCGTACAATTTATTAATGTAATTAAAGTGCTTAATGACTGTGCTGAATCACTTAACTGCTTTCTGATTACTGTTTTATACTTACATGTGCTTGTTAACATACTGGTAGTGTACGGAAAAGTTACTAAATAATCCTGTATGCTTTCCCAAGTGTTGGGAATTAAAAATGTTACAAAAAATATATATATAGGACACATTACGGATTAATTAAGCACTTTAACGGAACAGTATCAAACCGAACAACCGAACAGTTCCCGGAACACCAAAATAATGCTAGAAGCATTGTTTTTATTTTTCTAAGCTAGTTAGGGTTCCCAAACACCCTAACACACTATATATTACACCACACAGATAAAACACTAACTTTGGACTTCAAACTAGACCACTAACCAATTAGTTGAAACTCAACCAAACCCCCCCCCCCCCCCAACCATACGGTTTCAAGGGTGAATCCCACCCTTGATTTTCTTCATTTGTTTATTGAGTTTGCTTTGTACGAAGGGAACACTAAGTCTAGTGGACAATAACTTGTTGGAAGGTTGTTTATTTAAACCACTAGATAACCATTCACTTCATCATTCACTTATCAATACCATCACATTCCTCTCCTCTCTTCTTGGTCTCGGCCAAGAGCTCCACCACCACCATCATCACCTTCAAGTTTCATTCAACCAATCTCTAGTGATCCAAAGGTGTTAAAGTGCATGCAACTAAGCTCGGTGTGTTCGAAAGTTGAAGGACCACTCTCGTCTTCTTTTATCCACCACATTTCTTCACTTGAATTTCCCTAGTCTTGAACTAGTGGTAAGAACTTAGATCCTTGCATTTTACATGTTGTTTAAGTGGTTAAAGTAGGTTACTTGATGATAAACTTAAAGAACACTAAGAAACTTGAACTTGAAACATGAACATAAGCTAAAGTTATGAAGGAATCATGTTGTTTAGTGTTGATATGCTTGTTGATCATTGTTTGTTAGTAGAAATGATGTGAATCACCATGTAGTCTTGCTAGATCATGATTAAAAACATGATCTAGCAAGATGAGAAAATTAGAATGTTGTAGGATGATGGAATCATCCACACATATACTATGAACTTGAATGAATGAATGTTTTCTTAAAAAATAAAGATCAAAGTAGGATGACAAACGTGTAGATCTAAGGATCCATGAGTGGATCTTTAAAAGAACCAAGTTAAGAATATGAGTTTCATAAAATCTTGGATCTTACATAGACTAATCACATTTTTGGTGGATAAACAAGTGTAGAAACACTTGTATAATAAGAAAAGTTCACAAAGAAATATTTTTAGAAAATACGATCGGAAGTTGTATACTCATAAATTCTTTAAAGATGAAGTTTTTAAAGAACTAATCACATTTTTAAAGGTAACAAAACTTATTAAGTATGCTAGTAAGTTACTATATACTTTTATAAATTTTCAATTTCATGAGTTTATAGTTTATGCTTGTTTTTGACAAGTTTGGTAAATAGAGATTGAATGTTGTTGATTGAGAATTGTTTGAATGAATTTTTGAAAAGAAAATGATATGCTAGTAATGCTAGTAAGCATGGACACCTCCATTTACAAAGGAAACTCTGGCGAAATTTTTCTAAAAATCCAACACATAGAAAATATTTTTCTAGCAAGTGTTACAATTATATTTTTAACCTTGTTTTCAAAATAAACTTCGCTATGATTTTATTTACAAAAATACAAAGTGCCGGAGGTTGATTTTATAAATAAAATGGTTAAATATATATTTAGAATATATATTTTATACTAGGACACTTGTGTGAATACTTGTTTATTTTGTGAGATAGTTATTTTATTTTAGGATAAAATAATGTAACTTAACATTATAATTTGACAGTTGAATAGTGTGGTATGTGATAGAAATAATGAGTAAATAAACCGTACGTAGGATACGTGTTGTGCATGAGAAACTGATTGTTATCTGTACCTTATTAGGACGTGCTTGATTTCCTGATTAATAGAGTAATTAATCTAACCGAGCAAACCAAGGTGAGTTCACACACTTTCTAAGGCATGGGATTCCCGGTGGTTGGGAATGGGTTAAAGGATTTAAAACGGAATCTACATATCCTCCTGGGGTAGGATATGTACGGCCATCCTCCATAGGTAGGATGCCAATAATAATTCTGCGTATTCTCCTTGGGTAGAATACGTACGTTCGTCCTCCTTGGGTAGGACAACAACCTTAAAACTTACTAGACAAAACTCTATCATGAAGTCCCTCATTTTATATCGACTTAATCGCCGAGGCCAATGGCGAGCGGGTCATTAGTTAATAGCACTATTAGGTTTAACAAACCTCACACCGTGCCGTTCGGACGGGCGTGTACTAATGGACTATGGCAAACTGTCAGTGATGATAGACACTGATGTAGGGCACAACTATTGTTCGTTAGTTGTCGATATCTTAACGGTCTAGTAGTTTACATGGGGAAGCCCCCACTGATTATGGATATGGTTTGGGTAATAAAAAGGAACCGGTTAAACATACTTTCAACTATGGGGTAACCCCCACGGCAAATAAGCCAACGAAAGTCAAACCATGTTTTCAGAAACAACTTAAAACTAATCAACAAACCATGAACTCACTCAACTTTGTTGTTGACTCGTTGTTACATGCCTTACAGGTCGTTAAATGCATATGGAGCTTGCACGAGGAAGAAGTCGTTGTGGGATGCGGACTGTTATGTCCTGTACTTAATAATTAAACTTTATAAACTTATGGAACTTGTGTTTTGGGTCTTTAAACTTATGAACTACGAACTTATGTTTATGTTTTACGTATTATGCTTCCGCTGTTAACTTAAGTTGGTTACCTTTAGGTCACCAATTATATTGTGGTTGGTTTAAATTACTTAATTACGTTGTTCAATATGATTGGTGGCTCGATCCTGGTTACGTCACGCCTCCAAGCGGTGATACTCCGCAGGGTGGATTTTGGGGGTGTGACAGATTGGTATCAAAGCCATTGGTTATAGTGAACTTGGTTTTAAAAAGGGAAAAGCTTTTTGACAAAACCAGACTATAACCTGTACAGTGCTCAACAATCCACAACGACGCTTCGCTCCACGTGCAAGACTCGACACAATAGGTGATATGATTTATGTTTATATTGTCGGTTAGATAGTTCACACTGTGCACTAGTTAACGTGATAACTGCTATTTGAACCTTGTGTGCTTACTCTCTCCTGTCGTCCCACACTTACGCACTTTCGTGACACTTTTCTCACTTACGTTGCTTCGTTGTGAAGATCATGAACGGACGCGGAGTACGTATCAACCTAACTCAAGCCCAGTTGACGGCTTTGATCAATGAACGGGTTGCTGAGGCACTCGCAGCTATCCCTGCAGGAGGTATAACCTGCCATATCAACCCACCTTAGGACGTTTAGATCCTACCTTCACAAACCAACCCTCGTGCTTAACATTGTCCTTTATTCTCGCGCAACAGGTCAACATGCTCAGCCTTCTGTGTGCACGTTCAAAACATTCATTGATTGCCGACCTAGTACTTTCAGCGGCACAGAAGGAGCTGTAGGCCTTCTTCACAGGTTTGAGAAGCTCGAGTCTGTTTTTGAGATGTGTGAATGCCCTGAAGATCATAGAGTGAAATATGCTACTGGAACACTCGAAGGTGCTGCGTTAACCTGGTGGAAAGCACAGGTTCAACTGCTAGGGCAGGCGGTTGCTAATGCCACACCATGGAACGGTTTCAAAGAACTGATCAAAGAAGAGTACTGCAGTCGTGACGAAATCCACAAGCTAGAGGTAGAATTTTTCAATCTGAATATGACGGGGTCTGAAATCGAGGCATACACAAAGAGGTCGAACGAATTAGCTATCCTGTGTCCCACTATGGTGGATCCTCCTATCAAGCGTATTGAGCTGTACCTTAAGGGTTTGGTGCCAGAAATTCAGAGCTACGTGACCTCAGCTAATCTTGGCACTATTCAGCAAATCATCAAGTTGGCTCATCGTCTCACTGATCAGGCAGTTGAGCAAAACAGGCTGCCCAAGCGTATTAGCGCTACTATCACTGATGCTCCCAGTGATAACAAGTGCAAGTGGGATGGAAATTCGGGCAAGGGTTCCACTTCAGTTCAGTCTCAGCAGCGAAAGACAGACGAATACAGGAGCCCCGGTCAGCAGTCTTCTGGGAATCAAGGTCAGGGAGGACAAGGGAAATCACCCTAAGTGTAATCGATGTAATTTGCACCACAGCGGGCAGTGCCTCAAGGGTCGTTGGCTGAGGTGTAACAAGTTTGGTCATGAAGCAAAGGACTGCAGGAGCGCACGACCATCAAATCAGAATCGCCAACAACAACAACAAGCTCCACAGAACCGGCAGCAGCAGCAACAACAGTGCAATAAATGATGCTTTCAGTGTGGCGCTGAAGGCCACTTTAAGAGGAACTGTCCTCAGCTGAACCAGAATCAGAACAAAAACAACCAAGGAAACGGGAACCACAATGGAGGCAACAATGGAGGCAACAATGGGGGTAACAATAATGGTAATGGTGCCAGGGGACGCGTTTTCATGCTGGGTCAGGGCGACGCGAGGAACGATCCCAACGTTGTGATGGGTAAGTTTCTTCTGGATGACTTCTTTGTTACTGTTTTATTCGATTCGGGTGCCGATAATAGTTATGTGTCCTTAAAAGTTAGCCAAATGCTTAAGCGCACTCCAACACTTCTGAACACCAAACACACAGTAGAACTAGCAAACGGTAAAAGTCTTGAAGCCACACACATAGTTAAGGGTTGTAACCTCGTCTTAGCTGGTCAGACCTTCCCTATCGATCTTATTCCTATCGTTCTGGGTAGTTTCGACGTTGTTATTGGGATGGATTGGTTATCTCATCAGCAAGCGGAAATTCTTTGCAACGAGAAGATTGTCCGCATCCCTCGTTCTGGCGAGGAACCCCTCGTGATTCATGGCGACAAGAGTGGTGCTGTTGTAGGCATTATCTCTTTCCTTTAGGCCCAGATGTGTTTGCGAATGGGCCATACTGCTATCCTAGCCCTCGTTTCTGATACATCCTCGGAAGAAAGGAAGATAGAAGACATACCTATTGTACGTGATTTTCCTGAGGTATTTCCTGAGGAATTACCTGGTCTTCCTCTTCATCATCAAGTTGAGTTTCAAATCGAGCTAGCTCCTGGAGCAGCGCCCATAGCTCGAGCACCTTATCGTCTAGCTCCATCAGAACTTGAAGAACTGTCCACGTAACTACAAGAACTCTTGGAAAAGGGTTTCATACGTCCTAGCTCTTAGCCTTGGGGAGCTCCAGTGTTATTCGTAAAGAAGAAGGACGGTACCTTCAGAATGTGTATTGACTACCACGAACTCAACAAGGTGACCGTGAAGAATCGTTATCCCCTCCCACGCATTGATGACTTATTCGACCAGTTGCAAGGGTCGAGTTTCTATTCCAAGATTGACCTAAGGTCAGGCTACCATCAACTGAGAGTCCAAGACGAGGATGTCCCTAAAACAACATTTAGGACTCGTTATGGGCATTACGAGTTTCTGGTTATGCCCTTTGGATTGACGAATGCACCTGCGGTCTTCATGGATCTCATGAACCGAGTGTGCAAACCTTAACATCCTGATCTATTCTAAGAGTCAGGAGGAACACGAGCAGCATCTATGACTTATTCTGGAACTTCTTCGAACAGAGCAGTTGTATGCTAAGTTTTCGAAATGCGATTTCTGGCTTCGCGAAGTCCATTTCCTAGGCCATGTGGTAAACAAGGATGGGATTCACGTGGATCCATTCAAGGTTGACTCGATCAAGAACTGGCCTGCACCCCGTACACCAACAGAAATCCGCCAATTCTTGGGTTTGGCAGGATATTACAGAAGGTTTATAAAGGATTTCTCAAAGATTGTGCAACCTCTCACCTCGATAACTCAGAAAGGTGTCACCTATCGTTGGGGGACACACAGGAATCTGCATTTCAGCACCTAAAGGATAGACTTTGCAGCGTGCCTATCCTCTCATTGCCTGAAGGCACATATGATTTTGTGGTTTATTATGACGCTTCCATCCAAGGACTTGGTTGCGTGTTGATGCAACATGAGAAGGTCATTGCCTACGCATTGCACCAACTTAAAGTTCATGAAAGGAACTACACTACTCACGATCTAGAATTGGGAGCAGTTGTTTTCGCACTTAAGATATGGAGACATTACCTGTACGGTACCAAGTGCACCATCTACACCGATCACAGGAGTCTCGAGCTTATCTTCAAGCAAAAGGAGTTAAACATGTGACAACGCCGATGGGTCGAACTCTTGAATGATTATGAATGTGCGATCAAGTACCATCTGGGCAAAGCCAATGTTGTGGCCGACGCCCTCAGTCGAAATGATACTATACCTAAGCGTGTACGTGCATTACAGCTTACCATTCACTCTAACCTTCCCGCTCAAATTCGTGATGCTCAGGTTGAAGCATTGAAAGCAGAAAACATCAGGGCTGAGTCCCTGCGAGGGTCGAGGCAGCGGTTAGAACAAAAGGAAGACGGCGCCTACTATGTTAACGGACGCATCTGGGTTCCACTTTATGGAGGCTTACGCAAGCTTGCGATGGATGAAGCACATAAGTCTCGTTATTCGGTACATCCTGGTTCGGATAAGATGTACCATGACCTAAAGGCTACATACTGGTGGCCTAGCAAGAAAGCCCACATAGCAACCTACGTCAGCAAATGCTTGACTTGTGCCAGAGTCAAGATCGAATACCAGAAACCATCAGGCCTACTCCAACAACCAGAGATCCCGACATGGAAATGGGAGCAAATTTCCATGGATTTTGTTACTGGCCTGCCTAGATCCCAACGCGGAAATGACACTATTTGGGTGATAGTGGATCGATTGACTAAGTCTGTACACTTCTTGGCTATCAAGGAAACCGATAAGTTTTCTACTTTAGCAGACGTCTACCTAAAGGAAGTAGTATCGAGGCACGGAGTGCCAACCTCCATCATTTCTGATCGTGACTCACGATTTACATCTGAGCTGTGGCAAGCTATGCGTAAATCCTTTGGCTCTCGATTAGACATGAGCACGGCATATCATCCACAGACGGATGGGCAATCTGAACGCACCATCCAAACCCTTGAAGACATGCTTAGGGCATGTGTAATCGATTTTGCTAATGGCTGGGAAAACACCTCCCGTTAGTGGAGTTTTCGTATAATAACAGTTATCACACCAGCATCCAGGCCACTCCGTTTGAGGCATTGTACGGACGTAAATACCGATCACCTCTTTGTTGGGCAGAAGTTGGTGACAGCCAAATCACAGGCCCAGAACTTGTAGTAGATACAACCGAAAGGATTGCTCAGATACGACAACGAATGGCGGCAGCTCGTGACCGTCAGAAAAGCTATGCTGATAAGCGAAGGAAATCACTCGAGTTCAAGGTTGGGGACCGGGTGCTACTCAAAGTCTCCCCTTGGAAAGGTGTAGTTCGTTTTGGAAAGCGAGGCAAACTCAATCCGCTTTATATCGGACCTTTCGAAATCATTGAGAAAATTGGCAAGGTCTCCTACAAGTTGAACCTACCTGAAGAACTCACCGGAGTTCACAACGTATTCCATGTGTCGAATCTGAAGAAGTGTCTGTCAGATGAGACTCTCATAGTTCCCTTAAAGGAGCTCACAATCGACGACCAGTTGCGATTCGTCGAGGAACAAATCACAGACCGAGACGTTAAGATTTTCAAGCGTACCAGAATACCCCTTGTTCGAGTTCGTTGGGATTCCCGTCGTGGCCCAGAGTATACCTGGGAACGAGAAGACCAAATGAAACTCAAGTATCCCCAGCTGTTTAAGAAAAGTGCAACCACTACTGAGGCTGAAGCTACTGCAGAATTTCGGGATGAAATTCCATGCCAATGGGGGGATGATGTGACACCCCAGGAAAACCAGGAAACCAACACAACTTAACTAGCTTCCTCAATAACCAGGTGCTAAATTTCGGGACGAAGTTCTCTTAACAGGGGGAGAATGTGACAACCCTCATAATTCCATGTATCCGTACAATTTATTAATGATAATTAAAGTGCTTAATGACTATGCTGAATCACTTAACTGCTTTCTGATTAATGTGCTATACTTACATGTGCTTGTTAACATACTAGTAGTGTACGGAAAAGTTACTAAATAATCCTGTATGCTTTCCCAAGTGTTGGGAATTAAAAATGTTACAAAATATATATATATAGGACACATTACGGATTAATTAAGCACTTTAACGGAACAGTATCAAACCGAACAACCGAACAGTTCCCGGAACACCAAAATAATGCTAGAAGCATTGTTTTTATTTTTCTAAGCTAGTTAAGGTTCCCGAACACCCTAACATACTATATATTACACCACACACATAAAACACTAACTTAACTTTGGACTTCAAACTAGATCACTAACCAATTAGTTGAAACTCAACCAAACCACCCCCCCCCCCCCAACCATACGGTTTCAAGGGTGAATCCCACCCTTGATTTTCTTCATTTGTTTATTTGTTTATTGAGTTTGCTTTGTACTAAGGGAACACTAAGTCTAGTGGACAATAACATGTTGGAAGGTTGTTTATTTAAACCACTAGATAACCATTCACTTCATCATTCACTCATCAATACCATCACACTCATCTCCTATCTTCTTGGTCTCGGCCGAGAGCTCCACCACCACCATCATCACCTTCAAGTTTCATTCAACCAATCTCTAGTGATCCAAAGGTGTTAAAGTGCATACAACTAAGCTCGGTGTGTTCGGAAGTTGAAGGACCACTCTCGTCTTCTTTTATCCACCACATTTCTTCACTTGAACTTCCCTAGTCTTGAACTAGTGGTAAGAACTTAGATCCTTGCATTTTACATGTTGTTTAAGTGGTTAAAGTAGGTTACTTGATGATAAACTTAAAGAACACTAAGAAACTAGAACTTGAAACATGAACATAAGCTAAAGTTATGAAGGAATCATGTTGTTTAGTGTTGATATGCTTGTTGATCATTGTTTGTTAGTAGAAATGATGTGAATCACCATGTAGTCTTGCTAGATCATGATTAAAAACATGATCTAGCAAGATGAGAAAATTAGAATGTTGTAGGATGATGGAATCATCCACACATAAACTATGAACTTGAATGAATGAATGTTTTCTTGAAAAATAAAGATCAAAGTAGGATGACAAACATGTAGATCTAAGGATCCATGAGTGGATCTTCAAAAGAACCAAGTTAAGAATATGAGTTTCATAAAATCTTGGATCTTACATAAACTAATCACATTTTTGGTGGATAAACAAGTGTAGAAACACTTGTATAATAAGAAAAGTTCACAAAGAAATATTTTTAGAAAATACGATCGGAAGTTGTAAATGCATAAATTCTTTAAAAATGAAGTTTTTAAAGAACTAATCACATTTTTAAAGGTAACAAAACTTACTAAGTATGCTAGTAAGTTACTACATACTTTTATAAATTTTCAAGCTCATGAGTTTATAGTTTATGCTTGTTTTTGACAAGTTTGGTAAATAGAGATTGAATGTTGTTGATTGAGAATTGTTTGAATGAATTTTTGAAAAGAAAATGATATGCTAGTAAGCATGGACACCTCCATTTACAAAGGAAACTCTGGCGAAATTTTTCTAAAAATCCAACACTTATAAAATATTTTTCTAGCAAGTGTTACAATTATATTTTTAACCTTGTTTTCAAAATAAACTTCGCCATGATTTTATTTACAAAAATACAAAGTGCCGGAGGTTGATTTTATAAATAAAATGGTTAAATATATATTTAGAATATATATTTTATACTAGGACACTTGTGTTAATACTTGTTTATTTTGTGAGATAGTTATATTATTTTAGGATAAAATAATGTAACTTAACATTGTAATTTGACAGTTGAATCGTGTGGTATGTGATAGAAATAATGAGTAAATAAACCGTACGTAGGATACGTGTTGTGCATGAGAAACTAATTGTTATATGTACCTTATTAGGACGTGCTTGATTTCCTGATTAATAGAGTAATTAATCTAACCGAGTAAACCAAGGTGAGTTCATACACTTTCTAAGGCATGGGATTCCCGGTGGTTGGGAATGGGTTAAAGGATTTAAAACGGAATCTACATATCCTCCTTGAGTAGGATATGTACGGCCATCCTCCATAGGTAGGATGCCAATAATAATTCTGCGTATTCTCCTTGGGTAGAATACGTACGTTCGTCCTCCTTGGGTAGGACAACAACCTTAAAACTTACTAGACAAAACTCTATCATGAAGTCCCTCATTTTATATCGACTTAATCGCCGAGGCCAATGGCGAGCGGGTCATTAGTTAATAGCACTATTAGGTTTAACAAACCTCACACCATGCCGTTCGGACGGGCGTGTACTAATGGACTATGGCAAACTGTCAGTGATGATAGACACTGATGTAGGGCACAACTATTGTTCGTCAGTTGTCGATATCTTAACGGTCTAGTAGTTTACATGGGGAAGCCCCCACTGATTATGGATATGGTTTGGGTAATAAAAAGGAACCGGTTAAACATACTTTCAACTATGGGGTAACCCCCACGGAAAATAAGCCAACAAAAGTCAAACCATGTTTTCAGAAACAACTTAAAACTAATCAACATACCGTGAACTCACTCAACTTTGTTGTTGACTCGTTGTTACATGCCTTACAGGTCGTTAAATGCATATGGAGCTTGCACGAGGAAGAAGTCGTTGTGGGATGCGGACTGTTATGTCCCGTACTTAATAATTAAACTTTATAAACTTATGGAACTTGTGTTTTGGGTCTTTAAACTTATGAACTACGAACTTATGTTTATGTTTTACGTATTATGCTTCCGCTGCTAACTTAAGTTGGTTACCTTTAGGTTACCAATTATATTGTGGTTGGTTTAAATTACTTAATTACGTTGGTCAATATGATTGGTGGCTCGATCCTGGTCACGTCACGCCTCCAAGCGGTGATACTCCGCAGTGTGGATTTTGGGGGTGTGACACTACATGTTGTCAAGTCTATAGAATGTTCAGCCGTGGATCCACATGACACAATATATCTATGTAACTAAATGTCATATTAAAGTATATCTAATGTTTATGTGACATATTAGTCCTACTAAAAATAAATACTTATTTGAAATGTTATTAACTATTTTTGTGACCTTTGTATATTTATCAATAATCATAATTTATATATACATATTTCTCATATAAAAAAATAATAAACATAATCCAATTCATTTGATTTACTGTTTAAGAAATTTGATGAAAAATAATTTATGTAGAAAGAATATAACAAGTTTAATCTTATAAAACAAGTTAAATAATATAATTTTATAACAATAATCAAACTTGCACTATAGGCTATCTATAACAATTTGAAAGCTCATGTTAATAGAAGAGCAGCAAGAATATATCTTTTTATAGTTCCATTCTAAACCAAATAGAATTTATATATTTTCTTTGAAAGACAATTTTCCAAAAAGTACTAAGTCTTGAAACAATCTTTGGAGTCATAGTACGTACACAAAATTTTCATGAAAGAAACAAGTTATTTTATTTCATTATAACACAAAGGTTTTTATGTGTTGGCTGTTGGGTGGCAAGAGTTATATATATTAACTAAGCCATAAAAATAATAAGGTATAGAGGTTCATACCAAGTTAGAGCAAAGGTGGCAGAACAAGAGTAAGGATTTGAAACTTGTAACTTGTAAGAAATCTTCAAGTGTTGGAGGATGGTGGTTTCATATGTGTATTAATAAAAAAATTGATGTGTGTTTTGTAGATGAAGAAAACCCTTTTATTTCTCTTGAAATTTGCTGAATTTGTTGAAGTTGAAAATCACATGTTCTTTCCTTTGATAATTTAAGTTCACCACCACTTTTGAAATTGTGATTCTCTGTATCCGTTATTCAAGTGCACGATCCAACAATATATATAAATATATTGTCTAATTATTTTATTTCTTTTAGTGCTAAAATTAGGTAAAGTAAGTTAGGTCTTGTGTACTAACAAGTAAAACAAAAATATAATTAATAAATATAATAATTTAATAATAAACCGGGTACCAAATCTAATATATGTAGAACAGTTCAAGACGCGATATAAAGCCCGAGAATAACTGAATAAACGTTACATATATTATTTATAATTAGTATAAATAATAAATCCGTTCATTGCCCGAGGTGTAACTCTCACGGGTTTAGGAGTGTGAAATGAAGACCAATAAACAATCGTTTAGAATTGATTCCGGTTCCTGAGTGCGATCTATGTTTGTTTGAAATAATATAGTTTAATATAACGAGTATATAAATAGATTATAACTTCAAGTTATATCAGCTCCGAGACGGAGGATAAACTGGTTAAGACGTTTCGGTTATACACGAGTGGTGTGGGTTCGAGTCTCACTAAGGGCCGGTTCTTTAAAGAAGACCCCCTTTTTAAGATCTGATTTCAAAATTACATTTTTGGTTCCTGTACTAACATATTTTACATAAATGGTCCCTGAGGTTTTGAAAATTGTTATAATTAGTCCCTGTTAATATAAGTTTCCAACTTTACCAGTTTGGTCCCTATTCACTTAAGAAATCTTAACTAAGTTATTGTTTTAAAAAGAAATTCTTATATAAACACTAACCCGGTTAGTATCTATAGTTAATATAAGTTTATAAAATGTCAATTTCGGTCCCTGGAGTATAAGTTCAAGAAAATGACCAAATGAACCCTAGACTTTATAAAACAAAATATATATATTTATTTTCTTTTATAAATAAGTTTCAAAAATGGCCAAAAGAACTCTAAACTTGTAGTTTGCAACAATTGCACTTTTAGCCCTTGTATTTATATAGTTTCAAAAATGACAATTTAGCCCCTAAAACAGTACTTTCAAATAATGACGGTTTTAGCCGTTGAACTTAAAAGTGAAATTTTCAAACAAGTTTTAAAGAATGACAAATAGGCCCTTCAAGTAGTAACGGATACTTGTGTGAAAACCAAACTGTTGGGTTTCAGTGGTGATCAATTTTACTTTTTATCAAAACTGGTTTGATATATATATTATTAATTAAATAGGTAATTAATAAACGCAGCGGAATAAATATATTAATCAACACCAAAAACGAACCGAACAGGATCATGGTTACAAACATGCAAACACGGTATATATTATTATTAATCTACCGATGAGACAGATGTACCTTAGTGGTCAAAGACTAACCAGTTGAAACACCGAGGTACAATGAACGAGTGTTAGAACACGAACTATAACGGGGTGCGTCGGGTAATCGGTGGTGTTCGACTGAACAGCAGCGATTAAGAGTATCCTTAGAGTTGTCAACAACACCTCTTGTAAGAGAATATATTTATGAAAAGGATTTTGAAGAATTTTAATGGACTGAGCCCTCCATCAAAAAAATCTTCGTACATATATAAATGGTTTATATATTATTAGTGTTTTTTGATTGTCTGCCACTTCTACAAGATCATGAATCAACACATGTATATAATAATTACTATTACTTTATTTAGTGGTGAAGTTAGGCAAGAAGTTAGGTAAGAAGCACTAAATAATAATAATAATAATAATAATAATAATAATAATAATAATAATAATAATAATAATAATTTACCGGGTACCAAAACAATATATGTAGAACAAGTTTAAGACGCGATATAAAGCCCGAGAATAACTGAATAAACGTTACATATATTATTTATAATTAGTATAAATAATATATCCGTTTATTTCGTTAATTGTTCGTGATTACCAGTTAATCGGGTTAAGTGGATTTAGTGTTCACTGCCCAAGGTGTAACTCTTACGGGTCATAGCTCGGTCAGCAGCGTTGACTTATCGAACCCGTACATATAAATTCAACAATCTCCCACTTGGACGGCCTTCGATAAAATCCTCAACGCAGACAGTCAGCGGCGCTATAGCTACACATGGCTGCTCCCAACAAGGTATGCCACTTTAAAGTCATTAACTAAAACACCTTGCCATTAGTAACAACATACTATTACAAGACAATAGACTTATGGTAATTGTCGTCATTCATCCTTTTCGTAAAAGACATGAATTGAATCAATGAGACATGGATTAAGTTCATTCTCATATGGTGTTCAATTACTATTGTTCTCGATCAAGAGTCAAAGTGGTCCGAACAAACACACAGTAAGTTTGGGTAAGGCCTTACACTTCACTAGTTTGAATCAACGAGGGCGCCACAATGTCTAACTGTTACATATCATGTAAGAGTACAGAATCCCTTATCGACTACATACAACTCCCACTGAACTTCAGAACTATTCCCAATTAAAGCCTTTATGACTGGCAGTTACGCGACATCGGTTGACAGTAATCAAAGAATAATCCTTGGCAAACGGAAGTTCTAATATATATCTCAGGTCAGAGGATACTAAATGAGTATACCTAAATCAAATACATCTTATGACTAAGATCCATGAAGATAATTTGATGCGAGTTACATCCAACGTCATTCATAATGAGGTCTGTGAGTTTGGAAGTCAACTCCTTGAGTCCAAAGTCAGAATAGTCTTAATTCAGAGTCGTTCCCACGAGCCTGACCGACTGCGGATAATTTAGAATATAAGATTCATGGATTAAACGTATTAAAATCGAACACAGTTGTAAGATTCAAACTTTGTGTTTAACCAGTAAATCCAAGGTGAATTTAAAAGGTAAAACTGTTTGAATGTTCGTACATCCAAATACTAAATCAAAACATATGGCTAGCTAATCTAAGCCCGATAGCATCCATGTGCTGATCATGTTTGTCCTGAGTCATGGGCTTAGTAAACGGGTCTGCTAGGTTTTGATCTGTGTCTACTTTGCTTATCACGATGTCTCCACATTCCACAATTTCCCGTATGTAGTGGAACTTTCTTAGAATGTGCTTGGCCTTGTGATGAGACCTTGGCTCTTTGGCTTGAGCAATAGCACCTGCGTTATTACATAATATCTCGATGGGTTTCTTAATGCTTGGAACCACATCGAGATCGGTTATGAATTTCTTCATCCAAGCAGCCTCCTTTGCAGCATCTGATGCGGCTATATATTCAGATTCGGTGGTTGAATCCGCCACCACACTCTGCTTGGAGCTCTTCCATGAGATAGCTCCTCCATTTAGAGTGAATACGAAACCTGATTGTGAGCAAGAATCATCTCGGTATGTTTGAAAACTGGCATCAGTGTAACATCTTACAGTGAGCTATTCTTCTACTCCTCCAAATACTAAGAACATATCTTTAGTTCTTCTCAGATACTTAAGAATGTTCTTGATAGTAGTCCAATGGGCGATGCCAGGAGTTTGCTGATAACGACTAGTCATGCCTAAAGCATACCAGATGTAAGGTCTAGTACATAACATAGCACACATGATAGAACCAATCGCTGAAGCATATGGAACTGCTTCCATTCGCTTAATTTCATTGTCCGTTGAAGGATATTGCGATTTGTTCAACACAGTCCCTTTAGTCATAGGAACACCTCCTTTCTTGGAGTTTTCCATCTTAAAGCGTGTCATTATTTTTTTTATGTGTGTACTTTGACTTAGCCCTAGAAGTCGCTTAGATCTATCTCTGTAGATCTTGATTCCCAGAATATAAGCTGCTTCTCCAAGATCTTTCATTCCGAAGAAAGATCCCAAATAGTGTTTAACTTCGTTAAGCATAGGGACGCTGTTTCCAATAATCGGTATATCATCCACATACAGGATGAAGAATGATATAGTGCTCCCACTAGCCTTTCTGTAAACACAAGGCTCATCTTCATTTTTAACAAAACCAAACTCTTTGATCTTTTGGTCAAAACAAAGATTCCAGCTTCGAGACGCCTTCTTGAGTCCATAAATGGACTTATTCAGCTTGCACACCCTATTAGGATATTTTGGATCAACAAAACTGTCTGGCTGAACCATATAGACATCTTCAGAGAGATGCCCATTAAGAAAATCGGTTTTGACATCCATTTGCCATATCTCGTAGTCATAGTACGCGGCTATGGCAAGCAATATCCTAATCGATTTGATCATAGCAATGGGCGAGAAGGTTTCATCATAGTCAATACCCTGAGTTTGAGTAAAACCTTTCGCAACTAGCCGTGCTTTATAAGTGTGTACATTTCCATGCATATCGGTTTTTCTTTTGAAAATCCATTTGCTCCCTACTGCCCGAGATACGGGTGGTAGCACAACCAAGTCCCAGAGTTGATTATCACGTATAGATTGCATCTCAGCGTTCATGGCTTCTAGCCATTTCGAAGATTTAGGATCTGAGATAGCAGAATTGTAGTTAGCAGGTCCGTCATTAAACTCAGCTACTAATAAGACTTCGGGACCATCTAGATGCCATAGGTATCTATCAGGTTCTTTACGAATTCTACTACTTCTGCGAACGTCTGTGTTTATGTCTGATTCATTGGCAACAATTACTTGTTGATCAGATGGTCCGACTTCATTAGCGGTTGTTTGTGGTTCTCGAATTTCTTCAAGATCAACCACATTATTTCGAGTTCCTTGATTAAGAAGTTCTTCTTCAAGAAAGTGTCCCTTCCGTTTGATGGAAATTACATTTGCATCAGGATTGTAAAAATAATATCCACTTCTTTTATAGTATCCAACGAAAACAACCTTTTCGCCTCGAGGATCGAGCTTATCATCAGAATCACTTGTGATGTATGTATCACATCCCCATACTCTAAGGTATTCCAAATTGGGTTTACACCCATGCCATATCTCATATGGAGTTATGTTTACCTTTTTAGTCGGAGCCAGATTGACAATGCGAGCGGCAGTCATCAGAGCATAACCCCAAAAGGAGGAGTGAGGCAAGTTAGTTCTACACATCATCGATCGAACCATATTAAGTAGGGTTCGATTTCTCCTTTCGCTCACGCCATTAAGTTGGGGTGTGCCAGGTGGAGTGGGTTCTGAAATTATTCCACACTCTTTCAGATGATTGAGGAACTCTAAGCTGAGGTATTCGCCACCTCGATCTGATCGAAGTACTTTTATCTTTCTAGTAAGTTGGTTTTCTACTTCATTTTGAAACTCTTTGAACTTTTCAAAAGTTTCATGCTTGTGCTTCATAAGATAGACATAAGCATATCGACTACAATCGTCAATGAAAGTAACGAAGTATTTGTCATGGTTCTGAAAGGGCCACATACATCAGAGTGAATGAGTCCTAGCAGACCATTGGCCCGTTCACCAACACCAGTGAAGTGGCACTTTGTGAGTTTGCCAGCTAAGCAAGATTCGCAATCATTAAAGGAGTCCTGTTCAGTGGATTCAAGAATCCCCTCGGATTGGAGCCATTTTATGTGTGCCTTACTTATGTGGCCAAGTCTACAATGCCATAGAAATGTTTCATTAATACCAGCTTTGTTGCGTTTAGAAGGATTATATATATTATTGTCAGTTTGAACATTTATCTCATAAATACCATTTCGAGGTTTAGTCTCAAAGAAAAAGTATTCTAACAGCAAAGGCAAAGGAAAAACACCCGTTGCTGCCAAACCTGCCACCAACAAGAGTAAACAAGATGTGAGAGCCCCTATTCCTGAAGAGCGGCAATGCTTTGAGTGTAACAAGATGGGACATTGGAAACGTAACTGTCCCGAGTATCTTGCCAAACTCAAATTGAAGAAGGCTAATGGAGAAGGCACTTCTTCAGGTATTCTAATATATGTTATTGAACTTTTCACTGTTTCTAGAAACACATGGGTATTTGATACCGGATGTGGTTATCACATCGTTAATGTCTTGCAGGAGCCTGAGAAGTGGAGGAAACTGAAACCAGGAAGCATGGAGCTCATTGTTGGCGATGGGAAGAAAGTCCCAGTTCTAGCAACTGGCACATTTAATCTTACATGTCCTTCTGGTCTTATTGTTGTTTTGAATAATTATCTTTTTGCACCTGGTTTGCCAGGAACATCATTTCAGTTTCGTTGTTGTTTGAACAAGGTTGGCTATATATTCAGATTCGGTGGTTGAATCCGCCACCACACTCTGCTTGGAGCTCTTCCATGAGATAGCTCCTCCATTTAGAGTGAATACGAAACCTGATTGTGAGCGAGAATCATCTCGGTCAGTTTGAAAACTGGCATCAGTGTAACATCTTACAGTGAGCTCTTCTTCTACTCCTCCAAATACTAAGAACATATCTTTAGTTCTTCTCAGATACTTCAGAATGGTCTTGATAGCAGTTCAATGGGTGATGCCAGGAGTTTGCTGATAACGACTAGTCAGGCTTAAAGCATACGAGACGTCAGGTCTAGTACATAACATAGCATACATGATAAAACCAATCGCTGAAGCATATGGAACTGCTTCCATTCGCTTAATTTCAATGTCCGTTGAAGGAGATTGCGATTTGTTCAACACAGTCCCTTTAGTCATAGGAACACCTCCTTTCTTGGAGTTTTCCATCTTAAAGCGTGTCATTATTTTGTTTATGTATGTACTTTGACTTAGCCCTAGAAGTCGCTTAGATCTATCTCTGTAGATCTTGATTCCCAGAATATAAGCTGCTTCTCCAAGATCTTTCATTACGAAGCAAGATCCCAAATAGTGTTTAACTTCGTTAAGCATAGGGACGCTGTTTCCAATAATCAGTATATCATCCACATACAAGATGAGGAATGATATAGTGCTCCCACTAGCCTTTCTGTAAACACAAGGCTCATCTTCATTTTTGACAAAACCAAACTCTTTGATCTTTTGGTCAAAACGAAGATTCCAGCTACGAGACGCCTGCTTGAGTCTATAAATGGACTTATTCAGCTTGCACACCCTATTAGGATATTTTGGATCAACAAAACCGTCTGGCTGAACCATATAGACATCTTCAGAGAGATGCCCATTAAGAAAAGCAGTTTTGACATCCATTTGCCATATCTCGTAGTCATAGTACGCGGCTTTGGAAAGCAATATCTTGATCGATTTGATCATAGCAACGGGCGAGAAGGTTTCATCATAGTCAATACCCTGAGTTTGAGTAAAACCTTTCGCAACTAGCGTGCTTTATAAGTGTGTACATTTCCATGCATATCGGTTTTTCTTTTGAAAATCCATTTGCTCCCTACTGCCCGAGATACGGGTGGTAGCACAACCAAGTCCCAGACTTGATTATCACGCATAGATTGCATCTCAGCGTTCATGGCTTCCTGCCATTTCGTAGATTCAGGATCTGAGATAGCAGATTTGTAGTTAGCAGGTTCGTCATTAAACTCAGCTACTAATAAGACTTCGGGACCATCTAGAAGCCATAGGTATCTATCAGGTTCTTTACGAATTCTACTACTTCTGCGAACGTCTGTGTTTATGTCTTGATTCATTGGCAACAATTACTTGTTGATCAGATGGTCCGACTTCATTAGCGGTTGTTTGTGGTTCTCGAATTTCTTCAAGATCAACCACATTATTTCCAGTTCCTTGAATAAGAAGTTCTTCTTCAAGAAAGTGTCCCTTCCGTTTGATGGAAATTACATTTGCATCAGGATGGTAAAAATAATATCCGCTTCTTTTATAGTATCCGACGAAAACAACCTTTTCGCCTCGAGGATCGAGCTTATCGTCAGAATCACTTGTGATGTATGTATCACATCCCCATACTCTAAGGTATTCCAAATTGGGTTTACACCCATGCCATATCTCATATGGAGTTTTGTTTACCTTTTTAGTCGGAGCCAGATTGACAATGCGGGCGGCAGTCATAAGAGCATAACCCCAAAAGGAGTGAGGCAAGTTTGTTCTACACATCATCGATCGGACCATATTAAGTAGGGTTCGATTTCTCCATTCGCTCACGCCATTAAGTTGGAGTGTGCCAGGTGGAGTGGGTTCTGAAATTATTCCACACTCTTTCAGATGATTGAGGAACTCTAAGCTGAGGTATTCGCCACCTCGATCTGATCGAAGTACTTTTATCTTTCAAGTAAGTTGGTTTTCTACTTCATTTTGAAACTCTTTGAACTTTTGAAAAGTTTCATGCTTGTGCTTCATAAAATAGACATAAGCATATCGACTATAATCGTCAATGAAAGTAACGAAGTATTTTTCATGGTTCTGAACGGGCCACATAAATCAGAGTGAATGAGTCCTAGCAGACCATTGGCCCGTTCACCAACACCAGTGAAGGGGCACTTTGTGAGTTTGCCAGCTAAGCAAGATTCGCAATCATTAAAGGAGTCCTGTTCAGTGGATTCAAGAATCCCCTCGGATTGGAGCCCTTTTATGCGTACCTTACTTATTTGGCCAAGTATACAATGCCATAGAAATGTTTCATTAATATCAACTTTGTTGCGTTTAGAAAGATTATATATATTATTGTCAGTTTGAACATTTATCTCATAAATACCATCTCGAGGTTTAGTCTCAAAATAAAAGATATTATTCAAGTAGGCAGAAATTGCAATACCATTAAAAGCGTACTTAAAACCTTGTTCAAACAACAACGAAACTGAAATGATGTTCCTGGTCAAACCAGGTGCAAAAAGACAATTGTTCAAAACAACAATAAGACCAGAAGGACATGTAAGATTAAATGTGCCAGTTGCTAGAACTGGGACTTTCTTCCCATCGCCAACAATGAGCTCCATGCTTCCTGGTTTCAGTTTCCTCCACTTCTCAGGCTCCTGCAAGACATTAACGATGTGATAACCACATCCGGTATCAAATACCCATGTGTTGCTAGAAATAGTGAAAAGTTCAATAACATATATTAGAATACCTGAAGAAGTGCCTTCTCCATTAGCCTTCTTCAATTTGAGTTTGGCAAGATACTAGGGACAGTTACGTTTCCAATGTCCCATCTTGTTACACTCAAAGCATTGCCGCTCTTCAGGAAGAGGGGCTCTCACAGCTTGTTTACTCTTGTTGGTGGCAGGTTTGGCTGCAACGGGAGTTTTTCCTTTGCCTTTGCTGTTAGAATACTTTTTCTTTGTTTTGGGCTTCTTAACACCACCAGATCGAACCATTAACACTTGGTTTGTTTTGTTGGAAATGTTCATCTCTGCCGTTTTGAGCATCCCATGCAGCTCTGGCACTGTCTTTACCCAGTCATTCATGTTAAAGTTCATAACAAATTGATCATAGTGACTGGAAAGAGAGTTGAGAATGAAGTCAACAGCCATCTCATCAAGGAGAGGTTAACCAAGTTTGTTTAATTGATCGATGTAGCCTTTCATCTTGAGGACATGAGCACTAACTGAGGAACCCTCTAGCATTCTACAGCTTATAAGCTGTTTCATGGTGTCATAGCGTTCCTGACGGGCTTGTTTCTGGAACATGCCCTTAAGTTGCTCAATCATGTCTAAAGCATTCGTGTCTTCCATATTCTTTTGGAGATCTGGGGACATGGTGGCTTGCATGAGGCTAGCAACTTCTATGGCATCTTCTTCGTCTTTATCGAAAGCCTTCTTCGCAGCAGCAGTACCATTTTCAGGTGCAGCTGGGATTGGGGTTTCCTAAACATAAAGATTCTTTGCCATTTTGAGAACAATTCTCAAGTTACGGTGCCACTCAAGAAAATTGGTGTTATTCAGTTTATCTTTCTCAAGTATGGACTTGAGAGCAAAAAAGGAGTTGTTTTCAGATGACATCTGTTAAGCAAAAATTATTTAATTAGTATTTTCGATGTATATTTCCTTATTTAATTAATGACCCATTACAGTAATTAGAACAAGGAATGAGAATCTGGCAAGGTCAGTAATAAAGGCAGCTGTGGCATACACTTTAGTAAGTGACTAGGCAGACTGACAACGAGTGTCAATTGGACAACTCTCGGGTATGAGACCGTTTAGACAACTCTTGTCTTATGCATTGATACGTTTAGCCTCATCTATGCCGACTTTTACTTTCAAGACAGCTGGAGCATGTGATGAGAAAAGAAAAAGTAATAGTCGTCCTAAAAGAAGGTACTTGTGGAAGGGCCGGAGTTTATAAAATGTCAATAGTTAATATAAGTTTATAAAATGTCAATTTCAGTCCCTGGAGTATAAGTTCAAGAAAATGTCCAAATGAACCCTGGACTTTATAAAACAAAATATATATATTTATTTTCTTTTATAAATAAGTTTCAAAAATGGCCAAAAGAACTCTAAACTTGTAGTTTGCAACAATTGCACTTTTAGCCCTTGTATTTATATAGTTTCAAAAATGACAATTTAGCCCCTAAAATAGTACTTTCAAATAATGATGGTTTTAGCCGTTGAACTTAAAATTTAAATTTTCAAGCAAGTTTTAAAGAATGACAAATAGGCCCTTCAACTAGTAACAGATACTTGTGTGAAAACCAAGGTGGTTACAGTCTCCCCCACTTTAGGAAATTTCGTCCCGAAATTTGTTCGAAAGAGACCATAGAATGTAGTTGTAAGGATTGAATAGATGAGCAAAGTGTTAGTTTCTAGAGCATCTTATGGTGTTGATAGTTTTTGAAGAATCTATGAGCATCATTGAGTGTATAGAGATTTATTTACATTTGAAATAAATCATGTAAATTTGTTCACATCATAATAGACTATCAAATTTTTATTATTACAAATTTAGTATAACATAGTGATATACAAAACAATCTCTATACACACAATGATGCTCATAGATTCTTCAAAAACTATCAACACCACAAGATGCTCTAGAAACTAACACTTTGCTCATCAATTCAATCCTTACAACTACATTCTATGGTCTCTTTTGAACAAATTTCGGGACGAAATTTCCTAAAGTAGGGGAGACTGTAACCACCTTGGTTTTCACACAAGTATCTGTTACTAGTTGAAGGGCCTATTTGTCATTCTTTAAAACTTGCTTGAAAATTTAACTTTTAAGTTCAACGGCCTAAACCGTCATTATTTGAAAGTACTATTTTAGGGGCTAAATTGTCATTTTTGAAACTATATAAATACTAGGGCTAAAAGTGCAATTGTTGCAAACTACTTGTTTAGAGTTCTTTTGGACATTTATGAAACTTATTTATAAAAGAAAATAAATATATATATTTTGTTTTATAAAGTCCAGGGTTCATTTGGTCATTTTCTTGAACTTATACTCCAGGGACCCAAATTGACATTTATAAACTTATATTAACCATAGACATTAATCGGGTTAGTGTTTATATAAGAATTTCTTTTTAAAACAATAACTCAGTTAAGATTTCATAACTGAATAGGGACCAAACTGGTAAAGTTGGAAACTTATATTAACAGGGACTAATTATAACAATTTTCGAAACCTCAGGGACCATTTATGTAAAATATGTTAGTACAGGAACCAAAAATGTAATTTTGAAATCAGATCTTAAAAAGGGGGTCTTCTTTAAAGAACCGGCCCTTAGTGAGACTCGAACCCACACCACTCGTGTATAACCGAAACGTCTTAACCTGTTTATCCTCCGTCTCGGAGCTGATATAACTTGAAGTTATATTGTATTTATATACTCGTTATATTAAACTATATTATTTCAAACAAACATAGATCGCACTGAGGAACCGGAATCAATTCTAAACGATTGTTTAGTGGTCTTCATTTCACACTCCTAAACCCGTGAGAGTTACACCTCGGGCAATGAACGGATTTATTATTTATACTAATTATAAATAATATATGTAACGTTTATTCAGTTATTCTCGGGCTTTATATCGCGTCTTGAACTGTTGTATATATATTAGATTTGGTACCCGGTTTATTATTAAATTGTTATATTTATTAATTATATTTTTGTTTTACTTGTTAGTGCACAAGACCTAACTTACTTTACCTAATTTTAGCACTAAAAGAAATGAAATAATTAGACAATATATTTATATATATTGTTGGATCGTGCACTTGAATAAGGGATACAGAGAATCACAATTTTAAAAGTGGTGGTGAACTTAAATCATCAAAGGAAAGAACATGTGATTTTCAACTTCAACATATTCAGCAAATTTCAAGAGAAATAAAAGGGTTTTCTTTATCTACAAAACACACATCAATTTTCTTATTAATACATATACGAAACCACCATCCTGCAACACTTGAAGATTTCTTACAAGTTACAAGTTTCAAATCCTTACTCTTGTTCTGCCACCTTTGCTCTAACTTGGTATGAACCTCTATACCTTATTATTTTTATGCTTAGTTAATATATATAACTCTTGCCACCCAACAGCCAACACATAAAAACCTTTGTGTTATAATGAAATAAAATAACTTGTTTCTTTCATGAAAATTTTGTGTACGTACTATGACTCCATAGATTGTTTCAAGACTTAGTACTTTTTGGAAAATTGTCTTTCAAAGAAAACATATAAATTCTATTTGGTTTAGAATGGAACTATAAAAAGATATATTCTTGCTGCTCTTCTATTAACATGAGCTTTTAAATTGTTATAGATAGCCTATAGTGCAAGTTTGATTATTGTTATAAAATTATATTATTTAACTTGTTTCATAAGATTAAACTTGTTATATTCTTTCTACATAAATTATTTTTCATCAAATTTCTTAAATAGTAAATCAAATGAATTGGATTATGTTTATTATTTTTTTTATATGAAAAATATGTATATATAAATTATGATTATTGATACATATACAAAGGTCACAAAAATAGTTAATAACATTTCAAATAAGTATTTATTTTTAGTAGGACTAATATGTCACATAAACATTAGATATATTTTCATATGACATTTAATTACATAGTAATATTTATTTTTAGGACGAAAACCCCAAGTATTAGGTTATAAAAGGGTCGGGGTGTGACAGCATAAACATTAGATATATTTTCATATGACATTTAATTACATAGTAATATTTATTTTTAGGACGAAAACCCCAAGTATTAGGTTATAAAAGGGTCGGGGTGTGATAGATTGGTATCAGAGCTCATGTCACTATTTAAAGTTATAATATTTAAAGCACAACCAAATTTCATTATCACATAACATATAGAAATCATAAAGTGTTCATACAAAAGTCAAAACCAAACTTAACATAAGTTCTTCTCAATTTATTTCCTAATGCCCATACTACGTGACCACTTCACTCGAACATCAACCTTGATTACCTACATCACGTTAGAAAAATAGATTTTTTTTTGGTCAACAAACATGTTGGTGAGTAATTTCCTCGTTTTAATTTTAAAAACAATTTTATAATTAAAATTTAAAATAAAAAAATTTAACATGCATTTCAAGGTTAGTTAGGTGATTGTTTCATGACGTTAACTTAAGCAATAATCACATAACACCAAACAAAAACGCACAACCATTAAACAACGCAAAACGAAATAAAATCCTAGACTCATGACACTAGTGTGCATTAGTCTCAAGCCCCGAGGAGCGAGTCTAATACTGTTGGCGATACAAGGCTACAACCCATGGCCGTGGGGCACCTAGTCAGCCGTGGATCCACATGACACAATAGCATGCAATAGACTTGACAACCTGTAGCATATAGAATGTTGGAAAACTCATATAGGCATTCACATAATAACACTTAGAACTTAGCATGCTGATTGAATGGAAAACATGTATAACATGATGCACCCCAAACTTTGTAAAAGATTAAAAGGGGAAATGGAAGAGATTACTCACATGTTGTGAAGAAACAATCCATGAGAATAACCGCACGAGCATACGAAAGAGAGATAGCACCAAAAGACAGAATCACCCTAAATATTATAACACCAAAATACTTAAATAAAATAACTTGTTTCTTTCATGAAAATTTTGTGTACGTACTATGACTCCAAAGATTGTTTCAAGACTTAGTGGTTTTTGGAAAATTGCCTTTCAAAGAAAATATATAAATTCTGTTTGGTTTAGAATGGAACTATAAAAAGATATATTCTTGCTGCTCTTCTATTAACATGAGCTTTCAAATTGTTATAGATAGCATATAGTGCAAGTTTGATTATTGTTATAAAATTATATTATTTAACTTGTTTCATAAGATTAAACTTGTTATATTCTTTCTACATAAATTATTTTTCATCAAATTTCTTAAACAGTAAATCAAATGAATTGGATTATGTTTATTATTTTTTTATATGAAAAATATGTATATATAAATTATGATTATTGATACATATACAAAGGTCACAAAAATAGTTAATAACATTTCAAATAAGTATTTATTTTTAGTAGGACTAATATGTCACATAAACATTAGATATATTTTCATATGACATTTAATTACATAGTAATATTTATTTTTAGGACGAAAACCCCAAGTATTAGGTTATAAAATATATTATATATTTTTCCTTGTGTTACTTTATTTAAGTATTTTGGTGTTATAATATTTAGGGTGATTGTGTCTTTTGGTGTTATCTCTCTTTCGTATGCTCGTGCGGTTATTCTCATGGATTGTTTCTTCGCAACATGTGAGTAATCTCTTCCATTTCCCCCTTTAAACCTTTACAAATTTTAGGGTGCGTCATGTTATACACGTTTTCAATTCAATCAACATGCTAAGTTCAAGTGTTATTATGTGAATGCCTATATGAGTTTTCCAACATTCTATATGCTACAGGTTCTCAAGTCTATTGCATGCTATTGTGTCATGTGGATCCACGGCTGACTAGGTTCCCCACGGCCATGGGTTATAGCCTTGTATCACCAACAGTATTAGACTCGCTCCTCGGGGCTTGAGACTAATGCACACTATTTTCATGAGTCTAGTATTTTATTTTGTTATGCGTTGTTTAATGGTTGTGCGTTTTTTTTGGTGTTATGTGATTATTGCTTAAGTTAACGTCATGAAACAATCACCTAACTAACCTTGAAATGCATGTTAATTTTTTTTTTATAATTTAATTGATTGTAATCAAAATACTTCAAGAAATAGACAATAGTGAAGTTTTCACTTTTATTTAATACGTGAGCAAATTCTGGTTTACAATATGAGTCGGGTAACGGACACCTGTTTTTGGTGAAACTTGGTTTATGGGTGTAGCTGGTATAGGAGAGTTAGTGGTGACAGCATAGTTTTTCCCATTCCCCCTTCGTTTCCTTTTTGAACCAGAATGAGAGGAGGATTCAGCTTTGTTCTCTTTCACCACTTTTGATTCTTTAATAGAAGCCTTGCCATCTGACCCCTTGTTCCCTTCGCGATCTAGATGCTTCGACTTTATGCGGTTCTCAGTGAGTTGGCCAGCTAGCCGCATGGCCGCTTCAAGAGTTTCTGGCCCACTACCTTGCACCGTGTAATAGCAGGCAAGCCACTGATATATTGTTCTATAAGACGTGTGGGAGAGGGAAACAGGTATGGGCATATCCTATTCAACTCATGGAAACGCTTATTGTATGCCACGTTGTTACCACTGTCTTGTTTTAATGCCCAGAACTCGTCTTCAAGTTTCTTCATTTCATGTCGAGGGCAGAATTTCTCGGTCATTATTTCCTTCAGTTGATCCCATGATAAGGCAACAACGGCCTCCGCACCGCGAGTATTTTTCTCTGCGTTCCACCATGACAACGCATTTCCTAGCAGACGGCCGGTTGCATATCGCACCTTGCGGTTGTCAGGGCACTCACTGTTCAAGAAAGTACTTTCCATCTCCTCATACCAACGGAAGAGGATGGTAGCACCGGCGGTGCCATCATATGTTGGAGGGTCGCAGGATTTGAAATGTTTGATACCAATCGCATGTTGGTGATTTAAAATTATTTAACATGCATATTTTTTAACTTTAACACATAAAGGTAATTATTAAAATTACCAATCGCATGTTGGTGATAAAATTGATCACGAATAAATATGAGTCCCCCCTTAGGGACTCATCGTCCTCGATGAGGTTTGCCCCATCATCCCGAACGGCACAGGATTGGCTTTTATACCACTTGTAACATCCTTAGGAAAAGGATCTTGGTATATGAACTTAGTGTTTTGTTGGAAAAGCGTCCTTTAATAAAAATGTGTTATTGATTTTAAAAGAAGTTTTAGTAAACGACTGCATAATGTTTGTAATATTTTGTATGAAATGCTGGTTTGATTCTCAATTGAAAAATAACATTCTTTAGTATAGAGATGCGAGATGGGCGTGTTTTAGTAATTACGTGAAATATGAACTTTTGTCGGCAATGATTTTATTAGAGCGCCTAGGTTGATAAGTAGCATTTCGTGAAATTTTGAAAGTCGAGGAATAAACGTTTAAGGTATAAGCTAAGAATTTTGTGCGTGTGAGCTATATGAAAATAGATTGTAGGATAGGATACTCGTTTATATAACAATGCATTTTGAAATAATTAGGGACTTGACTAATGATAAATGATTTAGATATTGACATGATCTTATTTACATAATATAGTCTTTTAAAAGAAAGCATTGGTAACGATCACCTAGGTAAGGGAATCACCCCAAATCCGTTGGTGAGGTCGTTATAAGATGAGAAAAGAAGCGGAGTTAATCGTCAAGGTAAGGAAATCACTCCTATCTCGATGATATGTCTCCATTCGTTGTCACAAAAGTGTAAATAAAATTTCATGAAATTATGCATGCTAATAATGTATAATCGTATGAAAAGTATTAGTATAATGTATGCGCAAAAGTGAAATCTCAAAAATGGTTCAAAATTGACAAGAGTGAGTTTCATCATAAAACATCGAAAATAATAAAGCGTAAGCTTGATAAGAAGAAATTTGGATGGTTCCTAAACGGAACGTTGACTCACCAAAGTGGTCGAAAGGTCTTTTGAAATTAACAACATGTTTTGGCCTAATAGGTGAAATACTCTCGCCGACGTGTCGGTTAACGGTATTTACCCTTCCGGTTACTACACGTTCCAATTCAATCGAAAATTCGAGACCTTGCGGGATTTGTAAAATCAAGGAGTGGAACTAGTCGATGAGGTGCGGGTTTCACCCCTAACTTGACGACTTCGTACCCTAACTTGACGAATTTAAATTTGAAATTTCTCCTAACTTAATGGTGGATTTCGTGCAAAAATAGAATCAAACGGAATGAAAGTCGTTTACCAAATTGTGGGTTTCACGCCTATTTTGGTAAACTCGTCTCGTTTGTATAATATGAGTACTGTCGGATTTAGAATAGTCGAGTAAAATGTATGAGAAAAGTGTATGTTAAGGATTAGACGAACAAGTATAAACATGTCAAGAATAGCACATAAAGTTTGCTTGTTAAATTTTTTTATTTTAAATTTTAATTATAAAATAGTTTTTGAAATTAAAACGAGGAAATTACTCACCAGCATGTTTGTTGACCAAAAAAAAAGCTATTTTCCTAACGTGATGCAGGTAATCAAGGTTGATGTTCGAGTGAGAGGTCACGTAGTATGGGCATTAGGAAATAAATTGAGAAGAACTTATGTTAAGTTTGGTTTTGAATTTTGTATGAACACTTTATGATTTCCATATGTTATGTGATAATGAATTTTGGTTGTGCTTTAAATATTATAACTTTAAATAGTGTCATGAGCTATGGGCAATCGGTCCACTCCGTACCTATCCGCTGCGGGTCGGGGTGTGACAGATTGGTATCAGAGCCTTGACTATAGGGAACTAGGTCTAGGTTATTAGACCCTTAGACTTAGACTATAGTTTACGAGGTACATTAGGAACCTTATGTGATTATTTGATTAATTGTCCTAGCTTGTAAATATTTTAAAGCACACATATGCACATGTTCATTTTTAAATATCTTATGCGATGTGAATATATTTGCTCTGTGCTATGTGATATAAGTTGATATGTGACATGTGATTTATTTAAAGTTTAATATCATGCTATTCATTATATTCGTCACACACCACACATCACCTACTATATATATAATATATCCTTCCATACTTTGATCCTATTTTATTTATCTAAACTTTTATTATGTATAATTACCTTTTTGATTATTCTTGAATTTTATTAATTTCATTTTTTCTATTGAATTTCTAATTTCATTTAGATCATTCTATCTCATCGATGTGAGTTTATGTGACGGACATGTAGTAACTGGAAGGGTTACGTACCGGTAGTCGGAACGTCCTGTCTAGGCTTGGCAATCGTATAAATCCAATAAAGGACCAGTTTGCCTACCTGGGGACCAACGATGAGAGTACCGGTACATATTGGGCCAAAGCATGTCACACCAAACGTCACTTAAACTAACGTCACTTTGATAAGTCAATACGTTCGTGATTAAGTCATGGATGCCCTCCACACATTATTCTATATCACCCCAAAGCTTGATTCAATATCATTTTCATGGAATTTCTTTTGGGTCCAGTATATGCCCATGAGTGAACATATGTTGATCATGCAAGAACTCGGTAATTGCGGGGGCCCACGTGATTACGAAAGTGACGCATGGAAAACGTATTAAACTCTATGACATATCCAAACCCAACAACTTCCAATATTTCATTTTGAAATATCAATTTATCATAAGTTTACATTCCATGGTTCTATAATTTTTATGTGGATTTGTTGGTTTTATTATTATGACACGTTTTGAATCATTCATATATCCTAATTTTCCAAACTTTTCATATCATAAGTTTCATATTTGAATTGACACTTTATACATTCTTACATCATGAACTGTTGCGCTTAATCCTTATAGATGTCTGCCTAAAGCATTGCCCTCAACTTTAGGAGCCAAGTAGCCCAGGCCTTTGCCTAAACCACATGACCCAACCCCAAACTTGGAACGAAATTGTCAAGATAGGAGTGACATCCACACCTTGATAACTAGTCCCGCTCTACGATTTTCAATCTCGCTAAAGTTTCAAATTTTCGATCAAATAGTTTTTGATTTATTTCGGTTCAGTCAAAGTTCCATTTTGGAACAATCCAAGTTTTAATCAAACCTACGTTTTACTATTATCAATTTTATACGATACAATCAACTCTTTTCAAATTCAATTTTTTTTCGAGATCATACATTTTCAAATTCAAATTTTCAAAATTCAAATTATTTTCGAGATCATACATTTTCAAATTCAAATTTTCAAACTAGCTAAAGTAAACTGTTTTAAAACATATCATGGAAGCCTTAACCGATCGTATGGTGTAAGCCGAAATTTCCTTATCTACATAAGAAACTCACTACTCGAGCTAATCTATACAAAAACTACAACTTCTGATATAATTCAACACATACCCAAAATAATCCATACCCAAACTTTTCTTAGTTCAACAAAACCCAATATTCAAATGGCAAAGTTCCTAGTAGCATATGCTGAATCTTCAAATGCAGTAGAAATTCATCCATTCCTTCGGTTTACTGATTTACCCAATCGATAGAGGTATCGAAAACTCAAGGATCTTGAAGTTTTTACTATTAGCGGTATTGATTGGCATCGAATGGAAATGTTTGATTCCAGTGGTTTACTAGCAAGATTACTACCACATAATACGCCCTGGCGCCATTTTTTCGACATCGTGGAACCATCATACAATGAACTGGTATATGAGTTCTTGTCCACTTTCTATTTCAAATATAATAAAAGTCTTACCAATGAATCCATTCATTTTCAACTTTGTGGACAACCTCATACTATGTCACTAATAGAATTCGCAGTTCATCTGGGCATATATACAGATGAAGAAGTTAAACAACCCATTTTTACGGAGGTATCAACCTCTTATTCCTCTGTGGAAATGATAGAATATTGGCGATGCCATTCTTCAAAAGAATGGTGTGGCAATAATAATTCTATGAACTTCACAGACCCTCGTTATCGATATATGCACCGTGTTTTAGCCAACACTATCACGGGACGCAAGTATAATCAACAAAGGGTTAGTTCAACCGAACTTTTCCATTTGCATAGTAATTTTGAGCAAGTTCCTTGTAATATTGCCCACGAGCTTGCTACATATTTTTTTAGTCAACAAACAAACCCTCTGAGAAGTCTCATGAGAGGGTCTTACATTACAAAAATAGCAAAATCATTAGGTGTCTTAAGTGATCAGATTATCCAAGGATTATCTCCACCAAAGGCACCTGGGATTGTAAATTTTAACACCATTAGGCTAACCCCTGTTCATAATTATACACCAACTCAACCATTCCAGTTGGAGGGAGCTCCAATTATCTTAGAAAGTACATCCACACAAAATTTACAACAATCATTGTTGCAGCTTCCTCAACCGTCTTTTTATCGATTTGATCTACAACCACAGCTGCCACACATACAAGAACATATTACAAGTAACCTATCCCACCCATTAACACCGAATGTCTTACAAAGCTTTTCACCGTTAGTTTTCGAGGAGGATTCAACGATGCAAGAAACTTTGGTTGATGAAAACATGATGATCCAAGAACAATTAGCATCAGAATCATTTTTTCAATCACCATTACAGCCATAGTTTTTCCAGTCGCTATTAAACGAAGTAGAACAACAACTGCCACCAACTGATATAGCAGGCCCAAGTACGGTGCCTCAAATGAACCTACCTCCAGATTCAATGGGAGTCGAAGTGACTAGGTTAAACGACCAGGTTCGAAATTTGTCTCAACAAATAAAACAAGCTGACAGAAAGAAATAAATGGTTGGAAGACATGCTAAGACAATTAGCTGCTCAGATGCAACTGACTCTACCACCTCCACCACCTTATAGTTCTGAGTCTGAATTTGATTCATTACATGATTTATTTCAAATGTAAATTTGTTCACATCATAATAGACTATCAATTTTTTTTTATTACAAATTTAGTATAACATAGTGATATACAAAACAATCTCTATACACTCAATGATGCTCATAGATTCTTCAAAAACTATCAACACCACAAGATGCTCTAGAAACTAACACTTTGCTCATCTATTCAATCCTTACAACTACATTCTATGGTCTCTTTCGAACAAATTTCGGGACGAAATTTCCTAAAGTAGGGGAGACTGTAACCACCTTGGTTTTCACACAAGTATCTGTTACTAGTTGAAGGGCCTATTTGTCATTCTATAAAACTTGCTTGAAAATTTAACTTTTAAGTTCAACGACTAAAACCGTCATTATTTGAAAGTACTATTTTAGGGGCTAAATTGTCATTTTTGAAACTATATAAATACAAGGGCTAAAAGTGCAATTGTTGCAAACTACAAGTTTAGAGTTCTTTTGGCCATTTTTGAAACTTATTTATAAAAGAAAATGAATATATATATATATATATATATATATATATATATATATATATATATATATATATATTGTTTTATAAAGTCCAGGGTTCATTTGGTCATTTTCTTGAACTTATACTCCAGGGACCGAAATTGACATTTTATAAACTTATATTAACTATAGACACTAACCGGGTTAGTGTTTATATAAGAATTTCTTTTTAAAACAATAACTCAGTTAAGATTTCTTAACTGAATAGGGACCAAACTGGTAAAGTTGGAAACTTATATTAACAGGGACTAATTATAACAATTTTTGAAACCTCAGGGAGCATTTATGTAAAATATGTTAGTAGAGGAACCAAAAATGTAATTTTGAAATCAGATCTTAAAAAGGGGGTCTTCTTTAAAGAACCGGCCCTTAGTGAGACTCGAACCCACACCACTCGTGTATAACCGAAACGTCTTAACCAGTTAATCCTCCGTCTCGGAGCTGATATAACTTGAAGTTATATTGTATTTATATACTTGTTATATTAAACTATATTATTTCAAACAAACATAGATCGCACTGAGGAACCGTAATCAATTCTAAACGATTGTTTAGTGGTCTTCATTTCACACTCCTAAACCCGTGAGAGTTACACCTCGGGCAATGAACGGATTTATTATTTATACTAATTATAAATAATATATGTAACGTTTATTCAGTTATTCTCGGGCTTTATATCGCGTCTTGAACTGTTGTATATATATTAGATTTGGTACCCGGTTTATTATTAAATTGTTATATTTATTAATTATATTTTTGTTTTACTTGTTAGTGCACAAGACCTAACTTACTTTACCTAATTTTAGCACAAAAAGAAATGAAATAATTAGACAATATATTTATATATATTGTTGAATCGTGCACTTGAATAAGGGATACAGAGAATCACAATTTTAAAAGTGGTGGTGAACTTAAATCATCAAAGGAAAGAACATGTGATTTTCAACTTCAACATATTCCGCAAATTTCAAGAGAAATAAAAGGGTTTTCTTTATCTACAAAACACACATCAATTTTCTTATTAATACACATACGAAACCACCATCCTGCAACACTTGAAGATTTCTTACAAGTTACAAGTTTCAAATCCTTACTCTTGTTCTGCCACCTTTGCTCTAACTTGGTATGAACCTCTATACCTTATTATTTTTATGCTTAGTTAATATATATAACTCTTGCCACCCAACAGCCAACACATAAAAACCTTTGTGTTATAATGAAATAAAATAACTTGTTTCTTTCATGAAAATTTTGTGTACGTACTATGACTCCATAGATTGTTTCAAGACTTAGTACTTTTTGGAAAATTGTCTTTCAAAGAAAATATATAAATTCTATTTGGTTTAGAATGGAACTATAAAAAGATATATTCTTGCTGTTCTTCTATTAACATGAGCTTTCAAATTGTTATAGATAGCCTATAGTGCAAGTTTGATTATTGTTATAAAATTATATTATTTAACTTGTTTCATAAGATTAAACTTGTTATATTCTTTCTACATAAATTATTTTTCATCAAATTTCTTAAATAGTAAATCAAATGAATTGGATTATGTTTATTATTTTTTTTATATGAAAAATATGTATATATAAATTATGATTATTGATACATATACAAAGGTCACAAGAATAGTTAATAACATTTCAAATAAGTATTTATTTTTAGTAGGACTAATATGTCACATAAACATTAGATATATTTTCATATGACATTTAATTACATAGTAATATTTATTTTTCGGACGAAAACCCCAAGTATTAGGTTATAAAATATATTATATATTTTTCCTTGTGTTACTTTATTTAAGTATTTTGGTGTTATAATATTTAGGGTGATTGTGTCTTTTGGTGTTATCTCTCTTTCGTATGCTCGTGCGGTTATTCTCATGGATTGTTTCTTCGCAACATGTGAGTAATCTCTTCCATTTTCCCTTTTAATCTTTTACAAAGTTTGGGGTGCATCATGTTATACACGTTGTCAATTCAATCAACATGCTAAGTTCAAGTGTTAATATGTGAATGCCTATATGAGTTTTCCAACATTCTATATGCTACAGGTTGCCAAGTCTATTGCATGCTATTGTGTCATGTGGATCCACGGCTGACTAGGTTCCCCACGGCCATGGGTTGTAGCCTTGTATCGCCAACAATATTAGACTCGCTTCTCGGGGCTTGAGACTATTGCACGCTATTGTCATGAGTCTAGTATTCTATTTTGTTACACGTTGTTTAATGGTTGTGCGTTTTTGTTTGGTGTTATGTGATTATTGCTTAAGTTAACGTCACGAAACAATCACCTAACTAACCTTGAAATGCATGTTAAATTTTTTTTATTTTAAATTCTAATTATAAAAATGTTTTTGAAATTAAAACGAGGAAATTACTCACCAGCATGTTGTTTGTTGACCTAAAAAAAATCTATTTTCCTAACGTGATGCAGGTAATCAAGGTTGATGTTCGAGTGAAGAGGTCACGTAGTATGGGCATTAGGAAATAATTTGAGAAGAACTTATGTTAAGTTTGTCGCGACTTATACAACCAATTTTGAGTTAATAGGATTCTATTAAGTTAATAGTTTTGGAAAATTAAATCTAGTTTAATTTGCAAAAACTTAATTGATTATTGTTCGTTTTAAAAACAAACTTTGTTTTATAACAAAATTTTAACAAGTTGTAAAACAATTTAGAACTTGTTTTAATGTGATTGTTTCAATATTTTAAAACTCCTTTAAAAATCATGTTGGTATTTAGGTTGGTTATGTTATAACATATTATAAGATAAAAAAAAACAACCACAATAGCAAGATAAATATGTAAATCTATATGGCCAGAAATTGTTTGATCTTGCTAGAGCCTTTTAGCAAGACCAAACGGGTCACGGGGTCACAACACACAAACAACCACAAGGTTGAACTTGAGTGCATCCAGTCGTCTCGAGCAACTCCCACTGACTTCATGACTTCTGTTTAGTGTCTTCAGTTTTGTCTTCGGTCTTTATTTATTACAATATTTTACAAAATACAATAAAGGAAGAAACCCTATCTATTACAACTTTGAACCATCAAGGTGGCCAAAAACCATAACAACAAAACCGAATAATATACTCAACCACAAAACAAGGTTGGGCTAGATTTACATATTCCACAACAATCACAAAATATACCGTGCAATCTTTTGGTCAAGCAAAACAAATAAAATATTGACCAAAATTAAAGTTGCCCTTAAAATTATTTAGATCAGAAACTTAAAAAAAATTAAAGTTTGTGTTCTAATTCCGGTTAAATGACCGGTACCGATTTGCATGTTGTGAGCAAGGCTCTGATACCACTGTTGGGTTTCAGTGGTGATCAATTTTACTTTTTATCAAAACTGGTTTGATATATATATTATTAATTAAATAGGTAATTAATAAACGCAGCGGAATAAATATATTAATCAACACCAAAAACGAACCGAACAGGATCATGGTTACAAACATGCTAACACGGTATATATTATTATTAATCTACCGATGAGACAGATATACCTTAGTGGTCAAAGACTAACCAGTTGAGACACCGAGGTACAATGAACGAGTGCTAGAACACGAACTATAACGGGGTGCGTCAGGTAATCGGTGGTGTTCGACTGAACAGCAGCGATTAAGAGTATCCTTAGAGTTATCAACAACTACCATTTCACACTCCTAAACCCGTGAGAGTTACACCTCGGACAATGAACGGATTTATTATTTATACTAATTATAAATAATATATGCAACGTCTATTCAGTTATTCTCGGGCTTTATATCGCGTCTTGAACCGTTCTATATATATTAGATTTGGTACCCGACTCATATTGTAAACCGGAATTTGCTCACGTATTAAATAAAAGTGAAAACTTCACTATTGTCTATTTCTTGTAGTATTTTGATTACAATCAATTAAATTATAAAAAAAATCTATTTTCCTAACGTGATGCAGGTAATCAAGGTTGATGTTCGAGTGAAGAGGTCACGTAGTATGGGCATTAGGAAATAAATTGAGAATAACTTATGTTAAGTTTGGTTCACCACTGCTGGGTTTCAGTGGTGATCAATTTTACTTTTTATCAAAACTGGTTTGATATATATATTATTAATTAAATAGGTAATTAATAAACGCAGCGGAAGAAATATATTAATCAACACCAAAAACGAACCGAACAGGATCATGGTTACAAACATGCAAACACGGTATATATTATTATTCATCTATCGATGAGACAGATATACCTTAGTGGTCAAAGACTAACCAGTTAAGACACCGAGGTACAATGAACGAGTGCTAGAACACGAACTATAACGGGGTGCGTCGGGTAATCGGTGGTGTTCGACTGAACAGCAGCGATTAAGAGTATCCTTAGAGTTGTCAACAACACCTCTTGTAAAAGAATATATTTATGAAAAGGATTTTGAAGAATTTTAATGGACTGAGCCCTCCATCAATTTCTTCTTCTCTCGATGCACTGAGAACTCACTCTTGCCAAAAAAAAAAAATCTTCGTACATATATAAATGGTTTATTATTATTAGTGATTTTTGATTGTCTGCCACTTCTACAAGATCATGAATCAACACATATATATAATAATTACTATTACTTTATTTAGTGGTGAAGTTAGGCAAGAAGTTAGGTAAGAAGCACTAAATAATAATAATAATAATAATAATAATAATAATAATTTACCGGGTACCAAAACAATATATGTAATATAAAGCCCGAGAATAACTGAATAAACGTTACATATATTATTTATAATTAGTATAAATAATATATCCGTTTATTTCGTTAATTGTTCGTGATTACTAGTTAATCGAGTTAAGTGGATTTAGTGTTCATTGCCCAAGGTGTAACTCTTACGGGTCATAGCTCGGTCAGCAGTGTTGACTTATCAAACCCGTACATATAAATTCAACAATCTCCCACTTGGACGGCCTTCGATAAAATCCTCAACGCAGACAGTCAGCGGCGCTATAGCTGCACATGGTTGCCCCCAACAAGGTATGACACTTTAAAGTCATTAACCAAAACACCTTGCCATTAGTAACAACTTACTATTGCAAGACAATAGACTTATGGTAATTGTCGTCCTTCATCCTTTCCGTAAAAGACATAAATTGAATCAATGAGACATGGATTAAGTTCATTCTCATATGGCGTTCAATTATTATTGTTCTCGATCAAGAGCCAAAGTGGTCCGAATAAACACACAGTAAGTTTGGGTAAGGCCTTACACTTCACCAGTTTGAATCAACGAGGGCGTCACAATGTCTAACTGTTACATATCATATAAGAGTACAGAATCCCTTATCGACTACATACAACTCCCACTGAACTTCAGAACTATTCCCAATTAAAGCCTTTATGACTGGCAGTTACGCGACAGTGGTTGACAGTAATCAAAGAATAATCCTTGGCAAACGGAAGTTCTAATATGTATCTCTGGTCAGAGGATTCTAAATGAGTATACCTAAATCAAATACATCTTATGACTAAGATCCATGAAGATAATTTGATGCGAGTTACATCCAACGTCATTCATAATGAGGTCTGTGAGTTTAGAAGTCAACTCCTTGAGTCCAAAGTCAGAATAGTCTTAATTCAGAGTCGTTCCCACGAGTCTGACCGACTACGGATAATTTAGAATATAAGATTCATGGATTAAACATATTAAAATCGAACACAGTTGTAAGATTCAAACTTTGCGTTTAACCAGTAAATCAAAGGTGAATTTAAAAGGTACAACTGTTTGAATGTTCGTACATCCAAATACTAAATCAAAACATATGGCTAGCTAATCTAAGCCCGATAGCATCCATGTGTTGATCATGTTTGTCCTGAGTCATGGGCTTAGTAAACGGGTCTGCTAGGTTTTGATCTGTGTCTACTTTGCTTATCACGATGTCTCCACGTTCCACAATTTCCCGTATGTAGTGGAACTTTCTTAGAATGTGCTTGGCCTTGTGATGAGACCTTGGCTCTTTGGCTTGAGCAATAGCACCTGTGTTATCACAGAATATCTCGATGGGTTTCTTAATGCTTGGAACCACATCGAGATCGGTTATGAATTTCTTCATCCAAGCAGCCTCCTTTACAGCATCTGATGCGGCTATATATTCAGATTCGGTGGCTGAATCCGCCACCACACTCTGCTTGGAGCTCTTCCATGAGATAGCTCCTCCATTTAGAGTGAATACGAAACCTGATTGTGAGCGAGAATCAACTCGGTCAGTTTGAAAACTGTCATCAGTGTAACATCTTACAGTGAGCTCTTCTTCTACTCCTCCAAATACTAAGAACATATCTTTAGTTCTTCTCAGATACTTCAGAATGTTCTTAACAGCAGTCCAATGGACAATGCCAGGAGTTTGCTGATAACGACTAGTCATGCTTAAAGCATACGAGACGTCAGGTCTAGTACATAACATAGCATACATGACAGAACCAATCACTGAAGCATATGGAACTGCTTCCATTCGCTTAATTTCAATGTCCGTTGAAGGAGATTGCGATTTGTTCAACACAGTCCCTTTAGTCATAGGAACACCTCCTTTCTGGGAGTTTTCCATCTTAAAGCGTGTCATTATTTTGTTTATGTATGTACTTTGACTTAGCCCTAGAAGTCGCTTAGATCTATCTCTGTAGATCTTGATTCCCAGAATATAAGCTGCTTCTCCAAGATCTTTCATTGCGAAGCAAGATCCCAAATAGTGTTTAACTTCGTTAAGCATAGGGATGTTGTTTCCAATAATCAGTATATCATCCACATACAGGATGAGGAATGATATAGTGCCCCCACTAGCCTTTCAGTAAACACAAGGCTCATCTTCATTTTTGACAAAACCAAACTCTTTGATCTTTTGGTCAAAATGAAGATTCCAGCTATGAGACGCCTGCTTGAGTCCATAAATGGACTTATTCAGCTTGCACACCCTATTAGGATATTTTGGATCAACAAAACCGTCTGGCTGAACCATATAGACATCTTCAGAGAGATGCCCATTAAGAAAAGCGGTTTTGACATCCATTTGCCATATCTCGTAATCATAGTACGTGGCTATGGCAAGCAATATCCTGATCGATTTGATCATAGCAACGGGCGAGAAGGTTTCATCATAGTCAATACCCCGAGGACCAAAATAACTTGTTTATATGTACGGGTTCGATAAGTCATAACGCTGAGTATTAGGTCCCAGGATATCTCGTGTGACAGATAGTCAATTGTTAATTGTTTCGTCGATTGGGGTGCACCAGTTTTGTTCGTGAAAAAAAAAAGATGGTTCCTTCCGTATGTGTATCGACTATCGGGAGCTTAACAAGTTAACCATCAAGAACCGATATCCATTACCACGAATCGATGATTTGTTGGATCAACTTCAAGGTACTACCTGTTTCTCGAAGATTGATTTACGATCTGGTTATCATCAGCTTAGGGTTCGAGAAGAGGATGTTCCTAAAACTTCCTTTCGTACTCTCTATGGTCATTACGAGTTCATGGTCATGCCTTTTGGGCTGACCAATGCTCCAGCAGTATTCATGGATTTGATGAACCGAGTTTGCAGGCCATACTTGGATCGTTTCGTCATCGTTTTTATCGATGATATTCTGATTTATTCCAAGACCAGGTCTGATCATGAACGACACCTTCGCCTCATACTAGAACTATTGCGAACTGAAAAATTATACACCAAGTTTTCTAAGTGTGAGTTCTGGTTGAAAGAAGTACAATTTCTTGGTCATGTCGTTAATGACAAAGGCATTCATGTTGACCCTGCCAAGATTGAAGCTGTCAAGAATTGGCATACCCCACGTACACCCACCGAAATTCGTTCTTTCCTTGGTTTAGCTGGATACTATCGACGTTTCATCGCCAATTTTTCAAGGATTGCTTTACCACTCACCGCCTTGACTCATAAAGGCAAACCATTTGATTGGGGGCCTAAGCAGGAATAGGCTTTTCAAACCTTGAAGAAGAAGCTGTGTGATGCACCAATCCTCACTCTACCTGAAGGTTCTGACGATTTTGTTGTCTATTGTGATGCATTGGGTCAAGGACTAGGTTGTGTCTTGATGCAGCGAGGCAAAGTGATAGCTTATTGTAACAACCCTCAATAAAACCAACATCCTTAGTATATTTCTGACACCCTATTATATTTTAAAATACCCTTATATGTCTTTAAATACACCCCGTATATAAAAACCGAGCCCGAAATACGTTATAGTATTTAAAATAAATAAAAAACAAGAAATAGTAAGTTGAGGCCACGTAAGACTCCGTTTAAGTGTACGCGGGCCGCGAGTGTCCTGAATGGTGGCGCAGCCCTGAGCTGACATGTGTCGACATCGTGGCGGACCTATACGCTGCCCCAGCTAAGCTAAATGGTTAACCAGGGTTGACGCGGGCCGCGTAACCCTTGTCTGTTCTTTACGTGGGTCGCGTGGAGACCAGATTTCAGCACTATATAAGAAAGCAACGGGTTTTCGTTTTTCGTCGCTCATTCTCAATTCTCAATCTCGAATTTCTGTAGTAGTGTTATTATACGCGGGTATTATATCCCCCTAATTAACGAGGTTCTGCTCCGTTGTAAGTATTATAACCCCAATTTCGTAATAGTTACGCTGCCCGATTGATTTAGTGTTCCGTAACAACTGTCGTGGTTCTGCCCGACGTAGTTGTTGGAATGCCGTCTCGGGGAGGGTATCATTAATATTTTCAAAGGGTTATGATACTAACCTAGGTACATTTGTATAAATTCTAGATTATTCCCAGGAAACCCTTACGCGAAGTCTAATATAACAATGTGAGTAATCCTTCTTTTTGTGTAAACCTTTTTGTGAGTTTATCCTCTTTTTGTTAACCCTTTTTGTAATGTTTTACAAAACCTTAATGTTTTATAATGCGATTAAGCGGTGATTGAGTCTTTGTAGTTCTTCAATTACTGCCGGTATGTTGGGGTTTTGTATACAAAATTTACTACCTTGTGAGTACTAAGTCGGGGATGACAGGACATTACCATTGGACAACGAGTTAGCCAATGAGTAATATGACCCACAAGTCAGGATTGACAATACCGAATGAGTAATTGTGTAGAAATAAACAATGTGATCGCTCTCAATACTGTTTTAATTGATAAAATGTTTCTTGATTAAACTGGGATTCACTCACCAGTATTTCCCACTGACAAATGTTTTTAAAACATGTTTCAGGTAACAAAATGTGACAGCCAATTAGTAAAAAGCCAGCTGGAGAGCACTGAAGGCTTGGGAAAAATGTGGCTATAAAAGTTACCTAAAAGATGATGTTTTAAATTCAATAAAATAGGGTTTATCCCTATAAGTGAATTGTAATATGAAACTTGGGTTTTACCCATGTGATTATTAATATCAAATATGGTGGGTTACTCTAATAAACATTTCCTAACAACGGTCCTGATGAAAATTTCCGCTGCCAAATTAGACAAATACCACGATACCACCAAAACTGGCTCGCGGCCGTCCGTTCCCGGGAATCAGGGATCGGGGGTTGCGACAGAAGGTGGTATCAGAGCCTAGCCACTAGTCTGAGCCAAAGAAGTGTTCTGCTGACACTTAAAATTCTAAATTTTGTGTTAGGAAATAAATTACGAAAATACGTGCATAACTGTAATTATTTGTTATGTGTTATTTGACTATTTGTTAGTTTACAGTATGAGCGATCAAGGACCCCCCAGACATGAATCATCAGTTGTCTGAATCACCTAGGAGTGAAGGTACCTCTTCACAGCCTGCCCTTTCTGGGTATTCTGCTGATCAGGAAGAAGGGATATTTGCCTTTAAAGCTCAGTCTGAAGAGCCATTCCCTCATATGAAACGAGGATGGTTCAGTAAGGAAGCCTTTGCTCGTAGGAAAAGAATGCGACAGTTGCAACAGCAAAGAGTTTTAGCAGCCGCTAAGCGAGAGTCAGATGCCCATACACATGATATGCTTAATAGAAGCCTAGCTAATTTCCATATCCTAGCTACAACTGCTGCTGACCCAAGTCTGGAACAACTAGTAGCCCCACAACCCCAAATCCCAGAACAACCCATGGAGATAGAAAACCCTGAAAACCAAGTGGAGATGCATGACTTTAACCCAGAAGAAATCCCTAGGGTACCTGCACCAAACCCCCTAGACCCAAATTACGACCCCTGGTGGGACGACAATAGAGACTTTGTGCAACGTTACCCTATCCATGAAGACCCACCCATACAGAACATAGGAGCCTATCCAGGTATGGACCCTTTAGATCCCTATTACCATGATGAATATATTAGGGAGATTTTAGAAGATCCTTACCAATTTCAGGCACTTTCACCCCCATATCAGGAACCCACACCCCAGATTCCAAACCCAGTCCTAGAACCTGCACCCCCAATGAGTGAAGAAAACGTCCAAGAACTTAGGACTTTTGGGGAGGAAATTTTAGAAAGCAGTGAGAGAATGCGTCAGGTGGGAGAGCGTCTCGTATGGAAATACGATGAACGCAATATGGATTTTTGGATAAATCCATATCCGTGAATGTGAGAATGGAGGAAATGGTAGTAATAATAATAATAAAATAAGATAAAATAAAATAAAATATATGTGTACAGATGCATATTACTATTAGTGTGATTCTATTTTTGTTGGTATTGTAATTTTATTTCAGTACTAGTGTGTAATAGACGCATAGTATATGGAAATAGAGTACAAGTCGCAATGATCGACGTTTTTGGCTAGATTGCGTACCATGTGATTAACTATATTACTTATTATTTTGTGATATTAATACGGGGTAAATGTTTAAAATTCGGATGGCCGACGAAGGAAATCAAGGAAATCTAAATAATGATAACCAGAGTAACATTAATGTGGTTAATGAGAATCCGAGCATCAATAACAATGGAAACCAAATGGATAATAGTGTCGTTCAACATATAGTGGCACAAGGAATCATAGATGCCATGCCATTTATTATTCAAAATATTCAAGAAGCGAATAATAAAAGTAAGCATAGGAGTAAGCGACCGATCGAACCCGAAAACAGCGTGAATAATGGACCTATACTTCAATTGCCTATTCCCAAAAGAAGAAGAACTGTGCCTTACGGTTGTTCTTATAAAGAATTCTGGTCTTGTAAACCAATGGAATTCTCGGGCAACGAAGGGGCCATTGCAACCCTACGCTGGATAGAAAAGACTGAGGCAGTCTTAAGGATAAGTAAGTGTGCTGAAGAAGATAAGATATTGTTTGCTTCTAATTTATTTAAGAACGCAACACTAGAATGGTGGAACACTATCCTTCAATCAAGAGGAAGTGATAGAACCTATAATATGGAATGGGAAGAATTTAAGAACAAGGTAGAAAGGAAATTCTGCCCACTCAATGAAAAAGAACAGATAGCAAACAAATTCCTAAACCTTAGGATGACTGGTGTGGATAGTAAGGGATACACTAAGTTATTCTTCGAATATGCTAGGATAGTGCCAACTCTCGCTTCACCAGAACCAGTGTTAATCTCTCGTTATATCTAGGGATTAATCGGAGAGATTAGACATGTAGTCAAGGCAGCTAGACCTCAAACCATAGAAGAAACTGTAGAACTAGCCAATACCTTGACTGATGAATTAGTCCGTACCCGAGAAGAGGATCAAAGGAGGAACCTAACCCAGAAGTTGACTCAAGAATTTCGTTCTGGAAATTCTAACCATGGGAGAAATGTAGGTTCTACCTCTGCACCCTACTGTAGGTATTGCAAAAGAAAGCATTCAGGAAGATGCTCCATATACTGTAACTTTTGCAAAACATCGGGACACAAGGAAGAAGACTGCAGGAAGAAAGCTAACAACAAGATATGTTACAACTGCGGAGAACAAGGTCATATCAAGCTTAATTGCCCAAAATTAGCTCCAGCTACAAACAATAAGAATACCAAAAATGCTAGAGCATTTGTTCTGACTGCAGATGAAGCCAAGATGATTCCAGATGTCATAGCTGGTATGTTTTTAGTTAATGATGTCTTTGCTAAAGTATTATTTGACTTTGGTGCAAACCAAAGTTTTATTAATGCATCATTTTGCAAATTTCTAAATCAATCATTAACTAAACTACCACTAGAATGCTTAGTAGAGACAACTAATGGAGAAACTGTTAGAATTTTTGAAATCTTGCAGGGAGCAAGAATAGAAATTTTAAATCAGAAATTTATAGCAAACTTATATCCCATGAATCTGGCAGGATTTGATGTTGTGTTAGGAATGGATTGGTTAGTAGCCAATAAAGCCAGTATTTTATGTGATCAAAAGTCAATTCAACTAAATTCACCTAAAGGTAAAATGATCACAATTAAAGGAATTAAGCCATCTAGGTCCACAAAATTCATCTCTGTGATGAAAACTGCAAGTTATATGAGAAAAGATTCTATAGTGTATTTGATTTCTATAATCACTAACACTAAAGGAAAAGAACTAAAAGACATTCCAGTAGTGTCTCAGTTTTCAGAAGTATTTCCAGAAGAATTACCAGGACTACCTCCAGACAGAGAAGTTGAATTTAGAATCCATCTATTGCCAGGAACAACACCAATTGCCAAAGCAACTTACCGTTTGGCACCCGCCGAAATGCAGGAGCTGAAGAAACAATTAGATGAATTGTTAGAAAAAGGATTTATACAGCCAAGCTCATCGTCATGGGGAGCACCCATCTTATTTGTTAAAAAGAAGGACAGATCGATGCGCATGTGCATTGATTACCGTGAATTAAACAAAGTCACAATTAAAAATCGGTACCCATTACCAAGAATCGATGATCTGTTTGATCAACTGCAAGGAGCTCGATTGTTCTCTAAAATTGATTTAAGGTCAGGATATCATCGGTTAAAGGTACAGGAAGAGGACATTCCTAAAACCGCTTTCAGAACAAGGTATGGTCATTATGAATTTACTGTCATGCCATTTGGTTTAACCAATGCCCCAGCTGCATTTATGGACATAATGAACCGAATATGTAAGCCATATTTGGATAAATTCATAATTGTATTTATAGATGATATTCTAATTTACTCTAAGAGTAAAGAGGATCATGCAAGACATTTGCATGTACTTTTGAGTTTACTACAAAAGGAAAAGCTTTATGCTAAGTTTTCAAATTGCGAATTTTGGTTAGAACAGGTACAATTTCTTGGACATTTAGTAAACCATGAAGGAATCCATGTAGATCCAACAAAGATCGAGGCAATTACCAAATGGAAAACCCCTGAATCACCAACCGAGGTTAGAAGTTTCTTAGGATTGGCCGGTTATTATAGAAGATTTATTAAAGATTTCTCTAGAATAGCCATTGCTTTAACTAAGCTAACCTGTAAATCTGTTAAGTTTGAATGGGGATTAAAACAAGAAGAAGCATTTAGAATTTTTAAGCAAAGATTAACTAACACACCCATATTAGCGTTACCAGAAGGAACTGAAGACTTTGTAGTCTATTGTGACGCCTCTAAGTTAGGTTATGGATGTGTATTAATGCAACGCCAAAAGGTTATAGCCTACGCATCTAGACAACTTAAGAATCATGAAGAGAATTATTCAACCCATGATTTGGAACTAGGAGCTATAATTTTTGCCCTTAAGATTTGGAGACATTACCTTTATGGTAGTAAGTTTGCCATATTTACTGATCACAAGAGTTTAAGGTATATCTTCAAACAAAAGGAGTTGAATATGAGACAAAGACGTTGGATGGAATTGCTTTGTGATTATGATTGTGATATCCAGTATGATGAAGGAAAAGCAAATGTAGTGGCAGATGCTTTAAGCCGAAAGTATCACGAAAGACCAAAAAGGGTACGTTCTCTTAAATTAAATCTGCAAATAGATTTAAATGATCAAATAAGAGAAGCACAAGAATCAGTAATCAAGGAAGATACTGAAAAACTAAAAGGTATGCTAAAAGAATTAAAACAAGGAACAGATGGAATTTGGAGATTCCATAAAAAGAATATGTGGATACCTAAATTAGGAAACCTACGTTATCGTATATTAGAAGAAGCCCATAAGTCTAAGTATATGATGCACCCAGGAAGTGATAAAATGTATCAGGATTTAAGGAAAAATTTCTGGTGGAAAGGAATGAAAAAGGACTTAGCAGCTTATGTTTCTAAGTGTTTAACATGTTCACAAGTCAAAGCCGAACATCAGAAACCCTCAGGCTTGTTACAGCAATTAGAAATGCCAGTATGGAAATGGGAATTAATAACAATGGATTTTGTTACTAAATTACCCAAAACAAAGAAAGGAAATGATACAATCTGGGTGATTGTAGATAGGCTAACCAAGTCAGCTCATTTCCTACCCATGAAAGAAACTTTTAGTATGGAACAATTAGCTAAATTGTATGTAAATGAAATTGTTTCTTTACATGGTATTCCTTTATCAATTATTTCTGATAGAGATAGCCGTTTTACCTCTCATTTTTGGTCAAGTTTCCAAAAGGCAATGGGAACTAAATTAAAATTTAGTACAGCTTATCATCCTCAAACGGACGGACAAAGCGAAAGGACAATTCAGACAATGGAGGACATGCTTAGAGCTTGTGTAATTGATTTCGGAGGTAATTGGGACGATCACTTACCTTTAATAGAGTTTTCTTATAATAATAGTTATCACACAAGTATCAATGCTGCACCATTCGAAGCACTTTATGGACGAAAATGCTGAACCCTAGTCTGTTGGGCAGAAATTGGGGAAAAGCAACTATCTGGACCAGAAATAGTGCAAGAAACAACTGACAAAATCATTCAAGTCAAGGAACGACTGAAATCCGCATGTGATCGACAAAAGAGCTATGCCAATAACCGACGCAAGCCATTGGAATTTCAAGTAGGAGATAAAGTATTATTAAAGGTCTCTCCTTGGAAAGGGGTAGTAAGATTCATAAAAAGGGGAAAACTAAGTCCCAGGTATATTGGACCTTTTAAGATTATTAAAAAAATAGGACCTGTAGCCTATCAGCTACAACTGCCAGTGGAAATGGCAGGAATAGATGATGTGTTTCATGTATCTAATCTCAAAAAGTGTTAAGCTGATGAATCACTAATAGTATCTCTTAAGGATATAGAGGTAAATGAACAACTCAAGTTTGTAGAAAGGCCTCTACAGATTGAAGACAGGAAAGTCAAGAACCTCAAACATAAAAGAGTAGTTCTAGTCAAAGTGAAGTGGGACTCCAAAAGAGGACTTGAGTACACATGGGAACTTGAATCTGAAATGCAAAGGAAATATCCGCATTTGTTCCAGTAGATCTCGACGACGAGCTCTAAATAAGGTGGGGAGGATGTAACAACCCTCAATAAAACCAACACCCTCAGTATATTTCCGACACCCTATTATATTTTAAAATACCCTTATATGTCTTTAAATACACCCCGTATATAAAAACCGAGCCCGAAATGCGTTATAGTATTTAAAATAAATCAAAAACAAGAAATAGTAAGTTGAGGCGGGCCGCGTAGGACCCCACCCCAACTTCACACGGGCGGTATCAGGGTTTAAACCTGATATCGTTGATTCCTTTAGTTCAAACGGGCCGCGTAAGACTCCGTTTAAGTGTACGCGGGCCGCGAGTGTCCTGAATGGTGGCGCAGCCCTGAGCTGACACGTGTCGACATCGTGGCGGGCCTATACGCTGACCCAGCTAAGCTATATGGTTGACCAGGGTTGACGCGGGCCTCGTAACCCTTGTCTGTTCTTTACGCGGGCCGCGTGGAGACCAGATTTCGGCACTATATAAGAAAGCAACGGGTTTTCGTTTTACGTCGCTCATTCTCAATTCTCAATCTCAAATTTCTGTAGTAGTGTTATTATACGCGGGTATTATATCCCCCTAATTAGCGAGGTTCTGCTCCGTTGTAAGTATTATAACCCCAATTCCGTAATAGTTACGCTGCCCGATTGATTTAGGGTTCCGTAACAACTGTCGTGGTTCTGCCCGACGTAGATGTTGGAATGCCGTCTTGGGAGGGTATCATTAATCTTTTCAAAGGGTTATGATACTAACCCAGGTACATTTGTATAAATTATAGATTATTACTAGGAAACCCTTACGCGAAGTCTAAGATAACAATGTGAGTAATCCTTCTTTTTGTGTAAACCTTTTTGTGAGTTTATCCTCTTTTTGTTAACCTTTTTGTAATGTTTTACAAAACCTTAATGTTTTATAATGCGATTAAGCGGTGATTGAGTCTTTGTAGTTCTTCATTTACTGCCTGTATATTGGGGTTTTGTATACAAAATTTACTACCTTGTGAGTAGTAAGTCGGGGATGACAGGACGTTACCATTGGACAACGAATTAGCCAATGAGTAATATGACCCACAAGTCAGGATTGACAGTACTGAATGAGTAATTGTGTAGAAATAAACAATGTGATCGCTCTCAATACTGTTTTAATTGATAAAATGTTTCTTGATTAAACTGGGATTCACTCACCAGTATTTCCCGCTGACAAATGTTTTAAAAACATGTTTCAGGTAACAAAATGTGACAGCCAATTAGAAAAAAAGCCAGCTGGAGAGCACTGAAGGCTTGGGAAAAATGTGGCTATAAAAGTTACCTAAAAGATGATGTTTTAAATTCAATAAAATAGGGTTTATCCCTATAAGTGTATTGTAATAAGAAACTTGGGTTTTACCCATGTGATTATTGATATCAAATATGGTGGTTTACTCTGATAAACATTTCCTAACTACGGTCTTGATGAAAATTTCCGCTGCCAAATTAGACAAATACCATGATACCACCGAAACTGGCTCGCGGCCGCCTGTTCCCGGGAATCAGGGATCGGGGGTTGTGACACTTATGCCTCGAGACAGCTGAAAGTCCACGAGAAGAACTACACCACTCATGATCTTGAGCTTGGTGCAGTAGTATTTGCTCTTAAAATATGGAGGCATTATCTTTATGGTACGAAGTGTGAAATCTACACAGACCACAAAAGCCTTCAACATATTCTCGATCAAAAGGAGTTAAACATGCGTCAACGACGTTGGGTAGAATTATTGAATGATTACGACTGCGAGATCCGCTATCATCCTGGCAAGGCGAATGTCGTAGCCGACGCCCTCGGTCGTAAGGAGTATGCAAATTCTATCCGTCTTGTGTGTTCTCAAATCTTGTCTGACCCACAGCGGATAGGTACGGAGTGGACCGATTGCCCATAGCTCATGACACTATTTAAAGTTATAATATTTAAAGCACAACCAAATTTCATTATCACATAACATATGGAAATCCTAAAGTGTTCATACAAAATTCAAAACCAAACTTAACATAAGTTCTTCTCAATTTATTTCCTAATGCCCATACTACGTGACCACTTCACTCGAACACCAACCTTGATTACTTGCATCACGTTAGGAAAATAGATTTTTTTTTTTGGTCAACAAACATGCTGGTGAGTAATTTCCTCGTTTTAATTTCAAAAACAATTTTATAATTAAAATTTAAAATAAAAAAATTTAACATGCATTTCAAGGTTAGTTAGGTGATTGTTTCATGACGTTAACTTAAGCAATAATCACATAACACCAAACAAAAACACACAACCATTAAACAACGCATAACAAAATAAAATACTAGACTCATGACAATAGCGTGCATTAGTCTCAAGCCCCGAGGAGCGAGTCTAATACTGTTGGCGATACAAGGCTACAACCCATGGACGTGGGGAACCTAGTCAGCCGTGGATCCACATGACACAATAGCATACAATAGACTTGACAACCTGTAGCATATAGAATGTTGGAAAACTCATATAGGCATTCACATAATAACACTTGAACTTAGCATGTTGATTGAATTGAAAACGTGTATAACATGATGCACCCCAAACTTTGTAAAAGATTAAAAGGGGAAATGGAAGAGATTACCCACGGTTGGTGCTCCATTTATCTCCTTGAGCTAACCGTATGAACTTGAGAAAACTCCATGAAAAGAGATTACCCACTAAAATATATACTAAAATTGGCTCTTGCGACCCTATTTGGTAAATATTAAAATTAACCCATAATTAAAATCAATAGTCTATGCCATCCTACCAAAAAAAATCTTCGAACATATATAAATGGTTTATTATTATTAGTGATTTTTGATTGTCTGCCACTTCTACAAGATCATGAATTAACACATATATATAATAATTACTATTACTTTATTTAGTGGTGAAGTTAGGCAAGAAGTTAGGTAAGAAGCACTAAATAATAAAAATAATAATAATAATAATAACAATAATAATAATAATAATAATAATAATAATAATTAACCGGGTACCAAAACAATATATGTAGAACAGGTTTAAGACGCAATATAAAGCCCGAGAATAACTGAATAAACGTTACATATATTATTTATAATTAGTATAAATAATATATCCGTTTATTTCTTCAATTGTTTGTGATTACCAGTTAATCGAGTTAAGTGGATTTAGTGTTCATTGCCCAAGGTGTAACTCTTACGGGTTATAGCTCGGTCAACAGCGTTGACTTATCGAACCCGTACATATAAATTCAACAATCTCCCACTTGGACGGCCTTCGATAAAATCCTCAACGCAGACAGTCAGCGGCGCTATCGCTGCACATGGCTTCCCCCAACAACGTATGACACTTTAAAGTCATTAACCAAAACACCTTGCCATTAGTAACAACTTACTATTGCAAGACAATAGACTTATGGAAATTGTCGTCATTCATCCTTTCCGTAAAAGAATTAAATTGAATCAATGAAACATGGATTAAGTTCATTCTCATATGGCGTTCAATTATTATTGTTCTCGATCAAGAGTCAAAGTGGTCCGAACAAAGACACAGTAAGTTTGGGTAAGGCCTTACATTTCACCAGTTTGAATCAACGAGGGCGCCACAATGTCTAACTGCTACATATCATGTAAGAGTACAGAATCCCTTATCGACTACATACAACTCCCACTGAGCTTCAGAACTATTCCCAATTAAATCCTTTATGACTGGCAGTTAGGCGACAGCGGTTGACAGTAATCAAAGAATAATCCTTGGCAAACGGAAGTTCTAATATGTATCTCAGGTCAGAGGATACTAAATGAGTATATCAAATACATCTTACGACTAAGATCCATGAAGATAATTTGATGCGAGTTACATCCAAGGTCATTCATAATGAGGTCTGTGAGTTTGGAAGTAAACTCCTTGAGTCCAAAGTCAGAATAGTCTTAATTCAGAGTCATTCCCACGAGTCTGACCGACTACGGATAATTTAGAATATAAGATTCATGGATTAAACGTATGAAATCGAACACAGTTGTAAGATTCAAACTTTGCGTTTAACCAGTAAATCAAAGGTGAATTCAAACTTCCAGCCATTTCGCAGATTCAGGATCGGATATAGCAGATTTGTAGTTAGCAGGTTCGTCATTAAACTCAGCTACTAATAAGACTTCGGGACCATCTAGATGCCATAGGTATCTATCAGGTTCTTTACGAATTCTACTACTTCTGCGAACGTCTGTGTTTATGTCTAATTCATTGGCAACAATTACTTGTTGATCAGATGGTCCGACTTCATTAGCGGCTGTTTGTGGTTCTCGAATTTCTTCAAGATCAACCACATTATTTCCAATTCCTTGATTAAGAAGTTCTTCTTCAAGAAAGTGTCCCTTCCGTTTGATGGAAATTACATTTGCATCAGGACGGTAAAAATAATATGCGCTTCTTTTATAGTATCCGACTAAAACAACCTTTTCGCCTCGAGGATCGAGCTTATCATCAGAATCACTTGTGATGTATGTATCACATCCCCATACTCTAAGGTATTCCAAATTGGGTTTACACCCATGCCATATCTCATATGGAGTTTTGTTTACCTTTTTAGTCGGAGCCAGATTGACAATGCGGGCGGCAGTCATAAGAGCATAACCCCAAAAGGAATGAGGCAAGTTAGTTCTACACATCATCGATAGAACCATATTAAGTGGGGTTCGATTTCTCCTTTCGCTCACGCCATTAAGTTGGGGTGTGCCAGGTGGAGTGGGTTCTGAAATTATTCCACACTCTTTCAGATGATTGAGGAACTCTAAGCTGAGGTATTCGCCACCTCAATCTGATCGAAGTACTTTTATCTTTCTAGTAAGTTGGTTTTCTACTTCATTTTGAAACTCTTTGAACTTTTCAAAAGTTTCATGCTTGTGCTTCATAAGATAGACATAAGCATATCGACTATAATCGTCAATGAAAGTAACGAAGTATTTTTCATGATTTCTTGTCATGGTTCTGAAAAGGCCACATACATCAGAGTGAATGAGTCCTAGCAGACCATTGGCCCGTTCACCAACACCAGTGAAGGGGCACTTTGTGAGTTTGCCAGCTAAGCAATATTCGCAATCATTAAAGGAGTCATGTTCAGTGGATTCAAGAATCCCCTCGGATTGGAGCCATTTTATGCGTGCCTTACTTATGTGGCCAAGTCTACAATGCCATAGAAATGTTTCATTAATTCCAGCTTTGTTGCGTTTAGAAAGATTATATATATTATTGTCAGTTTGAACATTTATCTCATAAATACCATTTCGAGGTTTAGTCTCAAAATAAAAGATATTATTCAAGTAGGCAGAAATAGCAATACCATTAAAAGCGTACTGAAATGATGTTCCTGGTCAAACCAGGTGCAAAAAGACAATTGTTCAAAACAATAATAAGACCAGAAGGACATGTAAGATTAAATGTGCCAGTTGCTAGAACTGGGACTTTCTTCCCATCGCCAACAATGAGCTCCATGCTTCCTGGTTTCAGTTTCCTCCACTTCTCAGGCTCCTGCAAGACATTAACGATGTGATAACCACATCCGGTATCAAATACCCATGTGTTCCTAGAAACAGTGAAAGTTCAATAACATATATTAGAATACCTGAAGAAGTGCCTTCTCCATTAGCCTTCTTCAATTTGAGTTTGGCAAGATACTCGGGACAGGTACGTTTCCAATGTCCCATCTTGTTACACTCAAAGCATTGCCGCTCTTCAGGAAGAGGGGCTATCACAACTTGTTTACTCTTGTTGGTGGCAGGTTTGGCAGCAACGGGAGTTTTTCCTTTGCCTTTGCTGTTAGAATACTTTTTCTTTGTTTTGGGCTTCTTAACACCACCAGATCGAACCATTAACACTTGGTTTGTTTTGTTGGAAATGTTCATCTTTACCGTTTTGAGCATCCCATGCAGCTCTGGCACTGTCTTTACCCAGTCATTCATGTTAAAGTTCATAACAAATTGATCATAGTGACTGAAAAGAGAGTTGAGAATGAAGTCAACAGCCATCTCATCTAGGAGAGGATAACCAAGTTTGTTTAATTGATCAATGTAGCCTTTCATCTTGAGGACATGAGCACTAACTGGGGAACTAGGTCTAGGTTATTAGACCCTTAGACTTAGACTATAGTTTACGAGTTACATTAGGAACCTTATGTGTTTTTTTGATTTATTGTCTTAGCTTGTAAATATTTTAAAGCACACATATGCACATGTTCATTTTTAATATCTTATGCGATGGGAATATCTTTGCTATGTGTTATGTGATACAAGATGATATGTGACATGTGATTTATTTAAAGTTTAATATCATGCTATTCATTATATTCGTCACACACCACACATTACCTACTATATATATAATATATCCTTCCATACTTTGATCCTATTTTACTTATCTAAACTTTTATTATGTATAATTACCTTTTTGATTATTCTTGAATTTTATTTATTTCATTTTTTATTGAATTTCTAATTTCATTTAGATCATTCTATCTCATCGAAGTGAGTTTATGTGACGGACATGAAGTAACTGTAAGGGTTACGTACCTGTAGTCGGAACGTCCTGTCTAGGCTTGGCAATCGTATAAATCCAATAAAGGACCAGTTTGCCTACCTGGGGACCAACGATGAGAGTACCGATACCTATTAGGCCAAAGCATGTCACACCAAACGTCACTTAAACTAACGACACTTTGATAAGTCAATATGTTCGTGATTAAATCATGGCTCCACCCTATCCTCAAAACATGATCCAGCCCTACTATCAACTTAACCCACCCATGGTGCCACCAGCCAGAGCCTGTTTCAACTGCGGTGATCCTAGCCATTTTCGCAATTCTTGTCCACGTTTGGTTAACATTATCAATGCCCAAGCACAGTCCAATCCGGTCAACCAAGCAAACCAAGCGAATCAACCTGCTCGAGGCAGAGCTTTCAACATCAACGCTAATCAGGCGCAGACCACAAAAGCCTTCAACATATTCTCGATCAAAAGGAGTTAAACATGCGTCAACGACGTTGGGTAGAATTATTGAATGATTATGACTGCGAGATCCGCTATCATCCTGGCAAGGCGAATGTCGTAGCCGACGCCCTCAGTCGTAAGGAGTACGCAAATTCTATCCATCTCGTGTGTTCTCAAATCTTGTCTGACCTCGAACACCGTATTCGCGAAGCTCAACACACCTCTGTCACGAAATATGACTTACGTTACGAATTACCTTTTGAAGAAGAAACAAAGTTGGAATCTAAGTTTAATGGAATTCTCCATTTCTTAAACCGAATGTGGATACATGATCGCGATGATCTTCGTACGTTTTTTTATGAATGAAGCCCGTAAATCGCGATATTCGATTCATCAAGGTGCTGCTAAGATGTATCAGGATCTCCGAACTATGTATTGGTGGCCTGGAATGAAGAAGGATATAGTTGTTTTCGTTTCAAAGTGCCTTACTTGTTCTAAAGTTAAAGCGGAACATCAACGACCCTCAGGTTTGCTTGTACAACCCAAAATTCCAGTTTGGAAGTGGGAAAATATAACCATGGATTTTATAACCGGGTTACCTCGCACCTCCAGTGGATATGACACCATATGGGTTATTGTTGATCGTCTCACAAAGTCCGCACACTTTATTCCAATCCGCGAAGATTACAAGAACGATAAGTTAGCTCGAATTTACATCAATGAGATAGTGAGTCATCATGGTGTACCTTTGAGCATTATATCTGATCGTGATGGACGTTTTACTTCACGTACATGGCAAGCTGTACAGACCGCTTTGGGCACTCGACTTGATCTCAGTACGGCTTATCATCCGCAGACTGATGGTCAGTCTGAGCGCACTATTCAGACGCTTGAAGACATGATCCGTTCTTGTGTTATCGACTTCAAAGGGAATTGGGATGTTCATCTACCGTTAATTGAGTTCTCTTATAATAACAGTTACCATTCTAGTATTAATATGGCTCCATTTGAAGCACTATACAGACGAAAGTGCCGATCACCTGTGTGTTGGCATGAAGTCGGTGAAGCTCAAATTACAGGGCCTGAATTGATTCAAGAAACCACTGAAAAATTCTTCAGATCCGCAATAATCTGTTAGCAGCTCGAAGTCGTCAGAAGAGTTATGCTGACAAGCGACGCAAACCACTTGAGTTTATTGTCGGTGATCGAGTACTTCTAATGGTTTCTCCTTGGAAAGGCGAGGTTAGATTCGCTAAGAAAGGTAAACTAGCACCACGCTATGTTGGTCCTTTCAAAATACTTGAGAGAATTGGAACAGTGGCTTATAAACTTGAGCTGCCTGAAGAACTCAGCAGAATCCACCCAGTCTTCCATGTCTCTAACCTGAAGAAGTGCCTCGCTGATGAAAACATGCACGTTCCACTTGAAGATATACAAATCGATGAGTCTATGCATTTTATTGAAAGACCCGTTGAGATCATGGATCGCAATGAGAAACGTTTGAAGCGCAGTCGGATACCAATAGTCAAAGTCCGCTGGGAGTCAAGACGTGGACCAGAGTTTACCTGGGAACGTGAAGACCAAATGCGAACTAAATATCCTCACCTTTTTCCAAAGAATGCTCCAACGCAAATTTCGGGACGAAATTCTCAAAAGTAGGGGAGACTGTAAAATTCACCAAAAACGGGTGTCCGTTACCCGACTCATATTGTAAACCGGAATTTGCTCACGTATTAAATAAAAGTGAAAACTTCACTATTGTCTATTTCTTGTAGTATTTTGATTAAAATCAATTAAATTATAAAAAAAATTATTTTCTTTAGGACATTGGGAATGATGCAAAATAATTATCATATCAAACGAAAGCTTTTGGCATCCTCTACCATTTCACACTCCTAAACCCGTGAGAGTTACACCTCGGGCAATGAACGGATTTATTATTTATACTAATTATAAATAATATATGTAACGTCTATTCAGTTATTCTAGGGCTTTATATCGCGTCTTGAACCGTTCTATATATATTAGACGTGGTACCCGATTAATTAATTATTTAATTAATCTTTCTTTCTTTGTGCTCAACTTGCCGCCCCATTTTTCTTTCTTTTTCTTAGTGCACCACTAACCCCATCAAGATGGCCATTATTTTCTTTAGTGGTGACCAAACTTTGCCACTCATATTTATTCTAATAAAATGAAATAAAAATTAAACAATATATATGGGCACAAGAATTGTGAACGTTAGTAGATGCAGAGAATCATATATACCAATATTGTGTGTACTTGATTTGGGGAAGTAGATGAGTTTCATAGTTTGAGTATTTAATCAAACTACAAGAACAATCTTGAAAGAGAAACAAAATCTTGTTCAATCGCTGCTGTTCAGTTGAACACCACCAATTACCCTACGCAACCCGTTATAATTCGTTTTCTAGCACTCGTTCATTGTACCTCGGTGTCTCAAACGGTTAGTCTTTAACCACCAGTATATATATCTCATCGGTAGATTAATAGTATATATATATACCGTGTGAGAATAAACTTTTGTTTGATTGTATATCTAGATATACAAACATAGACAGTTAATGATTTAAATTATTTTCTTTATAGTTATACAAATTAAAATATTTATAAATACTTCCGCTATACACTACTAGTTAAATGATTAAAATTAAATTATCATATAGTTAGTACTACACAAAAGCTCCCAACGAATAGGATCTGTTTATTTTATAAATAGACCATATTTTAGTATTGTTTATATTTTTACGATATTAGCCTTTTTATATATCAAATATATTGCTAGGATAATATCTTTTCGTGGAGTTTTCTCAAGATCATACGGTTAGCTCAAGGAGATAAACGGAGCACCAACCGTGAGTAATCTCTTCCATTTCCCCTTTTAATCTTTTACAAAGTTTGCGGTGCATCATGTTATACACGTTTTCAATTCAATCAACATGCTAAGTTCAAGTGTTATTATGTGAATGCCTATATGAGTTTTCCAACATTCTATATGCTACAGGTTGTCAAGTCTATAGCATGCTATTGTGTCATGTGGATCCACGGCTGACTTGGTTCCCCACGGCCATGGGTTGTAGCCTTGTATCGCCAACAGTATTAGACTCGCTCCTCGGGGCTAGAGACTAATGCACGCTATTGTCATGAGTCTAATATATATTTTATTTTTGTTACGCTATTGTTATGACGTTAACTTAAGCAATAATCACATAACACCAAACAAAAACGCACAACCATTAAACAACGCGTAACAAAATAAAATACTAGACTCATGACAATATCGTGCATTAGTCTCAAACCCCGAGGAGCGAGTCTAATACTGTTGGCGATACAAGGCTACAACCCATGGCCGTGGGGAACCTAGTCAGCCGTGGATCCACATGACACAATAGCATGCAATAGACTTGACAACCTGTAGCATATAGAATGTTGGAAAACTCATATAGGCATTCACATAATAACATTTGAACTTAGCATGTTGATTGAATTGAAAACGTGTTTAACATGATGCACCCCAAACTTTGTAAAAGATTAAAAGGGGAAATGGAAGATATTACTCGCATGTTGCGAAGAAACAATCCATGAGAATAACCGCACGAGCATACCAAAGAGAGATAACACCAAAAGACACAATCACCCTAAATATTATAACACCAAAATACTTAAACAATGTAACACAAGGAAAAATATATAATATATTTTATAACCTAATACTTGGGGTTTTCGTAGTAAAAATAAATATTATTATGTAATTAAATGTCATATGAAAATATATCTAATGTTTATGTGACATATTAGTCCTACTAAAAATAAATACTTATTTGAAATGTTATTAACTATTTTTGTGACCTTTGTATATGTATCAATAATCATAATTTATATATACATATTTTTCATATAAAAAAAATAATAAACATAATCCAATTCATTTGATTTACTGTTTAAGAAATTTGTTGAAAAATAATTTTTGTAGAAAGAATATAACAAGTTTAATCTTATGAAACAAGTTAAATAATATAATTTTATAACAATAATCAAACTTGCACTATAGGCTATCTATAACAATTTGAAAGCTCATGTTAATAGAAGAGCAGCAAGAATATATCTTTTTATAGTTCCATTCTAAACCAAATAGAATTTATATATTTTCTTTGAAAGACAATTTTCCAAAAAGTACTAAGTCTTGAAACAATCTTTGGAGTCATTGTACGTACACAAAATTTTCATGAAAGAAACAAGTTATTTTATTTCATTATAACACAAAGGTTTTTATGTGTTGGCTGTTGGGTGGCAAGAGTTATATATATTAACTAAGCATAAAAATAATAAGGTATAGTTAGGTGATTGTTTCATGACGTTAACTTAAGCAATAATCACATAACACCAAACAAAAACTCACAACCATTAAACAACGCGTAACAAAATAAAATACTAGACTCATGACAATAGCGTGCATTAGTCTCAAGCCCCGAGGAGCGAGTCTAATACTGTTGGCGATACAAGGCTACAACCCATGGCCGTGGGGAACCTAGTCAGCCGTGGATCCACATGACACAATAGCATGCAATAGACTTGACAACCTGTAGCATATAGAATGTTGGAAAACTCATATAGGCATTCACATAATAACACTTGAACTTAGCATGTTGATTGAATTGAAAACGTGTATAACATGATGCACCCCAAACTTTGTAAAAAATTAAAAGGGGAAATGGAAGAGATTACTCACAGTTGGTGCTCCGTTTATCTCCTTGAGCTAACCGTATGAACTTGAGAAAACTCCATGAAAAGATATTATCCTAGCTATATATTTGATATATAAAAAGGCTAATATCGTAAAAATATAAACAATACTAAAATATGGTCTATTTATAAAATAAACAGATCCTATTCGTTGGGAGCTTTTGTGTAGTACTAACTATATGATAATTTAATTTTAATCATTTAACTAGTAGTGTATAGCGGAAGTATTATAAATATTTTAATTTGTATAACTATAAAGAAAATGATTTAAATCATTAACTGTCTATGTTTGTATATCTAGATATACAATCAGACGGAAGTTTATTCTCACACGGTATATATATATATACTATTAATCTACCGATGAGATATATATACCGGTGGTTAAAGACTAACCGTTTGAGACACCGATGTACAATGAAAGAGTGCTAGAAAACGAAATATAACGGGTTGCGTCGGGTAACTGGTGGTGTTCAACTGAACAGCAGCGATTGAACAAGATTTTGTTTCTCTTTCAAGATTGTTCTTGTAGTTTGATTAAATACTCAAACTATGAAACTCATCTACTTCCCCAAATCAAGTACATACAATATTGGTATATGAGTGGCAAAGTTTGGTCACCACTAAAGAAAATAATGGCCATCTTGATGGGGTTAGTGGTGCACTAAGAAAAAGAAAGAAAAATGGGGCGGCAAGTTGAGCACAAAGAAAGAAAGATTAATAAAATAATTAATTAATCGGGTACCAAATCTAATATATATAGAACGGTTCAAGACGCAATATAAAGCGACCCACCCCGTTATAGTTCGTGTTCTAGCACTCATTCATTGTACCTCGGTGTCTCAACTGGTTAGTCTTTGACCACTAAGGTGTATCTGTCTCATCGGTAGATTAATAATAATATATACCGTGTTTGCATGTTTGTAACCATGATCCTGTTCGGTTCGTTTTTGGTGTTGATTAATATATTTATTCCGTTGTGTTTATTAATTACCTATTTAATTAATAATATATATACAGTGAGCTCTTCTTCTACTCCTCCAAATACTAAGAAGATATCTTTAGTTCTTCTCAGATACTTCAGAATGTTCTTGACGGCAGTCCAATGGGCGATGCTAGGAGTTTGCTGATAACGACTAGTCATTCTTAAAGCATACGAGACGTCAGGTCTAGTACATAACATACCATACATGATATAACCAATCCCTGAAGCATATGGAACTGCTTCCATTCGCTTAATGTCAATGTCCGTTGAAGGAGATTGCGATTTGTTCAACACAGTCCCTTTAGTCATAGGAACACCTCATTTCTTGGAGTTTTCCATCTTAAAGCGTGTCATTATTTTTTTTATGTATGTACTTTGACTTAGCCCTAGAAGTCGCTTAGATCTATCTCTATAGATCTTGATTCCCAGAATATAAGCTGCTTCTCCAATATCTTTCAATGTGAAGCAAGATCCCAAATAGTGTTTAACTTCGTTAAGCATAGGGACGCTGTTTCCAATAATCAGTATATCATCCACATACAGGATGAGGAATGATATAGTACTCCCACTAGCCTTTCTGTAAACACAAGGCTCATCTTCATTTTTGACAAAACCAAACTCTTTGATCTTTTGGTCAAAACGAAGATTCCAGCTACGAGACGCCTGCTTGAGTCCATAAATGGACTTATTCAGCTTGCACACCCTATTAGGATATTTTGGATCAACAAAACCGTCTGGCTGAACCATATAGACATCTTCAGAGAGATGCCCATTAAGAAAAGCGGTTTTGACATCCATTTGCCATATCTCGTAGTCATAGTACGCGGCTATGGCAAGCAATATCCTGATCAATTTGATCATAGCAACGGGCGAGAAGGTTTCATCATAGTCAATACCCTGAGTTTGAGTAAAATCTTTCGCAACTAGCCGTGCTTTATAAGTGTGTACATTTCCATGCATATCGGTTTTTCTTTTGAAAATCCATTTGCTCCCTACTGCCCGAGATTCGGGTGGTAGCACAACCAAGTCCCAGACTTGATTATCATGCATAGATTGCATCTCAGCGTACATGGCTTCCAGCCATTTCGCAGATTCAGGATCTGAGATAGCAGATTTGTAGTTAGCAGGTTCGTCATTAAACTCAGCTACTAATAAGACTTCGGGACCATCTAGATGCCATAGGTATCTATCAGGTTCTTTTCGAATTCTACTACTTCTGTGAACGTCTGTGTTTATGTCTAATTCATTGGCAACAATTACTTGTTGATCAGATGGTCTGACTTCATTAGCGGTTGTTTGTGGTTCTCGAATTTCTTCAAGATCAACCACATTATTTCCAGTTCCTTGATTAAGAAGTTCTTCTTCAAGAAAGTGTCCCTTCCGTTTGATGGAAATTACATTTGCATCAGGATGGTAAAAATAATATCCGCTTCTTTTATAGTATCCGACGAAAACAGCCTTTTCGCCTCTAGGATCGAGCTTATCATCAGAATCACTTGTGATGTATGTATCACATCCCCATACCCTAAGGTATTCCAAATTGGGTTTACACCCATGCAATATCTCATATGGAGTTTTGTTTACCTTTTTAGTGGGATTCAGATTGACAATGCGGGCGGCAGTCATAAGAGCATAACCCCAAAAGGAGTGAGGCAAGTTAGTTCTACACATCATCGATCGAACCATATTAAGTAGGGTTCGATTTCTCCTTTCGCTCACGCCATTAAGTTGGGGTGTGCCAGGTGGAGTGGGTTCTGAAATTATTCCACACTCTTTCAGATGATTGAGGAACTCTAAGCTGAGGTATTCGCCACCTCGATCTGATCGAAGTACTTTTATCTTTCTAGTAAGTTAGTTTTCTACTTCATTTTGAAACTCTTTGAACTTTTCAAAAGTTTCATGCTTATGCTTCATAAGATAGACATAAGCATATCGACTATAATCGTCAATGAAAGTAACGAAGTATTTTTCATGGTTTCTTGTCATGGTTCTGAAAGGGTCCATACCTATTCTATTATGTCAAAGAGTTTCAATTATTCAGCTTAGGGTTCGAGAAGAGGATGTTCCTAAAACTGCCTTTTGTACTCGCTATGGTCATTACGAGTTCATGGTCATGCCTTTTGGGCTGACCAATGCTCCAGCAGTATTCATGGATTTCATGAACCGAGTTTGCAGGCCATACTTGGATCATTTTGTCATCGTTTTTATCGATGATATTCTGATTTATTCCAAGACCAGGTCTGATCATGAACGACACCTTCGCCTCATACTAGAACTATTGCGAACTGAAAAATTATACGCCAAGTTTTCTAAGTGTGAGTTCTGGTTGAAAGAAGTACAATTTCTTGGTCATGTCGTTAATGACAAAGGCATTCATGTTGACCCTGCCAAGATTGAAGCTGTCAAGAATTGGCATACCCCATGTACACCCACCGAAATTCGTTCTTTCCTTGGTTTAGCCGGATACTATCGACGTTTCATCGCCAATTTTTCAAGGATTGCTTTACCACTCACCGCCTTGACTCATAAAGGCAAACCATTTGATTGGGGGCCTAAGCAGGAAGAGGCTTTTCAAGCCTTGAAGCAGAAGCAGTGTGATGCACCAATCCTCACTCTACCTGAAGGTTCTGACGATTTTGTTGTCTATTGTGATGCATCGGGTCAAGGACTTGGTTGTGTCTTGATGCAGCGAGGCAAAGTGATAGCTTATGCCTCGAGACAGCTGAAAGTCCACGAGAAGAACTACACCACTCATGATCTTGAGCTTGGTGCAGTAGTATTTGCTCTTAAAATATGGAGGCATTATCTTTATGGTACAAAGTGTGAAATCTACACAGACCACAAAAGCCTTCAACATATTCTTGATCAAAAGGAGTTAAACATGCGTCAACGACGTTGGGTAGAATTATTGCATGATTACGACTACGAGATCCGCTATCATCCTGGCAAGGCGAATGTCGTAGCCGACGCCCTCAGTCATAAGGAGTACGCAAATTCTAACCATCTTATGTGTTCTCAAATCTTGTCTGACCTCAAACACCGTATTCGCGAAGCTCAACACACCTCTGTCACGGAATATGACTTACATTACGAATTACCTTTTGGAGAAGAAACAAAGCTGGAATCTAAGTCTAATGGAATTCTCCATTTCTTAAACTGAATGTGGATACCTAACCGCGATGATCTTCGTACGTTTTTGATGAATGAAGCCCATAAATCGCGATATTCGATTCATCCAGGTGCTGATAAGATGCATCAGGATCTCCGAACTACTTATTCGTTTCAAAGTGCCTTACTTGTTCTAAAGTTAAAGCGGAACATCAACGACCCTCGGGTTTGCTTATACCACCCGAAATTCCAGTTTGGAAGTGGAAAAATATAACCATGGATTTTATAACCGGGTTACCTCGCACCTCCAGTGGATATGACACCATCTGGGTTATTGTTGATCGTCTCACAAAGTCCGCACACTTTATTCCAATCCGCGAAGATTACAAGAACGATAAGTTAAATCGGATTTACATCAATGAGATAGTGACTGGTCATGGTGTACCTTTGAGCATTATATCTGATCGTGATGGACGTTTTACTTCACGTACATGGCAAGCTGTACAGACCGCTTTGGGCACTCGACTTGATCTCAGTACTGCTTATCATCCGCAGACTGATGGTCAGTCTGAGCGACCTATTCAGACGCTTGAAGACATGCTCCGTTCTTGTGTTATCGACTTCAAAGGGAATTGGGATGTTCATCTACCGTTAATTGAGTTCTCTTATAATAACAGTTACCCTTCTAGTATCAATATGGCTCAATTTGAAGCACTATACGGACGAGAGTGCCGATCTCCTGTGTGTTGGCATGAAGTCGGTGAAGCTCAAATTACAGGGCCTGAATTGATTCAAGAAACCACTGATAAAATTCTTCAGATCCGCAATAATCTGTTAGCAGCTCGAAGTCGTCAGAAGAGTTATGCTGACAAGCGACGCAAACCACTTGAGTTTATTGTCGGTGATCGAGTACTTCTAAAGGTTTCTCCTTGGAAAGGCATGGTTAGATTCGGTAAGAAAGGTAAACTAGCACCACGCTATGTTGGTCCTTTCAAAATACTTGAGATAATTGGAACGGTGGCTTACAAACTTGAGATGCATGAAGAACTCAACAGAATCCTCCCAGTCTTCCATGTCTCTAACCTGAAGAAGTGCCTCGCTGATTAAAACCTGCACGCTCCACTTGAAGATATACAAATCGATGAGTCTATGCATTTTATTGAAAGACCCGTTGAGATCATGGATCGCAATGAGAAACGTTTGAAGCGCAGTCGGATACCAATAGTGAAAGTCCGTTGGGAGTCAAGACGTGGACCAGAGTTTACCTGGGAACGTGAAGACCAAATGCGAACTAAATATCCTCACCTTTTTTCAAAGAACGCTCCAACGCAAATTTCGGGACGAAATTCTCAAAAGTAGGGGAGACTGTGACATTCACCAAAAACGGGTGTCCGTTACCCGACTCATATTGTAAACCGGAATTTGCTCACGTATTAAATAAAAGTGAAAACTTCACTATTGTCTATTTCTTGTAGTATTTTGATTAAAATCAATTAAATTATAAAAAAAAAATTTCTTTAGGACTTTGGGAATGATACAAAACAATTATCATATCAAACGAAATCTTTTGGCATCCTCTACCATTTCACACTCCTAAACCTGTGAGAGTTACACCTCGGGCAATGAACGGATTTATTATTTTTACTAATTATAAATAGTATATGTAACGTCTATTCAGTTATTCTCGGGCTTTATATTGCGTCTTGAACTGTTCTATATATATTAGATTTGGTACCCGATTAATTAATTATTTAATTAATCTTTCTTTCTTTGTGCTCAACTTGCCGCCCCATTTTTCTTTCTTTTTCTTAGTGCACCACTAACCCCATCAAGATGGCCATTATTTTCTTTAGTGGTGACCAAACTTTGCCACTCATATTTATTCTAATAAAAAGAAATAAAAATTAAACAATATATATATGGGCACAAGAATTGTGAACGTTAGTAGATGCAGAGAATCATATATACCAATATTGTGTGTACTTGATTTGGGAAGTAGATGAGTTTCATAGTTTGAGTATTTAATCAAACTACAAGAACAATCTTGAAAGAGAAACAAAATCTTGTTCAATCGCTGCTGTTCAGTTGAACACCACCAATTACCCTACGCAACCCGTTATAATTCGTTTTCTAGCACTCGTTCATTGTACCTCGGTGTCTCAAACGGTTAGTCTTTAACCACCAGTATATATATCTCATCGGTAGATTAATAGTATATATATATACCGTATGAGAATAAACTTTTGTTTGATTGTATATCTAGATATACAAACATAGACAGTTAATGATTTAAATTATTTTCTTTATAGTTATACAAATTAAAATATTTATAAATACTTCCGCTATACACTACTAGTTAAATGATTAAAATTAAATTATCATATAGTTAGTACTACACAAAAGCTCCCAACGAATAGGATCTGTTTATTTTATAAATAGACCATATTTTAGTATTGTTTATATTTTTACGATATTAGCCTTTTTATATATCAAATATATTGCTAGGATAATATCTTTTCGTGGAGTTTTCTCAAGTTCATACGGTTAGCTCAAGGAGATAAACAGAGCACCAACCGTGAGTAATCTCTTCCATTTCCCCTTTTAATCTTTTACAAAGTTTGGGGTGCATCATGTTATACACGTTTTCAATTCAATCAACATGCTAAGTTCAAGTGTTATTATGTGAATGCCTATATGAGTTTTCCAACATTCTATATGCTACAGGTTGTTAAGTCCATTGCATGCTATTGTGTCATGTGGACCCACGGCTGACTTGGTTCCCCACGGCCATGGGTTGTAGCCTTGTATCGCCAACAGTATTAGACTCGCTCCTCGGGGCTTGAGACTAATGCACGCTATTGTCATGAGTCTAGTATTTTATTTTGTTATGCGTTGTTTAATGGTTGTGCGTTTTTGTTTGGTGTTATGTGATTATTGCTTAAGTTAACATCATGAAACAATCACCTAACTAACCTTCAAATGCATGTTAATTTTTTTTATTTTAAATTTTAATTATAAAATTGTTTTTGAAATTAAAACGAGGAAATTACTCACCAGCATGTTTGTTGACCAAAAAAAATTCTATTTTCCTAACGTGATGCAGGTAATCAAGGTTGATGTTCGAGTGAAGAGGTCACGTAGTATGGGCATTAGGAAATAAATTGAGAAGAACTTATGTTAAGTTTGGTTTTGAATTTTGTATGAACACTTTATGATTTCCATATGTTATGTGATACTGAAATTTGGTTGTGCTTTAAATGTTATAACTTTAAATAGTGTCATGAGCTATGGGCAATCGGTCCACTCCGTACCTATCCGCTTGAGAATTGTTCTCAAAATGGCAAAGAAGCTTTATGTTTTGGAAACCCAAATCCCAGCTGCACCTGAAAATGGTACTGCTGCTGCGAAGAAGGCTTTCGATAAACACAAAGAAGATGCCATAGAAGTTGCTTGCCTCATGCAAGCCACCATGTCCCCAGATCTCCAAAAGAATATGGAAGACATGAATGCTTTAGACATGATTGAGCAACTCAAGGGCATGTTCCAGAAACAAGCCCTTCAGGAACGCTATGACACCATGAAACAGCTTATAAGCTGTAGAATGTAAGAGGGTTCCTCAGTTAGTGCTCATGTCCTCAAGATGAAAGGCTACATCGATCAATTAAACAAACTTGGTTATCCTCTCCTAGATGAGATGGCTGTTGACTTCATTCTCAACTCTCTTTCCAGTCACTATGATCAATTTATTATGAACTTTAACATGAATGACTGGGTAAAGACAGTGCCAGAGCTGCATGGGATGCTCAAAACGGCAGAGATGAACATTTCCAACAAAGAAAAAGTATTCTAACAGCAAAGGAAAAACTCCTGTTGCTGCCAAACCTGCCACCAACAAGAGTAAACAAGCTGTGAGAGCCCCTCTTCCTGAAGAGCGGCAATGCTTTAAGTGTAACAAGATGGGACATTGGAAACGTAACTGTCCCGAGTATCATGCCAAACTCAAATTGAAGAAGGCTAATGGAGAAGGCACTTCTTTAGGTATTCTAATATATGTTATTGAACTTTTCACTGTTTCTAGCAACACATGGGTATTTGATACCGGATGTGGTTATCACATCGTTAATGTCTTGCAGGAGCCTGAGAAGTGGAGGAAACTGAAACCAAGAAGCATGGAGCTCATTGTTGGCGATGGGAAGAAAGTCCCAGTTCTAGCAACTGGCACATTTAATCTTACATGTCCTTCTGGTCTTATTGTTGTTTTGAACAATTGTCTTTTTGCACCTGGTTTGACCAGGAACATCATTTCAGTTTCGTTGTTGTTTGAACAAGTTTTTAACTACGCTTTTAATGGTATTGCTATTTCTGCATACTTGAATAATATCTTTTATTTTGAGACTAAACCTCGAAATGGTATTTATGAGATAAATGTTCAAACTGACAATAATATATATAATCTTACTAAACGCAACAAAGCTAGTATTATTGAAACATTTCTATGGCATTGTAGACTTGGCCACATAAGTAAGGCACGCATAAAATGGCTCCAATCCGAGGGGATTCTTGAATCCACTGAACAGGACTCCTTTAATGATTGCGAATCTTGCTTAGCTGGAAAACTCACAAAGTGCCCCTTCACTGGTGTTGGTGAACGTGCCAATGGTCTGCTAGGACTCATTCACTGTGATGTATGTGGCCCTTTCAGAACCATGACAAGAAACCATGAAAAATACTTCGTTACTTTCATTGAAGATTATAGTCGATATGCTTATGTCTATCTTATGAAGCACAAGCATGAAACTTTTGAAAAGTTCAAAGAGTTTCAAAATGAAGTAGAAAACCAACTTACTAGAAAGATAAAAGTACTTCGATCAGATCGAGGTGGCGAATACCTCAGCTTAGAGTTCCTCAATCATCTGAAAGAGTGTAGAATAATTTCAGAACCCACTCCACCTGGCACACCCCAACTTAATGGCGTGAGCGAAAGGAGAAATCGAACCCTACTTAATATGGTTCGATCGATGATGTGTAGAACTAACTTGCCTCACTCCTTTTGGGGTTATGCTCTTATGACTGCCGCCCGCATTGTCAATCTGGCTCCGACTAAAAAGGTAAACAAAACTCCATATGAGATATGGCATGGGTGTAAACCCAATTTGGAATACCTTATAGTATGGGGATGTGATACATACATCACAAGTGATTCTGATGATAAGCTCGATCCTCGAGGCGAAAAGGTTGTTTTCATCGGATACTATAAAAGAAGCGGATATTATTTTTACCATCCTGATGCAAATGTAATTTCCATCAAACGGAAGGGACACTTTCTTGAAGAAGAACTTCTTAATCAAGGAACTGGAAATAATGTGGTTGATCTTGAAGAAATTCGAGAACCACAAACAACCACTAATGAAGTCGGACCATCTGATCAACAAGTAATTGTTGCCAATGAATCAGACATAAACACAGACGTTCGCAGAAGTAGTAGAATTTGTAAAGAACCTGATAGATACCTATGGCATCTAGATGGTCCCGAAGTCTTATTAGTAGCTGAGTTTAATGACGAACCTGCTAACTACAAATCAGCTATCTCAGATCCTGAATCTGCGAAATGGCTGGAAGCCGTGAACGCTGAGATGCAATCTATGCGTGATAATCAAGTCTGGGACTTGGTTGTGCTACCACCCGAATCTCGGGCAGTAGGGAGCAAATGGATTTTCAAAAGAAAAACCGATATGCATGGAAATGTACACACTTATAAAGCACAGCTAGTTGCGAAAGGTTTTACTCAAACTCAGGGTATTGACTATGATGAAACCTTCTCGCCCGTTGCTATGATCAAATCGGTCAGGATATTGCTTGCCATAGCCGCATACTATGACTACAAGATATGGCAAATGGATGTCAAAACCGCTTTTCTTAATGGGCATCTCTCTGAAGATGTCTATATGGTTCAGCCAGACGGTTTTGTTGATCCAAAATATCCTAATAGGGTGTGCAAGCTAAATAAGTCCATTTATGGACTCAAGCAGGCGTCTCGTAGCTGGAATCTTCGTTTTGACCAAAAGATCAAAGAGTTTGGTTTTGTCAAAAATGAAGATGAGCCTTGTGTTTATAGAAAGGCTAGTGGGAGCACTATATCATTCCTTATCCTGTATGTGGATGATATACTGATTATTGGAAACAGTGTCCATATGCTTAACGAAGTTAAACACTATTTGGGATCTTGCTTCGCAATGAAAGATCTACAGAGATAGATCTAAGCGACTTCTAGGGCCAAGTCAAAGTACATACATAAACAAAATAATGACACGCTTTAAGATGGAAAACTCCAAGAAAGGATGTGTTCCTATGACTAAAGGGACTGTGTTGAACAAATCGCAATCTCCTTCAACGGACATTGAAATTAAGCGAATGGAATCAGTTCCGTATGCTTCAGCGATTGGTTCTATCATGTATGCTATGTTATGTACTAGACCTGACGTCTCGTATGCTTTAAGCATGACTAGTCGTTATCAGTAAACTCCTGGCAACGCCTATTGGACTGCTGTCAAGAACATTCTGAAGTATCTGAGAAGAACTAAAGATATGTTCTTAGTATTTGGAGGACTAAAAGAAGAGCTCATTGTAAGATATTACACTGATGCCAGTTTTCAAACTGACCGAGATGATTCTCGCTCACAATCAGGTTTCGTATTCACTCTAAATGGAGGAGCTATCTCATGGAAGAGCTCCAAGCAGAGTGTGGTGGCGGATTCAACCACCGAATCTGAATATATAGCCGCATCAGATGCTGCAAAGGAGGCTGCTTGGATGAAGAAATTCATAACCGATCTCGATGTGGTTTTAAGCATTAAGAAACCCATCGAGATATTCTATGATAACACAGGTGCTATTGCTCAAGCCAAAGAGCCAAGGTCTCATCACAAGGCCAATCACATTCTAAGAAAGTTCCACTACATACGGGAAATTGTGGAACGTGGAGACATCGTGATAAGCAAAGTAGACACAGATCAAAACCTAGCAGACCCATTTACTAAGCCCATGACTCAGGACAAACATGATCAGCACATGGATGCTATCAGGCTTAGATTAGCTAGCCATATGTTTTGATTTAGTATTTGGATGTACGAACATTCAAACAGTTGTACCTTTTAAATTCACCTTTGATTTACTGGTTAAACGCAAAGTTTGAATCTTACAACTGTGTTCGATTTTAATACGTTTAATCCATGAATCTTATATTCTAAATTATCCGTAGTCGGTCAGACTCGTGGGAACGACTCTGAATTAAGACTATTCTGACTTTGGACTCAAGGAGTTGACTTCCAAACTCACAGACCTCATTATGAATGACGTTGGATGTAACTCGCATCAAATTATCTTCATGGATCTTAGTCGTAAGATGTATTTGATTTAGGTATACTCATTTAGTATCCTCTGACCTGAGATACATATTAGAACTTCCGTTTTCCATGGATTATTCTTTGATTACTGTCAACCGTTTTCGCGTACCTGCCAGTCATAAAGGCTTTAATTGGGAATAGTTCTGAAGTTCAGTGGAAGTTGTATGTAGTCGATAAGGGATTCTGTACTCTTACATGATATGTAACAGTTAGACATTGTGGCGCCCTCGTTGATTCAAACTGGTGAAGTGTAAGGCCTTACCCAAACTTACCTCGTTGATTCTATCATCGAGTTCTTTAAATAATCCCTTCAACCAGATATCTTCCTTAACTGCTTCTGTAATCGCCATATATTCTGCCTCAATAGAAGACAGCGCAACTGTAGACTGTAACTGTGCTTTCCAACTAATAGCACAACCATGCAAAGTAAACACATACCCTGTAATCGATCTTCGTTTATCCAAATCTTTGCCATGATCTGAATCAACATATCCAAGTACCCCTGTGTTAGATTTACCATAACGTAGACACATAGAAGACGCACCGCGCAAATAACGAAAGATCCATTGTACTGCTTTCTAGTGTTCTTTCCTCGGGTTCGCCATATATCTACTGACCATGCTAACGGCATAAGCCAAATCAGGGCGCGTGCAAATCATAGCATACATCAAATATCCAATAGCACTAGAGTATGGTACGCGTGCCATATAAGCCATATCAGTCTCAGTAGTAGGACTCAAAGCGGATGATAGCTTGAAATGAGCTGCAAAAGGTGTGTTGACAGGTTTTGCTTCATGCATATTGAAGCGTCTTAGGACTTTCTCAATATAACTTTTCTGAGAAAGATGCAAGACCCTAGACTTCCTGTCACGAACAATTTCCATACCTAAAATCTTTTTGGCAGCTCCTAAGTCCTTCATTTCAAAGTCAGCTTTCAACTGGTCTTTTAATTTCTGAATCTCCTTCATATCTTTTGCTGCGATCAACATGTCATCCACGTATAAAAGTAAGTAGATCATTGAACCATCGTCACAATTTTTGTAATAAACGCAGCTATCACGGGTGCACCTTTTTGAATTCGTGACTGGTCATAAAAGAATCAAACCTTTTATACCATTGTCTAGGGGACTGCTTGAGGCCATAAAGAGATTTATTCAATTTACACACGTAGTTCTCCTTGCCAGGAACTACAAAGCCTTCAAGTTGTTGCATACAAATCTCTTCCTCAAGCTCACCATTTAAGAAAGCTGTAGTAACATCGAGTTGCTCTAACTCATAATCATTAGAAGCAACCAACCCCAACAATACACGAATGGAATTATGTTTGACAACTGGGGAATAAATGTCAGTATAATCAATTCCAGGAATCTGACTGTAGCCTTTAGCTACTAACCGAGCTTTGTACCTTGGTTTCTCGGTTGGGTTGATAGGTTCTTTGAGCTTGTAGACCCACTTGCATTTAACTGGCCTTTTCCCTTTCGAAATAGGAACTAAGTCCCAAGTACCATTTCTTTGCAAGGATTCCATCTCATTATGCATAGCAATCATCAAATCACTTGAATCTTTAGACTTGATAGCCTCATCATAATTAACAGGCTCCATTCCTGACTCAATATCGGCAGCAATAGTAAGAGCATAAGCAACAAGATCAGATTCAGCATACCTCTTCGGAGGAACAATTTGTCTTCTTGTCCTATCTCTCGCAATGCTTGGAGTAGTAGCTTGTGGTTGTGAAGGTGTTGAATCCTCAACAACAACATGCTCATCTGGTGAGGAAGACTCTTGATGCTCAAATGTACTCTGATCGGTAGTAGATGGAGTAGGAAGCTCCACCTCCACTTGAGATTGCTCTTTTCTTGCTTCGGATGATGCATCAGATGTATCTGTAGCTTTTGAAGAGTCTACAACTGGTTGAATCATACTAGACTCATCAAAAGTAACATCTCTTGAGATAATAACTTTCTTCAGTTTAAAGCTCCATAACTTGTAACCTTTTACCCCCGGATTGTACCCAAGAAAAACGCATTTGATTGCTCTCGATTCTAACTTCCCATTGTCAACACGTGCATACGCTGGACATCCAAAAGGTTTTAAAACTGTATAATTGGCAGGTTTTCCAGACTATAACTCAAACGGAGTTTTCTTCTCAATTGCTCGCGATGGTAATTGGTTGATAAGATAGCAAGCAGTCGAAGCAGCCTCCGCCCCAAAAGACTTTGGCAGTTTGGAATTAGAAAGCATACACCGAACCTTCTCCATAATGGTGCGATTCATCCTTTCGGCTACACCATTTTGTTGAGGTGTATGGACCACTGTGCGGTGTCGAGTGATGCCTTCCTTTCGACAATAGGCATTAAACTCTTCTGAGCAAAACTCAAGTCCATTATCCGTGCGAAGATACTTTACCACCAATCCTGACTGCTTTTCAACCTGAACTTTCCAGTTTCTGAAGGTAGAAAAAACGTCTCCCTTGTGTTTTAAGAAGAAAGACCACACCTTCCTGGAGAAATCATCAATGATAGTGAGCATATAATTAGCTCCACCTTTCGAAGCAACTCGATCCGGTCCCCATAAATCCTAGTGGACATAGTCAAGTGGTCCTTTCGTTGTATGAATACCACTTAGAAAACTCACTCGTTTTGCCTTGCCATACACACAGTCCTCACAGAACTCTAAATCAACAATCTTTTGTTCACCAAGTAATCCTCTTCGACTCAATTCGGACATGCCTTGAAAACTCATATGGCCGAGTCGAAGATGCCAAAGACGGGACTGATTTGGTTCAGAAAGAGACTTTGAAACAACAGCAGCATCACTCGAAATTGTTTGCCCGTCAAGAAAGTAGAGGTCTGAGGTTTTTCGCTTGGTCCTCAGTTTGTCGGAACCATCTTTGAATACCCTGAGAACTCCACCTTTACCGGCAAACTCCTATCCTTTTTTATCAAAGGAGCTGAGAGATAACAAGTTTCTTCTGAGGTCAGGAACATATCTAACATTCCCAATGGTTCGGATAACTCCGTCAAACATACGGATTCTGACTGAGCCATGTCCAACAACTGGGCATGTAGAATTATTGCCCATTAAGACATAACCCTGGTTAACCTTTTCAAATGTATAAAACCAACTTCTGTTGTGACACATATGAAAAGTACAACCAGAATCAAGTATCCATTCATCAGTGGAATCCAGTTTATCTGAATAAACTGTCAGGAGTTCTCCAATACAACCGTCCTCCGCTACATCAGCTTCACCCGAAGTGCTAGCTTGTCTACCATTTACTTCTGCTTTCTCTTTATTCTTCAACTTGAAACATTCATCAATTGTATATCCCTTCTTATGACAGTAATTGCAAAACTTCCGTTTGCCTTTAGACTTGGATCTCGTTCTGTTGGAAGATTGAGGGTTTTTACCCCTATCTGTTGTTCTTCCTCTGGCATTTAAACCTTCGGCTTTCTCATCACTGGTACCAGCACCAGTAATATGCTTCATCTTTTCTTTTGAATCCAAAGCTGTATAAACTTCATCTAAGACAAGAGTGTCACGGCTATATATGATAGTATCACGAAAATGGCTGTAGGATTCGGGCAATGATGACAGCAAAAATAAAGCCAAGTCTTCATCTTCATACTGAACATCCATATTCTCTAAGTTATTAACTAACTCTTTGAATGTGGAAATATGTTCAGCTAAAGAACCACCTTCAATCATTTTGAGATTGAACAACCGTTGCTTTAGATGCAACTTGTTTGGTAAGCTCTTAGTCATCAATAATTGCTCCAACTTTAGCCATAAAGAAGCCGCTGAAGTTTCTTTTAAAACATCTTGCAAAACATCGTTTGATAAGTGCAAACGAATCTGGAATAGTGCCTTGAGATCTTTCATCTCCTTTTCTTCTTGGTTCCATGACTCGGGCATCTTATCGAAACCCAAAAGCGCCTTATGTAAATCCATCTGAATTAGAACATCTCTCATCTTTACTTGCCATAGAGGAAACCTGGTGTTTCTATCTAACAACGGAATATCGAATTTCATTGTAGACATGATTTACCACTTGATAAAATAATTCCAATAAACTAATATTAAAACTCGGATGCTCTGATACCAATTGAGGTATAAGAGTGTGAAAACTCGCCCAAGGATCCGAGAAGTAATTAATAATATTAGTTTGATGCGGAACAGAATTAATGTATCAAGCGTAATCAAGCACCGGGTAATTCTTAAAGATAGAAAATAAAATAAGAGTGACACGAGGATTTACGTGGAAAACCCAAAAAGGGAAAAAACCACGGGTGGCTGAAGCCGAGAAACAATTCACTATAATTTTGCAGTGTTTATAGAGTTTGGAGAAAAGGAAAAATACATAGAGAATATAGAGAGTTTTTGTATCTCTATTACATATGTATATTTGTGAGTGGTTTTGGTACATCTTGCAACGGAGCTACACTTCCAATTTATAAGAAAAATTGAAGGTGAGAACATGTCCTTATTTTCTTGCCAGCCATTTGAAAATTGCATGAAAAATTTCTTCACCTAACATTTGTTAGACTTTTATTTAGCCAGTGCATTAATTGTGCATCCACAATATTTGACTTCACATTTTGGAAGGCACATATTTCTACAAGATACATATTAGAACTTTCGTTTGCCAAGGATTATTCTTTGATTACTGTCAACCGCTGTCGCGTAACTGCTAGTCATAAAGGCTTTAATTGGGAATAGTTCTGAAGTTCAGTGGGAGTTGTATGTAGTCGATAAGGGATTCTGTACTCTTACATGATATGTAACAGTTAGACATTGTGGCGCCCTCGTTGATTCAAACTGGTGAAGTGTAAGGCCTTACCCAAACTTACTGTGTGTTTGTTCGGACCACTTTGACTCTTGATCGAGAACAATAATAATTGAACGCCATATGAGAATAAACTTAATCCATGTCTCATTGATTCAATTTATGTCTTTTACGGAAAGGATGAATGACGACAATTACCATAAGTCTATTGTCTTGCAATAGTAAGTTGTTACTAATGGCAAGGTGTTTTGGTTAATGACTTTAAAGTGTCATACCTTGTTGGGGGCAGCCATGTGCAGCTATAGCGCCGCTGAATGTCTGCGTTGAGGATTTTATCGAAGGCCATCCAAGTGGGAGATTGTTGAATTTATATGTACGGGTTCGATAAGTCAACGCTGCTGACCGAGCTATGACCCTTAAGAGCTACACCTTGGGCAATGAACACTAAAAACACTTAACTCGATTAACTGGTAATCACGAACAATTAACGAAATAAACAGATATATTATTTATACTAATTATATATAATATATGTAACGTTTATTCAGTTATTCTCGGGCTTTATATCACATCTTAAACCTGTTCTACATATATTGTTTTGGTACCCGGTTAATTATTATTATTATTATTATTATTATTATTATTATTATTATTATTATTATTATTATTATTATTATTATTATACTCTTGTAATTAGTATAAATAATATATCCGTTTATTTCGTTAATTGTTCGTGATTACCAGTTAATCGAGTTAAGTGGATTTAGTGTTCATTGCCCAAGGTGTAACTCTTACGGGTCATAGCTCGGTTAGCAGCGTTGACTTATCGAACCCGTACATATAAATTCAACAATCTCCCACTTGGACAGCCTTCGATAAAATCCTCAACGCAGACAGTCAGCGGCGCTATAGCTGCACATGGCTGCCCCCAACAACGTATGACACTTTAAAGTCATTAACCAAAACACCTTGCCATTAGTAACAACTTACTATTGCAAGACAATAGACTTATGGTAATTGTCGACATTCATCCTTTTCGTAAAAGACATAAATTGAATCAATGAGACATGGATTAAGTTCATTCTCATATGACGTTCAATTGTTATTGTTCTCGATCAAGAGTCAAAGTGGTCCGAATAAACACACAGTAAGTGGGTAAGGCCTTACACTTCACCAGTTTGAATCAATGAGGGCGCCACAATGTCTAACTGTTACATATCATGTAAGAGTACAGAATCCCTTATCGACTACATACAACTTCCACTGAACTTCAGAACTATTCCCAATTAAAGCCTTTATGACTGGCAGTTACGCGACAGCGGTTGACAGTAATCAAAGAATAATCCATGGCAAACGGAAGTTCTAATATGTATCTCAGGTCAGAGGATACTAAATGAGTATACCTAAATCAAATACATCTTACGACTAAGATCCATGAAGATAATTTGATGCGAGTTACATCCAACGTCATTCATAATGAGGTCTGTGAGTTTGGAAGTCAACTCCTTGAGTCCAAAGTCAGAATAGTCTTAATTCAGAGTCGTTCCCACGAGTCTGACCGACTACGGATAATTTAGAATATAATATTCATGGATTAAACGTATTAAAATCGAACACAGTTGTAAGATTCAAACTTTGCGTTTAACCAGTAAATCAAAGGTGAATTTAAAAGGTACAACTGTTTGAATGTTCGTACATCCAAATACTAAATCAAAACATATGGTTAGCTGATCTAAGCCCGATAGCATCCATGTGCTGATCATGTTTGTCCTGAGTCATGGGCTTAGTAAACGGGTCTGCTAGGTGTTGGTCCATTAAATGTCTGCTGATTACGTCTTAATCAAGTCTTGTGTCTAGATAGGTTGAATGAACACACATTAGGGTTTTTACATGTTTATCTTGTAGATTTAGCTTGAAAGGGTTTATGTGTGTTTCAAGCTAAATCAACACAGAAGATTTAGCTTGAAATGGTTCAAGCGAAATCAAGATTTAGCTTGAAATGGGTTCAAGCGAAATCAAGATTTAGCTTGAAATGGGTTCAAGCGAAATCTTAGATCTATATATAGGTTGATGTGTGTGTCATTTGTAGAGACTTGGTCATTGTGTGTGAGACGAAGTGCTGCTGGATTTGTATCAGAAAACATTGTACAAGCACGTAAATCAATCAGAAAAGAAAGATTAAAAGGAAACTAGCTGTTATGACTTTGTTTACGTTGATTCCGCCTTCGTACTCAAAGATGAACTGCCTTAACTGACGTTTCAAGGTCGTAGAACGGTCCAACAAGTGGTATCAGAGCTCAGGACGAGGAGTTCATACTATTACAGCTTGATTCTACCGGATTTTCTTATCTCTACTCACTTCTTCTCTTACTTTTCTGATTTGAACATATTTCAGTGGTGAAAATGACCTGAATTTGACATATAACAAGTGAATTAGTGTGATAACTAATCCTTGAAAGATTTGGACTTAAAATCGATCGAATTCATATAAAAAATTAAGATTTCGCTTGAAAACTGTTTGTAAAAGATGACATCAGCAGATTTCGCTTGAAATATAGTGAAGATTTCGCTTGAAACTTGTGTTTGGCTGTCAATTTTGCTTGAAATCAAAGGATTTCGCTTGAGTTGATCGCTTGAACTGCTTTTGATTAAACGTGAACATTTGTTGTGTCATTACTTTGATTGTGTCAGTCCATTGCATGTGTTTCTCGATTAAACAAGTATTTTAAGTTTGATTACATAGCAGTTCACGTGATAATTCTGTCCACATAAGTGTCTCGGTTCAATCAATATTAAAATCAAAATTAAATTGTTGCCGACCCATGTGAAGTATTAATTTGAGACTGTTGAACTTTGTAAATGAAAACCGGAGATTTAAAGTTGTGAACATTAAGTGTTGTCGGCCACCCACATTAGAAAACAATTAAACATATTTTACCGACCATGTGCTTCGACTGAATACGTTTATTTGGTCAAATTGAATTGTAACAAGTGGTTGTTGGTCATTAAAAGTTCACGAGAATTTGTTGGTCATTAAAAGCAAACTGTTTGGGAATTGTGAATTGATATCAGTATCTTTTAAATCATACGTCCCAATCATAGAGTTTGTGGTGTTAAGATTTTGTTGGCTTAAGTGAAAGTGCGGCCCAATATGTGTTGACAAAATTAATTGATTTGATAAGTGTTTGATTTTCAAAGGTCATCGGCCCATCAGTAGTTGAAATATTTGTCTAAGTGTCCTCGGTAATTCACTGTTAAGTATTCAGTCCGTTTGAACTGATTGTTTGTTTGTTTGTTTGCAGGTGATTCGAGGTGATTTACAAGGCACAAATACCAAGAATTCAAAATGTTTGACGAACTGGAAAACACTAAACTTGAAAGAATAAACAATTGGACTTGTGGTTCTCATATTGATAAAAAGGAGGTTTTGGTTGAAAGATTTGAACATTTTACGTGTAGGAAATATGAGAATTTTAATGATACGTATAAGCGATATGAAGATTTACATAAAGGTTTTGAAATGTATTACTTAACGATATCAGATGCTGAAAAGATATCTAAGTTTGCAGATGCGTTACCTTCAGATTGGGATGAATTTTTGGGAAAATTGAAAAAGGATTCTAGGTTCTCAAAATTTGGTTATTATGATTTCATCAGAGAGCTTAGAAAACGCAATAATGAGAATGAAGAGAAAAAGAAAGAGTTGATAAAGGAATTAGAAAGAAAATAAAAATGGTTAAGTTTGGATGTGTTTCTTGAAATAATCAAAAGAATTGAAAATGGTATTGATGTAAGAAGAAAGATGAAATATGATCACAAGAGAGGTTGTTTTTTAAATGAAGATTTGAATCCTGCTGATATGGTTAAAATTTTTCTTGCAGGAACATCAAAGATTGAAGAATCAAAGAAGGATGAAACTTCAAAAAGTGAAGTTGTGTGCTCAAAATGCGAAAAATCCGAAGCAGAAAATGTCAATCTCTTGAAAGATGTGGAGAATTTGACATTGGAAAACAAAGCTTTGAAGGATGAGAAAGAATCTGATAATAAACAGATTCTTGAAATGAGAGAAAATTGTGAGAAATTGACGTCAGAAAATGACAAATTGTTGAGTAGTTTGGACAGTTTGACATTGGAAATTAACAATTTGAAAGAAAAAGAAAAAGATTTTCAAAATCAAATCAAGATTTTAGAAGATGAGAGAGATATTTTTGGTAAAGATAATCTTGAAAAACAAATTGAAATCAATTCTCATCTTGCTAAAATCATTCAGCTTGAAAAAGAAGCTGAAAAAGCTCGGATTAAAATCAAAGAGCTTGAGAATAAATTGAAAGGTTTTGTGAATTCTACTTCACATGTTTGTCCAAAACCGATCAATTCTGTTCCAATAAGTGACAATTTCACAAATTTTGACAAAGTCAAAATTGAAGATTTTGATGAAATATCTGATGATGAAAAAGAAAAGAAAAGAAAAATATTTTTAGATTTACAAGAAAAATTTAAAAATACTGTTTTGCAATCTACTGAAACAGGTGAATGTTCTAAACAAAAACCTGTTAAGAAGAGTGTAGAACAGAAACAAAAAGATAAAATTTTGAAAAATCCTAAAAATGAAAATAAAAGCTCATCAGATAAGTCATCCAATCATTTTGAAAAATCACAAAAATTTAAAAATGATAACTCACAAAATGTTGGTAATAAGTGGTGCAGGTTTGACCACAGTGCTCAAATGCCAAATCAAGGATACAAGAGGAGAAATGACTACCACAAGGCAAATCAATGCTTTGATCTAAGTGTGTGGTATGAAGACGGTGTTTGGTATGAAAGTAGTGAGAGGTATGATAACAGAGTGTGTTACACTTGTGGCTATCAAGGACACATTGCTGTTAACTGCCAAAGTCAGAGATTCGAAACAAGAAGGTGCTATGAATGCCACATCAGAGGACACATTGTCAGAGATTGCCCAATGAGATCAAAAGGAAGATCGAGGGCTGAATCTCAGAAAATAGAAAAGAAACCAGTCAACGTCAAGCCCAAAGAACAGAAGGTTCAAGAACCTAAAGTTCAAGAAAAGAAAGTGAAGCTTTCTCAAGGGCAGAAAGACAGACTGAGAAAGAAAAGGAAGAAGGCGAGAGAGTATCTGGAGAAAATTTTGTCTTCGGGTTCACCGGACAGATTGAATAAGAGTTCTGATGAATCAACTAACTTGATTGCAAAGTCAAGAAAGATGAATTCATCGAATACAAATCTGAGGACAAAAGAAGAAAAGAAGAAGAAGAAAATGGTCGGTGATGAATCTGATGTGTCAAAGTCAGACAAGCCACCATCAGGCAATGAATCTGACAGGTCAAAGTCAGACAAGCCATGTTCAGGCAATGATTCTGGTTTGTCAAAACCAGAAGAGCCATCTGTTGAGGTAAAAACTGTCAAACCCAAGGCTGGTCAGGCTTGGGTGAATCTTTTCAAATAGAAAAACCTGACTTGCCGGAGTTCCCAGGTTGGTAAGTGTGGAACAGGAATCGGCATATTTCTTGAGAAATTCACAGGTTGGTAACTGTGATATTTCGAATCACAAAAGACTAATCAAGGACATTAAGTTGTATTTGATTTATCTTTTCGATAAGTGGATAAAGGTAAACAATGTGATGAAACCCCGAATTTGTGAAATGACACATAAAACTAATTTTCCGGAAAAACCATTTGATTAAAACAAACTTAAGTGTTTTGAAATCATAATGGGAAAATAGTTTGTTGTCAGGGGGAGTTCTGATTGTTAAGCCGAGTGAATGGCGAATTAAAGCGATTTGATATCAGTTTGTCACGTTTCTTGTATAGTTTGTTTTCAAATTTTCTCAGAAAATCAAAATTGAAACATATTTTGATTTTAGGGGGAGAAAAATTTTAAAAAAAAAATTTGAAAATTTCAAAAACTTTAAAAAAGCAAAAATGAGTTTTGGTGTATAGAAGAGGAAATGATAGTACATCAGTGAACTATCACAGCATGCTAAAGAATTGGAAAGTTAAAAGTGATAAACGGTCTCACTGATGATGTGTCAGTAGGTTTTTTGCACATTTAGTAGATTGTGACGAGATATAAACCTAAATTTCAAACTTGCTTATATCGTGGGTAACATCTCTCGGATATATGGGTAACCCCCGAAATCTTGTTTGAAAGGTCTCGTATTCTGATATACTAGGTTTTTATACTCAGTGATATCTGGGGTATTATTCCGGGACTTCTGCTGAACGGTAGTTCTGACCTAGTCCTTGGATAATACTTTCTGCAAATGCTTGAAACACAGCATCACCCTCAGCATATATGATAAGACAAAAAAATTGCTTAGCAATGTTGTTGTAAAAAAGATCCTCTAAAGGGGACACACCGAAAGTTGAGTCATGATCTCTCTGCTGAACGATGGTTCTGACCTGAGCTCTCATGATTCTTCATAAATTATTAACCCCTTACAGATATCATTTGTGTTATAATTACCTGTAAGACTGAATATTGGGATCTGGATACGGGAGTATATTCTGAGGTGGGACACGCGATTAAGTTTAAGTATCTAAGACATTAAACTCGTATCTCAAAGCAGTTGAACTTTGTGTGAAAATTTAAGTGGACCCAGTATACTGACAATCTAAGTGAATCGTTTAGAACTTAAAATGATTAAAGCTTAACGGTGCTTGTGATTTGTCTCATAAACTGATATGATCCTCTTACACAAACTCACAAAAATATTGTTTGTATATATTTGTTTACTGCATGTCTTTCAAAAACTCAAAATCCAAAAAGATTTTAGTGTGTTTTAGCATAAAGTTTTGAAAAATTCAAAAAGATTTTCGACAACTGATGTTGAAGAGCTGATATTCAAAATTCGAGTGCTAAATATGATGAACTACATTGGATTGTGAGAATATGTTGAAAACTTTGAATGTTATATACAAATGTTTTGAAAGATTGTCTATTTAGTTAATCAAGGTCATTTATTTGAACTTGATGTAACTAGTATGATTGTTGAATTATTTGATGTCTACCAGTAAGTTTGTTAAATTCAAATGTTATAAATTTGTGAAACTTATGGTGAGGTAGAGGATGTGCAGGGTAACAGGTTTTGGACTTCATTATTCCCAACGGAAGCTAATTGTCAAAGCTTGAACCAGATATCTCAGATTCTAGCAAATTGAGAGGGGGAGTCTGTGAAAGGGGGAGTCTGGATCAACAGTTAAAGGGGAAGACTAAAGATGGAGTCAGGATGAGTTTCTGAACCTGTGAAGAAGGTGCTTTACAATGATAAAATTTAGAATGATAAAGACAAAGACTTGAAGCCAAAGACTTCATCAACATCCAAGGGGGAGTCTGTTGGTGCATTAAATGTCTGCTGATTACGTCTTAATCAAGTCTTGTGTCTAGATAGGTTGAATGAACACACATTAGGGTTTTTACATGTTTATCTTGTAGATTTAGCTTGAAAGGGTTTATGTGTGTTTCAAGCTAAATCAACACAGAAGATTTAGCTTGAAATGGTTCAAGCGAAATCAAGATTTAGCTTGAAATGCGTTCAAGCGAAATCTTAGATCTATATATAGGTTGATGTGTGTGTCATTTGTAGAGACTTGGTCATTGTGTGTGAGACGAAGTGCTACCGGATTTGTATCAGAAAACATTGTACAAGCACGTAAATCAATCAGAAAAGAAAGATTAAAAGGAAACTAGTTGTTATGACTTTGTTTACGTTGATTCCTCCTTCGTACTCAAAGATGAACTGCCTTAACTGACGTTTCAAGGTCGTAGAACGGTCCAACACTAGGTTTTGATCTGTGTCTACTTTGCTTATCACGATGTCTCCACGTTCCACAATTTCCCGTATGTAGTGGAACTTTCTTAGAATGTGATTGGCCTTGTGATGAGACCTTGGCTCTTTGGCTTGAGCAATAGCACCTGTGTTATCACAGAATATCTCGATGGGTTTCTTAATGCTTGGAACCACATCGAGATCGGTTATGAATTTCTTCATCCAAGCAGCCTCCTTTGCAGCATCTGATGCGGCTATATATTCAGATTCGGTGGTTGAATCCGCCACCACACTCTGCTTGGAGCTCTTCCATGATATAGCTCCTCCATTTAGAGTAAATACGAAACCTGATTGTGATCGAGAATCATCTCGGTCAGTTTGAAAACTGGCATCAGTGTAACATCTTACAGTGAGATCTTCTTCTACTCCTCCAAATACTAAGAACATATCTTTAGTTCTTCTCAGATACTTCAGAATGTTCTTAACAGCAGTCCAATGGGCGATGCCAGGAGTTTGCTGATAACGACTTGTCATGCTTAAAGCATACGAGACGTCAAGTCTAGTACATAACATAGCATACATGATAGAACCAATCGCTGAAGCATATGGAACTGCTTCCATTCGCTTAATTTCAATGTCCGTTGAAGGAGATTGCGATTTGTTCAACACAGTCCCTTTAGTCATAGGAACACCTCCTTTCTTAGAGTTTTACATCTTAAAGCGTGTCATTATTTTGTTTATGTAGGTACTTTGACTTAGCCCTAGAAGTCGCTTAGATCTATCTCTGTAAATATTTTAAAGCACACATATGCACATGTTCATTTTTAATATCTTATGCGATGGGAATATCTTTGCTATGTGCTATGTGATACAAGTTGATATGTGACATGTGATTTATTTAAAGTTTAATATCATGCTATTCATTATATTCGTCACACACCACACATCACCTACTATGTATATAATATATCCTTCCATACTTTGATCCTATTTTATTTATCTAAACTTTCATTATGTATAATTACCTTTTTAATTATTCTTGAATTTTATTTATTTCATTTTTATTGAATTTCTAATTTCATTTAGATCATTCTATCTCATCGAAGTGAGTTTATGTGACGGACATGTAGTAACTGGAAGGGTTACGTTTACGTACCGGTAGTCGGAACGTCCTGTCTAGGCTTGGCAATCGTATAAATCCAATAAATGACCAGTTTGCCTACCTGGGGACCAACGATGAGAGTACCGATACCTATTAGGCCAAAGCATGTCACACCAAACGTCACTTGAACTAACGACACTTTGATAAGTCAATACGCTCGTGATTAAGTCATGGATGCCCTCCACACATTATTCTATATCACCCCAAAGCTTGATTCAATATCATTTTCATGGAATTTCTTTTGGGTCCAGTATATGCCCATGAGTGAACATATGTTGATCATAAGAACTCGGTAATTGCGGGGGCCCACGTGATTTCGAAAGTGACGCATGGAAAACGTATTAAACTCTATGACATATCCAAACCCAACAACTTCCAATATTTCATTTTTAAATATTTATCATAAGTTTACATTCCATGGTTCTATAATTTTTATGTGGATTTGTTGGTTTTATTATTATGACACGTTTTGAATCATTCATATATCCTAAGTTTCAAAACTTTTCATATCATAAGTTTCATATTTGAAATGACACTTTATACATTCTTACATCATGAACTGTTGCGCTTAACCCTTATAGATGTCTGCCAAACACAACCTCAACGGAAAACGTGTCGGAAATTCTGGACGTCGCATGGCATCTCACATTACCAAAGAGATAACCGCTATCCTTCCCAACATCGTGGCTCAAGTCCATCAAACCCTCAAAGGGGGCGATGACCAAGAGAACCATGGTGGTTCTGGCTCTTCTAGATGTTCCTTCAAACATTTCAAATCCTGCGACCCTCCAACATATGATGGCACCGCCGGTGCTACCATCCTCTTCCGTTGGTATGAGGAGATGGAAAGTACTTCCTTGAACAGTGAGTGCCTTGACAACCGCAAGGTGCGATATGCAACCGGCCGTCTGCTAGGAAATGCGTTGTCATGGTGGAACGCAGAGAAAAATACTCGCGGTGCGGAGGCCGCTGTTGCCTTATCATGGGATCAACTGAAGGAAATAATGACCGAGAAATTCTGCCCTCGACATGAAATTAAGAAACTTGAAGACGAGTTCTAGGCATTAAAACAAGACAGTGGTAACAACGTGGCATACAATAAGCATTTCCATGAGTTGAATAGGATATGCCCATACCTGTTTCCATCTCCCACACGTCTTATAGAACAATATATCAGTGGCTTGCCTGCTGTTATCAAAGACAGGTGCAAGGTAGTGGGCCAGAAACTCTTGAAGCGGCCATGCGGCTAGCTGGCCAACTCACTAAGAACCGCATAAAGTCAAAGCATGTAGATCGCGAAGGGAGCAAGGGGTCAGATGGCAAGGCTTCTGTTGAAGAATCAAAAGTGGTGAAAGAGAACAAAGCCGAATCCTCCTCTCATTCTGGTTCAAAAAGGAAACGAAGGGGAAATGGGAAAAACTATGCTGTCACCACTAACTCTCCTATACCAGCTACACCCATAAACCAAGTTACACCAAACAACACTCTCAACAGGAAACCATACACTGGCACCTACCCGTTATGTAACCGTTGCCAATACCACCACCCAAACACCACTCCATGCCGCGAATGTACCAACTGTGGACGTCTTGGCCATCTAGTCAATACGTGTCGCGCTCCACAACGCCAAACACCTAACCAGAACCAAACCCATCCCAATAACCAACTGGTGACTCACCAGCCACCTCAAATCATGGCTCCACCCTATCCTCAAAACATGATCCAGCCCTACTATCAACTTAACCCACCCATGGTGCCACCAGCCAGAGCCTGTTGATCAACTGCGGTGATCCTAGCCATTTTCGCAATTCTTGTCCACGTTTGGTTAACATTATCAATGCCCAAGCACAGGCCAATCCGGTCAACCAAGAAAACCAAGCGAATCAACCTGCTCGAGGCAGAGCTTTCAACATCAACGCTAATCAGGCGCAGGCTAACAACAACATGGTTAATGGTACGTACTTGATTAATGGTATTTAGGCATCTATACTTTTCGACTCAGGGGCAGATAAAAATTTTGTGTCATTGGATTTTGAGTCTATTCTTGGTATCCCTCGTAAAAATTTGGCCGAATCCTTCACTGTCGAAGTGGCCGACGGAAAGCCTGTTGTTGTTGTTATTGATTATGTAATTCATGGATGCATTCTTAATCTAAACGAGCATGAATTCCCCATTGACCTCATTCCAATGAAGTTAGGGAGTTTCGATGCAATCGTAGGCATGGATTTGCTAACCAAGCACCGTGCTGAGATTGTGTGCTACAAAAAATGCATCCGAATTCCTCTTGCTGACGGCCAAGTTCTTCGAGTGGTCGGCAAGACTTCTTCAAAAGGACTCAAGTTGATGTCATGCACCCAAGCCCAAAAGTATCTAAGAAAAGAATATGTGGCTTTCTTGGCTCATATTGTAGAGAAGAGAAGCAAGGAAAAGAAGGTAGAAGATATTCCTATCGTTCGTGATTTTCCACAAGTCTTTATAGACGACATAACTCGACTCCCTCCTGTGCGAGAAGTCGAGTTTCGTATTGATCTTGTTCCAGGCGCAACACCTGTTGCCAAATCACCCTATCGACTGGCTCCCACTGAGATGCAGGAGCTAGCTAGTCAATTGCAAGAGTTGACTGATAAGGGTTTTATACGTCCTAGCTCGTCTCCTTGGGGTGCACCAGTTTTGTTCGTGAAAAAAAAAGATGGTTCCTTCCGTATGTGTATCGACTATCGGGAGCTTAACAAGTTAACCATCAAGAACCGATATCCATTACCATGAATTGATGATTTGTTGGATCAACTTCAAGGTACTACCTGTTTCTCGAAGATTGATTTACGATCTGGTTATCATCAGCTTAGGGTTCGAGAAGAGGATGTTCCTAAAACTGCCTTTCGTACTCGCTATGGTCATTACGAGTTCACGGTCATGCCTTTTGGGCTGACCAATGCTCCAGCAGTATTCATGGATTTGATGAACCGAGTTTGCAGGCCATACTTGGATCGTTTCGTCATCTTTTTTATCGATGATATTCTGATTTATTCCAAGACCAGGTCTGATCATGAACGACACCTTCGCCTCATACTAAAACTATTGCGAACTGAAAAATTATACGCCAAGTTTTCTAAGTGTGAGTTCTGGTTGAAAGAAGTACAATTTCTTGGTCATGTCGTTAATGCCAAAGGCATTCATGTTGACCCTGCCAAGATTGAAGCTGTCAAGATTTGGCATACCCCACGTACACCCACCGAAATTCATTCTTTCCTTGGTTTAGCTGGATACTATCGACGTTTCATCGCCAATTTTTCAAGGATTGCTTTACCACTCACCGCCTTGACTCATAAAGGCAAACCATTTGATTGGGGGCCTAAGCAGGAAGAGGCTTTTCAAACCTTGAAGCAGAAGCTATGTGATGTACCAATCCTCACTCTACCTGAAGGTTCTGACGATTTTGTTGTCTATTGTGATGCATCGGGTCAAGGACTTGGTTGTGTCTTGATGCAGCGAGGCAAAGTGATAGCTTATGCCTCGAGACAGCTGAAAGTCCACGAGAAGAACTACACCACTCATGATCTTGAGCTTGGTGCAGTAGTATTTGCTCTTAAAATATGGAGGCATTATTTTTATGGTACGAAGTGTGAAATCTACACAGACCACAAAAACCTTCAACATATTCTCGATCAAAAGGAGTTAAACATGCGTCAACGACGTTGGGTAGAATTATTGAATGATTACGACTGCGAGATCCGCTATCATCCTGGCAAGGCGAATGTCGTAGCCAACGCCCTCAGTCGTAAGGAGTACGCAAATTCTATCCATCTTGTGTGTTCTCAAATCTTGTCTGACCTCGAACACCGTATTCGTGAAGCTCAACACACCTCTGTCACGGAATATGACTTACGTTATGAATTACCTTTTGGAGAAGAAACAAAGCTGGAATCTAAGTCTAATGGAATTCTCCATTTCTTAAACCGAATGTGGATACCTGACCGCGATGATCTTCGTACGTTTTTTATGAATGAAGCCCATAAATCGCGATATTCGATTCATCCAGGTGCTGATAAGATGTATCAGGATCTCCGAACTACTTATTGGTGGCCTGGAATGAAGAAGGATATAGCTGTTTTCGTTTCAAAGTGCCTTACTTGTTCTAAACTTAAAGCGGAACATCAACGACCCTCGGGTTTGCTTGTACAACCCGAAATTCCAGTTTGGAAGTGGGAAAATATAACCATGGATTTTATAACCGGGTTACCTCGCACCTCCAGTGGATATGACACCATCTGGGTTATTGTTGATCGTCTCACAAAGTCCGCACACTTTATTCCAATCCGCGAAGATTACAAGAACGATAAGTTAGATCGGATTTACATCAATGAGATTGTGAGTCGTCATGGTGTACCTTTGAGCATTATATCTGATCGTGATGGACGTTTTACTTCACGTACATGGCAAGTTGTACAGACCGCTTTGGGCACTCGACTTGATCTCAGTACTGCTTATCATCCGCAGACTGATGGTCAGTCTGAGCGCACTATTCAGACGCTTGAAGACATGCTCCGTTCTTGTGTTATCGACTTCAAAGGGAATTGGGATGTTCATCTACCGTTAATTGAGTTCTCTTATAATAACAGTTACCATTCTAGTATCAATATGGCTCCATTTGAAGCACTATACGGACGAAAGTGCCGATCTCCTGTGTGTTGGCATGAAGTCGGTGAAGCTCAAATTACAGGGCGTGAATTGATTCAAGAAACCACTGATAAAATTCTTCAGATCCGCAATAATCTGTTAGCAGCTCGAAGTCGTCAGAAGAGTTATGCTGACAAGCGACGCAAACCACTTGAGTTTATTGTCGGTCGTCGAGTACTTCTAAAGGTTTCTCCTTGGAAAGGCGTGTAAGAAAGGTAAACTAGCACCACGCTATGTTGGTCCTTTCAAAATACTTGAGAGAATTGGAACGGTGGCTTACAAACTTGAGCTGCCTGAAGAACTCAGCAGAATCCACCCGGTCTTCCATGTCTCTAACCTGAAGAAGTGCCTCGCTGATGAAAACCTGTACGTTCCACTTGAAGATATACAAATCGACGAGTCTAAGCATTTTATTGAAAGACCCATTGAGATCATGGATCGCAATGAGAAACGTTTGAAGCGCAGTCGGATACCAATAGTCAAAGTCCGCTGGGAGTCAAGACGTGGACCAGAGTTTACCTGGGATGGTGAAGACCAAATGCGAACTAAATATCCTCACCTTTTTCCAATGAATGCTCCAACGCAAATTTCGGGACGAAATTCTCAAAAGTAGGGGAGACTGTAACATTCACCAAAAACGGGTGTCCGTTACCCGACTCATATTGTAAACCGGAATTTGCTCACGTATTAAATAAAAGTGAAAACTTCACTACTGTCTATTTCTTGTAGTATTTTTATTACAATCAATTAAATTATACAAAAAAAAAAAAAATTCTTTAGGACTTTGGGAATGATACAAACTAATTATCATATCAAACGAAAGCTTTTGACATCCTCTACCATTTCACACTCCTAAACCCGTGAGAGTTACACCTCGGGCAATGAACGGATTTATTATTTATATCGTGTCTTGAACCGTTCTATATATATTACATTTGGTACCTGATTAATTAATTATTTAATTAATCTTTCTTTCTTTGTGCTCAACTTGCCGCCCCATTTTTCTTTCTTTTTCTTAGTGCACCACTAACCCCATCAAGATGGCCATTATTTTCTTTAGTGGTGACCAAACTTTGCCACTCATATTTATTCTAATAAAAAGAAATAAAAATTAAACAATATATATATGGGCACAAGAATTGTGAACGTTAGTAGATGCAAAGAATCATATATACCAATATTGTGTGTACTTGATTTGGGGAAGTAGATGAGTTTCATAGTTTGAGTATTTAATCAAACTACAAGAACAATCTTGAAAGAGAAACAAAATCTTGTTCAATCGCTGTTGTTCAGTTGAACACCACCAGTTACCCGACGCAACCCGTTATATTTCGTTTTCTAGCACTCTTTCATTGTACATCGGTGTCTCAAACGGTTAGTCTTTAACCACCGGTATATATATCTCATCGGTAGATTAATAGTATATATATATATACCGTGTGAGAATAAACTTCCGTCTGATTGTATATCTAGATATACAAACATAGACAGTTAATGATTTAAATCATTTTCTTTATAGTTATACAAATTAAAATATTTATAATACTTCCGCTATACACTACTAGTTAAATGATTAAAATTAAATTATCATATAGTTAGTACTACACAAAAGCTCCCAACGAATAGGATCTGTTTATTTTATAAATAGACCATATTTTAGTATTGTTTATATTTTTACGATATTAGCCTTTTTATATATCAAATATATAGCTAGGATAATATCTTTTCGTGGAGTTTTCTCAAGTACATACGGTTAGCTCAAGGAGATAAACGGAGCACCAACTGTGAGTAATCTCTTCCATTTCCCCTTTTAATTTTTTACAAAGTTTGGGGTGCATCATGTTATACACGTTTTCAATTCAATCAACATGCTAAGTTCAAGTGTTATTATGTGAATGCCTATATGAGTTTTCCAACATTCTATATGCTACAGGTTGTGAAGTCCATTGCATGCTATTGTGTCATGTGGATCCACGGCTGACTTGGTTCCCCACGGCCATGGGTTGTAGCCTTGTATCGCCAACAGTATTAGACTCGCTCCTCGGGGCTTGAGACTAATGCACGCTATTGTCATGAGTCTAGTATTTTATTTTGTTACGCGTTGTTTAATGGTTGTGCGTTTTTGTTTGGTGTTATGTGATTATTGCTTAAGTTAACGTCATGAAACAATCACCTAACTAACCTTGAAATGCATGTTAATTTTTTTTATTTTAAATTTTAATTATAAAATTGTTTTTGAAATTAAAACGAGGAAATTACCCACCAGCATGTTTGTTGACCAAAAAAAAACTATTTTCCTAACGTGATGCATGTAATCAAGGTTGATGTTCGAGTGAAGAGGTCACGTAGTATGGGCATTAGGAAATAAATTGAGAAGAACTTATGTTAAGTTTGGTTTTGAATTTTGTATGAACACTTTATGATTTCCATATGTTATGTGATAATGAAATTTGGTTGTGCTTTAAATATTATAACTTTAAATAGTGTCATGAGCTATGGGCAATCGGTCCACTCCGTACCTATCCACTGCGGGTCGGGGTGTGATAGATTCATAGATCACGTATAACATGCTGGAGCGGTTAGCGTTGTAAAGTGTTGGCGTTGTGTGTTGTTCTATTTTGATAGAGAACGTATGTAACACCCAAAAGTGCGTTAAAATAAAATGGGTTCGAGTATACTCACAGTATGTGTTTAATAAATAAACACATCCTTGATTGGATTGAAGGGAGCGCGTTTGGAGTTAGCCTGAGCATAGAACAGTAGTGTAAGCGTTGAACAGTGCGTAAACAGCGTGTAGAACGGATGATCCTCCATTCGAACGGATGGTCATCCGGACGGATGGTCATCCGAGCGGATGACCATCCGAACGGATGGCCATTCGAATGAGTGCGTGTGTGTTTTAAAGCGTTGAAGTGTTTGAGAGTTATAAAGGGACAGTTTAATCAATCGGATGGTCATTCGATCGGATGGTCATCCGATCGGATGGCCATTCAAGTGAGTGTCCTGTTGTTTGGGAATTGTTTAAGTTTGAAGTTTAATCAAATCTTTCAAATATTGAGGGGCAGACCACCTGGTCGGATGGTCATTCGATCGGATGGTCATCCGATCGGATGATCATTCGAGTGGGTAATCTGTTGTTTGAAAACTGGTAAAAATTTCTAAGTTAAAAAGTTTGAGGTTTAACGGAGACGGCGTGATGACGTGTCAAACAATGGAAAAACACACCAAGTCCAGCTTACCCGATCGGATGGGAACCACCCCATTCGATCAGATTCACTGTTCTCGACGAAGTTTCATGTCTGACCCGTTTAAGCCGGTTCTTAACTAGAGAATGAGTAAAGAGCCTGAATGAGTCTAGATTCCATCAGTTTTGAGTAGAAGTCAAAGAAAAGTTGAAGAAAAGTTGAAAACAGTTGATAAATATTGAAATCTTGTTGAGATTCGTGTTAAAATGTGTTAAAATCCTTTAGATCTGAACCAATCTTGATGAGATGATGTCACACCACAGTTTGCAAAAGCAACTGAGTGAGAACCACCTTCAAGGAGTCCAAATCAGGCGATTTCGAGAAGAAAATGTGTGATTTTGATGGAGAAGAAGATGGAGAAGTGTTTAGTGATGATGATTGTACAATATTTGAGTGGAAATACTTACGAAATAACATTGAACCTTGAGAAAAAGAGACTGAGAGCGTCTAGAGTGCAAGTGGTCGGATGGAGATGTCAAATCAGAGAAAGGGACGTGTACAGTTACGATTTACAGGGGGAGAGAGGGAGTAAGTCAGTGGAGAGTGCGAGGTGTCGGATGGGTGTCCGGTCGGATGGCCATCCGATCGGATGGTCATCCGGACGGATGTCCATTCCACCAGATGTCCATTCGGACAGTCGTGTTGTGCGTGTTGGTTTTCCAACTTTCATTTCGTGTGTTAAGCGTTGCGTTTAAGCGAGTTGCGAGTATGCGTTGAGCGTATAAGCGTTGCGTTGATAACCACATCACATATATAGACAAATAAACAAATAATCACACGATCTAACACATAACCATTAAATGCACAAAAGTAAATCTGTGTTTCGAGTTTGCGTTGAGTTTGTGTTGCGATAACGTTTAGTCTAAACAAGCAATAAAATGAGTTTAAATAGTAAGCGTTGCAAATAGCGTAAAATGCGATAACTGCGTTTTGAATAAGCGTTGAAATCATGCGTTGTAATATGCGTTTAATATTGCGTTTGAAAACATAGTTGAAAATAGTTAACCCGTAGGGATAATCGATATCTCGAGAGTACAAGTCAATTAAGCAAGAAATGACAAATACAAGTAATGACCTGGAAAGTCGGGTTGTTACAGCCTCCCCTACTTTAGGGAATTTCGTCCCGACATTAAGGCGCAGGCGTAACAAAGAGGTGTGGATATTTAGCTTTCATATCACTTTCGAGTTCCCAAGTGAACTCGGCGCCGCGTTTGCCTTCCCAGCGAACCTTCACTATAGGAATGCGAGAGCGTCGAAGTTTCTTGCTCTCTCGATCCATGATTTCTACTGGCTTTTCCACGAAGTGTAGAGTTTCGTTAACTTGCAAATCCTCAAGGGGGACATGCAGGTTTTCTTCAGTTAAGCACTTTTTGAGGTTCAGACGTGGAAAGTCGGATGTACGTTGCAGAGTTCCTCCGGTAATTCGAGTCGGTAGGCCGCTTTGCCAATTCTTTCCAGAATCTTAAAGAGACCCACGTATCGTGGCGCTAGCTTTCCTTTCTTGCCGAATCAGGTCACCCCCTTCGAAGGTGAAACCTTTAGGAGTACGTGATCACCAACTTCAAACTCAAGGGGCTTGCGGTGTCACACCCCAACCGATGGCGGAAACATCGGGATGAGACGAAAACTAGATTGCAAGAGACATCATAACACTATGTGACAATATTATTTAAATCCAATTTCATAAATGATTAAAATTCCAATACATTGTTTCAAATAAAGACAAATTGCAACAAACATTGTTTATTATTGGATTGGGTATCTAAGTCCATCCTAACTTGATTTCTTCATCATCTTGTCTATCAACCTGCAACATGTATTAAAATAAAATCAACAAAAGTTGGCGAGTATACAAGTTTGAATACATAGCATAATAGTTTAAACGTTTAAAAACTCATATCCAACATGAACATAATAAAATAGTTTCAGCCATGCTAGTTCACGCGGTCCAAGTGATAGCTCAAGTTTCCAATGCGTTAAAGTGCCTGTCCCAAAGTTTCACGGGAGGTTAACATGTCTCATCCTAACAATACCCCTCAACTACAAATGGGGGAGGTGCATTACCCCTATAGCGCTACTTTGTTAAGGCGGAACTATACACAGGGATTAAACGTTCACATAGCACAAAATAGTCTCAAGTATCACAAGTTTCATGTTTCATGTTTAAATGGATAGAGTATGTTTCAAATAAGTTTCAAGTGTCACGTGTTTGAATATAGAATACATGTTGCATCCCAAAAGTGTTTAAAGCAAAAAGGGATCGAGTATACTCATATTGGTTGCGTATGAAGATTCCTTGAAAATAACGCACGAGGAAAAGAATAAGGAAAGAGGATTTCGACGAACGATACGGTTACCCTAGATAACACATAACGCCCTCGTTAATATTTGTGGGTTAAAAGTAACCCTAATATTTATAGTTTATGGTCACATGTTAATTAAATTTTTAAACCAATCCTCTTTTTAATTTTTTGGATTATAAAAAGATTAGAGGCTCCTATAATGTTTTATGTTCGAAAAGTTCTAATTGGTTAATACAAGGAAATATTGTGTAAAAAGTGTTATAATTTATTTATTTAAAGCTACTCAAATAAATCTTTTATTTTTTTAATAAACTGATGTTCATACTTTCTTGAAAATCATCAAATGTTACTTCAAACCCTTTTGTCTAAAGGAATTTATGGATTAAAAAATAAACAAATAAGTAAAATAATAAAATTAAAACAATAAAAGAATGATGAAAAAAAAGTCCCACAAATTCGTACAGGAAGTCAGGAGGAACCAACCCACCAACCATTTTCAATTATCATCTTCCATCTAAAGCAACATCAACAGTAGGTTTTTTTTTTAGCATCATATGTTATCATCTTCACTTAAACAAGGCACATGGGCATATGATTTCTTTTTTTTTTGCTAGGGAGATTGTTAGTTGAACAATATAAGGTTTCAATATGTGGATTAAACAAACGAAAGGATTTAAAACAAACAGGAAGTATACCGAAATGAAAATGGAACGCAGATGATTTCGGCGTCTGTTTCGGCTACTCCGGCAGCTTCGAGTTTCTTCGTTGAATTCTGATTTCCGGCGAGGTGTAACGTGTTGCGAGTGTGTGAGGAGACAAGGCGCCAATAACGTGTTCATGAATCAAACAGAATTAGTTATTCGAAAAAGAAAAGAAATAAAATGGTTCGATAGGAAGAATTTATACTGAACGATGATGAACCGATTCCCGTTGTGATCTTCGTGCGGCTTCGGTGAAACTTGCGGATTAAACGAAGGAGAGTGATTGTTTGTGTGGTGAAAGGTTCTCCGCCGCGAACTTCGGACGTGATTCCGGCGAAGTCTTCGATCTCCAGCGGCTTGCAAGTCCAGCAGACGAGGTTCCCCGGTTCCGGCGAAGGTCTCCGGTCACTTCGGTTTCCGGCGACTTCCAAGTGATTCGAAAAAGTGTTGAGACAGAATTGTGTGGGAGATACGAAGAGGGGTTGTGAGTGTTCAAAACAGGTTGTGGATGCGGTGTGAGGGAGTGTCGAGATGGAGGAGAGGTTATAACACGTTTTCGATTTCTTGGTTTGGAGGTCCTTTAATACGGCCGTGAATGGATATAGAAATGTGGACTCTTGTTTGGGAACCCATCCAGGTTCCTGATGAAACCAAAAGGAAAACGCGTGAATTGAGTATCAATTCCGATAAATCAAGACTCGAAAGGAACAAAAAGAAAAGGAAATACAATTATGAGGGTGGTTGTAGACATTTATTTTGGGCGGCAAAGATGAAAGAGGGAAAAGGAACCGAGATGAACTTTAAATTGGCAGGAGATTTAAATTTTTTTATTTTCAATTTCCACCCCTACATATTAGATGATTTGTCGAACAAACCTGTCTCTTTATTTTCAATATATTAAACAAGGCTAAAACTATTATTGTGATTATATTTAGATCAAATAGGTGTTATTTATTATTATTTTTTTTATCATTAATACATGTTTCATTATTTCTTTTATAAGAATGATATACCATATTCTTAAGTAATCTCTAACAAATGAAACGTACGGTTAGAAACGATACCCGATTAGTCGAATAAAAAAAAATGTAATAAATTGTCTAGAACCGACATATTTAAAAGATATTTATTACTCTAGGGTTTTCAAAAGGATTCGGATTTTCAAAACGGGTCGGATTTTGGGAACCCATTTTGACGGATGTTACATGCGGTGTTTATCGGCGTAACTCTTTTGACGACTCCGAGCTTTCAAGAGATTGTCTCGTATCTGGAGGATCTTGTCAGTCGTTTCTTGTAATAACTCAGGACCGGTAATTTGCGCGTCTCCGATCTCGTGCCATACAATAGGCGATCGATATTTTCTTCCATATAATGCCTCAAAGGGTGCCATTTGAATACTAGCATGATAACTGTTATTGTACGAGAATTCGGCTAAAGGTAAATGCGAATCCCAACTACCACCAAAATCTATAACGCACGAACGAAGCATGTCTTCAAGGGTGCGGATCGTGCGCTCAGTCTGACCGTTGGTCTGGGGATGGAAAGCAGTACTGAGATTAAGAGTAGTACCGAGAGCAGATTGAAATGTCTCCCAGAGACGCGAAGTAAATCGACCATCGCGGTAAGAGATGATGTCGCGAGGTGTACCATGTCGACAAATGACTTCGTCGGTATAGATTCGTGCTAATCGTTCAACCTTATAGTCTTCTCGTATCGGTAGAAAGTGAGCGGATTTCGTAAGACAATCAACGATAACCCAAATGATATCGTGACCTGATGGCGTGCGAGGGAGTTTCGTAATGAATTCCATAGCTATACTCTCCCATTTCCACATAGGGATCTCGGGTTGTTCAAGTAAGCCAGAGGCTCGTTGGTGCTCGGCCTTAACTTTAGAGCAAGTTAGGCACTTTGAAACGTAGAGGGTGATATCCTTCTTCATTCCAGGCCACCAATACCTGGCACGGAGGTCCTGGTACATCTTGTTGGCACTGGGATGAATGGAATATCGTGATTTGTGGGCTTCAGTCTGCAAAATCTCGCGGAGATTATTGCGACTAGGTATCCAAATGCGATCGAGATAGTGAAAGATACCATTCGGTTTATTCACTAGTTGGTTTTCGGTTCCAAATGTTCGTTCTTCCTTCAAGGTGCTTTCGAGAAAACAAGCATGTTGAGCGTCGCGAATGAGGGCTTCGAGGTCGTGTTGGGCTTGAACATTGCGAACACTATGTAAATAGCTTCGTCGACTAAGAGCATCAGCGACGACATTTGCTTTGCCTGGGTAGTAGCGTATCTCACAGTCGTAGTCGTTTAGAAGTTCAACTCATCTGCGTTGGTGCATGTTTAGTTCTTTCTGGTTCAAGATGTGTTGTAGGCTCTTATAGTCGGTGAAGACCGTACACTTAGTACCATAGAGGTAGTGTCGCCAAATCTTAAGCGCAAAAACAACTGCACCGAGCTCGAGATCGTGGGTTGTGTAGTTCTTCTCATGGACCTTGAGTTGACGAGACGCGTACGCGATAAACTTGTCTCGTTGCATAAGAACACAACCAAGACCTAGATTAGAGGCATCGCGATAAGCAACAAAGCCTTCGTTTCCATCGGGTAGCGCGAGTACGGGAGCGTCGCAATGTCACACCCCAAATTTCCACGTATTACCGGTGGGCCCGGTAGGGGAGTAACGTGACGTGGTTGGCAACATCATAGTCAAACAACACAATATATAAATGCACAGCGGAAGCAAAAGGATAAATATATTACAATCCGAAATAATGTAACATCAAAGTATTACAACGGAAGTAAAGGATCCACAGGCGGATCGAAAATAAAATAACACTGTTCAACAGACTTTAGGCATCTAAGCTCGCGAGACTCTTTATTGATGCTAGGAGTAGCCAGCCAATTCCGATTAGTACCTGCACTTAGCCTTTTTGGGAAAATACATCAGTTTACACTGGTAAATACAATCAACCGACTCATTTTGAAAAGGTTTTAAAAATGATTGATTTGAATGCACATGGCACAAATAATATTTTATAACTTGGGTTCCTTATTTAAATATATAAACTTGTACAGGATTTACATGTTTCTTATGCGTTCAGTAGCCCGGATCGAGCCGGGTTAAAGATTAATGGACACACCACTTTAATTATGAGACACTGACAAGTGTACGCCTACACCTGTGTGCTAAGGTCGTGGCCATTTTGTAAAATGATGCCAGGGATATCCGGGACAACGGTCATTAACCCCCAAAGGCTTTAAGCAAACAAAACAAATTAAACGGAACACCTCAATACTTTAACCACCATACAATTAAAGATTCAATGCCCGACCAAGCGGTATTTTATATACCGTACCCCAAGCCCGTATAGGGAAAATAAGTTAAGAGTATTTACCTGAGCTAAATATAAATTCAATCCCAGCCGTATCAAATCAGCAAGTACAGATAGCTTTTACTGGGCTCCTAAATCTGGAACGAAGGTTTTTAATAACCTATTAGAATCCTAACGGGTCTTTGAATTAAGCCTTGACTTAGACCGATTAGTTTTCAAAAGGAAGATACGGTTCAAACGCATGATAAGGCGAAAACCGGAATAGAATGTGATTTAGACCCGACAAGTTCGGAGACTTGTATAATATGGGTATATTATACACATTCTGGATTTTGAGATAAAACCGATAAGGTTTGACCCGTTTCGGCTAATTTATGTAAACTAGTTACATAAACCGAACCGAACGCGTATGAAGCGTAACGGGTAACCATAAGAGTCCTAAACAGGTTTCCTAAGTTAACATGCCTTAAATATGTTGTGATATCAGTAGGATACCTTCCATTATGCCCAAAACGAGTTTAATCTATAACTAAGCCCCGAAGGGGTATTTTGGTCAATTTAAAGATTATAAAAAAAGGAATTAATTCAACTCCTGTGATTCGGGTCTGAATAAATCAGGAAAATAATTTATTTTAACAGGTTATAACATTTGATGTTAAGTCTTATGAAACAAAATGGTTTTAAACTCAAACTACGCGTATAAAGCCGTTTTAAGCGACGTACGGTTTAAAATAGGATTCTAAGTTTTCTAATCATTTAAACAGGCTCAAAACACTTCATTTATTATTTAAAATCAGTAGCAATTGGATTTGTAGCAAAAGAACTTGTAAAACTCATTTTATACCCGAAAAGGGCATATTCGGTATTTACCGAATTAAGGCGATAAACCTAGCTTATGATCAGTTTAAAAATAATTAAAAATCTTCAAAAATCCTAAAATATTATTTAACATCAGCGGGTAAAATATTTGGTGTCAAAAATTTGGTTTAGATAGGCTTTATGCTAATGACGTCGTTTAATTAATAAAAGTGTTTATAATTACGTCATTAAGCATAACTCCTAATCTAGACTTCCGATTGACGTGAAAATTTACAGACATGTTCAATAATCAGTAACAAAGACTTTTGTACTTTCACGTCTTCAAAACTCTCGTTCTACGGTCATAAGGGCATTATGGTCATTATTTAGGCATTTAACGGAAACGTCGGATAGTTAAGGATTCGGGTAGTATAAACGCAGAGGATTATACTAACATGTAACAAGGTCCTAATGGAACTTTAAGGCATGTCTAAACCTATCTAAACCGGGTCAGAACCGAGGTCAAAGCAGAAAGTCAAACTATGTGACTTTCGGCTCCGAATCGGTTCAAAACAGAAAGTTGTCGACTCAAACAAGCTTAGACAAGTTTTTATGCTTATTATCAGGTTATATGAATGATAAAATAAGTGATACGCCTTTTACATCGTTAATCATGCGTTAAATCGAAAATACCATTTATGTTGACTTTTTCGGACAACGTTTGACTCGACAAACGACCTAGTTAGGATTGGAATCAGCGGGTGCCCTTTTAGGGGTTTAAAGCCCACATGATTACCAACTTATAACAACTTTCGATTCGACAAAACTCTGGACCGTTTGTGTTTTATTGCTAAGTCAAACCGTAATTACGACGGTTTGATTTCTAGGCTATAAACTAAGCAAAACTGAAATAGAGAAGATCAAGGGTACTTACACTTGTCTAATGGATGATATAGGATGCTTGAGAATGGTCCTTATGCTCCAGAAACGTTCAGATGATGAATGGGAATGGATGAACACAAACTTGACAAAATGAGGCCTTATCTAGTGTTTGTAATCACCTTAGATTGTTGCCAAGCAAGTCTAGGAATGTTATCAGATGTCAAACAAGTGTCCCTAAGCCTAAAAACCATTTTAGGCAGCCCATAGAATCGATATCTTGAAGTTTAAGTCAGTTACAAGGCTGATACAGCCACCTGTGGGTTTTTCTGCATCTGGTCAACCCTTGCGCATCGTAAGGTAAAAACCCCTACGGTGCGCAAGCCTTCTGCAGCAGGTTTCCAAACTTTCTTTTATTGCACTTTTAGTCCTCGGTCCTTCTAAACATCGTTTTCGCACTATTCTTTGCATCTTAAACCCTTAATATTGATATATAGGGGCTTTAAGGCTTATACCATCTTTATGAAGCCCTCGGGTAACTTTGTGATCACCCGAAAAGCCCTAATTTTCAATGCTGACGATTCTAACCCTCATACACGAATTTTATCACAACTTTCTCATACGACAAAGAAACTTGGTGAAATTTTTATGGTGCATTCTAGTGAGCATAATTAATCGTTACAAGGCTTCGGGTTTTGCTATAAGGTCACTCAGAGGTATATCTTTAACATGTTGACACATTTAACCCCTGTAGTTTGTAATCTCTCACTTTCTTTCACAATTCGCTTCGTATGATCCATGATCCATTCGTTTAAGGTTATAAACATCACGTAGGGTTATTGTAAAGTATATTTATTCATTGTTGACACTTTGAACCCTCAAATTCACATAGTTTCTATGTTTGTCAACTTTAGTCCTTCAAGAACATTCTTTCACACGTTCAAACCTATGACACGTGTCAACACATTATAGGACGTAAATTTTCGAGGTGTTACATCCTCACCCCCTTAAAAGAAATCTCGACCTCGAGATTTGTTAAAGTAAAGGAAATATTTTCTGCCTTTATATTGGGCTTAATCTTCCCCGATACTCTTGAGCCTCTAAGGCACTCCAATTGGCCTTTATAATAAGTACATGTATCTTTTTGGAGCTTCTAATCCTGTCGATCCTCAATCGACACAGGTTGCTCATCATATCATAAATCTGTATATCCTTATGTGATAGTGCTTCTTGACTTATTGGCGGAACACATGTTTCCGTCACTAGTGGGCAATGTATTGCGATTTCCGCCAAGCTCCTTAAATAGGCTTTAACTTACAAGCTACTTGATCTTGATACATTCGATTTCCTTCGAATGATTTCCATATATTCAGAGCTTTAACTAGCCTGAAAATTTAACAAATTTGGTACACCCTTCCTGAGTGATATCTTTTATTAAACCAAATTCCTTAACAAGAACTTAGGAAGTTTGCTATTTTCATAACTCCTTGATTTCCTGCCGTATACTGGCAACCTACAATTGATTATGGATTTGTATGATCTTATTTGTTGTCTCCCAGGCAACTTTCAGATCTTGATAATTGGACTTACCAATTCTCTATCTATCAATAGATATTTAACATTCCATCTATACAAAGTCTCCAAAGGAGTAGCCTTAATACTTACATATCAATTATTATAGAAAAGCTTATTTTAAGGTGAGATGGTTATTCCAACCACTGCTCAAAACTAAAATTAAGGAATAGCTAATCCTTGCCGCTAGTCGAACAATTCGACAATCCTGAGCAGCTGATGGCAAATTCTTAATCGTTGCCTAATTAGGATTGCGGTGATAATGCATAAGCAAAATGAACCGTCTTTCATATCTAACTATACCGAACTCTCAGGATATTGAGTTAGGCTATATGAATCTATATCTTAAAACTTATTTGACCAGGGTTTTCAATTCTGCCAAAAATGGTACTAGCTGTCTTGGAGGTCTCATAATAATGCAGCCCTAAATGGGATATAACCCTTAACTCTACCTGCCTCTCTGGGGTAAACATGGTAATCTTAGAAGAAGATGATCAAGATATAAGGAGGTTACAGAGATTTTATAAATCTAAATCTCCAATTCATCCATCTTTGCTTGTGTCAATTAAGTGACACTTTTACGTTACGAGCCCACGAATTTCTTGATCTGGAACATTTACTTGGATAATTCCATCCTGGATATCTCCTCTGAATACCATTAGTTGACTTTAGTACCATATGACCTCTCGGAATACCTTTGTGGTCCCATGCATTAAACCTCCATACTGATCAGGCATGGAAGCAATCTATGGAACTTATTAAGATACACCAATCTTCATATGGCGCTTTTATCATACCATCTGGTATTCGGAATCGGTAGAGATTAAAGAGATATCAACTATATATGCTTTCGCACTTCCTTTTAGAGAGAGGATTCTTCTAAAATTTTATGCCTAAAGGTTTCTGACAAGAACAGAAGAAATGGTTCATATGATTTGCCTGAAGGTTCTACCTTACACTTAACATCTGGGGTTCTTACAGGGAAAAATTTCTAAAAGTTTGCTAAGTTTATGGTCTGGTGAGAGACTTAACAGCACCCAAAACCACATGTTATTTATAGCAATAAATTCACAATAAGGGTTTATCTGGTGAAATTCACAATATGAGCTGTCTCTAATTATTCAACAGGAGGGTTAAACGCCTCCATTATTACTCCTTCTAACTTAGCTGTAAAATCTTAGATAACTTTAGGGCAGTCTCAACTTTGACTGATTACTTCTTAATCATTATAACGTGGGTAGCTGAGGTAGATCCATAATGGATTCTTAATGAGTAGGTTTTTAAACCTTAATGTGCCCTCTTATTGCCAATGCTAACCACTAATAATTATGTGCTTTAATAGGGTACTATCTCAGCCAATGAATTAAAATTTGCGACACACTGTCGACAGTCTAGAACTTTTATGGCGAGAGTCAGAAAATTCTTATTCCGTCTTTTCCCTTTTTCTCGAAACGGATATCAGGTTTTTCTAATAAGGTCCTTAAAACTTGGACCGTTCCATAATGTATAAGGGGATCCTACTTGAGGATTTCATTAATGTCCTTACTCATTAAGAGTATTGCCATCAAATGACTGTGATGTAAACCTTACCATGTCCTTTCTAGCATAACCACTGATATACTTAATGGTTTCTACTTCATCCTTTCTAGTGTTTAGTCAACATAAGCAAGCCAAGAGTAATTAAAACATAGAGATAAAATCTTGGATTTTAATACTTAGTTAACAGAAGAAGGATAAGTAGGTGACTTATAGTAAGAAGTAAGGAAGTTATTGTACATGTGCTTATATTTAATCGGATTGGAAATTTTCACAAACTAGGCACCTAGCTCGGTTGGCTAGGCGCGCGAAAGGGTGCGGCCTAGACCCAGGTTCGATTCCGGGGACGGCCGGTTCCACCATTTTTTTTGACGCGGGCCGCGTAAGGTATCACCCAGGGCTTACGCGGGCCGCCTGGATCTTCTGATCCGAAGCAAACCTTCAAAATGACAGTCTTGATAATTAACTGCTTCTTATCACCCACAATATGGGCTTGGTCACAAGACGACAAATCCTTACCTATTACTATATAGAGTCCTCTTATTAACGGAACAAGGACAACGGAGAAGGGTAATTCTTAATGGATATAAAACATCCATCTAATATTGCTGAATTAGTCTCTGAGGTACTATCGGCCAATTTTACTTCATACTTAACGCTTAGAGTTTTATCAGGCAGATTTAATGATTTACAATATCTATTGTCTATGAGAGACTTATCTGAACATGAATCAATTAATACTCTAGCATGAGCGTTACTGGTAAAGAAAGTACCTGTGGTGACATTGTTATCCTGAACAATCTCCTGAGCATCAATTTGAGAGCTTCCAGCTTTGGTCTTCTTATCTCCTTCAAGCTTTTTAGCGTATTTAGGGCAGTTGGTCTTAATGTGCCCTTTTCCATTGCAACCATAGCAGGTTGCGTCTCCCAATCCCTTCCAATCCAAGATCTTATGCTCCCTTGACTTGCAGATTCCACAGGGTAGAGACTGGGATTCATATCTGCATTTCCCGATGTGGTATTTCCTACAGGTTTTGCATTTGATCTTTTCACTGGTCTGCTGTTTGTCCTTCAAATCCTTCCCAGACTTCTTGGTTTTATTAGGGCAATTAGTTTTGATGTGCCCTATTTCATTGCAACCATAGTAGGTTGCGCCCTCCATCTTCTTGCAGTCCAAGGTCTTATGCCCCTTGGACTTGCATATCCCACATGCAAAATTTCTCGACTGTGTATGCGAGTTCGATCCATACCTGCACTTCCCGAAGTGTTGTATCTTGCAGATTTTGCATCTGGGTTTTTCACCCGACTGTTGGTTGTTTTTCAATTTCTTGCATTCATGGGTCTTGTGATTCATCTCTTTACAGATACCACATCCCCTGATCTGTTCATATATACATTTACTGAAGTGCCTCTTTTTCCCGCAATTCTTACATTCGGGTTTAGCCTCCTTTGGCTTGGACTGGTTATAGTTTGAACCGGTCTTACCCTTTTTACAACCTTGAATTGGGGTATCATTGCCCTTTCGTTTGTGATCCCTCAGCACGCGATCCACAACGTTATTTATGGCCGTATTTAACATAGCCTGTAACTCGGTTCTTGTTAAGTTCAGTCTTACTTCATCATTCTGATTAACTGGATGATGGTGAGTTTCAGAGGAGTCAGCCATGGTGAAGCTTTGAAGGTTACTATCCAAGTAGAAACAATTTGTTTAATCATATAGTGAATTGTCGATTTTGATGAATAAATAGCCATGGCGCAATTAAACCATATAGGCCAATAGATAGAATTTAATTTATTTGATTATGTTTTGCCTAAGTTTAAATAAACCATCTTTGGCATTTAAGCGGAATATAATCCTTCATATTTATTAGACAGGGGACATAAGTCACGACTGCCAATGTCATACTGACATCTTTTATATATAGAACAAGGGCTTGTTCCAAAGGACTTATGATGGCCCAGAGGCCTTGTCACTAGGGAAATTTTAAAACATTATCGATGATTCCTTTGGGTCGGAAAATTTCATAGTTCATTGTCTTGACAAGAAGTTATGAAATAAAACGATCTTTTTCATGTATTCATCTCTTCCCGTAGGTATACATCTCGAATGGATGTTTTGATGCGTACATCATGTTCGACGTTTACTAGCCATGAATCCTATTGATCATTTACGCTAAATAATGGATTTGGAAAAATTCCTAATATAAGGATGACAAGTGTGATTTTTATAGCATCACGTTTGTCGGGAGTGTTAACACATTTTCAGATGTTAACAAGGATCTGAATCTCTTTTTAAACAGGTTTTACCATCTTAGCTAGGTCTTCAATGACATTTAAGCTAGGTCAAACCTTTTAAGATTCTCTTTTAATATCTATATTGGCAGGAAAGGAATGATATTTATTTTATTCAGGATTTTTATCATGAATCCTTATTTATAAGTTAGTAATAGCACAAATGGCCTAGTCGCGTAGACAAGTTTAATTTATAAACCATGATTTCAGAGAATCAAAGCATGAAGGTATTGCTGGCACAACAGGCCTAGTCACAAGGACATTTATAAATTATAAGCTATGATTTCAGAGAATCAAAGCATGAAGGTTTGAACCTAGTTCATTACCTTTATCTGACAGGGAGTCATCACTACCACTGTCTTTTGGTTCATATGGAAATGAACATGGCCTGTAGGCGCTATATTACCAAGTATGGTCAAAATGTGATCATCTCAAGTGATGATCTAAACCCATGATTCAGAGATCATTACATTGGGTTAGGAATCTTTTGAAGAATCCATTAATAAGAATGACGTGTGTGATTTTAATGAATCACGTCTGTCAGGAGTGTTAACATATTTACAGATGTTAACAGGGATTCAAATCTTTTAAACAGGTCTTACCATCATGGCCCGGCCTTAAAATGACCCGAAGGCTAGGTTTCACTCTTAAGATTCTTATTAATATTTAGCGCAGAACAATCCTAAATTGAGGTGTTAAATATGGATCTGAATCTAATTATGGAACTACCATCTTTGCTCTGCCTCAAAATATTGCGTGGCTAGGTCTCGTCCTTTTTAGATTTTGCCATTTTATATAAAGGTAGATCTTATAAAAGGAATGTCTGAATGAAAATTTAAAGTTAATTATTCCATTATAAAATTAAAAATACAGATGTGCCCTAGACGGGACTTGAAAGGAATAGTGTTGTCCTCGAAGGAACTGAAAGGTAATTATGTCCTTATAAGGACTATTAAGGAAACGATTTTAAGCAAAAGGAGTTTCTTCTTCATTTTATTTCTGAATGCCTTCTCCTTGGTTGCATGTTTCGTCCTAGCCGCTGTACGAAGGTCAGCAAATCAAGGCTCCTGGTGTGGAGAATTATTATTATGGCTTCTTCGCTTGGCGACGTATCCAAAATATAAAATTTTTTTGGAAGCAGAAATTCCAGATAAGGATTGAGAATATTCCTATGTTAAGTCTAGACTCAGAAGGTCAAGGTATGTGCTAATGTGTCATTGAGATTAAACACAAAAAGATAGTGTTTAATTCACTCAATGTTGGCTCTGATACCAACCTGTCACACCCCAAATTTCCACGTATTACCGGTGGGCCCGGTAGGGGAATAACGTGACGTGGTTGGCAACATCATAGTCAAACAACACAATATATAAATGCACAGCGGAAGCAAAAGGATAAATATATTACAATCCGAAATAATGTAACATCAAAGTATTACAACGGAAGTAAAGGATCCACAGGCGGATCGAAAATAAAATAACACTGTTCAACAGACTTTAGGCATCTAAGCTCGCGAGACTCTTTATTGATGCTAGGAGTAGCCAGCCAATTCCGATTAGTACCTGAACTTAGCCTTTTTGGGAAAATACGTCAGTTTACACTGGTAAATACAATCAACCGACTCATTTTGAAAAGGTTTTAAAAATGATTGATTTGAATGCACATGGCACAAATAATATTTTATAACTTGGGTTACTTATTTAAATATATAAACTTGTACAAGATTTACATGTTTCTTATGCGTTCAGTAGCCCGGATCGAGCCGGGTTAAAGATTAATGGACACACCACTTTAATTATGAGACACTGACAGGTGTACGCCTACACCTGTGTGCTAAGGTCGTGGCCATTTCGTAAAATGATGCCAGGGATATCCGGGACAACGGTCATTAACCCCCAAAGGCTTTAAGCAAACAAAACAAATTAAACGGAACACCTCAATACTTTAACCACCATACAATTAAAGATTCAATGCCCGACCAAGCGGTATTTTATATACCGTACCCCAAGCCCGTATAGGGAAAATAAGTTAAGAGTATTTACCTGAGCTAAATATAAATTCAATCCCAGCCGTATCAAATCAGCAAGTACAGATAGCTTTTACTGGGCTCCTAAATCTGGAACGAAGGTTTTTAATAACCTATTAGAATCCTAACGGGTCTTTGAATTAAGCCTTGACTTAGACCGATTAGTTTTCAAAAGGAAGATACGGTTCAAACGCATGATAAGGCGAAGACCGGAATAGAATGTGATTTAGACCCGACAAGTTCGGAGACTTGTATAATATGGGTATATTATACACATTCTGGATTTTGAGATAAAACCGATAAGGTTTGACCCGTTTCGGCTAATTTATGTAAACTAGTTACATAAACCGAACCGAACGCGTATGAAGCGTAACGGGTAACCATAAGAGTCCTAAACAGGTTTCCTAAGTTAACATGCCTTAAATATGTTGTGATATCAGTAGGATACCTTCCATTATGCCCAAAACGAGTTTAATCTATAACTAAGCCCCGAAGGGGTATTTTGGTCAATTTAAAGATTATAAAAAAGGGATTAATTCAACTCCTGTGATTCGGGTCTGAATAAATCAGGAAAATAATTTATTTTAACAGGTTATAACATTTGATGTTAAGTCTTATGAAACAAAATGGTTTTAAACTCAAACTACGCGTATAATACGCGTATAAAGCCGTTTTAAGCGACGTACGATTTAAAATAGGATTCTAAGTTTTCTAATCATTTAAACAGGCTCAAAACACTTCATTTATTATTTAAAATCAGTAGCAATTGGATTTGTAGCAAAAGAACTTGTAAAACTCATTTTATACCCGAAAAGGGCATATTCGGTATTTACCGAATTAAGGCGATAAACCTAGCTTATGATCAGTTTAAAAATAATTAAAAATCTTCAAAAATCCTAAAATATTATCTAACATCAGTGGGTAAAATATTTGGTGTAAAAAATTTGGTTTAGATAGGCTTTATGCTAATGACGTCGTTTAATTAATAAAAGTGTTTATAATTACGTCATTAAGCATAACTCCTAATCTAGACTTCCGATTGACGTGAAAATTAAAGACATGTTCAATAATCAGTAACAAAGACTTTTGTACTTTCACGTCTTCAAAAATCTCGTTCTACGGTCATAAGGGCATTATGGTCATTTTTTAGGCATTTAACGGAAACGTCGGATAGTTAAGGATTCGGGTAGTATAAACGCAGAGGATTATACTAACATGTAACAAGGTCCTAATGGAACTTTAAGGCATGTCTAAACCTATCTAAACCGGGTCAGAACCGAGGTAAAAGCAGAAAGTCAAACTATGTGACTTTCGGCTCCGAATCGGTTCAAAACAGAAAGTTGTCGACTCAAACAAGCTTAGACAAGTTTTTATGCTTATTATCAGGTTATATGAATGATAAAATAAGTGATACGCCTTTTACATCGTTAATCATGCGTTAAATCGAAAATACCATTTCTGTTGACTTTTTTGGACAACGTTTGACTCGACAAACGACCTAGTTAGGATTGGAATCAGCGGGTGCCCTTTTAGGGGTGTAAAGCCCACATGATTACCAACTTATAACAACTTTCGATTCGACAAAACTCTGGACCATTTGTGTTTTATTGCTAAGTCAAACCGTAATTACGACGGTTTGATTTCTAGGCTATAAACTAAGCAAAACTGAAATAGAGAAGATCAAGGGTACTTACACTTGTCTAATGGATGATATAGGATGCTTGAGAATGGTCCTTATGCTCCAGAAACGTTCAGATGATGAATGGGAATGGATGAACACAAACTTGACAAAATGAGGCCTTATCTAGTGTTTGTAATCACCTTAGATTGTTGCCAAGCATGTCTAGGAATGTTATCAGATGTCAAACAAGTGTCCCTAAGCCTAAAAACCATTTTAGGCAGCCCATAGAATCGATATCTTGAAGTTTAAGTCGGTTACAAGGCTGATACAGCCACCTGTGGGTTTTTCTGCATCTGGTCAACCCTTGCGCATCGTAAGGTTAAAACCCCTACGGTGCGCAAGCCTTCTGCAGCAGGTTTCCAAACTTTCTTTTATTGCACTTTTAGTCCTCGGTCCTTCTAAACATCGTTTTCGCACTATTCTTTGCATCTTAAACCCTTAATATTGATATATAGGGGCTTTAAGGCTTATACCATCTTTATGAAGCCCTCGGGTAACTTTGTGATCACCCGAAAAGCCCTAATTTTCAATGTTGACGATTCTAACCCTCACACACGAATTTTATCACAACTTTCTCATACGGCAAAGAAACTTGGTGAAATTTTTATGGTGCATTCTAGTGAGCATAATTAATCGTTACAAGGCTTCGGGTTTGCTATAAGGTCACTCAGAGGTATATCTTTAACATGTTGACACATTTAACCCCTGTAGTTTGTAATCTTTCACTTTCTTTCACAATTCGCTTCGTATGATCCATGATCCATTCGTTTAAGGTTATAAACATCACGTAGGGTTATTGTAAAGTATATTTATTCATTGTTGACACTTTGAACCCTCAAATTCACATAGTTTCTATGTTTGTCAACTTTAGTCCTTCAAGAACATTCTTTCACACGTTCAAACCTATGACACGTGTCAACACATTATAGGACGTAAATTTTCGAGGTGTTACACGCAAAGCATACGCTTTAGAGTTTGAAAGGCTTCCTACTGTTCGGTTCCCCAAACAAAAGGTTTGTCTTTATGCGTTAGAGAGGTGAGAGGGACGACGATTTTAGAGAAATCAGCGATAAATCGACGGTAATAACCCGCCAATCCGAGAAAAGAATGAACTTCGGACGGGGTTTTCGGTGTAATCCAACTCTTAACTGCTTCAATGATTTTAAAATTCAAATCATGATTGACTAAATTTTTACTGTTGTATCTATTTTTGTATAGGAGATTTTCTCTCCAAATTTCTAGTCCATTCATTGTGTATATATTTGGCATTCCTGTGAATAAAATATTCATCTCTTTGGACTTTTTCAATCTCAATAAAAATTAGACATAAATAAAAATACGCGTGCCAAAGAATTTTTTTAATAAAGATTAGGAATTATAAAGTAACTTTATTAAAGCCCAAGAGTAGTAGCGGTTGTCCACCGGTAGCTAACGATCACTATTCCCCCGGGTTGATTCGTTATGGTGGTAGCAAAGAGAAAATGATAAAATATGAAATACTAAAAAGAATAAAAGTAGAAGGACTAAACATGCACACTACCAAAAGTTAAAGCAGAGTGACTAAACACACATATAAACAAAGTTAACCAATATAAAGAAAGTTTTATTTACTAAAAACAAAGGGTCTAAACATGTATATTAACGAAGTTGAAGGTTTAAAAGTAAAATAAAAAAACGACAATCAATTACTTATAAGGTTGAAAATTAGAGATTTTAATTTAAATACACAAAATAATTGAAATCCTAAATAAAAGTATCAACTTTTTGAAGATTCGAGTGACTAAATCGGGGATCGGATTGAGAGAACACAAAGAAGATGCAAATCGTCTACAAATAATATATATTGCAGATCATCAATGATCATTTATTCATTCACATATCCAAAATATTTTAACAGACAGCAATCAATGATCATCTACAAATAATATATAAACATGTGCAACACAAATCTTATCTTATGATATATATATGATTTCATATACGTGCCATCAACTATAAAATCATGCGTTTACACCTCATTTCAAGGTTATTACTTTATTTCATAATTAAAAACTAAATAAACAATGCAATATTATTAGCATAACATCACATGAAAAAAAATGAAAAGAAAATCGAAACATCTGATTTATAAATGCACATATATAGTCAGCTTACCATAAACTCCAATTTGTGGACAAACTGTTACCTGTCCTGTAAACATGAGCAGTAAGCATAGGAAAGAAACAAATATTAACAAGGCCAGTAACGGGTCATTCCGATCGCTTTTCATGCATGCAGATAGAGCCGACATGTTTCTGATGGCTGTTGGATTTATCAGTGCTATTGGCGATGGACTCGGGTCTCCAGCAATGTTGTTCTTCACCAGCACCGCAATGAGCAATATTGGAGGCAGTTCTTCTGTATCCACCGACGTATACACAGACAAAATTAACAAGGTTAATATTAGATATAAGTTGATAAATCAAACTAGTATTGATTATGGCAAAGAAATTTATCTAAATGCCTTTTTTTTTAATTTCTTGTTTACAGAATGCTGTTTATCTTTGTTACTTGTCTATCGCGAAGTGGGTTGCATGTTTTCTTGGTAGGTTTTGTTTTGCTCGATTATTGTTTTTGATTAAAGTCATGGGCGGAACTAGAGGGGGTCATGAGGGTCTGCTGACCCCCCCACGGCCAAGGAAATTTGGTGGATTTTTATATATAAAATCTAAGATTTTTCTAGAGAAAACATGATTTGGACCCTCTAGTCGTAGTTGGTAGAGAAGAAAAAAGCCTTGTGATGACCCCTAGTAAAGAAGTTCTGGTTTCGCCACTGAATAAAGTGGGTTAGAGACTTAGGTGGTGTTTATTTTTCTAAAACAGATCTGCGCAGGCTCTTCTATCTGTGCTGTGCAGACATTATCATCTGCAGACTGTTTGTTTTTCCAAAGACGTTTCATATAATCTGATGATGAGTTTTGTTGCAGAGGGGTATTGTTGGCCAAGGACCTCAGAAAGGCAAGCATCAAGATTGAGGTTAACTTATTTGAAAGCAGTGTTAAGGCAAGAAGTGGCCTATTTTGACTTGAACGCTACAAGCACAGCCGATATCGTTGCGAGTGTTTCTAGTGACAGCCTAATCATTCAAGACTTCATCAGTGAAAAGGTTTGTCAGCCACTAGCTAGTTTTCACTTTTTATGGAGGTTGTGATCAATTTTATTGGACAAAAAACTGCAATGCAGGTGCCAATGCTTGTGATGAATTTGGCAACTTTTGGTGGGGCGTATATTGCGGGATTTATTTTACTATGGAGGCTAGCAATTGTTGGGCTGCCATTTATCTTAATTTTAGTTATACCTGGTTTGATTTATGGAAGGATCCTGATGAGGTTATCAAGAGAAATCAGGGAGGAGTATAATAAGGCTGATGCGGTGGCACAACAGGCGGTTTCTTCAATAAGGACGGTTTATTCTTTTGTGGGAGAAAATAAAACCGTTACAGACTACTCTGATGCTCTGGAAAGTACAGTGAAGCTGGGTTTGAAGCAGGGGTTGGCTAAAGGAGTTGCTATTGGAAGCAACGGTGTCACTTTTGCTGTGTGGGCTTTCGTGTCTTGGTATGGAAGTCGATTAGTTATGTACCATGGAGCTAGAGGAGGAACCGTGTGGTCAGTTGGAGCAGGAATCGCCCTTGGCGGGCTGTAAGTTTCTTGTTTTTGTTCTGACATTTTATCATATAGCTGTCTGCATTCTCAGGGCCGGTTCTAGCAAAAGGGCAAAGTGGACGACCCAGGGCCCGCTTTCCCGGGGAGTTTCTTATTTGTTTTGTATATAACTTTTTCTAGAAACAAAAGCGTATAAAACTAAAAACCAATTAATATTTACAACCCAATTAACTTTTGTAGTGTTGGCCCAACTAACTCTAAGTAACAAATAAAAAACTTTTAATTTAAATCCCAATTAATTTTAGGGGCACATTTTTTGTAGTTGCATAGGCCTCTCGAATTCTCAGGGACGACCCTGAGCATTTTGCGTATCAAATCGCAGCTCAGATGCCCGTATGAAATGAAAGGTTTTTGAATGTCTAAATGAATCTAACAATGACAGGGCATTTGGTTCTGCAATGACCAACGTGAAGTACTTCTCTGACGCGATGGCTGCGAGCAAACGTATACAAGAAGTGATCAAAAGAGTTCCCGCGATTGATTCAGAAAACATGGAAGGGGAGATATTACAACAAGTCTATGGGGAAGTCGAATTTAAGAACGTTAAGTTTGCATACCCGTCAAGGCCGGAGTCTTTGGTATTCAAAGACTTTAACTTACAGGTTCCGGCAGGGAAGACAGTGGCGTTGGTGGGTGGGAGCGGGTCTGGTAAATCGACGGTGATCGCATTGTTGCAAAGATTTTATGATCCTCAAGGAGGAGAGATTTGCATAGATAGAGTGAGGATAGACAAACTTCAGCTAAAATGGCTGAGATCACAATTGGGTTTGGTGAGTCAAGAGCCTGCTCTATTTTCCACTACCATAAAAGAAAACATATTGTTTGGCAAAGAAGATGCCACCATGGAAGAAGTCATTGAAGCTGCAAAAGCTTCAAACGCGCATAACTTCATCTCTCAGTTACCCCAGGCCTATGACACTCAGGTTCTCTTTACATCCTCTAGAATCAATGATTCTTTCGTTTCTATTACTTCCTAAACACTACATATCAGCGGATTTTCGTAGTAGAATCCACGGTTAATCCGTTGGTGAAGATACCAACCGTCAGTAATACGTTGGTGAAGTTCCATGGGAAATGGGTGTGCATAAAAGTCTTAGTGACAGATTTTGCAACATATATAAACGATCAGATTATTTTCAGTTTGCTTGAAAAAATCGCGACAGACTGTTGCAGATTATAGTTAAAAATTATTGAAAATTAAGAAAAGAAGATACGTATTTTTACAAATTATATGGTAAATCATGCATACACAAGCATCTAGATGAAATAAATATCAGTCAAATTTTACCTTCGCTGCATCTTTTTTGTAGTAGTGACAATATAAAAAATAGGATAATAAAATCTTTATGTATGTTTAGTCATCATGATGGCAAGTACAACAAATTTAAATTATATACTAGTCAATTGTAATCGCATCTCCGGATACTTTGGATCAGAGACTCCTCTTGATAAATTAATCAGAAACGAAACGTGGGGTAAACTCATGAATCACAAGTTTCAAGTATTTTTATACTTCTTTATGAAAAACGTGGGGTATCTTGGCCATAGTGAACTTCAACCAAACCGGATGAGCAGATTAACACTTAAACAAAAGCTTAGAAATATATATTTTTAATAGAAGAAGGCCTCTGACACTCAGGTTCTTTTCACATCCTCTAGAATCAATGATGCTTTTGTTTGTATTACTTCCTAAACACTGATCCCCGTTAATCCCCGTTGGTGAACCGTCAGTAATACATTGGTGAAGTTCAATGGAAAACGGGCATAAAAGTCTTACCGACGGATTTTGCAACATCTATTAACTATCTTATTATTTTCAGTTTAAATGTTGCAGATTATAGTTAAAACTTTCGGAAAAATAAAAAAAAAAAATAAAGATTTGTATTTATCCAAATTATATGGTAGCAAAAGGTATGCAAACACAAGCAGCTTTTTTTTTCCCAAAATAATATGATGAAAACAAATATAAGTCAAATTTTACATCCGCTACATCTTTTTTTTTCTAGTAGTGAAAATATAAAAAATAGGATACTAAAATATAATAAAGTCTTTATGTATATGTAATCATCATGAAGGTAAGTACAGCAATTACGAATTTAAATTCTAGCCTAGTCAATTTCAATCCATCTCCGGATACTTTGGATCAGAGACTCCTCTTGATACTTTTTTAAGAATAAATGATATGATGCGTATCTTGGCCATAGACTTTGGTTTGACATTTTGCATTGTGAACTTTAACCAAAACGGATGAGCAGATTAAAACTTGTTTGAAAGATCAGAAATAAAAATTTATTATATAATGACAGGATTTTAACTGTATTCTAATTTATATGGTGCAAATAACAGGTTGGCGAAAGAGGAGTTCAAATGTCGGGTGGGCAAAAGCAAAGAATTGCAATTGCCCGTGCGATGATCAAGTCACCTCGCATTCTTCTATTGGACGAGGCAACAAGCGCACTCGACTCAGAATCTGAGAGAGTTGTTCAAGAGGCACTTGACCATGCCACCATTGATCGAACCACCATCGTCATAGCTCACCGTCTTTCCACAATTAGAAATGCAAACGTAATATGTGTGGTCCAAAATGGTCAGGTGGTCGAGTTTGGCTCCCATGATGACCTCATGCAACTTGACAACGGTTTCTACACGTCACTCGTTCAACTTCAAGAAACCAAGCAAATCGATGAAATCCCTAGTCCTTACCTACCTGGACTTTCATCCATCTTCTCAACATCTGATGTCAACAACATAAGCAGCCCTCGGCAGTCAATGGTGATCCAGTCGGGCTCTGCAGCCTCAGTTAATCAAAATGGAGAGGACGACTTTACCTCGCAAGCCAACCAAGAATTTCCAGCGCCGTCCTTTAAGAGAATTTTAGCATTGAACAGTCTTGAATGGAAGCAAGCGCTACTTGGAAGTGTGTGTGCAATTCTATTCGGTGCAGTCCAGCCAGCATTTTCCTTCTCAATGGGGTCAATGATATCGGTCTATTTCTTGGTTGATCACGATGAGATAAAGCAAAAGACAATGATTTATACCTTGTGTTTTGCGGGTTTGTCCGTTCTCTCGATGGTGATCAACATCATTCAACATTACAATTTTGCAGCCATGGGAGAATACTTAACGAAGAGGGTCCGAGAAAGGATGTTGTCAAAGATACTTACCTTTGAAATTGGGTGGTTCGATCAAGATGAAAATTCAAGTGGAGCCATCTGTTCAAGACTAGCTACTGATGCCAATATGGTATGGTTTTACATGTTGATCTTGCGTAAAATAGTTGACTTTCCATTAGTTACTGATGAACAATATGCCAACAATGTTTAATTTGTAGGTGCGATCTTTGGTTGGTGATCGATGCTCTCTTCTAATTCAAACATTGTCTGCGGTTATTGTTGCCTGCACGATGGGGTTGGTGATCGCGTGGAACTTTGCACTGGTTGTGATAGCGGTTCAGCCATTGATGATCTTCTGCCACTATAGCAAAAAAGTTTTGTTAAAAAACATGTCACAAAAAGCATTGAAATCACAAGAGGAAAGCAGCAAGCTTGCAGTCGAAGCCATCTCTAATTTGCGTACAATCACCGCCTTCTCATCCCAAATACGAATTATTAAAATGCTTTTAGGGACCCAAAAAGCACTACTGCGTGAAAGCATCCGACAAGCTTGGTATGCAGGATTTTTGCTTGCATTTTCTCAAAGCATTATGGCATTTACTTGGGCTCTAGGCTTTTGGTATGGAGGGAAATTGATTAGCAATGGTCATCTTGAGCCAAAAGAATATTTTCAGACGTTTTTGATCTTAGTACACACAGGTAAGGTCAATGCGGAAGCTGGAAGCATGACAAATGATTTGGCGAAAGGATTTGATGGAGTGCAGTCAGTGTTCACGGTATTAGACCGTAACACCTTGATAGATCCTGAGGTACATGATGGTAAGAAGCCTGAGGTCATTACGGGACATGTAGAGATATGTGATGTTCACTTCGCTTACCCTGCTCGGCCTGATGCCAAGATCTTTAACGGGTTCTCCATCAGTATCGAAGCTGGAAAATCAACTGCTTTGGTTGGAGAAAGTGGATCAGGGAAATCAACAATAATTGGGTTGATCCAGCGTTTTTACGACCCAATGGAAGGCGTTGTTAAAGTTGATGGAAGAGACATTAAGTTATACCATTTAAGAACTCTAAGGAAATTTATCGGGCTTGTGAGCCAAGAACCCACGTTGTTTGCTAGTACTATACGTGAAAACATCATATATGGTGTTTCCAAGGAAGTTAGTGAAGTTGATATTGTGGAGGCAGCAAAAGCAGCGAATGCTCATGATTTTATATCAGTTTTGAAAGATGGGTATGATACTTTGTGCGGTAATCAAGGGGTACAACTATCAGGGGGACAAAAACAACGCATTGCCATAGCGCGTGCAATATTGAAAAACCCCTCGATTTTGTTACTAGACGAAGCCACTAGTGCACTTGATAGTCAATCGGAAAAGGTAGTGCAAGATGCACTTGAGCGAATGATGATGGGTCGGACCAGTGTAGTGGTGGCGCATCGGTTGAGTACCATACAAAGTTGTGACACCATTGCGGTTTTAAAAAAGGGAAAGTGGTTGAAAAGGGGAACCATGGCTCATTACTAGCGAAAGGGCGAGCTGGAGCATACTACTCCTTAGTTAATCCTCAAGAGCCTAACACTACTCACCATACACTGGACTAAAATATGGCGGAATATCACTTGGTAGATCATGCGCAAGTGTTGGATGTAACCAAAATTGATATGTATTTTTTACCTCTTCGACAATCTACTATTAGTTTTGATTTAATATCAGAAACGCAACTTTTTATTAACCTTTAGAAGCATGTGCATATCAAAATCATGGTTCATAGTAGCACCAACAATAGCTTAAGGTCAGTATACAATCTACACGTCAGGTAGGGTTGTATATGAACCAAATGTTTAGCAAATTGTTTGGTGGGTCGAAGTTCGTTTATATCCGTTTATTACTAAACTAGTTAATAAACATAAACAAGATTTTAAGATCGTTTAACTAAATGAAGATACACTACTACTAAACAAAATGAGTATCAGCTACAAACATTTCCTTCAGAAAATATGTCTGTGTAAGAGTTACCAACGAGAATCTGTCGGTGAAAGTACGTCGATAAAATGGGCATTAGTAACTTGGTTTCTGATAGATTATCGACACGTTAGCGAGGGATTATTGATGCATCTTTTTCGATGGCTAACAAGTCTTCACCGATGACCGGATACAAACAACTCCTCTCTTGGTAATCCATTGGTAAGTTAATTTGTACAGGTGCCCAAATTATGGGTTGGTTCTGTTTTTTTACCCTTAACTATAACCAACAACTTCAGTTTTGGTATGTCTTTAACCATAACCGAAACAGAACCTCGATTATGATTAATATCTTATGAAGCTCAAGTATGGTTAAAATCACTTAATGTTCCAATAATGCAAGTTCAGTAAATTTAAATGTACGTTTATTCATTAACTTTTTTCTTGTAGTATAAAACAAGGTTTATATCCTTTTATCAATTTTTTTGGCTTTTTTGCTTCTATCCAAAATATAAATTATTATTTAAGATTATTTTTTTAAATTTATATAGACCAGTTTACCCAACAAAATCTTGGATTAGATCGACTTTCGGTCATGATGATTAACCAAAGCTTCAATTTCAAAACCATAACAAATCGGTTAACAAATGCCTCAAAGCCATAACCATCTATTATGTCTATTATCGGTTAAAATTGGTTCAGTTAATATCTTATATCTCGGTTAATTTGCTCACCCTAGTTATTTAGATACAAACTAAAATAATAAACTTTTTGAAAGGGAAATTAAAATGAAGATCTAATTATAATATGTGTACGAACACAAAATACAAAAAGAATTGTACTGGGCCTCCAACTAGTGTCACTGGTGTTGCCCTCTAAGAGCATGGCCAATAGCCATTTTTTTCTCATTTTTCCATGCCCCGTTGACCTGTTTTTCATTTTTTTTTTATTGTGGTTGATGTTTGTAGGATCCATTTTTTTATCCATGTATTTGTGCAAGAACTAGAAAAAATGAGAGAAGCTGGGGTAGTGTGAAGGTGGTGGGGTCGGGTGGGGGCTTGGGTAATAAGGCCATGTGTAGTCATGAAGCCCTTTGTGGGCGTTATGCGACACGTGTCGTGCCATGTGTAGGTCCGGCTAGGGGAGGATCTAGTCGCCTAATCCTTGTGTACAAACCAACCCGGTTGTGCGGAATCCAACCGAGAAAGGCAAACCGAGATAGAACACGCAAATGCACGACACACAATATTCACCGATTAACACCTCTGTATTAATACGTATGAAAGGTCCAGTTACAAGCTCAATGTTTACAGATGTACTCTATAAACTCTCTCAAACTCTCGTGTGTGTGTGTGTTTTCTGCAGAATGCTCTAAGTGTTCTGTTGTGTCTCACCCCTGTCTGTGTGTCTTACTATGTTCTCTAACTTTGAAATGAACACAACACATGGGTATTTATACCCGACACAGCACCTATGGTCGAAGGATAAGGTAATCTGGTCGAAGGATCATCTATCGACCAGAAATCTACCGAAGGATCCATACATACCTCGAAGGATGATATCCTTCGAGGTCCATATGTATCCATCGAAGGTTGTCTTTCGAGGTTATCGAAGGATCTAAACTATCCTTCGATTCCTCATCCTTCGACACACACAACATACAAACAATGTGCTAACTGTTTGGCCAAGTCAAACCGGAGGATGGTTGACTTGGTCAAACTTACATCGAACGCACATAAAAACAAACCTAAGACGTAGCTCAGACTAATACAAGACATCGTTTTGTATCTTCGTGTCTTCAAGTCTCTGACGTCCTTTCAACTGAGCTGAGTCGAACCGAACCGAGTCGTGTCCACAAAATATGTATCAACAAACTCCCCCTTGGACGCTACTCGTGAGGTTCAACTTCGGTGTCTTCCACGTCGGAGGATCTTTAAAGTCTTCACGCGTCGTAAGTAGAAAGTGTATCAACAAACTCCCTTTTTCATTTAGGTAGTGTGTCAATAAACTCCCCCTTAGATTGAACTCTCCATTGAGTCATGCTCGTGAATCTTTTGACTTGTCAAATCTTCAGATCCTTGTGGTGTTGATGAAGGGTCAGCGGCAACTCGATCATTTTATCCTTTGAGTGCCTCCACTTCGTGTCTTCATTCCAAAGCTTGTCATTGAACATGTTCCCCTTGCCTTTAGCATCTGCACATGCAAGAAAGCTAAACGCATAATGAGAAAAACCGCTTGGAATATAGTTAACATTTAAACAAACGACACATTTGAGATCAAATCTCAATCAAACACCGACCGACGATATTCAGAAAGTTTAGAAAAATATTCAATTTTAATCCTTTAACTTTCAACACTTGTTAACTTCGACTGTTTATGAAGATGCAATTGTTTTTCGACTTATGATCAGGATTTTGGGTAGGATAGACTCGAGTTCCAACATCAGTCAATCAAAAATAAACTAGAAGCAAAATCTTTTTGGATTTTATAAAGTTTATATTAAAACACACCTAAAATCTTTTTGAAATTTTTCATTTTTCAAATGTAAAGACGGAAAGTAATAAAAAAATATATACAAAGATGCATAAACTGAAAACAGTAAATAAATATCTACAGACATTCTTTTTGCGAGTTTCGAGGGTAAGAGAATCATATCAGTGTACGGTCATGTCAAAACGCTCGTTTTGTTCAATTAGTTAACATTAACATAAGCATCCTATAACAATTATCGGTATTGTTGTCCACTTAAGCTCAACTTATCATTTGTAATCATGGCGAGGGGATACGTTAAGGTATGATTTATACTTACCGACCGGTGTTCATCCACATCACGACACATTCCCGTATCAAGGTATGCACGAGGGTTCATCTTACCGGTGAGTATACCGATTATCATCTGTTTGACCGTATATGATGTGAGATTCTCACTTATTTTGATTTGAAAACAAGCCCTATGTGATAGAATCACTTATTGATGAGGAACTTGATTTTCGATGCATGAGGGCACAGGAGCAAGTCCGTGAACAGGTCAGTACTTTCGTACAGCAGAGAGACGAACTTGACTCCCAGAAAGAATTTGTGATATATAATCACTTATTTGTTTGGACATGTGATTGTTTATCACTTATTGAGGTCGAATGCAGTATGAAATATGTACACGTATGTATGGTATCATGGAAGATCTAGACTTGCGTCCCCGTTATTTTTCGGAAAAAGATACAACCATGATACCCAGATGATAAGCAGCATAAAGACCGAATATCTCAGAACCTCGGCAATCTCTCAAACGAAATTTCGGTACTAAGACCATATGCCAATGAATGGTTCCCACCTGGTCTTCAGTCGATTTAAGTTTATATCACCCTGCACACTTTAAAATGATTGTGAGCCTACCGATATATCTTATATAGAGCTGCTTATCGTTTTTCAATTTAAGGTTTAAAGAGGTTTGGATAGACCACCGATGTACTATCATTTTCTCTTTTGCTCGCCAGGAAACTCATTTTTGTTTTTCTATTGTTTTTGTGTTTTTGAAATTTTTCAATGTTTTTGGATTTTTCAAATTTTGGATTTACTCCCCCTAAAATCAACAAACTAAGATAAAATTTTAACAACACAAAGGTATTTACAAAAATGACTTTCCGATGTTGGTTAACTCATGTTTTACCTCAATGCCGTTTACCAAAATTAATTTTTAATCTGAAAAGATTTATCGAATTTTGGAAAAATCAGTTGGCATGTCGGTTTGCGGTGCGGACCATGACAACATTGTCTGGCCAAAGAGTGCTGTGAGAGGATAACAATTTATAAAGTAGCTTAAATAACGACAAGTAAAGGAGAGATTAGAATCTTAAAACCGTATCCTGCAACTGCTTCATGCATTGCAAGGAATCTGAGTGCTCTCCTAAACTGGATATCCACCCGATGTGGATTTCAAAGTCGATTCTTTGTAGCTACTGAGAAGTCTCTTGACAGCAACAAGATCATAAACCTTTGGGTCCGGCTGGTCTTCCACATCTCACCAGCGAAGGTTTTTGTCTTTCTCTTTCAGAAGTAGTGTGCGGTTGTTCAATCCAAGCCAAGGCATCCGCACACCCGGTTGTTTGCTCAACAAACACATTTTCTTCAATCACACCGCGAAGAAATGTACACTGCACGTTCATCTTGTCGATTTTGAACTTCAAACGTGCTGCAGGTGCGTACATTTTGATTGAATCTATCCTGGGGACCCGATCAAAGCCTTTAACAATCACACTTTGAAATGATTTTCAATTTGTCGAAGCTTTTCAATCTCTTTCAACAGACAATTCTGTTTCCCTTTTCATTTTCTCTCCATCAAAGGCAACAATTTCTTCTGTCGCCTATTTTGTGCATGGACACTCCACTATCAACAATCTTACGACTATCGATAGTTCCTCCTGGAACATCCTACACACTCACTTAAAGATTAGTTGGAGAGAGGGACCCAAGCCTTTGTGGACTTGGGTCGTCCTTGATCATCAAGAAAAGTGATTTCAATCACTTGATGATTAGGAAAAAGAACCTGTGGTGCTCCCCCTGATTGAATTACCTGTTTTTGCTTCCAAGCTGTTTGTCCTTTACCAGTATTTGAATTTATTGTTTTAGCATTTACTGGTTTTACAGTTTTAGGTTTTGATTGAACAGGTTTTTCTTCTTTGACCTCTGATTTTAAGGCCTTTTCAATTACCTTTTGATTCTTTTGCTTTAACTTCTTTTCCCTTTCTTTCAAGACACGGGGGTCTTGTTTCGGGGAAACAGGTCGTTTTTGGTAATTGGTTTCTTGGGGAGCACTCGTTTTTGCCTTCAACTTTTGCAGGTATGGGCAGTATCTTACAATATGCCCAATTGTGCCACACTCAAAACACATTCTCCGCTCTACAAACCTCGGAGAAACATGTTGATGACCAGACGGAGAACCAGACCATGAACTTTGTGATCTAGACGTGCTTGTACCTAAATCACATCCGTTGGTGTGTTGGGTGTAATTATTCTGATCATTTCGTTTCAAAATTCTAACTTGTTTTATAAAATCAATGTTAGATTTATCCTGAAATGTTTCAAGTTTGTCTGAACCCGTGGATCCAACAAAGTTCATTTTCGGTTCTCGTTTCTTAACAGGAGCTCTTTTGTTTTGCACCTTTTGCTGCTGAACTTTAGGTGCTTGAACATTCTTGTTCTGAGCCTTCTTTCCCTGTACCTTACCTTTTCCGGAGTTCACTTGTTGTCTTCGCTCAATTGGTTGTTTTTGGTTTCCGTATTGTTTTCTAATTTGTTCACATGGAATTGGATCACATTGAGTGACGGTAACTTTTCCATTTTTGTTCCCCAAAAACTTATCAATACATCCTTCAAAAATTTGCTCAATTAAATCTTGATTTACATTTTTAATTGGAAAATCTTTGTTAGAGTAGATTTTGTCATCTCCTTTGAGCGTGTACAACAAGTTATTCCCTTCAAGGCCAGATACAATGGAATCCATTGCTTTTGACATTTCAGTCTTACTCGGTTTCACTGGTGGATCACACAGGATGTGATTTTCGATTGGAATATCTGTTGTAACCGAGTTAGACTGTTGTTTCACAATTTTTACAGATTCATCATCCGATGAATCAGATTCATCATCCGAAGAATCAGTATCCTCAACAATGGGAGGACTCTGTTCCTTAACACACGATGAATCTGTCACATTCTCAGTTTCTGATTGACCCGAGGATGATGTACCAGTTGTGAACCCGAGGCCTGCTGCAAAGTCATCCAGACCGAGTGGCACAGAAGGTTCAAAACGGGGCATATCCTCGTCATCAGGCAATTTGGAGTAATTGTGATTCATTGGGGGAGGACATGATTTGAATCCCATACACTTCTTATCCCCCTTTTTCTTTTGAACATCAATAATGTGATCCAAAACATAGCGGGAATTGGAATAGCTTTCCAATTTCTGCTTAATTGTCTCACATTCACATCGAGCTGTTGCTAACTCTACCATTTGTTTTTCAATTGTGTCAATTAGATCATTGTTAGCATGTTGTTTTCTCAAAACAGCCTTTTGTAATTCAGAAACATCATGTTTTAATGACGCAATTGTTGCTTTAAATTCCTTTTCACTTCTGGTTAAAAACAAGTTAGCTTCAGTTGCTTTAGAAAGATCTACAATCAATTCTTGATTGTGTTTGTTTGTGATTTCAAACTGACTTTCCTTTTCAGCATATTTAACCTTTAAACTATCACAATTTTCACAACTAACTACAGTGGGTTCATCGACACATACCTGACTTGATGAACTGTCGACATTAGCCGTAAAGGCTGAATGGAAAGAAAAAGATCCATCTTCAGAGAAGAACTTAGCAAGCTTCTCGGAAGTTCCAGCAGATTTCTGGCAGAGAATAGATCTCCTCTTGCATAATGCTTCAGCTTCAGCCAAAAGTTCATCAACCTTCAAATCTAAAGCATCACTTGATAAATCACTAGCATCAAGTGATTCCCCATCCATGCTCCCACTATAACCCGAAGTATCTTCATCTTCTGAGGATTCACCAGCAGACACGGGTTCTACAACCTTCTCAATCACTTTAGCATAACAAGCTGTTCCACCATTTGGAGCATCATTTCCCAACTGAAGCGACCAATCACAACCTTCATCTACTTGAACCACGAGTCCCCGGTTGGCATTTGATTGCCCTGCCTGGCTTTGGTTGTTGACAGGTATCAACGGACGAACATTGTTACTGTTCTGGTTCTGCTGGTTGCCTTGATTTCTGAAGGGATTTTGGTTTCCATGTTGAGCTGGTCTTGTGCATTCCCTTTTGAAATGACCCCGTTCACCACAGTTAAAGCATGTTACAGCTTGCTTGTCGAACCCATACTTGGTGTCTTTCCTGCTTTCCAAGTTGGTTCTCCCCGTCCTTTCCATAAACTCTTTTGCTCTTCGAATTGCACTAGCAAGAGCCCATTTGATATCCATCATTTCAAACTCTTCTCTATCCACTTGTTGATAATCTTCATTGGTTAGATTGATATTCCCAATCTGACCTGCGATCAATCCACAATAAGCACTAACCAAGGTATTCAACATCTCCATATGCTCCTTGGCTATTTCGACACTGACTTTGGAAAAGTTGGAAGTGTCTAATCTGACTGTGTTCAGATTGGAAGTGGCTTGAAAGTTTGAAGAGTTTCCATAAAATCCTTGCTGTTGCGGTTGTTGCTTCTGAGCTTTGCTTGGATCCAAGAAAGGCGGTGGTGTGAATTGCTGAGCTGTCAGTTGCACATACTGTTGTTGAGAAGAAGAATTTGATCTTGGATACATCGAGTATGCTGAAGGATCAAACTGATCTGTTGTTGATGGTCCGGTGTTTGAGATGAAAGCTGTTTGAAGCTTCGCGTGTTGAGAAGCTGGTTTTTCTCCACTGATACCTCCTGCAATCCCAAAGTACATCTCTGGACTTTGAGGAGTTAGTGTTCTTTTTGCCTTAAGCTTTTCTTCTACATCTTTGTTCTCCAATTTTTGAATTAAGTCATACACAGTGATTGTGTCTAGAACACCATTTTCTTTGAGAATTTCAAGATAACTGCTCCACTTTGCTGGTAAGCTATCAGCAAATCTCTTCACTATTTCTTGTGGAGTGGCAGTGACTCTAAAAGCAAACATCTCGCTCAACAAGTGATGGAACCTTGTAGATAACTCTGCCAAAGTCTCATTCTCCATACACGTGAATCCTTCAAACTCTTTCTTCAGTAAATCTTGCTTGATCTTTCTTGATTGAGCATTTCCTTCACATCGTAACGTGAGCATATCCCACAAGCTTTTAGTAGTCGTGCAGTAAACAAACTGGTGGTAAATGTCTCTGTTAAGAGCTTGTGTGAGAATCATGAATACTTTCTTTTCTAACTCGAATTTCTTCTTATCATCATCAGACAGAGTGCTGTAAGTTTGTGGGTTAGATCCTGCAACTTCCAAATCATTTTCAAATGGAGTGAAGAAACACATCCATAGATCTTGACCTTGCCCCTGAACATAAGTTCTCAGTCTTTCTTTCCACCATCCCCAATCATTGATGTGATTTAGCTTTGGCGGTTTTGTGCTTGTACCAGTTTCACTGTCGTTCTGCATCATAGATTGAATGCTGCTGCTTTGATTTGTGACCAATGCCCATTGATTTGCAGTTATCATTGCAGCTTGAGGTGGGGCAATAGCTCGCATCCATGCAGTTTTGTCGAAATCTGGCTCAGATTGCGTAGCTGATGATTGTGAAGTCGAAGTTATTTGAGTCCACCACTGACCGTTTGTTCCCATTTTATAAAAATTAATATATTAAGTGAAAATTGATTTAAAATTTGAAAAACAAGTTTTCCCCCTTTTAAAAATTTAATTTTCACAAACTATGTTAAAATATTGAAGAGAAACAAACAGCCGAAAGATCAAGGATCGAAAGACCTGAAAAACACAACTGTTAATCTTAAACAAATAAGGATTGAAAGATAAACACTTGTTCGAAAGATAGACACTTGTTCGAAGGATCAACAGTGTTCGAAAGATCACTGTTGAATTTCGAACAATGACTTCGAAAGATTCTCCAAGATGAAGGATCCTTATCTTTCGAAATGTAACAGTAGCTCGAACAATATATCCTTCGAAAAGATTCCTTGGCTCGAAAGATAACTCACTGACTTCGAAAGATGTTCGAAGGATGGGTATCTGTCGAACCTCCTTGATCGAAAGATGATCTTTCGACTTCGAATGATATCTTTCGAACTGCACTGACACAGTTGACAAAAGGTGACAGGTTGGTGAAAAAGGTGACAAGTTGGTAGAAACTTTCGGCAGAAGGTATGCTCAGACCATACCTTTTCTGAAAATCAAGATTTGGCTTTGAATATTATAATCTGTCAACAACTTCCAACACACAAACAACTTTCCAAACTAATCTCAAAGATCAAAAAGTCATGAACTTGAAGAACACTTTGAAGATTTATATGAACACTATGAATTTTTCGGTGAACCTTCAAATTCCGAACACAATATTTTGCTAAAATGTTTAACACAAACCCATAACTAACATGTAAACATGAAAAATAACAAGGTTTAACCAGATTTTAAGTTGTTTTCCAGAAAAATATGAACTTTAACACCCGAAAAACAAACCAAGAACACACTCGGTTTTAACAAGGAGAAGAGCCAAGGCTCTGATACCACTTGTAGGTCCGGCTAGGGGAGGATCTAGTCGCCTAATCCTTGTGTACAAACCAACCCGGTTGTGCGGAATCCAACCGAGAAAGGCAAACCGAGATAGAACACGCAAATGCACGACACACAATATTCACCGATTAACACCTCTGTATTAATACGTATGAAAGGTCCAGTTACAAGCTCAATGTTTACAGATGTACTCTATAAACTCTCTCAAACTCTCGTGTGTGTGTGTGTTTTCTGCAGAATGCTCTAAGTGTTCTGTTGTGTCTCACCCCTGTCTGTGTGTCTTACTATGTTCTCTAACTTTGAAATGAACACAACACATGGGTATTTATACCCGACACAGCACCTATGGTCGAAGGATAAGGTAATCTGGTCGAAGGATCATCTATCGACCAGAAATCTACCGAAGGATCCATACATACCTCGAAGGATGATATCCTTCGAGGTCCATATGTATCCATCGAAGGTTGTCTTTCGAGGTTATCGAAGGATCTAAACTATCCTTCGATTCCTCATCCTTCGACACACACAACATACAAACAATGTTCTAACTGTTTGGCCAAGTCAAACCGGAGGATGGTTGACTTGGTCAAACTTACATCGAACGCACATAAAAACAAACCTAAGACGTAGCTCAGACTAATACAAGACATCGTTTTGTATCTTCGTGTCTTCAAGTCTCTGACGTCCTTTCAACTGAGCTGAGTCGAACCGAACCGAGTCGTGTCCACAAAATATGTATCAACACCATGTCACACAGGGGTTTTTCAATTTTTTTAATTAATTTCTAACTTTTTAAAATTAAAAACCATTGCATTAAATAAAAAAACATTACAAAAAAAAACATTAAAATAAAATTTAAAAAAAAACATTACACTAAAAAAACAATACATTTATTCTTCGTCTTCATCGTCGTTCTCTCATTCTTCCTCTTCGTTTTCTCCGGCATCCAAACCTATGTTTTCAAAGTTCCCGGCTTCGAATCCTCAACTTCTTCTTCCTCAGAATCTTCTTCGTCGTCACCATCGTGTCGAATTGGGCGAATCGCCCAAGCATGCTCGACCAAATCCGCCTTTACGCATTATGTATATTCTTAGATCGCAATAGTTGAGCATTTACGAGTCTCTCTTCCATTATTGCTTGGGTTCCTTCAACTACATCTTCCGGAATATAGTTTTGGCATATTGCTTTTCCATCATCCTCTATGATCATATTATACATAATGATGCAAGCATACATGGTCATTCGTATTCTATCCTTATGCCACATACGACAAGGATTTCTGATAAAATGCCATCGTTGTTGTAGAACCCCAAAACACCTCTCAATGTCCTTTCGCGAAGACTCTAGTAGGTTTTTTTTTAAATATTGTCTTTTCTCATTGAACGTTTCAGAAAACGTTTTAACAATATCCGAATACTCCGGGTATATACCATCGCCCAGATAGTAGCCATGCTCGTAGTCGTTCCCGTTTGCATGAAAACCGGCCTTTGGTATCGTTCTAGAAATGTAGCTCTCTAACAATGGTGAACACTCGAACGTATTAGTGTCGCTCATACACCCGGCTACACCAAAGAAATCCGACCAAACCCAAAGGGCGTATGACGCAACCGCTTGTAAAACCAAAGTTGGCCCTTTCTGGTCACCCTGTGTATGTTGACCTCGCCATGCAATTGGACAATTATACCAACGCCATTGACGACAATCCAAGCTACCAATCATGCCGGGTATTCCATGCTTTTCTAGATGCACCTTGTATATTTGTTGAAGGTCGTTCCAAGTGGGATTTCTCAAATAACGTTTTCCATATAACTGGTATGTACCTAAAATATAATTAAATATATTAAAGTTTTACTAGTGATGTACTTAAAAATAAAAATAAATATATAAAAGTGAGTAAAAAATACCATAGCAAAATTGTTTCATGCTATCTCGTGTTGTTTTCTCCCCCATCTTCAAGTACTCGACGTTGATGTCATACGTGTTTCCGTAGGCTAGTATGCGTAAAGCGGAAGTGATCTTTTGAATTGAGGTGAACCCTAAATATCCTCGCGTCCAATCTTTGCTTAAAAAAATCATACTTAGCTTCCAAATCATTATTAATGAGCAAAAATAACCTTTGACTCATCCGAAACCGCCGTCTAAAAACATTGGATCCGTGAACCGGTGTGTGATCAAAATAGTCTTTCATCAAACGCTCGTTTGCGGCTTCACGATCTCGCAAGATATAGGTACGCCTCAAAATGGGGCGTGGAGGAGAACGCCGAACGTGTTCCATTGCTTCGCAAGATATAGGTACGCCTCAAAATGGGGCGTGGAGGAGAACGCCGAACGTGTTCCATTGCTTGTATCGCGAGAGTACATGGACTCATAACCGCTTCTTCCTCCTCCGCGATTTCTTCGGGTGAAAAAAATCTTCGGTAAATATCAGTGAACGAATCTTCCGATGGGGAACCCATTTTTTTTTAGAAGAAAGTGAGAGTAATTTCTAGATTTTTATAAAAAAATTAGAGAAGATGAAATGAGAGTGTGATGAATTTTAAAAAATTGGGAGATATGGGGAGTATTTAGAGATTGGAAAATGAATTAATTTTTTTTTAAACTTTCTAACTATTGAACGGTCATTTTTTTGAAAAAAATCTCCTCTCACGCCTCTATAGGCATAACGCTGGGCTCAAAATTTTATCCCATAGCGCCGCCTGTAATGGTATGGCGGGCGCTATCACCCACAAAGTCTTATCCATGGCGTCCCACTACATACGAACTAATTAAAAAAAAATCTTTATCATAAATTGCTATAAAATAGATCAAGTAAATTACGATTTTGGCCCCTGTGGTTATATCACTTTTACCCTTTTAGCTCAAAAAGAAATCTTTTAACATTTGAGCCTCCAACGTCTTTTTTTCTAACCCTTTTGGCCCCAAACGTCTTTTTTTTCTAACGCTCTTGGCGCATAAAAGTAAATAGATGGGGTTAGTGTTAGGGGCCAAAATGGTTAGAAAAAAAAGAAGTTGGGGGCTCAGATGTTAAAAAATTAATTTTTTGGGCTAAAAATAGTGATATAACCACAGAGACCAAAATCGTAATTTACTCAAATATATCAGATGTCTTTAAATTATAATGTTATGATAGTAAAGTTTTATATTTTCAGTTTTATATTTTTAAATCTTAATATAGTTAATTAAAATTATAAGATTGATAATTAAAAAAAAGTAAATGTAAAAGGTGTTGATGATGTGGCATTGTTTTTAAGTGTTTTTAAGATTCCTTATTAGGTGGGTTTTGAGTGTTTTTAAAGAATGAGTGTTTTTCTGATGTGGCAGGTGACTAGGTACGTTTTTAGATGTTTTTGTGCTCCTTATTGTGGATGCTCTAAGCGTGAGTCAAAGTGGCCCCTCTCACCCATGCTACCGTCAATCAACACAACTAAAATTTACAATCTAAATCATTGTCTTTTCAAATAAGAGATACGATTACACGTGATTGGGTGGGTCAATCGGATAGAGGTGGCCTCTTAGAAGTTTCCACTTGGGTAAAAAAAATAAAAATAAAAAACTAATGAGTGGGCTCATAGTGGTTTACAAGCAAGTTAGAGTAAGCCCCAACATCTAATACATATTATTCAGAAAACATAAAGTTAATGGGCATCTTCAGATTATTCAGATTCCTAAGTGTTAGTTATCTCTCTTGATCCCGCGCCAACGTATCCTGTGAAGCTAAGGTGTATAAAAAGAGTTTACGAAATGAGCCGAATGCCCAATACGGAATAATAGGCTCAAGTAGCAAATAAATAAACAACTGAAATGATATCACTATACTTCGTAATGTAAATTGATAAGAAGCAGAACAAAGCAAACCATATATATATATATATATCTGAACTGAACAATGTTATATAAATGTACCTATAAGCTAAACAGAGGTGATAGTCACAAAGTCTGCCACATGAGACGGTGCAGGTTGGCCTACCCGACATCTGTCTCTAGAAACATACCTAGGATATATCCATACGAATTATAGTCGCTATGTACCATACTTGTACCTAGGGACGTCGTGAACTGATAACTTCGTCACGGGAGGAGCTAGAGAGCTTAGGGTAGCGGATCTCAGATAATCACAAATAAATATAACACTAACATTAACAGATATTATGAGTATCAGAACATGTGATAATGAGCACAACATAATCATAAACTTATCGCATGTTGTCAAGCCAAATGACAATCGTAATTGGAGTAAGAAACGAACGGATGGTCAATTGAATCGGGGCTCAAAGATGTAGGAAGGTGATGGAAAATGGTGTAGTTTATGAAGAAGGTTGAGAGTGGTTTTGCAAGAGGATGAAATTCTCAATTTATAGAGGAACATGGAACGTTCTTATTAAGAAAATTTGAGGAGATTTCTAAAGGTTAATTTGTATGAAATAATTCATGCATATAATATTTTATATAAATAAATTCTCATCCATTCATTTCTATCCAATTGCCTGACAACTTTACCTATCTTTTATAATTGAAATTTCCTATTTGCAGAGATTGTATTAATATATATTATTAGGTTAGAACTCCGTGTATTACACGGGTTGAATAAAAAGTAATTTATATACTAAGTAGTAAAAAGTTATATCTTAAAAAACGATTGTGTTACACGAGTTGAATTAACCCGTGTATTACATGAATGGATAAATATAATATAATCGGTTAAAACACACGGTCATCAAGATATAAACTTAAAAATTGGACTTTGATATACTATTTACTTGGCAAAAGATCAAATAGAAATAGCTTATCGTACAAAACGTACCAAAGGAATGAAAGGTAAAAAACGCGTTGACATTTTCGTAAGTATTTACTCGTAGAGTAATTATCAAAATTACCCTACAAATGATCTTGTAAGGCAATTTTGATCTTCTGGGTAATTTTGTTAAATGACCTTATAGGGTAGACTTGTAACACCCCAAAAACGGGTTTGTAAATTTTACTAAATTAACCAAAACTAAACGGGTAAAATGCCGTTGGTGGTAAAAGTAGACCCGGTGAATATTAGGATTTAAATAAATAAACCTAATATTAAATTAAAAAACGAATAAAAGCTTTTGAGGAAATAAGGATTATAAGAGGCCCGAGTTAACGGGATTTAAAATAAAATAGGTAGTATCCCCCCGAACCCGCTAAGTAAATTAGGAATGTTTATCCTAGTTAAAAAGGGGTAAATATTATTGAAAATAAGTAGGTTGTGGTCTACTTAATAACTAACCAAACAAGAGGGACTAAAAGTGGGCAACTAGAGAAGTGTTTTAATTAAAACTACATATAAAAAAATAATATCAAAACACACACACATGTGTGTGTGCGTATGATCGACCAGGAGAAGCTCCATGGGAGCTCTAACCCTAATTTCAACAAAATCAGCAAATTGAAGCTCGATTCAAGCCCTAAATCAATGCATGAACACATAAAAACGATCACCTAAGTATGGGGATCACAAGATATGTTAAATCTAGTTATTTGGTGATACTTTGAAAATTTGATTAACATTTTTGAACGAAATTCTTGTATGAATTATGAATGTTATAGTGAAATTGAGATGTCTATGAGTCTAGTAACGAACCCTAGATGTAAACTTGTTGATTTAGCACCATAAATTAGTGTTTCGGTTAACTAAGTATGTAGGTGCTAAGTGGGTTTTATGACAATATGATGAACACTTGAATTAGAGTGTTAAATTGATGAATATTTATGATACAAGTTCTAGATGTAGTTCATAAACATTAGACATAGAGATTTGATTTTTGATGTTAAAACTTGGTTAAAAAGATTAGCCATGAGTTAAATAGAAGAGGTAAAAATTATGCCCACAAGGTGTTTGTTAAAACGCCTAAATGAATGTTCATATGTTGAAACTATGAAACTATGAATGAAACGCGTAATTGCCTAATTTGAATAATTACGTGTGATATGGGGTAATATGAATTCTAATTATGATGTCGATTTAGCATATTTGCACATATCATATAATAATTAAAGGTAGTTAACTAGTAGAAAGTTAAACTAACCAATGACGAAGTCGAATAATGGTTTCGACATAGAAAATACGTAAGGTGGAATAGTCGTAATTGTTAATGACTAATCTAACCACCTTGTGAATGATGATGATATTTTTTTATAAAAATTGCACCATAAAAACGAGCGTTTTTTTAAACTTTAAAACGAGCACACTATTGCTTACTTTTGAAAAAAAAATCGAAAACCCAGATGCGTAAAACGCAATGGATAGAACAACACACTATAACCCAGGTTCTAAAATGCAATCGGGTTTCATATGGTCGTGATTATGTTTTAACATGGTCATGCCTCTATTCTAACATGATCATGTTTGTGTTTTAGCATGATCATGTTCTCTGCACTCAAATTCTGAAGAAAATGTACCTAAAACGCAATGGGTTTCACATGGCCTTGTTTCTCTTTTAACATGGCCATGCTTTTGTTTTAACATGGTCATGCCTCTGTTCCAACATCCAGTTCTAAAACGCAATGGGTTTTAACATGGTCATGTTTATGTTTTAACATGGTCATGTTTATGTTTTAACATGGTCATGTCTTTGTTCCAACATGATCATGCTTCCCTTTTTACATGATCATGTTATTTGATGTTCTTTTACACTCCAGTTCTAAAACGCAATGAAACCCAAAATCAAGATTTTGCACTACAGATTCTAAAAAGCAATGAAGTTTTAACATGGTCATGTTCATGTTTTAACATGGTCATGCTTTTGTTTCAACATGACCATGTTTCTATTTTGGCATGATCATGTTCTTTGCACCCCAGGTTGTAAAACGCAACAAAACCAAAAATCAATATTTTGCACTGTAGGTTCTAAAAAGCAATGGAGTTTTAACATGGCCATGTTCATGTTTTAACATGGTCATGCTTTTGTTCCAACATGACCATGCTTCTATTTTAGCATGATCATGTTCTTTGCTTGTAAAACGCAATGAAACCAAAAATCAATATTTTGCACTGTATGTTCTAAAAAGCAATGAAGTTTTAACATGGCCATGTTTATGTTTTAACATGGTCATGCTTTTGTTCCAACATGACCATGCTTCTGTTTTGGCATGATCATGTTCGTTGCACCTCAGGTTGTAAAACGCAATGAAAACCAAAATTAATATTTTGCATTGTAGGTTCTAAAAAGCAATGGAGCTTTAACATGGCCATGTTTATGTTTTAACATGGTCATGCTTTTGTTCCAACATGACCGTGCTTCTATTTTAGCATGATCATGTTCTTTACACTCCAGGTTGTAAGATGCAATGAAACCAAAATCAATATTTTGCACTGCAAGTTCTAAAAAGCAATTGAGTTTTAACATAGGTTCTAAAACGCAATGTAGTTTTAACATGAGTATGCCTTAGTTCCAACATGATCATGTCTCTCTCTAAGCATGATCATGCTCTGCAGGTTCTAAAACGCAATGAGTTTTAACGTGGTCATGCCTTTGTTCCAACATGATCATGCTTCTATTTTAGCATGGTCATGTATCTGCTTTAACATCCAGAAGAACAAAAATGAAAAGAACTCTAACTAAAACATAATGAGGTGAATAACGCAATTGAGGTTTAATAACTAAAACACAATGAAAATAAAAAATAACACAACTTACAAAAGAACTCTGATTAACGACGGTGGACGGAAAAAGAACTCTGATACACCGTGGGGAAACCGGTGGCGGTGGATGGTGGAATGATGGTGTCAGATCTGAAAAACCCAACAGGTGGTTGAAGGTGGTGGTGGTTTCAGATCTAGTTTCCGGCAAGATGGTGGCGATCGTAGGTGGTGGTGGTGGTGGTGGTGGTGGAAGTGGTGGTGTTGGTTGTGATGTGGTAGTTTATAGTTTTGAAAATGGTGGATTTGAGTACACGGGGAAGAGAAATGAATTGCAGATGCTGGGTTTTTTTTAAGATGGTGAGTTTTGACCAAAATGCCCCTCCTTACGTTTTTTCATCATTGCCACATGTCATCCTCTTATTGCTTCCTATCCTTCATAGCAAAATTAAACTTGCTATTTGATCATCTCCCTTAATTTAAATACACAAAATAATTGAAATCCTAAATAAAAGTATCAACTTTTTGAAGATTCGAGTGACTAAATCGGGGATCGGATTGAGAGAACACAAAGAAGGATGCAAATCGGCTACAAATAATATATAAACATGTGCAATCAATGATCATTTATTCATTCATATATCCAAAAGATTTTAACAGACAGCAATCAATGATCATCTACAAATAATATATAAACATGTGCAACACAAATATTATATTATGATTTCATAAACGTGCCATCAACTATAAAATCATGCGTTTACACCTGCATTTCAAGGTTATTACTTATTTCATATTAAAAACTAAATAAATAATGCAATATTATTAGCATAACCATCACATGAAAAAAAAATGAAAAGAAAATCGAAACATCTGATTTATAAAAGCACATATATAGTCCGCTTACCATAAACTCCAATTTGTGGACAAACTGTTACCTGTCCTGTAAATCAAAATCATGGTTCATAGTAGCACCAACAATAGCTTAAGGTCAGTAGACAATCTACACGTCAGGTAGGGTTGTATACGAACCAAATGTTTAGCAAATTGTTTGGTGGGTTGAAGTTCGTTTATATCCGTTTATTACTAAACTACTTAATAAACATAAACAAGATTTTAAGATCGTTTAGCTAAATGAAGACACACTACTACTAAACAAATGAGTATCACCGACAAACATTTCCTTCAGAAAATATGTCTGTGTAAGAGTTACTAATGAGAATCTGTCGGTGAAAGTAGGTCGGTAAAATGGGCATTAGTAATTTGGTTTCTGATAGATTATCGACACGTTAGCGAGGGATTATTGATGCATCCTTTTCGATGGCTAACAAGTCTTCACCGGTGACCGGATAGAAACAACTCTTCTTTGGTAGAGGATACACTATTCTGTTTAGAAATATTTGAGATCTTACTGACAACTCCTCTCTTGGTAATCCATTGGTAAAGTAATTTGTAAGGGTGCCCAAATTATGGGTTGGTTCTGTTTTTTTACCCTTAACTATAACCAACAGCTTCAGTTTTGGTATATCTTTAACCATAACCGAAACAGATACTCGATTACGATTAATATCTTATGAAGCTCAAGTATGGTTAAAATCACTTAATGTTCCAATAATGCAAGTTCAGTAAATTTTAATGTACGTTTATTTATTAGCTTTTCTCTTGTAGTATAAAACAAGGTTTATATCCTCTTATCAATTTTTTTTTCTTTATTGCTTCTATCAAAAATATAAATTATTATTGAAGATTATTTTTTAAAATTTATGTAGACCAGTTTGTTGGATCAGTTCTGTTCAAAACATAATGGAAAACATGAAAACATACATGTCACCGCAGACAGTGCAGTGGAGAATCCAGTGAGGGAAGAAGACATGGAGTTCGACATCTTTGTCAAGGTGATCTGGTTCCTCCTTAGGGTGCTGAATGATGATGGTGATTATGAAACCGACAAGGGAGATCGGCTATGGAGAGGGAGGTCGAAATTGATGTTATGCTAATTAGATTATGTGTCTAAGTGTGTAACATTTTAACCTCTACATAATTCTCCTTATATAAGCACCCAAAAGGAAACCTAATTAGTTAATAAGACTAATATGGTCCATCAACAATTACCAATTAATTATTTAATAGATTATTATATATTTTGATCTATATAATGTAAATGATTATAATGGCTACTAGATTAAATATTAAAACATGATATATTTAATCTTACATTCTCCCTCTTAGCCGAGTAATCATTTACTATGAGTATTAGATAAGCCTGATCATGAGTTAACACTCATTTTAGCCTTAAACAAGTACTATAGCAGAGAAGTACAGCCGTTGAATCATTACGCGACTCAGGACCCCCATTAGTCATACTATATCCTTAATTTAAAACATAATCGTTATGATCAAAATACGCATAAGCCCTTTGTTTGATTTGTAAGTTTATTTGTCTATATGCCATTATACCGGTTGAACATATTCTAAGAGACATACAAAATCAAACTGAGGAAATTTCATTAATCATAAAACATAAGCTAGTACAATATGCTAAACAAGGTCTTTACTAAATCCCATATTCCGAACATGTTCTTCGTAAACCTTAGGAGGGAGACCTTTAGTCATCGGATCCGCAAGCATATCTTTAGTACTAATATACTCGATACAAAGATTATTTTCCTCAACACGTTCACGTACGAACATATATTTTGTATCTAGATATAAACTAGCTCCAGTCGAACTGTTACTGTTCGAGAAACTAACGGCAGCTGAATTATCACAGTAAAGCTTCAATGGTCTTGAAATGGAATTAACGATTTTGAGTCCAGTGATTAGATTTCTAAGCAACATTCCATGACAGGTTGCGTTATAAACAGCAATGTACTCTACCATCATTGTGGAAGTTGTGGTCAACTGTTGTTTACGACTCTTCCAAGAGATGGGTCCGCCTGCTAACATAAAGATATAGCCCGAAGTGGATTTCTTGTCATCTTTGCATTTGGCAAAGTCAGAATCAGAATAACCCACCACTTCTAAATGATCACTTCTTTTATAAGTCAGTTTATAGTCTTTCGTCCCTTGCAGATATCGAAGTACCTTCTTAGCTGCTTTCCAGTGATCTAGGCCAGGATTAGTCTGATAACGGCCTAGCATTCCAGCAATATAAGCGATATCTGGGTGCGTACAAACTTGAGCATACATCAGGCTCCCGACTACCGACGCATAAGGTATCTGGCTCATTTACTCCTTCTCAACCTCTGTTGTCGGACACTGGAATGAACCGAAAACATCTCCTTTAACTACTGGAGCGACGGAGGGTTTGCACTGTTGCATGTTGTAACGTGTAAGGACACGATCTATGTAAGCCTTCTGAGACAATCCTAAGATCCCTTTGTGTCTATCTCGGTGGATTTCGATGCCAATGACATAAGAAGCATCTCCGAGATCCTTCATGTCGAAGTTATGCGAGAGTAACCGCTTCGACTCATGCAACATGTCTAAACTATTACTTGCCAATAGAATATCATCTACGTAAAGGACAAGTATAGTAAAGTTGCTCCCATTCATCTTGAGGTAGGTGCATTGATCCACTTGATTCTTCATAAAACCTTGTTTCTTCATGACTTCATCAAACTTAAGGTACCACTGACGTGATGCTTGTTTTAACCCGTAAAAGGATTTCTTCAACTTACAGACTAGATGCTCATGACCTTCAGGTTTAAAGCCTTCAGGTTGTTTCATGTAAACATCTTCGTCTAAGTCTCCGTTAAGGAAAGCGGTTTTAATGTCCATCTGATGCAGCTCTAAATCAAAATGAGCTACTAGGGCCATGACGATCCTTAATGAATCTTTACGAGAGACGGGTGAAAACGTCTCTTGATAATCAATTCCCTCTTTCTGAGTGTAGCCCTTTGCAACCAATCTCGCTTTGTAGCGTTCAACATTCCCATTCGGATCCAGCTTTGTTTTGAACACCCATTTACATCCTACGGGTTTGACACCGTTGGGTAATTCTACCAAATCCCAAACGTCATTTTTCTTCATGGATTCAAGCTCATCAACCATTGCTTTATTCCATTCAGAATACTGATCACTGCTTATGGCTTCATTGTAAGAGATAGGATCATTGAGCTTTTCGGGATCCATTTCAGTCAGGTAGGTAACATAATCATCCCAATTAGTAGGCCTTCTTTGCCTAGATGACCTCCTGAGTGGATTATCGGGTTCAGTGTTGTCTTGGTGTTGAGCGTTTGATGTGCCTTTGTCATGAGGTATAATGGGTTCTGATTGTGGAGATAAATTTGGAGTTGGTGCAGTAGCTTCAAGTACAGTAGTTGCATTGGGTACAAGAGGAGTAATCGGAGTAATGGTAAGCGACGAGTCTCCCCCCCCCCCCCCCGCGTCTTGTACTTCTTGCAATTCTTCGTAAGGGTTGGTACTGCTCCCACTGACCTTGAAATCCTCCAGGAACGCAACACACTTGGTTTCAACAATACGGGTGACATGAGAAGGACAATAGAAACGATAACCCTTTGAAATATCAGGATACCCGATAAAGAAACAGGTAACTGTTTTAGGGTCAAGTTTCCTTAGGAAAGGATTGTAAAGTTTTGCTTCAGCAATGCAGCCCCATACTTTCATATATTTAAGACTCGGTTTCCTTCCTGTCCAAAGTTCATAAGGAGTTTTAGGGACAAACTTAGAAGGAACTCTATTGAGTATATGAACAGCAGCTTTTAACGCTTCAGTCCAGAGGAATAATGGTAAATTAGTGTTGGCTAACATACTGTGCACCATGTTCATAAGGGTACGGTTTCTTCTTTCAGCGACACCGTTCTGCTGAGGTGTACCAGGCATGGTGTATTGGTTCACAATCCCCTGGCCCTTACAAAACTCATAAAATGGACCAGGAGCTTGACCCACATCAGTATGTCTTCCATAATATTCACCGCCTCTATCTGATCTCACAACTTTAATCTGACGATCTAATTTCTTTTCAACTTCAGCTTTATAACCTTTAAAAGTTGTAAGAGATTAAGACTTTTCCTTAATAAGATACAAGTACATGTAACGAGAATAATCATCAATAAAAGTGATAAATGAAGTATGTCCTGTTATGCCAGCGATTTGGTAGGTACCACTAATGTCAGTGTGAATAAGTTCTAATAAATTAGAGCTCCTAGTGGCACCTTTCTTATTCGCTAATGTTATTTTACCTTTAAGACATTTGACACATGTTCCAAGATCAGAGAAATCGAGAGGAGGTAAGACTTCATCCTTTACGAGACGATTTAATCGTTCTCTTGAGATGTGGCCTAAACGTTGATGCCACAACATGGATGAAGTTTCTAAGTCTCGTTTCTCTTTCATCTTTGTGAGTGATTCATTAATGTTATATGACAACAAAGATTTGGAAAAATTATCATCTAGTTCTAATCTATAGAGACAACCATCCAGAATACCAGTACCATAAAGAACGGAATCATAGAGGATAGAGAGTTTGCGATGACCATGGGAAACAATAAAACCGTCCATGTCTAACTTTGGTCCTAATACAAGGTTCCGAGTTACCTCAGGAACATATAAGGTATCATAAAGTTTAATACATAAACCAGTTTTCATAAATAATTGTAATGTTCCAATGGCCTTCACTTCTAATTCTCGATCATCCCCAACCTTAAGCGTTATTTGGTTTCTTTCCAGCTTCCGGATTGTAAGGAATCCCTGAGTTGAATTGGTAACATGAACCATAGAACCAGAATCAAACCACCAAGAATTAGCAGGAAAATTTAAATTATAGGACTCAAGTAACATAAAATAATTGTTACCTTTCTTAGCCAGCCACTTCTTAAACTCAGGGCATTCCTTCTGCATGTGTCATGCCTTTTTACAGAACTTGCAGTGGATTCTGCCTAAGGAGTTCTTAGAGCTAGAAGGTGCACTTGTATTAGGATTGGGAATTTGGACTTTTGAAGCATCCTTCCTCTGATGATTGTTCTTCTTTTTCTTAGAGTTGGAGATGGTGTTGCCCTCTAAGAGCATGGCCAATAGCCATTTTTTCTCATTTTTCCATGCCCCGTGGACCCGTTTTTCATTTTTTTTTTATTGTAGTTGATGTTTGTAGGATCCATTTTCTTATCCATGTATTTGTGCAAGAACTAGAAAAAATGAGAGAAGCTGGGATAGTGTGCAGGTGGTGGGGTTGGGTAATAAGGCCATGTGTAGTTATGAAGCTCCTTTGTGTACGTTATATGACACGTGTCGTGCCACGTCACACAGGGCTTTTCAAATTTTTTAATTAATTTCTAACTTTTTAAAACTAAAAACCATTCCATTAAATAAAAAAATATTACAATAAAATAAAAAAACATTAAAATAAAATAAAAAAAACATTACACTAAAAAAAACAATACATTTATTCTTCGTCTTCGTCGTCGTTCTCTCATTCTTCCTCTTCGTTTTCTCCGGCATCCAAACCTATGTTTTCAAAGTTCCCGGCTTCGAATTAAACTGGCATATACCTAAAATATAATTAAATATATTAAAGTTTTACTAGTCATGTACTTAAAAATAAAAATAAATATATAAAAGTGAGTAAAAAAATACCATAGCAAAATTGTTCCACGCTATCTCGTGTTGTTTTCTCCCCCGTCTTCAAGTACTCATCGTTGATGTCGTACGTGTTTCCGTAGGCTAGTATGCGTAAAGCGAAAGTGACCTTTTGAATTGAGGTGAACCCTAAATATCCTTGCGCGTCCAATCTTTGCTTAAAAAAATCATACTTAGCTTCCAAATCATTATTAATGAGCAAAAATAACCTTTGACTCATCCGAAACCGCCGTCTAAAAACATTGGGTATGTGAACCGGTGTGGGATCAAAATAGTCTTTCATCAAACGCTCATTTGCGGCTTCACGATCTCGCAAGATATAGGTGCGCCTCAAAATGGGGCGTGGAGGAGAACGTCGAACATGTTCCATTGCTTGTATCGCGAGAGTACATGCACTCATAACCGCTTCGTCCTACTCCGCGATTTCTTCGGGTGAAAAAAATCTTCGGTAAATATCGGTGAACGAATCTTCCGATGGGAAACCCATTTTTTTAGAAGAAAGTGGGAGTAATTTCTAGATCTTTATAAAAAAAATGTCGAGAAGATGGAATGAGGGTGTGATGAATTTTAAAAAAATGGGAGATATGGGGAGTATTTAGAGATTGGAAAATGAATTAATTTTTTTTTAAACTTTCTGACTGTTGAACGATCATATTTTTGAAAAAATTCTCCTCTCACGCCACTATAGGCATAACGTTGGGCTCAAAATTTTACCCCATAGCGCCACCTGTAATGGTGTGGCGGGCGCTATCACCCACAAAGTCTTGTCCATGGCGTCCCACTATATACGAACTAATTAAAAAAAATCTTTATCTTAAATTGCTATAATATTGATCGAGTAAATTATGATTTTGGACCCTGTGGTTATATCACTTTTACCCTTTTAGCTCAAAAAGAAATCTTTTAACATCTGAGCCTCCAACGTCTTTTTTTCTTACCCTTTTGGCCCCCAACGTCTTTTTTTTTCTAACGCTCTTGGCCCATAAAAATAAATGGATGAGGTTAGTGTTAGGGGCCAAAATAGTTAGAAAAAAAGACGTTGGGGGCTTAGATGTTAAAAGATTATTTTTTGGGCTAAAAGGGTAAAAGTTATATAACCACAGGGACCAAAATCGTAATTTACTCAAATAGATCAGATGTCTTTAAATTATAACTAGTGTGATTCCCCCTGCGCGATGCGGCATGTATTCGATCTGTATCGGTTCGTTAGGCGGTGGGAACTCGGTCGGTATTGGTTGGGTTCCTTTAGTGTCGATTCAATTCATTGGGTTTTTGGTCAGTATCTATTCAATGTGTTACGGTACTGACAAACAGTATAGCAACCGAAAGAGATATATATCAACATGTGTTTTATATCATAAAAAACTATTAAAAATGAATATGGGTACATGTATCAATGTTATATCGTTACACCGTTTGTGTCTCCACAGCACATGGAGTTTCTTCGTCACCACCATTGTTTACTTAAATCACCGTTGTCGCCTCACCACCACTTTACCCTATAAACTTAACGCTTTAAGTTATATTGGATATATATTTGGTTCCAGAATCTAATTATTTTTGTAAACCTAATTTGTCAAGCAATATGAATATTTCATATGATTGTAAAAATAAAATATTAACTGAAACAAAAATATTAATCGAAACACCTTAATAACTATGTAGTTACTATTACATGGTCTATTTATAAATTAACAGAAAACAATATGCATAGCTAGTAAACAAAGACTTGTGATTATCACCCTTCATCAATTTTAGTATATACAAATCACAAATTAACAATAAAAATAATAAATAATGTTTCTTCTATTCATCCTAGCTACTCATTGAAAGAAACAACAATAATAAATCAGTAAATAACATGTCAATGTTTCTGCTATTAAGTTAGACAACAATAGATATCTCCTTTTAAGGGCTATTTTGTAATTTAATGCATCAATGTTAAAGTACTATTCATCACCAAATGCAATTCATATGTATAATGTTATGATAGTAAAGTTTTATATTTTTAAATTTTAATATAGTTAATTAAAATTATAAGATTGATAATTAAAAAAAGTAAATGTAAAAGGTGTTGGTGATGTGGCATTGTTTTTAGGTGTTTTTCAGATTCCTTTTTGGGTGAGTTTTGAGTGTTTTTAAAGAATGAGTGTTTTCCTGATGTGGCGGGTGACTAGGTAGGTTTCTAGATGTTTTTTGTGCTCCTTATTGTGGATGCTCTAAGCGTGAGTCAAAGTGGCCCCTCTTACTCGTGCTACCGTCAATCAACACAACTAAAATTTACAATCTAAATCATTGTCTTTTCAAATAAGAGATACGATTACACGTGATTGGGTCGGTCAATCGGATAGGGGTGGCCTCATAGAAGTTTCCACTTGGATAAAAAAGTAAAAATAAAAATAAAAATAAAAATCTACTGAGTGGGCTCATAGTGGTTTATAAGCAAGTTAGAGTAAGCTCGAATGTCTAATACATATTATTCAGAAAACATAAAGTTAATGGGCATTTTCAGATTGTTCAGATTCCTAAGTTTTAGTCTTCTCTCTCTTGATCCCGCGCCAACGTATCCTGTGAACCTAAGGTGTACAAAAAGAGTTTACGGAATGAGCCGAATGCTCAGTACGGAATAATAGGCTCAAGTAGCAAATAAATAAACAACTGAAATGATATCACTATACTTCGTAATGTAAACTGATAAGAAGCAGAACAAAGCAAACCATATATATATATATATATATATATATATATATATATATATATATATATATACATGGGAAGGTTCATTTGAGAAGAAAAAGAAGAAAGGGCATATTAGTAAAATGTTATTTCATTTATAACTCATATCATTAATTTTTCTCTCTTTAATTAATTAGTCAACTATTCATTAATTATCTTACATATAATCTACAAAACCTACACATATCAAAATTTTCCTACATATACTCTACACATTATAAAATTTTATGCTACACAGTCGAAATTTATCCTACACCACCTTGAAATATATCCTACACAACTCGTAATTTATCCTACACAACTAGTAATTTATTCTACACTTTAAATTAAGTTGTTGTTTTTAATTTGGAAAAAAGTATATATATTTTGAAAATGAGTTACAAATTTAATTTAGCTAGTTATTAAAGTGGAAGAATACAAATTAATGATTTATGTAAGTTTACCAATATACCCTTATATTAAAATTAAATACAAATATTAAATGAAATAAAATGAAGCATTCTCATTGGTTGAAACTTCTTCTTTTTTATTCTTACAAAAAAATTCTTCTCATTTGAACCCTCCACTATATATATATATATATATATATATATATCTTAACTGAACCATGTCATATAAATGTACCCATAAGCTAAACAGAGGTGATAGTCACAAAGTCTGTCACACGAGACGGTGCGGGTTGGCCTTTCCTACATCCATCTCTAGAAACATACCTAGGATATATCCATACGACTCCTAGTCGCTATGTACCACACTTGTACCTATGGACGTCGTGAACTGATAACTCCGTCACGGGAGGAGCTAGAGAGCTTAGGGTTGCGGATCTCAGATAATCATAAATAAATATAACACTAACATTAACAGATATTATGAGTATCAGAACATGTGATAATGAGCACAACATAATCATAAACTTATCGCATGTTGTCAAGCCAAATGACAATCGTAATCGGAGTAACAAATGAACGGATGGTCAATTGAATCAAGGCTCAAAGATGTAGGAAGGTGATGGAAAATGGTGTAGTTTATGAAGAAGGTTGAGAGTGGTTTTGCAAGAGGATGAAGTTCTCAATTTATAGAGGAACATGGAAGGTTCTTATTAAGAAAATTTGAGGAGATTTCTAAAGGTCAATTTGTATGAAATAATTTATGCATATAATATTTTATATAAATAAATTATCATCCATTCATTTCTATCTAATTGCCGGACAACTTTACCTATCTTTTACAATTGAAATTTTCCTATTTGCAGAAATTGTATTAATATATATTATTAGGTTAGAACTCCGTGTATTACACGGGTTGAATAAAAAGTAATTTATATACTAGGTAATAAAAAGTTATATCATAGAAAACGCGTGTGTTAAACGAGTTGAATTAACCCGTGTATTACACGAATGGATAAATATAATGTAATCGGTTAAAACATACGGTCATCAAGATATAAACTTAAAAATTGGACTTTGATATACTATTTACTTGGCAAAAGATCAAATAGAAATAGCCTATCGTACAAAACGTACGAAAGGAATGAAAACGTAAAAAACGTGGTGACATTTTCGTAAGTATTTACTCGTAGAGTAATTATCAAAATTACCCTACAAATGATCTTGTAGGGCAATTTTGATCTTGTAGGGTAATTTTGTAAAATGACCTTGTGGGGTAATTTTGATCTCGTAAGGTAATTTTGTAGACTATCGTAATTACTCTACAAATAATCTTGTAAGGTAATTTTGTAGAGCATCATAATTCAGCTACAAATGATCTTGTAGGGTAATATTGATCTTGTAGGGTAATTTTAATCCTGTAGGGTAATTACGAGTAAAATAATTACGAAAATGTTACCGTGTTTTTTCACCTTTTAACTTCTTTCGTACGTTTTGTGCAATAAGGCTATTTGTACATGATCTTTACACGTATTTACTTATTGTAACATTTTATTATCAGGTTAATTGTTAAATAAATTTGAAAACCAAATGAATTATCATTAAACGTAAAGTTAATTATGAACGTCTAACTCTATATATGTTTGATATGAAATGTCAAGTTAATTAAGAACGTCTAACTCTAGTTTTATATACGTTATTATACATCTTATTTTGTTATATGTGATTATTTATGTATTTTATTGTTACTTGTAGTTTTAATTAAAAAAAATTGAATATGTCACAGAATAGTAATGAAGTTTTAGGAGTGTTCCAATTAGGTCACTAATAAAAATTATTGTTCCAATTAGATCATTCTACTTTATTTTGGTGTTCTAATGCTATGTATTTTACCTGAATAGCAGGTCATAGTCCTACATGACATTTATTTATGGTTAGTTGTTTATCTTCTTTTATGACTATAATTTAAATGCTTTTGTTGTAGGAGTAATTATTACTTTCTTTCATTAAAAAATTACTGACATCTTACTATTTTTCATGATTTTATAAAAATTTTGATAATTTTTTAAAGATTTTGAAAAAAAAAATCACATTTTTTAATTTTTTTTTCACATTTTTTAAAAACTTTTCTACAATTTTTTAAAACTTTTTTAAATCTATTTCGCATTTTTTTCTAACCCATTTGGCATTTATGTGCCATGTCAATAATTTTTTTAAATAAAAAACCTAAATAAATGCCATGTAGGATGGATAACCTTCTATTTAGGTAAAATATCTAGGATTGAAACATTAAATGAAACTTAAATAACCTAATCGGAACAAAAAAAAATTATGAGTGACCTAATTAGAACACTCTTAAAACTTAATTACTATTATACAAAGTTAACCCAAAAATAGCATTTATGCTTATTTTGTAATTACTTAAATACGTTTATGTGGCATAGTATTAATTTTAGTTAATCTAATATTCTAATCTAACTAGTAATAAACAATTTCAATTAACGTGATACTCAGCTACTCACAGTTTTACTAAATTCAATTTTAAAATACCTTTACTAAACTTTTTCACAAATTAAATATAATATTTTGTTTTCTTTTACGTACCAAAATTTGATAGACATTGAAATTTAACAAATCCAATAAATTTTGATTTAAATATCAGTAGATGTGTAATTCATGTAATTGCAAATACATAAGATGTGATTATTAATTTCGTTATGTTAATTAAATCTTGGCAAGATATATATGGAACACGAATACTATTTTTATTGAATAATTATATTTTTGGTAGTGGTCTTTAAAAGTTTGGTTTAATATTTGTGAGCACTTCTTTAATTGTGAACACTAGTGAAGTAATCCTAACTCTTCATTATCAATACACAAGTGTAAATCAATGATCATGATTTGATAATGAAAATACACTAGTGTATTTTACGATTTGATGATGTAAGTCAGAATTTGTTCATTCACTTCACAAATACACTAGTGTTCACTCTAAAACCCCACCCCTGGTCTTTAATTTGTAAATGATTAATTTAAAAGTATATGTAACACCCTTCTCATTTATATAAAAATTTCCCTCTATATTAATTTATAAATTTAGTTTGTGAGTTAATTTTACTGTTCAAGTTTTTATAAGTCAATGATGCACCATTTTATTTAATGTTCAATTTTTTATAAGTCAATGATGCACCATTTTATTTAATGTACAACTAATAAAGCACACCTACATTTTCGAGGTGGGTGCCCGGTGAGTTTGAAGTTGTTTGTGGCGTAAGACACCATCTTATTTAATGTACAAGTAAGAAACCATTAACATAGTTTGTGAATTCATTCTATATATTTACTTATTTGATTTTGGTTTGTTACTCTTTATTACTTTAACTTCACAAATATAGATATACTTATTTTAAAATTTTTAAATGTAACATGTTTTAAAAATAAACTATCTTTAATTTAATTTTTAATAACTAAAAATGATTTACACAGTTAAATTGTCTTATGTACAAGTAGTTTTAACTTTCGAGTATTATTCTATTAAAACACGTGTAATATCTGAATGGTCCAAATGATCTGCCTAAATTACGTATATGATTTTGGGCCTGCTGTAATGCACGGGTCCTAAATACGAATTCATATTTATGTGAGAATGTATAATATACAATTCCTCTTTTTATTACTTTTTCTATTATTTCTTTTACATTTGCAACGACATGACTCACACATCCACTAAATCTACTCCTAAAATTTTAAAATGTAACCACCACGGGAGTAGATTTCTCACAACATGGGAGAGAACACGTTATTACAATCGTTAGTATTACCAACCTACAGAAACTTTTATATAGACGATTTCTCTATCAGCTTACGAGACATACAAGGAGTTACTACTTGTTTAGTATAAAATGGAACATTTTATATACCAAAAACTAGATTAACATATCATTCATAACGGAAGTTTTCATAGAGTTAACATTTTAGATAACTACTACTAGTTTAACAATCCCAAAACAAGTATTCAAGTGTCAACAACATAAACATTATCTTAAACAAAGTTAACTAATCGCGGAAGCTTCAAAAGATTGTGTTCGATTCATGTTACATGCTTGATCGCCATCCGGATTAAGACCATCATCACCTATGGTCAAAACTAGGGGTGTAAACGAGCCGAGCCGAACCCGAGCTCAACTGGGCTCGAGCTCGGCTCGTCATGTTTTTATAAAGCTCGAGCTCGAGCTCGGTTCAGTTCGAGCATACTTATTTGAGCTCGAGCTCGGCTCGCAAGTAAAGCCCATAGCTCGAGCTCGGCTCGAGCTACTTTGAGAACAACCTCAAACGAGCTAAAAGCTCGGCTCGAGCATGCTTCAATATCGCTTGAACGAGCCAAAGCTCAGCTCGAGCTCGACTCGCCAATGTTATTATCATTTTTAATATATTATATAAAAAATAAATAAATTTTTGTTTGGGCTTGTTTAGGCTCGCGAGCCTAAACGAGATTTGTGTTCAAAGCTCGAGCTCGGCCTCGATAACTAAACAAGCTCTAATTCAGGCTCGAGCTTGGGTTCAGGCTCGAGCTTGGGTTCGGGCTCATTAAAGCTCGGCTCGTTCGAGCTTTTAACCGAGCCGATAACGAGTAGCTCTCGAGCTTCTGGGCTTGTTTACACCCCTAGTCAAAACCACATCAATTGTTAGTTTTGACATCTTAAAATCAAATATAAACAAGTTCTACGGCTTAAACAATGAAAAACAAACAAAATTCTGCAAGTTGGGGCTGTCCCGCCCCGCGACAGATATGGGGATAGCCATCGCGGCCCGCCACCGCCGTCGCGTCACGCGATGGTTGATCGGAGTGTCACGCTCCGGTCAAAGATAATATTTATAAGCCCTATTTACCCTTAACAAATAGCTAGTGGTAGCAAGGGGTCGAACCATGAAGAGTATGTGGTTTGCGAATGGATTTGGATGAATTCTCAAAAGATGTCACAATTATGAAGCTTGCTATCTTGTTTTTGTGTATTTTTGTTTGATTGAAAGATGTGAATTAAAGTTACTAAAGAAATTGGGTTGATAACTACGAATGATTAACAATTGCAAGAATGTAATTAAAGGTTTAAACAAGATAGAGAAAACAAGTTTCACACCCGGTTCGGTAATTGCAATCCTAGGGTTCTTACAAGTTTTAAATTTGATTTACTTGAATATGTTAGTAACGGATTTCTATCATCAAAGCTTAGGTGCTAATTGCTATCAACGCATATTACGGACCACAATGCACTTCGTTACTTCGGACAAGCAAAACCTTTTGAATGACAAGGCATAATTGCACAAACTTGTTTCGGAAAGTCAAATTTCATAACTCACTCGACAATTCACAAATATAGTTCAAATGCAAGACAATTGTCAATCAATTCAAATACAGTTCAAGTTGTCACAAAATCAAACTAAAACATCGTTCAAACCCTAGACTTACAATAACCTACACCGGGGTGAAACCTCCAAGAAATTAGCCGCTCATGGTGAACGAGACTTGATCAACGGATGCTTGGAACTCAATTTGGATCATCTTGAAGCTTGAAGAATGATGGAATGGTGGTTAGGGTTTGTATTGGAATGGTGGTGATGAAAGGATGGATGATTAATGGAATTAGGGCTGTGTGTATGAAAATGATAATTATTCGGGTGTTGATTCGAATAATTCGGATGAAGGTTGGTGATGGTAGGTGGATTGGTGATCAATCGTGGGTGAGAATAGGCTCCAAGATATGATTCAAACTTCAAAATAATGAGTAACCCCCGTTTTGGTTGTCAAAGATATCATAAAACCTGTCCAACAACCAAGGAACAAAAGTTACACGACAAGAAGATCTAGAGGCCGTCGCTGACGGCTTGGCCCACCGTCGGCGACGCCTCTCCTGGCTCCACTTTTCCGGCGACGGCTTGTTTTGCCGTCTACGCGCATTTTCGGGCGACAGAACTTTCCAAGGGGCGTCGCCTACGACCAAAATGGGCGTCGGCGACGGTCCTCCTAACCTTGGGTTTTCGTTTTTCGCATAATTTGATCCCGGTTGACTCGTTTGACGTCCTGTTGGCTCGTTTTTCCTTTCGGTGACCCATAAAGCTCCCGAAAAGCTCCTTTAACTCCGCTAGACCTGCAAAATACATATCTAATCAAAAGTAGGCTATTTGAAAATAAAACTTGTGTAAAAACATCAAATTAGGCAATTACGATCACCGATTTTCAACCACGTATCACATCCCCACACTTGTCTTTTGATTGCCCTCAAGCAAATCTGTTTTTCATTTTCACATGGGTCGAACAAAGAACACATTCCCCATTCCCGAGACAAAGGTTAAGGTCAATTGTCATACAAAAGTTCAAACTCTTTTACAATTTTCAACATATTTAACGGAAAAATGCATTCACATATAAAATGGTTATCCAAGATTAACCCGCCCGTGAAACCAACAATTCATGCACATCCCTCACAATGTTCTCTCCACTCGGTTTATAAATTGGCTAATTTTCATAATGTATTATCACTTCAAGGAATAATCGCTCAAAACCGATTAGAACACGTACCCGCATAGGCTTGCAACTCAATCATTCTCCACCACCGAACACGAATACTAAGCACAAGTCATAAGGTGTTTGTAAGGGTTGTAATGGGGCTAGGCTAAGGGTAGGAAAGAGGATAATTTAAAGTGGCTAAGGTGATGAAAATTCGATTTTTATTACAAAACAACTATTCTATGCACAACTAACTACCAATATCAAACTAGAAGGCAACAAGCTTTCGCCTTTTATTTCTCAACTAAGAACATATATTTTTGTTCTTTTCTCAACAATTTTCTCATCTTTTTCATAACATTTTCTGATTTTTCTCTTTTTTTTATATATATGCAAACAAACAAATCACAACTGTACAATTTGACTCCTATAATCGAATTTTCATCACACGGGTTTAAAAGAAAAGGTTTAACGGTTATGGGCTAAAGGGTGGTCAAACGAAAGGGTTAGGCTCAAAGTTGGCTACTAGGGGATGATTTTTGGGTAAGGATATATAAATGGTGTAAAAAGAAAAGGTTTACCTAATGCCTTAATCATTCTCGTGCTTGTATTCGGTCTATGGTCTCGAAGTATCAAAAGTTGCAAGTTCTACAATACGTGACTAATGGTCCACTCAAACAAAGAAACATGTATATGTAAATCTATGATATAAAAGTGGCTCAAAACCTCACATATAAGGGTATGGTATGTGATATGCATAAAACGCTAATTATTTAGGCGAATTATTCCCAAATAACCACCCGCTAAATACCCGTCATGCTATTAATTTGAACTTGACCATGACAAAAGACCAAATGGGTTGTGCCATCCCTCGTTGACTTAGTTACTTGTGCTTTTAAGATCACTTTTGAAACAAAAAATTTTTGAAAATTTTTTAAAATTTTCCCCCATCCCCACACTTGAGGTAAACATTGTCCTCAATGTGTAAGAACTAGAGTTTTAAAACGCACAAGGGATGCGACACGACTAACTTCCAAAAAATTCCACCCCGGAAAAATAACATACAATTACAATCCACTTATTACTAATCTAAGAATCAAGGTAAAAAGGAAACGCATGCACCTGATTTTTGTCGCTTGATGCCCATATCTTCTTCTTCTCTTCACAAAACGGTTGTCCCTCGAACATAATGTACCTACAAATTCTAACCCTTGTGTAGAAGCATGGTTCTCACAACCATTGAAATTTGTTAGCTACTTAGTTCTACCATTTTTATGAAAGTGTTACCAAGTTATGCGTTAATTTACCTTGATTTATGTGGAAAAATATTTTACAACAATAACAATCCTAACTCACTTTCGTAGGAATCACGGTTGCATTTATCTTATGCAACAAGCCCTTTTAAACCCCCCAATAGCTTGGGAGGATGAGAGGTCTCGTGAGGGTTATATAGGGAACACACCCACAACGTTCATTTAACTAGGCAAAAAGAAATAACAACGAAATAGAAATAAAGAAAACCAAAATATACTGTTGGTGCATATGTCTGTCGACTTCGTCTTGTATCGAGTCTTGTGTCTAGATTGGTTAGAATGGAGCTCGGTAGGTTAGTTTAGATGAAATTGGATGTGACTGACTATTCCGCACGAAATGACAAGAGCCATTTCGCACGAAATGAACCTTGGTCATTTTGTACGAAATGCCTTCTCTATAAATACCCGAGCTGCAAGTTCATTTGTAACGTTCCTGATTCCGGTGCCGAAGTGTCATTTGATCTGTAACAGTGTTATATCAATAAACAAGACATTTAAAGAGTGAATCAAGCTGTAATCAAGTCTGTATCATTGAATTCCGCCTTTGATATGGATTAGAACTCTTCTGATAGACTCGTTTAGATCGACTCTCGATCCTACAAGTGGTATCGGAGCTCAGGAGGAAGAGTTCTTACCAATTTCAGCTTGACTTCATCATATTTCTAACTTCTACACCTTTTCAAAATTAAACAACATTTTATGGTTAAAATGGATTGATTTTCTCACACTATAAGCGAAACACTGTTTTAACGAATCCTTGAAAGAATTGGACCTAAAATCGAACTAAAACCTAATCAATTTGACAAAAATCCGGCCGATTAGGTGACATCAGCAGCATTTCATGTGAAATTGACTCCATTTCGCGCGAAATAGACATCATTTCGCACCAGTTTGTCCATTTAGCTTGAAAGCACCCCATTTCGCACGAATTGCATCTTGAGACCATCATTTCGCACGAATTGGACTATAGAGATATCATTTCGCACGAAATGGATTTCCATTTCGCTTGAAAGTTCCCATTTCGCTCCAAGTTGCCATTTCGCTTGAAGGTCACCATTTCGTTTGAAAGCACCCTCCATTTCGCACGAAATGGTCTGTTAGAGTTTCATTTCGCTTGAAATTGCCCATTTCTCACCAGGGTTCATTTCGCACCGAAAGGGATTTCTCATCAAAGTATCCATTTCATTTGAACTTGCATTTCGCGTGAACTTTGTTAAATTTGTGAAACAGGTTATCTAATCATGGAAGAGGAATTTTACAACGCGTTTGCTACTACTCCAGCTGCTCCAGTTACTGCTTCTGAAACCATTGAAATCGAGAATGAAACGGGAACGTCTCAAAAGCCTCCAAAGCTTATGTACATCGAGGATTTTAAAGGATGGCAAAATCGTTTTGAAAACTGGGTGCAAGCCTATAAGTTTGATGCATGGTGTTCGTTAGATGTAGATTACGTTAAACCGAAAGATGAACGTGGGATTGAAAAAGCTTTAAGGGACTTTTCAGTGGTTGAGAAATTGAAATACTCCAGTGAAAAAATGATGATTAGCATTCTTCAGCAAGCAGTAAAAAAATATATCTTTGTTTTGCTTCAACATGAAAATACTGCTAGATCAATTTGGTTAGCATTGTGTAACAAGTTTAAGGGTAGCGCTGATATGATAAAGAACAAACAAGCTTTACTAAAGAAATCATTTGATATGTTTGTAGCTTTTGAAGGTGAATCAACAAAAACGACTATCGATAGATATTGTCATCTTGTTCTGGAAATGAGAAGATTGGAAATCAAGAAAGACGAAAATGAATGGATTGATAAGCTAGCTGATGCATTACCGCAAAATAAATGGGGAACGTATTTGTTGATTTTGAAACATATGAGAAAATCTGAAAGCATGAATTTGAGTAAGTTCATTCAGAAGATTGAAGAACATGAATTAGATGTTCAGAAAACTGCTATCATGAATAATCTAAATGCTCAACAAGATGTTAGTTTATACTACAGAGGAAACAAATTTGAGACTACTCCGAGTCCGAAGATTAAGACTGCTTTCAGTGCTGACAATACTTCCGGAACAAATGTTAGTACTGTGACTCAGAGTGGTGGATATTCTTCATCTTATTCAAGTTTTGATCCGAATTTCACAACATCAAGTTCTCAACGACAGAGTTCAACAAATCTGCAATGCAATGTTACTTTGAATATTTAAAATGGTCAAAATCTTTCTCCAGAAGTGGCTAAGCAACACATGGCATCACTTGTTACTATGTTAGAGTAGTATGAAAGCTTAGTTGCTGGACGAATTCGAAATCCAATGCTCATCAAAGAGGATTATGACCAGATTGATGCTGAAGAACTTGAGTTGATGGACATCAAGTGGTGTTTAGCAAGTGCTGTAAGAAGAGCAGAAAAATTTACACAACTCACTGGTAGAGATGATCTTCGTGATGTTGCTACATCTACGTTAGGGTTTGACAAATCAAAGGTTACTTGTTTTCGTTGCCGAGAAAAGGGCCATTTTAAACGAGAATGTAAAAACAAAGAAGCAACTGGAAGACAAGATCCGTTTGGAAACAACGATTATCATCGAAAATCAATTTATCATCAGATTGCTCAACAATCGTCATCATCTCGTGCCATTGAAGATGGAAAGAAGAAAGCTTATCTTGTAAATCAAGATGATGAAAAATTGGCAGAGGGATTTAGCTGGGATAAATACATTCCAGATAAAGAATACTTAGAAAAATCAGCTTTTGTCGCTCAAATCTTGGAAGTAGAGTCAGTCAAATATAAGCCGAAAAGAACACCGATTTTTAAGGAATTAGGATGTGATGCAGACACCGATGACGAAGAAGAGTATATCAATAAAGCTAGAAAAGGTCTGGATACTTACAGTTTTAATTTGTTTTTTGCAGATAAGATCGAGATGTTGAATGAGAAGAAGACTGCTAGAATGAAGAGAGAGTTGGAAGCTAGAAGAATTGCTGAAGAAAAGGCAAAGTTGGAAGCTGAGAGAGCAGAAGTTGAAGAAAATTCGATGGAAAAGGTCGAAGATGAAGGGTGGGAAGCAGAAATAGAATTCGATGAAGAACCAATGAAGACCGAAAAGGTAATTGAGAAAATAGTTGAAAAGATCGTCGAAGTTGAGAAAATCGTCGAAGTTGAAAAAAATCGTCGAAGTAGAGAAGATTGTTGAAGTTGAGAAGATTGTTGAAGTCACTAAACCTTGTCTGAAATGTTTGAAGTCATGCAAAGATTGTGAGGAGAAAGACAAGAAGTATTGTGAACTAAAAGAGTTAAAGGAAAAAATTGTTGTCTGATGTGAAGTATGTAAAAGAATCGTATGATGTGCTGAACAGAACGATTGATAATTTGAACAAAACGAACCTAGAAATGGGAGCTGCTCAGACGATGATGAGTTCAACATTGATGACGAAGCAGAAGGTCATCAATGAGTATATTGAAGATTGTGCTAAGCTGAAGCAGGATTTAGAACTCGAAAAGATTGAAAATGAGAGAATCAAATGATTGTTGCTGAGCTATACAACTTGTGATTATTTGATTGACAGAGTTTATCCTACTGTTACAGGTCTTGAAGCTTTTCAAGATAAAAAGATGGAAGATACGGATACTGGTAAGAAACAAAGTGTCAAGTATAACAAGTGTCTGCCTCCGATCTGGGAAAGTTATTCTCCTAGAAAGCCAAATGAGGAGCGATGAAAAAAGGCAGTTAACATAAAGTTAAAGTCTGAAACCATTGATGAGTTACCAGACAATATTGACGTCACATTCACAGCGTCTGACACTGATCATGAGTCTGAGTTATTAAAGAAAGTGGTCGATCATGTGTTGGATATGGATGAAGAGTCAAAGTCGGAGTCTAAATCTGAAAGTTCGAGTTCATCAGACAAGAGTCCGAGTTCACCGGTCAAACGGGTTTACAATAAAGATTTTCTATTATCAAAGAATAACTTGAATGACGAAACATTCAAAGTAGCATATACTTTGAATGATTCTGACAAATTATTTTCTGATGAAGAATTTCCAATAAGAAGTGTCAAAACTGAAATGATCAAACAGGTTTTCAAATTAACAAATTAATATTTCAGAAATAAAAGATTTAAATCTTGCTGAAAAACCTAAAAAATACACTTCAAGAGTTCAACAGAGATTGAACAAGAAGAAAGGTTACAGTTCTGGTTTAGGTTTCCAAAAGAAATCAAACCATAACAGTAATTTCAAAAAGAAGGGTTTAGGTTTCATTCCCCCGGAAAATTATAAAAATGAGAAAACTTATAAATCAAAAACTAAATTTGTTTCAGGTGCAAGTTCAGTAGAAGAAGAGAAGAAACCATTCTGGAGACAGACAAACAAAGAGTTTCTTACTGAAAGGAAAAAGAATATGGTGATTGAATCTGAGAAGAGAGTTGAACATAGAACCTGTTTCAAATGCCAAGAAGTTGGACACATTGCTTGGAATTGCCCAAAGTCCACTTATACAAAACAGGGAGTTACTTCTAACTCAAAGTTGAAAAAGAAATGTGTTGATGAAAAGAAACAACCAACAGAAAGTTTTAAAAAGTTCAAAAATTCGAATTTCAAAACTGGTGAAAGTTCGAAACGTTTTTACAAAATAAAAGTCGATTTGAACAAACAAAAATGGGTTGTTAAATTAGAAACTAGTTCTGACAATGAATCTGACTCGTCAAAGTCAGAGGAGTCATTTGTTGAGAAAAATGATGAGAATTCCGTTCCAGAAATGAACGAAGAAAAATTTCCGTCATTGACAAGAGAAACCTGAAATCCAAAGTTGGAAAGACTGAGATTTCAGATCAAGTTTTCTCTGGTAAGGAAGAATTTGATGTTGAAAAGGTTTTTAATGGAAATGTGAAATATATTTTTGGAAAAATGGTTAACAGGAAGGTAAAGGGCGCAAAAGAATTTTATGAATCAAAGAGATGGAGACCGAGTGAAAAGAACTCGGAAATACCCAAGGCTGGTCAGGCTTGGGTGACGGCGTTTACTTAAAATCCTGACTTGCCGGAGCTCCCAAGTTGGTAATCGTGGAGCATGAATCGGCATCTTTCTTGAAAATTTAAAATTGTTATATTTCGATTTACAAGTGGTTTTGGTTGATAAGCGAAACCTACAAAGTGGTTGAAAAAATTGGTTTTCACCGAGAAGTGGTTAATCAAGGTCATTAAGTTGAACTTGATTTAACTTTCATACAAGTGTAGAAAGAACAAAGTGATGAACAAAACCCCAATCTTACAAGTGAAATCAACAAAACTAATTTTCCGAAAAAACCATTTGATTAAAACAAACTTAAGTGTTTTGAAATTATAATGGGAAAATAGTTTGTTGTCAGGGGGGAGTTCTGATTGTTTATGCCATGTAGATGGCGAATTGAAGCTTGAAAATCAGTTTGTCAGTTTTATTTGTACAGTTTGTTTTCAAATTTTCCTTGAAAATCAAAATTTGAAACATAATTTTGATTTTAGGGGGAGTAAAATTTTTAGAAATTTCGAAAATTTGAAAAATCCAAAAAACATGATAAAATCTCAAAATCCAAAAACATCGAAAAAATTCAAAAACGAGTTTTGTTGTGAAAAAGAGGAAATGATAGTACATTAGTAGACTATCACAGCATGCAAAAGATTTAGAAAGTTAAAATGTGATAAACGGTCTCACTGATGATATGCCAGTAGGTTTTTACACGCTTAGTAGATTGTGTTCGAGATATAAACCTAAATATCAAACTTGCTTATTTCGTGGAGAACATCTCTCTGATATATAGGTAACCCCTGAAATCTTGTTTGAAGGGCTTTCTATTTCTGACATACTAGGTCTTTGTGCATGGTGATATCTGCGGTATTATACATGGACTTCTGATTTTGCGGGAGCAATAGCCTAGTCCTCGTATAATACTTTGCATTGCTTTAATCTTAAAGCTCGCCCTCAGCATAAAAAATGATGAAACATTGAAAAATGCTAATCATGTGCTGTTGAAGAAAAGATTCTCTAAAGGGAACACACCGAAAGTCGAACCATCATCTCTCTGATTTTGCGGAAGCAATAGCCTGAGCTCTCATGGTCTCGCATTTACCCCTTACAGATATCATTAGTGTACATTCATCTGTAAAACTGAATATAGAAGTCTGGCTATGGGAGTATATTCTTAGGTGGGACACGCGAATAAGTTTAAGTGCTTAAAACATTAATCTCGTATCTCGAATCAGTTGAACTTTGTGTGAAAATTTAAGTGGATCAGTATACTCACAATCTACGTGAATCGTTTGGAACTTAAAATGAATTAAAGCTAAACGGTGTTAGTGATTTGTGTCATAAACTGATATGACCCTCTTACGCAAACTCACAAAAATATTGTCTCTATATATTTCTTAACTGCATTTCTTTAAAATCTAAAATCAAAAAAGTATTTCGGAGTGTTTTAGCATAAATTTTGAAAAACCAAAAAGATTTTCGACAACTGATGTTGGATAGCTGATTTTCAAAATTCCAAGTGCTAAACATGATGAATAATAGGTGAAGGGGAGTTTGTTTGAAATAAGAAAAGATTTAAATATGAAAATGTCAAATTTGAATGTTTCATTTACAAGTGGTTAATCAGGAATTCTAAATTTGTTAAATCTTGTCTATTGAGAATCTTATTGTTAGGTAGAGATTTGTGCAGGTCCCCATGTTTAAACCTGAGCAGGATGAGAGCCAGGTCACGATCCTAGAACAAGAGTTAAGTAAGACTGCGATCCCAGCTTATCGAAAGGGGGAGTCTGAATCAGATACAGATTATGGATTAACATTCAAGGGGGAGTTTGAACGATAAAGAGCCAGATTGAGATGCTGGAAAAGAAAGAGAGAAGAAGATAGAGATTGAATGATGCTTACACTGTCAGATACTTTGGAAAGTACGAGAAGACTGTTCGAGACTGAAGATTTTGAAGACTCAACACTGAAGACTTCGTCAACATCCAAGGGGGAGTCTGTTGGTGCGTATGTCTGTCGACTTCGTCTTGTATCGAGTCTTGTGTCTAGATTGGTTAGAATGGAGCTCGGTAGGTTAGTTTAGATGAAATTGGATGTGACTGACCATTCCGCACGAAATGACAAGAGCCATTTCGCACGAAATGGACTGTGTCCATTTCGCACGAAATGAACCTTGGTCATTTCGTACAAAATGCCTTCTCTATAAATACCCGAGCTGCCAGTTCATTTGTAACGTTCCTGATTCCGGTGCCAAAGTGTTGCCAACGTGTCATTTGATCTGTAACAGTGTTATATCAATAAACAAGACATTTAAAGAGTGAATCAAGCTGTAATCAAGTCTGTATCATTGAATTCTGCCTTTGATATGGATTAGAACTCTTCTGATAGACTCGTTTAGAACGACTCTCGATCCTACATATACAACAACAACAACAACAACACAAAACATACCTTTCCCTCACCGCTGATATCTCTCGTTGGGGTTAACTGGAGGGTTTGGTTGGTATGGATAACCAGTGAGGGCCTCAAACAACTCCCTGTAGTTATCAAGGGGCCCCTGCTCTCCTTGGGGTGGCGGCTTGTAGGGTATCGGAATGAAGTTGGACCCAACTTCCTCGGGCCAGTGAGGGGATGGATCGGATGGGCCTCGTGGAACAGGGAGGTTGGGGTAGTCGGTCCACCCCGAGTGTTCGGCATAAGGAAGGCCGGCTTCATAGTCTCTCTGATGTCACTCCTGATCATGGAGGACATTGGCGTTATTAATAGCCATTTGGTTAGAAACGTATAAAGCGCTCCATCGGCGTCGTTTCAATTCTCTTTGTTCGTTTAGACGCCTCTCCTCATTTGCCTCCCATGCCCGTCTTCGGGCCATATCTTCCTCCTGCAATTGTAATAAGCGTTCCATTTGTGACCTTTGTTGCGCTTGTTGCAATTGCTGCTCCTCCATTTGTTTTTCCATCCTCTCACGATGGACTGCTTGGAGAGCCCACTGTTCTTGCATCTGGCCCCCAAGCATCTCTTCCCATGCCTTCCTTCTCATCTCATATTCCCTTCCTTCGCCTATATATGCAGACACATTATCATAAACCGCCTGTTGCCCGCGGTTAAAATGCCTGTACGTCGGCCCCTGTCTTTGATTCACAAAATTTGCTACATCGGAAGAAATTTCCGGATGTTGCCGCCTGTAGCTCTGCCTTGGTCCCCGTGGACCGGCAGGCTCTGTCTCATCCTCCATGTCAACCATCTCCTCATCTTACTCACCCTCTTCAGCCTCACTCGGATCAGTGTGCCTGTAACTGTTTCCTTGATCATCCTCTACTGTATGAAGATGACCAAAGACTTTAACCGTTATCTTCCAATGCTGCTTCATTGAAGCGAGGTTAAACTGATCGATGGGTTTAGAAACCCACAACGATTCCTGGGGCAACGCGTTTTGCTGCAAAATCATAGCGCTGATTAACCTCACGTAGGGGATCATCTTCCGTTTAAACGACTCCCTTGTGTCCCACGTGTTTATCATCATGATTTGACTCCATGATAGCCTTGGTGTCCCATATAACAACGAATGTAAGACCCGACTGTCGGGTGCCTTCACTGTCCCGCGGTCTCCGAACCGCACCATAACATTTTCCAACGAAATGCCTTGTAATATTTTACCCTCCAAGGACAAATCGTTCCTAGATTCCGCCGCACCCCCATAACCTGGCAATACCAACGCTAGCATTTGATCCGGATCAGTAGTGTCTGTTTTGTTATCAAAAAAATGATCATAGTCATAATAATCATATGCTTCAACCCCCAATGAATCAAATCTCGTGATGGCATTCATGTGCTCAAACGACATAATCATCTAATTCTTGCCAATGTTTCCAATTAACTGCCACGTAGGAGCCGGCCCATCTGAATTTTTAAACCGTAAAGTTGACAACCATTCACAAATCGCAGCCAAATAGACTCGTGTGGTGATATCCTCACACCAATATAGTACTCGTTCCCACCCGATCTTCTCAAACCTTTGTGTTATGCTAATTGTGCAGAGTTCCTCGACATTCACATACTACTCTATCGGGTACAGCCTTTGAAACACCCGTGACCATTTTCATCTTCCACATCTTTGCCTCTAATCTTTTGTTGTTGTACCGTGAAAGAGCCTTCTGCTTGTCGTCTTTCCATACTGAGGCCGACCTACTATTTTTGAATTCCTCCCAACTCCAATCCTGTCGATAGAGTTGTGACGTGTGCGTATATATACATAATTTTGCAATGAAATTACACACGAATCGGTTTTAAATTTATAAAAGTGATTATTACTTTAACATCAAAACACACACGAAAGAGGCAAGTGTACCCCGTCATATATGTAGTAAAGTATCGGTAAGAACCAAGTATCGATCCAAGGAAGTGGGCGGAGGAATAATACTAGACCTTTGTCATTAAATTAACGGAAGAAAGATAAGTTTTGTGATTTTCTAAAAGATAAAGTAAGCATAAACAAATACTTAATAAAACATAGTAAATACCAAATAAGAAAATAGATAAAAAGCATTGCTTTATACACAACCACATCATGCAAACTAAGTCGGTTTTGCCACAAGAAACATTTGGACAATTCTTCATTTTCAAGACAATTAGTATCCCTTTCGATAATCCTAACATGACAATCATTCGGAAAGCTAAAACGATAAACACACTTTAACCACCTAAAATTGTTCTTTAACGTGCAATTGATAAATGTCTTTGAAAATCTCTTAAAAATAAGTTAGTCATCTGTTAGGCGTTTTCTAACCTCACTTAAACAAGGAAAGCGACATCGATAAACACAATGCAACCACCGAGACAAGCATAAACTAGATTAAATCACAACCGAGTTCATTTTACAAATCTTGCACATAAATTCACCAAGATAGCAATTTTGGCCTAAACTACTAACTAAGCTAACAAATATTGGAAATAATTCATAACAACACCATTTAACCCTAAGGTCCTTACGTGACGGAAAACTTTCTTGATTAACAATAATTACATTTTATTAAACCACTAACCATTTCTAGTATCATGGTGCACACATTTTAACCAAGCTAAACAAGTTAACCAAGTTTAAAGTCTACTAACACATGATTAATTAAGCTTCATTTTTTAACTATCTTAACTAACCAAATACCAATCATCCAACACAATTACTTATAATCAAGAAATCAACAATAATAACAAGGTTGCAAACTAATCATCAAAGATTAACATAGAAAATATTTCCAAGTGTCATTACAAACAAAGTTAACATACTAATGGCTATAATTAAGCAAGGGATTGTTGTGTTTTTGCCCAAAGGCTACAATAATACATAAACATTAATCTAAATGCTTGAAACATTAACAAAATTATGGAAAGATTAGAAAACCAAACCATAAACATGCACTAGATTAAGAATCCGGATAGTAATGGAGCTAAACGGCACAATGTGGCTTGAATCTGGGTCAAAAGCAAAGCCTTCGGAGCCTGTAAATTCGCCTGTGAAGGTCCCAAATTTCCAGAGTTCCGAGCAGAATGTTTCTGCATGTTTTTTATATCTTTTCGATCTCGCACGGTAGTGCACTTTATTGGCACGACCGTTCACTTTTTGCGTTATTGGAGTTACTGTGCACCATACTGCATGACGTCATCAGATCTTGACCAGTCTTCATAGTCGCACGACCGTTCCAATGGGCGCATGATCGTGCATCTCCGGGTAAGGGTTGCACGAGCTGCTGCACTGGTGGTGCAGTTCCTGGTTGGCTAGGTCGTCGGGGTTGCACGGGAGTGCCTCCAACCGCACGATCGTTCCTTTCCGAGAAAGGCTTGCACTCCGGATTGCATAGTCGTTCATCGCTGGACTGGGCTATGTTGTCGAATATGCACGGTCGTTCCATGAGTCACACGACCGTGCCAAATGCCCAGGTCAGAATCTTCACAGAATGTTCGCAGCTTTGTCAGTTCGTCCGGAAAGTCCTCGTTTTCACTATCATCTTGTCTAGCATGCTGTTTTAGGCCTGTAAACAAAAGTATACTTGATTAAGTATCCGAATGACTGTTTTACGGCCGAAAACGCATAAAATGGGGATAAAATGGGGGACTAAAATATGTATAAATTAGTGAATATCAAATCTCCCCACACTTGAACCTTGCTTGTCCTCAAGCAAGCTAAACTAAAATGCAATAAAAACTAGAATCTAACAAGAACGAGTATTTACAAACTATCTACTAAAACAACAACAAACGGTTAGCCGGTTTTCGAAAGACAACATCTATTGAATCAAACCAAACAAGCATATGAAAATATATGTAGATAACCAAAATGCCGTGACTCACTTTCAATTGACTTAACATGCTAATCTTCACACAACTCACAATGTTCACACACACTCGGTTTTATTTATGAAACATACATAAAATGTGTATGTGAAAACACTCAATGCCTCGTCAATGAAACGTGTAATATCATAGGCTTGTCATAAGATCTCATCTCCACCAACTAACATGCGAAAAAGTGCAAATCAAGAGGACTTTACGGGGTGTAACGTTACGCTTGGGCGAAGGGTATGGAAATGGATATTTAAAGTGGCGAAATGGTTAAAAATTGGTTTTAGCGTTTAACTAGCGTAAAACAATACAACTTTTCATACTAACACCATAAAAGGCGGCTTTAGCGAAATCGAGCTCATCAATTGAGATTTTATCATTAAGCATTCAAAATTGCTCGAATTTTGTCGAATTCACCCTATTTTAGGGTGTTTTATTTGTAGGATCGAATCACGACCTGAATGAGTCGTTCGGAAGAGCTCTAGTCCGTTTCAGAGGCGGAAACTAAGAAACGGATGTAAAAACAGCTTGAATATCACTTTAAACGTCTTATGTATTGAAATAATAGCAATTACAATCACAAGGAATACCGGCAGCACCTCGGTATCACTCTGAGAAATTGTTACAAATGACAAGTTCACTACCCTATTTATAGACTCCTAGGTTTCGCTTGAAGCATACATGTCGGCTTCAAGCGAGACTCTCAAGCGAAACCTCCTAAATCTACTTTCAAGCGAAACATACAATTAACATATTTCATGTTTCAAGCGAATCTTTCAAATACTGTTTTGTCTTCTTGTGAGGTGATGCAATGATGATGTCATATTATGATGTCATCATCAAGATTGATGACATCATCCTTGATCAGATTCGCAACGCAACCGAGACTCGATATAAGACGAAGACGATAGATGAATGCATCAACAGACTCCCCCTCAGATGTTGACGACTCTTAAGTGTCGATTCTTCGCATCTTCAGTCTTTATCAGTCTGTTCACTTTCTTCAAAATTCTCCATTGTAAGCATCCTCAATCAATCTCTTACTCTTTCTCGTAATCTTCAGGATCTGAATCTGGCTCTACTATCTTCAGACTTCCTCTTGATGTCTTCAGACTCCCCCTTTCGCTAAGCTGGGATCGTAGTCTGGAATTCACAAGATTATAACCTGGCTTTCATCCTGCTCTAGATCAAAACCTGGCCAACCTGCATAAACTCTACCCAAAAATAAATTTTCTGATAACCATTTGTGGATAAGATTTTCAAATCTAATTTACCACTTGCAGGAATAACGTTTATATTATTGTAAAACCTTTTCTCATTTCATTTCAACAATCCTCAAACACTTTCACCCAAACCATTTGTTCATCATGTTTAGCACTCGGAATTTTGAACGTCAGCCTTCCAACAACAGTTGTCTAAAATCTTTTTGGATTTTTACAAAATTTATGCTAAAACACACTTAAAATCTTTTTGAATTTTTGACTGAAATGAAATGCAGAAAATGAAATATTTACAAACAATATTTTTGTGACTTTGTGCAAGAGGATCATATCAGTTTTTGAGATCAATCACCAACACCGTTAAGCTTTAAACATTTTCAGCTCTAAACGATTCACATAGATTGACAATATTGTTATCCACTTAAACTCAATCTAAAAACTTTTGAAATGCTTACCGATACATTAAGGTATATTAATTTTGCACTAAGTTCTTATGGACCCCACAATCTCAGCATATCCCCTCATCATGCAATACACTGACTCAAGTAATGCCTTTAAACTTTTATCAACTGTGATTTGTGCGAAAACAAAGCAGAATGTTTAAACATTAACAATCAGGTCGATACTTCCGTATACGCAGAGAAAGTCCAATGTTTAAACAAAATAAGAAAAATAAAACAAGTTGAAGTTGTTTAGGCTTTAACCACCAGGTCGATACTTCCGTATACGCAGAGGAGGTCCAAAGCTTAAACGAAACACCAAAGAAAATAAAGCAGAACGTTTAGGCAACAACATCCAGGTCGATACTCACGTATACGCGATTACTGAGTAGGCACACAGTCAAGAAGGACAAAACTAAGTACTATGCTTTCGACCATGTTTCCCACTAGAACTAGGCTTTTTCATTTAAGTTTGTATCGTTATCGCAAATCTACTAGTCTAGCTGAGCCTATCGTCACATCCTTAGTGAGACCGTTTATCACATTTTAACTTTCCATTTCTTTAGCGTGTTGTGACAGTCCACTGATGTACTATCATTTCCTCTTTTATGCAACAAAAACTCATTTTTCATTTTATCATGTTTTTGGCTTTTTCAAATTTTCTAATGTTTTTGGATTTTCTGAAAAATATACTCCCCCTAAAATACAAATACATCTAAAGAAAATTTAAAACAAACTGTACAAGAACATGACAACTGATATCGAATTGCCTCAATTCGCCATCCACTTGGCATAAACAATCAGAACTCCCCCTCACAACAAACTATTTTCCCATTATGATCTCAAAACACTAAAGTTTGTTTTAATCAAAATGGTTTTTCCAGAAAATTAGTTTTGTTGATTTTACCATTTGTAGGTTCGGGGAAAACTCATCACATTGTTTTCCAACACTATTGAATGATAGTTAAATCAAGTTCAACTTAATGACCTTGATTAACCACTTGTAAGATCAAATATCAAACATTTTCAACCAATCATCATCTGTTGGTTGAATTCTCAAAGTGCCGATTCATACTCCACATTTACCAACCTAGGAGTTCCGGCAATTCACACTTATACACAAACAATTTTCATAAACAATGAATGATGCCGATTCATGCTCCACGATTACCAACTTGGGAGCTCCGGCAAGTCAGGTTTTTACCCTTTGAAAAATATATCCACCCAAGCCTAACCATTCTTGGGTGTAACAACCTCTTCTTCATCTTTACTTTCAACAGACTTGTGAACATTCGTTTTGAATGCATAGAATTCTTTAACTCCTTTGACCTTACCATCGACCATTTTCCCAAAAATGTGTTTCACATTTCTGTTGAAAGCTTTATCAACATCAAATTTCTTCTTGTCAAAATAAAATTGATTTGAAATTTCAACGTTTCCAACTTTCTTCTTAAAATTTTCAGCCCGCAAAGGTGGAAAATTCACATCATCCACTTTTGGAACTGATTTTTCAATTCTTTCTTCAACACGTGGCTCCTCTGATTTTGTGGAATTAGATTCATTACCAGAACTGTTTCCTGAACCCTTAACAACCCATTTTTGATTTTTCAGATTTTCTTTTCTTTTTACCACATTCTTTGAACATTCACCAATCTCAAAGGTTGAATTTTCAAAGCCTGTAAACTTTCTGGTTGTAAGTTCAGTTTTCTCAACAACTTTTTCTTTCATTTTACCAGAGACTTCCTGTTTTGGTTTGAATGTTTTCGGACAATTTCTAGCAATATGACCAGCAGTTTTGCACTGAAAACATGTTCTCGTCTCTGTAGTCTTCTGAGCAATACTCTTCTTCACTTCTTCTTGCTTTTTGTCAAGGAATTCTTTGTTTGTCTGCTTTCTGAATGCTTGCTCTTACTCATCTTCTAAAGAGTTTCCTGAAACAAACACAGTTTTTGATTTATAAACTTTTTCATTTTTATGATTTTTCGGTTGATTAAATCCTAATCCTTTCTTTTTGAAATTACAGTTATGGTTTGGTTTTTATGAATACCAAAACCAGAACTGTAACCCTTTTTTCTTGTTTAATCTTTGTTGCACTCTTGAGGTGTAAGGTCTTGGATTTTCAGAAAGATTAATATCTTTTATTTCAGAAATGTTGATTTCTGTTAGTTTGAAAATCTTTTTAATCATTTCAGTTTTAACACCTCTTATTGGAAAAATCTCATCAGAATATAATTTATCAGAATCTTTCAAAGTATATGCTACTTTGACCGGTTCGTCATTCAAATTAGATTTTGATAGCAAAAATTCCTTATCATAAACCCGTTTGTCCTTTTTGATTGTTGACTTTGACTTGTCGGATTCAGACTTTGACTCGGATTTGGACTCCATTTTTGACTCCTCTATGTCATCTTTATCTAACACCTAATCGACCACACGTTTAATCAACTCGGACTCATGATCAGTGTCAGACGATGTGAACGTAACATCAATATTTTCAGGCAAATTATCCGACGACCCTGACTCCCACAGTAAGTTAATTGCTTTTTTGACTCTTTCGGAATTTGGATTTCGAGACAAATATCCATTTTCAACCAGAGGCGGACATCTATTGTTGACAACACTTGGTTTCTTACCAGAAATTTCTACTTCATCCTTTTCTTTTGGTTCGGAATTCTTTTCTTTCGAAGTATTCTCTTCCTCAAACGTCTTCATTCTTTCAACAATCGGATAAATCCTGTCAACAACAAAAGTAGAACATGAGTAACTTTTCAGTAAATTGTTGACTCTTTCAGTTTCTATTCTTTGTGTTGCCAACTTCAATTCCAGCTCAGCACACTTCTCTGTGTAGTAATTGACATCATCAAGCTGTCTCATGTAAGCTCCTTTGAGTGTATTCAATGCGACAGCTTGTTCACTGTTCGAATCGGTGTACTTGTTAATCTCTCTGTTCAAAGTATCATAAGATTCTTTCAATCTTTTTATGTTGTGTAGCAGCTCGTTGTTTTGCATGATCAAAGAATCACAATTCAAACACTTTTCAGAAACTTTGACTGCTTCAGTATCAACTTTGATTTCAAATTCCGGAACATCTTTGACTGTTCTTTTTTATTGGAAAAACTCAGCTCTTTTCTTTTTCTCGGCTTCAGCTTCAGCTTTTAACCTTTCTTCTTCTTCTTCTTCAATTTTTCTCCATTTTTCCTCTTTAGCTTCCCTGACTTTTCTGTATTTTGCAGCCCATTTTTCATCATAAGCATTAGCAATAAAGGCTTTAACATTTGGCATCTCTTTGGACATCTCTTTGGCCATGAATTCTTGGTCTGGGCAAAAATTGTCCCAATTGAAACCTTCAGGCAATCTTTCATCATCATGATCTGCCAAACACACTTTACTTTTTGTTGGAATGTATTTATCCCACTTAAATTCACCATCCTTGCCCTGATTAACCAGACACGCTCTCTTAGAATCTTCAATAACATTCCTTCCATGTGCAGTTTGTGCTTGATGCGGTGCCTGTTGTTGTTGATATGGCTGTTATGTGACTTGATGATAAATCGCCTTTTTGTAATAATCATTGTTTCCAAAAGGATTTTGAGCTCCACTCGCTTCTCGATTTGTGCACTCTCTATTAAAATGTCCCTTTTCCCTGCAACGAAAACAAGTAACTTTAGTCTTATCAAAACCTAAAGGTGAAACATGTGCCTCGCGAAAATCATCTCTGCCTGTGATTTGTTTTAACTTTTCAGCCCGTCTCAACACACTAGCCATGCACCATTTAATATCCATCAATTCCATTTCCTCGGCATCAATTTGATCGTAATCCTCTTTCGTGAGCATAGGATTTCCGATCCTCCCTGCAACTAATCCTCCATGGGATTCAAGCACGGTCACCAACAAAGACATGTGACTTTTTGCAACTTCCTCAGTATAATTCTGATCATTCTCAAGCTTTAAGGCAATGTTGCATTGAAGAACTTTGCCACTCTTTGTCGTAGAAAACTGTGGATCATATGTTGGAAACGAAGAGAATCCTGTTGTGCTGCTTGATCCTTGAGACATATTTTCAGAAGAACCTTTTGCATTATATGCAGTTTCAACCTTTGGAGAAAAATTTGTCTTTTCACTAACACCACTCTTGAAATACAAGCCGATGTCTTGTTCTCCATCGTAGTTCTTCATCCTTGCAATCTTTCTTTGCTCCATCTCTTGAGCTTCCAAATGTTTGATAAATTCTCCCAATGTTAACTTTTTATATTCTTTCCGATTGTTTCTCAACATCATCAGGAATGTTCCCCAAGTATCATGTGGTAACGCGTCAGCAAGTTTCTCAATCAGCTCATCAGTATCCTTTTTGATGCCTAGCTTCGTCATATTTCTCACCAAGTTACAATATCTTTCAATAATCTGCTTGGTGTTTTCGGATTTCAACCCACGAAATAGATCAAATTCTTTCTTCATGAGAGACATCTTGTTCTTAAGCATATCATCACTTCCTATTGACTTTGCTTCCAATTCAGTCCAGATTGAATAAGCACTTCCATCATGTTGAAGCAAAATCAAAATGTCCTCTTTAATTGCTTGCTGAAGCAGACTCACCATCAATTTCTCATCTCTATACTTCTTTTTCTCCTCAACACTCATTTCTCTGATTGTTAACTGAATACCATTTCTTGTGAGCCTTTCATATGGGACTTCAGTGTGTTCCCAAGCATCCAAGTGATAAGCTTCAACCCAATTTCCAAAGCGTTCGGACCAACCATTGTAATCATCAATATCCAAGAGCTTAGGCGGTTTCTGTGATGTCCCGGTTTCATTTTCCAAGTTCATATTCTGAGCAATAGAAACCGGAGTAGTCGGAGTAGCAAACGCGTTGTAAAAATCTTCACTCATGATTCAAAAACGAAGAATTTTTCAAACAAACTTTCAAATGAACTGGTTCACCTCATAAAAATATACCTGAAACAAACAAACAAACAATTAGTTTAAACGGACAGAATACGTAAAAATGTGTGACGATTGAATTGATCTAGGACTCGTGTCGAATATTTGTGGACTTGTTTCAATGTTGATGAAGTGATATCGCTGAATGAATGGACCTGTTAAAGAACTTATGTGAATTGAATTTGATGTGGACTGACCCAAACCTTGGGCCGAAGATATATTGAGCTTTAGTATTGATTGGGCTGACAACACTCTAAATGATTGACTGGACCTCAAACTTCAATAACCCAACAATACTTTAGGCCGTAAACAATATGAACTAATATGAGCTTCAGCACTTTAATTGATTGATAAATGGGCCTGACAACTTTGACTTTCACAACTGATTTATATGAACCGAACACTTTGATTGGACCAACCTTTTAAATCTTTTTGTACCAACAAAACCACTAAGCCGACAATATTTACTTTGTACCTCAAATCTGATAACATGCAACTAGAGAATTCCAACACAAATAGCTGACACTTTATCTTACTTCACATGCACACACTAATGGTTCTGATCATCTCGTGCAATCTGACACAAAACACAATGTTTCCTTTGACCGATGAATGTAACAAGCCGACAAACCAATTCACATGCAAATCTTGAATGAAACACTCACGTGACCAACTGACACACTAATGCTGTCAACAACACATGCGATCTGATTTAATTCACATGATCTCTTTTTCCAATGTACTGACACTCTTATCTAATGAAACACACAACTCGATGTACTTTCAAGCGGTATGATGTTTTCAAGCGGACTCAATACGTATTTCAAGCGAAAGGTCAGATTCAAGCGGACTCAACATGTAAATTCAAGCGAGACCTGAACTTTTCAAGCGAAAGACCAGATTCAAGCGGACTCAACATATATTTCAAGCGAGAGGCCAGATGACATCAGCAAATACGAACCAATTTTCAAGCGAAACCATGATTTTAACCAGTTTTAAGTCAATTTTCGTTCTGAAACTTTACAGGATTTGTTTAAACATGATTACGCACAATATATGAAAGTTTCTGCCGTTTTTAGCCGTGAAAAATGTTTGAATTTGAAAAAGAATGGTGTAGAATTCAGAAATAGTGACGAAAACAGGCTGTTTTTGTGAGATCTCTTCCTCCTGAGCTCTGATACCACTTGTAGGATCGAATCACGACCTGAATGAGTCGTTCGGAAGAGCTCTAGTCCGTTCCAGAGGCGGAAACTAAGAAACGGATGTAAAAACAGCTTGAATATCACTTTAAACGTCTTGTGTATTTGAATAATAGCAATTACAATCACAAGGAATACCGACAGCACCTCGGTATCACTCTGAGAAATCGTTACAAATGACAAGTTCACTACCCTATTTATAGACTCCTAGGTTTCGCTTGAAGCATACATGTCGGCTTCAAGTGAGACTCTCAAGCGAAACCTCCTAAATCTACTTTCAAGCGAAACATACAATTAACATATTTCATGTTTCAAGCGAATCTTTCAAATACTATTTTGTCTTCTTGTGAGGTAATGCAATGATGATGTCATATTATGATGTCATCATGAAGATTGATGACATCATCCTTGATCAGATTCGCAATTCAACCGAGACTCGATATAAGACGAAGACGACAGATGAATGCATCAACATTATTTTCTGTTTTTTTTTCAAACTAATGGATTTATACAATGGATAATAAACTATAACAAGCGCTAGTTAAACGATTATTTTGACCGAGTTTCAACACTAAAAGGTTTAAAACATAAAAAGGCTAAAATTTGGCTAAGTGGGCGATTATGTTGGGTAAACAAAGGTAAACGGGAAAGCTCGACATGTTTAATCCTAAAGGTAATGTAAGGTTTATGGGAAACACAACACAAAGAACAAGGCTAACAACAAAGGGGGTAATCTAAGTGCCTCTATCACTTCTACACAATTCCGCAAGTTCATGGTCTTAACAAGCATGTTAGTGACAAGTTCTAAATTACACATGACATCCGGCTCATTCCTACTCCAAAATGAACAAATATATAACAATTTCAAGGCTCAAATATGTTCACATAACGGAAGGAATGGGTAAAAGTGTGAAAATTCTCATGTAAGTCCTTCTTTGTTTATCACGCTTTCCGGTTATATTTTTCAAAATTAGCTTGTCGAGTTTTTGTCATGTCCGAAGCTTTCTAAAACACAAACAACCGGTTTATTTACTAAAAATAATATATACAAATTACAGATATTTTTGAATGATTTTTCAGATTTTTTTTTAGGACAAACAAAGTTAACAAGTTAAACCCCTCCCCACACTTGAACTTCGCATTGTCCCCAATGCGAAACCCGAAATATAGAGATAAAGGAGAATAATACTCCCCTGATGATGATTTTGATGAAACGAGACTTCCAAAGCTGTATCCGTGATGTGCTCCGGTCCAAGACTTGACAGCCAAAATCTGCAAGTATGTCACAAGGTACAGCAAAACAGAACAGAAACAAAATAAACGCAAAAAAACCATAATTTACATAAATATAAGTACTAAAATCCAAACATGACAAGACAAATAAAACTAAAGTGTCTGAAAATAAAGAGTACATAAACGAGGGTGTTGAAATAACAACCAAAATGAACACCCGAAAAACAAAAACAAAGTACTGAAATAACAAAACCACCAACGATCAACTCCACCGTCTCCTAGTCATCGTTACCAGCAGTATCTCCCGTGTTGGAGGGGCCTGCATCTCCATAACTAGGTGGGTTCCCGTATGGGAACTGTGGGGGCTGTCCGACGTAGTTCGGGTAGGCGTTATGAAGTTCCCCAAAAAGGTATGAAAATCCATCATGCACCTCCCGACGCATGAAGTCCTGGTTCGCCCCGATCTGCTCTATACGAATCCTTTGCTGCTCCTGGTTAACCTGCATTTGTTGGAACTGCTGGTAAAACTCAGGGTAAGACGGGATGCCCTCTGGCCAATCCTGGTGCTGGTGGAATCCGTGATGCTGTGGTGAATGTGGTGGTGTCTGTGGTACATGCTGCTCGTGCAGCTCCTGATGTTCATGCATCTCCTCGTACTCATCCTCCTCCTCTGCCGGAGACAACGGGTCCCAGACCTCGTTGTTTAAACCCCTCAATCGATCCCCTCGACCCGTCTCAGCAATCAACCCCATCGCCTTCAACGACCGAATATCAACATATAAACCCTCAGTCACCAAAGTGAGACTCTGAAGTACCTCATCAGTCATCAACCCTAAATTGTAGGCAATTTCGGTCACATACTGTTCGCCGTGAATCTGACTGTTGGGTGTTCTCCCTGAGCTGTTCACAAAATATTCCGCCATCCTTGCAGCTAGGTTGATGTGTACCCCCTCAACCAGCGCATAAAGATATATCAGATCAGGTGTTGGACAGTTCCCCAGACTGTCCATGCACCCGCAGACGGTATGGCTGAATATATGATGCATCACTCGATGCAGAGGGTCTCTCAATCGTGAAGCTTTTGACATCCTTGGATCATATGGGTCACCAACTGCATTTTGAGCCCAAAATGCGGCCCGCGCTTCGTCACTCGGGAAGTTGAACTCATCTGTGAAGAACTCTGAATCCATGTCTTCATTCATGTAGATTCCAAGTCTCCGACCCAATCTACCCACTGACCAATGATGCCAACGTCTGCCTAATCTGAAATGTACCCTTTCCTTCTAGCGAAAGTTTGGAACTCTATAAGCTCTGGGCTTTTCGTATGAATAGGAGGCGAAGAATTCTATCGCGGGCTCACGATAGATGGGGCGGTCAATGGCGACCAAACGCGAAAGCGGGATAGTAAGCATGTTTTCTAATCGATCGCGCTGGTTTAGATCTCTCATAACATCCCAATCTAACCTCCGGGGGATGCCAAACCGCCCTCGCCTATTCCATAAAGCGTGAAGTTTAGGGATACAAAGGCTCTCTCTCTCGTCCTCAGGGTCAAACTGCAAGAAAGGATGATCCATCTGCAATGAGGGGAGATAGTAAGAACAGGAGAAACAGAAAAAATTTAATTTGGAACAGTAGAACACGCTGTTATGAAGGTTCTGTCTCGCTGATCTGGGCATGTCGTATGTACGGACGTGCGACCAGACGCACGGTCGTACGTCCCCGATAATCAGCACAGGTGGCCGGTGTTTGTCGAATCTGCACGGCGTGCGACCAACGACACTACCGTGCATCACCGAGCCAACAGCAATCAATCGTGAACATCCAGAAATGCACGGACCGTGCCTCAGGGGGAACGACCGTGCGACCTGTAATTTCTGCAGATTCTAACCCTGGCTCTGAATAGCCAGATTTTTTAAAAATCAACAAGTTTTTATGCAAACAGGGGGCAGAGAATCAACCGGTTGTTCATGAGACATATGATTCTTGCAAGGGTTAGGGTTTCGCTTGTGTTTATGAAGGGAACCCTAAAAGGCCTTGAAGAATCAAACGAATCTAACCTAGACAAAGAAGGAAACAGAAAATTAAAGATGGATAACATACCGTGCGAAGGGATGTGTGAAACCGTGCGAAGAAATCGTTCGATTTGAGGCAAAATTGCTCTGGAACGGCTGGTGCGAATAGGGTTTTCGCGAATTGTGAATGGGGGCTGCAGATGAGGGTATTTATACTGCCAAATGACAGAAATGCCCCTAGCCTCACGCACGGTCGTTCGACCAGTCGCACGGTCGTGCGTCACCGAACAAGGGTCACCCTGGCATGATGATCTCGGAGATGCACCGGGGGTGCGACTCAAGGTGCTGGCCAATCCCGCAATCGCACGGGCGTGCCATAGCTGCAGATCAGTTTTTTCTGCAGAATGCATTTTCAGCACCAGTTTTGGCCGTTTTTCACCATTTTTTCAACATGCAAACTGTTTTAACAATATCCCAACATAGAACCTTCGCTCGGCACGTTTAAAAACAGTACAAACTAACGAAAACTACCAAACACACCTAAATTACGCTAAAACTACAAAAACATAAAAGTGGACGATTTTACCGCTAAAGCGCCAAAGGCGCTCTTGCTACATTTTTAACCCACGAGTCAGTAGCGTAGACTCATGCTAAATTTTTGTCGGCGAGTCGATAGAAAGACTCGTGCTAATTTTTTGTCGGCGAGTCGATAGCAATACTCATGTCCCCACACTTGTTACATGTGTGGGTCATTACCATGCCCCTTCGGATTCTGTTCTGTATTGCCCGAAAGACCACCTGGGGGCCTTTTAGACATCATTTGTGCCAACTGACCAACCTGGTTCTCGATATCCTGAATCGAGGCTTTGTGACTCCTCATTTCTCCCTCGTGGGAATGAAAACGATCCTCGCTCTGTTGGTATCGTTTTTCTGCCAACGGATTCGCACTCAAGGAGCTAGTAAGAAGCTGAGCCATCATATCCTCCAGCTTGGAACTAGACTGAGGGGCCTGCTGCTGGGAACTACTCCCAGTGCCCTGATTCTGATATGAGTATGGACGCTGCTGGTAAGGTTGGTTGTACGGCCGAAACTGCTGACCCTGACCCTGCTGTGGCGCTGGAGCACGCTGAGTAAATCCCAATGGGTTTTGATTACCCGTATTCGCTCGCCACCCAAAATTTGGGTGATTTCTCCATCCGGGATTATATCAATTGCTGTACGGGTTGTTCTGTGGCCTCACCTGATTACTCACAAAATCCACTTCTTCGTGGCCCTCGTACACGACTCCCTGAAAACATGCACCCGGCTCGTGTGACACTCCACACTGGTCACGCCCTGAACCAACTTGCGCGGCTATCTGGGATTTATCGAATTTCGCCGCAAGAGCCGAGATTTGTGCAGTAATGGTCGTGTAGTCGTCCACCGCGTGTACTCCTGCGCGAGATGATGATGATGATGTTGCCCGGCCTCTATCTCCTTCCCGACGCGAGCTGGATTTCAACGCAGCTTTTTCTATGATATCATACGCTTCATTTGGCGTCTTAGTTCCTAGATCGCCTCCTGTGTTCACGTCTAATCGCTCCTGCGTGTGGTAACTGAGCCCCTGATAGAACGTCAAGACCAGCTGTCTCTTGGAGAAGCCATGATGTGGAACATCAATCAACAAATCTTTAAATCTCTCCCAGGCCGCGTGCAACGACTCTCCCTCGTCCTGGCGAAAGGAAACAATCCGGTTCCGTAGCTTGGTTGTTTTCTCAGATGGAAAATATTTTTTCATAAACAGCTCCGCCAACTCATTCCAGGTCCTGATGGACCCTGCTGGAAGTGACATAAGCCAATCTCTAGCTTTGTCACGCAACGAGAAAGGAAACAACCTCAACCGAATTGCATCCTCCGAAACACCTGTGATCCTAAATGTCGAACAAATAGCGAGAAAAACAGCGATATGTCTCCCGGGATCCTCATGCTCACGCCCGTCAAACTATACTGAATTCTGCACCACGTTAATAATACTAGATCTAATTTCAAATGTAGGTGCATCTATAGTAGGCTGAAGGATACTCGGCTCCAGGCCTGCTGCTCTGGGCTGATTCGATTCATTCAAAGGTCGCTCATCGTCCGCCATGATTCTGTTTCCTGCTACCCCTGAGCCCCCGGCTTCAGCGGGTACCACCTGCTCCTGCTCACCAGCTGCGAGTAGTAGCCCAACCGCACGAGATCTCGCGCGAAGACGTCTTCTCAGATCACGCTCGGGTTCGTCTGACGACTCAACAGGATCGGGAGCGGGGGTTGAGGACATCAACCTGCAAACGAAAATTTGACACAATGAATATTTTATTAATATAATAATGCTGTTTTTTTTGGGCTGAAAAGAAACAGAATATTATTTTAAATGGGCTGAAAATTTTATAAAAATCTGAAAATGGGCCCGAAATTTTATAAAAATTAAAGCAATAAATATAATCGAATCAGCTAGTGTAAAAATGATTTTTTCAAAGCCAAAAACTCAAAGAATAAATGAATAAATAAATCCGGATTCGAACAAATAAACGGAACAAAAATTTACAAGTGTACAAAATAATCAAGAAAGCGAATAAATCGAATTAAAAGCAAGAAATATCAACAAATAAATAAACAAATAAATAATCAAGAAAATATTCACAACTATTAACAAGTATATACACCGATAAAACAATGACTCGGGTAGTTCCTAAAGCTCGCCAATTTCCCCGGCTACGTCGCCAAAAACTTGACGTGTGCGTATATATACATAATTTTGCAATGAAATTACACACGAATCGGTTTTAAATTTATAAAAGTGATTATTACTTTAACATCAAAAGACACACGAAAGAGGCAAGTGTACCCCGTCACATATGTAGTAAAGTATCGGTAAGAACCAAGTATCGATCCAAGGAAGTGGGCGGATGAATAATACTAGACCTTTGTCATTAAATTAAGGGAAGAAAGATAAGTTTTGTGATTTTCTAAAAGCTAAAGTAAGCATAAACAAATACTTAATAAAACATAGTAAATACCAAATAATAAAATAGATAAAAAGCCTTGCTTTATACACAACCACAGCATGCAAACTAAGTCGGTTTTGCCACTAGAAACATTTGGACAATTCTTCATTTTCAAGACAATTAGTATCCCTTTCGAGAATTCTAACATGACAATCATTCGGAAAGCTAAAACGATAAACACACTTTAACCACCTAAAATTGTTCTTTAACGTGCAATTGATAAATGTCTATGAAAATCTCTTAAAAATAAGTTAGTCATCCGTTAGGCGTTTTCTAACCTCACTTAAACAAGGAAAGCGACATCGATAAACTCAATGCAACCACCGAGACAAGCATAAACTAGATTAAATCACAACCGAGTTCATTTTACAAATCTTGCACATAAATTCACCAAGATAGCAATTTTGGCCTAAACTACTAACTAAGCTAACAAATCATGGAAAGAATTCATAACAACACCATTTAACCCGTTAAGGTCCTTACGTGACAGAAAGCTTTCTTGATTAACAATAATTACATTTTATTAAACCACTAACCATTTCTAGTATCATGGTGCACACATTTTAACCAAGCTAAACTAGTAAACCAAGTTTAAAGTCTACTAACACATGATTAATTAAGCTTCATTTTTCAACTATCTTAACTAACCAAATACCAATCATCCAACACAATTACCTATAATCAAGAAATCAACAACAATAACAAGGTTGCAAACTAATCATCAAAGATTAACAAATAAAATATTTGCAAGTGTCATTACAAACAAAGTTAACATACTAATGGCTTTAATTAAGCAAGGGATTGTTGTGTTTTTGCCCAAATGCTACAATAATACATAAACATTAATCTAAATGCTTGAAACATTAACAAAATTATGGAAAGATTAGAAAACCAAACCATAAACAAGCACTAGATTAAGAATCCGGATAGTAATGGAGCTAAACGGCACAATGTGGCTTGAATCCGGGTCAAAAGCAAAGCCTCCGGAGCCTGTAAAATCGTCTGTGAAGCTCCCAAAATTCCAGAGTTCCGAGCAGAATGTTTCTGCATGTTTTTTATATCTTTTCGATCTCGCACGGTCGTGCACTTTATTGGCACGATCGTTCACCTTTTGCATTATTGGAGTTACTGTGCACCATACCGCATGACGTCATCAGATCTTGACCAGTCTTCGTTGTCGCACGACCGTTCCATTGGTCGCACGATCGTGCAGTTCCGGGTTGGCTAGGTCGTCGGGGTTGCACGGGAGTGCCTCCAACCGCACGATCGTTCCTTTCTGAGAAAGGCTTGCACTCCGGATTGCACAGTCGTTCATCGCCGGGCTGGGCTATGTTGTCGAATATGCACGGTCGTTCCATGAGTCGCACGACCGTGCCAAATGCCCAGGTTAGAATCTTCACAAAATGTTCGCAGCTTTGTCATTTCGTCCGGAAAGTCCTCGTTTTCACTATCATATTGTCTGGCATGCTGTTTTAGGCCTGTAAACAAAAGTATACTTGATTAAGTATCTGAATGACAGTTTTACGGCCGAAAACGCATAAAATGGGGATAAAATGGGGGACTAAAATATGTATAAATTAGTGAATATCAAGTTGCCCATCATCTTCTTCCACATTGCTTAACTGTTTTCCCAGCGTCTTTGATAATGTCCCGAGCCTGAACCGGCTCTAGAAGATGAACCTTGTCCGGAAGTTTTTGATCTCTTTCTTCCCCCGAACATAGCTACAATCACAAGACAAAAGAACAATTAGCACACCCAAATCTTCAAACATTCACAAACTTTGAACATAATTTATGATGTTTAATTTCGTTCAATAACTAGAAGTAAAATCGCCTTTTTAAACTTCCAAAGTCGCATATTTTAGCATCTACATATCAATTTAACATGTTTATTCACAAAATTTCTCAAAGTTTCATGGTTTCAACAATATTCAACATCACAACTATACTCAATCATGCAACTAACTAGTGTAATCACATCACTAAGACTAGAGCATGTTCAAATCCCACCCAAATCCAACAATCATCCTCAAATTTATGTTAAAATATCATACATTATGATAAACAACCTACTCTTAAACAATAGTCTTAAAAATTCAGAAGAAATCAACACTTCATATGGAAAGTGCAAGATTAGGGTTCTTGGTGGAGTTGTGGGGAAGATGAAGAGGGAGGTGAGATAAAGTAACGTATGAATTCTGGATAAATGGAATTGAATGAAAGTGGGTGAGATGTGATAAGGTTTTCGGGTATTGTGTGTGGTTAAAACTAACTTTGGTTCGAGTTTTAAGGGTTAAAAAGGACTTTGGGTTCGAACCTATGTGTTTAACATAAAGTTGCGTCGGACACATTTAAAGGAGTCGTCGGCGGCGGACACTTTTATCGTCGACGACGGTGCGTGGATATGGACAATATAGGCGACGGCCTATTTCCCTGTCTACGGACACTTGCAGCCGACGGATGTTTTGAGGGACCGTAGGCGACGGGTCTGACCACCGTCGCCGACGGTATGCGGAAGTTCATTTTTTATGGAAAATATGGAGAAAATTATGAAGGTTTTATAAAAGGACTATATACATTTAAAATTCCTAAAAAAAAATTAAAATTCTTTTTGTGATTTTTTATAGGTTAAATTTTGAAAACGCGAAAACCGTTAACGACCCTACCACCCCCGAAAAGTCGTGTATTGTCCCTAATACACACAAATAAGTCTAAAAACGTACCTTTTGTCTTCAAGACCCGTTCATGATATCCGAACTTCACACAATTAAGAGGGTTAGTACAAATGAGAACGATTACACAAAAACACTCACACAATTAAATAAATTGTACATAACTTTACAAAATTCATTACCGGTCCTTTTAGTTGACCTCATAAGTCGGTACACTTACCACAAAGTTCACCAACTCCACATTCTCATCATTTTTATCATTGTTACCATCAAGGAACGGTGTAAGGTGATGCCCATTAACCTTTTGCTTCGACCCATCCTTCGGGTCCTTGATTGTAACATCTCCAAGTTTCCCGACCGGTGTAATCACGTATGGCCCCATCCATTTGCTCTTGAGCTTACCGGGAAAGTATTTAAGCCGTGAATTGTAAAGCCAAACCTTTTGACCCACCTCGAACTCTTTCGGCTTCAATTTCGCGTCATGTGCCTTCTTCATATCATCTTTATATTTCGAAGCACACTCATACGCTTCTTCCCGAAGCTCCTCCAACTCGCAAAGCTTTAATTTTCGCTCCTTTCCTGCATCGTCATATTTCATGTTAACCTCTTTTATAGCCCACCAAGCACGATGCACAAGTTCGACCGGTAAATGACAATTTCGCCCATAAACTAAGCGATAAGGCGTAGTTCCAATAGGTGTTTTATGAGCCGTTCTATAAGCCCATAAAGCATCATTCAACTTCGTCGACCAATCCTTTCGGTCCGGTCGAACGGTCTTTTGCAAAATTTCTTTTATTTGCCTATTAGAAACTTCCACTTGATCGCTTGTTTATGGGTGGTAAGGGGTAGCAATCCGATGGCCAACACCATACCGTTTCAAGAGTTTGCCAAAGTTAAAATTCTTAAAGTGAGATCCCCCGTCACTAATGATCACTCGAGGAATCCCAAATCTCGAAATTATGTTTATTTGTACAAAATTGCAAACAACGGTATGGTCATTTGTCTTGGTGGCAATCGCTTCGACCCACTTGGATACATAATCAACCGCCACTAAGATGTATAAGTTACCATGCGAATTAGGAAATGGGCCCATGAAATCGATCCCCCACACATCAAAAATATCTATAATAAGGATCGGTTGCATGGGCATCTCATCCCTTTTGGAAATACCCCCTAACTTTTGACACTCAACACAGTTTTTAGCGAAATTAAAAGCATCCTTAAAAATAGTCGGCCAATAAAGACCGCTATTGAGCACTTTGTGCCCGGTTTTGTGATCACTGAAATGCCCCCCACAAGCAAATGAATGCAAGTGCATCAAGATGCTAGGAATCTCCTCGTCGGGTATGCATCTTCGAACGACTTGATCCGGACATATCTTGAATAAGTCCGGTTCTTCCAACGTGTAGTACTTGATTTGAGAAAGGAAGTGCAACCTCTTCCTTCTATCCCAATGAGCTGGCAAGTCACCTGTGACCAAATAATTAACAATATTAGCATACCATGGTAATATTGAAACTTTTAAAATTTGTTCATCTGGGAAGTTCTCGTTAATCTCTTCATGGGAAGAATCCTCCTCCAAAACCAATCGAGACAAATGGTCCGCAACCACATTCTCACTCCCTTTCTTGTCCCGAATTTCCAAATCAAATTCTTGTAACAAGAGAACCCATCGGATTAATCTCGGTTGTCACGGCCCCGACCCGGTTTGACCCGTTTCAGGAGCCGCGGGACAGAAATCCCGTGGTAATTAATTAACAGCGGAAGTTTCTTCAGGATCTTTTAAAACTGAAATATTTCCCGATTATTTTATTTCACAATTCGGGATAAAACCCGATAATTTACAATACTGAGATTTCACGAAGAAATCTTTAATTTTCAAAACATATTTCTTTATTTTATACTGAGCCACTTTCTTAAGCTGATAGTGCTTCACGGCACTTTTCCTGGATCACAACAGATCACCTGAAACATGTTTGAAAAAGGTTTTGTCAGCGGGAAATACTGAGTGAATCATTCATTTTACTAAAACGACACTTTTGTTATAATTTACAGTATTAAGAGCGATTACAATGTCTCTATCTTTTAAATTAACTGATCCAGTTGTCACTTGACCGGACGTGTGACTGTGGACATATCTCTTGCTGGGTCCGTTCACCCACAAGTGATAAATAATTAGTAGCTATGTGCACATCCCCCCACATACTGGCAGTAATTTCAGATTACATAGACTTAATCCCTGTAATTATAACCTTTAAAAATAAACATGCTTTTGTAAAGTAATTTGATAAAAAGAGAATGACTCACATTGCAGATTTAACAGAGCTTATTCTACTGATTAGCCTTGATAACCTAGTTTAAATAATCAAGCACACAAACTAGGTTAGTAACTTAATACAGCATTTACGACAACTCACGAGATTACAACCTTCACAACGAATGACAAAGTGCGATACTTAAACATCCATCGATTAATCGACGAATGACAAAGCATAAACCCTAATGTGGGCAGCACTTAAACATCCATTGGATAGTTTAATCGATCGGACATTGAATCGTAGCAGCGATCGAGTTATTACCCTGAATTGTGGCAGCACTTTGTGATCAGTGTGTGTTTATTGTAGTATTCAGACACTATCTCAACGTACAATTTGAGTTTGAACGTCGAACTAACGCACAATTTCATGAAAGAGACGAAGCTATTTATACATGAAAAACCGCCCCCTCGCGCCACGCGAGGGGTTCTCTTATTCCTGTCGCGCGGCGCGACAGGACCTATTCTACTATAGGCTTGCTTCGTGTCCAGGTTGCTTAGCTGAGTTGATTGCGTGTTATTTTTAATTTTTGACAGCAAACTGTGTGGATTTTACCGAGTAGGGTTTACCCCCCCCCCCTGAGTTTTAGGGGCCCTGATCCTGATTCCGATTGTTCTGAAAATTTTAGGGTTTGTGCAGAATCACTTGGGTTTCTCAATTAGGGTTTCCTAATTGGATAATTAATATAATAAATAGTACTTTTTGATGAGAGTTGTTACATTCTCCCCACCTTAATAAAAATCTCGTCCTCGAGATTTACTGGAATAAGTGAGGATACTTTCGCTTCATTTCTGATTCCAGCTCCCAAGTGTATTCAGCTCCTCTCTTTGAATTCCATCTGACTTTGACTAAAATAAGTCGTTTGTGTTTGAGAAACTTCACTTTTCTGTCTTCTATCTGAAGAGGTTTCTCAACAAATTTTAACTTTTCGTTTACCTCTATATCTCGAAGAGGTACTACTAGTGATTCATCTGATAAGCATTTCTTAAGATTGGATACATGAAATACATCATGTACTCCAGATAATTCTTCTGGTAGTTGTAAACGATAAGCTACTGGTCCTATACGTTGGATTACTGAAAATGGTCCTACATACCTTGGACTTAGCTTTCCTTTCTTCCCGAATCTAACTACTCCTTTCCAAGGAGAAACTTTCAATAGTACTTTGTCTCCCACTTGAAATTCTAACGGCTTGCATCTATTGTCTGCATAACTTTTCTGGCGATCTCGAGCCGTCTTCAGCCTTTCCTTGATTTGAGTAATCTTATCAGTCGTCTCTTGCACTATTTCAGGGCCTGATAATTGACTTTCTCCTATTTCTGCCCAACAAACTGGAGTTCTGCACTTTCTTCCATATAGTGCTTCAAATGGGGCAGTTTCAATACTTGAATGATAGCTATTGTTATAGGAGAATTCAATTAATGTTAAATGATCATCCCAACTTCCACCAAAATCTATTACACATGCTCGGAGCATGTCTTCTAGAGTTTGGATTGTCCTTTCACTTTGTCCGTCTGTTTGGGGATGATATGCAGTGCTAAGATTTAATCGAGTTCCCATAGCTTGCTGGAAACTTTTCCAGAAATGAGAAGTAAAACGACTATCTCTATCCGAAACAATGGAGAGTGGAACTCCATGTAAGGATACAATTTCATCTACATACAATTTAGCCAGTCTTTCCATGCTAAAGGTTTCTTTCATAGGTAAAAAGTGAGCTGATTTGGTTAATCGATCCACAATTACCCAAATCGCATCATTACCTTTTCTGGTTTTGGGTAACTTAGTAACAAAATCCATTGTTATAAGTTCCCATTTCCATATTGGCATTTCTAATTTTTGTAGTAATCCTGAAGGTTTCTGATGCTCTGCCTTAACTTGTGAACAAGTAAGACATTTAGAAACATATCGTGCTATATCCTTTTTCATTCCTATCCACCAAAAGTTCTTTCTTAAATCTTGGTACATCTTATTGTTTCCCGGGTGCATAGTATACCTAGATTTATGAGCTTCTTCTAAAATCTTAGGTCTTAAGTCTCCCTGCTTAGGTACCCAAATTCTACTTTTGTGGAATCTCCAAATTCCATCTGCTCCTTGTTCTAATTCCTTGATTCGTCCTTTCATTCCTTCAGCATCTTCCTTGATTGCTGTAGTTTGAACATTCTTCAATTGTTCCATTAAATCTATTTGTAGATTTAATCTGAGAGCACGAACCCGTCGTTGTTTCTCATAATACTTACGACTTAAGGCATCTGCAACTACATTTGCCTTTCCTTCATGATAGTGAATATCACAGTCGTAGTCACTTAAGATTTCCATCCATCTCCTTTGCCTCATGTTTAACTCTTTTTGCCCAAATATATATCTTAGACTTTTGTGGTCTGTGTAGACAGTAAATTTACTTCCGTAAAGATAATGTCTCCAAATCTTAAGGGCAAAAATTACGGCTCCTAATTCTAAATCATGAGTCGTATAGTTTTCTTCGTGCTTTTTCAATTGCCTTGAAGCATATGCAATCACCTTTTTGCGTTGCATAAGCACACATCCATATCCTAGTTTTGAAGCATCACAATATACCTCAAAATTTCCAGTTCCTTTTGGTAAGGCTAAGATTGGTGCATTTGTTAATTTCTGCTTCAAAATTCTAAAGGCTTCTTCTTGCTTAGGTCCCCATTCAAACTTAATAGCTTTACAGGTTAACTTAGTTAATGGTACGGCTATCTTGGAAAAATCCTTAATAAACCGTCTATAATACCCAGCTAAACATATAAAACTTCTTATTTCCATTGCTGTTTGTGGAACCTTCCAATTGGTAATTGCCTCTATCTTAGCAGGATCTACATGAATACCTTCGTGGTTCACCATGTGTCCTAAGAATTGCACTTCTTGCAACCAAAATTCACACTTCGAGAATTTGGCATAAAGCTTTTCTTTTCTTAATAAATTTAAGAGTACATGAAGGTGTTCACAATGCTCTGTCTGACTTTTGGAATAAATAAGTATATCGTCTATGAAGACAATTACAAATTTATCCAAATATGGTTTACAGATCCTATTTATCATGTCCATAAATGCAGCAGGTGCATTTGTTAACCCAAAGGGCATGACTGTAAACTCATAATGACCATACCTAGTTCTGAAAGCAGTTTTAGGTATGTCTTCTTCTTGTACCTTCAATTGATGATATCCGGAGCGTAAGTCTATCTTAGAAAAATATCTAGCCCCCTGAAGTTGATCAAATAGATCATCAATCCTAGGTAATGGGTATCGATTCTTAATTGTAACCTTATTCAATTCTCTATAATCGATACACATTCTCATTGAACCATCTTTTTTCTTAACAAACAACACAGGTGCTCCCCATGGGATGAACTAGGTTGTATGAATCCTTTACTTAGTAATTCATCTAATTGCTTTTTCAGTTCTAACATTTCTGTGGGTGCTAACCGATAAGGTGCCTTGGCTATCGGTGTAGTTCCTGGAATTAGATGAATCCTAAATTCTACTTCCCTATCCGGAGGTAATCCCGGTAAATCTTCTGGGAATACATCAGGATATTCGGAGACTACTAGTATTTCCTTAAGATCTTTACCCTTAGTGCTAATGATTACCGAAATTATATACACTATTCCTTGTTTTCGTTCATAATTAGCAACTTTCATTACTGATATGAACTTCATAGGCTTACGTGGTTTGTCTCCTGTGATCCTAATCACTTCTCCGGTGGATGATTGAATTTCTATGGAATTCTGATCACAAAGGATTCGAGCATGGTTAGCTACTAACCAATCCATTCCTAATACAACATCAAATTCAGCTAAATTCATCGGCAGTAGTTTTGCAGAGAATTTATGTCCTAAAAGTTCTATGTTTCCTTCTTGCAAAACTTTATCTATTTTAACTGAATTTCCGTCTGCTGTTTCAACTGTAAAAATCTGCCTAATATTGGTTAAAGGTAAATTAAGAGCTTGACAGAATGAAGTATTTATAAAACTTTGATTTGCACCAGAGTCTAATAATACTTTTGCGTATACGTTGTGAACTAAGAACGTACCCGCTATCACATCTGGGATGAGTTCTGCTTCTTGAGTAGTCAGCTGAAATGCTCTAGCATTCTTCTTAATATTTCCGTCGGTCGCCTTGGTTTTGTTGTCTGCTGGTTTGATCACTTTAGGACATTCTGTTTTGAAATGTCCTGCCTCTCCACAATTGTAACAAATTATGGATTTCTTCCTGCAATTTTCTTCACGATGCCCTACAGTTTTGCAAAAATTGCAATATACTTTGCATTTTCCAAAATGTTTCTTTTTGCAATTTTGAAAGAATGGCAAAGTTGAAGATTGCCATGTTCCTCTTTTCTTGAAACTGTTATTATTACCCATATGAAATCCTTGGGTAATTTTCTGAGCCAATTCTTTCTTTCTATCTTCATCTCTTGTGCGCACCAGTTCATCAGTTAGGGTGTTAGCTAATTCCACAGCATCGTCAATAGTGCGAGGTCTCGCAGCTTTAACGATATTGCGGATTTCACTAATCAGTCCCCAAATGTAGCGAGAAATGAGTACCGGTTCTGGCGAAGCCAGTGTTGGTACCACTCTAGCATATTCAAAGAATGTCGAAGTATAACCGCGACAATCTACACCCATCATCCTATGATTTAGGAACTTATTAGTCATTTGTTCCTTTTCATACTCAGGACAGAATTTCCTTTCTACTAAACCCTTAAATCCTTCCCAAGTCATAGCATAAGCTATTATTCTTCCTTTTGATTGTAACACAGTGTTCCACCATTCGAGTGTTCCTTCCTTGAAGAGATTTGATGCGTACATGACCTGATCATCTTTAGCACATTTACTTATTGCAATGACTGCTTCGGTTTTCTCTAACCAACGCAGTGATGCAGTTGCTCCTTCATTGCCTGCAAATTCAGTGGGTTTACAAGCAAGGAATTCTTTGAAAGTGCAACCAGGTGTTGCAGTTTTCATTTTCTTAGGAAATGGAGCTTGATGTGGTTCTGCATTATGATTGACATTATCATTTCCTCCGTTTACACTATTACTGAAGTTATCTTCAGTAATACGTTTACTTGGAACAATTGGTTGCGGTTCGATTGGATTCTTTATAGCAGCAACGAATGCTGGAATAGCATTAGCTATCCCTTGAGCAACAATATTCTCGATATCCTGTCTAGTCATATATTGGTTTCCTAGATGTTGCTCTGACTGATTAACCTCATTTACTGGTTCATTACCAATGTTTGACATCTGATAATAAATTTTATGTAAATAATTAGTATAAATACAAATATAATAAAACAGTTTGCACATAATCACATTAACAAGTATAATCAAAATTATTGATTTCACAAGTTTCGTTTTTTTATATCTTATATTATGCCTCGTACACACGATTATCATACAACGTTTTATTGTTAAGTTATTTACACATACTGGTTATTATGATTATTTATTCACACATATTCCTGCAAACTTCTCATTTATCTGGTCAGCTAATTTCTTAAAAACGATGCTCCCTTTCGTCATATTTCCAAGTAACTCTTTCTCCCACATCCCTAATTCGATTTCCTGCATCAATCAACTCTTCGCCCCAGAGGCGAAGTTCAGTAAGATTCTCCGGGCTCATGGTTGGGTATAGTGGAGGTTCTGGGTCAACTTGTGGGAAAAATGTATCAGGGTTGTTTAAAAGATTTTGGTATTGCCAATCAGTTGTCCACCATTCATCTAATTCTACGGGTAATGGTTGAGGTTGGACAATAGGATCTGGAATAGCAGGTTCCAGATTGATTGGGATTTGAGCTTCTAGTGGGTAACTGAAAAGATCTTCTTCAGTAAATATAAGGTTTGGATTAGCTGCTTCAAGGTTTCCATCGGCAGGTCCGATGAGATCACTCATTACTAATTCATGATCTAACACTTCCCAAGGAGTCATTTTCTGTTTCTGCCTAGAACTTTCTCCGACTTCTCTTTCTGTTTGCTTACAACTATTCTCAGTTTCCATCTCTATTTGATTAATATTTTCCTCAATTTCTACCCCTTTTCCTTTGTCTTTTGGTTCTTCAATTTTAGTAACCTTTCTTATTACTGGCTTTTTCCTTCGTGCACGCCTCCAGCCCACAAATCTGTTTCTTTTCTTGGGTTTAGGTTTTGCCGGTGGTTTGGATTGAAATTCCATGGGTTCTTCTTTGTCAGCGAAGTAACCGGTGAATTCCTTGGAAACTTCTATCTTAACGGGATAAAGGTTAAGATTTTCTAAACCTTCAGATATTTCATTCATGTTGTTTAGCAGATATGCAAAATACATACCAAATGTTAAAACAACATTTTATAGATAACCCGTAAATATTATTGCATACACAAAACAACTGACAATTAAATTATACTACGATTTACTGTAACTTATTTATTTACTAAATAAGGTTTCTGGAAATAAAAGTGCTAAAACTTTTGTGTATTTAGAGATTTGCATTTTCTGCTACTGTGGCTAGCATATAAAGATTTGCCCACTTTTCATCTAATTTGTCCTCCCAAGGTGATTTATTGATTAAATCCTGGGTTTCTTGTTTAACTTTCTTCTCTCGGTTTTTCCTTATTTCCTCCTGACTTTTCCTAATAATCAAACTTCTTTTATTAGGAGAAAGTGGTTCCTCGTAATGTGCCTTACGGACAAATATTCCTTCTTCAGGAATTACATAAGGTTTTGTTTAGGATGAACTTCCCTTCTCGTTGGATGACCTATCTAGTTTAAGATAGATATTTGACAGCTTTTGTTTACCCATACTGTAATTAACAAATAATCAGTTAATAAAACACATAATCACATAATTGGCAATCAGTAAAATTAAGTATTTCTAAATACTTAATAGGCTTAAATCAGTGGCTCTGATACCACCTTATTTCTGTCACGGCCCCGACCCGGTTTGACCCGTTTCAGGAGCCGCGGGACAGAAATCCCGTGGTAATTAATTAACAGCGGAAGTTTCTTCAGGATCTTTTAAAACTGAAATATTTCCCGATTATTTTATTTCACAATTCGGGATAAAACCCGATAATTTACAATACTGAGATTTCACGAAGAAATCTTTAATTTTCAAAACATATTTCTTTATTTTATACTGAGCCACTTTCTTAAGCTGATAGTGCTTCACGGCACTTTTCCTGGATCACAACAGATCACCTGAAACATGTTTGAAAAAGGTTTTGTCAGCGGGAAATACTGAGTGAATCATTCATTTTACTAAAACGACACTTTTGTTATAATTTACAGTATTAAGAGCGATTACAATGTCTCTATCTTTTAAATTAACTGATCCAGTTGTCACTTGACCGGACGTGTGACTGTGGACATATCTCTTGCTGGGTCCGTTCACCCACAAGTGATAAATAATTAGTAGCTATGTGCACATCCCCCCACATACTGGCAGTAATTTCAGATTACATAGACTTAATCCCTGTAATTATAACCTTTAAAAATAAACATGCTTTTGTAAAGTAATTTGATAAAAAGAGAATGACTCACATTGCAGATTTAACAGAGCTTATTCTACTGATTAGCCTTGATAACCTAGTTTAAATAATCAAGCACACAAACTAGGTTAGTAACTTAATACAGCATTTACGACAACTCACGAGATTACAACCTTCACAACGAATGACAAAGTGCGATACTTAAACATCCATCGATTAATCGACGAATGACAAAGCATAAACCCTAATGTGGGCAGCACTTAAACATCCATTGGATAGTTTAATCGATCGGACATTGAATCGTAGCAGCGATTGAGTTATTACCCTGAATTGTGGCAGCACTTCGTGATCAGTGTGTGTTTATTGTAGTATTCAGACACTATCTCAACGTACAATTTGAGTTTGAACGTCGAACTAACGCAAAATTGCATGAAACAGACGAAGCTATTTATACATGAAAAACTGCCCCCTCGCGCCTCGCGAGGGGTTCTCTTATTCCTGTCGCTTGGCGCAACAGGACCTATTCTACTATAGGCTTGCTTCGTGTCCAGGTAGCTTAGCTGAGTTGATTGCGTGTTATTTTTAATTTTTGACAGCAAACTGTGTGGATTTTACCGAGTAGGGTTTACCCCCCCTGAGTTTTAGGGGTCCTGATCCTGATTCCGATTGTTCTGAAAATTTTAGGGTTTGTGCAGAATCACTTGGGTTTCTCAATTAGGGTTTCCTAATTGGATAATTAATATAATAAATAGTACTTTTTGATGAGAGTTGTTACATCGGCTTTGCATCCTTCTTTTCCATGAGATACCTAACTGCGGAATGGTCAGAATATATGATCACTTTAGTACCCCATATATAAGCACGAAATTTATCCAACGCATATACCACCGCAAGTAGCTCTTTTTCGGTAGTTGTATAATTTAATTGTGCATCCGAGAGAGTCTTACTTGCATAGTATATGGCAACCAGTTTCTTATCTACCTGTTGACCCAATACGGCCCCCACCGCATAATCACTTGCATCACACATGATTTCGAATGGTAAAGACCAATTCGGTGACTGCAAGATTGGGGCCTCAACTAACTTTTGCTTCAAAATGTTAAAAGCGTTTGGCAATTTTTATTAAAATCAAACGGTTTATCTTTTAACAATAAATTACATAGGGGTTTTGTTATATCACTAAAGCTTTCTATAAACCGCCTATAAAACCCCGCGTGTCCCAAGAATGACCTAATACCCTTAACACTTGTGGGATAGGGCAATGTGGATATAACTTTCACTTTTGCTCTATCCACCTCGATCCCGCGACTCGAGATGACATGCCCCAACACAATCCCTTCTTGAACCATAAAGTGGCTCTTTTCCCAACTCAAAACTAGATTTTTCTCAACACATCTTTTTAAAACTTTTTCGAGTTGGTCAAGGCATGTATCAAATGATGACCCAAATATTGAGAAATCATCCATGAAGATTTCCAAAGACTCCCCCACCATATCTGAAAAGATACTCATCATACACCTTTGAAAGGTGGCGGGGGCATTACAAAGTCCAAAGGGCATTCGCCTAATTGCGAAGGTACCATATGGACAAGTAAAGGTAGTCTTTGCTTGGTCTTCCGGATGTATAGCAATTTGATTGTATCCTGAATAACCATCCAGAAAACAATAAAATTTTTGTCCGGCCAATTTCTCAACAATTTGGTCAATGAATGGCAAAGGGACATGATCCTTGGAAGTTGCAGCATTTAACTTCCTATAGTCAATACAAATACGCCACCCAGTTACCGGCCGAGTGGCGACCTCTTCACCTGCGTCATTTGTGACGACTTGAATGCCCGCTTTCTTAGGAACTGTTTGTGTTGGGCTTACCCATTGGCTATCCGAAATAGGGTATATGATGCCCTCATCTAACCACTTCAATACCTCCTTCTTAACCACTTCTCGCATGTTCGGGTTTAGTCTCCATTGTGTGTCACGAGAAGGACTCATGCCATCTTCCGTGATGATCTTATGCATCACCACTGAGGGACTAATTCCCTTCAAATCCGCAATGGTCCACCCGATAGCGGCTCTATGAGTGACCAAAACTTTCATCAGCTTATCTTCTTGCTCCCCGGTCAAGTTAGATGCAATGATAACCGGGAGCGTGCTACCCTCACCCACATAAGCATACTTAAGATGCTTGGGTAGCGCCTTCAATTCTACCACCGGTGGCTCTTCCAACAATGGCTTTAACTTTGTGTCGATGCTTTCCAGAAGGCTTTCCACTTGGTGTGTCCAAGTGGGCCTTCCGTCCCTAGCCGCTAATACCCCCAACTCTTTCACTTCCTCATCCATGCTCCGATTCGTCCCTCCTTGTAACCTATCAAACATGAAACATTCCTCTATTGTGTTTTCCTCTTCGAAACTAATGTCACATAGAGGTATACACTCGTCAACAATGTCCACCATATAGCATTCATCGCCGACTAGAGGATCCGTCAATCCTGAAAAGACACTTAACCGCAACCGACGGTTACCAAAAGTCATGCTGACCGTGCCCGATTTGCAATTTATTTGAGCACTCGATGTTGCTAAAAATGGTCGACCGAGGATAACCGTTGGTTGCTTGGTTCGGTCCAAAGAAACGTAATCAAGTACAAGAAAATCCACCGGATAGTAAAAGTCCTCGACCTTGACTATTACATCCGTGACTATCCCACGGGGTAGTTTAGGGCAGTGGCGAAGCTTAAAATTTCTAACCGGGGGTCGAAAACATATATACCAAAAATTTCTATAAACCCGGGGGGTCAAAAACGTATATATCCAAAAATTTCTATACGAAAACTACATACTCTCCACTAACGAGCGAAAAGTTCGGGGGGTCGGCTGCCCCCTCCCGCCCCCACAAAGCTACGCCCTTGGTTTAGGGGTCAAGTCGGCTAACACCACGGTGGTGTTCGACGCTTGAAGTGGACCAAAATCATATTGGTCATATAAACTACCCGGCAAGATACTCACACTTTCCCCAAGATCCAAAAGTGCCCGGGTCATTTTAAATTCACCAACTTGTATTGAAATTATAGGCGCCCCCGGATCTCGAAGTTTTGGTGGAAGTGCACCCGAAAGAATCGAACTCACATTTTCGGTTAAATCAAGTTTCTTAGGAAACTTGTGAGTCTGCTTTTGGGTACATAAATCTTTCAAATACTTAGCATATGAAGGTACTTGTTTAATTGCATCTAAGAGTGGTAAATTAATTTTAACTTGTTTAAAAATTTCCCACATCTCTTCTTGTTGTGGGCCACATTTATTTACCACTTTCTTAGATGGTCCCAATAAAGCTTCGGCATAAGGGGCGGTATTAACCTCCATACCCTTTTCCTTAGCCTTTGGGACGGGGACGGTCACAACGGGTGTATTTTTATTAATTTTTAAATCATTTTTATTTTGACCCGTTTGACCGTTATTACCTTCATCATCACTCGCATCTTCCACCACCCCTTCAACAAACTTGGGTGGTGGTGGCTCAACACCATTATCTATCACTCGACCACTACGTAAAGAAATTTTATTTATTGGTACCTCACGTGTGTTTTTCGAGCTCGACCCTTGATGCTTAGGGTTCACCGTGCTGTCACTTGGAAGTCCTCCTCCACTTCCACGAATTTGAGCCATCTATTGAGCAAGTTGTCCCACTTGCTTCTCCAATGCCTTATGGGATTTATCTCTTACTTCAAACTCTTTCTTCATTTCGGTTTTGATCTCTTGATGTGAATTAGTAAGGGCTTGATGTGAATTAGTAAGGGTACTCATAGCATTCATGAGGGCATCAAATTTAGAATTTATCGAGTCATCACCTTGAGAGTTTGAAACACCACCCCCATTTCCATTTTGGTTGTAACCACGTTGATAATTGCTTTCACGGTTTTGATACCCTTGGTTACCCCCTTGATTGTAATTCCTTTGGTAACCTCCTTGGTTACCACCTTGACGATTGTTATAAGAGGAACCACCTTGACCACCTTGATTTCCCGATTGAAAATTCGGGTTCATTTGATTCGATGCATTACCATACCGGAAGTTAGGGTGATTTCTCACACCCGGATGATAAGTGTTGGAATTCATATCGTATTGCTTTCGATCCCCATACACTTGATTTACCTCATCGGTGTAATCACTCAGTCCCGTTGGACATTGATCGGTCCTATGGCCGATATCCCCATAATCTTCACACACCGCAAATTGTACCGCATTCACCTCCTTCTTTTTCATATGAGCTATCTCCCGTTCTAAAGTAGAAATTCAATCCTTAGAATCAAGACCGGGAAGTGACCGGGAGACGGGATGTTTCTTAGCTCTATCGGCCGATTCCTTTTCCTTTGACCGCTTGCTCATCCGCTCGAGAAATTCCCATTCATCATCTTCATGATTGCTCAATAGAGTTCCGTTGCTCGTTGAGTCGAGGCGATTCCATGTCTCATCATCCAATCCTCGTACAAAACACTTAACCAATTCCCACTTCTCTATTTGGTGATGCGGGCATTTCCGAATCAATTCCTTGAACCTTGTGAATGCTTCATGCAACGGTTCGCTTGATAATTGGCGGAAAGATCTAAATTCGTCTCTAGCATCATCGGTTTTCGCCATCGAATAGTATTCATCAAGAAAATCTTGTTGCATCTCACCCCATGTCCGAATAATATTCGCCGGAAGTGTAAGAAACCATTGCTTCACCTTGTCTTTTAGCGAAAACTGAAATAATCGAAGCTTGACCTCCTCCAATGCAAAATTGTGCCCCCCGATAGTGCTACATATAGACGAAAACTCTGCCAAATGAGTGTACGATTCATCATTAGACCTCCCATTGAAGTGGGGAAGTATGTTGATGTAGTGAGGCTTGTAATCGAACATTCTCCTTTCACAAACTATTGGAGAGTCATTATCAGTAACCACCGGTCTAAAATGGTCATTTACTCCCCATGGAGGTTGTTGACGACGATGCGGACCGTTAACTTCTTGATCCACCGGCCTTCGATTATCCCTTCTATCACCTCTTCGGTTTCCACCTGGATTACCTCCTCCCACGAAACGAAGAATCTGGTTAGGGTTAGCATTGTTGTTGACATTGTTGTTGTAAAACCCATCATTCCGGTTCCTTTGGTTGTTGTTTCGTGGTTGGCGGTTGTTTTCGTAACCGTCATTTCTCATATTCCCGTACACGTAGTCATCGTTCCCCACAAAGTTGGCGTTTTGATAAGCAAGCTCATCATCTTCAAAACCTCTATCATTGTAGACGTTACCCCTATTCACATACCCCCAATCTTCATCATCATTAGCCCAATCATCGTAATATCCCCCATCATCCGAATATTCCGTATGAACACTCACATGTTCCGGCGATTGGTAACCAGGAACACAAAACGGCTCATCATCGGGGATGGCGTTTCTCAAATCATCTTTATTAAAGAACGGGTCATCATTCGCGGGATTTCCACGATCTCGATTGCCTCTATGGTCGGAATTGACATTCCGATCATCAAGGTGAATGGGTAAGGAATTTTGTCGGTGAAGGTTTTATTGTTGGGGTGTTCTTTGGGTGTTGTTGGGATTTTGGTTTCGGAAAGGTGGTGTGGGTGGTCTAGAATTGTTATTACCACCCGGTTGTTCTTGAGGTATAGGTTGAACATTTTGGGCGGGATTAAAGTTGCTTTGGTATTGGAATTGGTTCAGATTTTGGTTTTGGTTGAGGTTTTGGTTCGATTTTTGGTTTGCCATTGAATCAGTTTCGATGGTTGGTGTAAATTGTGGTGTTTGGGTGGTTTGATTAGAAGCAAGAGTTGCTTCTAATCGGCTTGCTAAGTTTCTTCTTGCTACTCTTTCGATTTTCGGTTCGTAAACCAATGGTGAAGTCCTCCCGGAGTTCCGCGTATGCATACACTACCTGTAACCTGCACAAGTAACACACCCCGCGTAACAAGGAAAAAGACAAAGTACAAGAAGAGAAACTATGCAATTTAAACAGTTAATCACGTAAATTCAAACAATATCCAAACACAAAGCGCACACACTCCCCGGCAACGGCGCCAGAATTTGATCGGAGTGTCGCGCTCCGGTCAAAGATAATATTTATAAGCCCTATTTACCCTTAACAAATAGCTAGTGGTAGCAAGGGGTCGAACCACGAAGAGTATGTGGTTTGCGAATGGATTTGGATGAATTCTCAAAAGATGTCACAATTATGAAGCTTGCTATCTTGTTTTTGTGTATTTTTGTTTGATTGAAAGATGTGAATTAAAGTTACTAAAGAAATCGGGTTGATAACTACAAATGATTAACAATTGCAAGAATGTAATTAAAGGTTTAAACAAGATAGAGAAAACAAGGTTCACACCCGGTTCGGTAATTACAATCCTAGGGTTCTTACAAGTTTTAAATTTGATTTACTTGAATATGTTATTAACGGATTTCTATCATCAAAGCTTAGGTGCCAATTGCTATCAACGCATATTACGGACCACAATGCACTTCATTACTTCGGACAAGTAAAACCTTTTGAATGACAAGGCATAATTGCACAAACTTGTTTCGCAAAGTCAAATTTCATAATTCACTCGACAATTCACAAATATAGTTCAAATGCAAGACAATTGTCAATCAATTCAAATACAATTCAAGTTGTTACAAAATCAAACTAAAACATTGTTCAAACCCTAGACTTACAATAACCTACACCGGGGTGAAACCTCCAAGAAATTAGCCGCTCATGGTGAATGAGACTTGATCAACGGATGCTTGGAACTCAATTTGGATCATCTTGAAGCTTGAAGAATGATGGAATGGTGGTTAGGGTTTGTATTGGAATGGTGGTGATGAAAGGATGGATGATTGATGGAATTAGGGTTGTGTGTATGAAAATGATAATGATTCGGGTGTTGATTCGAATCATTCGGATGAAGGTTGGTGATGGTAGGTGGATTGGTGATCAATCGTGGGTGAGAATAGGCTCCAAGATATGATTCAAACTTCAAAATAATGAGTAACCCCCGTTTTGGTTGTCAAAGATATCATAAAACCCGTCCAACAACCAAGGAACAAAAGTTACGCGACAAGAAGATCTAGAGGCCGTCGCCGACGGCTTGGCCCACCGTTGGCGACGCCTCTCCTGGCTCCACTTTTCCGGCGACGGCTTGTTTTGCTGTCTACGCGCATTTTCGGGCGACAGAACTTTCCAAGGGGCGTCGCCTACGACTAAAATGGGCGTCGGCAACGGTCCTCCTAACCATGGGTTTTCGGTTTTCGCATAATTTGATCCCGGTTGACCCGTTTGACGTCCCGTTGGATCGTTTTTCCTCCCGGTGACCCGTAAAGCTGCCGAAAAGCTCCTTTAACTCCGCTAGACCTACAAAATACATATCTAATCAAAAGTAGGCTATTCGAAATTAAAACTTGTGTAAAAACATCAAATTAAGCAATTACGATCACCGGTTTTCGACCACGTATCAACGGTGTATCAAGTTTGGTGTCGCGTGATACGACACCTTATTTTTCGCAGCCTGTTGCTTGTTTGAACTGCAGAATTCCCCAGCTCTTAAAATTTGCACATTACAACTTCAAACATTCATATCTTCATATCCAAAAGTCCGTTTTAGATAATTCTTTTTCCTGTGCGTCCGTAATTCAATTACGACGCATCTATCATATTCATTGCATCAAAATAGAATGTACGGGCTGTAAGTCTACAATTTCATAATGTATTTATTTGACCCGTATAGATTTTGCGCTAATTTACCCACTAACAAGTTTTAAGACCGCAAGGCGTATTTAACCCAACATCCGGGGCTTATGATCATCGGCGTTTCAATACCAAATCTATGGTTTCGCGCTCTTGTGATCTGTCTTCGCCAATTCAACACATACTTTTACTACACACTAATCAGCTATTCGACTCGTTTGGCTCATTTATGGAATCCTCCATTTCTACGACTACCAAACGTTTTCTAATCAATTTTTAACTCATTAAATCAAGTAGTGAACGACGTCACTTTAAATAACACCAAGCTTTATATTAAAACACAACTATGAACTATTGAAATATCTAAATTTCATAATGTAACGAATCAAGTTACTTACCTTCAAAGCACACCCTTCAAATGCACGTCGCCACCGGCTTGTCCGCTTGACGCTCCGGTTTCCTTTCCTATAGAGTTCAATCACAATCCGTTTAGAACTCTTTTGCTTAACATACAACGCATAGTTCGCCTTAATTCTACAAACATACATTTTCTTGTTGTAAACTTCACATCACTATTATAATATTTCCAGTACACCAGTACTTGCTATTGAATTCAATGCAGTAAGTAGTTCCAAAACATTCAAAAATCTGTATAAATTCATTTTAAATGCAGAGTTAAAACTTAAAAGGATATCTTGTATCTAGCTGCATACTTCTTCATCCATCATAGTTTTTTGATCTAACAACATGCAGCACCTCTGTCTCAGAACAGTTTACGACCTAATCCTAAATTTAAGAATGATACACAATTATCACAATCAACATTAAAGAAATTATAACTCTTTTAACAAAGACTTAAAGTTTTGTGAAATAAGCTTAATTTCAATCTATACACATGCCCATTCTAATTCAAATTATGTATCAAATTAAAAACCTGTTAATAACCATATTAATTAAACACAATGCACAACACTTACATAGGCCTTATAGGTGGTTATTGAAGAGTAGTTGCAACATGACCCTGCTGCATCACCAGCTAGCAATCTGAATAAGAAATATAACTAAAAAGGATTGTAATTGCAAAACCAAGCTATCTCAATAAGAAATGCAATTAGAAAATGATAGTAATAACCAGTAAGTAATCCTAATCATCCCATATCATTTATCTATTTAATTATACCTTCACATTATGTTTTATATCCAAGTCAAAACACAAAATAATACATTGAAAGAAATTATAAAGCAAGAGAATTCAAGTAATAAAAGGATAGACTTTTGATGTTAATTACCTTAGCGTCAACCCTTGTAAGCCGAAGAGAACAATTAATTAACAAAGAAACCTTTTTAGAGCACTCCATCAATTATGTCACATTAATGATGAATTAAGTTAATTGAAAAAAGGAATGGACTAAACGGGTGAAACACATTAATGGTTTACTTCCAAATTTAAATTAAAATAATGATTGACTTCAAAATTTAAAATCAAACACAATAATGGCAAACTTTCAAATTTCAATTTAAAATAATAATTGGCTTCGAAATTTGAAAATTTAAAATCAAACACAATAATGGTTTACTTCAAAATTTAAATTTAAAATAATGATTGATTTCAAAATTTAAAATTTAAAATCTGAAAATCAAATCACTAATATCCAATCCCGTAAATCAAGCAAACTTATTATGAAAGTCTAACCTTGCCAAGCAAATCCAACCGACATGGTACCAATTTCCAGCCACAGCAAGCATATCTCTGTCCAACATAGTTGCAGCCAAAAACTCCAGACCATCCAAAATAAACACCTAACGAATCAAAATAAAAACACATATACCTTGAATATTACTCACTTTATGACTACTATCCCCCAAAACAAAACTTTGTCAACAAATTATACTAACTTATGCGATGGTAAACCATAAAAATAACAAATTAATTTACATGATTAGCCTTGCAAAAAAACCCAAATCATGAAAGTTTACCTGAATCGTTAACGAAAAAAAATCAAATTCAGATTGGGTTACTCAAGCGGATATTAATCACTGGAATCAGATCTGGTATCAAACATAAGAGCACACATGAGTTGATTAACGGAACAAAAATGGTGAGGAGAAGAATATACATCAGTGAATCCAATAGAGATCAATTTCCCATAGGATCCCGTCAAGATATAGATAAAGAAGGGAGCAAGATATACCTTTCCTTCAACTTCCCATAGGATCCCATTCAAGAGTTCCTTGTAGGGGAAGGAGTCTGAAAGAAGCTCATCACCTAAAATTACAAAACATAATTTGAATTCGATATGAAACTCGAGTACAATAACAATAGTCGAAGACTCGAAGCATCCCTAAAATTACAAATAATATAGTCAAAGCATCTCATAAAAAACATCAAGATTTCAAAGAATTCAATTAATCAAAGTGATAAAAACCATTGATTTAAGCAACTAATCACAAGAGAAAAAATTCTAAAATTTTTAATTTTAATTTAAAGTAGTATTACTCCTTTTTCTCTGTTTGTGTTCATCATAATCAACTCAAAATCTTTTCTTTATTAATGTTATCAATGGAATAATGATATTAGTAAGAAATTATTCAATCCACTGCATAACAATTAAGAGATAATAATTAATAAAACAGTAAATAAAACCTAAAATCAGCTAAAAAGATATAAAAAAAAATTATAGATTCTAACAAAAGATTAAAGCTTCAAACATCAGTCACATGACAAATAATAAAAAGATTAAAAACAAATTAATAAAACCTAAAAAAGCTAAAAAAAACATTACACAAAATAAACCTAAAAACCAATCTTCAGATCTAAAAAACTTCACATCAAACAATAACCTAATGGATTTACAGCCATACTAAACCTAATCAATAACCAAAAACGCTACGCAATCAAAGGAAAAGATTACCAGTAATCAAATCTTGATAGACCAACATAATGATGCTTCTGGAAAAGGGTGGAAACAAAGAGAGCAAAAAGGGTAGCAACTTGCGAAAGAAAGAGATAGGGTTTGGGAAGTAGCTAATGCAGATGAAGCCTGTATTCTTATCTTGAAAATAGAAGAATCACTGAGCGAAGTAAAAGAACACAAAAAATTGAAGGAGCCTTATGCAGAATAGTGTAAACACAAAATCCAAATACCTGTGAGTTCATCAAAGCACTTATTCTGCAATCCAAATAGAAAAAACCGGTAAAATAAGTTTGAAATATGCCTCCAAGTCAAAACACAAAATAATACATTGAAATAAATTATAAAGCAAGAGAATTCAAGTAATAAAAAGATAGAATTTTGATGTTAATTACCTTAGCGCCATCCCTTGTAAGCCGAAGAGAAGAATTAATTAACAAAGAAACATTCTTAGAGCACTCCATCAATTATGTCACATTAAAGATGAATTAAGTTAATTGAAAAAAAGAATGGACTAAACGGGTAAAACACATTAATGGTTTACTTCCAAATTTAAATTAAAATAATGATTGACTTTGAAATTTAAAGTCAAACACATTAATGACAAACTTTCAAATTTAAATTTAAAATAATAATTGACTTCGAAATTGAAAATTTAAAATCAAACACAATAATGGTTTACTTCAAAATTTAAATTTAAATAATGATTCACTTCAAAATTTAAAATTTGAAAATCAAATCACTAAGGAAACATACCAAAAATATAGGAACATATTCCTCAATCAACTTTAACAACGAATGAGAGTTGTTTTTAGGATCCATAACTGCAAAGGAAGTAACCACTGTTTTAAAAAAATATAATGGTCATCTATTTATAGAAACAAAGTCTATTTACAGAAACCGAATCATAATTCCGAATACAAATATCATCTTTAACAACAATAATCTGTTTATAGAAACAAAAACAACTTTAAAAATGAAATTAAAGGCATCTTTAAAGAATTAACAACTAACTAAATACAAAAATTATATCTAAATGACTCACGATAAATCATCATCAATAATTTTAAGACATTGACATATGGAAGCTGTTCTCCCCACAATAAGGTTGCAAAATCATACGGTATTTACTATCAATCGAAACAAAAAAAAACATATAAGTTGCAATAACTTATTGTGTGCACAAAACTGAAAACTAAAGAAACATACCAAAAATATAGGATCATAGTCCTCAATCAACTTTAACAACGAAGGAGCGTTGTTTTCATGATCCATAACTGCAAAGGAAGTAACCACTGTTTTAAAAAAAAATATAACGGTAATCTATTGATAGAAACAAAGTCTATTTACAGAAACCAAATCATAATTTCAAATACAAAAATCATCTTTAACAACACTAATCTATTTATAGAAACAAAAAACAACTTTAAAAAGAAATTAAAGACATCTTTAAAGAATTAACAACTAACTAAATACAAAAATTATAACTAAATACAAAAAATTATAACTCACAAAACAAACCATAAGAACTTCAAAAGATAATCACATAAAATTTCAAATTAACGCCTAAAGACAAAAATAAAAAAGAAAGACTATACATATCAAAAAACAAACAGCACCAACAAAACTAAACTAACCTGTTTTGGTCGACGAACAATTTGAGTCGGATTGTCACAAAAGATTGAGGGTTTACCATGAAAAAAACAAACCATAAAACATTCAGAACATATGTTATTAATTTTTGAAAAAAAAATACCGAATAGAAGAAAGGATAAAATCAAACCTACACAAACTTAAAAAAGAGAAAACAACTATAACATTTAACTAACCTCTGTTGTTTGACGAATGATCGGAGTCCGATTTTATCCAAGATTTAGGGTTCCACATGAAAAACAAAATCAACAAAAATCAGTAACTTTGATAAATGTCGAAGAGATGATTAACGTTCATAGACACTACATAAATCGGAGAATGTAGATGATGATGATAACTGTTGATACATATTTTGTGGACGCGACGCGACTCGGTTCGGTTCAACTCGATTCGGTTCGACCCGGCTAGGTTCAGCTCAAGCCCGACGTCTCGGCATTCCTCCGTCGTGCGTCCCATAGTTCGACACGCGAAGCACGGAACGCCGCGAGCCGGTTCCCGCTGCCACATCACCATGACATCATCATGATGATGTCATGATGATGTCATGTGGTTGACTAGTCTACAATCTGCATATTTGAACTTCATATACGTGCATGTGAAACCAACTTGGACCAATCGGATTCATTGGGCCACCAAACTTTGGGCCGAACCCCATAACCAATCGCACAAGTGAGCCATGCCCAATCGCACAAGTGGGACAAATATAAATACCGAAATCACACTTGATTTCGGCAGAGGGGGTGAGGAGTGGACACAAATCAGACAAGGCAGCGAACATAAGAGAGAACCGAGAGAATTGATAGAGAGTTTGCAAAGATTATCTTGTAAACATTTGATTTGTAATCGTTTTCAAGTATTAATACATTGGTGTTAATCGTTGAGTCCCGGTCTCCATCTCGTGTTCTTGTTCATCTCCTTCTCTCGATCTCGGTTTGCATCTCCGGTTGGATTCCGCACAACCGGGTGTGTTCGACAACAAGGATTAGGCGACTAGATCCTCCCCTAGCCGGACCTACAAGTGGTATCAGAGCCTTGGCTCTTCTCCTTGTTAAAACCGAGTTGTTTTCGGTTTGTTTTTCGGGTTTTTAAAGTTTATTTTTTTTCTGAAAAACATTGTTAATCGGGTTTAATCTTGTTGTTTTGCTGTTTTGTTTTGTTAAAAACTGTGTTTAGCACATGTCTTCATGATATATATTGGTTTTGATTAAACATTTCAAGCAAAAACGCGTTTCGGAAGTTGTCGGGACACCGGAAAACTCAGAAGTTTGCCGGAAAATTCAAATTTTCTGGGTTGTGTTCTTCGTATCTTCAACCAAGCTTCAAAGTGTTCATGATAATATTCTTGTTCGATCTGCTTTTGGATTTGAATTAAAGTTGTGGTTTTATTAAAAAAAAAAAAAAGGCAAGTCATCATTGGTTGGTAACTTGAAAATTGTGTTTCCAAAAAGTGGGTGAGCCGAAAGTTGTCTGTTTTGTGTCAGGTTATAGAAAGTCAACAAGGTTCAATCGCACAACATTTGTTTCAATCACACAAGTTTTGAATTGTACAAGATCTGTTTCAAGCGTACAAGATCACAGTCGCATAAGACACACAACATAGATCTGGGCCTTTGTTTCGTCTTTGGGCCTGGACTATTTCGATAAACTGGGAGCCCAAAAGAGAGTGGAGCGCACAAGATTTCAGTCACACAAGTTTTATTTCAGTTGCAAAACATTTCACTCGCACAAGGTTCCTTGGATCGCACAACATAGATCTGGGTTTCTGTTTGGTCATTGGGCATGGGCTGTTTTGTTAACTGGGAGCCCAAAAGAAAGTCAGTCGCACAAGAAAGTCTGGTCGCACAACATAATTAATCGTACAACATTTACAGTCGCACAAGATTGATTAGCTCGCACAAGATTCTTTCAGTCGCACAACATATAATTGGGCTTCTATTTGGGCCTCGGTTACATCAGATCCTTATCAACGAAATCAGTCAACTTTTTGTTACCGAAATCATTCACTTGTTGCCGAAAACACTTAGTGTGTTGTTGTCGAAATCACTTATCAAACATCAATCGAAATCAAGTTGAAATTACAACTTCTCAGCCGAAAACACTTCTTGTTTTCATCAAGTCTTGGACGAAATTTTTTTAAGAATTGTAACTCATTTTTTTTACTGGTTGATTTGTGTAATTTAATCAGGTTGTTATCATTCATACATCAACTATGAGCTGCACAAGCCCTTGGGATTGGAGTACGGATCCACAGACCGGTCAAGATCAAACTTCCGCAGTAGCGTAGGCGAGAAGTATGTTTCCACAACCAGCGATCAGTGCCAGTCAATGGGCATTAGTATCCAATCAAAGTCAAAGTATTCAAAATCTGCTAATTAGCGAAAGTGAATCGGGCAGCAACAATCGTCCACCAAAGTTAAACCATATGAACGTTTTTTCATCATGGAAAGGCCGTTTTCACACATATGTGCAAGGTCAAAGCACCGAGCTTTGGACGTGTTTCATCAATGCATTCAACCCCAATCTTGAAGTTGCAGCATCCACTTCAGCGGGGTATGCTAATATGTTGGAAGATGACAAGAAGGCCTATGATTTGGAGAAAAAGGCTTTTGCTACACTTACACAAGCACTTAACAAAGATATCTATCATCAGTTCTTCTACTGTAAAGACACGAAAACATTGTGGGATGCCTTGGTTGCGAGAGGAGAAGGCAATGCAGCTACACGAAAGTCTCGTCATGATCTGTTGAAGAAAGAGTTTGAATCTTTTCAGTTTTTGGAAAATGAAACCCTTAATGATATGACTACACGTTTTTATCATTTGATTAGTGAAATGTTTGCTTATGGGGTTTTGGCTACTCAACAGGATATGGTGAACAGGTTTGTTGATGCTTTACCTCCAAAATGGAGTTCTTTTATTGAGTTGTTGAAGCATACGGGAACTCTTGACACAGTTAACATCTATGAGTTCATCCAGAAGCTGGAACATAAAAATGATGAAGAAATCAGGAAAGCCAAGCGAGTTCCCGCTCCTCAGAATACAGAAATGTATCTTCCAGGCTTCGATGCCTTGGCCAGGTCTAATGCAGCTCAGCAACCAAAACTGCAAACTGCATTTGTGTCCAACACAAGTTCCTTTCCGTTTCCTCAGTCAGCTCCTACTCCGGCTTTCGATCCAAGGGCTTATATTCCAACACCTCAACCTCCACCTCAAGTTAATCCTGCTCAACCTCAATTCGATCCGAGGGCTTACATTCCTGTTCCATCATAACCACAAGTCCAACCACAGCAACAAGCTCATTATACCAACAATCCTCAACCTCAAAACCCTAACACAGTCCGAGTCGACACTTCAAACCTTTCACAAGTTAGCATTGAAGTAGCAAAGGAGCATATGGAACTTATCAATACGATGGTCAGTGCTTACTGCGGTTTGGTCGCAGGTCATATTGGAAACATCAATATGACCCATGAAGATTATCAACAGATCGACAAGGATGAAATGGAGTTGATGGACATCAAATGGGCTTTTGCTAGTGCGGTTAGAAGAGCGAAAGACTTCATGGCTCGAACTGGAAGAACTTCGTTGGAAGGCAAAAATGATACGAAGTACGGGTTCAATAAAGATGCTGTCACATGCTTTAATTGCGGTGAAAAGGGTCACTTCAAACGTGAATGCACGCGACCGAGCAAACAAGGCAACCAACAAGGCAACCAAAATCCCTTCCAAAATCAAACAAGTACTTCAAATCAAGCTAACAACGAAAGAGGGATAGTAGCTGCTAACAACCAAACCAACCAGTCAGGGCCTTCAAACCCCAACCGGGCATTGATAGTTCAAGCTGATGAAGGATGTGATTGGTCTGTACAATTGGGAGATAATAATCAAGGAGGTGGAACTGCATGTTATGCAAAGATCATAAATCACATCAAGCATGTTCATAAAGAAGAATTTTCTGAAAGTGATGACAGTTCTGGTTATTCTGGAAGTTCTGATGAAGAAGGCTCTATTTCTGGGGATAATCAATCCGAGCCTGATGTGAAGGAGGAAGGAGGTGCTGATGTTGAAGATCTATTAAATAAAGCTGATGAGCTCATATGTCAGAAATCAATTCTGATCAAGAAGGCTGCTACTGCATCTAAGGAAATGGAGAAGTTCTTTTCTGAAGATGGAGCTTTTTCTTTTCAAACTGCCTTTATGGCAAATGTCTCAGCCTCTTCGAGTCAGGTAAATTCTGAACCTCCTGCTCCTAGTGTTTGTAAATCATGTGCAGATATGAAGCTTGAATCAGAAAAGCTTCATAGTCATAATCAAAATTTGGTCATTGAACTTTCAAAATGCAAAGAGGCAAATATGGCTTTAACTCGGAACGAAAAAGAATTTAAATCTGTAATAGAAACATTAAAGAAAAGCGTGTCCGAAGTTAACAAAGTGGTTTACCATAAACAAGTAAGTATAAATGAGTACATAAATATTGTTGAGGAAACCAAGAAGCAACTAGCCATTGCCCAATGCGAGCATGATGCGATCAAACAAAAATTGGAAAGTTATTCTAACTCCCGATTTGTGCTTGATCACATCATCGATGTTCAACAACTGAAGGGAAATCAAAAAGGCATAGGATATAAGAAATGTCCGCCCCCTTTGAGGCATAACTATACTAAGATGCCTGATGAGGAAGATATGCCACGGTATGAACCCAGTGTGCCTCTGAATTTTGAGGAATTTTCTACTGGCCTAGGGTTCAAGCCGGACAATTCTTCAAACACATCCTCTAAGCAACAAGAAACTTCAGCATCTATGAAGCAAAGACCTCCAATTATAGAGGACTATGAGTCATCGGATGATGAATCAGAATTGGATGTAAGTGATCAGGATAAATCACTTGATGAGACGAAAGGAGTAGAAATTCCAATTGAGAATCATATTCTTTGTGATCCTCCTACTCCTGCCGTGCAACCTGTTACCAAGCAAGTGATAGATCCGGTCAAGGATGTCAAAGATGACAATGAATGTGTGTCTACTGTTAAAAGTGATAAAGTGTTGTACACTTTAGTCGGTGATGATAAAATTTATTCAAACAAAGATTTTCCAATCAAAAACGTCAATCAATCATTGATTGATAAAGTGTTTGAAGATAATACAACTAAGTTTTTGGGAAAAGCGATCCCGAGAGTTTCAGTAACTCAGTGTGATCCTATTCCAAAAGCTGAAGTGAGGAAACAATTTGGAAACCAAAAATTACCGACTAAAGAACAACCTGTCGCCTTTAAGGGTAAACAGCAACAGCAGCGAGCTCAAAATTCTAAAGGTTCACAACCAAAGGTTGAGACCAAAGGAGCTCGTTTCAAGAAGAAAAACAAAGATATCAAGTTTGTAGCATCAAGGGGTACTGATAAAATTGAGACTTTTGAAAATAAATCTAACACCGATTTTATTCAACAAGTCAAGATTTTAAAACGTAACAGCCAAAACAATTACACCCAGCACACAAACGGGTGTGAAGCAAGTACCTCTGGGTCTACAGGTTCAACACGTGAAAGTCGAACCGGTTCTCCTAAGTTTGTTGAAAGGAGAATTTGTTTCAAATGTGGGAAGGTTGGGCACATCATTAAAGACTGCAAAAACTCGCCCAAACCAAATTTTGTTGAAAGAGCCCCCTCTGAACAAGGTCACTCACAACGTCGTCCTGTTTCTCCAAAACATGATAAAAGAACTGTTAAAGAACAGGAAAGAAAACAACGACGTAAAAATGTGAAGGTGATTGAAAAGGCCTTGAAACCGGAGGTTGTCCAAACAAAGTCTGTTAAGTTAGAAATTAAAAATGAAAAACAAAAACAGATTTGGAAACCAAAATCGGTAACTGGTTCAGGGGAAGCTCAATCCATTCCGAATCATCAGGAAATCGAAGTCACAATCCTCGATGATGAAGGACGACCCAAGTCTGTTAAGGCTTGGGTCCCCCTCTCCAACTAATCTTTGAGTGAGTGTGCAGGATGTTCCAGGAGGAACTATCGATAGTCATTGGATTGTTGATAATGGAATGTTCTTGCACAAGAAGGGCGACAAAGAAGTTGTTGCCTGTGATGGAGAGAAGAAAAAGAAAAGGGAGACAGAATTGTCTGTCGAAAGAAATTGAAAAGCTTCGACAAATTGAAAATCATTTCAAAGTTTGATTGTTAAAGGCTTTGATCGGGTCCCCAGGGTAGATTCAATCAAAATGTACGCACCTGCAGCACGTTTGAAGTTCAAATTCAACAAGATGTACGTGCAGTGTACATTTCTACGCGGTGTGATTGAAGAAAATGTGTTTGTTGAACAAACCAACCGGGTGTGCGGATGCCTTGGCATGGATTGAACAACCGCACACTACTTCTGAAAGAGAAAGACAAAAACCTTCGCTGGTGCAATGTGGAAGACCAGCCGGACCCAAAGGGTTATGATCTTGTTGCTGTCAAGAGATTTCTCAGTAGCTACAAAAGTCGTCTTTGAAATCCACACCGGGTGGATATCCAGTTTGGGAGAGCGCTCAGATTCCTTGCAATGCACGAGGCAGTTGCAGGATACGGTTTTAAATTTCTAAATCTCTCCTATACTTGTCGATATTTAAGCTGCTTTGTGAATTATTATCTCGTACAGCACTCTTTGACCTGATACGTTGATCTCAAATATCACCTCACACGTGATTGTTTCACTATGAAACTCATCGATGTTGTCATGGTCCGCACCGCAAACCGACATGCCAACTGATTTTTCCAAAATTCGATAAATCTTTTCTGATTAAAACTTAATTTTGGTAAACGGCATTGAGGTAAAACAAGAGTAAAACCAACATCGGAAAATCATTTTTGTAAATACCTTTGTGTTTTAAATTTACCTTAGTTTGTTGATTTTAGGGGGAGTAAATCCAACTTTGAAAAATCCAAAAACATTGAAAAATTTCAAAAACACAAAAACAATAGAAAAACAAAAATGAGTTTCCTGGCGAGCAAAAGAGAAAATGATAGTACATCAGTGGTCTGTCTAAACCTCTTTAAACCTTAAATGAAAAATGATAAGCAGCTCTATATAAGATGTATCGGTAGGCTCACAATCATTTTAAAGTGTGCAGGGTGATATAAACTTAAATCGACTGAAGACCAGGTGGGAACCACTCATTGGCATATGGTCTTAGTACCGAAATTTCGTTTGAGAGATTGCCGAGGTTCTGAGATATTCGGTCTTTATGCTGCTTATCATCTGGGTATCATGGTTGTTTCTTTTTCCGAAAAATAACGGGGACGCAAGTCTAGATCTTCCATGATACCATACATACGTGTACATATTGCATTCGACCTCAATAAGTGATCAACAATCACATGTCCATCAAATAAGTGATAATATATCACATTTATCCGGGAGTCAAGTTCGTCTCTCTGCTGTACGAAAGTACTGACCTGTTCACGGACTTGCTCCTGTGCCCTCATGCATATGAAAATCAAGTTCCTCATCAATAAGTGATTCTATCACATAGGGCTTGTTTTCAATCAAAATAAGTGAGTTTCTCACATCATATACGGTCAAACAGATGATAATCGGTATACTCACCGGTAAGATGAACTCTCGTGCATACCTTGATACGGGAATGTGTCGTGATGTGGATGAACACCGGTCGGTAAGTATAAATCATACCTTAACGTATCCCCTCGCCATGATTACAAATGATAAGTTGAGCTTATGTGGACAACAATACCGATAATTGTTATAGGATGCTTATCTAAATGTTAACTAATTGAACAAAAAGAGCGTTTTGACATGACCGTACACTGATATGATTCTCTTACCCTCGAAACTCGCAAAAAGAATGTCTGTAAATATTTGTTTACTGCTTTTAGTTTCTGCATCTTTGTATATATTTATTTATTGCTTTCCGTCTTTACTTTTGAAAAATGAAAAATTCCAAAAAGATTTTAGGTGTGTTTTAATTTAAACTTTATAAAAGCCAAAAAGATTTTGCTTCTAGTTTATTTTTGATTGACTGATGTTGGAACTCGAGTCTATCCTACCCAAAATCCTGATTGTAAGCCGGAAAACAATTGCATCTTCATAAACTGTCGAAGTTAACAAGTTTTGAAAGTTAAAGGACTAAAATTGAACATTTTGTTAAACTTTCAAACTGTTGTCGGTCGGTGTTTGATTGAGATTTGATCTCATATGTGTCGTTTGTTTAAATGTTAATTATATTCCAAGCGGTTGTTCTCATTATGCGTTTAGCTTTCTTGCATGTGCAGATGCTAAAGGCGAGGAGAACATGTTCGATGACAAGCTTTGGAATGAAGACACGAAGTGGAGGCACTCAAAGTATAAAATGATCGAGTTGCCGCTGACCCTTCATCAACACCACAAGGATCTGAAGAATTGACAAGTCAAAAGATTCACGAGCATAACTCATTGGAGAGTTCATTTTAAGGGGGAGTTTATTGACACACTACCTAAATGAAAAGGGGAGTTTGTTGATACACTTTCTTCTTTCAACGCGTGAAGACTTTGAAGATCCTCCGACATGGAAGACATGGAAGTTGAACATCACGAGTAGCGTCCAAGGGGGAGTTTGTTGATACATATTTTGTGGACGCGACTCGGTTCGGTTCAACTCGATTCGGTTCGACCCGGCTAGGTTCAGCTCAAGCCCGACGTCTCGACATTCCTCCGTCGTGCGTCCCAGAGTTCGACACGCGAAGCACGGAACGCCGCGAGCCGGTTCCCGCTGCCACATCACCATGACATCATCATGATGATGTCATGATGATGTCATGTGGTTGACTAATCTACAATCTGCATATTTGAACTTCATATACGTGCATGTGAAACCAACTTGGACCAATCGGATTCATTGGGCCACCAAACTTTGGGCCAAACCCCATAACCAATCGCACAAGTGAGCCATGCCCAATCGCACAAGTGGGACAAATATAAATACCGAAATCACACTTGATTTCGGCAGAGGGGGTGAGGAGTGGACACAAATCAGACAAGGCAGCGAACATAAGAGAGAACCGAGAGAATTGATAGAGAGTTTGCAAAGATTATCTTGTAAACATTTGATTTGTAATCGTTTTCAAGTATTAATACATTGGTGTTAATCGTTGAGTCCCGGTCTCCATCTCGTGTTCTTGTTCATCTCCTTCTCTCGATCTCGGTTTGCATCTCCGGTTGGATTCCGCACAACCGGGTGTGTTCGACAACAAGGATTAGGCGACTAGATCCTCCCCTAGCCGGACCTACAATAACAAAACCTCTGATGTTGATTTTGTTTGCAAAAAAAAGAAGATAAATGTTCAATCGCTTGATTAAAGATACACAGTAGATAAACAACAAATTAAAACAACATACCTTCAATTTTTACGATCAGATCTAAAAAGTTTAGGACAAAGAAGAAGTTAATAGCATTCGAAGCAATCTTTATAAAATCAAGTTTCTATAGAATTGAATAACATAAATAAAGCAGATTTAGGATCGATTGTGTAGATTACAACCGTAAAAAAAAGAAATCAGAAACAATAAAATCAAAAACATAGAAACATACCTTTGATTGGTTAATAGGATTGATTTGTGTGAAGAAGATGTTGTTGCAGAGGTTTGGCTAGGGTTTGGAACTGAGGATCTTGGTGATGGCGATAGGAGAGAGGCTGCAACTTAGTTTTTTAGGGTTTGTAAAGTGTGTGCAAGAAGAATGAGAAAAAAAAAAGGAAATATATACTATCTGTCACGCTTGACCCGAATTCAGGATTTCGACCCGAATAACAAACGGATCCTGCGTCCAATGAAGCATTCTTTGTGAATTTAGAATTCTATTCTCATTTCCCTCCTAAACTCACAATCCACCTCCACCGTAGTTTGCCACATCATCAAAAATGTCCAAAATCACATGCCACATGGCCCAAATCCATCTCATTTATATATATATATATATATATATATATATATATATATATTTGTAGCTATTATTACTTTTATTATTCGGTTATTACAATATAGCCTTATGAAATGGAAAGCAATAAGGCTATAGGGAGTGGTCATGACCCTCATGACCACCATGATCCTCCACATAGGCACCATGTCATCCATCTTTAATTCACCATTTAAAACCACTACTCTAAGGGTATGGTCATGACCCAAACCACTATCCCCTTTATTTTTTAATTTATTTTTGTCTTAAAATTTTCAAATGGAATGGTCGTGGCAATCGTGGTTTAATCCATGGGAACCACCATCAATCAAGGAGAGGGATGGTATACCATTTAATTTAATTAATGATCCTATGTGTGAATAATGTTCCAATCCATGACCCCCACACCCCATAGCCTAATGAATAATGATTGTAATTAACTGATTGGGTATTGTAATTAGATTGAAATTAATATTAAAGTTACAATTTACAACATGTGTAACTTGAAAAAATCCAATTCAAATGACTAACATGCCCTACAACGATAAAATCCCATACAAAGCACATGCAGTGCAAGCACCATAAAGTGTACAAAAAATCGCCAAAGAGGTAGCCTAACGATCCAATTTTCTTTAAGACAAGTCGTCGTGGTAAGAGTTTTAGCCGTGTTTTTGCCCAGTAATACCAAAAAACGCCCCGCACACCGCCCTCGGGGCGTTTTTTGTCCAAAAATGTGTTTTCCGTTTTCTAACACGCCTCCTCCACTTATGTTTGACAAATAAGAACCTTCCAACTAATATTATTTGTTTTATTTTTTATAAAAGATAATATTTGGGTAATTATTGTTGGGCATTATAGGGCATTATACCACTATACCTCTTTTTAACTTCAAGCCCCATACTTCCCCCATATGCCACATGCCAATTCATGCCCAAAGAAGAAGCATTAGTTTCAAGTCCTACTACACATGTTCTAAGTAAACTTTATTTTTCTCAAAATAAAGATTAGTTCAATACATTTTCCCCATCTTTTAGTTTATATTTAACTTATTATTATATATATAAATGATTGACCACTTTTAATCATACTTTTCTCAGATTTTAACATTGAAATTGACATTTGCACCCTTTTAACTTTTTAAAACTTTATAAAATACCATTTAACCTCCTCAAGTTTTACATGCTTTTTTTTTATGTACATGACGATATAAATTCAAATTTGTTTATGTTCTGACATAATATTTTTTAAAGTACATAATACTTTACATTTCATGAGTCATGTCATATATACTACGTTTGTTACTTATTTTACAGACATTTTGAGTTAGTCTACGTTTTGACATTTATGTACGTGTCGCTATAAATTAAAATTTGTTTACATTTCGATGTAAAACATTTTGACAAACTCGAGTTTGACGTGCTTAATTTTATGTACGTATTGGTATAAATTCAAGTTGTTTGCATTTTGACTTTTTTTTTCCAGAAATAAGTCATGTCAACTATAATACGTTTTTTGTGCTTATTTTTATGAACATTTTCAGTTGGTCTACTTTTAATCGATAAGCAATTAAAAAAAACAATATACTCAAATCACGTTAAAAAACGACCCGAAACGTGTGGCATCAATTCAAGTTATTTAATTGTCAAGCTAAAAAAATACTCTTTTGGAAAGTACAACCTTAGTTTTTTCAAAGAAGGCCTCAATTTTTTTTTATTAATTTTAAGCCCCAAAATTATTGGGCCGTCCCTTATGTATTGTTGAGTCAGTTTGCTTATTTTTATGAACATTTTCAGTTGGTGTACTTTTAATCGATAAGCAATTACAAATATGAGCTTTATTCATCTCATATAGTCGTGTTATGGACATGAGATGTCTTGACATACATCCATTGGTATCGCCGAATATTAAGGAAAATATTTTAATTCGATAACATTTTCCTTAAAACTAATTATTGCTAGTTAGGTCTTGAGGTATACTTTAACTCTGCTTAACACCACCTAGGTGTCACATCACTTACTTTTCTTTATTTCACTTTAACATGGCACGTCATCGTTAACACCCTAGATGTTAAGGGACGCCCTAAGGCAATAGAAAAATGACCTATGGTAGCCAAAACACAAGAAGGTCGCCATTAAAAAAAAACAATTAAAAGGTAGAAACATATGAAAACTCGTTTAACCCATCTCAAGTTCTTTTCGGATAAAATCTCCGGTCGAACTTAATCAGGTCAAGGTTTGTTATTTTCTTCCTTTTTATTTATTATTTACTTGCGTGCGTGTATATCTTACCAAATTAATAAAAAAGGAATTTGTTAATAGAGTTTGGTGGTTATTTAACAGATTCCATTTGGTTGGTTAAAAAGCAGGTCATCTAAATATCTAACTACATTAGATTTGGTCCCAGCTCATAGCCAAGAAATATTCAAGAACTAAAATATATGGTTATGATGGAGTTCAAATTAAAATTATTAAATTAGTAGGAACCAAACCAAACAATATTTAAACTTTTCTTTTAACAAGTTTCACTTCCTTGATGAAAAGTAGAATGATAATGGATTCATGTTTATGGGTTGATAACCTGAAAATTGTGTGAGACAAATGAATTCGAACACCATATACGTATTTATGAGTTGACAAGAATACAACTTGTTTAATCCAAAATTTAGTTTATTCTAATTTATTTTTACAAATGGTACAATAAAATTAAAATTTACAATAACAAAATACAAATGAGTACAAACGCATTTAAACTATAAAACCTCATGTTAATTTTTATTTTAAGTTTTTAAATTGTGGAATAAGATATCCAACAAGTTTAAGCTATGGCAAAAAAGATATATTTTTGAAAGATAAATTAAAAAGTTCAACCCATGTATCCACCAGATTGACTCGAACACAACCGGTTTAGTTAAACACATAGTTGGGTTCAACCCGAAACTGAACACAAACGGTTTAGTTAAATTACGTACTACCAGGCTGACTCAAACACAATCAGTTTAGTTAACAATACGTATCAAAATTTTACATTTCCCTTTGGATCATATCTTTTAGTAGCTATTAGGTAATACCATAAAATAGGATAAGTAGGTTACCTACTCTTGTGGACCCAAGTTAACTCAAGTCATACCAATTCCCCTATATATAGAACCACAAAACTCCACAAACTAAACCAACACCTCAAAGTCAGATCATCTTCTTCAACAAAAAATACACACACAAAAAAGAGCAATATCCCAAATGGCACAATATCAAAAAACCAACACAATATTAATGATCCTAGTGATCACAATGGCTGCCCTATATGGAAACTCAATGGCTCAAACTTCAAGTTGCACAAGTGTTTTAGTTAGTTTGTCTCCATGCCTAAACTACATTTCGGGTAACACATCGACACCTTCATCAGGATGCTGCACTCAACTGTCTAGTGTAGTCCGGTCACAGCCACAGTGCTTGTGTCAAGTTCTTAACGGCGGTGGCTCGTCTTTGGGACTTAATATTAACCAAACTCAGGCTCTTGAGTTGCCTAAGGCATGCAATGTCCAGACACCACCAACCAGTCAATGCAATGGTAATGATCTAAACATTCAGTTACCAAGTTTCTATTCAAACTATTGTCACATTATTGTGACAATTTAATTAGAAATGATCAAAAGGTTACCTCAAGAGTTAAGAAAAGTCAACTGGTGATTTGTGATATGTTCTAAAAGTCTACATATTAGTTGATCATATCCAAATATATGTTATATGTCAATATGGGCGGCGGGGTATGCAGGGGCGAAGCTTAATGGGGGCGGGGGGGGACGTCCGCCCCCCGGGATTTTTCGCTCAGTAGTGTTATATATGTAGTTTTCGTATAGAAATTTGTGGGTATATACGTTTTCACCCCCCGGTTCTATAGAAATTTTTGGGTATTCTATAGAAATTTTTGGGTATATATGTTTTCACCCCCCCGGCTGAAAAATCCAAGCTTCGCCACTGGGGGTATGTAACACAATCAAACGGGTAATGTTTTGTACATCTCAGAACGGGTTGGGTCTACCATACAGATTTATCCAGAAAGGTATTTTTAAAATTTTCAGTGTGTCAAATATGCTAAAATAATCATATTATTTATAAACCTTTTGAATAACAGGATTAAACGGTTTTATTCATTTAACACACTATAAGAAACTTTCACGATTGACCCATATCCTTTTCAACTGATGTTTATTTTACTTGTCTGACCCGTTCGAGATAAACATAACCCAAAATACCAAATCAACTGATTCATAGCTAAATGAATCTAAATTTTCAGCTCTAGTTTAGAAAAATTTCATTAGTTTGCATTTTCAAAACCAACCAACTACAATTTATAAACTTGTTCTTTGTTCTGTGTTTTCAAATTGGGCAGCTGCTTCTCCAACCGACTCTCCTTCAGGAACAACACCTTCTTCGTCTCCAAGATCCCCTTCGGGTACAGGCACTGAAACAAAGACCGTGCCATCAACAGATAACGGTTCTTCAGATGCAACTTCAATAAGATTCACAACCATTCCTATAATATTTTCGATATTTGTTGCCACATATGCCATGGTGTTCTAAGTTATTAACCATTATATTGGGCAACATTATGTTATTGTCCATGATATTCACTTTTTTCGTTTTCTTTTTTTTTTTTTTTTGTGTGATTGTTTTGTCAGTTTATATGAGGGACATGCTATGTATTAAATTCTTTATGGTCAGTATTTGTATTGTTTTGGATAGTTAAGATTATTTTTATACAATCTTGTGAACTTCATGTGAACCTAAAATAAACGAATGCTTGGATAATCTAAGAGTTGTGTACTTGCGTAGGACACTTTCAGATTGAAACAACTCGATGGTTCCCTCGAACTTTTCGACCAGATAAAACTCAGACAAATTCCGCAAGAACAAAGTATGGTTCCCTCGAACTTTTCAACCAGAGAAAACTCAGACAAATTCCACAAGAACAAAGTATGGTTCCCTCGAACTTTTCAAGCGTGCACTCCGCACATCCTTAACTTGTTTGGTATATTATGATACACTTCGATCAACAAGTGAATCCAATTACACTAAAATAATCAACACCTAGGCCTGAAACGAAGTTTTAATATCACAAATAAAATTATACTGCAAGAAAAAAAAAAAAATCAAACATGTAACTATTACGCGGATCAACAGTTTGTCTACATCAACATTGTTGTAGGACCCAACAAAAAATGGTTAAAAAAGACCAGCAAAACACGGGTGTGCGAATTTGTAATCCAATGTGAAGTCAAGAGTCAGAATTCATATCTAAAAGATCAATGATGGATCAAGTTGAAATGAAGTCAACCTTAACCAAGAGCAAGTTAACTAGGTCAAACATAGATAATAACTGCCCTCCAAATCTTATCTGGATGCTTATTTTTAAAGAAGAAAAAAGCTTGTGACCATATAACACTGTGTTAATAAGAAGAGCTATAAACTATTTTGGTTGTTGTTATAGGACATCATGATAACTTGCTAAAAAGTACTGTGTTTGACTCTAAAATGTCAACCCTGGCCATATTTTACTAATAAAAGATTTGAAGATCTTGGCTTGAGACCTAATTTAGTTACAAATTTTTTAAACCTTAGTTAAATGGCCAATCGGATTTTGAAGCTTTTGTTAACCACCATGACTGAAAGCGAACCGATTCCCAAGCTTTGTTGAGTTAACTTGTCTACATAAACTAAAAAGATCAACCTTAAATAATAATTTATATTTTTTTTTTATAAAAGCAAATAAAGTTATAAAGCCAAATATATTTGATAAAAGAATATAAACCTTGTTTTTACTACATGAAAAAGCTAATAAATAAACATTTATATTTATTGAACTTGCATTATAGACCATTAACCAATAATCGAGCTTCATAACCAATTAGCCATAACTGAAGTTATGTTTCGGTTATGGTTAAAGAAATCCCATAACTGAAACTATTGGTTATGGTTAAGGGTAAAAAAGCGGACCCAACCATAATATGCACACCCTTAAAATAACATTTAAAATAACATTTCCAAACCACCACAAGTGGCCTAGTGGTGGAGTGACTTGGGTTCTCCAATGGAGACCCAAGTTCAATTCCCATTAGTGCCACTTTGGTGGCCACCGACACCCGCTTTAAAGCCGGACCGAGGACACTCGAGGTCTCGGGTTCGAAACATGTTTCTTACCCCTCTTTGATGGCTATGGGTATTTGCCGCCAGGGATCCTTGTCGGGTGGTGAACTGGGAAGGGACATCCCTTCCGCGGTCAGGGGTACCGTGCAATTACCCTTTTAAAATAACATTTCCAATGGATTACCAAGAAAAGAGTTGTCGGTAAAATCTAAAATATTTCGTCAAAATTATGCTACACCAAAGAAGACTTTCCTGTATCCGATTATTGACCGGTGAAGACTTGTTAGACATCTAAGAAGTCCCGTCAATAATCTTTTGCTAAGGTATCCGTCAGAAACCAAATTACTCATGCCCATTTTACGGGCATACTTTCACCAACAAATTCTCATCCGTAACCACTTACACCGACAGAGTATCCGAAAGAAGTGTTCGTAGGGGATACCCCTTTGTTTTGTAGTGTTTGTGTATTTACTATTTAGTTAAATGCTCATAAAATCTTTGTTTTGTTTGTTAACTATAGTAAATAAACTAATGAACTTCGGACCAACCAAATAGTTCGCTAAACATTTGGTACACATAGATTGTGGACTAGTACCAAGCTATTATTGGTGCTATTATGAACCATGTTTTGATATGCACAAGCTTTAAAAGGTAAGTATTTTAAATTTCAAATCTATATAAAATCATAAGTAATCATAGATTGTTGAAAAGCTAAAGAAAATACATATCAATTTTCTGTTACTTCCAACACTTGAGCAGGATCTACAAAGTGAGATCCCGCCGAGTCCGTGAGTAGTGTTAGGCTCTCGAGGATTAACCTAGGAGTAGTATGCTCCAGCTCGCCTTTTCCCTAGTAGTGAGCCATGGTTCCCCTTTTCAACCACCTTCCCTTTTTTTCCAAAACCACAATGGTGTCACAACTCTGTATGGTACTCAACCGATGAGACACCACTATGCTGATACGACTCACCAATCACCATCATGCGTTCAAGTGCATCTTACACTACTTTTCGCCTTGATTGTCGCACCAAGTACCATGCCCATCGTTTAAAACCTTTGAGCAATATAAAATTATGAGCATTTGCTTCTTTTGCAGCCTCAACAATATCAACTTTCACTAACTCCTTGGAAACACCATATATGATGTTTTCACGTATAGTACTAGCAAAAAACGTGGGCTCTTGGCTCACCAGTCCGATAAATTTCCTTAGAGTGTTTAAATGGTATAACTTAATGTCTCTTCCATCAGATTTGACAGCACCTTTCATTGGGCCGTATAAATGCTCGATTAACTAACTTAGGGTTGATTTCCCTGAACCACTTTATCAAACCAAAGCAGTTGATTTCAAGCTTCAACATTGATGGAGAACCCGTTACAGATCCTCATATCAGGCCAAGCAGGGTAAGCGAGGTGAACAAGACATATCTTTACATGTCCTGTAATGATCTCGATCTTCTTACCATCATGACCCTCTCAGGATATATCAAAGTGTTACGGTCTAATGCCGTGAACATTGACTCTACTCATAATATCCTTTGGCTAGATCATTTTTCATGTTTATTAAAAAATATCTGAAAATCATTGCTAATCAATTTCCCTCCATACCAAAAGCCTAGAGACCAAGTATAACCCATAAGGCTTTGAGGAAACCCAAGCACAAATACTGCATACCAAGCTTGCTTGATGCTATCTGGAATTGGCGCTTTTTAGGTCCCTAAAATCATTTTAGTAATTCGTATTTGAGTTTAGAAGGAAGTGACAACTCCCGCTGCAATCTTGCTGCTTTCTTCATGTGATTTCAAAGCTTTTTGTGACATGTTTATTTTTAGAGTAAATTGCCAAAATCGTCCCTGAGGTTTGGACATGTTTGCCAGTTTTATCCATAAAATGTCTCGGACTCCATTTCATAGAAAAGAGAGTTCTTGCATAAATACTTGGTTTTCATCTTCCAGAGTTTCTTTTCTTTTGGTAACACACACCTTAGGATTATCTTCTAAGTTGAAAATGGGGTCATAAGACACTTCATTTTTTAGATCGGTGAAGATGGTACCACTAGTAGAAAAAACACCTTTCTTTTATTATATAACTAGGTGGACACTCGTCCGATGGACGCGGGTACATCGTAAACATTGAATGTAAGCCTATTTTTATATGTAAAATATGATGTGAAATTATTTAATGAATTGACGTTCGCATTATACTTAAGAATTAATAACGTTTATATGTAAATCTAACGGAAGTACGAAAAAGCCCCTACATTTTGCCGCAAAACCGCAACCTCAACGCTCCTTGGATCGATATGTCCTGATTTCTCGATAGAAGTAAACGACGCGCTGCTATTACTTGCTTTGAATTTCGGCAGTAGACCAGAAGCCGAATTGCGGTGACTGGATAAATGGTTGTGTTTCTGTACGCAAGACATTCGAGCCATTTTAGTCTTCCACTATAACCATACCAAATTGGGCAATGTCTGCTGAACATGATTTCAATCGACCCTAAAGTCCATCTGAGCACTTGGTTTAAACAATCCGACAGGTTTATAGGTGTAGAACCTTTAAAGCCTGGTCTAGATGGCATACAGTATATCGATCGCCAACCGCGTGCATGCATCTTGAATCCTGTAAGAATATCTTCCGTCTTAGAACCGTAAATCCACCCAATCTGTTAGATACTGTTCAAAAATCCAAATCATCTTAAAAGGTTTAAAAAGTTGAAACCAAAACAAAAACAAACCTCACTGCCCCAGTCGGTTTCGTCATCATACCCACAACTGATAACCTGAATACCTTCTTTTAAAACACTCTCTGGTGCTGCAGATTGTGTGACATTAGTAATGATTTTTCATTGAGCACTCTGCATATATAAACATTGAATGTAAGCCTACATTTATATGTAAACAGTTGGAAAATGACCTAAAGAAGTCATTTGAAGGGCGGTCTACACAAACTATAATTTTTCCCATTGCAAGTGCTTCAGCTGTTGCTGTACATAACACATCACTCACACTTGGATTTATAAACACTTTGTAACTGCCAAAAAAATAATAATAAACAATTTTAGTATTTTTTATTATTTGAAATTATATGAAATTATGTACCTGTGAAGTGAGTCATCAGCATGGTCTATGCCTTTCATGAAGTTGACATTCAAGTTCAACTTTTTGGCTGTACTTTGTACTTCATTAGCATCCTCACCGTTACCATAAATGTAACAAATAAACGTATAGTATCAGTATAGAAGCGAGTTCAGCTGTTCGTTACAGAACCAATTTTAAGCAGATATAGTTGAGAACGTTACATTGCATCCATTGTTTGGTAAAAACCCGAACAGCGAGTTCAATTGTTTGGTGAAAACCCGAACAATGGATGCAACCCGAACAAATGGATGCAACCCGAACAGCGAGTTCAATTGTTTGGTGAAAACCCGAACAAATGCATGTTATAACAGTTTTATCGCCGAGGGTCGTAAAGTCGGGTCGCATTGTAGTCATTGATTTATAAAAGCCATGTTCTAACAGTTTTGGTGAAAACCCGAACAAATGCATGTTCTAACAGTCATTGAAGCCGAGGGTCGACAAAATGGAGACACGACACCCACATTGAACCTCTCCTATAAACAAATAATGCACAGATGAGTAATTGTTTTAGAAAAAAAAATGACAGTTAATGTATAACTCATCAATCTAATTATTATTTAATAATTATTATTTTATATATTATAATTAAATTATTTTTCATAATAATTTTTTAAATAGTAGATATTAAAAAATGATGTCAATTCTTTAAAAAAGGGTGATGTCAATTCTTTAAAAAGTGATGTTATTTTAAAAAGGGTGATGTCAATTCTTTAAAAAATGATGTAATCTTTTTTCTAAAACACATACATGACCACATACATGCACGCTCTCTTTCCCCCAATCGCCCTTTTTGGTTTGTTTGTTCCTATCAATAATTTGTTTCCTAACTATTCTTTATCCATCGATTTGAAGATGTTTCCCCAAACCCTAATTCTTATTTAATCAGCTTCAACCTTTCTTTATCCATCGATTTGAAGATGCTCCCTTCCTCCATCGATTTCAAAAGGTAAGATGGTTTATGTTAGTTTATTGAGTTTGTGGGAAAAATTGCGTTTCATTGTGGTTTTCAGTGATATCTGTTTGGATTCTTTTGTATTTGGAGTTGTTTTGTTATTATTGAAACTGGTAAAAGTGAAATTGCAAAATTCTAATTTTGAAGCTTTGAATTTTCTTCATTCGATATTAAATAGTATTACAAAATTCTGATTTTGAAAAATATTAAAAATTACACATTACAATAAACACTTCCTAGGATATCTATGACTCTCGCCTTCTTCCATGCAATTTCATTTTTTGTTTTAATTTGCAGATCAGCAAGCATATCACAGGTCTTCTGATCCTGTTTCAGCAGATGTGTGATAAACTCTTCTGCTTTTTCTTTAAACTTTGATGGAGTAGAACAGACAACTTCATCCAGCAGTGCAATGCTACTCCAGGTTTGCTTATAATATTTATCACTCACCATAGAAACTTTTTTGTTGAGTTCTTCATCTTTTCTCTGTTCTTCGAGTGACCATCTTGAAAATTCAATTTTAAGATCGCTAGTATCCGACCAGTGGTAGAAGATTTTGCTTGCCATTTAGAAAGAGTGTGAGTGTTTTTGGACAGTTTGTTTTAGGATGAACGATTTTTTAAAAATGAAGTGTTGATGTTTTCAAGTAAACTAATCATGATCTTTATAGTGTGTAAAATGTTTGGTAGGGTAAATGAACAGACATCTACTAATTATGATAACCTTTTTTGAAGGTTTAAATTTTGTTCTTTGGTTTTCTAGATATTTAATTTTACTTGCTTTCCCATGATAGGGTAAATGAAGAGACATCTCCTATATACACGTTTTACCTATTAAATCATTAAATGTACATGGTTTTTAAATATAAATTTTAATTTAGTGGTTGCATTTAAATCTGACCTTTGGGCTGTTACATATTCTATATAATACCATTGCCAATTTAAATGTTGTTTCATCATACCCAGATTCATTCACTGAAATAGAAGAGCAACTGTTATTGTTTTGCCTTAGTTCTTATAAATACATTAAAATGGAGTCATATACTTCTGCACAATCTGATGATTTCAAGCAACGCTTTATTAAACAAATCGAAGAGCAAGTTTTGGCTGATAGGTCTACTCTTCAAGAGTTGAAGAGGTGTTTTAATGGACTACAACTTGGTCTGCTGACAAGAGACCAGGTTTCGAGAGACCTGAGGGCGATGCCGACTACTTCCGTTCGTGACCTGTGTATTGCGAGTAATATAGAGTGTGGAGATAGAGACCTGGAGTTCATGAGAAAGATCAATGGCATACATCGAGAGGTTCAGTGCTCCATAGAGTTGAAGTTAAAGTTTCTTGATTCTTGCTATTAGAGTTTAAGTGTCTGATTAGTTTTCTTTTTTATATGTAATTGTTACTTTATTAATACTTTATATGGATGATCGTATTAATTTTTCTTATCACAGTTTATTTTTACTTCTTTTTATGAGTTTGAAGATAAAGAGATAGTGTTCAATTGTCGATAATTAGAAAATGTTTCATCTGAATTTTTTAAGGTTGTTCTTTGGTACCATTTTCTCTATAGATATTACTTTTTCATGCCCTAATTAACCAAATCCATTAACATTTTCCTGTGTTTCATCCAATTCTTTGTTGGCTTAACTGCTCTAATTCAGGTATACAGATCATCCATGAAGATTTGTTCATTTATGATTGATTTAACATTGTAGTTTATGTTTTAGACTTTTAGATTTAAGGATCAAGTTCCTTCATTTCAATCAAACTGTTTAATCTTCATTTATTTTTCTCCTTTAACAATTTTGGAAGCCAAACAATTTCAACAAACCCGGGTAACTTTTTTTCTCAATTTGGATTATGTTAAGATTGTTTGGTAGTTGTATATATTCTACGGCTAAAGTCGAAAGCTCCATTAGTGGCAGCAGCAGTCAATATGGTACTCTTATAGACTCAAGTTTATATCTTTTAATATATGTTCGTTTATTTAATAACATATTTTCATAACGAAGGTGAACACGAAAGTAATTTTATAGCCCTGAGATTGGAATATGACGTATAACGGGCAAGAAAGTAATTTTATGAAACTATGTTGAGGTAAAATGAGAAAACTAACCGTGTAGTCATTTAAGAGTGTTTTTCCAGCATTTTCTATGATCTCAATGATCTTATGGTAGTGTCCACCCTTTAGTTCCCTTAATTCTCCACAACATGGAACAATGATGGAATCAAGATTTTCACGTGCATCATGGTCCAGTTGTAATGAATCTGCAATTGTGTTTTTTTTAAACAAATGAAGTCAAAAAACAACAAATTTAAATCTATTTATTCATGGCAAAATTAAATACTCACGGTCAATTGAGCCCAAAAAGAGTTCGATTTCCAGGCCATTTGTCACGGCCTACAAAACTTGGTTGTTGAGCCCAAACCTAATTCGTCTAGAATACCCTATCCAAAAACCCGTTTCCCTCGGCCAACGACACTTGCTTATTTCTATCCAACAAAAACAAATTTGGGCATTTCTTAGATAAAGGTTCATCCATCACCCACCAATCCGTTCAGAAACATGTGTGAGTACCCGAACCGAGAGACGCCTTGATTAGATACCCACACTCGCAAAGTCTCCATGACATCTGCAAGTATCAATACACAAGTCTATATAAATAATGAAACCATACATTAAGTGAAAAACATTGTTCCGTAATATGACAATAACCTGTATATATGACACGGAGATAGAATCTAAAAAGAGAATAAGCACATGACAGTGGTGGTTCTTTCATATTTAACCTGTATATATGACAATAAAAACCCTAATGAAGGCTAAAATCAACCTAAATAAGCCTAGAAATCAACCTAAAACAGTCTACAACACCTAAAAGTTAGAGTTTATACTATGTGCCTTGCTTAAAAAAGCCCTCGGAAACACACAAACAGATTCAAACTGAAACTAAGTTACAACATATCAATGTTGAACTTCTACTCTAATCACATTGTTTTCCACCATGAATCACAATATAAACAACACATTATTATCCTACTTAACCTAATCCATTCTAACAAAACCTAAAAACTCCAAAACTTGAATTTAAACATTCAAAAAATTCGCACCAAAAGAGTTATAAAATACCAGTGAGTAAACAAACAATTTGAATCACAGCATAGAGTACACATTATTCTACTAACAAAACCTAAAAAAAAAATCCAAAACATCAATATTTGGTTTCAAAAAATCAGGTTTATCGGTTCGGTTCACAATATTTGGTTTCAAATCACAGTTTATGGTTAAGATCCATACCAGAAGTCTTTACGATAAAACAACCATTAGTTGTTGGAAACATGAAGCTTTAACCTATCAAAAAGTTTGATGGTTGTTTTGGTATCTCCAATGGCCTAACTACACTTTCAAGCCATTCAATAGCTTTAAACCTTCTCATAGCTACAAAAAATGAAAAAAAAAAATCACATAATCAACAACGTTTCTATTGTTTTGTTAGAACGAATTTGAAGGGAAAATTTATAATTATACCTACTCCTTGGACTTTCCTTGAAGGTAGAGTAACACTAAACAATACTGTTTCAAACTTTAGCGAAAACAACACTAAAGGATACCGTTTCACAATTGATTAATGACAATTAATACCCCAAAATTTTGAGCGTAAGGTTATTACTCATGTTCAAGATAACCTCTTTCATGTTCATGTGAGCAAGAAGAGACGACGACACAAAGAATGTGTCAAACACAATTCAGATGATACAGGTTTGACACCTGAACCTGTATCATCTGAACTGTGTTTGACACCTCCTTTGTGTCTTCCTCTCTTCTTGCTCATATGAACACGAAAGAGGTTATCTTGAACATTAGTAATAACACACCTGTCTTCTAACTCCATTGCTAGTAAGGTTCTTTGAATCATCTTGGCTCTTTTCTTAGGTCTTTGAGGGAGCTTACACCCTTTCATTGCCATAAAGTCTTCTTCTTTCTCTTTGTTTGATAATGTAGTAAACAATTTGCGTCACAAAACCAAAATATTTCTATGTTTTTGTGGAGACTTTATTAAAAATACATAAAACAACAAAAAGTAATAATACTGGCCTACTACATAATTAATTAATCTGATGTCATATTGTAAGTTTTTGGTTTAGTTTTTCATTTGATTAATATTAAAATAGTCATGAGTTATTTTCACAAATCTTGTGTGTTGATGCATTTGAACTCTGATTTACAACAAAAGAAATAATCAGACTAAACAAAATTTCTTCTAATCATGAATTAGCATATGGCATTTTAATCACAATGGCTACAAACACCATATAGATCTATTTTAGCTTTGGAATCTAGCATCAAACTTTCATACAGAAATCTAGCAAACAACATCTAAAAGCCAAATAGCAATCACAGTACTTAATTCTATATGCCTCAAGTCCTCAAGTCCTAAGTTTCAGCCCTTAATGAACAATTGACTGCTTTTTATCCCAATCAGAATGTCATAAATTGTTTTAAAACGACATTGGTTGAGCATATAAGCGTTGTACCTCACTATCTTTTTTAATGCTAGCCAGCAGTGGTTTGAGCATCTCAACTGAAATTTCCTCGCTTTCATCTATAACCAACTCCATTATATTTTCCATTGATGAAAACACGGAGTCAATATGAAAGTCCCTGAAATTAAATAAAAAAATGCATATATTAATCAAAGTCAAAGTACCCTTCAAGAGTTATAAGTCCAGAACTATAGAATCAGCAACATACGAATCAGCTACTCTGGAGAACTTTTCTCGGGTCAAGTTTTCCGCTGAAATAACTGGAAGGAACAGCTGAAAGTTCTTGCCTTACTTTCAATTCTTCACCAGTCTTCAGTGTGATCGGCTTTTCGATTGCTGTTGCCTCAACAGAAAGCATGTGTTTGTAGTCATCGTCTCCGAAATCAGCCATGGCTTTGTCTTCTTATCCCATGGATTCCACACCACTAAGTAATAGAACGTTAGTCAAAAGGTTAAATAATATATTATACATAAACAACACTATGATGCTTCTTTATTAATAGTTTTCGAGAAAATCTGAAGCATAATTGCAAAATCTCACCAACATCAGGCAGTCCATCTGAAAGGTTTTCAAATGTACGCTTCTTTTCATGATCCACGATGGCAATCTTTGTTGGTGTGCAGAGATATATCTTGTCCACCTAGATAAACAATTGACAATACATAAACCTTAAGGGTGGCAAAGTAATAAAAGAGGTAACAAAATTACCTCTGATTCAAAGGTTATAGCATCCCCTTGTTTTGTATATCGCTCCCTGTTCTTCAAGTTGTCGAGATAATCAAATGTCTCCAATCCTTCCACTCGAACTTCACGGCAGTCACAAATTTAACATGATTAAATATCTAAAAACATAATTCCACCGACCACTAAGGATTCCACTAAGGCTATCTTAACAACCAACTTCTAATATAGGAAGAAGATTATCGAAACACATTGTTGTATTAAAACCGCGGAACGTGTAATCTGTTTGACCAGTTTCATATTTCCATTACAATCAGTGAAATGGAGTCTTTTTGAAAACCTTTCTGTGGAACCAATGTAACCAAAATTTTACAAAGATTCACAAAAGAGTTGGCACGAGCACAAACCTGCATTTGATACAAGTTGAGTAAGAGTGTCAAGGCTTAGATTATAAAAAGGTTCAAAATATACCTGTACATAATAGTGATCAGTAGCATATGAATCAGCTACTCTGGAGAACTTTGCTCAGGTCAAGTTGACCACTGAAATAGCTGGAAGAAACAGCTGAAAATTCTTGCCTTACTTTCCATTCTTCACCAGTCTTCAAAATTTTGAGATAAACTTTCTTATAACATTAACAATGCAAAATGTTAAATTCACAATCAATAACTCATCAAATCAACAAAATCACGACATATTCTTCATATTCAAACAACATATGTACAAGATCGAACAAAATCACGAAAAAACCCTAACAAAATAGCTCAATTTTAAGAGAAACTCACAGGAACCCTAAATTTTTCGTTACGAAACGTCTGGAATCAAACTGCTTGGTTTTTCCTAGTGAATCGATCAGATAAACCGGAATTGAAGCATAAAACGTCGTCGTTCGCTGCATCTGATGTTTTTTACTTCATGATTTATTCTGGAAGTATCTTCTATATCACCGATTACAGAACCGAAACCTTAATTGATCAGAGGGTAGAGAGAGAGGAATGGGTTTTTTGAAATTATGATAGGAGGAAGAAGCAGCTGAAGTTTAGGGATTGAGAGAGAGAGAGAGGCAGGTTTGAAATTAGGGCTTGAGAGAGAGAGAGAGGCAGGTTCGAACAACATTTGAGAGGAAGTATGATGATGGTCACAATTAATGCAAATAACACATCCCTATACAATTCAAATTTCCCCCCAATGCTAATATATATTTTATATTTGATTAGAAAAAAAATTAATACAATATATATTAAGATTTTAATTGTTATTTATGACATCAGCAAAACTTACATGGCATATTTGGTTGATTGACACATAAGCATTCTTACATCAGCTCTACTTCTCCTTTAATATATAGTAAGATGTTTTGTTTTTATTAAGGGTGTACCTATTGGCACACCCAATAAGCTATTTGCACACCAAAAAGACATTTTTTTTCTTATATGCATACCCTGCAGTGTCGAGCTGTGGCCAAAGAGCGGCGGTTTGGTCCGGTCAACCAGACAAAAGACTGACGGGTGTCTGACGGGTCTGTTGACCGGACCAAAACGCCGAGCTTTGGCCGCGTTAACCAGACAAAAGACTGACACCCAGTCAGTCTTTTGTCTGGTTGACAGGACCAAAACGCGGCCAAAGCTCGACGTTTTGGTCCGGTCAACAGACCCGTCAGACACCCGTCAGTCTTTTGTCTGGTTGACCGGACCAAACCGCCGCTCTTTGACCACAGCTCGACACTGCAGGGTGTGCATATAAGACAAAAAACTCCTTTTTGGGTTTGCTATCTACTGTGTGTAGATAGTTTGTGCCTTTTTATTAATGAGGTATTGGGCTTATCAAATGGAAGTGTTGCTGAAGGGCTCAAGCTTTGGATTCAGTTTAAAGAGATTGTAGCTGGGCTATTGATTTGAGCCGATTATTTAACCATTGGATCCATTATACCCTGTCATCCTTCCTTCAGTGGTCCTCTTCCTCTAATTATTTAACTTTGCGTGTGTGTATAGCCTACCAAATTAATAAAAAATAATTTGTTAATAGAGTTTGGTGGTTAGTTAACTGATTCCATTTGGTTGGTTAAGAAGCAGATCATCTAAATACCTAACTAGTATTTACATTAGATTTGGTCCCACCTTATAGCCAAGAAAAACTCACACAAAAGTATATATGGTTATAGTGGAATTCAATGAAAAATTTTAAATTAGTACCCAAACAAAACCATATTTAAGAATTTTCTTTATATTTTAATTGGGAGTAGTTGAGATGCAAGTCTCGTGTCACTTCCATGATCAAAAGTCGAATGATAACATGTTTTATGTTTGCGGGTTGATAGGCTGAGAATGGTATGACCCTGAAAATTTATTATAACACGAGCCTGAAAATCGTATTAGATAAACATATGAATCCGAATACAACATGCTTATTCATGGGTTGACAAGAATGCAACTGTTTAACTCCAAATTTAATTCATTCTAAATTATTTTTTTACAAATGGTGCTCTAAATTGCAATTTTACAACAAAGATTACATATGAGTAGAGTCCATTCAAACTATAAAACCTAATGTTATTTTCTATTTATGTTTTTAAATTGTGGAATATGATACCCAACTAGTTTAAACTATGGCATAAAGCATATATTTTTTAGAATGTTATAACCCGAAAGGACCCATTTAGACCACCTAAGCCCACAAAATTTATGTTAATAACCAATAATCAACAATTATAAAAAAATGTTCTTACACTTCTTAATTATCTAGTGATTCTTGTTTCAATACTATACATTTCCCTTTGCATATCTTTTTAGTAGCTATTAGCTAATATTATAAAATAGGATAATTAGGTTACCTATGCACAACAACTCCTGAGGACCCAAGTTAGCTCAGTCATACCAATTCCCCTATATATAGAACCAAAAAATCTGCATACTGTCATCCAAAACCTCAAAGTCAAATCATCTTCTTCAACCCAAATTACACACACACACACACAAAAAAAAAAAAAAAACCCCACCAAAATCCCAAATGGCACAATATCAAAAAACCAACACAATCTTAATGATCCTAGTGATCACAATGGCTGCCCTATATGGAAGTTCAATGGCTCAATCTTCAAGTTGCACAAGTGTTTTAGTTAGTTTGTCTCCATGCCTAAACTACATTTCGGGTAACACATCGACACCATCATCAGGATGCTGCACCCAACTGTCTAGTGTGGTCCGGTCACAGCCACAGTGCTTGTGTCAAGTTCTTAACGGCGGTGGCTCGTCTTTGGGACTTAATATTAACCAAACTCAGGCTCTTGAGTTGCCTAAGGCTTGCAATGTCCAGACACCACCAACCAGTCAATGCAATGGTAATGATCTAAACATTCAGTTACCAAGTTTTTATTCAAATTATTGTCACATTATAAATACATTTCGAATTCAAATTTTGATATTACAATATTGTGATACAATTTGAAATGATCCATCCAGAGGTAATCTCAAGAGTTAAGAAAAGTCAACTGGTGATTTATGATATGTTCTTAAAGTCCACACATTAGTTTTTTTTTTTTTTTTTGAAAAATAAACTTCATTAAAACACACATCCGACCCAAAAGGACAAAAGGCCAAACAAACAAACAACCACACATTAGTTGATCCAAATATGTTATATGTCAAAATGGGCGGGTGGGCTATGTAACACAGTCAAACGGGTAATATTTTGTACCTCTCATAACTGGTCGGGTTTAACATACACTTTTTATTCATAAAAGTATTTTTGAAATTTGTAGTGAGTTAAATATGCTAAAATAATTATATTATTTATAAACTTCTTAAAAAACCGGACTAAAAGGTTTTGTACATTTAACATACACTATGAGGCTATGAGCAACTTTCACGGTTGACCCATATCCTTTTCAACTAATTTTTACTTTACGCGTCTGACCCGTTTCAGATAAACATAACCCAAAATACCAAATTAATTAATTCATAGCTAAATGAGTCAAATTTTTAAGCTCTAGTTTAGAAAACATTCATTAGTTTGCATTTTCAAAACCAACCAACTACAATTTATAAACTTATTCATTGTTCTGTGTTTTCAAATTGGGCAGCTGCTTCTCCAACCGACTCTCCTTCAGGAACGACACCTTCTTCTTCTTCTCCAGGATCCCCTTCGGGTAAAGGCACGGAAACAAACACTGTGCCATCAACAGATAACGGTTCTTCAGATGCAACTTCACTAAGATTCACAACCATTCCTATAATATTTTCGATATGTGTTGCCACATATGCCATGGTGTTCTAAGTTATTAGCAACAATATCGGGAAACATTATGTTATTGTTCATGATATTTACTTATTTTCCTTTGATTCTTACATATGTTTCTTTTTGAAGATTTTTTTTTTACTTTTGTGAGTTTGTCTGAGCGACATATTATGTATGAAATTCTTTATGGTCAGTATTTGTATTGTTTCGGATAAATAAGATATTTTTTTTCTACGATCTTGTGAATTTCATGTGAACCTAGTCAGAGCCGGCCCTCAGAATTCGTGTACCCTGTTCGAGCTCGAAAAAACGTGCCCTTAGGCCTTGACAAAATTGGGTATTGGGCTCACTAAAAGTCTAAACCAACGTCAATGGGCTAATAACTAATCTAAACTGTAATTATAGTTTTGTAAGTGGGCCTATGTTGATATTTGTATATGTATACCCTATTAAAAAAAAAATTTACATATAGTTTTGTAAGTGAGCCTATGTTAATATATTTTTAACATAACGTGTCGTTCCAAAAATATCAGGTCTTGGCCGCTGGTCCTCCCCGCCCACCCTTGAACCTAGTGTTGAGGAATTTCTAAGATAAATGAATGCATGGATAATCTCAGAATCGTGTGGGACACTTTCAGGTTGAAACAATTCCATGGTTCCCTCAAACTTTTCAACCGAATAAAACTTAGACAAATTCCGCAACAAATAACTCGAACTTTTCAAGCGTGCACTTAGCACTCTCTTAACTTTTTTGATGAATATTATGATATATACTTAGATCAACAAGTCAATCTAATTACACAAAAATAATCAACACCTAAGCCTGAAAGGAAGTTTTAATATCATGAATAACATTAAACTACAAGAAACACAAAATCAAACATGCAATTATCAGCTGATCAACAGTTTATCTACATCGACATTGTTGTACGACCTGAAAAAAATTGGTTTAAAAAGACCAGCAAAACACCGGTGTAATAAGAGTCAGAATTCATATCTAAAAGATCAATGATGGATCAAGTTAAAATTGAGTCAACCCTAACCAAGAGCAAGTTAACTAGGTCAAACATAGGTAATCGCTGCCCTTCAAATCTCATATGGATGCTAATTCTTAAAGAAGAAAAAAGCATGTGACTATATAACACTAGTGTAATAAGAACAGCTGTAAACTTTTTTGGTTATTGCTATAGGAAGATCATGATAACTTGCTAAAAAGTACTGCGTTTGACTCTAAAATGTCAACCCTGGATTCCAGTGGCGGAACTAGCCCAAAAAGTTAGGGGTGTCCTAATTTTTTTTAGGATCAGGGATATCCTTTATATAACAGAAACGGAGTTGAGGGGTATTTTTTACATTACGGAAATGGAGATAAGGGGTATTTTTACACTACGGAGACGGGGTTGAGAGGTAGCCCGTGCTACCCCTATTAACACTATAAGTCCGCCACTGCTGGATTCAGATGTTGATTTATTAATGTTTTAAGTTTTTAATGTTGGAAATTTTGATAATCGAATATTGGTTCAGTTTTAATATAGGGGAATTGGCCTGTAATAATCCCACCTATACCTTTTTGGCCATTAATAATCCCACCTCAAAATATTCCCTCCACCAGTCTCACCTTTCATTTATTTTTCCTACAATGCATGGTCCCCCGTTAAAAAAACTTAACGGAGTTAAGCTTTTTTTCCAAATTACAAACATATTTTTTAGGGCTTTTGATAAGAACGATGATACGAGTCCATTGATGTAAAACTTACTTTGAAATGGTGCTCCAAGTGACTTGATTTTGGTTAATTGGAAATTTAAACACCCGAGTTGAAGGGTCGTTTTCATCGTTTGGAGCATGGTTTCGAGGCAACTTTTACATCAATGGACTCGTATCGTCGTTCTAATCAAAAGCCCTAAAAAATCTGTTTGTAATTTGGAAAAAAGCTTAACTCCGTTAAGTTTTTTTAACGGGGGACCATTGTAGGAAAAATAGGTGAAAGGTGGGACTGGTGAGTGGAATATTCTGAGATGAGATTATTAATGGCCAAAAAAGTTTAGGTGAGAATATTACAGGCCAATTTCCCTTTAATATATGCACAAAACAGATTTTTGATTTTTTTTCTATAAATTCGGATACGGATTCGAATGTTAATAGTCACTTTCCGAAATTTTCGGATATCTTAAAACCAAATAATGCGATCTTAAACACCCCAACCAAATAGCAATGCAACATAAAATTTCAAACCCCTCCTAATAAATGTATAAATTATTTAAAAGATTTATTGAAAAAAACAACTAAAGAAACAAAGACATTGTCTTTGTAAAGACTTAGGGGCTGTTTGGCAACATCTGAACCAATAAGTGCTGAATGAATAAGAGGTCTGAATGGGTAAGAGGCTCTGAACTAATAAGTGCTGAACCAGTAAAGTGTTGTTTGGTTGCACCTCTGAATGACGGTGTAAAATGACATTTTTACCCCTCTGAACTACTTTGTGCTGAATGAAATATAGTTGTTTGTTTAGTTCTCTGTACTGAACGATGAATAGCTTAAAAAAATACAAAACATACTAGAAAATTCAAGTTACACATAAATTCTTCAAAGCTCATAGAAACATAATACAATCCAAATAGAAATTAATATTATGCGTACAATTTTAATTTAAACCATTTGACCATAACTGACTAGCAATCTGGTTACGTAAGGTATTCATATACTCAATGCCTTGTGAACCCCATTCTATATCTTGAACGAACTGCCCATCACTTTCTCCACCTTGTATCTTGGATAACCAACATAAAAAAAAGGTACTTAATACGAGTCAGCTTCTAACATAAAATCCAATATCATACCAATATAACCAACATAACCAAACTACTATGTATAAACAGTTTCTAAAATCATTCAAAAATAACATACTAGTATAACCAAACTAGCATCTATAAACTACAATCAGGTCAACAACAATCATGGCAACACAAATGGGCAACACATATCCACACAACAATCAGGTCAACACAACAAGAACAGATCAAATTTTGACAAAAAGAATCAAATTTTCTGCAAAAAAGGGACCAAATTCAAATCAACAAATAAAACCCACAACTTAAAGATCAAGAAAAATCAAACCCACGGCTTTAATGAACCCATTTTTATAGACAAGTATGAGCCTACACATTTGTTTTTCTTTTTTTCTCGAGTGAACATTCTAAAAGGTCACTCACATCCCACGAGACGAGACCCACCAAATAAATTTATTTTTGTATTTTGTATTCATACAGTTATTACAATAGGTTTTAATTTTAATTTCCTTTTCAATAAGTTTGTTGTTTAATTTGTAAAAATCCCTAATAAATTATATTTTTTTATAGAAGCAAATAAAGTTATAAAGCCAAATAAATTTAATAAAAGAATATAAACCTTGTTTTCATTCGGCAACATACACGTTAGCATTGTCTGATAAGTTGAAAATGGGGTCATAAGGCACATCATTTGAGATCGGTGAAGATGGTAAGATGATTTAGGGACGGATTGCTTGGTCTAAAACAGGATACACATGGTAAGGTTAAGTTTGTAAACAAACTAGATAACAATCAGGGGCGGACCTACCCACTGGTGTGGGTGAGCGGCTGCCAGTGACGGATCTAGTATTTTTTTTTTCTGGGGGTGCGGAAACTTTTTAAAGATTTTAGACCCCTAGCTATATAAAAAAATTCGGTTCATAGCGGGTCGGATTGGGTCAGGTCATGCAAAACAAGTAAACATAAACAAACAAAGTTTCATAGCGGGTCGGATCAGATCGGGTCAGGTCGGGTCAATTTCAATTTTCAAACAATCAAACCCTAGTTCCTACCCTCCTATCACATTAACAAACAAAAAAGCATCAACGTTTAAACCCTCGCTACTTCTATTTCTCTTAATCATTAAATAAAAGAATAAAAAAACTTATCTAAAACATACATTGGTCTATAATTAGAAGAATTCAGCAAAACAAGTGGTACAACCACTTTCCTTTTGAAAAATTAAGCAATAACATCCCTACTCATGGTTCGTATCACAAACAAAGTGATCCATTGTAACACCCCGAAAATGGGTTTGGTAATCAAACTCCATTAATACTAAAAGACGGGTAAAGTACCGTTAGTAGTAAAAATAATCAGGTGAATGTTTGGATTTAAATAAGAAATCCTAATAATAAATACACGCGAATCAAAGTTTTAAGGAATTGAGTTTATAAGAGCCCGAGTTAACGGGACTTAAAATATAACGAGTTATAGTTTCCCGAACCCATTAAGTTAACTAGGAATAATTAACCTAGCTATTGAGGTGCAAATAAGTAATAAAACATGGAGTTCTAGTCCCTAATAATTAAAATTAAACTTGAGGGACCAAAACCGTTAAACAGGAAACAAGTTTTATTTAATAAAAAAAAACACACCACACACACAAGCTGTGTGTGTGGATCGATCTACAGGGGCGACCAAGAAGGGGTAAACCCTAGCTCATCTCAATTTCACCAAATTGGAGGGCAAAAGTAGCTTAAATCGAATGCATGATTACATATAAACGATCACCAAGTCAAGGGGATCATAAGGTATGTTAAATTTTGTAATATGGTGATGTTTTAGAATTTCTTATGAACACTCATGATCAAAATTCGTGAATGAAAATGGAGTGTATGAGTGATATGTGTTAAATTTATGCTTGGGAACAAACCCTAGATGTAAACTCGTTAATTTAGCACCATAAATTAGTGTTTCGGTTAACTAGTTATGTAAGTGCTAAGTGGGTTTTGGGGGAAGATGATGAACACTAGATTCATGATCATCAATTTGGTGTTATTCGACTTCCATGAAGTAAGTCTAGGTGTTGATATGCATGCTAGACATAAGAACTTGTGAATGATGTTAAAACTTGGGTAAATAACTAGTTATGAAAAATTGATTTTTGATTTTATAGAATATGCCCACAAGATGTTTGTTAAAATGCCTAAGTGAATGTTTATATGTTGAATTTTCGAGTGAAAAGCACATTCGAATAATATGGCAAATTATGCGAAATATAAAACGGTAAGAGTTCTAAATATCATGTTGATTTAGACTTAAGTTGTAAATCATGTGATTGAAAGTAGTTGACTTTGATAAGTTAAGTTAACTAATTGATGAAGTCGAATAGTAGTTTCGACATAGAATCCGTAAGATGAAATAGTCATAATAATGATGACTAATCTAACCGTCTTACGAATCATGATGATAGTTTGACTCTTGACAAGCTAGGTGGACGCTTGATGAGGGAACGGGTCAAACGAATCAAGAAGGAAAGGAAAAGCGTAGTTCGGATGCGAGGTAAGTAGAACTTACGCCCCTTTTTCACTATTTGCGAAGTTACTAAATTTCAAGTATTAATATTGATGCTACTAAATGGTTAGTACATGATATTCCGACATGATTCAATGAGAGTCGGAATAATGGAAAATGGTAAGAAATCATGACTATAATAAAAGGAGTAAAATGGTAAATTGGTCATGTAATGACGAATAAATAAAAACGGCTTAAGTGAAACAAGTTCAAAGGAAAACCGGAAAAAGGGTTTAAGGGGATGAAATGGTAATTAAATACAATCACATACGGACAAATAGTCGATTAGACTAGATGGGTCAAATGGTGTTGTTAACACCATTTGACAATAACATTTGACAATCACTTGTTGAGTTTTGTAATCACAGGAAATAACATAAGCTTGCATCGCTTTAACTAGAAAGATTTAAAGCAAAAGTTATGTAATCGGGTCAATACTTTGACCCGAGCCAGGTATGTATAATCAAGCTTTTAGTTAAACATACAATTTGGTCAAATATTTAGCGAAAGTCCTTCGTCGATTAGTGAGGGACTAAAGTTGACTAAAATACCCTTGAAGGGTATATTGGGCAAACGACTCATAGGGGTTGCTTAGAAACTTACATTAAGATTATGGAATCATTAGACAAGTATAGAGGTCATAGGAATGCACATTCGCGAGTCAAATGCTCAAAAGTGGTCATTTGCGTAAAATGATCAACCGATGGGCAAAATTTGGGAAAAAGGGGTTCGTTATGATAAATCCACCACAAATTAGTTGTGGTGGAATAATTGTAGTTAACTAGATATGGAACTTTTGTAGCGACAAAAGAAAGGTACAAATTCTAGACTAAAATGCGTAAATACCCTTAACGGGTCAAAACAAGCATTTAAGTGTAAACGGGATTTTATTAAGTGAGAAACCCGTGATTTGAGATTAATATGATATGAGATATTTTATTAATGAATTTCATGAGTTTAAAGGTCAATAAAACATGTTGGTGTGATGAAATCACGAATGGGTCAAAAGTCGGTAAAAGGGGTAATAAGCCGAAGAATTAAAGTCTGAAATTTTATTATGTAAGATCTTGGATTTTAACACCATTAGATGGAGAATTAAATTACGGACGCGTAGGAAAAAGAATCGGGTAAAACGGATCAATAACGAAGAAGTTATGGCCGTTTCCGTGAAATCAGATCGTACATGGAATATGCAGCAACATTCTGCTGAAAAGGGGGCCTAGTGTCACGCGACGCCCCTTGGCGTCACGCGACGCCCCCAAACTCGGAAAAATGTTTTTTTTTTCATATTTAACCCCTGTACTTGTATGAACTTCATATTTAACCCCTGTACTTGTTTGAACTTCATATTTGACTATCAAAACTAACTTTTAAGTTGGTTTTGATCATAGGTGATTGCCATGAGTGCACGTATGAAGATCAAGCGACGAGCAAGAACCGAACACGATCTAGAAATAAGCTTCCGCACTATGTATCGTTATTATGTTAAATGACGAATGTCGTTTCATTGTTTCTTTTAAGTGACGAACTTAATTACATTGTGTTCTAAACTTTTAAATTGTAATAGGTTTTAGTAAACCCGTTTTTCCGATGGATATGTAATCTTAATTACATAATTGTTTTCGTAAATAATACGCTAAACCTTGATATATAAGAACGGGTGTTACATCCATGACCATTAGTTCATCGTTCCATAACATAATGTTTCAATTTTAATTTCCAACTATTCAAGCAATCAAGCCCTAGAATTGTGTAATCACCCTAAAAATCATCTAAATAACATAATCATCCTAAAAATCATCTAAACAACCATACGCAACGTCAAAACACACGATTTTTCATACCTATTTAAGTTTTTTATTACCCCTTTTCACATATAATATCAAGAAAAATCATATAAAAAACATAAAAACTTACCGTTTGTCGGTGACCGGTTGGTTTGGAGCGGATTCCGGTCACGTCAATGTCGGATTCCGGCTGATATCGGCTGCCGCGGTGTTGTGGCTGTGTTGGCTGATGAAGATCGCTGGCAGGACAGGAGGCAGAGAGCACGCACAGTCGCACAGAGGGAGGGCGGGAGAGGAATTGAAGGGTTTTGGGGCTTATTTTAACTGTTTTAGTTTTAACTTAGGTGGGTTAATGAGCTAGATTATTAGTGGGCTATTGATAAGTTTATATAATGAGTTTGGTTTGGGTTTAGGTAGTATAAGTTTATTATATAACATAGGTAGTTTTTTTTTTAAATCAGACTTTACTAATTTTTTTTAATATAATCCATAATATTTTTTACCTAAGGTGTGTGGACGAAAAATTCCAAGGTGTGCGGACGAAAAAATCCAAAGGGTGCGTACGAAAAAATCCAAGGGGTGCGGACGGGATTTTGGTCGGATAATAACACTAAATTTTTTTTTCCCGGGGGTGCGTCCGCCCACCTTGGCATGGGGGTGGGTCCGCCCCTGGCTGTCGCACCTCTTGAAAAAAAAATAGGGTTAAATTTCGCCTAAAATCCCGACTGCACCCTTTGGAAATTTTCAACCGCCCCTTATAAAAAAATCTTATGAATTCATAAAAAAATTTGTAAACACTAATTTTTATTAAAATATAACCTAGTTTATATAATTATTTTTTAACCATTTACTTAACAATTTAACCCAATAACTTTATGTTAACAATTTAGTCATTAGCCCAATAAACATTCCATTGTAATCAGACCCAATTAACCCAACCCAATTAAATTTGAAGTTAAATAAAATAACCCAACCCGACCGCCCCTTGCAATTCTTTCTCCCGCTCCCCCTCTCCTGATCGTGTAGTGACCGATGCACGAACGCAGTCAACAGGCACGACGTCAGCGACTTTATTCCCACCGAAAAAGCTTGATTCCAGTAACCCCACCAACCGGAATCCAAAATTTCACAAGGTACCTTCGTTTTTTATGTTTTTTTTTTGTTGTTTTATGTGGTTTTTAGGAGAAATCAAGTGATAGAGGTGTTCAAAGGATTTGAAATTTTATGTGTTTTGATGTCTTTTTTTTGTTGTTCTAGACTTTAGTCGGGCTTGAAAATTATGGACTATGGTGGAACATGATTGTTTATTTTGGTCAAGTGTTTAGTGTTTTTTATGAACTTATGGATTGATTTATATGTGATAGGAACCATGAGTAGGGAAGTTTTGGCGAGATTTCTCAAGAGGAACCATTAGGAAAGTAGCTCTATATGACGTTTTGCATAAATTTCAAAAAGTGAAAACCCGTAGGATACAATTTTAAACATGCTTGTAATGACGTTTGATGTGTTTTTGAAGATTATATAAATTTTAGTTTGTTGTTCTTTTGTTTTACATAACCCAACCAATATGAACCGTACTTTTTATACATATGGGCCTAAAATCTTTAAAAATATTTCGCACCCCATGGAAAAATTCCTTCGTCCGCCACTGATAACAATATGCGATAAGGAAATGACGTGTTGGATTGTGACGGAACATGTATCATGTTTTGAATCATGATATAGCCCAAGTTACATGGCTCAAAGTTCGTGTGGCAAAAGAGCACATAGGCTTCGAGAGGAGTAATGTTGTGTTTGTTGGCCTTTCTTAGGAAACATTGCAAACCATTGGATCCATTATACCCTGCCATCCTTCTTTCAGAGATCTCTCTCTCTCTCTTTTAACTTTGCGTGTGTGTATAGCCTACCAAATTAATAAAAAAAAAAGAATATGTTAATAGACTTTCGTGGTTATTTAACAGAATCCATTTGGTTGGTTAAGAAGCCGGTCATCTAAATACCTAATCACATTATATTTGGTCACGCAAAAATATATATGGTTACAGTGGAATTCAATGAAAAATTATTAAATTAGTATGAACCAAACAAAACCATATTTAAAACTTTTCTTTGTATTTTAATTGGGAGTGGTTGAGATGTAAGTCTCGTGTCACTTCCATGATCAAAAGTAGAATGATAACATGTTTTATGTTTGTGGATTGATATGCCGAGAATGGTGTGAATCTAAAAATTTATTACAATACAAGTCTGAAAATCGCGTTAAAGTGATATATGAACACCTGAAAATAACATACGTATTTACAAGTGGACAAGAATGCAACTGTTTAACCCGAAATTTATTTTATTCTAAGATTATTTTTTACAAATGGTGCTCAAAATTGCAATTTTACAACATAAAATACAGAGGAGTATAGTCCGTTCTATCTATAAAACCTAATGTTATTTTCTATTTATGTTTTTAAATTGTGGAATACGATACTCAACTAGTTTAAGCTATGGCATGAACATATATTTTTTAAAAAGTTATAAATCAAAAGGTCAACCCAAGTACCCGCGAGGTTGACCCGAACACAACCGGTTTAGCTAAACACATATGTGCCCGTTGAGACCACCTAAACCCATATATGTTAAGTTCATGTTGTGTTAGAAATCTACACCGTAATCAGTAACATTAAAAATATTCTTATACTTTTTAATTATCTAGTGATTCTTGTTTAATACTATACATTTCCCTTTGCATATCTTTTTGTAGCTATTAGCAAATATTATAAAATAGGTTAAGTAGGTTACCTATGCACAACAACTCTTAAGGACCCAAATTAACTCGGTCATACCAATTCCCCTATATATAGAACCACAAAACATGCATACTCTCAACCAAAACCTGAAAGTCAAAACATCTTCAACCCAAATTACACAAAAAAAAAAAAAAAAACCACCAAAATCCCAAATGGCACAATATCAAAAAACCAACACAATCTTAGTGATCCTAGTGGTCACAATGGCTGCCTTATATGGAGGCTCAATGGCTCAATCTTCAGGGTGCACAAGTGCTTTAGTTAGTTTGTCTCCATGCCTAAATTACATTTCGGGTAACACGTCTACACCATCATCAGGATGCTGCACTCAACTGGCTAGTGTGGTCCGGTCACAGCCACAGTGCCTGTGTCAAGTTCTTAATAGCGGTGGCTCATCTTTGGGACTTAATATTAACCAAACTCAGGCTCTTGAGTTGCCTAAGGCTTGCAATGTCCAGACACCACCAACTAGTCAATGCAATGGTAATGATCTAAATATTTATTGAGACACATTTAATTAGAAATGATCCAAAGGTTACCTTGGGAGTTAAGAAAAGTCAACTGGCGATTTGTTATTTGTTCTAAAAGTCCACATTTTAATAGTTTCAACGTCAAAATGGGTGGTTGGGTAACGCGAACGGATAATTTTTTGTACATCTCAAAACGGGTCGGGTTTACTGGACACTTTTGATCCAGAAAAATATTCTTAACTATGCGTGTAAAATATGCTTAAATTTGTACATCTCAAAACGGGTCGGGTTTACAGGACACTTTTGATCCAGAAAAATATTCTTAACTTTGCTTGAAAAATATGCTTAAAATCATATTATTTCAGTATTTTTTAAAAACTTTTGAATAACATGATTTTGAAGGTTTTATACATATAATAACATACACTAAGAGCAACTTTCGTGGTTGATCCATTTCCTTTTCAACTAATTTTTTTGCCTTACCCGTCTCACATGTTAGAGATAAACATAATCTGAGACTTTTTCAAAAGTAAATGGGTAAAAAATTTTGCAACTTTCATGGTTGACCTATTTCCTTTTCAACTTACTTTTTCCTTTACCCCCCGTTTAACCCGTTAGAGATAGACATAACCCAAAAATCTTTCATAGGTAATTGGGTCAAACTTGTCACCTCTAGTTTAGAAAATTTTCACAAGTGTTCAATTTCAAAACCCCTTTTTTTTCAAAACCAGCAAATTAAACTTCATAAACTTATTGATTGTTCTGTGTTTTCAAATTGGGCAGCTGCTTCTCCAACCGACTCTCCATCAGGAACAACACCTTCTTCTCCAGGATCCCCATCGGGTACAGGCACCGAAACAAACACTGTGCCATCAACGGATAACAGTTCTTCAGATGCAACTTCAATAAGATTCACAACCATTCCAATAATATTTTCGATATTTGTTGCCACATATGCCATGTTGTTCTAGGTTATTAGCAACTATATCGAGAAACATTTATGTTGTTGTTCATGATATTCACTTATTTTCCTTCGATTCTTACCTGTATTTCTTTTTGATGTCCTCTATTTTTTTTTTTTTTTTTGTGAGTTTATATGAGGGACATGTTATGTATGAAATTCTTTATTTTGTATTGTTTAGGATGAATAAAGTATGTTTTATACAAGCTTGTGTATTTCATTTAACCTAGTGTTGGGGTATTTCTGAAATAAACGGATGCAAAGATGATATGAGAGTTGTTTGGGAGGTTCTGGAATACTTAAATCGTAATAAGCTTAAACAAGCTTGCACTAGGCACTCTCTTAATTTCTTAAAGAAGCCTTTGATATCCTAGACCAATATAACATGTAGCTGAAACCTGCAAAATGCCACTTTGGAGTGGGGGCAAGAAAGTTCTTAGGATATGTGGTCAGAAAGAGGGGAATAGAGGCTAGCCTGGAGCAGATCAAAACTATTTTGGATCTCAAGTCACCAGCCAATACCAAGGATATCAAACGTCTAACAGGCAGGATAGTGACCCTCAACATATTCATCTCAAGATCCTCGGAGAAAGGAAAGGATTTCTATGACATCCTGAAAAAGAACAAGAAGTTTGAATGGGGACAGAAACATGAGGAAGCCCTTCAAGCTTTGAAGAAGCATTTATCATCAGCACCCTTCCTTATTAAACCTGAAGACGGTGATGTCACACCCCAACCGATGGCGGAAACATCAGAGTGGGACGAAAACGGGATTGCTCGAGACTTCATAACGTGCTAATGTTACAATATCTAAATAAATCATGTTTCATTTCATACTAAAAGAGAGTTACATTGTCTTAAAATGGAAAAGTACAACAATTGCAACTTAAACAAATACAACATTGGAATTACAAATAAAGAATTTAAGTGCGTTTCTAAATTCATCCTATGTGGATTTCTTTAAGCGTCAACATACGTTTCCTGTAACATCTATTAAAATGAAATCAACACATAGTTGGTGAGTATACAAGTTTGATTACATAGCATACGTATAAAAGATTGTCTCAAATCCAACATGGCAATTTATATACTAAGTTGAAGCTAGCATACATAACTGTAGGCCAAACCCTTGTGTCCACTAGAATAATGTGCATCCTCCGTCACCGAAGTGAACGAGACCGTAAAGTATAAGGCCTGCCCCTGATTGAATATGTTTGATTGTGTGTGTTGTTAATTTTGATAGTTTATACATGTTACACCAAAAAGTGCATTAAAGCGTAAAAAAAGGTCAAGTATACTCACGGTTTGCGTAGTAAATCCCATGTACGTGAGTCGGTGCGTTGAGTGGTTAGGGAGACCGCCGAGTTATCCTACAAGGATGAACGAGGCGTATGAGTTATGGAGTTCGGTATTGAGTTAGATTAGGGTTTCAAGATAGTATGAAAGTATGTATACTGCAAGAAGATACATCTTATCTAAAAGCACTCATTATGGACACTATTTTGGTTGTGTATTCATGGGTACCGATTAACCCATTAGAATCCATAGTTTGAGGAACTTTGACCAATATGGAAATGATCCTAATTACATAAAATCCAACCATGAGTTTGGTTGATGTTATGATTTGGTTCTAACATATAATTACATATATATTTACAAGTGTTTAGTCCAAGTCATATAATGTCGTGTATGGAGGTAGGATGAATTCTATCCATTTAACCTTATTGTATGGATTCACCAAAGCACAAAATCATAAACTTAGTTGATGATTTTGGTTGGTCATAAATAAAATAAAGAATGTACAAGTAACTAATCATCTAAATCATCAATTAACCAAGTGAAACTCAAGCTAGACTAGTGCATTCCAATCATAGCAAATGTTTGGAGACTTGGTGTAGTTTGGACACTTTGTTACTAGTACGTTTACTTGATGACTTAGGTTCATTCGATTGGAGGTGTTTGTGTCACACCCCGATATTTCCACGTATTACCGGTGGGCCCGGTGGGGAGTATCGTGACGTAGTTGATATCATCATAGTCAATTTATCAAAGTTTAATACAAAGCGGAAGTCTAAAGATAATAACATAACAAACCGATTGAAAGTAATATTAATTATTACAAAACGGTTGTAAAAGGATCCACAGGCGGATCTGAATAATGGAAACATTGTTCAACAGACTTTTAAACATTTAAGCTTGCAAGGCTCTTTATTTGATGCTAGGAGTAGCCAGCACATTTCGCTTAGTACCTGCACTTAACCTTTTTGGAAAATACGTCAGTTTTCACTGGTAAATACAATTAGCCGTGAAAATGTTTAAGAAAATTGATTTAAAATGCACAAGGCACAAATAATCATTTATAACTTGGGATAATTATTTAAAAAAATAATATTGTAAAAGAATTATATGTTTATTATACGTTCAGTAGCCCGGGTTGAATACCGGGTTAAAGATTAATAGACACACCACATAATATAACCCACGGCGAGTTATTCTCGAACAGGCGGGTATATTATTTTACATACGCACCGGCAGGTGTATGCCTACATCCCGTGCTTAAGTCGTAGCCATTTCAATGAATGAGCCGAGGATATCCAGGACATGGTCATTAACCCCCCAAAGGCTTAAAACAAGAAAAACAAATTAAACGGGTTATCTCAATGATTTAACCTTCATATGATTAAAAATTCAATACCCGACCAAGCGGTATTCTATATACCGTACCCCAAGCCCGTATAAGTGAAAATAAGTTAAAAATATTTACCTGAGCAAATTATACAAATTTATCCCAGCTGTATACAATCAGCAAGTGCAAATATCTTTTACTGGGCTCCTAAATCTGGAACAAAGGTTTTAATAACCTATTAGATTCCTAACGGATCTTACTTAAGTTTAAACTTAGACCGGTTAGTTTTAAAGAAAGCTATACGGTTCAAAACGCAAGATTAAGCGAAGACCGGATTAGAATGTGATTTGGACCCAACAAGTATGAAGACTTGTTTAATATGGGTAAACCAAACACATTCTTGATTTTGAAGTGAAAATGATAAGGTTTGGCCCGTTTCGGTTAATTTATGCAAACTAGTTACATAAACCGTACAGAACGCGATAAATGCATAACGGGTAACCAAATGAGTCATGAACAGGTTTCCTAAGTTAATATGCTTAAAATGTGCTATGATATCAGTAGGATACCTACCATTATGCCCAAAACGGATTTAAAATCAAATTAAGCCCCGTAGGGGTATTTTGGTCATTTTAAAGATTATAAAAGAGGTTAAATGATAATCTAAGGTTCTGGTCTAAACTGATCAGTAAAAATATTTATTTTAGTAGGTTATATCAGTAAGATATTGCATATATGTGAAATATATCATTTATAACCAAACTATGCACCGTATGGGCATTTTGGTCATTTCACATAAGCTTTAAAGGTCAACTTTGGAAATCTGAGTTCAAAACTTTTACTTACTGTTAAAGTATAAAAAATTACTTAAAACATCATTAGGTATTAAGTCTTATATGTCAAAAATAGTTTTAATCCATATCGGTTTTAAGCGATTTTCAGGTTATATAAGGAAATCTTAGTTTTTGATCAGTTTATAAAGTTCAAAATATTTTATTTGTCATATAAAATCATTAGCAAAAGATTTGGTATCAAAATGTTATGTAAAACTCATTTTATTAGCAAAAAGGGTATTACCGTCAATTATCGAATCAAAGCAAGAACCCCATGTTATGATCAGTTTAAAAATTAATAAAAATCTTCAAAAATCCCAAAATATTATATTACATCAGTGGGTAAAAAATTTGGTGTCAAAATTTGGGTTTAGATAGGCTTTATGCTAAAAATGTCGTTTAATTAATAAAAAGCTTTCAAATTACGATATTGAGCATAACTCCTAATTTAGACCTCAAACTGATGTCAAATTTTTAGGACAAATTTATAAATTAGTAATAAAGGTTTTTGTCCTCTCACATTTTCAAAAATCTCATTTTAATGTCAAAAGGGCATAATGGTCAACATTTAAGCAATTAACGGAAACATGCAAGTGAATCGGATAAATAAGGAACCATGTAGTATAACCTCAGGGGGTTTTAATAACTTATAATATGGTCCTAAAATAACCTTAAGGCATATCTAAAACAAGCTAAATCGGGTCAGAACTGAAAGTCAAAGCAAAAGTCTACTTTTGCGACTTTCGGTTCCGAACCGAGCCTAAACTCAGAATTGTCGGGTTGAACATGCTTAGACATGTTCTTACATTATTTACCAAGTTATTTTAGTGTTAAAACAGGTTTCATAACTTCTACATTATCAGTTATGAGTTTATTTGCAAAAATAGCTTCTGTTGACTTTTTATAATTAAGTTTGACCCGACAATTGACCAAATTAGAGTGGAAATCAGAGGGTGCCCTTTTAAGGTTTTACTACCCACATAATTACCAACTCATAGCCAATTTCAGTTCGAAAAATGGCTGGACCATTAGCGATTAATCACTAAGTCAAAGCTTAATTACGACGGCTTTGACTTTTGATCATTAGACTAATAAAACTTGAACTAGGAAGGCTAAGAATGCTTACAAAGGCTCTTAGCACGAATTAGGAACTTGAGAAAACTAGCTTGAAGTCCATAGAGCTCCAGGGAGTGAGTTGAGAAAGATTTTTGTGAATGAGCACATTGAACTATCAAACAAGAAGCTTATATAGCCAAAAACAATTCACAAGATCACTCCACACAAGTCTATAAATGTTTCCTGATCATCCCAGGTGTCCCCTATGCATGAAATACCATTGGTTCAGTTCCTGAATTCGAAAACCATCTTTCTAAGGCGGTGGAACAGGCCAAACCCGCAGCTGTCCACATCTGGCTGTTACTGGCACTTCCACGCGGCCCGCGTAAGATATAGGGAAAAATGTTTTAAATTTTGCACTTTCAGTCCCTGGTCCATTTTATGTAAGACCCTAAATTATACATGACAAAAGTCGCAGCGGAAATACGTACCATAAAATTTCTTTCATTATAAATACCTCAACTTATTTAAAGTTTAACTTTAAACACAGCTCCTTCTCATAAGTCCGTCATCCTCCTATTTACTAGTTAAAAACATAGCTTATGTTTACTACATTATGTACATCAACGTTTCCGTACAATATCTTTAGTGACTCGATCTTCAATCTCCAACCTTGGATATCCTCATGACTGGTACTACCTGCGCTCACCACATCACAATTCACAACATTAGTACGCATTATAATCATACAAGTTTTGTTCACGTTTACTTCTCTTTTCGTTAACTCTTTACATCCCAGCTTTCCCATCCTGATCATATGATCCGTAGTGAGACTTCTTTGACATTCCTGCGATACACTTACTTTCACCAAGCACGCAATTATTATCATTAGTGCTCAATTTCATTAGATGCATGCGTACATACTTTCATACAAGCTGATACATACGTTTGTGGTCACAATAGCAACTTTCCTACATACTCACCTACATACATACGTACGTACCTACGTACGTGCATACCTAAATACATCCATTCCTACTTACATACCTACATACCTACATCCATACATACATACATACATACATACATACATATTTATTACATGCCTTCACACAAACCTACATACGTGCATACCTTCGTACATACTCACTTGCGTACATACGTTCTACCTACCTACACACCTACATACATACACTTAAACGCATAAGACATACATACGTATATACCTTTCTTACATCTTTACATACATGCATACACTCGTACATATCTTTATACATACATGAACACACATCCGCATACATACATACATTCCTACACCTTCACATATATACATACTGTCACACGTATCTTCATGTATTCATAAATACGTATCTACATACACGCACAACATCTTGCATACCCATTACATGCTAATACGTTAATTACATGAGACTTAAACTTTGATTCATAGCCCATATTCATCTAAGGATCAATAAAAATCATGTTTAGAAAGTCCGCCGGAGTCCACGGACATCAAACCGAAGCCTACGCTACATAAATCAACTTAACTAACAAATTTCAGACTTTTGGACTTAGGGAGGTCGTCGGCGACGGCCCTAGGGCCCGTCGGCGACGGCCCGTAGTTTTTCCCGTCGGCCAAAACCCCGTAGACAGGAAAATAAGGCGTCTAAGAAAACTGACTTTCCCTTGCCCGTCGGCGACGGCCTCCTTGCCCGTCGGCGACGGCCTCTCTAAAATGCATTTTCCTGCAGATCCGTTTCGACGTCCGAACGCACTAAAACGCGCATAACTTTCGAACCGTTTACCCGTTTAACCTCCCGTTTCTTCCTACATGCTTGTAAATTCACATTCTATCATATAAACTTAAAATCCCATATCCGGATTAAGAAAATTCTTATCTTACGCTCTATCGACTTATTGTCATTTCCTAATTATTTGACCCGTTATGGGTATTTGCGCATTAATTAGTTTATGACATACCAAGACCATACTCTTCGCTTCCATACTTGTTCAAAACATTATACTCATCAAACAACTTGTTCCTAAACTACTTGTTAAGATCGTTTGCCCAAAATACCCATCAAGGGCATTTTGGTCAACTTTGAACTCATCATTTCCGACGAAAGACTTTAACACATATTCGACCTCAAACATCATGTTAAATTCATTACAACACTTTATTACTTACTTGTACTAAGAAGTGATTACGGAAATCACTTACCTTATGCGTCCGTGCTCGTGTCCGATTCCTCGCCTTTTCTTGACCCGCTATCCTTTCATGCTTGCGTCCGTCTTGACATGATTCCTATACGCTCTTTTCATCAAGATCACGCTCCTATTAGCATATGCATTCGTACATGTTAACAATCATATCAATCGCATTTTTCACCCTTAACTTTCATTAGTCATTTCTAACATACATAACTCATATGATTATATTCATATCCGTTTAAACTCATGTAATTCATCATACAATCACAAACAACGCATATTGACATAACATGTACCATACGAATTCCTATTATCCTGCCTTTACGACCACGTGTCCATTCATGTTTCTTATGCTTAGTTGACTTTTGAAAGTCAACTATATTACATATTTAACCATCGACTTATCATCATATACACGTAACATCATATTCGATTATACGGACGACACTGTATACATTTCATCATACACTTGATGCGGGTACTACCTTTTAAGCATAACGTACAACTATTTCATGCTCAAATCTTCTAAACTCATACATAACCCATCAAAACATACTACTAATCATCATGTATCATTCTCAAACAAACATCAAATATATCATCATCACATTTCTCCTAATTCTTCTAACAAGTATTCATCATAACCACATAATACATCAATCTTTCAACAAGACTCGAACATGGGAGGTGATTCTAGTCATCATCTTCACCCTAACTAACGGGTTTCACCTCTAATCATCAAATTAACGCAAACCCTACATAACCCATGTTCTATACGAAGATTCTAACCCTTGTACATGATCAATTTCATATTAACTCACGGATTAGAACATAACCCACTTCACCCATGAACACCAATCTTAAACTTAAGACATACCTTATGATCCCCTCGCGAAGGTGATCACTAATTCATGCTCGGTTGTGAATTTGGGCCTTGATTCATTCTTCAATTTGAAGCTTTTGATGATCTAGGGTTTGGGGCTCTTGAGAGCCCCTGATCGATCTATCCAGAACACACACGAAATGTGTGTGTGTGTGTGATCTTTTTCTTTTAATAACCCAACTTTCGTTAGCTCCACTTTAGCCCCTCGGGTTTTATCTTTAAAACATAACTGACACTACCTTCATCATTTAATACTTTTGACCGTACCCTTAACTAGGTTAAATAGCCTAGTTATTTATCTCATGGCGTGTCACATAAGAACATACGACAAATATTAACATTCAGATTTTGGGGCGTTACATTTTAACTTTGTTTTACTTTCATTTATTGCATTTTGGACCCCCATGGTTAACTTTTAAGGACCTTGGGTCATAAACTAACTCCGTTAAGCTCCTGGTTAGTCGTACGATCACCCGAAAAGTCTTGTTTACTCCGAAACTCCACAAATTTAATATCTAATACTCTTGTGAGTGAAATATTAAATTATTTACAATGTTTTTGGGTTCGTTAAAGGTAACTCAGAGGTAACTTTAACATGTTGACACTTTTAACCCCTATGTTTCGTAAGATCCTTGTTTTTAACACAAACGACTTCCAATGTTCGATAAATTATTCATTAAAGAATACGAGCGTCTTGTGAGGTCAATCAGAGGCACAAGAATGGCATGTTGACACTTTGGATCCCTTTATTCACATATTTACATTGTTTGACAATTTCAGTCCCTCATAATTAAATCCTTACACGTTTAAAGTCCATGACACGTGTCTTTATTACATTGGTCGTGATTTTACGAGGTGTTACATCCTCACCCCCTTAAAAGAAATCTCGACCTCGAGATTTACTAAAATAAATGAGGGTACTTCTGTTTCATTGTGGACTCAACCTCCCACGTATACTCGGGTCCTCTACGGGCATCCCATTTAACCTTCACAATCGGTACGTGCTTCTTTCGAAGCTTCTTAACCTGTCGATCTTCGATTGACAAGGGATTTTCAACAAATTTTAAGCTCTCATCGATATGCACATCTTTATGTGACATGGCTAGTGATTCATCAGCTAGACACTTCTTCAGATTGCAGATGTGGAACACATTATGAATTCCACTGAGCTCTTCAGGCAGGTTTAACTTGTAAGCCACTGTTCCGACACATTCGATGATCTTGAATGGTCCTATGTATCTTGGACTTAGCTTGCCTTTCTTGCCAAAACGCATCACCCCTTTCCAGGGTGATACTTTAAGTAAGACTTTGTCACCTACCTCGAATTTTAGAGGTTTACGCCTTTTATCTGCGTAGCTTTTCTGCCTATCCCTGGCAGCTTTGAGACGATCACGTATCTGCACAATCTTGTCTGTCGTCTCCCGGGCTATATCAGATCCTGTTAGTTGGACATCTCCAACTTCCGCCCATCAAACTGGCGTCCTGCACTTTGTTCCATACAAAGCTTTGAAAGGTGCAACTTGAATACTCGAATAATAACTATTAGTATATGAAAATTCAATTAACGGAAGATGATCATCCCAACTTCCACCTAAATCAATAACACAAGCCCTTAGCATATCCTCCAGTGTCTGAATTGTACGCTCACTCTGACCATCCGTCTGAGGATGATATGCAGTGCTGAAGTTTAATCGAGTGCCTAGGGATTGCTGAAATCTTTTCCAAAAATGCGATGTATATCTTAAATTCCTATCAGAGATGATAGACACTGGTACTCCGTGAAGAGATACAATCTCATTCACGTACAGCTGAGCTAACTTATCTGAGCTGTGTGATTCCTGAATAGGTAAGAAGTGGGCTGACTTGGTCAGTTTATCTACTATAACCCAAATAGTATCATTTTCTCGCTTTGTCTTCGGTAACTTAGTGATAAAATCCATAGTTACCATTTCCCACTTCCAAGTGGGAAGTTCAGGCTGTTGCAGCAAACCTGACGGCTTCTGGTGTTCTGCTTTAACTTGCGCGCACGTCAAACATTTGGCCACATAAGTGGCTATAGATTTCTTCAAACCTATCCACCAGTAATTTGCCTTTAAATCCTGATACATCTTGTCACTCCCAGGATGAACTGAGTATTTGGAGCTATGGGCTTCTTGAAGGATCACGTCCCTGAGTCCTCCATAAATTGGAACCCATATTCGTCCATTCAATCTTAGGATTCCATCCTTGCCATATGATAATTGTTCAGCAGTGACTCCCAACTTTTCATTCGGATAGTTAGCTTCTATTACAACTTCCTTCTGAGTGGCTAACAATCTTTCATTCAAACTGTTCTTCAATTCAATGCTCTTGGCATTGATTCTAATGGGCTTAACTCTTTCTTTCCTGCTCAAGGCATCGGCGACCACATTCGCCTTGCCTGGGGGATATCGGATTTCACAATCATAATCGTTCAGCGTCTCCATCCACTGACACTGTCTCATGTTTAGATCCTTCTGGTTAAACAGATGCTGAAGGCTCTTATGATCAGAATAGATCACACACTTGGTACCATATAAATAATGCCTCCAAAGTTTTAGTGCAAATACAACGGCACCCAATTCTAAATCGTGGGTGGTGTAATTCTTTTCATGCACCATTAATTTTCGTGAGGCGTAGGCAATGACCTTGCCCCTTTGCATGAGTACACAACCCATTCCAGTGTGTGATGCGTCGCAGTATACCACAAACTCTTCAATTCCTTCAGGCAATGTCAATACCGGAATTGCTCAACTTTTGCTTAAGAATTTCAAAGGATTCTTGTTGCTTAGGACCCCAATCAAACTTGATATTTTTGCGAGTTAATGAAGTTAGGGGTGCCGCAATCCTTGAGAAGTTTTCAATAAAACGCCTATAATATCATGCCAGACCCAAGAAGCTGCGAATCTCTGTGGGCGTCTTTGGTTCTTGCCAATTCATGATGGCTTTAATCTTAGCGGGATCCACCTGGATACCACGCTCGCTAACCATATGTCCAAGAAATTGGACGTCACGAAGCCAAAACTCACACTTTGAAAACTTGGCGTAGAGCTTCTTTTGCTGAAGAAGTTTAAGAATACATCGAAGGTGTTTTTCATGGTCAGCCTGGTCCTTTGAATAAATAAGAATGTCATCAATGAAGACGATGATAAACTTATCTAAGTAGGGTTTGCAAACGCGATTCATGAGATCCATGAACGCTGCTGGTGCATTAGTGAGCCCAAAAGGCATTACTAAGAACTCGTAGTGACCATAGCGAGTTCTGAATGCAGTCTTGTGCACATCTTCATCTCTAACCTTCAGTTGATGGTATCCTAACCTTAAATCAATCTTGGAGAAATAACTTGCTCCTTGAAGCTGATCGAATAGATCGTCGATCCTGGGCAATGGATATTTGTTCTTGATCGTGACTTTGTTTAGCTCACGATAATCAATGCATAAACGCATTGATCCATCCTTTTTCTTCACAAACAGAATCGGTGCTCCCCAAGGAGATGAGCTAGGTCTAATAAATCCTTTTGCCAACAAATCATCCAACTGTGTTCTTAACTCTTTCATTTCCGTTGGTACCAACCGGTAAGGTGCTCTTGCAACTCCTGCTGTTCCAGGAATAATGTCAATCCTGAACTATACTTGCCTATCTAGAGGTAAACCAGGTAGTTCTTCAGGGAATACATCTGGATATTCAGAAATGATAGGGATGTCTTCGATCTTGGGCTTTGGTTCATCAATAGTCACTTGTGCCATATAAATGACACAACCTTTCTTCATACACCTTGATGCCTTAAGCATAGACACTTGCTTAGGCAACCTGTACTCAGTATCTCCCTGAATTGTCAACGTCTCACCATAAGGTGTTTTAATAACCACTTGCTTCTTATCATAAACGATCTGAGCTTGGTTATGAGATAACCAATCCATGCCTATTACTATGTCGAATCCAGCTAGTTTCAAAGGAGCAAAGACAATGGAAAAGAGTGGTTCCTAATGGATATAAAATATCCATCTAACACGGTTGAAGCAGTTTCTATGGTACCATCAGCCAATTCTACTTCGTACTTTATGCTTAGGGTTTTAACAGGTAGATTTAATAACTTACAAAACTTATTATCTACAAATGACTTATCTGCAACCGAATCAAACAATACCCTTGCATAAACATCATTGATAAGGAAGGTACCTTTATCACGTTGTCATTCTGAATAGCCTCCTGAGCATTCATTTGAAAGACCCGAGCATTGGTCTTCTTTCCTTCTTCAGGGTTTCTTCGCATACTTTGGGCAGTTGGACTTGATATGCCCCTTCTCGTTACAATTGTAACAAGTCGCATCCTTTATCTTCTTACAATCCAACGTCTTATACTCACTAGATTTACAGATCCCGCAAGCCCTAGGCTGCGATTGGGATCTTGATTCATACCTGCACTTTCCTAGATGGCGCTTCTTGCAGGTCTTGCATTTGGGCTTCTCACCCGACTGTTGGTCATCCTTCTTGAACCCTGAACTCTTCTTGTGATCAGAGTTCCCCTTATGCTTCTTACCTGAACGGTGTGAGTTATCATCCTCACGTTTCCTCTTCCCCGCATCAGAATTCCTAAGCGATCTCTGCCTGACCGCACCAAGGGTAAGAGATAATGACAAATCAGCTACTGACCTAAAGGTAGTAGGTCGAGACGCTTTCACACTAGCTTTAATCTCCGGGGCTAAACCCCCAATGAAACGGAATATACGTTTTGGTTCCGGTGTCACCAAATATGGAACCAATCGTGACATAGTGTTAAAACTCGTGAGATACGCTTGGCAGTCCAAGTTCATCATAACCAATGTTAGGAAGTCAGTCTCAATTTTCTTAACTTCATGTTGAGGACATAAATTCTCTTTGATTAAAGCAACAAACTGATCCCATGTCAGATTATACAACGGGATCTTCCCAATAGCTTGGATCAATGACCTCCACCAAGCTAGAGTTTCTCCTTTAAACGATTGTGACATAAACTTCACAATATCTTGCTCTGCACAACTGCTAATATCAACCACAGTGTCCATTTCGTCGAGCCACGTCATACAATCGATGGCTCCTTTCTCCCCTGTGAAATCCCTGGGCTTGCAGGAGACAAAATACTTATAAGAACAGCCCTTAACACGTGGCTCTTGATTGATCACTACTTTCTTAGATGGAACACTTCTCTGATTCGATGAGTGATGAGAATCACTCTTGCGAGCTGTATGAGTCTTGGAGGGTGGTTTTGAATGTGGTACAGACTGAGTTCTAACGCGAGTTCCACTCGATTCATTAAATTGTCTGTCAAGAGCTCGAGTAACGACATTATCTATTAATGCCTACAATTCCACGCCAGCTACATTAACTCTCGAAGTGTCATGATTCTCCCTCGGGTGACTGTTGACTTCATCTGACCCAGCCATTTAGCTTGATTGCTACATAAAATATTGACAGATTTGTTCATAAGTCTATAAAGGAATTGTCTTTTATGGCAATTCTTTAACCATGGAAATCATAAACCATATTGGTTAGTTTAATTTATCTAAATTTTTATTATATTTTATCCCAGTTATAAACTATTGAGGATAATAGGGTGGCATACAGAAAGCCTAGTCACAAGGACAATTTTCATTCTTAAGTCACGATCTTATAAAATCAAGGCATTTAGGTTTGAACGTAGTTCATTACCTTTCTTGACAGGGAGTCATAGACTACAACTGTCTTTTGTCTTATATGACAATGAATATGGCCCGTAGGCATTACATCACAAATGGATGTTTAAATGAAAATAAAGGTAAGGAATTGGAAGAATCCAATATAAGGATGACTTATGTGATTTTATCGAATCACATTTGCCAGGAGTGTTAACATGTTTTCAGATGTTAACAAGGATTTGAATCTTTAAAAAGGAACTACCATCATGGTCCTGTCTCAATATGACACATGGACTAGGTTTTGCCTTAAAGGTTTTCTTTAATATAAAATGGCATATAAATTTTTAAAAGGAATGATATTTTGTTTTATTTCGTATATTATATTCATTCATATAATGATAATTGAAATTTTAAATTCAACACATTCCATAAATAAATAGAGTACATAAATGCCCTAAACGGGACTTTTACATAAATGACTTGCCCACGCAGGGGGTAAAATGAAAATACAAGTCCTCGCAGGGACTGAATACATAAATAAAAATGTCCACACAGGGACTTGATTGAAACAAAGAAATTACAACATAAATAATTAAGGAATCTTCTAAAATCCCTTTTCTTCTTTCCCTTGATCAGATTTGCCAGACCCTTGAGGAATCTCCAGTGGCTCCTACGCTCTTCTTGAACCTCCTGTTCCACTTGGCTCAACCTCTGAAGAATCTCCTGTTGCTGTGGTGGCGGTATCAGTGGCGGCTGCGGCGGCTGCTGCTGCGGAGGTTGAGGAGGTGGCGGGTATGGATACCCAAAAGCTTGGTACCCAGACTGGTACAAAGCTGCATAGGGCCCTTCAGGGTGAAGAGAATTGTAGTTGGCTGCTACGAGGTACGGGTCAACATCGGGGGCATTGTAGTAGTTGTACCCCAGGTAGGCAGGCTGCTCAAAAGGGTTATACGCCGCTGCACCGGCGTAGGAAGGAATTGGGTTATCAAAACCCATTGGTGGTGGTGAGACTGGCGGAGAGTCCACCTCAGAAATGGGGTTTGAAGGCCCACCCATCTGCGGGTCTTCATATAGTGGCGGGTAATGACTGCCACTTGAATGTTGAGGGGTGCTGAAATGGAATCCCCCTCTCACAGACATCCGTGCTCCTGATCTCCTACGCCTCGGTAGTTCTGAAGGCGGCTGCTGCTCTGGCGGCGGCGGTGGTGGTGGAGTAACCGCCTGGAATCATGAATCCTCGGAGGGATCCTGCTGCTGCTGCTGAGATGGGTTGAAAGAGGGAGTAAACTCCCAAGGGTAGGAAGCAAACATTGCTTCATAGCTGTCTAGACCACGATAAGGTGATCCATGAAAAGATGACCCATCTGAAATTTCGATGGGATGAGTGGGTGTCCCAGGTGGTGGTTCGGCAGGATCTGGATCTTCGTCCATATCCATGTCTTGATCACCGGAAAAATGATCTTCTGGTCCCAATGGGTTAAAACCCACTGGTTCTTGCACCTGATTCACCGAATTGAACCGACTCTGGAAATACGGGGTCGGGTCTTGAAATGCGCGATGTGACCCCGATCGCTGCAGTGGTAGGTAGGAGTGGTGTGAATCATTGGGCTCGTTCTCCGATTGTGGCCCAAAGGAATGATGGTAAGAGGGTGATGAACTAAGCGAGACAGATCGCCTCGCGGGCTCCAAATACATCCTCCAGTCTTCTTGGGGACTAGTGCTCATGGTTGCTGACGGAGTTCACCGGTGTGAAGGCCCGACCTCATGATCGTTAGGGGTGGTGAATGGCCCCTTGCCTCGTCCTCCTCTTCGGAACCTTGGCGGCATTTTTGTTGATCCTGTCAAAACAAACAAAAGAAACAACAAAGGAAAAACAATAATGGACAAAATAAAATAATTAGGATTAGTCCTAAGTTCTTTGCCTAGACTCGGAAGTCGAGGAATGTGCAAACTGTGTCATAGAGATTAAACACAAAAAGGCTAGTGTTTAATTCACTCAACGTTGACTCTGATACCAACATGTCACACCCCGATATTTCCACGTATTACCGGTGGGCCCGGTGTGGAGTATCGTGACGTAGTTGATACCACCATAGTCAATTTATCACAGTTTAATACACAGCGGAAGTCTAAAGATAATAACATAACAAACCGATTGAAAGTAATATTAATTATTACAAAACGGTTGTAAAAGGATCCACAGGCGGATCTGAATGACGGAAACATTGTTCAACAGATTTTTAAACATCTAAGCTTGCAAGGCTCTTTATTTGATGCTAGGAGTAGCCAACCCATTTTGCTTAGTACCTCCACTTAACCGTTTTGAAAATACGTCAGTTTTCACTGGTAATATACAATTAACCGACTCATTTTGAAAATGTTTAAGAAAATTGATTTAAAATGCACAAGGCACAAATAATCATTTATAACTTGGGATAATTATTTAAAAAAAAATAATCTTGTAAAAGAATTATATGTTTATTATACGTTCAGTAGCTCGGGTTGAATACCGGGTTAAAGATTAATAGACACACCACATAATATAACCCATGGCGAGTTATTCTCGAACAGGCAGGTATATTATTTTACATACGCACCGGCAGGTGTATGCCTACACCCCGTGCTTAAGTCGTGGCCATTTCAATGAATGAGCCGAGGATATCCAGGACATGGTCATTAACCCCCCAAAGGCTTAAAACAAGCAAAACAGATTAAACAGGTTATCTCAATGATTTAACCTTCATATGATTAAAAATTCAATACCCGACCAAGCGGTATTCTATATACCATACCCCAAGCCCGTATAAGGGAAAATAAGTTAAAAGTATTTACCTAAGCAAATTATACAAATTTATCCCAGCCGTATACAATCAGGAAGTGCAAATATCTTTTACTGGGCTCCTAAATCTGGAATGAAGGTTTTAATAACCTATTAGATTCCTAACGGGTCTTACTTAAGTTTAAACTTAGACCGGTTAGTTTTAAAGAAAGCTATACGGTTCAAAACGCAAGATTAAGCGAATACCGGATTAGAATGTGATTTCGACCCAACAAGTATGAAGACTTGTTTAATATGGGTAAACTAAACACATTCTGGATTTTGAAGTGAAAATGATAAGGTTTGACCCGTTTCAGTTAATTTATGCAAACTAGTTACATAAACCGTACCGAACGCGATAAATGCATAACGGGTAACCAAATGAGTCATGAACATGTTTCCTAAGTTAATATTCTTAAAATGTGCTATGATATCAGTAGGATACCTTCCATTATGCCCAAAAGGGATTTAACATCAAATTAAACCCCGTAGGGGTATTTTGGTCATTTTAAAGATTATAAAAGAGGTTAAATGATAATCTGAGGTTCTGGTCTAAACGGATCAGAAAAAAATATTTATTTTAGTAGGTTATATCAGTAAGATATTGCATATATGTGAAATATATCATTTATAACCAAACTATGCACCGTAGGGGCATTTTGGTCATTTCACATAAGCTTTAAAGGTCAAATTTGGAAATCTGAGTTCAAAACTTTTACTTACTGTTAAAGTATTAAAATTTATTTAAAACATCAGTAGGTATTAAGTCTTATATGTCAAAAATAGTTTTAATCCATACTATCCGTTTACAACGCGTAAAAAGTCGGTTTTAAGCGATTTTCAGGTTATATAAGGAAATCTGAGTTTTTGATCAGTTTATAAAGTTCAAAATATTTTATTTATCATATAAAATCAGTAGCAAAAGATTTGGTATCAAAATGTTATGTAAAACTCATTTTATTAGCAAAAAGGGTATAACCGTCAATTATCGAATCAAAGCAAGAACCCCATGTTATGATCAGTTTAAAAATTAATAAAAATCTTCAAAAATCCCAAAATATTATATTACATCAGTGAGTAAAAAGTTTGGTGTCAAAATTTGGGTTTAGATAGGCTTTATGCTAAAAATGCCGTTTAATTAATAAAAAGCTTTCAAATTACGATATTGAGCATAACTCCTAATTTAGACCTCAAACTGATGTCAAATTTTTAGGACAAGTTTATATATTAGTAATAAAGGTTTTTGTCCTCTCGCATTTTCAAAAATCTCGTTTTAATGTCAAAAGGGCATAATGGTCAACATTTAAGCAATTAACGGAAACATGCAAACGATCGGATAAATAAGGAACCATGTAGTATAACCTCAGGGGGTTTTATTAACTTATAATATGGTCCTAAAAGAACGTTAAGGCATATCTAAAACAAACTAAATCGGGTCAGAACTAAAAGTCAATGCAAAAGTCTACTTTTGCGACTTTCGGTTCCGAACCGAGCCTAAACTCAGAATTGTCGGGTTGAACATGCTTAGACAAGTTTTTACATTATTTACCAAGTTATTTTAGTGTTAAAATAGGTTCCATAACTTCTACATTATCAGTTATGAGTTTATTTGCAAAAATAGCTTATGTTGACTTTTTATAATTAAGTTTGACCCGACAATTGACCAAGTTAGAGTGGAAATCAGACGGTGCTCTTTTAAGGTTTTACTACCCACATAATTACCAACTCATAGCCACTTTCAATTCGAAAAATGGTTGGACCATTAGTGATTAATCACTAAGTCAAAGCTTAATTACGACGGCTTTGACTTTTGATCATTAGACTAATAAAACTTGAACTAGGAAGGCTAAGAATGCTTACAAAGGCTCTTAGCACGAATTAGGAACTTGAGAAAACTAGCTTAAAGTCCAGAGAGCTCCAGGGAGTGAGTTGAGAATGATTTTTGTGAATGAGCACGTTGAACTACCAAACAAGAAGCTTATATAGCCAAAAACAATTCACAAGATCACTCCACACAAGTCTATAAATGTTTCCTGATCATCCCAGGTGTCCCCTATGCATGAAATACCATTGGTTCAGTCCCTGAATTCGAAAACCAACTTTCTAAGGCGGTGGAACAGGCCAAACCCGCAGCTGTCCACATCTGGCTGTTACTGGCACTTCCACGCGGCCCGCGTAGGACATAGGGAAGTCTTACGCGGCCTGCGTCAACCTTCAAAATCGGGAAAAATGTTTTAAACTTTGCACTTTCAGTCCCTGGTCCATTTTAACTTTGTTTTACTTTCATTTATTGCATTTTGGACCCCCATGGTTAACTTTTAAGGACCTTGGGTCATAATCAAATCCTTACACGTTTAAAGTCCATGACACGTGTCTTTATTACATTGGTCGTGATTTTACGAGGTGTTACAGTTTGCACCTCAAACTTTCTGGAATGATACCTTAACATGTATGTTTACTAAGAACTCAGATCTTAGATTCATGGCGCTTCTTATGAATGTTTGGTAATGAGTGTTAAACATGGGTTTTTAAGATGCTAAAAACACACACTTGCTAAAATATATCAGGAGTAACGTTCCTGGTAAGGGTTGAATACCCAGATAAGGAATCGTTTTTAGTGCCAGAGATGCGGGAGGGAAAAACGTGCATGATAAAGTATGAGATAGCATGTCTTAAGCGATACAAGTATTACATCGTGAAGCCTAGTAATGGCATATTGAGTGTTGGTTATGATCTAAGGGAAAATCTTGTCCCAAAGATGACTTGGAACGCTAAAGAGTTTACAATATGAGAAAAATTTCCATATAAAACGTCAAGATGATAAGTTTGAACTCCCAGTGCCATAGTATTGGGTCACCATAACACATAACCAAATAAACTAACACAAAACCTATCATGACTAGTCTTACGCTGCTTTTTTAAAATTTGGCAGAGGCAATTATATATAGGAAGTACGAGCGGCGTATCCGCCATGTCTCCACCAAACTCCATCCACATCGTTATTCGAGTCATGATTGATTACACAAACAAAACTTACTTAGAACTTCGCATGACCAGTCTAACAAGGCTTTGGAAATTTGATAAGCACACTTATATATAGGAAGTACCAGTATCGTATCCACCAAAATGATTTCTTAATAAACTTTAATGGAATTTAACTTATATTATTTAAATTTAATGTTTCGAATCTGATTTTATTTATATGAATGCGTATCTTCATTAACATAAAATAATAAAATTAAAAAAAATCACTTTTTATTAAGCTTCACAAGAATTCGGTTAACAATACGAGTCAGGTTTCGGGGATCTGTTTTCACAGATGTTAAAGTGCATTTAGTTAAATGGTCGTAAAATCTTGGTTATGTTTGTTAGCTAGTTTATTATATAAACTAACATAAACGACTTTTGACCGACCAACCAGTTTTCTAAACATTAAATACGTATAGAACCCTACCAGGCATGTAGATTGTGGACTAAGAATTGTTGGTGTTATTGTGAACCATCACTAGTGCTCTAGTAGTGGCCACGGGTATTTAAGTTCCACTTATGGAGTAAGGACCTTCGAAAATATCCCAAAACGACCCGTAAGTGAAAACTCGGACCCCTGAAACCCTAAACCATAACAAAAATCAAGAAAATCAGACTTTTGGTTCTCAGGCGGGCCGCGTAAAACATAAGCATATGTTTACGCGGGCCGCGTCAACTTAAGTTTGACCGGATAAGCTTTCCGGGCCACGTGTTGTCCACCTGCAAACCTACTCGTGACACATGAAGCCTACACGTAGACTAGGTCCCCTCGCGGGCCGCGTAAGGTTTGTCTTATGGTTCACGCGGGCCGCGACGGACCCAAAAATCAGCTATAAAAGGGTTGGCCATGAGCAGTTCATCTGTGTCGAAAGTTTTGATCAAAAACAAAGTTCTACTGCTCGAAAATCATATTTACAATAGCAAGGCGCTGCTACGATACAGGGTATTAACTCGATCGCTGCTACGATTCAATGTTCGATCGATTGAAACCAATCCGATTGATGTTTAAGTGCTGCCCACATTAGGGCTATACTTTGTCATTCGTCGTGAATTCGATGGATGTTTAAGTATTGCACTTTGTCATTTGTTGTGAGGGTTTTAATCTCGTGAGTTATAGTAAATGTTGTATTAGTTACTGACCTAGTTCGTGTGCATTGTTGTTTAAATTAGGTTACAAGGCTTATCAGTAGGCTAAAACTCTGCCTGTTTAAATCTGCAAGGTGAGTCATTCTCTTTTTATCAAATTGCTTTACAAAACCCTAATTGTTTTAAAGTTATAATTACAGGGATTAAGTCTTTGTAATCTTCAATTACTACCGGTATGTGGGGTTTTGTATACATTACTTTATTCCCGTCACCATTGGACAACGGGTTAGCCAATGGGTGATCTGACCATAGTCACAGAAACAAGTCGAGTGACAAATACCGATTTGGGGTAATTAGTAGATAGAAACAATGTAATCACCCTTAATACTGTATATTATAACAATGTGTCGTTTTGTGCAACTTGAATGACTCGCCAGTATTTCCCTGCTGATAAAACCTTTTTAAAACATGTTTCAGGTGATCTGCTGTGATCCAGGAAAAAGTGCAGTGTAGCACTACAAGCTTGAAGAAGTGGCTTAATAAAAATAAGGAAACATGTTTTTTTTTGTAAAATAGGGGTTTCCCAGTGAAATTCCCTTATTGTAGATTACGGGGTTTGTCCCTAATTACGAAATAAGACAATCGGGCATTTTCAAGTTTTAAACGATCCTGTTAATTATTCCGCTGCCAAATTAAATAAATACCACAGGGTTTCTGTCCCGTAGCTTCTGGACCGGGTTAAACCTGGCCAGGGGCCGTGACAGAAAAAGGTGGTATCAGAGCCATGCCACTGATTCAAGCCAAAGAAGTGTTCTGCTGGCACTTAAGTTTAAATTCTGTGTTAGGAAATAATTTATGTGAGTATGTGCTTTATGTTATAGTATGGGTAAGCAAAGAATTTCGGACATCTATCGTCAATTAGATAGTTCACCAAAAGATAAGGGAACCTCATTTCAACCAAATTCCTCAGAATACTCAGCAGATACTCAGGAAGGAATATTTATTTGTAAGGCACAGTCTGAGAAACCATTTACCCCTAAGAAAAGAAATTGGATTATTAGAAAAAGCCGAGAAAAAATAAGGAAGTCACAAACAAAAGGAGTGATAATTAATAAGGAGACTCAGGAAACAGGTAATAACCCACCATGGGAAGATGAAGTAGACAAACAATGGGAAAATCTCTACATGTTAGCCACTACAACAGTAAATGCTAACTTATAGTTGAATCGCCAAACCAGTACCAGCACCTATGCCACCTACGAACCAGAAACTTTAAAAGAACTTCATCAGTTAGATAACAACCTAGTAGAAGAAAGAGACAGAATAAACTTTACATAAACGCATGTTGAGCATAATACTCATATAACCCAGCTAGACTAAAATAATTTACGGATGCATAACCACTAGTATATTTCGAATTTCAGTTGTAATTTGTAACAAATACATAAAAATCGCAATATTTCGTTTTAATCAATTTGTTTGTATAATTATATTAGATATTTGTAATTAAATTTTAATTTTTCTGATTGCCATTCTGTGATTCTGTGAGAATTTAATCTACCAAATTTTAACTTAGAATTTGGTATGTTTCTTCATGTATGTTAACAACATGAATGAACTATTAGAAGCACTCCAAAACTTTTCTATCGATAGTTCAGATATGGATATCACCAGCACCTTTATTAGCTACCAGGATGACACTGAAGAGCCAATGGTATTCCAAGCCCAACCTCAGGAAAAACCTAAACCGAAGAAAAGAAGAAGACTTGTAGGCTGGAGGCGTGTGCGTAGGAAGAGGCCAGCAAAACAAAAAGTTATAAAGACTGAGGATCCCAAAGATAAGGGCAAAGGAATAGAGATTGGGGAGAGTTCAGGGCAAGCTCAAGAAATGCCACCCTGGGAAGAGTTGGACCGCCAACTAGCAAATAGCGACCTCATCGGACCTGCCGATGAGACTCTTTTCAATTACCCAATTGAAGCCCAACTTCCAGTCAATCTGGAACCTGCTATTACTGATCCCCTTGTTAACCCCCGACCTTTAGGAGAGCTGGAGGAATGGTGGACCACTGACAGGCAGTTTCAAAATCTCTTGAATAACCCTAATACCTTTTTACCCCAATTTGATACGGAGCTTCCACTACACCCACCTATGAGCTCCGAGAATTTGGCTGAACTCCGCCATTATGGCGAGGAGCTGATTGATGTAGGGAACCGAATTAGGGATGTGGGAGAAAGGATATCCTGGAAGTACGACGAGAGAGAACGTCGTTTCTGAAGTGCCAGCTAACAGGGATCGTATGTGGTTGTGGGAACGTGTGTTTAATAATAATATAATAATAAAAATATAATTATGTGTAATAACTTAAAAATAAAACTTTTGTAAGATAACTGGTGTGTACGGATGCCTATTATAATATATAAAATATCGAACGTCGAAAAATCGACAATTTTGGCTATACGTGTTGACATGATTATGTGCGATTGTTTTGTTATGTTTGGTTGTTAATTATTTTATGCTAATCACTTATATAAATTAATTACCAGATGGAACACGCTGGTAATGAACCCGTTAATGAAGTGAATCAATCTGAGCAAAACCATGAAGATCAATTTCTGAATAGGCAAGATATCGAGAATATCGTTGCTCAGGGAATAGCCAATGCTATTCCAGCAATCCTTGCTACCGCCCGAAATCCAGTTGAACCTCAATAAATTATTCCTAGCAAACGTACTCATGAAGACAACTTCAGTAATAGCGTAAATGGAGGCGGTAACATTAATAATAATAATAATAATAATAATAATAATGATGATGCACTGCAAGCCCCAATTCTCAAAAGAATGAAAGCTGCAATGCCTGGTTGCACTTACAAGGAATTCCTTGCCTGTAAACCTGTTGAGTTCGCAGGCAATGAAGGGGTGACTGCGGCGCTGCGTTGGTTGGAGAAAACCGAGGCAGTAATCAAAATAAGTAAATGTACCGAGGAGGATAAAGTCATGTATGCTTCTCACCTTTTTAAGGAAGAAGCATTAGAATGGTGGAATACGGTATTACAAGCCAAGGGAAGTGACATGGCCTATGCCATGAGTTGGGAGGAGTTTAAGCGTCTGGTGGAAAGAAAATTCTTCCTAGAATATGAAAAAGAGCAGATGGTGAACAAATTCCTGAGCCACCGAATGGTGGATGTTAATTGCCGAGGGTATACTTCGAAGTTTTTTGAATATGCTCGAATTGTGCCTAATCTGGCTTCGCTAGAGCCGGTAATTATTTCTCACTACATTTGGGGTTTAATTAGCGAAATTCGTGATATTGTCAAAGCTGCAAGGCCCCGCATGATCGATGATACGGTGGAATTAGCCAACACTTTGACATACGGACTGGTGCGTACGCGAGAAGAAAATAGGAAGAAGGAATTGGCTCAGAAAATTTCTCAAGGATTTCGGGTGGGTAATAATAGCAATTTTAAGAGAAGAGGAACTGGGCAATCTTCCACTCCGCCATTCTACAGGAACTGTAAAAAGAAACATTTTGGAAAATGTAATGAACCCTGCAACTTCTGCAAAGCGATAGGACATCGTGAAGAAGATTGCAGAAGAAAAACAAAGATCTGCTATAACTGTGGAGAAGCTGGGCATTTTAGACCAGAATGCCCTAAATTGGTCAAACCAGCAGATAATAAAGCCAAACCTGCAGAAAGAACTACCAAGAAGAACACAAGAGCCTTTCAATTGACTACGCAGGAAGCTAAACTGATTCCTGACATAATAGCTGGTACGTTCTTAGTTTATGACGTTTATGCAAAAGTATTATTCGACTCTGGTGCAAACCAAAGTTTTATAAATACTTCATTCTGCCAAGCTCTTAACCTACCTTTAACCAAACTTAGACAAATTTTTACAGTAGAAACGGCAGATGGGAATTCTGTTAACATAGATAAGGTTTTGCGAGAAGGAAAGATAGAACTCTTAGGCCATAAGTTTTCTGCAAACCTGTTACCTATGAATTTAGCTGGATTTGATGTTGTGTTAGGAATGGATTGGTTAGTAGCCAACCATGCTCGAATTCTTTGTGATAAAAATTCCATAGAAATTCATACACCTACAGGAGAATTAGTGGGTGATTACAGGAGATAAGCCGCGAAAACCACTAAAATTCATTTCAGTAATGAAGTTGGCCAGTTATTCAAGAAAACAAGAAGTGGTGTATATGATTTCGGTAATCATTAACACGAAAGGTAAGGAACTTAAAGAAATTCCAGTAGTATCAGAATACCCGGAGGTATTCCCAGAAGAACTACCGGGATTACCACCCAATAGGGAAGTAGAATTTAGAATTCATCTAATTCCTGGAACTACACCGATAGCCAAGGCACCTTATCGGTTAGCACCCACCGAAATGTTAGAACTGAAAAAGCAGTTAGATGAATTATTAAGCAAAGGATTTATACAACCTAGTTTATCCCCATGGGGAGCTCTAGTGTTGTTTGTAAAGAAGAAAGATGGGTCAATGAGAATGTGTATTGATTATAGGGAATTGAATAAGGTTACAACTAAGAATCAATACCCATTACCTAGGATTGATGATCTTTTCGATCAACTTCAAGGAGCTAGGTATTTTTCTAATATAGATTTACGCTTAGGATATCATCAGTTGAAAGTACAAGAAGAAGACATACCTAAAACTGCTTTCAGAACTAGGTATGGTGTCACACCCCAACTTTCCACGTGTCACCGGTGGGCCCGGTGGGGAGTATCGTGACGTAGTTGATATCATCATAGTCAAACAACACAATATATAAATGCACAGCGGAAGCAAAAGATAAATATTATTACATTCTGAATATAAAGTAATATCCAGTATTACAACGGAAAGTAAATAATCCACAGGCGGATCTTAAAACATATCATTTGTTCAACAGACTTTAGACGCCTAGAACTTGCAAGATTCCTTATTAGCTCCCTGAGCTTCCAGCCAATTTCGTTCAGTACCTGTCACTTAACCCTTTTTGGAAAATACGTCAGTTTTCACTGGTAAATACACTCAACCGACTCATTTGAAAAGAGTTTAAGAAAATTGATTTGAATGCACGTGGCACAAGATATCTTTTATAATTTGATTAAAATGCACAGAGGCAAAATTAACCTTTTTAACTTGGGACTATTTTATTAATAAAAATCTTGTATTAACTGACATGCCACAGGTATAATGCCCACAAGGTTAATACCTTTAGTGGATTACCTGTTTTGGTATAATGCCCACAAGGTTAATACCTTTAGTGGATTACCTGTTTAGGTATAATGCCCACAAGGTTAATACCTTTAGTGGATTACCTGTTTTTGGTATAATGCCCACAAGGTTAATACCTTTAGTGGATTACCTGTTTTTGGTATAATGCCCACAAGGTTAATACCTTTAGTGGATTACCTGTTTTTGGTATAATGCCCACAAGGTTAATACCTTTAGTGGATTACCTGTTTAGGTATAATGCCCACAAGGTTAATACCTTTAGTGGATTACCTGTTTTGGTATAATGCCCACAAGGTTAATACCTTTAGTGGATTACATGTTTTTGGTATAATGCCCACAAGGTTAATACCTTTAGTGGATTACCTGTTTTTGGTATAATGCCCACAAGGTTAATACCTTTAGTGGATTACCTGTTTTGGTATAATGCCCACAAGGTTAATACCTTTAGTGGATTACCTGTTTTGGTATAATGCCCACAAGGTTAATACCTTTAGTGGATTACCTGTTTTTGGTATAATGCCCACAAGGTTAATACCTTTAGTGGATTACCTCAATAATTTAATCATAATACAATTAAATATTCAATACCCGACCAAACGGTATTTCTATAATACTGTATCCCAAGCCCGTATAGGGAAAATAAGTTAAGAGTATTTACCTGAGCTAGCTCCAGTCTTAAATAGCAACAATTTAATAACTCAGCCGTATTCACTTAAGTAAGCGTAGGTACAATTTACCGGAAGGCTCTAGTCTGGAATGATGGTATAAATAACCAATTAGAATACTAACGGGTCTTTAATTAAGCCTAAGCTTAGACCGGTTTATTATATGGTTCAAACGCACGATTAGGCGAAGACCGGAATAGAATGTGATTTGGACCCGACAAGTTCGGAGACTTGCCTTATATGGGTATTTCATACACATTCTGGATTTTGAGATAAAACCGTTAAGGTTTGACCCGTTTCGGCTAATTTATGTAAACTTGTTACATAAACCGAGCCTTACGCGTAATAAGCGTGACAGGTATTCATGAGAGCTATATACAGGTTTCCTAAGTTAGTTATGCCTCAAATATGTTGTGACATCAGTAAGATGTCTTTCATTATGCCCGAAACGTGTTTAAACACAAACTAGGCCCCGTAGGGGTAGTTTGGTCATTTTAAAGGTTGTAAAAGGGTTTAAGTGTTTAACTGAGTTACAGGTCTGATGTAATCAGTAAACATACTCAAATTTATGAGTTATAACAGTAGGATAAAGTATATATGTGAAATTTATCAATTATAACCAAACTATGCCCCGTAGGGGTATTTTGGTAATTTCACATAAGCTGAAAAGCTCAAAACTGAAGTCTGAGTTTAACAACCTTTGCTTACTGTTAAAATATTATAATTTTCCTCATATATCAGTAGGTATCAATCCGGGTATGCTCAATATGATTTTAATACATACTATGCGTTAAAAACGCTAAATAAGGCGATTAAAGGCCATTTCCGGGTTCGATACTTAAATCTGATATTTTTATATTTCCAGCAGGCTTAAAATAACTTATTTAACATATGTGATCAGTAGCAAAAGGTTTGGAGTCGTTTAGATCGGTAAAACTCATTTTATGGCCCGTAAGGGCAAAATCGACAATTACCGGATTAAGCCTACGACTACTAGTTATGCTCAGCCTAAAATTAATTAAAAATCTTTAAAAATCCCAAAATAATATATTACATCAGTGGGTATTAAGTTTGGTACCAAAAAGTAGGCTTAACTAGGCTATACGCTAATTACGCCATTTTATTAACATAACGCTTTAAATTTGCGATAATGAGCATAACTCTTAATCTACAAGTCAAACTGATGTCAAACTTTGCATACAAGTTTATATATCAGTAACTAAGGTTTCTACACTTTTACATTTTCATAAATCACGTTTTTAAGGTAATAAGGGCATAATGGTCAACATATGAGCAATTAACGGAAACATGCATATTAATTGGATAATTAATGAACCAAGGTGTATAATCACAGAGGGTTGTACTAACAAGTAACCTAATCCAATTAAAGCTCTGAGACATTTCTAAAACATGCCTAAACGGGTCAGAACTGAAAGTCAAAGTGAAAGTCAAACTATGCGACTTTCGGCTCCGAACCGGGTCTAAACAGGAAATTGTCGGGTTGAACATGTTTAGACATGTTCTTACACTTATTACCAAGTTGTAACAATGATCCAACAGGTTGCATATGATCTACAATGTTAATTATGCATAAATAGCATTTTAAGCTTCCTGTTGACTTTTTAAATATAAGTTTGACCCTACTTTTGACCTGGTTAGAGTGATTATCAGGGGAAACCCTTTTGAGGTTTTATTACCCACATAAATACCAACTCATAACTACTTTTGATTCGAGATATGACTGAGCCATTAATACTTAATCTCGAAGTCAAACCGTAATTACGTCGGTTTGACTTTTAGCTAAATAACTAAGCTAAAGTTAATTAGAGAAGGTTAGGCAACTTACAAAGGTCCTAAGCTTGATTAGAGAACACTTGAGAGAAGGTTTTGAGTTCCAGAAGTGCTCTAAGAATGCAGATGAAGATGTGATGAATTGTTTGCAACTAAAGGCCCTTATATAGTGGATTTACTCACCACAATGCATTGACAACAAGGTCTACTACTGCCCACAACATTCCTACATGTGTCCTACATGTTTAGGGAGTGTTTAGGGGCCAAGGGGTAAGAGGAAACTCGTTTAAGAGGTCAAAATCGCGTTTAAACTGGCAACAGCCGGTTTTCTGTTGCTGGGCAGTTGCTTGCGCACCGTAACAATTATTTGTTGCGGTGCGCAACAATTCATCAGGGACCAAAATGTTGGCTTTTCAATTAATTGAAGGGGCAACTGAGTATAAACGATTCTTGGCCATTTTTTATCAATATGGGGCCTCAAATTTGGGTCATGTATAGTATGCACCACCATGTTATGTTGTGTGAAAGTCTTGGAGTCTTTTAGAAAGTGCCGAACAATAAGGTTTACCGTGCAAATTTCTTCGTAGGAGTCCACCAATTAAATTATGAATCATTCATTGCTATAATTCACTGAACTTGAACATATACTACATGTTTTTAATATGTTTTGAGTCTTGGGATTTATAACGAGGTCGTTCAGAGGTGCAAAGGTTAACATAACGACACTTTTAAATCCTGTCAAACATTTTTTTAATAAATCCGAGTTTATAACGCTTTTTGTCTTACACGACACGTGTCGTTATTTTATTTAACACGAATTTTCGAGGTGTTACATATGGTCATTACGAGTTTACTGTCATGCCCTTTGGTTTAACAAATGCTCCTGCAGCATTTATGGACATGATGAATAGGATCTGTAAACCGTACTTGGATAAATTTGTAATTGTCTTCATCGACGATATACTCATTTATTCCAAAAGTCAGGACGAGCATTGTGAGCATTTACATGCACTCTTAACCTTGTTAAGAAAGGAGAAGCTTTACGCCAAATTCTTGAAGTGTGAATTTTGGTTACAAGAGGTACAATTTTTAGGACACATGGTGAATCATGAAGGTATTCACGTAGATCCTTCCAAAATAGAAGCGATCACCAAATGGAAAGTCCCGTAATCAGCTATGGAAATTAGGAGTTTTCTAGGGTTAGCCGGATACTATAGACAATTCATTAAGGATTTTTCTAAAATAGATGTGCCATTAACTAAGCTAACTTGTAAAGCAGTGAAGTTTGAATGGGGACCTAGGCAAGATGAAGCTTTTAAGATCTTAAAAAAGAAATTAACAAACGCTCAAATTCTAGCCTTACCAGAAGGAACAGAGAATTTTGAAGTTTACTGTGATGCTTCTAAGCTAGGATTGGGATGTGTGCTAATGCAACGCAAGAAGGTAATTGCGTACACTTCAAGGCAATTGAAAAAGCACGAGGAAAACTATACAACGCATGACTTAGAATTAGGGTCAATAATTTTTGCCCTTAAGATTTGGAGACACTATCTGTATGGAAGTAAGTTTACTGTCTATACAGACCATAAAAGCTTAAGATACATATTTGGGCAAAAAGAATTAAACATGAGGCAAAGGAGATGGATGGAAATCCTAAGTGGCTACGACTGTGATATTCAATATCACGAAGGAAAAGCAAACGTAGTTGCTGATGCCTTAAGTCATAAGTATCATGAGAAACAACGACGAGTTCGTGCTCTTAGATTAAGTCTACAATTAGACTTAATGGAACAACTGAAGAACATTCAAGAAACAGCAATCAAGGATGATGCTGAAGGAATGAAAGGACGAATAAAGGAATTGGAGCAAGGAAGTGATGGAATTTGGAGATTCCACAAAAGAAGGATTTGGGTACCTAAGCAGGGAGAATTAAGAATTAAGAAATAAGATTTTAGAGAAAGCCCATAAATCTAGGTATACCATGCACCCTGGTAACAATAAGATGTACCAAGATTTAAGAAATAACTTTTGGTGGATAGGAATGAAAAAGGATATAGCTAGATATGTATCTAAATGCTTAACTTGTTCACAAGTTAAGGCAGAACACCAGAAACCTTCAGGATTACTCCAACAATTAGAAATGCCTGTATGGAAATGGGAGCTCATAACGATGGATTTTGTTATTAAGTTACCCAAAACCAGAAAAGGTAATGATGCGATCTGGGTAATTGTGGATCGATTAACCAAATCAGCTCATTTCCTACCTATGAAGGAAACTTTTAGCATGGAAAGGTTAGCTAAATTATACGTAGATGAGATAGTATCCTTACATGGAGTCCCACTCTCCATTGTATCGGATAGAGATAGTCGTTTCACTTCACATTTCTGGACAAGTTTCCAGGAAGCCCTGGGAACCCGATTAAATTTAAGCACTGCATACCATCCTCAAACAGACGGACAAAGTGAAAGGACGATCCAAACCCCAGAAGACATGCTCTGGGCATGTGTTATAGATTTTGGTGGAAACTGGGACAACCATTTACCTTTAATTGAATTCTCCTATAACAATAGTTATCATTAAAGCATCGAAGCTGCCCCATTCGAAGCACTATATGGATGAAAGTGTAGAACTCCAGTTTGTTGGGAAGAAATAGGGGAAAGTCAATTATCTGGTCCTGAAATCGTACAACAAACTATCGACAAGATCACTCAAATCAAGGAAAGGTTGAAAACGGCTCGAGATCGTCAAAAGAGTTATGCAGACAATAGACGCAAGCCGCTAGAATTTCAAGTTGGAGACAAGGTACTCTTGAAAGTTTCTCCTTGGAAAGGAGTAGTTCGGTTCGGTAAGAAAGGAAAGCTAAGTCCAAGATACATAGGACCATTTCCAATAATCCAGCGAATAGGACCAGTAGCCTATCGCTTACAACTACTAGAAGAACTAGCAGGGGTACATGATGTATTTCATGTATCCAATCTCAAGAAATGTTTATCAGACGAATCATTGGTGGTATCTCTTCAAGACATACAGGTGAATGAAAAATTGAAGTTCGTGGAGAAACCGCTTCAAATAGAAGACAGAAAGATTAAGTTTCTCAAGCACAAAAGACTAGTACTAGTCAAGGTCAAATGGGATTCGAAAAGAGGACCCGAATACACCTGGGAGCTGGAATCAGTGATGATGCGAAAATATCCTCACTTATTTCAATAAATCTCGAGGACGAGATTTTAAATAAGGTGGGGAGGATGTAAGGACCTTCGAAAATATCCCAAAACGACCCGTAAGTGAAAACCCGGACCCCTGAAACCCTAAACCATAACAAAAATCAAGAAAATCAGACTTTTGTTTCTCAGGCGGGCCGCGTAAAACATAAGCATATGTTTACGCGGGTCGCGTCAACTTAAGTTTGACCAGATAAGCTTTCTGGGCCACGTGTTGTCCATCTGGCAAACCTACTCATGACACATGAAGCCTACACGTAGACTAGGTCCCCTCGCGGGCCGCGTAAGGTTTGTCTTATGGCTCACGCGGGCCGCGACAGACCCAAAAATCAGCTATAAAAGGTTTGGCCATGAGCAGTTCATCTGTGTCGAAAGTTTTGATCAAAAACAAAGTTCTACTGCTCGAAAATCATATTTACAATAGCCAGGTGCTGCTACAATACAGGGTATTAACTCGATCGCTGCTACGATTCAATGTCCGATCGATTGAAACCAATCCGATTGATGTTTAAGTGCTGCCCACATTAGGGCTATACTTTGTCATTCGTCATGAATTCGATGGATGTTTAAGTATTGCACTTTATCATTCGTTGTGAGGGTTTTAATCTCGTGAGTTATCGTAAATGTTGTATTAGTTATTGACCTAGTTCGTGTGCATTGTTGTTTAAATTAGGTTACAAGGCTTATCAGTAGGCTAAAACTCTGCCCGTTTAAATCTGCAAGGTGAGTCATTCTCTTTTTATCAAATTGCTTTACAAAACCCTATTTGTTTTAAAGTTATAATTACAAGGATTAAGTCTTTGTAATCTTCAATTACTTCCGGTATGTGGGGTTTTGTATACATTACTTTATTCCCGTCATCATTGGACAACGGGTTAGCCAATGGGTGATCTGACCATAGTCACAGAAACAAGTCGAGTGACAAATACCGATTTGGGGTAATTGGTAGATAGAAACAATGTAATCACCCTTAATATTGTATATTATAACAATGTGTCGTTTTGTGCAACTTGAATGACTCGCCAGTATTTCCCTGCTGATAAAACCTTTTTAAAACATGTTTCAGGTGATCTGCTGTGATCCAGGAAAAAGTGCAGTGTAGCACTACAAGCTTGAAGAAGTGGCTTAATAAAAATAAGGAAACATGTTTTTTTTGTAAAATAAGGGTTTCCCAATGAAATTCCCTTATTGTAGATTACGGGGTTTGTCCCTAATTATGAAATAAGACAATCGGGCATTTTCAAGTTTTAAATGATCCTGTTAATTATTCCGCTGCCAAATTAAATAAATACCACAGGGTTTCTGTCCCACGGCTTCTGGACCGGGTCAAACCGGGCCAGGGGCCGTGACATATGGTGGGCCCGGGTGAGTTTTCTCCTCAAAGTCTCAAGTTCGAGTCTTGGTGATAGAGGTTTTGATGACTGTCGTAAGGGTCATGCAAAAACCTAATTAAACTAAGTAGATAGCGTAAGTAGGGTATCGTATCCACGGGGAATATGTGGTTAGTGTTTAGCTAAATTATCTAATTAACTACTACTACTCTAGAATTGGGGGTTTTGATTAATTTGAAAGAAAACACAATTTGTCACGAAAAGTGTTATCAAGATGAGAAGAAGTAACCTCCACCCGGAATCCCGAATACCCGTTTTAATATAAAAATCCGTTTTCTGATTCAAAACACCACATAGACATGGCCTCGGAATTAATGAATTTGATTAGTTAATAGGGATAGTTTTTAAGATTCACTATGCAACCTAATAACCCGTTTGTTTGTATCAACTACCCACCAATTTACTAACCCGCTAACAACGCAAGGAACTTGCCAATACGCTTAATAAACGACAAGTAATTCAAACACAAGAAACGTTTACCAATAATCCAACACAAGTGGTCAAGCTGTACCAGTTTACAAGAATCGGAAAAACAGAAAATTATATCAAACCGTGTAAATGTTCATCCGGGCAGAAGTCACCGAAAGATTTAGCCGCTCATGCTTGTTCGTCCCGCTTCGGTTGTCATCCCGAGTTGATCCAACATTCTTGAACGGCTTGAAGATGAAAATCAAATATTAAATTCGTTCCTCCTCCTCGATGTCGGCTGTGTATGAATTATATGATCTCCTTAAAAACGTGTCCTCTAACACCCCCTTTTGTTTCCCAGCCCATCAACGAGCCCAATTAAGTCCAACTGTCAATTGATTAATTTTTCGGTTGTAGTGGTACATTCTTTGTTACCATGTGCCTACACAAACAATTTATATAGTCAAAGACTTGATGCACAGTTTCCCTAACATGTTGACAAAAACCAAATTATGTCAAGTTATTAATATTTTTTCTTTCATGATTCGTTCAATCATTTACCAAAAAGAAAACATAAACTCATATTTACTTTTGAGCTAAATTTCAATAAAGATATCATTCTTGAATTTTATTGAATTAATTCATGTAACACCGTCTATTACAAAAAATAATTAATGCAGTGGATTTTATATCATTATCAATGCATTTTATCATAGTTAATATTCAATAATGTGTACCTAAAATGCACCGATCAGGTTTCTCATTGAGGGGTTTAAATTGAGGATCTAATGTGCGAGGGGTATCCCTAGCGCGGACCCGATTAAGACAACGTATGCTAGACCTCCTAACATTCGCGAAAAATTCACACCTTTCAAAAAAAAATTGTGAACCATGTTTTTATATGCACAAGCTTTTAAAGGCAAGTATTGAAATCGCATTTGTGATATTTAAATCTTTAATAGTAAATTATTAAAAGGCTAAAGAAAATACATATCAATTTTCTCTTACTTCCAACACTTGCGCACGATATACCAAGTGAGATCATTCAGTCTAGCATATGGGGAGTGGTATTAAGCTCCTGAGGATTAACCAAGGAGTAGTATGCTCCAGATGGCCCTTTCGCTAGTAATGAGCCATGGTTCCCCGTTTCAACCACATTCCCCCTTTTCAAAACCACAATGGTGTCACAACTTTGTATGGTACTCAACCGATGTGCCACTATTACGCTGGTCCGATCCACCATCATTCGCTCAAGTGCATCTTGTACTGCTTTTTCCGATTGACTATCAAGTGCACTAGTGGCTTCATCTAGTAACAAAATCTTGGGGTTTTTCAATATTGCACGCGCTATAGCAATGCGTTATTTTTGTCCCCCAGAGAGTTGTACCCCTTGATTACCACACCAAGTATCATACCCATCTTTTAAAACCGATATAAAATCATGAGCATTTGCTGCTTTTGCAGCCATGACAATGTCAACTTCACTAACTTCCTTGGAAACACCATATATGATGTTTTCACGTATAGTACTAGCAAACAACGTGGACTCTTGGCTCACAAGTGCGATAAAGTTCCTTAGAGTTCTTAAATGGTATAACTTAATGTCTCTTCCATCAACTTTGACAACGCCTTTCATTGGGTCGTAAAAACGCTCGATTAACCCAATTATGGTTGATTTCCCCGATCCACTTTGTCCAACCAAGGCAGTTGATTTTCCAGCTTCAATACTGATGGATAACCCGTTAAAGATCTTGATATCAGGCCGAGAAGGGTAAGTGAAGTGAACATCACATATCTCTACATGTCCTGTAATGACCTCGGGCTTCTTACCATCATGTTCCTCAGGATCTATCAAGGTGATACGGTCTAATACGCTGAACACTGACTGCACTCCATTAAATCCTTTAGATAGATCATTTGTCATGGTTCCAGCATCTGCAATGACCTTACCTGTGTTTATTAAGATTAAAAACGCCTGAAAAAAATTTTTTGGACCAAGATGACCATTGCTAATCAGTTTCCCTCCATACCAAAAGCTTAGAGCCCAAGTACAACCCATAAGGCTTTGAGAAAACCCAAGCACAAATCCTGCATACCAAGCTTGTCGGATGCTTTCGTGCATTGGTGCTTTTTGGGTCCCCAAAAGCATTTTAATAATTCGCATTTCAGATGAGAAGGCGGTGATTATCCGCAGATTTGAGACAGCTTCGCTTGCGAGCTTGCTGCTTTCCTCTTGTGATTTTAAAGCTTTTTGTGACATGTTCTTTAACATAACTTGTTTGCTATAGTAGCTGAAGATCATCAATGGCTGAACCACTATCACAACCAATGCCAGTTGCCACGCGATCACCAACCCCATCGTGCAGGAAACCATAACGGCAGAAAATGTTTGAATCATAAGAGAGCATCGATCACCAACCAAAGATCGCACCTGCAAATTAAATCATTGTTGGCAATTGTGTATCTATACTAATGGAAATCAACTATTTGAGGCAAGATCAACTACATGTAAAACCATACCATATTGGCATCAGTAGCCAGTCTTGAACATATAGCCCCACTCGAATTTTCATCTTGATCGAACCACCCAATTTCAAAGGTGAGTATCTTAGACAACATTCTTTCTCGAACCCTTTTCGTTAAGTATTCTCCCATGGCTGCAAAGTTGTAATGCTGAATGACGTTGATCACCATCGAGAGAACTGACAAACCAGCAAAACACAAGGTATAAATCATTGTCTTGTGCTTTATCTCATCGTGATCGGCCAAGAAAAAGACCGATATCATTGACCCCAAAGAGAATGAGAATGTTGGCTGGATTGCACCAAATAGAATTGCGCACAAGCTCCCAACTAGCGCTTGCTTCCATTCAAGTCTGTTCAACGCTAAGATCTTTTTAAAGGGCATCACTTGAAATTTCCGGTTAGCCCGTAAGGTGAAGTTGTCCCTTCCACTGCTATTAACTAAGGTTGTAAAGCCTGATTGGCTCACCGTTGACTGTCCAGAGCTGTTTATGTTGTGGACATCAAATGCTAAGGACATGGATGACAATCTGGGTAGGTAAGGACACGGGTTTTCATCGATCTGCTTAGTTTCTTGAAGTTGAACGAGTGATGTGTAGAAACCGTCGTCAAGTTGAATGAGGTCATCATGGGAGCCAAATTCGACCACTTGACCATTTTGGACCACACATATTACGTCTGCATTTCTAATTGTGGAAAGACGGTGAGCTATGACGATGGTGGTTCGATCGACGGTGGCATGGTCAAGTGCCTCCTGAACGAATCGCTCGGATTTTGAATCGAGTGCACTTGTTGCCTCGTCCAATAGAAGAATGCGAGGTGACTTGATCAGCGCACGGGCAATTGCAATTCTTTGTTTTTGTCCACCCGACATTTGAACTCCTCTTTCCCCAACCTGTTATTTGCACCATATTAATTACAATGCAATTAAAAATGTCTTTTAATATAAAAACCTATATTTCTAAGCTTTTAAACAAATTTTAATCTGCTCATTCGGGTAAGACAGTTGGTATCTTTACCAATGGATTGACGGTAGATTCTACTAGGCAATGTTTTAAAAACCGATTTTAGCCCATACCGGGGGGGTTTAGAAATGGTTCAACTAGTTGTACCGAGTTATACCAAGGCGGTTCAATCGGGTTGACTAGGTAACCCTCTAATTCCATAAAAATACAATTTCAACTCAAAAGATAATCGAAAAGTACATGATTCCATAATTAAAAATATAATCCATAACAAAATAATAAGGTACTCAATTTTCCAACAAAGTTTTTTTTTAAATCAAAGTGTAAAATAGGTTTTGTGACTAATTAAAGTGTTGAATGCATTAAGTTCACAATCGCAGAAAAAATAAATATCTAATTTTATTAAAATTTAAAAATCAAAATTGAATATTTTGCAAACCTGTACAACGGTTTGACCCGGTAGAACCTGACGGCGGTACTTAACATATACCGTATTCAAGTTTTACCGGTGTTTATCGTACCGGGCTCGTGTCCGGTAGCCAGTATTATTAATATAACCGGCCAGTTCATACCGGTATTTAAAACATAGCTACTAGGAAAATCCATTGATATGTCTTGTTTAGGAAGTAAATTCTAAGTAGTTAATGCGGTAAAAAATCAGATATCGGTCAAGGACCGATATTTGAGATATCGGTAATTTTAATATCATGCTAGATTTATATATATAGCAATTTAACACTTAACAATTCAGTATACTCTCCTACCATTAACAATTAAACTTTTGCAACTTGCAAAACACTAACAATTGTAGCAAGTAGGAACTGATTAAGACTTAAAACATTAACATCTAACACTAATAATTAACAACTAAGACTCAAAGCACTAATAGCAACAATAAGAAGAAAGACGAATGCTAGAACTAAGAAGAAAGGTACTGATATCAGAAATCGGTGATATATCGATCAAGTATATGTCCAATATCGCTCTACATCACCGATATCTCACGAGAGGACGATAACCGTTATATCACCAATACATTGGTGATATATCGCGATATTAACTACATAGGAAGTATAACGAACAAAAGAAGCATTAATTCTAGAGTACGTAAAAAGAACCTGAGTGTCATAGGCCTGGGGTAACTGAGAGATGAAGTTATGCGCATTTGAAGTTTTTGCAGCTTCAATGACTTCTTCCATGGTGGCATCTTCTTTGCCAAACAATATGTTTTCTTTTATGGTAGTGGAAAATAGAGCAGGCTCTTGACTCACCAAACCCAATTGTGATCTCAGCCATTTTAGCTGAAGTTTGTCAATCCTCACTCCATCTATGCAAATCTCTCCTCCTTGAGGATCATAAAATCTCTGCAACAATGCGATCACCGTCGATTTACCAGACCCGCTCCCACCCACCAACGCCAATGTCCTCCCCGCCGGAACCTTCAAGTTAAGGTCTTTGAATACCAAAGATTCCGGCCTTGACGGGTATGCAAACTTAACGTTCTTAAATGTGACTTCCCCATAGACTTGTTGTATTATCTCCCCTTCCATGTTGTTTGAATCAATCGCGGGAACTCTTTTGATCACTTCTCGTATACGTTTGCTCGCAGCCATTGCATCAGAGAAGTACTTCACGTTGGTCATTCCAGAACCAAATGCCCTATCATTATTAGATTTAATTAGACATTTTAGAATCATTCATTCCATACAAGCATCTGAGCTGCAAATTGATATGCAGAATGCACAGGGCGTCCCTGAGAACAAGGGCCTATTTGACTAGAATGAATGGGCCCTAATATATAATATGGGTTTGAAATTATAGAAAAATTAGTTTTAATAATCTCACCTAGAGGGTTTCGCCAATAGCGATCCCACTTTCAAATATTGTCACAGTCGCCCTTTTTAAGTATTTTTTTAGAACCAGCCCGGAGGACGTAGACAATTGTTTGATAAAATGTCTATTAAAAAAAAGAAAGAAACTTACAGCCCGCCAACAGCCATTCCTGCTCCAACTGTGCACACGGTTCCTCCTCTAGCTCCATCGTACATCACCAATCGACTTCCGTACCAAGACACAAAAGCCCATACAGCAAAAGTGATGCCGTTGCTGCCAATCGCAAGTCCTTTAGCCAACCCCTGCTTTAAACCCAACTTCACTATACCTTCCAGAGCATTAGAGTAGTCTTTAACAGTTTTCTCTTCACCCACAAAAGAATAAACTGTCCTTACTGACGAAACCGCCTGTTGTGCAACCGCATCAGCCTTATTATACTCCTCCCTGATTTCTCTTGATAACCTCATTAGAATCCTTCCATAAATCAAACCAGGTATAACTAAAATTAGGATAAATGGCACCCCAACAATTGCTAGCCTCCATAGCAAAATAAATGCCACAATATATGCCCCACCAAAAGTTGCCACATTCATCACAAACATTGGCACCTGCATTGCAATTTTTTCTTCAAATAAGGTTGATCACAGACTCCATAAACTAGTGGCTGACATACCTTTTCACTGATGAAGTCTTGAATGATTAAGCTGTCACTAGAAACACTCGTGACGATATCGGCTGTGCTTGTAGCATTCAAGTCAAAATAGGCCACTTCTTGCCTTAACACTGCTTTCAAATAAGTTAACCTCAATCTTGATGCTTGCCTTTCTGAGGTTCTTGACCAGCAATACCCCTCTGCAACAATACTCATCATCATCAGATATATGGATTCTAAGTTTCTAATACAGTTTTTAGGGATGACAAAAAAACCTGAGCACGTCGGGTATACCCGAAACCCAAACATTCGGGATGGGTATACCCGATACCCGACGAGTATAGAACGGGTATGGGATTGAAAAAAAATATATATTTCGTGGGTATGAGATTAGGTAATACTTGGCCTAATTTTCTGAAACTATATACCCGTTTACCCGAGGCATATACCCGAAAACTTTTAACTTAATACTTTTATTTTCCCTTTTCAGACAAAGAGCTTCGTTACATAAAAAATAAAGTTTTCTTTTAGAAATATATATTTTGACGACATATTTTATATTTATCACACGAGATAAAAACATATTGACGACATATTTTATACTTATCACACGAGATAAAAAAATATATTTTTTGAGATTAATATTATAATATATTTATATTTTTAAATAGGCAAATTGGAAATAAATAATCTCACCTAACTCAATTTGGCCGATAATAATCACAAGTCAGTTAATGGCCGATAATAATCCGAACTGGTCAATTTTTTTCTAAAATAGTCCGCCGTTAAAATAGCTTAACGGAGTTAAGTTTTTTTCCGAATTACAAACCGATGTTTTATGGCTTTTGATCAGAACGAGGATACTTAAAGTAGCGATTTTTTTATAAAAAATACTAAAAAAAATTTGTGTGTTTTTTAGCTATTTTTAGGTATTTTTGGTTGTGTTTACATTGGTTCTCGCGGTTCTCGCAATAAAGGGTGGTTCCTAACGAATCCTTCTCCTATATATATATATATATATATATATATATATACATGAAAATCCCAACAGGTATAACCTGTTGGAAATCATAAGACGAATTTGCATACGAGTGTGATGGTGCAGCGGAATTGTGATTCAGGTTTGTGTTGTCGTAAGCAATGGATCCAAATTGAATGTGCATGATGAAGATTATAACGTTATACAAGTGCAGAGAATGGAATGGACAAATCTTGAAATGAATAAGAAATGTCTTGATACCGGACATTGTTTCCGGTAACTTGAATATATACATACGAGTTTTGGCGGTTCGAATTGGCGGGTAACTGTCAAGGATAGTTATTTGAAATGTTTGCCCGCTTATCTACCGATTATTACATAAACTTATCATTAACTAATCTAATACATATCATATGCAGTTCTACTTATATGTTCGAGTAATAATAAAACTTAATAAACATAACTTAGTTTAATAAATCCAACATAACCCCCCTTAAACTAGGTTATGTTTCCGAGCTTGATCTAAAACGCTTTGATTCGCTTCATCTACAGCCCATCTTGCATAGTTGAAATTGAAGCGTTTCCTTCTTTTTCCTTGATTCCAGTCTTCATCATCAATTCCTGCAAATAATGCAACTTGTGCAGCCCCTGCAGATTCATGTTGAGCCTCTCCTGCACTTTTTGATCTTTCATGGCAGCCACCAGTGGACCTTCCTTCTTCTAAGACTGTCTCCTTGTCCTGCACTCTCTTTTGAACATCTTTGAAATTGTAATAATACTCTAGGATATCGAGATACATGGCATATGTGACTCTCATGTAATCTCCGTCTTCATAATCGAATCCTAGATCCTTCGCTATTTCAGGCCACAAATTCTCCGTTGTTACATTCCTGTAACCCCCGTCCACGGCCACCAACAAGTACAGACTCAGTAAATTGATCTTTCTCTTGTGTGAAGTAACTGGTGGAACCGGCCTTGTTGAGATTCCCATATATACGAATAGAAACCATTTAACCAGTTCTTCAAACTTTGAATCGAGTATATGTTTGTATTTGAAAACAAATTCTCGATCATCCAGTAAATTCATAAACGCTCTACAATCTTCAAATTCATTGAATTCCATGGCCATAACGATCATAATACTCCAATCTGTCTCTTGTGAAGACAGATGAAGTTCTTCGAAATAAGAATTCAAGTAACGTTGTTTGAACTCTTCATCAAATACCCCTTCTTTAATTATGTTTTGCTTTTCTTTTAACCCAATCTCTTCTTCCTTTGTTAACCCACTCTCTTCATTCACCGTGTTATTCACCGGAACAGAAAACATGGGAAAAATTCTGCAAGTGTCACCATCTTTATTGACAGTGAAACCTTGCATAGTCAATTGATCCATGCTTAAAATGTTTCGATCTAGTTCCGGAGAGTAAAAAACACTTTGAATTTTCATAATCTCATTACTTGTTTTAATCTCTACCGAACCAACCCCCCGTGTGAACAAGAAATTGCTTTCTCCCGTTTGTGTATCAACCCCGATGATGTGTTTAATGCGTTTAAACACATTTAGATTTCCGGCCATGTGATGTTTAAACACAGAACTAACGTACCATATGTCGCTCCATAGCCCTCCTTCGGTACCGACAACTATCATCTCTGATGATCTTTGACTCCATCTTCTTTGTTCTGTATCCCCGTGTTCACTGCCTGCCGGATAAGTTGTGTTGCTTCATCGGTTTCCTTCTTCAGGCATGAAGAAATCTGGTGACCGGGCTTTCGACAGTAAAAACAAATCTTTTCCCGATAACGTTGTTTATTCTTGCCCCTCATTTCGTCTGTACAATGTTGACACGGTAATAGTGTGGATGTTGATTGAATTTCAGTCGTCTTCTCCTTTCCAGTAGATGCTCTGATACCACTTTGTTGGAAATCAGAAGACGAATTTGCATACGAGTGTGATGGTGCAGCGGAATTGTGATTCAGGTTTGTGTTGTCATAAGCAATGGATCCAAATTGAATGTGCATGATGAAGATTATAACGTTATACAAGTGCAGAGAATGGAATGGACAAATCTTGAAATGAATAAGAAATGTCTTGATACCGGACATTGTTTCCGGTAACTTGAATATATACATACGAGTTTTGGCGGTTCGAATTGGCAGGTAACTGTCAAGGACAGTTATTTGAAATGTTTGCCTGCTTATCTACCGATTATTACATAAACTTATCATTAACTAATCTAATACATATCATATGCAGTTCTACTTATATGTTCGAGTAATAATAAAACTTAATAAACATAACTTAGTTTAATAAATCCAACATAACCGGTATCTGACGAGTAAATACTTAATAGATAAGATTTAACCACCGGGTATGAGATCAAGATTAGCCATACCCGACCCGTATATACGTGACCATTGCCATCCCTACATGCCTTTAATCAAAAATGATTATCAAGCAAAACAAAACAAAACAAAACCTACCAAGAAAACATGCAACCCACTTCACGATAGATAAGTAACAGAGACAAACAGCATTCTGTGAACAAGAAATAACAAAAAAGCCATTTAGATTAGTTTCTTTCTTGGCCATAATCAATGCTAGGTTGATTATTAATTAATTAACTTATTATTATATCTAATAATTAATAACCTTATTGATTTTGTTTGTGTAGACGTCGGCGGATACAGAAGAAGCGGCTCCAATGGTGTTCATGATGGTGCTGGTGAAGAACAACATGGCTGGAGTCCCAAGTCCATCGCCAACGGCACCGATTAATCCAACAGCCATCAGAAACATGTCGGTTCTATCTGCATGCATGAAAAGTGACCGGAATGACCCGTCCTTACTGCCCTTCTTAATATTTGTTTCTTTTCTATGCATGTTTACAGGATAGGTACGTACCAGGTTGTCCCCAATTTGGAGTTTTTGGTAAGCGGGCTATATAGTGTTCAAAAATGGAAAGAAACCTATATAGTGTTCAGATATGGTGGCTGTAAATTTGACAATAGAATGATATATATTTTGGTGTAATGTCAACTTCCAAGCTATCCACCTGTGTGTGTCATTATTTAAAACAATTTTAGTTAAACCGTTATAAAAAAAAAATCATCGTTATAAATAATATACTTAACTGAACCGTTGTATATAAATATGTTTTTAACGATTTTGCTATTTAGAGTGGTTGTTTTGAACAATTGTTCTATTCGTCCTTTTTAAGTCTTTTTAATTGCAACTTCCTATCAGAGCTTTGTTGACTTGACTCGGTGTTTTTATAGAAGCATAATTGCTCATTAGCTCATTAGCTCTACTCATCATCAAATATTGAAATCTATTTTTTTCCTTTTTGAAAATTAAACTTCATTAAAAACAACCTCTGACCCAAACGGGCAAAAGGCCAAACACAAACAGAACCCTCAACCCAAAAGGGCAAAGGGAGAAACACTTACAACATATACATAGGGTATTTACATCATTCCTTCCAATTAATATATTTACAATAAGACCTATTTTTAATCCAAACATAACCTCTTGACTTTATTTCTGCAACAATCTCTTGCGGGCTTCTCTTATTCTCATTGAACATTACCTCGTTTCTGCCTTTCCAGATACACCACACTGAAATTATAATCATATATTTTCGAAAGGCAAGAAAATAAGAAATATTTGAGTCGTTTTTCTTTACCATAAAAGGGTAAACTTTTAATATATATTTCTTTTATATAAATCATCTACAATATGGCAATGTTTTATATTTTAAAATTTTTCATCTATGATATATATTTGGAATATATTAGATTTTCTTTTTCGGTTGCTATATTGAGTGTTAGTATCGTAACGAAACAAAACCGTACTGGTTGAATTCCCGCCGCGTAGCGCGGGAGATTTTTTCTAGTATCATATTAATTTTAACCAATTTTAACCGACCAAATAGTAAGGTTTTGACATGAAGCGAGTAAAAAAAATAGAGAGTCATGCTACGAGTTGTAATTAGTTTTCATTAGATATCATTTAAACTTTCATAATTTTGGCGTCCCTCAATTCTCAACCCGTGTGATCTTTTGTGTAGCCTATGGATAAGTTGTAGTCAGCTTGTGTAGTTGTTGAAATATCATTATATCTAGCCAACTCTAAACTTGTTAATATTTACATGTTATTAATTTATGAATAGCTAGGCTATCGATCATTTGCTCAGAGGCTTTATAATATGTTACTTACGTACACATACAATAATTAATAGTTGTTTATAGTAGACTTACTACATAAACTGAGCAATTCAACTTATTGTAGTTAGAGCATCATTATCTCCGGCTCAAAACAAGTTAATAATTACATGTTGCCATTTTATAACTACCTTTTTTGATTACTTACTAGCTAGACTACACAGTATTATGTGCTTAAGTATGTTTAAAAATAGATAGTAGTGTTAGATACAACCTAGATGGTTTAGGATCCGATGGCCAATCATTATCACCAATAAATGAACTTATTCATCTCCTATCATATATATGTGTATATATATATTGATTATAAGTTCTATTTCATCTAACGATACGAAAATTATATAAGAATGAAAAGTTAAACGGGTAACACGACATGACACGTGTAAAATGACATGTTTAATTAATTACTAAATGTGTATTTATTTTAAAAACTACTTACACGGTCATATTTATTAAACGGGTTACACGACATAATACATTTAATACTTCAGTTAAATAACATGAATAAAACGAAACACGACTTATTTACACCATTACTAGGTTTTCACAATCTCCAGCAATAACACATTGCAAAAATTTGCTAATATTCCCATAACCAGGAAACATTCTCCTTGCTGCTATGTTTGACGGTTTTGACAATTCTCACGTGTGCAGTGACAGAACTTGAACGAAAATTTATGGTCGACCAGACTCTCAAAATCCAAATTGGTGTGGTCCAGATTCTTAAAACTCCAATATTTTAAACTATTAAAACAATGTTTTAGAAAATTTCCAGTAAAATGAACAATAAGAGCAAAAAATCGGTAGGGACCGAGGCACCCGACCCAATAAAGATCTCCCCTTGCACGTGTGCATGCATGCTTTGTATGGATGCTTCATGCATGGCACACTTACTTTCCATATTATTGAAAATATGGTAATATTTTGAGATAATATATATCTTTTGGTGGATTAAGGCAATGAAGGATTTGAGTTAGGCTTTATTAAGAGCACCGATTAAACATAACATTTAATTTTTTGTGTTTTTAGTAAATAATTCAAAAATATCTACTTGTTTTTAATACCATAAAAGGCAAATAAACAGTAACACACCTCTCTTCTTATGTTCAATCCATCATCATCTAACCAAAAGGTTACCATTGTTAAATAGCTCCCATCCATCATCAACTAAAGGCCCCTTAAGTTCATCATCACCTTTTTTTTCTTCACCATTGGTAGAATTCCCACTTTCTATATGAGGAGACTTGGGTTATCCATCTAGCCTTGAACTTTTGTCAAGAACCCCATAAGAATCACCATGTTACGAATCCGAACTCTACTTTTCCACTTGCAGTTGCAATAAACTTTAAAGCGTGAGGTGCTTCAGTTTGATTTTCCCAAAAGCATGAGTGATAAAACCTCTTATGCTAATACACTAAAATAAACAACTATAAGCCCCTATTTCACTCATCACAAACAACATTAACCTCATAATAATCATCAACTAAGGCAAGTCAACCCTAAAATGTAAATCAAAAGTAAAAAAACCTAATCTAAGTAATACTCAGATGAACTTTATCAAGTCAAATGGTTGTCAATTTGTCAACAATAAACAAAATCATTCAAAAACAAATTCTAACTTCCATATCTCAGCTCTTTCTCTGTTTCTCCATATTTAAGCAAAATTTCAACATAAATAAAACACGATATAGAAAAATAATTAATAAAGCTAACAATAGTATAAAATATGTAACCATGAGGGATTACTCGATTGGGAGGACGATTTGTAGCAGCAAATATTCACACCTGTCAGCGGCTGAAGAGTAGTGGGAAATCGGTGAAATTTCAAGGGTAACTAAACATCAGTCAGTGAAAGGGGAATAGACCTTCACGATTTCGGTTGGAGCGGAAAAGAAAAGATTGTTGACAGAGAAAATAGACAGGGTTTGGAGGGGCAAAGAAAAGATTGTTGACAGATAAAATAGACAGGGTTTTGGGAAAGAAGAGACGATGAGGTGTTTTGGGGGAAGAAGAAGAGATGATGCAGTGTTGTTGGACTCGTGTTTAAGACCTGGTACATGGTATATTGAAGATACGACGTCGTTTTTAGTCATCCGCATCAGTAACTTGTACACCCAAGTACAACACACATTTGCCAGAAAAGAGTTTATGCAAAAGGTACAACTTCCATTGCAACAAGTTGTTGCAAATTTATAGTTTATAGTATTTATTTTATTTAGCTTATTCTGATTTCAATGGGTTATGTTTGACTTCATAAAGTCAAATGTGTATATCAATTGCATAAGTGGTAAATTGATGTTATGTGCTAGTCTCAAAGCGCTTAATTATTCTTATTTGAGATAAAATGCTTCAACCTTGTCAATTTTTGAATATGGATGTTTCATATTTAGTTGGTATTCAAGCATGCACCATTAGTGAGATTCCATATGTATATACTTATTCATATTCTATTAGCATAGAATCATTAACAATACACACTCCAAGTTGCGGATATGCCAAACTCTTATTGCAAGTAATTATGTTTAAATACCTGACTTAAGTGAAGATGGAGTGTAAGTAAACATGTTTGGTTTTTTGAACTCCATTGAGTGTGGTTTAAGTTACAAGTGCAAAATAAGATGTCAATATATACGTGTGTATAACTACATTAATATATATTTATATTTCAAACATGAATTTTTTTTTATAATAAATATGAAATTTCATTTAAAGTTAGTATGTATATAACTACATAAATATTTATATTTCAAAATAAATTCTCTCTCTCTCTCTCTCTCTCTCTCTATATATATATATATATATATATATACTAGTCACTTACCCACGCGATGCGGCGGGAGTGGCAATTTACAATAGTATAATTGTTTACCGTTAGTTTATCCGTCGTCTCGTGATATATTGTATAGTACTTAAGTTAGTTTTATTATTCGTGATACGATGGCACTGGTTTTTCTGTTAGTTTATCCACATATGGGTTTGTAGAAAGAACGCGTGTCAAAATCTGAGTAATACGACGATCAAGATTTCGCCATTGGAGTCTGAGATCTAACTCGGCATCAGGATCATAAAAATACAACTGTAGGTACCTAGGGGTTCCATCCCTCGGAACTAATTGGTCGATTTTGTGATATATTCCTCTATGTGCACGAAAAGTATATACACCGTCTCTCATATTGTTCAATGTATCATCCAACGTCACTCCCATTTAGGCAAAAGAAAAATTCGTGTTATAAGCACGAATGTTTTGCCTAAAAATATTTCCAATTTCATCTTGCGATGTGAAAAGTCGGTGCAATTCCTCTGGAATTTCTGAATTTGCTAACATAGTTTTCCCACTCATACAACAAAAGGTATCAAATTCAAATTGAAAACGTTTTGCTCCACAATCAGGACATGCACCACGTTCTTTTAAAACACGATGTTCTCTAGGTAAACGATCGTAAGCAAAGTTATATGGATCATCTTCTACATTCTCATTTTGGAAGGAAGGTTGATCAACTACTTCAGAAAATTGAGGTAAAAGTGTACGTGGTTGAATTCGAACACCTAAAAAATTCGTTGTCTTAAGTAATGAAGGTTATTAAAGATATCAAATTCAATAAAGAAATCAATGTTAAATAAATAGAAACCTCGTGATGTTCTGGTAGTGACTTCATCAACTACATTGGGGAATGTGGTTGTCGGCGTAACATCATTGGTCGGGGTTGATGTAATTTGACTACCGTTTGAAATATGCATTCCATTGTACTCCTTACGTTGCACGGTAGAAATACTTGACGCATTCACGTTTGTCATTTGGGTAAATTGAGTAATATTAGTCTGTAAACTTCTTAACGGTGTCCTTTCTGCTAATCTATTACTCATTAAAGATAGTGATGAAGCACTTTGGGAGACCTCACCACTCCCAAATTTCAGGACTTTGTTATTTTCTTTGCGTGCAGCATAATATCTTTTGTTATACCCTTTTCGTTTTTCAGCTCTAGTAGATGAACTCGAGCTAGAAGCTTGATTAAGATGGTTTGGTTGTCCATTAGTCATTGTAAATTGTTAAAGTGTCAAATACGTTGCAAATTAAATAAAAGATAGTTATCATAGATGATGAAATTATGAAATTATTACAAGATTAGTACACGACACTTAAACAAAATAACATGATTACCAGAAATAGAAAACCAAAATTCTTAAAACATTGAATACATAATAATAACATTAAGTGAAAGCCAAACTAAATATTTGGTGAAACGACGGTCTCCACAAACACCGCACCCTTATAACCACGAAACCAAGTAACTGGATAAAGAATTTCGAAGGGCTTCGTATCCATTTCAATAGTAAAAAGCTTCCCTAATTTAGTCATCACAAACCAATTACCATTGGTCACGTAATGTGTTATATCGCCCCACAATGACAATGATATTGGGGGGATCGGAGGACACGATAAGACTTTAATCCAGTAATCCTCTTTTAACGTCCATAGGTCAATTGTTATCTCAAACCAGCCAGTCGTAGCAAACATGTGAAGCTCATTTTTTACATTCACTAAAACACCTTGAACAAATCCCGTAGATGGAACAGGTGGAAAGCTTATCTCCTTGAACTGCTCTGTATTAATATCAAAACAAATCACCACATTTGTACCTCCAACCCAACATTCGCAAAGAGTGAAATATAGAGTACCACCACAAAATGTGCCTGGTGACCAATAGAAATTGGGGCTAAGGTACTCTTGTCTTGTTAAGAAAGGAATATTTCTCCAAAAGTTTAATTCCCTAGAATAAACATAGCTTTCATATACACCACACCTACGCTTGATATGCAAGACCTTGTAATCATTGGCATCATCAGCATACAAGCCAATGGCATCAAGATTATTTATATAGATTCTAAGAGAATCAGGTGTTGACAAACGCTTGAAAGCAGTAGTTGTTGGATTCCAAAGAAGCAACTCGTTTGTATGATTCAAGCAAACACACAACAATCCATTCAAATGTGAAAGTATTGACACATCATTATTTTGGTGGTCAAATGGTAATGTAACTATTGACCTTGGCCCATAATCATAGGATTGAAAGATGATCGGATGAACAGAGCATGTTAGGTCGCCAATTAAGAGAACTCTCTGGTTAGATGAAACTAATGAGCGAGAACAATGTACGCTTATGAAATCTCGAGTTGACAGCAACGCATACCATTCCTTACAAACACTCTTAGAACGTCCTACGACCTTCGCTGGCACCCTCGTTAATATCTCAAATATGGTTTCAATAGGAAGGTCAGCCATGGTGATACCTTCGTTTAAGATAAATAATAACTTTTTAGTTGTCCAACCTATCTAGATTATAGTTTGGTGAAAAATAGGTGTAACCATTACTTTTAAATCAAGTAATATAACATACTTGTTACAACATAATATAATATTAAACAAACTAAAGTATACTTCTACAAGTAGGAAAGAAACATAAAGGCAGTTAACCAAAAGCAAATCAGAAAACACCATCATGGATTTTAATAATCAACAACTAAAGATAAAAAAAAAACACCCAATGTTTCTATCATGAACACGGACTTAAGTATAGATCCATAATTTAAATATCTCGTGCCTCGAGCATATCTGGGTCGTACGTAATCCTACTCAGTTCTGTAGACTTCAAAATATTAACTGAAAAAACAAATAAAATACAACTTTTGTTAAATTACATGACCCATTAAATGTAACTAATTTTTTAGAAAGTTGATGTTTAAAGCATAACGTACTATCCGGTAGGTGAACCAACTTGACACGTGATACGTATATGATAGACTTTCGTTGCACCGCTCGAATGGTACATATAACATCGGAAGGCTTCGGGGTGGAAAAAAACATTTGTATTGTATGACCACTGTACACAACAATTTTGGGTTAGAGTTCTTTTAAAATTAGTTTTTTGTTACATACGATGTAAATATTATGTCTCTAATATGTTAATAAATAATAACTTATGTCTTATCTCGAAGAGAACGTTCGAAACAACAATGATCCCGTTTACCTTCTATTATCCTCCCAACCACATCTACAACGAAATCAACCAAATTGTATACACCATATCTAATAGCTAAATATATAACCTTTTATATTTTTAATTAAAAAATAAAGAATGGGATTTTATATGTACCAACAATAAATTTTTTAGGTCTTCTGTCATGCTTCAATTTCATAATGGAAGGCACCAACGGATATATACAAGCACCTCTTGGAATCGTAAGCTCCAGCGATAAAAGTTTCGTATATTCATTGATGACGATTTTTTTTCTCCGAACAGACTAAGAGGTAATTATGGTACTTTGGGTACTCATGATAGTGGAGATTCTCAATTTGGAAATGATTCAACAAAAAAAAGCCACCCATCAATGTAGCGTCATTATATAGGTGTATCAAATGTTGTGGAACGATCGCAACAATTTTTTGTCTCTAAAAAAAGAACACATTTAGTGGTGAAAAAACATTCACTCGTATAACATATAGCAAAATAAAATAATGTACTTACGTTTTGATCAAGAAAAATAACCACTAATCTCTTTCCCTCGACGTCATGCCAAATAAGTTCGACCATAACAAAGGTTAGATTATACCAAGCTCTATCATTTCTCAATGATGAAAATTCGTCGACCGTACAATGACCAGACATATCCTATTAATGTTCAATGTTAGTCAAACAAAAAATAAAAATTACATATATTTAAATTTATATCTGTTTGATTTTTAAGGTCAAGTAGATAAGAGAGGGAGCCAACTAAAATTAAAGTAATACATGATTAAAATTTAAATAACCTTAAAATTAAAAAGTTATATTAATACATAATTAAAACCGAAGCATCTAGATAAATAAAATTCAAACTAATACAAAACAAAAATACATTGAAATAAAAATAACTAACACATAATAGAACATTTAGTAAATCACATTAAATATTACTCAAAAACAAAACACTGAATCATAGGAGAATCAATCATTATCATCGTCGTTTCGGTGGATGCATTCATCAATAACGTTTTTTAAGGTTCCCAAATCATTTCTTCATCCAAGGGTGGTTCGTATTCCGCTCCAAGATCGGTTTCGTACCCTTCAGCCCAGTTCGGTACTCCTTGTGTTTGATGGGGGTTTTCCACATGAGGGGGGTTTGAAGATGGTAGATGGTTTGGCACTGTAGGAGTGTTTGCCAATGGACGATAATGCCCCTCCCCAATATGTGGTGCCCCAAATTGTAGTTGAGCAAAGGTATAGTCATACGCCCAAATCAACTCTTCATCCGTCCAAGTATTTGGATCATTATCTTGAGGGATTGTGACGGGAGGTGGGTTTGTGACGGGAGGTGGGTTTGTAACGGGGGGTGGGTTTGTTACGGAAGGTGGGGTTGTCACTGGAGAAGGGTTTGATCGTCCATGACTTGAAGGCCCTTGTGGTACAACTGGAATTGGATAACCACCACCCATACCTCTCAATTGATATGTGTTTGGAATGAATTGTAAACTGAAAAATACAATTTTGATTGGATATAAAGATCAATTTTTAAGCAAATAAAAATAGTTTAAATACAATTTTATAGATACAAAGTTATGATATTTTGTTTATCATTGTGTTTTTTAATTGTATTCTTTAATTAAGTTATTACAGTTTTTTTTTTCATTTTTAACTAACTTATTATAGCTTTTTTTAATTAAAAGGGATGTATGTTAACGAACTCATTATAGCAACAGTAAGCTAAGTAACTAAGCTAAGTAATGAATAAATTGGAGGGAAAACATTTTAGGGTATGGTTTTCAAAATCTTTTATTTTCAAAAATCACAATATCCTTTTCTCTGTTTATATCAAATCTTCCATTTACAACTTAACATAAATACATCTAATATTTTTAGCACCTAAACTTATTTATTATTTTTGTTCAAAAATCACATTTAGAATGTTGAATATACTTTATGTTCGGTTATCATATGTTTTACTTGGTAATTTCGTTAAACATAAACATCATTAACAAATAAAATATTCGCATTTGCATGTTATCGTGTTTTTCTTTTAATCTTGTCCCTAAACAAATAAACTTAATAATAAATATATAGACTAAGTTTTAATTACGCTCGCACTCAAAGTCGGGTCACACTTATCCACCGTTGATTTACATTTTGAAATTCAAAATCCATTCTTTTTGTTATTGTTTGCAACTATTTACTTTGAAATTGGTCAATTTTATCTGTTGTGTTACCATTTATAGTAAATAGATACAACTTAGTAATTTTGTAAACATGTTAAAATTATTTTTTTTAGTAATCAGATCAAATTATCATTATTAGTAAACGTGTCAAAATGTGCTACTTTAAGATCATTTTTAGTAAACAAGCCAAGGGTTAAGGTTACCATTATTAGTAAACGTGTCAAAATGAGCTAATTTAATAAATGGATAAAACTCATCATTTTTAGAAAACGGGTTAAGGTTACCATTTTTAACAAACAGGTCACACTGAGTTACTTTCATAAACAGGTCAACTCATCAACTTATCAGTTAAATAGCCCGTGTAATACACGGGTTTTTAGCCTAGTAAAATAATATAATAGAAAAAAAACAAGTAATTTTGTGTACTAATCATGGATTCACAACTCTTGTCAGGTCCCTTTAATGCAAAATCAGTGAAAAACAAACCAAACATATGTTACTGAAGAGCATGAGAGGTATTGTATCCTATCTTAATTTAACTCAAAGAGAGACTTGCTTGTGTATAAACATAACATTGCTAGTTGAGGTCCACATTGATATATATTTACAGAAGGGGAAAAAGTGAAGATTGTTATCACATACAAAATACAATAGTCGATAAACAATTAAAATAGTGCAAGATTTTTACAATCGGTGTATCAAACATTGTTATCACTATGTAAGATTACAACACACATACAAAATAAAATAGTCAAAATGTGAGAAATACTTACCACAATGCAGGACCGAGATGTTAAAAAAAAAAGAGAAATAATGCAAGAATCAAAATGTATAGAGGCGAGAAACAATGCAAGACCCAGACGAAAGTAGTGTCCTGAAATGAAAGTAAATCACAATTTGTTAGGAATACAAAGGTAACAGAAAGTGAGCTTTAAAAGTAACCGTGAGTTAAACTGAAACTAACTTACAATTAGACAGTTGAATTGATTTTCTGAATGTTGTTCTTTCTATGCATCCGCAAGCACACTGAAGGTGGGGGTGTAGTGTTTGTAGAAAGTTGGATGGAGTGTATGAAAGTGTGTAGTGTTGTAGACTATATATAATGTTAAGATAGTCAAATGTAGAGTTCCAATGATAAAAGTAGATGTTGACTATTATTGTGTATGGTTTCAAAGCAAAAAGCAGATGTCCTTTCGGAGGCATGGTCCTGATGCCTGTTGTTCACTGTTGGCTCCTGTTCCACTGTTCAAAAACTCTTTTCTCCCTATTGAAACAACTCTTGTCAGTAGGTATATTGTTTAATATTAGCACTTGTAAATACCATCAAAATATTGGATTCTTTTTTAAAACCAACAGGATGTTGCTCAAAAATATGTAGGGGAATGTTTTAATTTACCTAAGAAAATTCAAGAGAAGTGCAACCTTGGCCTATAGCGATGACACCCGCATCCGTGACAGGCACACACCTTTAACAAAATTAATGTAACATAATTATAAGAAAAAAAAAGTACATAATAAACCTGTGATTGAATAAAAAACAAAGAATTACCATGGTTCAAATCAACAATATGCTTGCAGTTATTCCCAAGATGTGATATACCACCATTCGTAACCTTGAAACAACATATGCTATCGGAAAGAATTACATATATACATGTGTGTATAATCTGTGTGTGTACATTTGTATGAGAACTACTTCCATTTATATACTTAACTTTAGATATTCAAATGTGTGTATGTTTCTGTAAATAGAGTAATAATAGACAATACCTTTTGGAGCCTGGACAATTAGAAATTGTTTAATACACCTCTGAAGTTCCCTTAACCGCACCAAACGCCATTGTAGCTGGTCGACCAGCCTGCTGGTGAAAAACAATAATACAATTTCTACGGGGAGTCGCAAAATTACCACTGCGACTTGACGGGTGGTCCGTAGGACAACCCTTAAGAGCCTTAAATAGAATAAAATCCCATACTTTGTCCGGTTATTTGCTTGAACTTGGTAACCACTAGATGTTTGGATTTGCAGGTGTTAAAGTGCCCAAGATGCAGGTTTTAGGGAGCATAGACGGATGTTAGAAAGTGGCAGTGCAAGAATTGAAGAAACGGTGAATTAAAAGAAGAAAATAAAGTAAAACGTCACTCAGTGCCGTAACCTACGGCACCCTCACAATTGCCACATTGCATCACCGTAAGACAGAATATATGGGCCGTAAGAGTATAATAGGTGTCGTAAGCTACGGTGGACTGGCGTAGCTTACGGCGCCAATGTTAACTTCCGGAACTTGCTGACCGCCGTAAGCTACGGCGGCCTGCCGTAGCTTACGGCGCCGATCTTGCCCAAGGTGTAACTTCCGCATTAAAGGGCTATTTCATGGGTTTTTATTATGACTTATCATTGGCAATCAGTAACTGATCACTTGTGAACGAAAATTGGAGTATCTTGGAGACTTTGGAAGGAGAAACACTATCTTTAATCATTAGTTTTGTTGCTTTGATCCTTAGGAACAATAATACTATTGCTATGATGTTTGTTCAAGCCATGAGTGGCTAAGTACTTTATGATCATCCTGGATTGAAGGTTTGTTTGAGACATTTCATGTTGTTTTCCTAATTTCTAGAATAACAATCTCTATCTTAATGGTGTGTTTGTTATGTTGTGTAATTACTTGTTAGTAACTTGTTGATTCTTGCATTGAACTAATTAGAAACCATACGTTCTTGGTGCCATTGGCAATCGAGATATCATGGGTATAGTTAGGCTTGGGTAAGGGTTGATTGATCATCGGGTAACAACCTCACGTTCTAGGAATCTGAGTACTTAGTTCCCTTTCATCACTGCAAGTAGTAACACATGAGCTATGTCTATGTAGTTCTTTCTAGTGGAATGATAACATGAATGTCAATTGAAACCGGAAATCTAGGATGGTCATTTGTCTCTAATTTGTTTACAACCAAAACTTTTCTCTTGCAATTTAATTAGTTACTTTTAGTTTTTACAACCAATCCAATCAAATCAACTCTTGAATTTTTATTTTATTTGCAATTAGATTAATTTAGTCAAGTTAGATATACACTTAGATAACATACATTCCACAAACTCCCTGTGTTCGATACCCACTTACCACTAGCTAATTAGTTGTATTTGGATTAAATTTGATTATTTGATTGAGACTTCGACCTCACGTCAAATTTTGGCGCCGTTGCCGGGGAGTAGTGCGCAACGTGTGTTATTTTTGATCCTTTTTAGTTTGTTATTTTTCTGGTTTACGCTAGGTGTGTTAGTGTGCAGGTATTTACAGGTGCATGCGTACTAGAAGCTCTCACAAGCTTTCACCATAGGCATTTGATCAGGAAATTGAGCGAACATTAAGAGGAAACAGAATTTTGCTAAGAGAGAACAGAATCAGTGGTTCACCAACAACACCAACTACACCAATCACACCAATTCAATACATGGATCCACCACAACCACCACCCACTATGGGTGAACTTATACCACCTTTCATACCATCAACCACTCAACCTTCACCAAACACTACCATACCAAACACCACCACCAATCCTATTTCACCTCATGATGCAACACCAACTAACACCACCCAACCCATTACCACTCAAGAAGAGCCTACACTTACCTTTAACCCTTCTACTACAATTCCACCATTTTCCCATTTCTTCCCAGTTTGAGGTCAATCATTCGCAACCTATACATTACCACAAGGTTCAACTGTCGTTCATGCTACGTCTACATTTAGACCATCGAACCAGTCGGGGTTTCAATATACGACTCTTCCATTTGGGCAATCATTGGGTATAGGGGGATGGATACGAAGAAGGATATGAGAATTTTGAGGGTTATGAGGAAGAAGGATATGCTTATATGGGTGATGGGGAACAAGGAGAACTTACTTATGTGCCAGGGCAAACTCAAAGAATGCCAAGTGTTGGTGGGTTTCAACAACAACAAATTATACCCCAACATATTCGACCAAGGCCACAAGGGCCACAAGTGCAACGCCCTATACCATTGCAACAAGTTCGTCCGTAAAACGTACAACCACAATTCCAAAGGCCAATTCAACACCCACCGATGGCACAACAACAATTTCAACCCTATGTACCACAAGGGCCTATGCAAAGACCAATGGGTCCTATTCGACCAAGGGTTCGGGTGGGTGTGCCAAGAAGGCATCTTAGAGATCATGCAAGAGGCATTGAAGCGCATTTTAGGCCAGTAATCACTCAAAATCCTTCACCGGTAGTTATTTCTCACAATGATCAAGGGAGGACTTTTGAAGTGAGAACAAATTCCTTGCAAAGTTTGCCGAAATATAAGGGTCTAGCAACGGAGGAGCCTTATTTCCATTTGGAGGCCAATGATTCAATTTGCAATACTCTTGGGAGTCAGGGTTTTTCGGCCGATGATGTCAAGTTAGTCTTGTTTCAATTTTTGTTGGAGGACAAGGCAAAGAAGTGGTTCTACACTTTGCCTTTAGCATCTATTTACACTTGGGCGGAAATGCAACAAATTTTCCTAGATGAGTTTTACACCGCTCAAAAGACCAACGATGCTAGGAAGGGGTTGAGGAGTTTTCAACAACAACAAGGCGAAATGTTTCATGAAGCCTTTGAGTGTTTCAATATGATGATCAAGAATTGTCCTCACCATGGAATTGAACTTTGGGAATTAATGAATGCTTTCCACGAGGGGTTGAGTGCCGAAGATGCTCGAGACTTAATGTCTATTACTGGTGGCACTTTTGGTACGAATTATGAGCAAGACGATTGGGAGTTCGTGGAACAAATGGCAATTACATCAAAGAGGAAAGCTCAAGCATCAAGGAGAGCACGACCGGTCGTTACCCTAACACAAGTGCATGCGGTTGACGATGGTAATGTTCAAACTTCTAACCAAATTTATGATGTTTGTGCTATTTGCAATGAAATAGGTCATGCGGCTGAAAATTGCCAAGGAATGGTGGAAGGGCAATATGAAGAGGTTAATGCTGTGCAAGGTCAAGGAGGGGGTGGTAGGAACTACAACATGAATTCTAACACTTACCACCCCGGGTTGAGGAACCACCCAAATTTCCGATATGGGAACCCTTCAAATCAAGCTAACCCGAACTTTCAAGGTAGCCAAGGTAACTTTGGTTCGCGCCAACCTTATAACAACCAAAGTGGATATAGAGGTGGGAACAATCAAGGATACCAAAGGCAATACCAAACGGGTCAAGAGCAAGGGGGTCTTCGGGTGGAAACGAGATGATGGATATGTTGAAGAGCATGCAAGCGGAGATGCAAAAGAGAAACCAAATGGATGATGCTCGCATACAAAAGCACGAGGCCCGAGACAAAGCAATTCAAACTTTGACCACCCAAATGGGTCAACTCGCAACTGAAGTGTCGGACTTGAAGAAAAGCAAAGGTCAATTACCAAGCGACACTAAGGTAAACCCGTCTCATAATACTTCTAGAGGTAACAATGTTAATATTCATCATGTAAGTGTTTTGAGAAGTGGGAAAGAGTATAAAACCAATCCTTCACCGGATTTGGTTGATGGGGTGGTTGAAGACATAATGGGTCAAGATAGTGAGGAAGAAAATGAACCAACTATTATTTCTTCTAAAAAACCCAATTTTGAAAAAACCGAAATTAATAAAGAAAATGAAAAGAAAAATGAGGACGAGGGATCTAGTCAAGTACCATTTCCCTCGGCTTTATTAGATCCGGGTAGGAAAATTTTTATTTCAAAACGGGGTCCTCAAAAAGAAGAAATGTGGGATGTTTTCAAACAAGTTAAAATTAATCTTCCTCTACTTGAAGCAATAAAACAGGTACCCGCTTACGCCAAGTTTTTGAAAGAATTGTGTACCCAAAAGAGGCAACAAAAAGTGCCTAAATTGGTTGACTTGACTGAGAGGGTAAGTGCAGTCTTGAAAGGAGATCTTCCTCCTAAGCTACAAGATCCGGGAACGCCTCTTATCAATATTCAAGTAGGAAATTTTCAAACCGCAAGGGCGTTATTGGATCTTGGAGCCGGAGTAAGTATCTTACCGGGGGGTTATATGACCAATACGATTTTGGTCCATTGAAACAGGTTGAGACAACGGTGGTATTAGCCGATTTGTCTCATAAACTCCCTCGGGGTATTGTACGAGATGTGATAGTTAAAGTTTATGAGTTTTATTATCCCGTGGATTTTCTTGTGCTAGATTACTCATCCGCGGACCCAATTCAACAACAAAATGTTATTTTGGGTCGGCCATTTTTGAACACCGCACATGCCGTTATTGATTGTCGATATGGTACGGTCGACATGACATTCGGTAATAGGAAGATGAGACTGTATGTTTTTACTAACGGTACTAACATTTATGGTGATGAGTGTTTTGTAGCAGATTTCATAGATGGATACGACCCAAAGGAGTTCGAGGAAGAGATTTTGGGTTCTTGTGTTTGTGATGTGTCTTTGCAGGTGCATGCATGTGAGTTGGAAAAGGAAGAGAAGGAGCAAGAGGCTCTTGCAGTGAAAGAAGGGAGACCGCCATGGACCCACCAAACGGATACCTTACCGGTGGAAATTGATTCGGGTACAAAGCCTTCTATGGAATGTCCACCAAGTGTGGAATTGAAAGAGCTACCAAAACATTTAAAGTATGTATTTTTGGGGGAGAATGACACCTTACCAGTGATCATTGCTTCTAATTTGGCGGTAGCTCAAGAAGAGGAGTTGATACGGGTGTTGAAGGCTCACAAGGCGGCAATTGGGTGGACGATAGCCGACTTAAAGGGTATTAGTCCTTCCATTGTAATGCATAAAATTATTACAAGTGAAGATGCAAAGCCAACCCGTGAAACACAAAGAAGGTTGAACCCGAATTTGAGAGAAGTGGTCAAGAAAGAAGTTATCAAGTGGTTGGATGCGGGGATCATTTATCCCATTTCGGATAGTGCATGGGTAAGTCCGACTAAGGTAGTGCCTAAAAAGTCGGGCATTCAGGTAATTAAAGATGAACAAGGTGAGCAAATTGCCACCCGTCCGGTCACCGGGTGGCGAGTTTGCATCGATTATAGAAAATTAAACGCCGCTACCTCCAAAGACCATTTCCCGTTACCCTTCATTGACCAAATAATTGAAAAACTTTCTGGTCAAAAATATTACTGTTTTTTGGATGGGTACTCGGGATATAACCAAATTTCTATTCACCCGGACGACCAACACAAAACCACGTTTACATGTCCATATGGTACATTTGTTTTTCGGCGAATGCCATTTGGACTATGTAACGCCCCGGCCACATTTCAAAGATGTATGATGAGTATATTTTCAGACATGGTCGGGGAATCTCTTGAAGTGTTTATGGATGATTTTTCCATCCTTGGCCCAAGTTTCGATTCTTGTCTTGACGAATTAGAAAAAGTTTTAAAAAGGTGTGTTGAGACAAACTTGGTGCGAAGTTGGGAAAAGAGCCATTTTATGGTTCAAGAGGGTATTGTGTTGGGGCATGTGATATCGGACCGGGGAATGGAGGTAGATAAAGCAAAAATTCGGGTAATTTCATCTCTACCCCCACCAAAGAATGTTAAGGGGGTGAGATAATTTTTGGGACATGCTGGGTTTTATAGAAGATTCATTAAAGGTTTTAGTGTAATTACAAAACCTTTATGAAATTTATTACTAAAAGATGTTCCATTTGATTTTACTGACGAATGTTTGCAAGCGTTTCATGTGTTGAAGGAACAGTTGGTGAAGGCTCCTATCTTGCAGCCACCGGATTGGTCGAAGCCGTTCGAAATTATATGTGATGCTAGCGATACGACCATTGGAGCGGTTTTGGGTCATAGGGTTGATAAGAAGCCGGTGGTAATCTATTATGCAAGTAAAACTTTGTCCGAGGCATAACTGAATTACACCACAACCGAGAAAGAATTATTAGCGGTGGTGTATGCCTTGGACTAGTTTAGAGCTTACATTTGGGGGAGCAAGGTGATCGTGTATTCGGATCATAGTGCGGTTCGATACTTAATGGAAAAGAAGGATGCAAAGCCCCGGTTGATTCGTTGGGTGCTTTTGTTGAAAGAGTTCGATCTAGAGATTCGGGACAAGAAAGGGTGTGAAAATGTTGTAGCGGATCACTTGTCCCGGATCCCGTTGGAGGGTGTTGATGATCCGACTGAAATTAACGAACGGTTTCCCGATGAACAATTGTTAGCCATCTCTACTTTTGTCGCACCTTGGTATGCCCATTATGTGAACTATTTAGCCAAGGGTGCAATTCCGAATCATTGGACAAAGAAGAGACGACAACAATTCTTAAGCCAAGTAAAGCAGTATATTTGGGATGAGCCCGATTTGTTCAAAATTGGACCCGATCAAGTGATAAGAAGGTGTGTTCCCGAAACTGAAGTTTTAGAGATTTTGACCCATGCTCATTCGTCGGCATGTGGGGGGCATTTTAGTGGGAACAAGACGGGTTATCGGGTGTTGTCATGTGGGTTTTATTGGCCCACAATTTTCAAAGATTCTTGTGAGTTTCCCGAAATTGCATCAATTATCAAAAAGTTGGAAGCATATCGAAGCGGGATGAAATGCCTTTACAACCAATTTTTGTGGTTGAGGTGTTTGATGTTTGGGGGTAGATTTTATGGGTCCGTTTCCTAACTCGAATGGGTTCTTATACATATTGGTTGCGGTTGACTATGTTACGAAGTGGATAGAAGCCATTGCTACAAGGACCAATGATCATTCCGTTGTATGTAAGTTTGTGCAATCTAACATTTTCGCTCGATTCGGTGTGCCAAGGGTGATAATAAGTGATGGCGGTTCACATTTCAAGAACTTCAATTTCGGCAAATTGTTAAAAAGATACAATGTGAACCACCATGTGGCGACACCATACCATCCGCAAACAAGTGGACAAGTTGAAGTGTCCAACCGTCAAATCAAAGAGATTCTCATGAAGACGGTAAGAACGGATAGGAAAGATTGGTCAAGTAAACTTGACGATGCGTTGTGGGCATATCGGACGGCCTACAAAACTCCAATTGGTACCACTCCTTATCGGATGGTGTATGGAAAGGGGTGCCATCTACCAATGGAGTTAGCACATCGAGCGCATTGGGCCATTAAAACTGTTAATGCGGATTATGACGAAGCGGGTCGAGTGAGAAAGTTGCAATTGAATGAGATTGAGGAGATTAGAGATGAAGCCTACGAATGTGCTTCCGCATACAAAGACAAACTGAAGAAAGTTCATGATGCGAAGCTAAGGAAAAAGACTTTTGAAGTGGGTCAAAAGGTGTGGTTGTACAATTCAAGGTTGAAGATATTCGCGGGAAAACTCAAAAGCAAGTGGATGGGTCCTTACATCATTCGAAGAGTGGGGAGGTTTGGAGATGTTGATATACAAGATGAACAAACAAATAAACAACAAACGGTGAACGGGCATCGGCTCAAACCATATTTGGAAGGTAACGACATCAACAATCTCGAGCTCGACAAAGTGGGTTACATTTTACGCCCATTGGATGCTGAGGAAACGTGAAAGAGGCCCAGGTTTGGTGTTTTGTACATATTTTAGCTTAGTTTCGTGTTTGGAATAAAGTCTCGTTTAGAACCGGTGTTTGAAACAAGTGTAGGGAAATCTGTGCGAATTTCCCGAACATAGTGTTGAGGACAACACGGGTTTTTAACGGGGGGTAGGGTTAATTTTCATGTTTTCAACATATTAGAAAAACCATAAAAATTAAACATTTAGAAAAGTTTAAAAAAACATAAACATTTGTGCATATTAAGGTTTTAGATCGCCCCCTAGTCCCAGTACTTGCCGTAAGCTACGGTGGGGGGCCGTAGCTTACGGTGACCTTTAATCCAAAAAGAACCTTACGGTAATCGGGTATTGTTTTACGGTATACATTTTGTCCCAGATCTTGCCGTAGCCTACGGCATCTGGCCGTAGGTTACGGCACCGAGTGAAAAAGTGGGGTTGGTCCTGTCGGCGGTTTCAGCACATAAAAAAAGAAAAAAATAAAAACCGAAAATTTATCATTAATAATAATAAAACAATTAACAACAAATCCTCAACTATCCCTATCCACATATCGTTCATCAAACCCTAACCACATAACTTGTCTCTTCTTCTTCTCCACTAAGAACCCTAACTCACCTTCAAAACTCCATAACTTTTTCAAAACTTGCCTGATTTTAGTGATTCTTGAGCCTATTTTGGGTGAAATTTCACAAGGAACTTAGATTTATACTCATATCTCGAAGATTCCTTTGTTTCGGGTTCGGATTTGAGCATAGGGGTGTCGAAAATTTTGGGGTTTTTGTGGTTTTTGTGTGAACTTCAAGAGCTTGTTATTCTCATCTTCTACAACACTAAGGTATGCAATTTCTTGTCATTCTTTGAAGTACATTAAGGTTTGTAAGTTTTCATTATGTTTTTGCTTACACACTTGCTTGTATGTGATAGATGATTAGATATTGTTGAGCCATTGAATGTTTGGGTATGAATGTATTTGATGTCTAGTAAAAATCGTTTGGAAAAATTATGAATTATAGAGACATCATGCCAATTTTTTGTTTAAAAGGATGAATCTTTGGTGTTTTTGTACATTTATACTCATAACATGAAGCAAGTGTGGGGAAGATTGAGAAGTTGAACTAACTTGAATTGTTTTGTGTGGTTTATGAATGTGTGTAGGCACGGTGAAAACAAAGGGTAAAGCGGTTGCAAGTTCGTCTAACCAACCTCAAGGAGAAGAGGATCAGCCAAAGAGGAGGAGATTGACACGGGTTGGTGACCCGGATTCGGAGGAGGATGCGCCTCCAAGGGGTCCGAAACCGGATTGGGCATCCGGTTCATTGCTTGACCAACCCGCGGAATGGAGAGAAGACTTGTTCCACGAACAAATGAACAAGTTGAAGCAAAGGGCTGAAGTATTTATTTGTGAAAAGGAGATCCGGGAAGCTGATTTTGCACCGTTTGGGATAACGGCAAAGTTTAAAGAATTGGGTTGGGGTGCAGCTTTGAAGTGTTATGATGGTGAGGTGAAGAAGATGTATGATACTCAGATTCAAGAGTGGATGGCTTCACTCGAATGTCCCCCGTTTAAGGCCCCGCAAAAGTTGAAGCTCCTTGGATGGTGTAATGGGGTAAAGGTCGAAATGTCTTATGATTCATTGCGTCGAATAGCAAAGTTTGACGACCTACCAGCTGGTCAGAACATCTACCCAAGCCTTAAAGATCTCTACATCGAGCCCGACAAGCATCCTCAATGGCAAAACATGTTGGATTACCTTTTCCTTCCGGGAAGGACACATGGGAAATTATAAAGACGAAACCTAAGAATGGAGGCGAAGTGGTTGTTAGTCTTGTGTACGCACAATGTCATTCCACGATGGGGTGATAAGATGGAGGTACGATTTCAAGAAGTGCCGATTTTGTACATGATGATGCATGGTTCTCCCAAAGTCCCCTTTCGATTTCTTGTGTTAAACAACATTTGGATGAGCCAAAATAGCGGAGAAAGAAAAATCATACCCCATTGCCGATTGATCACAGCATTGTTAAAGAAATATAGGGCGATTAAAGGTGATGAAAAAGGTTCTTACAAGAGGTTTAAGCCGTTTGACTTAAAGAATCTTGGGCCAGGTTGGGAGTACAAAGAATCGGAGAGGTATCATAAACTGAAGACAGATGGGAGAAGATGGAGAGTTATTAAAGCAGATGCGAGACCACTACGACCGGGCGAGGCTGATGAGCCCGAAACATCGGATAATGAAGCTAGTGGTGACGATGATTATCGTGAAGACACTTTCATGGTTGATACTCAGATAAGGGGCACTGGTTATGTGGGGAGTGCGTACGACTATGCACAACAGGCTTATGATCCCTATTGGGCTTATTTGGGAAATATAGGCCAGATTATTGAACAAAGGCGACCACCCACGTTTGGCGAATGGACTGAACCGAACCAAATGCTCTTCGATCAACAAACTTTTATGGGGGCGAGTATGGAGAGGGCTTTGAAGCAGAGTTATGATAGGAGTGAGCAATGGAACCATGCTCATATGTATGCCCATGAAGAAGAAGTGAACAATCGTTACCTAGACGACCGCCAGAGACGCGTGCACGATCAGTGGCATGCGGGCCAACCAATCGAAGCGGATCTGCCAGTTGTGGATTATACTACATTGCCACCTTATGACGGTAGTGTGTCGTATCCCACCCCACCATTACATCATTCTCAATGGGTGGATCCACATGCTATGAGTTATCAGCAGGCGAATCCAAGTGGTGATCAAGGTAGTAGCAGTGGTAGCGGAGCTTTTGGGTTTGGAGAGTGGAATGACATGATGACATCCATCTTCGGGCCTCCACAGCCGAAGTATTACTAGCCAGGTCGTATCTTGCTCCTTTGTATATTTGAGTATATTTTTATCTCATAGGTTTATGTTTATGGTTGGGAGGTAGGGTGGTGTTTTGATGTTGATGTGTTTTTGTTGGGATGTGCTAGCGGTGGTGTGTTTGAATTTTCATAAAAAAAAATACAAAAAGAAAGTTGGGATTTGAGAATAGTAGCGAAGGCTAATGTTGTTGGTTAAAAGCGATCCTTCCCTCAAAGCCATACATTGGGACAATGTATCCCAAGTGTGGGGATGGGGGAAATTTTTGAGAATTTAAATTTTTTTTGTAAATCCGAGCAAAATTGTCAAAATTTGAAAGCTTGATTTTGTTCCGCTTGACACGCCGACACCTATTCCTAGTCTTTTCTTGGTGAGAATTTGGGCCACATATGATTGTTATTGATATTTCTTTGTTTGAGTGGCGGTGTGTGTCGTGTGTTAGTAGAACTTGTGTATGAATACTTGTTAAATCCTAGAGTTAGCATGCTTGTGAAAATGATAGGGGACTTTTAGGTAGCCTCGTCTAGATGTGTGAGAGTGCGGGATTGGTGGGTTGGACCTCATACTTTACATATATGAGCTTGGTATTGTGAGGGGTGGGGGTTTGGTCCTTAGAAAGCCATGTTTGAGCCTTAGACCATTCGGTTGCGACCCAAGCCTACTTCCTATAAATTTTACCTTTTGAGATGACCCGGTTTAGGAAATTTAGTATGTAGTGTTGATGTTCGTGTATATATTGTTGAGCTTTTATGTTTATGTTTGAATTCTCAAAAAAAAAAAAGAGAAAAATATGAAAAATACCAAAAAGAGTATTTAGTTGCAATAGAGTTGAGTATGTGAGAAGTTTTGTATATATTTGGTGTTTGTTTTGTAGTTGTAGAAATAAAAACCGGGTCAAATCAATTAGCTCTTTCATATGTGTTCCACCATTTTCCTACCTTTGCACCTAGCCCCATTACAACCCGTAAGTCCTTTTTGATTCATGAGCATGCTAAGTAATTGTTAGGAGGAAACTTGATTTTTATACAAGCTTATTGTCGCGCACACACACACATGCATTGAGTGGTTTAGCATTATGCTAATAATTCTTGTTACCGAGAGATTTTTGTGAGGGGTGTGTCTTGTGTTATGATTGAAAGTTAGTAGAAGGACGGCACATTTAGCTTGGTTTGCATGATTGATCGCTTCGGTTTTGAATAGTTATTGAATGGGTTGCTTGGGACAAGCAACGGGTAAGTGTGGGGATGTGACGGGTGGTCCGTAGGACAACCCTTAAGAGCCTTAAATAGAATAAAATCCCATACTTTGTCCGGTTATTTGCTTGAACTTGGTAACCACTAGATGTTTGGATTTGCAGGTGTTAAAGTGCCCAAGATGCAGGTTTTAGGGAGGATAGACGGATGTTAGAAAGTGGCAGTGCAAGAATTGAAGAAACGATGAATTAAAAGAAGAAAATAAAGTAAAACGTCACTCAGTGCCGTAACCTACGGCACCTGGCCGTAGGCTACGGCACCCTCACAATTGCCACATTGCATCACCGTAAGACAGAATATATGGGTCGTAAGAGTATAATAGGTGCCGTAAGCTACGGTGGACTGGCGTAGCTTACGGCGCCAATGTTGACTTCCGGAACTTGCTGACCGCCGTAAGCTACGGCGGCCTGCCGTAGCTTACGGCGCCGATCTTGCCCAAGGTGTAACTTCCGCATTAAAGTGCTATTTCATGGGTTTTTATTGTGACTTATCATTGGCAATCGGTTACTGATCACTTGTGAACAAAAATTGGAGTATCTTGGAGACTTTGGAAGGAGAAACACTATCTTTAATCATTAGTTTTGTTGCTTTGATCCTTAGGAACAATAATACTATTGCTATGATGTTTGTTCAAGCCATGAGTGGCTAAGTACTTTATGATCATCCTGGATTGAAGGTTTGTTTGAGACATTTCATGTTGTTTTCCTAATTTCTAGAATAACAATCTCTATCTTAATGGTGTGTTTGTTATGGTGTGTAATTGCTTGTTAGTAACTTGTTGATTCTTGCATTAAACTAATTAGAAACCATACGTTCTTGGTGCCGTTGGCAATCGAGATATCATGGGTATAGTTAGGCTTGGGTAAGGGTTGATTGATCATCGGGTAACAACCTCACGTTCTAGGAATCTGAGTACTTAGTTCCCTTTCATCACTGCAAGTAGTAACACATGAGCTATGTCTATGTAGTTCTTTCTAGTGGAATGATAACATGAATGTCAATTGAAACCGGAAATCTAGGATGGTCATTTGTCTCTAATTTGTTTACAACCAAAACTTTTCTCTTGCAATTTAATTAGTCAAGTTAGATATACACTTAGATAACATACATTCCACAAACTCCCTGTGTTCGATACCCACTTACCACTAGCTAATTAGTTGTATTTGGATTAAATTTGAGTGAGACTTCGACCTCACGTCACGACTGCCCCGTAGAGCACTATAATATAGCAGGTGACTTAAGACACCCGCAAGTAGCCCTCTACAGGCCACACGTTTCATCTATCAAGTAGGTAACACTAAGCATCCATTGCTAAAAACAGAATAAATAATAATAAAATTTAAATATGTAACCGTGAACCAGATCATACACGACTTCTCATAAACGACTGATATTGAAAGTAGTTAAAAACCAATGGGATATTGATTTCATGTTTAAATCTTTCAAGCGTTTTATGATTCTCCAAATCAGCAACTGAATCTTTTTAAATCGTAATTAACTTCTGAATATTTATTTTATATTAAAAATCCATTAATATGGTTGCTCAAGGCAGTAAACATATCTCTTGTCGCAAAAAGAACGTTAAAATTTTACCAACTAAAATTCTGGTCGAAATTTTATTTTGACTGTTGAGGTCAATCCTTGAATAATTACGGTGAAAAGCTTTTTTTTTGGAGAAAATTATGATAGTTTAAATAGACATATGTTTCATAAATCAGTAGATACCTAGTAAAGCTTTGTAAAGTAAGAACAAACCTCCTGCTATCATGCCTATGGTTGTGACCTGGACTCATTGTTCGGCATCTCGCGTAACTGTGCCTTCGATCTTACCCCTCTACCTGTGGCCAACAAATCACCACGCAATTGATGATTTCATTTGCAGAATAAGGGTAAAGTACTAATACATCACAAATTTGCAAAAGAATGACACAACTGGACCATTCAACATCACTATCAAAACCAAATCCAGTCATAATTTTATTTTGACTGTTGAGGGCAAACCTCACCCACTTAAAATCTGAATAATTACGGTGATGGTCAAACCTCAGCCACTTAAAATCTGAAACATAAAGAGCCTTAAAAAATATGAAAAAAAATTATGTAGAAAATTTTGATGGTTTAAAGAGATACTTTGACTTATACTTCACTCCAAAGGAGCCTTAAATCATGAGGTCTCATGGTCAAAGAAACATAAAGAACCATAAATGGCTACTTATATATCAACTACTTAATGGATAAGTACATAACTCAAATTCTTATTTTATCACTGGTCTCGGAGACAGAGATAAGTTCTTTATCGTCTTTGTCCATAAACCTAATGGCAAAGAACAGAAATCATCAAGTGAGTCATCTTTAAAACATGACTAAAACTGTACAGATCTGAAAGTAACCAGATCTGCAAGAAAAAAGTAACAGATCTGGATCTATTTCACATATCAAGTAGAAACAAACCCTAAAATTTAACAGATCTAAGTAAAATAACAAACCAAAAATGCCGATAAGGTTAACAAGATGGTACCTGAGATGTGAAAACGCCGGTGAAATCCATCTATCTCTAGGGTTATCGCCGGAGAAAGAAACCCTAAAATTTAACAGATCCAAGTCAAATAACAAACCAAAAATGCCGAGAAGGTAAAAAAGATGTTACCTGAGATTTGAAAACACCGGTGAAATCCATCGCTCAAGGGTCATCGCCGGAGAAAGAAACCCTAAAATTTAACAGATCTAAGTCAAATAACAAACCAAAAATGCCGATAAGGTTAAAAAGATGGTACCTGAGATGTGGATTCGCCAGTGATATCCATCGATCTAGGGTCATAGCCGGAGAAAAACCCTAAAATTTAACAGATCTAAGTGAAATAACAAACCAAAAATGCCGATAAGGTTAAACAGATGGTACCTGAGATGTGGATTCGCAGGTGAAATCCGTCGATCCAGTGAATTCGGTAGTGAAATCCATGGATCTAGGGTTATCGCCTGGTGAGAGAGAGAGAGAAAAAATGCGGCGGATGTGAAAGACAGAAACCCTAATGAGCTGATAACGTGGTTTTGTTCTCCGCCTTGTTTTGTGGTGAGGGTAGAATAGGAAAACCAAATTATGTTGTGCTTTAGAGGATTGTACATCATGCTTTAGGAGTGTTTTAAGGAAATTTTTATGACTTTAAGAAGTCCTTTGGATATGCTTTATAAAGTAGTATATATATATATATATATATATATATAAGGTACATGCGAGAACCACCTTTATTGCGAGAACCGCGAGAACCAATGTGAACACAACCAAAAATACCTAGAAAACCTAATCCCCATCCCCCCCACCAAAAAAAAAAAAAAAACTAAACCCCCCCCCCCCCCACAAGCTAAAATGCTAAAAACTAAACCCCCAAAAAACCTAAAAAAATAAAAAAAACACACAAAAAAATTAATATTTTTTACATTAAAATCGCTACTTTTAGTAGCAAAAAAAAACAATTTTTTTTTAAATTAAAAATTAAAAAAATTGGCTAAAGTAGCGCTTTTTTTAAAAAAATATTAAAAAAATTGTGTGTTTTTAGCTAATTTTAGGTATTTTTGGTTGTGTTCACATTGTTTCTCGCAATAAAGGGTGGGAGTTGGCTACAAAGTCTATTTTTCCTACAAAGTGTAAAAAGTAATAAAACACACCCAAAACACACAAATAACAAAGTGAAGATTACTAAAATGCCATATTTGTGGGTTTTGTATTCTGTTTTGGATGATAAGGCTTTGATTATCAAATAACTAACATTAATGTGTTTTATATTGATTATCATGTTGTGTTTTATATTACGATGGTGTGTTTGAAGTTTTAATGGAATGTTAGTGTTTAGATATTGTGTTTTAGTGATTTTCACTCTGTTATTTGTGGGTTTTGAGTGTGTTTTATAGCTGAAATTGTGGTGTTTTAAGACTTTGTACACTTTGTAGTAGAACCCCACCCTATATATGGGTGTGTGGTGTTAGGATAGCTTGACCTACTAAACGTGCGAATTTAAGGAAAAACACTGAACGCAGTGGCAAAACTGTAATTACCTAATCGATCAATTAAAGCTTTGTGAATCATACTAATTGGTCAATGAAGGGGTATGGTCCCAAAAATGCCGCGCAGACCATTCTGCTCGCGCTTTGGACCATACTCCTTAATCACTTTGGTGATCAGTCATTAGACCCCGCGCGGGATGATCAAGCATAGCATAGCCTCGCGCGAGGTCCAATCAAGAGATAACAGCACTTTCCATACTTAACGATCTGAATAAGAGCCTTCACCTCATGCAAACCCCGCCCGGGCTGCTAACGTGCTCAGCTAGGGTCGCGCGGGAGTCAAAGCGCAAGGCCACTTCAGAAGGTACATAAGGTACAGGTGGCAGAAGGGCAAGCCAATCAACGTCCTCCAGGCTGTGCTCTATCGTGCTCCACGATCGTCTGACGTGCAGGAGACAGAAAGTACACATGGACGCTTATGTGGCACCAATCAGGGGGCGGCGACACCTGCCCCATGATCTCCACTTACCTGCAGATGGCAGAAAGACAACAAGGCCGACAACTAAGACACATGGCTCAAATCAAGGTGCGCCAGCACCGAAGATCTTCTAGAAGACACTAACGGTCGACACCAGTGAGACAAAGAGTATATCCTCTATGTTGTCGCCTTCCGGCCCAAGGCCCATCAGCCCATCTCTTCTTACACCTCTCCGGCTATAAATAGAGGCCTCAGTGCACAGGTTAAACATTCTATTCCCTCTACTCTCACTCTTAACACACAATTATCTCCTCGAAGCAGATACTTATTCTCACACCAGAGCCTGGTTAAGAGGGAAACCCCCATATTCCCCTTTTAACGAGCTAACAGTGTTCTGTTTTGAAGGATTGTCAAGTCAAATTGGAGCTCATAAAGTTTAGAGAAAAGTAACCACTATGAAAGGAACATAAACCAAACTAATTAAAGTTCAGTGTTTCTTCATTGGCGCCCACCAATTTTTCAATCACTCATCTTCTTTTTCTGAGTTTTTTCCAAGCTTTTTGTTTCCTTCGATCATGGCTGGTCAAGGAATCATTCCTGATTTCGGTTTTGGCACAAATTCTAACGTGGGATTGGGGGAGGACAATCCGAATGTCTAAGTCCAACCTGCTGAAGAAATAGGTGAAATCAAAGTAACCAACACTGGGGGACCCCGCGCGAGCTTCACTCGCATTACTTAGACGGGAACCCCGGCAAGTCATGTCGCTGGTCCTTCAAACCCAGCTCCAAATCCAAACATCTCGGCGCTCTAGGGCTACCAGAAGGCGAAACTTTAGCTTCCTAGTACGCCAAACAAATTGCTACCATCAATACCGCGTATCAGTCATTAAGCGCACAACAGGCGATTTTGCAAGCAGAACCCTCTTTGGTTACTCCTCCGGGTCCAACTCAGGGGGCGCACCAGACGCCCCCACAGCAGAACTTTCAAGGCAGAATCAACAGACCTCCTCCTATGAGAAGGCCAAGCATACATGATACACGCGACACATACGGAGAAACGGACACATACGCTGAACACCTATCCTACGTGCAACACAAACGACAAGTTCATAGCCTGCTTGGGCCGCGCAACATGAACAATGAATGGGATGACACAGATCCGAATGATCCCACCTGGCAAGATGACGAGGGTTCATCAGTTTTCAACAGGTTGCCGAAAAACCAAGAGTCTTACTGGCAGGGACAGCGCATCGCGTACAGCGAAGAAGCAGAGAGAGACTTCAGCCTAGCCTATAGGCCAGCAAAGGCTGCAGAGCATTCAAAGTTCATCCCAAAAATTGCTTTGGCACCACTCTCAAGAGAAAAACTACCCCAAACAGTGGGAAAGTTCAACAGTCTCACAGACCCTGACGATCATGTTAGAGTATTTACAAGTGTTGGCGTTATGGGAGGATGGAATATGCCGATGTGGTGTCATTTATTTATCCAGAAATTTGCTAGGGCTGCTCGCGCCTGGTTCGACAGCCTTCCGCCTGGAAAAATCAGTTCATGGGTTGATTTCAGAACACAATTTGTAAACTACTTCAGCCAGCAAAGACGCTGTCAGCGAGATACGTCTGAGGTAACAGATATCTGGCGTAGAGAAAATGAAGGTTTAGAAGACTTCATCACTTGCTTCAATAAGGAGTGTCTGGAAATCGGTGGTGTAAGCGAACAACTCATGCGCGCTCACTTCAAGAAAGCTATTCGGTGCGATAGTATCATCAGAACTATCACCGGAAAAGACGGTATGCCCAAGGAATGGGATAAGCTGACGGAAGCCGCAAAAATAGTAGCGCAAACTGAAGAGACGCTAGCTGGAACCAAGAGCTCATACACTGAAGATCGTTTTTCTAAGAGAAGCTCGCGCGACTACGGCAAGCGCAACAAGAGCAAAAATCATGATTGGAAGGCTGGAAAATCCAGTGGTTATGAGGAAAGATCGCGCTACAAAGAGGACGCGCGGGAAACGATTGACAGAATTGGGTATCGAAAGGCAGTCAGGGACGATAATCGAGAAAAGCACTGGACTCCGCTCACAAAGACACCAAAAGAGGTGTTAATGACGGAGAACCACGATTTCAAGGCTCCAAGGCCTATGAAAAACAAGAAGGGGCAAGACCCGCACCTGTACTGCGATTTTCACAAGGATACAGGTCATCTGACAAATGATTGTATCAGTTTATGACAAGAGATCGAGAGAGTGCTGAAAAGCAGAAAGTTAAGCTACCTGGTGAAGAATGTGCGCAAGGAGACACGCCAGATCCAGCGCCATGATGATGGAAACCAGAAGAAGTTCAAGCGCCTGGAAACTCACATGGTCAACGTACCAAGATACAGCGCAAAAGATAAAGGCAAGCGCCCTTTCGAACCTGCATGGCAAGAGCAACAGGTCATCTTCCCGGTAGTACGCGGTCCGTCGTCATTACCGGTATTATCGGTCATTATGAAACAGAATACATATTCATTGATCCGGGAAGTACAGCTGACATTATCTACGAACAATGCTTCAATCAGTTTGATGATGAAGATAAAGCGAGACTCGAGCCGGTTGATTATCCTCTATCAGGATTTTGCAATGAAATGGTCTTCCCACTAGGCCAAATCAGCTTCCCCATCACGCTGTCTGACGGGAAGCATTCAAGAACTACAAATGTCAACTTCATGGTGATGCCTGTCAAATCAAGGCATGATGTTTTAATTTGGAGAAAAACCCAAGGAGAGCTAAACATGGTAACCTCCACACCCCACTCAGCCATCGGGTTCCTAACCGAGATGGGGGTGGGGATTATCTATGCAAAGAAAGAAGTGATGTCAGCAGAGGATGTGCGCCCAGCCAAAGTGGCAAAAATTTCAACGACCGAACCAGAAAAGTGGGTTTTAAACCGCAAATACCCAGAGCAAACGGTGACGATAGGCCACGCAATCTCACCAAACATCAGAACGCACCTCAAGCAACTTTTGTTCAGGAATATGGACATTTTCGCCTGGACTCCGGCAGACATGACAGGTGTCCCGCGCGACGTCACGGAACATTGTTTGAAGACTTATCCCTCCATCGAGCCAAAGGTCCAAAGAAGGCGCAGCCTAGGGGCGGATAAGACAAAGCCATGAATGAGCAAGTCTATGAATTGCTAAAAGCAGGTATACTGAGAGAGGTGCGGTACCAAAGTTGGGTGGCAAACCCCGTTATGGTGGAGAAGTCTATTGGAGGATGGAGAATGTGTGTCGATTACCGGTCTCAACAAGGCATGTCCCAAAGATTGCTATTCTTTGCCTGAGATCGACAAAAAGATAGACTCTCTCGCGCCATACAGATGGAAATGTTTTCTGGACTGTTACAAGGGGTATCATCAGGTTCAGATGAAGCTCGAAGATGAAGACAAGACAGCTTTTCAGACCGACATCGGCATCTTCTGTTACATAAAGATGCCATTCGGCCTCAAAAACGCTGGCGCAACCTACCAGCGCCTGATGGATACGATATTTGCTGATGACATCGGAAAGCATATCGAGGTTTACATAGATGATCTTGTGATTAAAAGTCCCGAGGAGGACCAGATGTTAAAGGACATTGAGAAGACATTTAACTCTTTGAGAAGCGTGAACATGAAGCCGAACCCAGCAAAGTGTTCTTTTGGCATGGAAGAAGGCAAGTTTTTAGGCTTCGTGGTTACAAATGGCGGTTTCAAGGTTAACCCTAAAAAAGTCCAAGCCATAGAGCGGATGCCATCACCGTGAACAATCAAAGAGATGCAGAGATTAGCCGGCCGACTAGCCGCGCTCAATCGCTTTCTGTCAAACCACGCCGCAAAGTCGTACCCTTTCATAAGCACTTTGCGCAACTGTGTGAAAAAAACAAGAATTTAAATGGACGCCAGAAGCTGAAGCTGCCTTCCAGCAAATGAAACAGTGTTTAATCAAGCTCCCTACACTAACCGCGCCATTCGAGAAGGAACCACTCATTCTGTACCTGTCCTCTTCGGACAAGGCAGTTGGGTCGGTATTGATAGTAGAAAGAGATGGAGTTCAGACTCCAATCTACTATGTTTGCAGGGTGCTCACAGATCCAGAAACTCGATATTCAATAATGGAAAAATTAGTGCTTGCGCTGCTACACGCCTCCAGGAGGCTGCGCAGATACTTCACAGGGCACGTCATCACCGTACTCACTAATTTCCATATCGGCACAATATTACAAAAACCAGAGACATCTGGGCAGTTAGAAAAATGGGCGATCGAGCTGGGGGCCACAACATTCTATACAGGTCGCGCCCAGCAATTAAGGGTCAAGTGCTGGCGGACTTCATCACCGAAGTTCCAGAAGATAAGATCAAAGATTGCAAAGTTGTTGATACTCCCATCAAAGATACATCAGATGGGTTATGGTTGTTATACACTGACGGGGCCTCAAATGAAAATGGCGCAGGAGCTGGATTGCGCCTTGTTAGCCCGGAGAAACATGAGTTCACCTATGCCATCAAGTTGGATTTCAAAAATACCAACAACGAGGCAGAATATGAAGCGTTTTTGGCAGGCTTGCGCCTAGCCATAAAAATGGGAGCTCAAAATCTACAAGCGCATGTTGACTCACTCCTGATCGCCAGTCAAATTAACGGATTGTATGATGCAAAAGGTGAAGTTATGGCTTTGTATTTAGACCAAGCGAAAGAGTTGCTTCAACAATTCAAGTCATACAAGGTAGTTCACATCAATCGCTCAGAGAACAAACCAGCAGACGCCTTGAGCAAGCTCGCTTCAACATCTTGCCAAAGATGTAAGAATTGAAATACTAAAAAACCCATCGGTTTTGCTGCGTCAAGTGAATGCGATCGAGATAGGGCAACCATCTTGGATAACCCCTATCATCCAGTATTTTCAAGAAGGAATACTCCCTAAAAACAAAGCAGAGGCAAGGAAGATACAGAACAAGGCCTTGTGCTATGAAATGAATGGTGGTATCTTGTATCGAAGATCCTTCTTGGGGCCACTTCTGCGCTGGGTGGACCCCCAAGATGCAAATTACTTGATCAGGGAGATCCATGAAGGCATCTGCAGCATCCATGCGGGCCCGCTCATGGTCGTCGCGAAGATAATGAACGCAGGATACTATTGGCCAAGGATGCACATCGACGCTCTAAAGGAATTACGCAAATGCGACTCCTGTCAAAGGCACTCCCCGAAAACCCTGCGCCCAAAAAACGATCTTATCCCTGTATCCACTGCTTGGCCTTTCCACCAATGGGGGATTGATATGGTGGGACCTTTCCCTGAAGCTCCTGGTGCTGTAAAGTTTATAATCGTTGCCGTCGATTATTTCACCAAGTGGGTGGAGGCCAAAGCTCTCGCCTCAACCACTGCAATGATGGTGTGCAAGTTTATATGGGAACACATCATTTGTAGATTCGGCCTCCCACTTAAGATTGTAACCGACAATGGCACCAATTTCGCTTCTGAAGACCTCCAAAAATGGATGAAAGAAATGAAGATTGAACACACTTTCTCTTCCGTTGCGCACCCTCAGGGCAACGGCCAAGTAGAAAGTGTCTACAAAAGTATTGTCGAAGGGATAAAAGCCCGACTGGGCACCAAGAGAAGAGGTTGGGTAGATGAGCTCCCTAGCATCCTGTGGGCTCATCGAACCATGCCGAAAACGAGCACTGGCGAAACCCCCCTTTAGCCTAGTTTACGGCTCAGAGGCGGTTATCCCAGTTGAAGTTGGCATCCCCTCGCCGTGCTTGACAGCGGTCAACAAAATCGATAATGAGGCGGAGCGCCGTCTAGACTTGGACCTACTAGAAGAGAGACGCGAAATAGCGCGAATCAAAGAGTCCAAGTACAAGACGTAATTGGAGAGGTACTACAATGCAAGAGTACGCATTTGTACCTTCACTCCAGGAGAATATGTCTTCAGAGACAATGAAGCTTCAAATGCTGAATGCCCTGGAAAGCTAGCACCCAAATGGGAAGGCCCATACTTGATTCATGAGGTGCTAAGGAAAGGGGCATACAAGTTGCGCACTCTGGATGGATACATCATCCCGCGCACGTGGAATGCGCAACAATTGCACAAATGTTACATGTGATGATTCTCGGCCTTACGCCTTTATCAGCTTATGTCGGCTACGCGCCTTTGTTATTACTTATGTTGGCTATACGCCCCCTTATTCCAATGATGTACGATTGGCCTAGCGCCTGTTTGAAAGCTACTTAATGAAAGCATTGACTTATGCCTTTTGTTTTTAGCATCATGACTTCTACGTTACAAATGCATGTTAAACTTTTGATTAGCACGAAAACACTCCAGTAAATTACGAGCTCTCGAGTCAGACCTCCAAGGTCCTCCGCGAACATAGCGCGAGACCGGGCAAATACACTCACATACGAGCCACACTTACATTTATTCGCGCTAAATTAACCAAAGTTTCTAACAACAATGCAATAATTGTAACTCAACAAATTAATGGCAAACATAATGCTATATTCTAAAAAGCGCACCGCGTAATGAGCACATAAGAAATAACAAAACATCATTGATTCATTTCAAATAGCACGACCGCGCGTCAAGTTACATTCAGCATTTAAAAAGAAAATTACAAGGCACGAAGCCTATCAACACTAACTACTCATAACCATCACCATCATCATCGTCATCATCGCCATCACCATCACCACCGGCTGGCTCTTCTTCATCAGATAACTCCACAGTCTCTGGAGGATCTAAGATAGCCTTTGGCCGTTGACACCAGTCATCATGCTTCAGCGCCTCTGCGACCAAATCCATCACAGGAAGTGATAAATGGTCATAGACCTTTTTAGCGCGGGCCAATACAGCATCAGCCTGATCGGTCACTGAGCAATGACTAACATCAAACTCCTGTCCTAGTGCCTCTTCAACATGCTGCACACACTCCAGATAACCTCCACGATGACCAACCACGCATGAGGCATCTATGAGAGCAGCAACAGCTCCATCCAGCTCAGAAGCATTCAGGATAGAGTTAGCCATCTACAGAAAAGGGGAACGAGAAAAATGACCTCATGCACAAGAACAAGGCAACCCGACAATTCTCTCCATTACAGAAGGTTCAACACGGGCCGTGCCCAACCAACACGGCCCCGTGCTGAACCCCCTGCAGAAAAACGCCCAGTTCAGGTAACTGGACACGGGCCGTGTTCACCAGACACGCCCCCGTGTCCAGGCTTCTGTTTCTTTTCTTTAATTTCTGTTACTGGCACCTGAACACGGGGCCGTGTCCGGTCCCCACGGGGCCGTGTCCAGACTGCCAGTAACATAAATCTTTGCTTTTAACACCATTTTACACATCTAATCAACCTAAAAAAAAAATTTTGGGACACATTAAGGACAATGTGTAATTTAAGTGTGGGGGGGATGCTAAAACCTTGAATTTTGCAAGTCCTAAATACAAGCCTTACACAAAACTCTATTGGAACCGCTAATCACCCCAAAATTTTTTCAAAAATTTCATTTTTTCTTACTTGTCTAGGTTTAACTCGGGAAATTCAAGTTCTCAAAAAGGCTATATTTTTTACGAATTTACAACCGATAGCGTAGTGATAAAAAGAACCAACATAAGAAAATTATGAAAAGGCATGGCAAACTTAGTTAAAATTTGATTATATATACTTGATCACATAAAAACCCATTCCCACAAAAGTGAGTTTTGAGCCTTTATTGAGCATACAATTACATATCATTAGACTAAATGCTCATTTTTCGTTTCTTGTGTGAATAGCCTCTTGGTTCTTACGACTCTAGAACTTGCCATGACGATACATTCCCGGTCCTTATCAACTTAAACCCGAGTAAGTAAATGATGGAGGCATTAGGACTAACCCTTTTTATTTCTACACCATTATGTTGGATCTGAGTTTCTTTTTGATTGTATTTTCGTTTGAAATTAAGATGGAAATGAAAGAGTTGTGCAGCGGAATTAAGATGAAAGCAAACTTTGCATACAATCAAATGAGAGTAATACTTTAATCAAACATCTTTACACAATGAATCGAAAGATTGAATTTGTTTCAACAACGATTACAATGATTGATGAATGAATGCAAACTCCCCCTCAGCCAGAGCTCAGTAGTTTGTTCGTGCAAAGAAGACGATGTGATCAAAAGAGCTAATAGAACAGTACAAAGTACTGAACTATTTATAGGCACTTGCAAACCACTGAGCATCTTAGCTGACGTCACCATGAAAGTGACATCTAACCTCCTAACAAACTCTAACCTCTGATCTATACAAACACTGATGTACTAACTACTGCTATTACAATTTATTACATAAAAGACACTTAAATAGCTGTTGCATCCTTCCACTGCTGTGAATCCAGCAGTGCTTGTCCGGATCAGCAGTACTTGACTCAAGGCAGCAGATTGAGTCAGCAGAGCTTTCGTCTTCCATCAGTCTTTAACATTTGGCAGTAGATGCAAGGCAGCAGTTGTGGATCAGCACTTGGTAAGATCAGTAGATAGAGGGTCAGCAGATACAAAGCCACTTTCAAGGGGAGAGATTTGCATGAACTAACTGTAATCATCTGCTTATTCTGGATCCACTGCTCTGATCCAGTTTTGGCTTTAATTATCTGTTCCTCTGATAGGGTTCAATCCCAACAATCTCCCCCTGGAACAGATAATGCCAAAACTCTTCATTATTTGTGGAATGCTTTATTGCCTCATCAACAACTCCCTTATCTGACCTTTAAATTGTAATTCAAAGTCTAGGGCATCTGTATCTTCATCATCCCTGCTAAGTGGAAGATCAAGGAGATCCTGCAAATCTTCAAGACTCAGGCCAAGAGCTTGTTCCCTTGATATTTTCTCCACTTCTCCACCAGACCTGAGCAAAGTCAATACGCAGGTCTGTTTGTCAGTTTCCCACTTTTGTATTTTTGAGCCTGGTGGGTTTCTTGGGAGATGTTTATTTGCAGAAGTATTTGGAGAGGCTGGCCTATTCATGACTGGCTGAGCAGCACTTGCAGATTGTTCCAATTCAAGATCTTCTTTTATCATTACTTCTGTGCCTGCTTTTACAATGGCATCTCCAGCTAATAGATCTTGAATTGTTTCCATGCTAAACTGGTTTTTGCTCCTTCTTTTGTAGATGGCAGCACCAGCTGGAGCAGTGGTTCTTTTGACTTTCAGCTTTGGTGGTCTTTTTGAGACCTCTGCTTTGGAATAGTCGGGCTTTTGTGGAACTCTTGGATCTTTCTTTCTAAGTTCCTCTAATTTTTTATAGGTTGCCCTAACTCTATCTTCTCCCCACTTTGTCACAGAGTTCTTTGACCCATAATCAGCTGCAATTAGCTCCTCTTTCATTCTCCTCAACTCTAACATCTTCTCGGCTTCAAATTGTTTGAATTTTTCAGGAGGAGTCTGCTTGACCTTATTTTTTATCATGTCTTGAATCCTGGCTGCTTCTTTTTCAAGCTCAGGAATGGTCCAGTTCTTGTACATGTGTTTCTCCCCCTTGTATTTCTTGTAGGTCATGATGTTTTCAATGTAGTCTTTCCTTAAGGACTCATCTGCCCTTTCTGAAATTTTCTAACATACATTTTTAGCAAAACGTTCCATAGTATTGACCTGTGAGAGTAAAAACTGATAGTTTTGTTGAAATTCTCTATCAGATTTCCCTTTTCTATTTTTGACTGCAATATCCTCTGCTTGTTTGGCCTTGAGTTTCAAGTATTCTTCAATATTGTTAGGCCTGGGATAATTTGCAATTGATGGTAAACTCCTTTTGGCTGGGTCATCTTCATAATAAAAGGATTTGATTTCTTCTCTGACTGCAATGAGTTCCAGAGGAAATGAGACACCAGCAGGAGGTAGTGATTTTACAATTTGAGCTGAAGAGAGAGGTATGGGTTTTGGAATAGTGACAAGTGATAGGGATTTTGAAGATGTTGGTGATGGAGATGTGTCATCATCTTTTAAAATTAGCCTTCTCCTTTTTGGTTTAGGAGAGACTGATGATGTTTTGAATGGAACAGTGGTGGTAGATGTAGTGGCAGTGGATTGTGATTGACTAACAGCTGTTGAAACAACTGGTGTTTCAACCACTGTTGTCATTACAACAGATGTTATAACATCTGCTGTCTTCTGCTGTATGTCAGCAGGTGTTGTTTTTGGTGGTGATGATGGTAGAGCAGTGGATGTTGTGTGTGTTGAAGTGGTGTATGTTGATGGAACAACTGTTTGGCAAGCAGTAGTTTTTGTAACTCCTGTTGCATCAGCTATTTTGTATGGTGGTTTTTGAGCAGACTTTGAACGTCTGGTTGGAATGGATTTGGGTTGCCTTACTTTTCTAGTAGGCCTCTTCTTTTCCTCAACAGGATTTTCATGATCCTTTGACCCAGAAGTACCCTGATCTGGATGATCCATTCTGTCCACCCTGGCTTTCCTTTTGGCCTCTCTATCCCTTTTTACACTTGCAACTGCTTCTGCTAGTGCATTTGTTGTCACATCAATTTTCTTGCTGCCATCTGGCAAAGGAATCTTTTTGGTCATGTTTGAATTTTCTGGTTCAAGATAGAGACCATCCTCTATACCCTTCCTTTTCCACTCCTTAATTTTCTCCCCCTTTTTGGCATTATCTTCTGGGAGTTGATAAATGTAGCGTACTTTTGGAGGAGCAGTGCCAGTGGTGTGCAAGATCTGAGTTTTGAGAGCCTTTAAATCAGCCTGAGTGTTCTTGAACCTTGACTCCATTGCATTTCTCAGCTGTTGTACATGTTTTTCATGTTGCTGATCTGCTAATTGTGCTTGTTGTTGGAGAAAAGATTGAAATAGATTCCAGAGCTCATTTGTAGCAGGTGCCCTTTGTGGAGCAGGTGCTTGAGGTGGAACAGCAGTTGATTGTACCTTCTGAACTTGTAACACCTGTTGTAGCATGTCTTTGAGTTCTGCAACAAAGTTATCAAGCTTTGCAATACGATCCGTCAATTTCTGGTACTTTAAACCATCACCCAAGTTAATGGGATCATCTGATTTCCCACTAGTAGTGGTTTTATCAGTGGTAGATGTAGGGAGTATACTCCAAACATTAACCACTGATGCCCCTTTTTCTTGGTACTGGGGTCTTCTTCCTTCAACACTTGACAACCTTTTGATGTTGCCAGTAGGATAAATAAATCCACTGGTGGTTGGTAGAGGTGCTATAAAAGGAATTGCCTTCAAGGAAGTCTTATTAATGTAACCACTGTCCAACTGTAAACCTGTAGGTTCAACAGTTGTAGTGGCTGCTTCACTAGGATTACCACCAAGAGTTACTTGTAACTCATGGGGTGTAACCTCCTCAGGTTGTGTTGGTGGGTTAGCAAAGATTGATACATCGGACCCAGTCAGTTGTTGAGGTATATTCTCATTATCAGGTGATTAAGAAGGACTGGTTAATGACTGGTTCAAATCAATTGCATCCAACAGTGGTTTTATTGGTGAGGGAATTGTGGATGTGATGATTGGTGTAGAAATAGGATGTGTCCCGGGCATTGGACTGTGGATGATAGAAACGAGTGTTTCCAGAGCATCATGATGTGGAGACCCTATTTGTACAACCTGTTCTTTTTGTGAAGAAACAGGAGGAGTTTCGGTTATGGGTTGAGATATTTGTACCAACTGCTGTGAGGAAGTAGCAGCAGTGGTTTCGTTTGAAACACATAGTAGGAGGGTATGAAATAAAAATCTGGTTGCAGAAGGAAAATAACCTTTTTCTAAGGTAATTTTCTTCATCATTGTGGCTTCATACCCTCTCTCAATGAAGTCAGTTTGTAACTCGTTTTTAGTGAAAGAGATTTTACCTTCCTGATCACCGAGTTGAAAGACCTCTGAAATGGATTGTGGCGTGATTTGGACAACTTTACCCTTTATCGAAGAGTTTATGGTGGTTGCAGTGTCTCCTTGTTTTTCAAGGGTTGCATTTTTCCAGAACTCCCTTTGGGTTGCCAAATAGATTGGTGCGTCGGCAGTGAACAAAGTTTTGTACTTTGATTTTGCCATGAGATCAATGATGGAATCGAAAACTTTGGTGGTTCCTGGTTTTGTGAGAAGACCCAGGAGATTGTGAGATGGTTTATGTGGAATTTCAATGGAGATTGCCTTTTGAGAGGCTGTTTTCGATGATGATTTGGATGAGGGTTTTGAAGATTTCTTTGATTTTGTCATTTTGAGGATGATTGATCGAAGAAATTTATGAAGAAATGAGATGAAAAAACTGCTTTGAGAAGAGAATTTTTAAGAATTCAATTCGACAGTAAAACCCTGTTTTGGTGGTGAGTGGGGGATTTTATAGGGAAGAAAGTGAATGCTGAGGTGGCAGCCGTTACAAAAGGTCTGACCAATATGTACTGCCCACGTGACAACCCCTGTTGAAAGTGAAGGACAGTACTTGTGTGATAGGGACAGATGAAGGTAGTGGTATGAAAGCAGTGGATGATTTTCACTATCAGTGAATAGCATATCAGTGGATAAGACACTGTTTTTGAACAACAGAGTTTATCAAAATAATGAGAGAGCAGGGGTTGACTTTCAGCAGTGGACAGACTTTTGAAGGAAGCAGACTTTTGAACAATCAGTGGTTAATGGCAGACTTTTAAGGATTTTAATGAAAAATTTTCATTTTTAGCTATTTTTAAGGATGGAGTTTTGATTTTCTAAAAACATTTTGTTGCTTTTATTCATAGAAAAACAAGATGTTGCTTGTTATTCCATGTTCAGCATCCCAATCCTAGAGACCAAACTTTCAAAAGTTGCTGTATCAAGTGCTTTTGTGAGCACATCAGCTAGCTGGTCTTTAGTTGGGACATGATGCAGAGAAATCAAACCTTTTTCATAGCAATCCCTCACAAAGTGATGTCTGATGTCGATGTGTTTGGTGGTTGAATGGGAAACTGGATTTTTGATGATATTTTCTGCTGCCTGACTGTCCAACATGAGTGGTGTCTTTAAGGCAGTGATACCAAAATCCAGCAACTGATTTTGAAGCCACAGGAGTTGGGCTGTACAGCTTGCAGCAGCAATGTATTCAGCTTCAGCAGTGGATGTTGAAACAGCTGCTTGCTTTTTGCTTTACCATGAAACTAAGCAATCACCTAGAAACTGGCACCCTCCTGATGTGGACTTCCTTGTGGTGTGACATCCAGCAAAGTCACTATCTGAGAAACCTGAAAGCTTGATGTTCCCATTAGCTGGATACCAGATACCAAGTGTGGGAGCACCTTTTATGTATCTGAAGATCCTTTTTACAGCAATGAGATTTGATTTTCTGGGGGCTGATTGACTTCTTGCACAGACACATGTTGCAAACATGATGTCTGGTCTAGATGCAGTTAGGTACAATAAAGACCCAATCATGCTTCTATAAAGTGTTTGGTCAATCAGCTCATCCTTTTCATCAGACATGACCAGCTTATTTGTTGCCATGGGTGTGCTGCATGGTTTACAATCATTCATATCAAATTTGGTTAAAAGTTCTTTAGCATATTTGCTTTGATGAATGAAAGTTCCATTTTGCAATTGCTGTACTTGGAGACCAAGAAAGCATTGCAGCTCACCCATAGCACTCATTTCAAACTCAGCTGTCATGAGTTCTCTAAACTCTTCACACATTGAGTTACATGTGCTTCCAAAAATAATGTCATCCACATATATCTGGACAATCATTAAATCCTTCCCTCTCCATTTTAAAAATAGTGTTTTATCAATGGTACCTCTTTTGAAACCATTTGAGAGAAGGAAGTTGGAAAGAGTTTCATACCAGGCCCTTGGTGCTTGTTTCAAGCCATACAAGGCTTTGTTTAACCTGTAGACATGATCTGGATAAAATGGATCCTCAAAACCTGGAGGTTGACAAACATACACCTCTTCTTGAATTGTACCATAGAGGAAAGCACTTTTGATATCCATTTGAAACACCTTCATATTGTGGTTGACAGCAAAGGCCAGGAACAGTCTAATGGCTTCCAATCTTGCAACAGGGGCAAATGTTTCATCATAATCAATCCCCTCTTCCTGTCTGTAACCTTGAACCACAAGCCTGGCTTTATTCTTGACAACAATACCCCTTTCATCAGTTTTGTTCTTGAAGACCCACTTTGTGCCAATGGGACTAACCTCTTCTGGCAGTGGTACAAGCTCCCATACTTGTTGTCTTTTAAACTATTGGAGCTCCTCTTGCATGGCTTCTACCCAGCTGTTGTCTTTTAGTGCCTCTTGGTACTTGACTGGCTGATGGAGTGATAGAAAACCAGCAAAAAGACAAATGTTTTGGGTTTGACTTCTTGTGAGCACCCCTTCATTTATGTTGCCAATGATTTGATCAGGTGGATGAGATCTCAAGAAGATTAAATCTCCTTGGTATGGTATGATGGCATTGGTTGGTGAAGGCTGCAAATGTGTATCATCTGAGCTAATGAGGTGGACAACTGCTGACTTTTATCCACTGTTTGAGGACTTTTGTCAGCAGTGTTTGAGGATGTGGAAGCAGTGGTTGATGGGCTACTTTGGTCAACAACTGTTGAGGTAGCAGTGGTTGAGCTTTGACAACTGTTTTGAACAGCTGGTGCTTTTCCCTTTGTGGCAGACCTTTGAGGGATGATGATTTCATACCCATAGTCTGGTGGTGTATCCTCTGATTTACCTGCACTGTTAGTCTTGACAGCAGTATTTTCAAAAGTGAATTTTTCAAGATCAAACAGATCTGCAGGGTTTGCTGGGATTTTCATTGATGAGAGTTCATTGAACTTAACATTCAAAGTCTCCTCCACTGCCTTGGTCCGTGTATTGAACACTTTGTAGGCCTTGGCAGTGGTTGAGTATCCCAGATGATAACCACAATCAATTTTGGCTGCAAATTTTGAAATGGAATCTTTTAAGTTCAAAATAAAGCATGGGCAGCCAAACACTTTGAAATATGAGATCAGTGGTTTAATTTTATACAGAATTTCATAGGCAGTCTTTTTGTGCCTGGGGTTTATTAAAACTCTGTTCTGAACATAGCAAGCAGTGTTTACTGCCTCTGCCCAGAAAGTTAATGGCAAACCTGTATTTGCAAGCATGGTTCTGGCAGCCTCAATCAGAGTTCTGTTCTTCCTTTCCACTACCCCATTCTGCTCTGGTGTTCTTGGGATGCTGTACTGCCTTACAATCCCTTTCTTCACACAGAAGGCATCCAACTCCCTATTTTTGAATTATGTGCCATTGTCACTCCTGAAGCTTTTCACTGGAAGGTGAAATTGCTTTTCAACCTGTATTACAAAGTCTTGCAAAATGCCTGCAGTTTCATCTTTTGAGTGCAAAAAGAAAGTCCATGTGAACCTAGAAAAGTCATCAACAATAACCAAACAATATCTTTTCTTTTTGAGGCTCATGACTTGAACTGGGCCAAACAAATCCATGTGTAGCATTTGCAAACACTGGGTTGTTTTGGACTCTTCAATGGACTTGTAAGAACTTTTATGATGTTTTCCTTTTAAACAGGAAATGCAATGTTCAGGACATGAAAACAATTTTTGTGGTAGGCCTCTCACCAAACCATTTTTTGAAATTTCTGTGATTGTCTTAAGATTTGTGTGTCCCAGCCTTCTGTGCCAAAGTTCTGTCTCTTTGTTAGAGGCAGCTGAGAACAGACAGGCATCAGCTCTGGGACACTCTTTTGACATGTCAACAACATAAACATTGCCACTTCTTTGAGCAACAAGTTTAGTTTGACCAGTTTTGATTATTGCTTCAATCTTTTTGACCATTTCTGGTCCAACAATCCTACAACAATCTTTTGTGAAGAATGACCCAAAACCCTTGTCACTCATTTGGGACACACTCAGAAGGTTGAATTTTAGATTGTCTATTAGATTGACATTTTCAAATTTTACTTTTCCAGACTCCACTGTACCCGACCCCAGAACTTTTCCTTTACTATTATTCCCAAAGGATATATCACCCCCTCCATGGATTTTAAAGTCTTTGAGGAGGACTTTACATCCTATCATGTGCCTGGAGCCTCCACTATCTACATACCAAAGACTATTAAAGCATGCAGAAGCTCCCTGCACATGAAGTAAAAAGATTAGTTCATTAAGGTCTCCAAAGCCAACAAGGCTTTGGATGGGGTCTCAACAGTGTCTGGGATGGATGCAGAATGATGGACAGTGGTTAGGTCAGGAGTTTGAACTGTTTTAGGACAGTGTTTCTCTAACCACTGCTGCGGGTCCTGACCAATCATCTGCTGGTAACCAAAAGGATGCTTGTTCACTTTGGGTTTAGAGAGCCTTTTGTAGGCCTCATAAACGTGAGGAATCCTTTGGTAAGACTGTTTTTCTCTTCCTTTTCTGAACTGATTGGCAGGGGGTGCATCAGTAACCTGAACATCTCTTTTGACAGATGTTTGGTTCAGCTGTTTTGTAACAGCTGTTTGAACTGGCACAAACAGTGGTTGTTTCTTGGTGAATTTGACAGATGTTGATGATGATGATGATGATGGACTCAAGGATGTTTTAGCAATGTACTCATTCTTTTTCACATCAAAGTTTTTGAGATACACACATGCTTGAGTTTTGTGGTTTGTTTTACCACAGACAATGCAACCTTCAGCTGAAACAATGACACTTGTTCTGTTTAACTCATACGCTTTTAAGTGGAAACAATCTTTTGTAAGATGATTCCTTTTCTCACAGAATTCACAAAACAAGTTATCAATTTTTTCTTTCTTCTTTCTCTTTTCAGACTCCTTTGCAGCAGAGGTTTTAACCACTGCTGGGATGTCCTTGAGAGGTATGACTTTAGCTTTTGGAGCCTTGACACCATCAATTGATGTAAAGTCCATTGGCTTGAAATTTTCAAGAATGTCACACTCATCAGACCATTTTGGTTTAAACTGGTATTCTTCAAGCTCCTCAAAAGTAGAGGATTCCATTGGTCTGTCAAGTGTGATTTTGTTACCAAGTTTGTCAGTGATTTTCACTTCTTGGCCATTCTTGTTTGTGGAGATGAACTCAGTGGTTACATCAGTGGTTTGAACAGATTTTTCAAAAGCAGTGTTTTCATCATCATGTTTTCTATAGCCAACCCCAAATTTCACATTGCTTTTTCTCTGTTTTTCAAGCATAACCTCATATCCTTTGCAGGATTCCACCCATCTTTCACAAGTAATCTGGGCGGACTCCAACTCCTTTTTGCAAACTTGGTATTTTTCTACCATAGTTTGAAGTTGGGTTTTGGTTATACTCTGCTCTTCTTTTAGACAGTTGTTCTCTTTTTCTTTTTCAGTCAATTTGTTTTTAAGTTCTTTTAAAGACCTTTCAAATTTGACTTCATCAGACAAGATTTTATCCCGAAGGTTTTCATTCACCTCTTTAATGTTAGCAAAAGCAATTATGCAATTGTCATAACACAGTTTTTCAAGAACTTGAGGAGATACCTTGGCAGCTGCCATCATTGCACAATCACATTGATGATCTTTTTCATCATCAGCTTTCACCTTCTTTTCACCAGCCTTTTCTTCTTTCTCTTCTTCGTTGTCCCCTACGGACCATGGATCTGTCATTGGTTCAATCAGGGTACCTGAACTTTCTCCCAACAGTAGTTCACCAGCCACAGCAGTAACCACTGCTTCAGTCACCTCTTCCACTGTTTCAAAGCACTGCTGTTCCTCCTCAGTTTCAACCCCCTCCTGTATTGACTCTAATGCCATCAAACAAAACTCATCATGTGAAGAATCATTAGAAGCATAGAGTGCAAAATTTTCATCATTAAGGTCTTCAGGCATACTGCTCCAGTCAACAAACCCTTGAGTGAAAAAACTTTGTTGATCTGGTTGTGCTGCTGCTGGAGCAGTGGTTTGAGGTGCAACAGGTTGCACTTGTACCTGTGGAGCAGGGGTTTGAACATATTGGATTTGTGGAACAGTAGTTTGGACATAATGTACTGGCACAGGGGCTGCAGCATAGTGAGCAGTGTTCACTTGAGCTGTTGGGGCATATTGGGCATAGTGCACAGTGTTTTGGTTTTGAGGTCTAGGATTTGAGCTAGGATGAGTAATTATGGGACCAGTAGTTTGACTCCTACATTCCCTAGCGAAATGTCCCAACCTATTACACTTGTAGCACTTGACTTTCGATTTATCCAACCCAACCCTTAGATTCCCATGCAAACCTGGGAATTTTCGCCCTGTTCTTTTGTAAAACTTGCTAGTTCTAACACTTAGCAAAGCCAGTTGGTGCAGGATGTCCATTTCCTCTAAATCAGTGGGATCAAAATGTTGCAAATCATTTAGTTCAAAACTTAAATTGTCTGACATCTGGTTTTCATTTGCAGTGAATGCATAACTAGCAGAGTGAGGATCAGGGTTGTTAAAATTTGCACCAGCAGTTATGTCAATGAAGTGATCATAACCCTGATCCTTACCACTGCTCCCAGATTCTTCTTGACCCAGAAGAGCAGTATTACCGAAAGTGTAGTCATCGGTAACTTTTCCTGACTCTTGTAACCTCCTTTTCTGGTTCAACTCCCTTTCGTAGGTCAGGAGTCGACCGTGGAGTTGGGTCAAGGTCAGATCCTTGAATTCAGGTGAGTTTCGGGTGACAAAAGCTATGGTGTCCCATTTTTCTGGCGGTAACCTGAGGAACCTGCTATTTTGAGTTGAGTTTGTAAAAGTGGTGTTAACAAGCCTCAGTTCACTGATGAGACAACTGAAACGCTCAAATTGTTGCGTTAGTGATTCGCCTTTAACGTACCAAAATGTTTCATACTGTTGGTTCAGGATTTCCCTATTGTTTTCTATGACTTCTTCAGTTCCCCCAAACTGTTCCTTAAGTGCGTCCCATAACTCTTTGGCACTGTTACAATGTAATAGTCCAGCATATATCTCATTGGGCAGCGCTGATGCTACGATGCTAAACGCTTTAGCATCTAGTTCGATCTTTTGAAAATCGGTTTCGGTATAATTTTCAACTGGTTTTGGAACGAACTTTTTAGCATCTTCAGCACTTGGCACTGAAGGAACATGGGGACCATAAATGACAGACTTCCAACAACCTGTGCTTTGTTGAGCGAGGATGTGTCCCATCCTCCTCTGCCAGATGTTGTACTCATTTCTTTTTAGCATAGGTGGTTTAAAAAGCGAGCCGATGTTATTTTTATCATCCTGAGACTGTGACGTCATTCTTGTTGTTTTACAGACACTGAGAAATCAACTTTAATGGTGATTAATCCTTGCTCTGTTTTTCAACGGACGAACAAACGATCAGTATCAACTGTTATGAGCTGAACTATTTACGTCAAAATGATTGTTAAATCAAATTTGACTGTCCAAGCTCTGATACCAATTGTTGGATCTGAGTTTCTTTTTGATTGTATTTTCGTTTGAAATTAAGATGGAAATGAAAGAGTTGTGCAGCGGAATTAAGATGAAAGCAAACTTTGCATACAATCAAATGAGAGTAATACTTTAATCAAACATCTTTACACAATGAATCGAAAGATTGAATTTGTTTCAACAACGATTACAATGATTGATGAATGAATGCAAACTCCCCCTCAGCCAGAGCTCAGTAGTTTGTTCGTGCAAAGAAGACGATGTGATCAAAAGAGCTAATAGAACAGTACAAAGTACTGAACTATTTATAGGCACTTGCAAACCACTGAGCATCTTAGCTGACGTCACCATGAAAGTGACATCTAACCTCCTAACAAACTCTAACCTCTGATCTATACAAACACTGATGTACTAACTACTGCTATTACAATTTATTACATAAAAGACACTTAAACAGCTGCTGCATCCTTCCACTGCTGTGAATCCAGCAGTGCTTGTCCGGATCAGCAGTACTTGACTCAAGGCAGCAGATTGAGTCAGCAGAGCTTTGGTCTTCCATCAGTCTTTAACATTTGGCAGTAGATGCAAGGCAGCAGTTGTGGATCAGCACTTGGTAAGATCAGTAGATAGAGGGTCAGCAGATACAAAGCCACTTTCAAGGGGAGAGATTTGCATGAACTAACTGTAATCATCTGCTTATTCTGGATCCACTGCTCTGATCCAGTTTTGGCTTTAATTATCTGTTCCTCTGATAGGGTTCAATCCCAACACATTATTTTTCCTTTTCTTTTACCACCTACCCAAAATTCCCCCTAGTTAGCCCCTTTGAGCCTAAACCTTTTCATTTCATCACCCAAACCAAAAACCCTTTTTACCCACCAAAACCTTTTTTTATTTTTAACCCTTTGTTTTAGTAACAAGTTCGGTTTTTTCGTATGATCGTTCAAAAAAAAATGTGTTGATGATGAAGCAAAAGATAAACAAACAAGTTCATCAAAAATAACTTTGTTTGAATAAAAGCTTCATCAAAATAAAAGTTACAAAAAATATATATATAGAAAGTCCTACGAAAACCGACACTTGTTACGCTTTTCGCCCTTTTTCTACTAACCACTAACCCAACCACCTACCTTTAAACCCAAGCCTAACCCTTAACCCACAAAGTCCTCTTGATATTTACAAAGGTATAAAAGTTAAAAAGGAGGAGGATTGATTGCTTGGCAAGCTTATGGTCGGAATAAGTTCCATGCCGCTCTCGAGTGATTCACTAAAAATACACCTTCGGCCGAGTGTGAGTGATTTCTCCCGTGAGGTATGTGAACTTGTATATAAATGAAATTTTAAAAAGGCATGTTATGCCCAAATAAGTAATTTATCCTATGAAACGTTCTAAATAAATCATTACGAATAGGATTGTAAATAGATAAAAATAAAAGATCTTGGATTCCCAACACTCTATGACAAGCCCAAAACCTTCTCTTCTACCCATTCCATTTGGGAGTGTAAGCCACATATTAAAGAGTTTTGCTTGAGGACAAGCAAAAGTTCAAGTGTGGGGGTATTTGATGTGTGTAAAATGCAACATATAAATTACATCAAATGAGGCATAAAACTAACCCTTTTTAAGTACTAATATTGGAAAAAGAGTGTTTTTGTCTTCCTTTTGTATTTTCAAGATTAAATGAGCTCAAAAACACAAAAGAAGCAAAAAGACAGCTAAATCCAACATAAATACAAGAAAAGGAACATAAGTGGATTGCCCGACCCCTCAACGGCATCTTCCAAAGCAAAATAGAGAAAGCAGAAGACTGAACACGCCCCGTGCTCAGCCAGCACGGGGCCGTGCCCAAGAAGCAGCAGAAAAGACAAACCTATAGAAGCTTCTATTGCCCACCACGGGGCCGTGCCCAGTGAGCACGGGGGCGTGGCGAAAGTACAGCAGGCGCATTAATTGTAATTGCGAATTACAATTAATGAAGAGAGAGAGTGTCAGACAGGCACGGGGCCGTGTCCAGCGGACACGGGGCCGTGCCCAGCCTTCTGTTCAGCCTATAAATAGGAGTGCTTGGTTTCATTTCAACTCATCCCTTGGCACACCACCTCTCTCACACTTCATCCACCACCCACCACCATCACAACACCATCATCCACCACCATCATCCATTGTCCATCGTAGAGTGTGTGAGTCATCTCGGGATCCAAGATTGATCGTAAGAGTTCTTGACAATCAAGGCCATGTTTGCCTAAGTCTCTTACATCACTTGGTGAAGACAAAGTGTCTAGTATAATACTTTTTATTTCTAATCTTTTGCACTTTTTATTTGGTTTTGTATTAATGACTTTAATAACTAGTTACTTATGTTGAAGGTGATCTTTCCTTATCGTTTGTCCGTGGTGTCTTGGCATTATTTTACTGTCTATATAAAATAAAGGATTTTCACCATTCATATCTCCACGGTCTATATGGAGGTATGTTGGCTACCTGGTCGGGGGTTAAGGGAATGGTTTGGTAAAGGTCTTGCCATTGTTCAGCGTTTAGAGGTCCTGCAATGGACCTGGGTCAAATTTAGTAGGACCTCCTTCAATGCTTCACGGTATTGGATGGCGGGGGTCCAAACTCTTTGATCCCCTCATAAGTTAACTACTATTAATACTATAACCCGGCTATTTAGGACTGTATCCCTGCTGACTCAGACTACTTAGCCAAGGGTAACGTCACCGCCAAAAGCGGGGCCTACCATAATATTGCATTAATAACTTAATTCATTATCTTCCAATAATCCACCCTTTTAGGATTGTATCCTTGCTGACTCAAACTACTGGGGTGAGGGTAACGTCACCTTCAAAAGAGGGGCCTACTACAATAACTAAGATAATCTCTTAATTATGTGCAAAAGTGCGGAAATAATCAAAGGTTATACTAGATACGAGTCAGAACCAAGTGATTCATCTTGTCTATCTGTTTTTATTTTATTTTATTTTCAGCATTTTAGTTAGTTTTTATTTTTCTTAGTTTAAAACATTTTTCTAAACTTTTTACTTTGATTAGACGTTGAGGATAAACCGGTACTAAAAGCTCTTGTGTCCTTGGACGACCTCGGTATCTTAGCAACGCTATACTACGCTCACGATGGGTGCACTTGCCCATATGTGTGTTTAGTGTTAGTAAAATATCGTGTTTTATAAATTTAAAACTTGGCTAAAATAAGTGTTAAAGGGGCTTAAAGTATACACCTAATATATATAACACTTCACGCACATCAGCCTCTAACCCAACAGTCTTGAAAGGCGTGATTGTAACCTTGGTTCTTTTCTGCGCCGGCTCTTGGGGGTCTTTAAACGCAACACCCTTCTTTTCAGGGGTCTTCTTCTTGGCCTCTACAGAAACCAAGTGTTAAAAAGAGGTGGCAACAATGAAAACAAGAAGGTAGTCAAGAAACTAACCCAGAGAGAATTTATAAAAACAGCGCAGACTGCTCTGTTTTCCGATTACTGGGGCTTCCCCAGTCTTCTGCGCCACCGAAGCACCAGATGTAGTCTCTTCTCTACTTGTCTTCCTGCGTATTAACTTCTCAGCAGGCTCTTCTTCTTCTTCCTCTTCGTCATCAACCGTGATGGAAGAGGTAGTAGCACCAGCATCTGGGTTCCGGGAACCCGCGCTACCTGAAATCTTTGAACCAGCGGCGCCAGTCTTCTTTTCGCCTATACGCGACAAACCTTCAAGTGAGTCACTGAGGACAACATAATCCTCTAAGTTACTCTGACGTAATCGTAGAGTACCTTTATCAGAAGCACCGGCAGTCGAACGGCTACTCCCGCCTTTCTTGTTGGTCACTTCAGTGTCGATGGTAATCACCTTTTTCCTCTTGTTTGGTTTTTTCTTCTTCTCTTCTGGGTCAATTCCTAGGTCACGCAACACACCTGCAAAGATGTTAGACCACAAACTTAGCTCCCCATTTGAGGACCCTGCAGACTTCTCGCTGGAAAGATAAAGAATCTCTTTCCCAGCGGAAGTCACAGCTCGTAAGGGCCTGGGGTTAGGTATATGCGCACCTTCAGTTGCGGTAGGCGGATTGGCGAAAGCTCCAGCAACGGGGTACAGAAAACGTGCCTTGATCTTCTCATACCAGTACTGCTCCCCTGACCTCAGCGGGCGCACACCCATAGATCCACCAAAGGTGGGGAAAGCAGATTGATAAAGACGCGATTCTGCATTCAAAATCCACAATTAAGCGCGTCCAGACAATAAAAGCAGGAAATAATCAAAGAAATAACTAACCTTTATCTTGAAACTTCAAAACTGGCACCTCCTCGCTATCTTGCGGCCATTGGTCACTCATCTGCGCCGCGACCAGAACATTTTCACCAAATACTCGATTCAGGGTGGCAGTAAGCCTCACGTACCCATCTTCCTTCTTAGGAATCGCCAGCTCCTCCTTCTCAATCACATCCGGTGCACGGAAGATCATAGCAATTAGGATAACCTCCTCCCGAATGAAGAAAAAATTATGTTTCCAGTCATGGAAACTCTTCGGTGGGTTACGAAGGATCTTCTTGGCAGACCCCCGGTTACCAAAGGAGTAGAATCCCATGTTCCAGACCAACTGATAAAATACCCTGAATCTCTCAACTGTGGGCTCTATGTCGTGGGCTCGGCATAAAAACTCGAAATGTCGCACCCTTACCATACCGGGTGGACTCATCTGAGAAACATGAAACCCATAATAATGAAGGATATGGGCCAAGAACTCCGTCGCTGGCAACCAGAAGTTGCCTTGCAAAAAAAAAATCTTCAAATAGTGTGATATACCTCGGCGGTGCATCGGCGGCCGTCTGATTCTGACCGGGGTATCGTGCATCCCATTCCGGTGGAAACCGGAACCCTCTCGTAATTTGTTCAAATAAACCCAGGTCCCATTTGAGGACGGGGAGGGGACCTTCCTCATGATGAGGTTCTTCTTCAGCCATGGAGATTTAAGAGAGACTTTGATAAATCTTCAGGAAAAACTTGAATGTTTGAAGATTTGAAGATCTGCACTTGAAGATCTGCTACTGCTCTGTTGAAGATTTGAAGATTCCGGGAAGAAATAAGGAGAGAAGAGAAACAGTAGAAGAGATTGTTATACTCTCGCCCCTCTCATCAACTATAAATACTCATCGCATTTAATGCGATGAGTAGACGTGTTGGATTCACCGCGCGAGTATCCAATCAGCAGCTGCCACGTACGTCGCAATTCCCGGAGTGACGGTTACCACGCGCGCGTGGGCCTCACTCGACTGACGGAAAGCCGAAACGTCAGGGACAACTTGATGACGGCCGTGTCAGCAGTCAACTCAAACATCTCCATCAACGACATTTCCAACCAACATGTCAGAATTTAAAAATCGAGAGTTTTCCTGCTCAAATCTACTACAAACTTCATGCAGAAGTTACCCAAGCCGCGCAGCATTCACATGCATCCAATGCACCTGCGCGCTTACATTCAACAGCAAAGAATTCCCAACATACAAATCTGGTAGTCGCGCCGTAGTGACTGACAAACAGTCACACGCGCGCGACTCACCAAGATCTAGCAGGCTTTTTCTAACCCAGAACTTCCTTTTTTCTAAGTCCAGAGCTCCAACCACTCACTTCGCGCGTGCTGCAGCACCGGACTGGGGGGACTTGAAGGGGTATGGTCCCAAAAATGCCGCGCAGAACATTATGCTCGAGCTTTGGACCATACTCCTTAATCACTTTGGTGATCAGTCTTTAGACCCCGCGCGGGATGATCAAGCATAGCATAGCCTCGCGCGAGGTCCAACCAAGAGATAACAGCACTTTCCATACTTAACGTTCTAAATAAGAGCCTTCACCTCATGCAAACCCCACGCGGGCTACTAATGTGCTCAGCTAGGGTTGCGCGGGAGTCAAAGCGCAAGGCCACTTCAGAAGGTACATAAGGTACAAGTGGCAGAAGGGCAAGCTAATCAGCGTCCTCCAGGCTGTGCTCTATCGTGCTCCACGATCGTCTGACGTGAAGGAGACAAAAAGTACACAAGGACGCTTATGTGGCACCAATCAGGGGGCGGCGACACCTGCCCCATGATCTCCACTTACCTGCTGATGGCAGAAGGACAACAAGGCCGACAACTAAGACACGTGGCTCCAATCAAGGTGCGCCAGCACCGAAGATCTTCTAGAAGACACTAACGGTCGACACCAGTGAGACAAAGAGCATATCCTCTATGTTGTCACCTTCCGGCCCATCAGCCCATCTCTTCTTACACCTCTCCGACTATAAATAGAGGCCTCAGTGCACAAGTTAAACATTCTATTCCCTCTGCTCTCACTCTTAACACACAATTATCTCCTCGAAGCAGATACTTATTCTCACGCCGGAGCCTGTTTAAGAGGGAAACCCCCATATTCCCCTCTTAACGAGCTAACGGTGTTCTGTTTTGCAGGATTGTCAAGTCAAATTGGAGCTCAGAAAGTTTAGAGAAGATTAACCACTATGAAAGGAACATAAACCAAACTAATTAACCCTAAAATTAGTTCAGTGTTTCTTCGGTCAATTGAAGCTTGCGGATAAGATTTAATTAATTAAGTGAAGCTCTGTGAATCGGATTGCTGAATTAGTTGGAGTTAAAGAACTTTGTGAATTAGATTGATCAATCAATTGGACTTACAGGGCTTTGTGAATGGGACTTACATAGCTTTCTGAATCAGAGCTTTTTGAATCGGACTAATAAATAAATTGTAGTTACGGAGCACTACGTCATGTTTTTGTGAATCGGTTTTGTTTGCTATCAATCAATGAAGAGATAAACATTGATTTGTATTACGTGTTCGATAGATTTTTTGCTTTCATTTTTCCACCTCTCCTAAATTTAATAGTCGAAACATTAAATTACATATATGTTTATAGAAACGGGATCAGGAGAAAACGGTAGAAAGTGTGAGAACGGTGAGAACGCTTCCTGGCCCAACACGTGTCATGCGACATAGAGAAGGGCGGAGGGGCTTTTTTGACCTTTCATATTTTCTTTTTTTAAACGCGTGTTACATCACCTTTCCATTTTTTGGTGTTTAATAAATACGCAGCGTTTTTTATTGTTTTTACATCAGGATCATATTAAACATTTTGGCGTTTTAAGCAAATTTTGGCCTTTTTTATTGTTTTTAGATCAGGATGCAGGACCATAATGTAAAAAACATCAGTTATTTTTTTCTTATGTTTATTTATTTTTATTTTTTTCTATCAAGTGTTGTGCCATTTATGATTCAGACCTATAGTGTTGATTTTTTCAGTAATCCTTTTTTCGCGTTTTTGGCATTTATATATACCAACATCGTGCTTTGCTAGTATCCGTTCTCACTGTTTTCACACTATCAGGCGTTTTGGCGTTTTTTATTAGTAGATATTAAACAACAGAGAATTAGATAACAAACAATAGAAAATGGAAAAAAAATATAATCTAATTTCTCATCCAAATCTTTACTGTCATCAGCCTCTTCTACTTTAATCTTTTTGGCGTTTTGATCCTTTTTTGAATACCTTATGAAGAACCCTTTTTATTGTGGTTTGATATATACTTGTTTGGTGACATGTTGAACACCAACGCCTGCTCGAATGTAAACATCTCTTCATGGCATCAATAAATCCATCAAGAACAGAGTGACCTGATGATCATCAGTCTTTTTTTTTTCATGAATATTTGTCCATCTCATTCAGCAAAAACTTATAGAGATACCCACCTCAGAGTATAATCCATTCACTGAAACTTCATTCAGAAAAATACTCAATATAGAAGGAATGAGGTTCTGCATCTGTGGCTTTTTTAAGTATCTTTTTTGGCGTTTTAAGGTGAATGGTTTTTGGAAAGTTGGCGTTTATATTTTTGGTTTTTTGTGATAAGTTGATTGTGCAGAGACGTCTCTCTTATAAGATGTTTTTGGCGCGTAGATTAGGCGGGATTTTTTATTTATAATAAATGATATTAATAAAGTAGCCGTCTTTTCAGTTTCTGTGTTTATTTTTTACTCCTTTTTGTTCAGCTTTTTATGAGTTTTTAGGGTCATAGACTTTCCATCTCCAAGTTTGGCGTTTTAATGGGTTTAAGTAGTTTTTGGCGTTTTTTTTTTTCAGTTTTTAGCTTTTATTAATTAATTCTTCTGCAAAGTACTTTCATTATAGTTTGGGAGTTTTTGCCGTTTTTTCTCCATTTATGGCGTTTTCATATGCATTATTACTGTTTGGCGTTTTATTAAGATAATGTATTTTTCTATTCTAAGTTGAAAAATTCATAACAAACAACAGAAAAAGAAAATTAAAAAAATAAAAGTAAAAACAATTCATCTTCCAAATCTTCACTGTTATCGGTCTCTTTCTTCTTAGAATCATGTTCGCTGGTGGTTTTGGCTTACTCATGCTTGTGTTTGTGTGGCTGTTTGGAAAGACAAAATGACATAAGTTTTTTGTTTGAATATGTATCTTCAAACAACTCGTGTTATTCGTCTTTTCATGCCATTATACTGAGGAAATAGTGTATCTGAAATAACCTTCGATTGTTTTTAGAATTTTTGATGTTTGAGTGTTTTGGCGTTTTCTAAGATTAATTGTTATATAGTACAAAATATGGCGTTTTTGAGTAGTTTGTGTTTGATGTTTTTGGTGATTTTGGCGTTTGTAAGATTAATGGTATATAGTTGAAAATATGGCGTTTCAGGTTCTGGGATGTGTTTTTATGTCTGGGATGTTTTTGTTTATATAGCGATGTGTTTTGGTCTGTATTGGCGTTTTATTCATCAGTATGGCGTTTTGGTTTAGAAGTCTAAAGACCTTTTTACCCTTAATGAGGCGCGTCCACGTAATAAAATTGATGTTATTTACGAAAACGCCACCGCGCCAATCTAGTCCATAGATTGTTTTAATCGGACGATCCATAAACGTTCTCACCGTTCTCACACTTTCTGCCGTTTTCTCTAAATCTCGGCCCTATGTTTATAGTTACTCTAGTTATAAAACAACTCTGCTAAAAATGATAATTACTCCCGTTATATATGATAACTAGGTTACAACCCGAGAACTTCTCGAGCAAGAAAAAGTAATATATATTAATCGAATTATCTCGTTAAATAAAATACAAAGACATGTTTTCAAACATTATAAGTGTTAAAATAAATAAATTAAATTTCAGTGCGTGTCAATACTATGCTATCATGTGGTACCAATGGCGGACCCAGGATTTTAATCATTGTAGAGATGATCAAGTCTTTCGACATAAGATAACATTATTTTTTCCATAGGGCGCCTCCCTCCTTTTCTTTACATGTGGGTTCACCCTTATGCGATACGATACCGGTTAAGTCAAACCACTTATGAAGAAATGGGTTGAAATTTCTTCCTACCATAATCTCGAAGATATAAAGGTACTTCGGTTTTTACCTTTTTTTAACCGAAACCCGATTATCAAACCTGACCCAATGCTACCTGAAACAAGTAATAAGGAACTCGAGGAACCCGAACCTAAATACACATAAATGAAGATAAATAGCTATGCAATAAATGACAACGTTATAAAGGCATGCCTGCATATATTGGCAAGTAGATAAGAATTTTACTTATTAATTTTGGTAACAAGAAACTAACAACGATGTCAACTTGAATGTAAGATATTGATTCAAGATGCATCTTCTATTCACAATAAACCAATATATAAAGTTACAATGGAATCTCCTATCTTTGGAGATGATAATTACAATAAAGGCTATAACAATAATACAAATCATTGCCGTAAATACTTCCGTAGACTATTACACCCCCGCAGTCGAAGCGGAAGGAGAGCGGATGCTTAGACGGGATCTAAAATCATCAAAGAGGACCCGAGGAAGACCCTTCGTAAAGATGTCAGCAACTTGGAAACGTGAGGGGACATGTAGGTTTCGGACTAGACCCTTCTGAACATGCTCACGAACAAAGTGAATGCCAAGTTCAATGTGCTTGGTTCTTTGATGCTGAACCGGGTTCCCTGATAAATATATGGCACTAATGTTATCACAATAGACCAGAGAGGCTTTTGAAAGAGGGCGATGAAGCTCTAGGAGAAGATTCTGAAGCCAATAGATCTCGGCCACGATGTTGGCAACCCCACGATACTCAGCTTCGGCACTAGAACGAGAGATGGTATACTATTGCTTAGACGACCAAGAGACTAAGTTGTCGCCTAGGTAGACACAGTATCCCGAGGTAGAACGGCGGGTGTTTGGACAGCCAGCCCAGTCAGCATAGGTGAAAGCACGAATGGACAGGGTGGTGGCTGCACTGAGGTGAAGACCAAGATGAGAAGTGCCCTGAAGATAGCGAATGATAGCGAGGCAAGGGGCGTGCATATGCATGCAAATATGCTAAATCGCGTAAGAAATGTCTGGCCGAGTAAAAGTAAGATATTGAAGAGCCCCAGCAAGGTTGCGGTAGGTAGTGGGGTCGTCGAAAAAGGGATCCGAGACGCTGCTCAATTTACTCTAGGTATCCACAGGAGTTACGGCCGGTTAGCAGGAGTCCATCCCGGCGTGGTGAATGATATCTTTGGTGTAAGCATGCTGAGATAAGAAAAGTGTGTCACCCGTGTGTGTGACCGAGATACCCAGAAAAAATGTTAACGGCCCCACGTCTTTCATGGCAAACTCACCAGCAAGAGTGGACATGAGCCGCTGACGTAGAGAGTCAGAGGAGGTGGTGAGAATGATATCATCAACGTAAAGAAGCAAGCAATGTTGTGGCCATGATGGTAGATGAACAAAGAGTTATCCGTCTTGCATTGAGAGAAACCTTGCTGAAGAACAAAATCAGTGAAGCGCTGATACCACGCCAGTGGAGCCTGTTTGAGGCCATAAAGAGATTTCTTTAACTTGCAGACATAATCAGGGTAGTCATGATGACGAAAACCCATAGGTTGATGCATGTAAACTGTCTCCTGTAAGTGCCCATGTAAGAAAGCATTGGTTACGTCCAACTGGTGAATTGGCCAAGACTGAGAGAGAGCCAAAATAAGAACAGTCCGAATAGTAGTGGGTTTGACCACCGGACTGAAGGTTTCACCACAGTCAAACCCCACTTCTTGACTTCTACCATCACATACCAAGCGGGCCTTGTACCGTTCTAGAGTGCCATCAGAATGGAACTTATGCTTGAATAACCACATACTACGAATAATGTGTATATCCAGCGACCGAGGTACTGTCGCAACCCCCGTCCCCTATCTGTCCCGGGGACGGGCAGCCGCGAGACCAGTTTTGGTGGTATCGGTGTTTATCATTTTGGCAGCGGAAATTACATCAGGACCGTAGTTAGGAAATATTTTATCAGAGTAAATACCACACTTTATATAAATATTGGGATAAAACCCAGTTTCATTACAAACTGTTTTATAGGGATAAACCCCATTTTATTGAAATAAAATATTTTCTTTTATTTAGGTAACTTTTATAGCCACTTTTTCCAAGCCTTCAGTGCTATCCAGCTGGCTTCTAGTTGGCTTTCACATTTTGTTACTTGAAACGCATTTAAAAACATTTTGTCAGTTGGAAATACTGGTGAGTGAATCCCATTTTAATCAAGAAGAATTTTATCTTTTAACAGTATTGAGAGCTATTACAATGTTTATTTCTACACAATTACTCATTCAGTATTGTCAATCCTGACTGGTGGGTCATATTGCACATTGGCTAACTCTTTGTCCAATGGTAACGTGTTCCACATTTTGTATACAAAACCCCAACATACCGGCAGTAATTGAAGAACTACAAAGACTCAATCACTGCTTAATCGCATTGTAAAATATTTAAGGTTTTGTAAAAACAGTTTACAAAAAGGAGATTACTCACATTGTTGTTTTAGGGTTTCCTTTAAGGGTTTCCTGGTGATTATCTATTAATTACACAAATGTACATGTGTTAGTATAATAACCCAATATTTACATTAGTAATACCCTCCCCGAGACGGCATTCCAATGACTACGTCGGGCAGAACCACGACAGCCATTATAGAACCCTGGATCAATCGTGCAGCGTATCTAATACGGAACCGGGGTTATAATACTTACAACGGGGCAGAACTTCGTTAATTAGGGTGGTATTAAACCCGAGTATTATATTTGATATGCAGAAAATAGAGAGAGAGATCGAGATTTGAACGATTGAAACTGAAGGCCGAAGGTCTCTATTTATAGGTGACCTTTCGACTTCCCTCGAGGCCCGCGAAGGATGTAGCCAAGGGCTAGGCGGCCCACGTAATAGGGGTAGTAGGGCCTAGCTTGGCCGGGTCATGGGGTAGGCTCGACAAATGGCGTGACACGTGGCCACCTGGGGTGCGGCCTGATATCCCATCTGCCGCGGCCCGCGTAAGACGAAGGCTTAGCCTCCGCGGCCCGCGACAGCCCATTAAAATTTGTTTTCAATTAATTTTAATAAAAATAAAGGTATTCGGGTTCTGTTTTCGTATACGGGCGTACTTTAGGACATATATGGACATTTTAAAATATAGAGTTAATTACACAAATGGGTCCTGTGGTTTATAGCTAGTTTTTAAAATATACTTTAGGACATTTATAGCTAGTTTCGCATTTGGGTACTAACTTTTTTTTTAACATGTTTAGGTCTCATGGTTTCAATTTTGTAACACCTTTGGGTACTAACACCAAAATTAGTTAATTAATGACCAAAATGCCCTTGCTTTTTTTTTTAAGATTATCAATGTAACACATTTGGGTACTAACACCTAATTTTATTTAAGATTACAAAATCTATTTATTTTTTTTATTTTCATCTTTTTATTATATCTCTTAATTAACATAAAGTCTATTTATTTATTTTTTTTCATATTTTTATTAAATTTCTTATTTAACATAAAATCTACTAGTTACACCAGTAAAATCTACTAGCTATATAGTTTTATGTAAATTAAATATTTTACTCGTTTTAAATAATGTAAACCTTACTCGTTTTCAATTTTGGATAGATAGGATAGATAATAATAAATATAGAAACTGTATAAGTTCTAAAATAGTAAAATGTAAATGAATAAAAAAACGAGTTAAAAAAAGGCTTAATTTTTTTTCATGAAAGATATTTATTTTTATCATTCATATATATCCAAAATTGAAAACGAGTAAGGTTTAATTTTGGATAGATATGATTGATAATAATAAATATCTTTCATGAAAAAAAAAATTAAGCCTTTTTTAACTCGTTTTTTTGTTCATTTACATTTTACTATTTTAGAACTTATACAGTTTCTATATTTATTATTATCTATCCTATCTATCCAAAATTGAAAACGAGTAAGGTTTACATTATTTAAAACGAGTAAAATATTTAATTTACATAAAACTATATAGCTAGTAGATTTTACTGGTGTAACTAGTAGATTTTATGTTAAATAAGAAATTTAATAAAAATATGAAAATAAAAAATAAATAGACTTTATGTTAATTAAGAGATATAATAAAAAGATGAAAATAAAAAAAATAAATAGATTTTGTAATCTTAAATAAAATTAGGTGTTAGTACCCAAATGTGTTACATTGATAATCTTAAAAAAAAAAAAAAAGCAAGGGCATTTTGGTCATTAATTAACTAATTTTGGTGTTAGTACCCAAAGGTGTTACAAAATTGAAACCATGAGACCTAAACATGTTAAAAAAAAGTTAGTACCCAAAGGCGAAACTAGCTATAAACCACAGGACCCATTTGTGTAATTAACTCTAAAATATATTAGGGTGTCGAAAATTATTTAGGAGGGTTGTTATAGGTACCAACTACCAGGTCTCGTTTTTAATAAGTGCACTAAACTCGTTGTTCATGGCATTGAACCATTCTGGTGACAAGGCAACTTGTGGGTTTTTGGGAATTGGGACAACAGTGGGAATTGGATGGATGCGTATGAGGATTAATGGGAGTGGGGTTTGGAATGTGCGGCCAAAAGAGAGGGGAGACAGAATTGGTCAAGAAATAATAGGCTCGAGGAGGGGTGGGTTGTCGAATAGAGAAAGGGTAGATAGATTCTTCGAAGTGAACAAGACGAGAAATGAAAGTTTGGTTCTAGAGAAGATCAAAACACTTGTATACATGATGGTTAGACGGATAACCAAGAAAGACACAAGGTTAAGAGCGATTGGCGAGTTTGTGGGAGGTGGTGGAAGGGAGGATGGGGTGGCACAGGCAACCGAATACGCGGAGGTGTTCGTAGGTAGGTAGGACCTTATAAAGTAGGGTGGTGGGGGATAAAAATTTATGGCTTTTCTTTGGCAGGATGTTTAGAAGATAGGTTGCAGTTTCGAGCGCATGGTGCCAATAGTTGGGGGTAGGGAAGCTTGAGCCAGGAGGGTTCGGATCATGTTGTTTATGGTTCGAATTTTGCGTTCCGCCTTCCCATTTGGGGAGGAGGTATGAGGACACGAAAAACGAAACTGCATTCCATTTAATTGACAAAACTGTTTGAAATTATTGTTGGTGTATTCGGTGTCGTTGTCATGTTGGAACTGTTTTATTTTTCGTTCAAATTGGGTGTGAATTAGGTTATAGAATTCAGTGAAGATAGAATAAACTTGAGATTTAGTTGTGATGGGGTATGTCCATAAAAATCAGTTAAGTCATCAAGGAATAAAACATAATAACGATAGCCACTTGTACTTAAAATTGGTGATGTCCACAATCACTATGAATAATGTCAAAAGGTAACTGAGTCTTGTTAACAGAATCATAAAAAGGAGGTTTGATGCTTTTGCCAAAAACACAAGATTGGCAAAGCGTGTTATTTGGTTTACTAAAATTAATAGATGAAGAAGACTTTAACGATTGCAATAGATTGTTGCCCGGGTGCCCAAGGCGTTGATGCCAACGTTCTTGATGAAGTTGGTGGTGAGAGGGTAGAGGTCGCCCGAGCTATTGCATCGTAGGATAGGTTCCTTCGTCTTGAGGTCCTTCACAAGAAAACCAAATGGGTCAAATTCGATAGACAATAAATTATCGGTGGTGAGACGACGGATATATAGAGATCAAATTTTTAATAAGATTGGGGGTATAGAGGGCATTATTTAGTTTGAATGGGGGGAAGGGTGGTGGTAAGGTTAGATTGCCTTGTCCAATTACTGGAATGGTCGTGCCATTCCCAACAATAATCTGTTTGTTAGTGCAAGAATTAAATACAGACGGAGAGAAAGTACCTGGTTGTTGCATGTGACCCGTAGCTCCTGTGTCCATGATCCCCACTGAGTCGGGTTGCTGATTCAAAGACAATGTGTAGAGGGCTTGGGCGATATCAGTTGGGTTAGGGATGTAAGCCACCACATGGGCCTGATCTGGTCGTGGCCCAAGAATGCCTTGTCCGTTGTTGGGCTTAGGAACCGACGGGTATGGGGAGAGGGGAGAGGGATAGGCTTGTGGGGTGAGGTTTTGGGCCTGATTTAGTAAGGAGGCCCATTGATTATTGGTCCAGTTGTTAGGAAAAACAATGTATGGGTGTTGAGATTGGCTGAGTAAGAAGGGGTTCGGTTACGGGTTTGGGAGGTGGAGCCTGACCTGCCGTGGCCACGGCCTCTGGTTCGGCCACGACCACAGGAAAAGTCAGACCTGTTATCAGCGGGGGAAGGGTTGGGTGGGGGGTTGTTTGTTCGGGTTTGGACATGGAGAGCGGTCGCGGCTTGAGAGGCAGAATGAAGAGCCTGATTTGCCTTGGTGGTTTCATTCATACAGAGTTGTGAACGGGCTTCAAAGAAGGAAGGGAGAGGCTTGGTATTTTGAAGGATGGTGGCAACGGTCTCGTATTGTTCGGTGAGGCCAGAGAGAGTTTGAAGGACAAGGTCTTGTTCATCGACAGGAGCATCAACATTGGCTAGCTGATCGGATAGAACTTTGAGTTCTTGACAATAGGCTGTCATGGTGGGAAAGTTTTCCAACCTGGTGTTGGCAAATTTCTGTTTTAGATGGAGAGCACGGGTGGCTTTGTTATCTTGAAACAAGGATTCAATGGCTGTCCAAGCATCATAGGCAGTGGTTTTGGTTTTGATGACAGTTTTAAGCAGGTCCGTGGAGATGGTGCCATAGATCTATTGAAGGACTATGGCATCCAATCGTTCCCAAGACGCAGACGAACCAGAGTCGGCTAGTTGTTTATCTTTGTCAGTGGCTGTAGAAGAGGTAGAGGCTTTTGGACGTGGGGAGAGGTGATCGGAGACAAGGTATGCAGTGCAGTGGATACGAAACAATTCAGCCCAGGTGTTGTAGTCTGCGGCTTCGTTGTCAAGGGTAACGGGAATCAAAGCTTTGATGTTTGAAACGGTGTCTACTGGGTGGAGCTTGGAGTCAGCCATTGGTGGTGAGAAGAGTGGCGGCAGAAAAGAACAGGAAGAATGTCGAAAATATTAGGGTTAGGAACGAGTTATGGCTGATACCATGTAAGAGATTGATTCAAGATGCCTCTTCTATTCACAATAAACCAATATATAAAGTTACAATGGAATCTCCTATCTTTGGAGATGATAATTACAATAAAGGCTATAACAATAATACAAATCATTACCGTAAATACTTCCGTAGACCATTATTGAAGAATAAACATACTCGGTAGTTACTCTAGATTTCTCGGTGACATTATGCCAAGTGTAGTGAGACATCACAATTCCACAAAAGAACACTAAGAATGCCACTCAAATAAAATAATTGCAACAGTGATCAACCATTAGCTAAGTGCCCCAGTGGTTGTCCTAATTGAGCAAATGGGTCGGGACAGGTTGCCCCATAAATGTTAGTCCATTTTTTATAAATAGTTAAGGCATAACAATCTAGTTCTTTGTTGTAAGCCTTACAAAAATATTTTGGATGATTTTCAATCTGTACGACCATTTCCTTTTGGCTATTTTTTATTGTCGCATTAAGATAAACAATTATAACCCAAATAAAGCCATTCATATACATGTTATAGAAAAATGAAGCATGCAAGAAAGGTATTTGTGAAAAATATACCTCGATTAGCTAGCATAAGAACTAAGGGACTGTTTGTTTAGCTCTTAATAAGGCTCTTAATGGTTCAGAGATCACACTTTATGGTTAAGACTGTATGTTTCGTGAGCGGATGTCTGAATGATTCAGACATTTGCCTCTAAGCATTATATTGAGTCTGAATGGTTAAACCTCTTATCTGAATTTGTCAGACATTTGCCTCTGAACGGTTAAGCATTATACTGGCTCTTAATGGTTCAGACCTCTTAATGGTTCAGCACTTACCCATTCAGAAAGATACACCATGGGTATCACAATAGCAACTTCTCTATTTGTTGAATGCCTAGTATATAGTAGAACAAAGAAGTATTATGTCAATAATAATGTACATAAATATATGCTTCACAAAATTAGCCCTGTTGAATCAAAGTAAAGCTAGAAAGAAACTGAGAGAAAAACTAAGACATTGAGACACAAAGACCATTCTTGAACCAAAATTATTTTTATACATTATTAATTAAGCAATTTCAAGCATTCAACGTCATATTTGGAGAAATCTGTCTTCAAAAATTTGATAAAGATTCTGCTATTAAAGAATGCTATAAGGATGACACATTTTAAATGATTTAGCCATTATTTTTAACAGATAGATGATCTTTGCACATGGCCTCTAAAACTATGAAACGGCCCTCTCAAACCCAAAAATGTACTTGATACAGGAACATATATATACAAAACTAAAGGTGGCAATAAGGGCGGGTGAGTCATCTTTTCTTAACCAACAGGTCAAAACAGACAACTTTAAGGGGACCCGGGGTGGTGGCCTTTTACCCCGTGATGAGTGTATATCACGCATGAAACAATCCCAAACACCACCGACACTCAATTGTATCACGCATCAATTTGATAACGCTTGAAGAATGGAAGAATGTGAGGGAATGTGAGGGTTTATTATTGGATGTTATGAGTGACGGGCATTTCCACTAAAATCCATCACCAGTGATGGAATAAAGCTCGATGACGTGGCGGAACTTGATGATGTGAATCAATGGGTTAATGATGAGAATAGAAAAGTAGGGAGATGAACAGAAAGAAATTTGAGAGAAGAAAAGATCAATAATTCTTGCATATCCCTTTCAAAATAATAGTCCTCCATATATAATGATACCGGGAGGAATTACAGTCAAGTTAGATCCTAAATTCATGTGGTCATGAAAGGTAAACAATCCAATCATGCCTTTATTCTTGTGTACTGGAAATTAATAAAAAAAAGTCACATAATGAAAAATTAATAAAAAGTCCAACAATTCCAAAGATAGATGCCACTGATTTAGACCCACTCATGCATGACCTGCTTGTTGCATGGGTACATAACAATCCATCCCGCTCGCAATCATCTTGTCCTCAAGGTGAAAATCTGGATACGCTCGGACAAAACGCCATTTAGTCTCCCACGTTGCCTCCTCCTGAGATCGACCCTTCCATTTAACAAGTAGCTCTGTTTTGGGGCGGTACTTTCCCTTCTGAACAACCCGCTCCTCAAGAATCTGTTCCAGTTGCATAACCGCCAGCGAGATCACCGGCTCGTTTGTTATGACAGAAACCGCATCCGGTGTTGTTCCGACAAAACGTCGTAGTAAACTAACATGAAACACATCGTGAATAAGAGAACCTGGAGGTAACTCCACTCGGTACGCCACCGGGCCCACCCGATTCAGAATGTTATATGGGCCGAAGTAACGGGGACTAAGCTTTGCCGAGGAACGGTTAGCCACACTCGACTGACGGTATGGTTGCAATTTAATATAAGCCAAATCACCCACGCTGAATTCTAACTCCCGACGATGTCGATCCGCGGTTAACTTCATGCGGCTTTGGGCTGTTATGAGGTTAGACCGTAGCTGCCTTAGAGTTGCATCCCGATCACGTAAATAAGTATCCACATCTTGGGCGTGGGTTGTACCAGGAACATATGGTATTAGCTTGGGTGGTAACCTGCCATATACAATCTGGAAAGGCATCATTTTGGTTGAAACATGGGTTGAGGTGTTGTAACTGTACTCCGCCCAAGGAAACCATTCATTCCATTTCTTTGGTTTGTCTCCTGTGAAACATCTCAGATATTGTTCTAATATTCGGTTAACTACTTCCGTTTGACCATCCGTTTGAGGATGGTAACTTGAACTCATGCACAAGACCGTTCCCTGTAGCTTAAAAAGAGATTGCCAAAAGGAGCTAATGAACACCTTGTCACGATCACTAACCACTGTGGAGGGAATCCCATGTAATCGAACTATAGAATTCACAAATTCTCTGGCTACAGTAGCCGCCGTGAACGGATGACGGAGGGGAATAAAATGCGCATATTTGGACAACCGATAAACCACCACCATGATCGCTGAGAACCCGTTAGAATTTGGGAGTCCTTCTATGAAATCCATGCTTATATCTTCCCACACACGTTCGGGAACGGGTAGCGGTTGTAATAACCCAGTCGGTTTCATGTTATCCGATTAGAACCGTTGGCAAGGTTGACACTCTCGTAAATATTTTTTTACCGAGGCCTTGAACCCCTCCCACCAAAAGTTACTTCGGATCTTTGCTAAAGTTTTATGAAAATCAAAGTGACCACCTTCCGGTGACGAGTGGCCCAGATTCAAAACAGTAGGCAGCAATGTAGAAGATGGGCTTAATATGATTGCACCATCACGAAACCACACACCATCTCGGTTTTAAATTCTTCGACTTGAGCTTGCATGTAAGGAGGTGGGTAATTTTCCATAATAAGGATCACTACTAACCTCACGTTGGATGTCAGACCATAAAGTGGTGGTGGGGTGTGAAATAGACATAAGTTGAAATTCATGGCACCATGACAATGCATTAGCCCCACGGTTAGTAGCTCCCGATTTATACTCGATTTTATAATCGTGCCCCAAAAGCTTAGGTAGCCATTTTGCTTGTGCCGTTGTGGTAATCCGCTGCTCAAGTAGGTATTTCAAACTTAGATTATCGGTCTTGACCACAAACGTACGGCCCAATAAATAAGGGCGCCACTTGTGCACCGCTTTAACAATTGCGAGCATCTCTTTTTCATACGTGGACCATGATAACATAATGCCCTTTAAAGGGGCACTAAATTAAGCAAGTGGTTTCCCATTTTGAGTGAGAACAGCCCCTATGCCAACTTTGCTCACGTCACATTCAACGGTAAAGGGCTTGGACCAGTCCGGTAGGCCCAAAGTTGGCGCTATGGTGAGAGCCTTTTTTAATGATTCAAAAGCCTTGTTAGCATCCTCATTCCATATGAAGGGTCTTTTTCCGACCAGTTTATGTAATGGGGCAGCAATACTTCCGAAATCTTTAATGAACTTTCTATAGTACCCGGTGAGTCCCAAAAAACCCCGTACCCCTTTTGCATTAGTAGGAATTTGCCAAGATAATACCGCGTCGATCTTTGCCTTTTCAACCGAAACACCATTATAACTAATTACATGGCCCAAATAGTTCACTTGTTTCACTCCAAAACAACATTTAGAGGATTTTGCAAAAAGACGATTAGCTTGAAGAATCCCTAAGACCACCCTTAAGTGTTGGACATGCTCATCAATGGACCGGGAGTAAATCAATATATCGTCAAAAAACACTAATACAAACTTACGGAGGTATTGCCGGAAAAGGTCGTTCATGAGACATTGAAAAGTAGCCGGGGCATTGATGAGTCCAAATGGCATGACGAAAAATTCATAATGTCCTTCATGCGTACGAAATGCCGTCTTATGGATGTCTTTCTCTTTGACGCGTATTTGATGGTATCCCGACCGGAGATCAAGTTTAGAAAAAATTGTTGTGCCAAAAAGCTCATCGAGAAGTTCATCAATCATGGGTATAGGATATTTATCCTTAATATTAATATCATTTATCGCCCGATAATCGACACAGAACCTCCAAGTCCCATCCGACTTCTTCATGAGTAAAACCGGAGATGAAAAGGGGCTATGGCTAGGCCGTATCAATCCTTGGTGGAGTAACTCCCGTACCTGCCTTTCGATCTCATTCTTTTGATAATACGGTTGGCGATATGGCCGGGAACTGACCGGTCAGGATCCGAGTAGTAATGGTATATTGTGGTCCTGGGAACGACTCGGAGGTAAGCCCACGGGTTCTTGAAATATTTCAACAAATTCGGTTAGAACCGACTGGATAGTCGAACAAGGAACTTGAGTGCATAGTGGTTGATTGATGATGGGATTGATTTGAAGGAGCATTGCCACGCCATCCATCCCCATACATTCCTTTGATTTTAAAGCAACCAAATCCGACCCTTTCAGTCCTTGCAACTTATGAGATGAACCGGCTAGTTGGAACCCAAGAGTACGGTTTTGGAAATCAATTTCGACCGGACCTAGTGTTTTTAACCATTGGACTCCTAACACGGTCGGGCACGCTGCCACGGGTAGAACAAAAAAATCTGTAGCTATCGTATATCCTTGAATGACAATGGAAAGGTCTTTCACCCTTCCTGCACAAACCAACTTTTCTCGGTTGGCCACAACTACTTCAAATTTAACATCACGGGCAACAACAAGTCCAAGCCGATCCACCAAAGCTTGATGGATAAAATTGTGAGTACTTCCGCCATACACCAAGACAACAACCTCTTTATTCTTGATGCGGCCCGGCAAACGTAGGGTCTGAGGTAGGATGGTACCGGATATCGCATGAAATGAGATTTAGGCCATGTTTCTTCAGTTTGTTGCTCTACCACCTCTTCTTCATGATGCTCCTCCCTGACTTCTGTAGGATCGCTAATCATAAACAACTTTGGCTTAGTGCACTTGTGTCTCGGTGCGTAGCGTTCATCACAATAATAACAAAGTCCCTTTTCACGCCGTTCCCGGGCCTCAGTATTAGACAAACACCGGATCGGGGAAGGGGCAGGTAATGCTAATTGATGGGTCGGTCCAGGACCCAATATGCCCGGAGAGGAGTTTCTGGTGTTTGTGGTGAACCTATGAGGTTGCTGGAAAGAAGAAACCTTGCGTTGTAGATTCAACTTTTCTTCCACCATTCTTGCCGAACCCATCACATCGATCAAAAAACGGGGCTTCTTAAGCTTAACCTCCAACCTAATTTCTTCCTTTAAGCCGCCTATAAAACAGCCTAGAAGGAAGGAATCGGGTAACCCATATACTCGATAAGACAACCGTTCGAAGGCTTCAATGTAGGAGGCAACGGTTGTGGTTTGTTTAAGGCGGTGAAAAGACTCGGAAGCTTCTTCATAGTCAGTCGGTCCAAACCGGCTCAACAGTGCGGTTGTGAACTCCAACCACGTAATTGGACCCTTATTTTTTTAAACTAACGGTGCCATTGAAGTGCAATGCCATCCAAATGACAAGATGCTAACTGTACTTGATCTTCCACGGCCACCTTCTGGAAATCAAAAAATTGCTCGGCTTGATTGATCCATCCCGTAGGATCATCACCGCCAAACCGGGGAAAATGGAGTTTCAAGTAAGGCTTTTCTCCACCTCCGGTAACAACCATCTATCCCTCACCCGATGAAGAAGAACTGGACGGAGCCTTCTCTTTGAATGACTGAAATTCCGTTACCAACTTCTCAATCATGGATGTGAATTTTTCGAAGTTCTCATGGGTTTCTTGTTGGAATTGTTCAAGAGTTTTCTTTCGAGTGTCCATTGGATCAAACCGCTCTGATACCACTGATGTGAATCAATAGGTTAATGATGAGAATAGAAAAGTAGGGAGATGAACAGAAAGAAATTTAAGAGAAGAAAAGATCAATAATTCTTGCATATCCTTTTCAAAATAATAGTCCTCCATATATAATGATACCAGGAGGAATTACAGTCAATTTAGATCCTAAATTCATGTGGTCATGAAAGGTAAACAATCCAATCATGCATTTATTCTTGTGTACTAGAAATTAATAAAAAAAAGTCACATAATGGAAAATTAATAAAAAGTCCAACAATTCCAAAGATAGATGCCACTGATTTAGACCCACTCATGCATGACCTGCTTGTTGCATGGGTACATAACACTTGATTGGAAGTTGTGAGTGAGTGATGACCACCCTTACCCCCCTAAGTGCAGCAGGATGCTACCAACATTTTTACGTCACTGTTTTTTTTTTTTTTCTCTTTTTAGCAATTTATTATTCCATATATAAAGAAGCAACGTTTTAGTGCGTCATGAGTTGTACATTGTGCTTTGGGCATTTTTCAGAAAAAAAAAAAAAAAAAAAAAAAACTTGATTTTTTAGTTTTAACCAAAAGGTTTTTGCCTTTTGTAATTTTAACCCTACATAATTTGTTTTTTTAACTTTAACCCAAAACTTTTCATTATTTGCAATTTAACTTCACAACTTTTGTCACTTATACTTTTCATCTTTCGCAAATTTTCGTTTTACGTATAGTTCTAAATTTTTCGAGTTAATACGACGCAACATGCATGTGTGGTTCAACCTTTTTACCTCTATTTTCCCACGTTTGACAGGTTTGTCGCAACACGCATACCCTACGTCGAGTCAGTGTTGGTGGTCGATGACGGTTGTGTGACATTAATACTATTTGACACCGTTTTATGCCCCGTCGCAACGCGGGGTGTGCTTTGGGGGGTTTTTAAAGAAAAATGGTTATGCATATGATTGTCGTAACGTTGGCTTTGGTGGTTTCCCAAAAAAAAAAATTGATTTTTTTTTACTTTTCACCCAAATGTATTTCATAAATTACTTTTAACCCAAAACTATTTATTTTTTTACTTTTAACCACAAACTTTTTTATCTTTTGCAATCTATCTTCACAACTTTTTTTACTATCAACTTTGGTCCTTTATAGTTTTCACTTTTCGTAAATTTTTCGCTTTATGCTTCGTTCTAAATTTTGTGACTTAACAGATCGCAACGTGCGTCTTTGGTTTAACGTTTTTACGTTTCGCTCTAAATTTTGCGAGTTAACACGATGCAACGTGCGTGTGTGGGTGAACATTTTTACATCGTCTATTTTTTTCCCCCGTTTCACAGGTTTAACATAACGTGCAGGTCTTAGATCGACTTAGTTATAACTAAAGAATCTTCGTCGCATTGCGGCGAGTCGCAATTCTAGTTAAGTATTAAATATGATTACAAAACTACTATTATATAGTGTTAAGTTATTCTATAAAGGCTTCTAATTGTAAGAAGTGTAAGAAGGCTTTATAAAGTGAACACCCACTCTCAAAAAACCTAACCCACCCACCCCCTAAAAAACCTAACCCCCCCCCCCCCCCCCCCCCAAAAAAAAAAAAAAAAAAAAAACTTAATAAAAACTTAACCCTCCCAATTTATTAAGTGGGTTTCTTATTTTTAGAAGCCTTTGTATTTGATCCTAATCCCTATTATATCATTTCTATTAAACAAAATGTTTAGGACGTTGAAATAATTTCATGTAGCCCTTTTGACCCGTTTTATATTTTAGGAAAAATGTCTAATTTCCTTGTTAGATCCATTATCAAAGAAACACAACCCATATTGACCATTTCCCATATAAATGGACTGAACTTGACACACTGAGAATATATTAAATCTAACCCATCTTGTTCTGTTATGTCATCAACATATAAAAAAACTCTTATGCTCCTAGAAGTGTGCTTGTGATAAATAAATAAAAGAAGTTTCCGGTCAACTGTTGTGATATGCAATAAATCAAAGTTTTGAACCGCATTGAAGATAACTAATGTTGCATCGTTTAGGACTCCTTCCCCAAACACCAGACTGTACAACAAAGGGGTCTGATCTTGATTGAGCACCTGAATTATGAGATTAGATGATTTAGCACCTAAAGAGGTTATTGAACTTAACTAAAACAAAATTAGTTATGCACTTTGTACATTGTACCTGCAAGGTGCAAACAGAATTGGTTGTAGAAAAGAGTGCACCGATTGCTGGGAAGAAGTTTGAAAGTTTAGCAAACACAAAGATGTTTAGCAAACCGTAAATAAAATTGTTAATATATCTTACCAACGTATGTTATTTAGATAAAAGTATTTATTGTAATCTCAATTAAGAATATGTGCATTCTCCACATCAAAAGTCTATAAGCATCAACGTATCCAATGAATCAAGTCAACATAAAATTGGAGATTTTCAAATACTTTAAAACATAATATGCAGCATAGTGCTCCTGCTTGCACACTTTGGTTCTCTATACCACCCGAATCAACAAAATCGTTCATGTATTTGTTTCTTGATGCAATTGATGTCCCTTTATTAACCTCACTATCATAAAAAAGGGGGTGTTTGAACTTGGTTCAAATGAAGTTCTTTTTGATGGTTTTAAGGTGATCTTTTATCAATCTCGTCATCAAATTCGAACGAAATGGAGCTACGTTGACTTGGAATCAAAGGTCAACTGTGTTTTAACGCAAAGCAAGTTTGGATTTAAATAACTAAACATAATAAATACACACACCGCGACTTAATTTTGTATGGACCAGACATAATTAATAATTTTATCTAATATGAGGGCCTATCTGGTTACCTACATATCAATCAATATATCCAACATGAATTTGTGAGATCCTAATTAAACTATTTAAGTTTATCTTAAATAAAGAAATAATTAAACAACAAAGACAGAAGCAAGCTAGTTCACCTTATCACAATCTGGAGCAATGGCTTGCAGCTTGAAAACAAAAGTGGAAATGTCTATAGGAATAGAAAAATCGAGCTGAAAACGGTAAGTGACAACAATTTGAGTAAATGTATAATGAAAGAATACTTACATTTAGCCCGTTGGCCATTGGGCATGGACAAATCAACTTCTCCAAATAGCCCATCGAGCTAAAAGAACATGCAGGCATTTTATTGGCTTCTACATGATAAAACTCGGGAATAAATATGCAAACGGATTCTAGTAGGATAAAAGCACCTGTGTCACTGCAACTTCTTAATGATGGTTTTTCTTCTATAGCTCCTTGTTTGTTTCCATTTCCAATATGCTCGATCCATGTATTAGTTGATGAAACATCAGGACTATTTGTGTAACGTTCCGTATTTTTTATTCTTTTTCAATTATTTGTAATTCGTACTTTTATTTTTAATCCTTATAATTCAGACTTGATCATAATGTAAATCTCATTTTTATATGATACTTGTTTAATCATACATACACAATACGCAAACAATCACGAAATACACACTTTTATACATAACGGAGCCATACATTGTGTAACAGCTCAAGTAAACTGTGCCAAGATATTGTCCACTCCGCCCCCGATGGGTTGCCCATCCGGGAACTCATGCTTTTGTTTTTACCCGACGAGTTGCTCGCCCAGGCAAAACGCATCTTGGTAGAGAAGGTTTCCACCCCTTATAAGGAAGGCTTCGTTCTCCTCCTCAACCGATGTGGGACTTACGCGTTGAGTTTATATTTCTTTGAAATAATAATCATACATGTCCATACATTACACATGCTTAATTACACCTAAATATGTCCAAAACATGCTTACCTATGCGTTCATGGCCCCAAATAACAACCAAACCTAACCACAAGGGCCAAAATGGAATTTTGGCATTTTTGAAAGGCCTTACGGACCGCAAGACCAAACCCCTTACGATCCGCAAGGCACTCACCCAGCAGAAATTCATGAATTTTGGTTTAAAACACATTTCCCTCCTCTCCAACTCCCAACCACCTTCATTTAACACCAAACCCTAATACCACTTATAAATACAAACCTTGTCCGCCTTCTAAACACTTCCAACACTCCTTAATCACTTCGAACTCTCCCAAATCATCAAGAATCTCAACTTGGTCAAATTGTGCAAAGCTCCAAAACAATGAGTTTTGAGCTTGTTTCTTCAACTTTTCTTCTTGTTTTCTTCTTCCCTCTTCCTTGGATAACCTCTAGGATCATTACCACATGTTTACCAAGGTAAACAAAATTGGTATGTCACCATTTTTAAGGTCCAAGTGAGGATTTTGTTAAACTTTTTAAACTTGTTTTTACTTTACCTTGTTTTCTTGGAACTATTTGACACCAAACCAAGTCACCATGATACGGTTTCGGAAGCGATCAAATGGCTCAAGAAACAATTGATAATCAATGACGATAAAAACGAACCGAATGGTTCCAAGAACAAAGTTCTTTGTATTAATAATCAACCAAAAACTAAATAAACAATAAACCCTAGCTCCCTACTTATAGGCTAACTCATAATGTAACTAGGAAACAAATACGATAAGATAGGAAATTGAAATCTAAATAAATAATAAAAATAAAAATAAATATTAATTTAATCTGCATCATTCTCCCCCTATTCGAGAAAAACTCGTCCTCGAGTTTTGTTTTTGAACCAAAGCCACCTGGATCAAAAGGAACATCAACCCGACGATCATATATTATTATCATGATGACCCGCCTAAATAGCTTAAGTTTACAAGTCACCTCCCTCAATCCAAGACTCGTACCACCTGTTGTTGAAATATTGAGATGCGACAATAAGATGCCATCACCATTGGAATTAAATTTATTGGTAACTTTGTCATAAAGCTGCCCCATATATGTGTAGCCATCATCTTGAAATCCAGGTGTATGTCCACTATGAAGGGGTTCATAATTTTCATTTAAATCATCCCCATTAATAACTTTATCTCCTTCCTTATGCAGAACAACCATGCAATCTCTAATTTTTTTTTATATCCTTATCTTTGGTAACTTGAATTTGTTCTTTATTTTGAAATTTTAAATTCTCGTGAGACCCCAAGTTTCGCAAGCTGCCAGTCAATCTCCCCATAATTTTCGGCAATACTATTGGAACTTCCAACACCACGTTCGTACCTCCACCCAATCCATCGCCACCAGCACCCACCACCGCATCACCCCCGGTATCCATTGCAACACCAATATTATTTTTATTTTGAATTTTTAAATCCAAAGGTGATCCCAAAGTTTGTGTAATTCTAATAACATGAGACCTTAGTCGGACTATATAATCACCGAGATCACACCTCCCGAAGAAACGTAAATGAATATGATGACGGTTCAAAAAGGAATCAAAAGCAATACCTTCATTAGATTCAAACTGTTTTGATCGGCTACAAAAGGTTGGGTATTCAAGATGGTGATGAAACTCATCAATTTTCCTGAATTTGACATCGCTTATCTGACGGACTTCCAAGGTTTCGATCGCACACCCGGTCATCCAAGAATACCATTCCCCGTCCTCGTATTCATCGTACACGGGAGGAGAATCATAGATAAGGTCAGGATCCTCGTTGCCTCGGGCGGCGAATCTACGGGGATGATAACCATCACATGATTCACAAAAGTTTTCATGGTCCACAATCTCGTTGCCTCGGGCGGCGAATCTACGAGAATGATCACCATATCCTCTCGGATTAAAAGGAACTCCGTCGTTGCCTCCGGCGGCGAATCTACGAACGAAAGTTTCTTCTTTTCCACGTAGAGCCATTTGAAAACCAAAAGTTCTGATACCAAATGATACGGTTTCGGAAGCGATCAAATGGCTCAAGAAACAATTGATAATCAATGACGATAAAAACGAACCGAATGGTTCCAAGAACAAAGTTCTTTGTATTAATAATCAACCAAAAACTAAATAAACAATAAACCCTAGCTCCCTACTTATAGGCTAAATCATAATGTAACTAGGAAACAAATTATACGATAAGATAGGAAATTAAAATCTAAATAAATATTAATTTAATCTGCATCACACCAACTAATCTCTATGTTGAGGGACTTGTGCTAAGGTTTATTCCAGAAAACATGAGGTTCATATGCTTCCTCATACTAGACCCTAAGTAATCCTCAAGCCGTGAAAGTGATGAAACCACACCAAGTCTCCAATGATACAATATTGGAAGCACTCGTATTGGTTAACACTCACTTGGTTACATAATGATTTAGATGATTTATTTATGTTATTCATACTTGTATTTCATGACCATCCGAATCATCCTTGTGGTGATTTTATGCAATGGTGAATATCATGAGGTTAGTGGATTACCCTACCTCTAATACATGACAAATACATGACTATAATATATCTAGTAATATACCTATATAATACTACCAAACCAACTATAACATCAATCGGAACCATGATTGAATATTGTATGTTAAGGTGCTTAGTTTTAGACTCCTTATTTTGGACTTCTAATGGGTGACTTAATGCCCATGAAAAACACTAACGAAAATAGTGTCCGAATAAGTACCTAGGTAAGATATATTTTATGTATTTTCATACTTATAAATTCCTGAATACATTCTATCTTTAAACTCCATAAACTCATACACCTTTGTTTATCCTTTTACGGGTAACTTTGGTGATTCCATCCTACAAAACCGTACACTCGCATCTTGTGGAAAACTAATCTTTGCAAACTGTGAGTATATTTGACCCATTTTACGCTTTGAATCACTTTGGGTTGTAACATGTATCATTATTAAATTCACAATCACACATACAAACAATCTTATGCAAACACTCAATTCTTAAACATGCTACTTATTTATACATACTAGGACCCTATTATGCATGTTATCTATCGTTAACTTTGCAAGCCTTCCTTAACATGTATAGCGCAATAAGAGTAGCACACCGCCCATTTTGTGGTCATTGTTAAGTATACAATCATTACGGTCTTATTCACTTCGGTGATAAGATTACGTTAGTGGACATTTGGTTTGATTTATAGTTAATGCATGCTAGTGTGTTTATATAACTTAGTGTACAATTAACATGTGGATTTGAGACACTTCTATACTTATGTTATGTAGACAAAACTTGTATGCTTACCGACCTTGTGTTGAGGATACTTTATATACATGTTGTAGGAAATATATGATGATACACATAGGGTGGAACTACAAACGCACCCAAACTTTACTTAATGTTTTTCCTTTATGTTTGTGATGCTATTCCCAACTTGTTGTAATTTCCTGTTAAAACAATGTATTATTTGAAGTTATGAAATGAAATTTGGATTATTAATTTATTGTCACATATAGTATGTTATGACGTTCTAAACAATCTCGTTTGTCCCATCTCGATGTTTCCGCCATCGGTTAGGGTGTGACAATTTGCTTCATTCGTCTATATACCCATCATCAATTAACCAACAGATGTATCTTCATGAGTATACGTCTTCAGAGATGCACTACGGGAAAAACATAACTTATTCACAACCTTGCACGGGTTTCTTCTAACGATGGATTTTCATATGCATTTATAAGATGAAAAAAACTTTTGTGAAAACTTTAAAATCATAACTAACCTGTTAGTGTTAGTGTACTGATCAAAATATATTGTTAAGATATAAAGTGAACCAGCTGCATGCCAAAGAGTACCTGACCAGGAAATAGGACTGTCCAAACTGCTCGACGATCAAGGATCGTTCGACGGTCGCTCGAAAAATGCCCGAAAAATGTTCGTTCGACTCCCGTTCAGTTTGTAAACGAGACAAGCATGAGCAAATGTCCGCTCACTCATTGATCGCTTGGTTTCGCTCAAATTATTTTTATTAAATAATTAATATATATTATAGATTTAAAGATTTATATATATATATATATATATATATATATAGTTATATAGATAAGTAGCCCAAGAAAGATACTTATAGCCCAATTCAATACTAAAATCTAACCCTAATTCCTAAAAATTCAAATCAGCAGCTCAAAAAAAACCTTTGATTGGCGCTGTTCATAGTCTCATACGGTCAACGCTTCTTTTAGATCACCAAATTTTTTAAGTTTACCCAAACTAATCTCGACGGCTGCTCATACGGTCATACCTCAACCTTTTGTTGGTGCTGCTCATACGGTCATACCTCCTCATCTCGCCGGCAGAACTTCTAAGCAGATTTTATCATATTAAAGTAGTAATCTTGCCGGCAGAACTTTTAAGCAGATTTTATCAGAATAAAGTAGTAATCTCGCCGGCAGAACTTTTAAGCAAATTTTATCCATAACTTCTAAGCAGATTTTATAAGTTTATGAGGTAACTTCTGTTCGATTTTATCATAATAAAGTAGTAATTTGTAATGTCAGGTGTGTGGACTTAGAGATGGTATGATGTTAAATTCATGAAACTGTTTGATGAAATAATCAGATTTCATAAGAACTGCTTCAGATTTGATATTGTTAAGAACATTTTTAGGAACATGATTTCAGTTATGTATTGCTTTTGTTAGTAAGGTGTTGGACATGTTTTAATCAAGTTAGGATTTGTTTTTGTTGAATGTTATAGTCTTGATTTCAGTTTTTTTGGTGTTGCTGCACATGTTTTAATTAAGGTGCTGATAAAAAACGAGCGAAAACGATCCGCTCGATTACCGAGCACGAGCATCACTTTTGTGCTCGGTTTTGCAAAATCGATCCAATCTGATTGGATTGGTTGTAATTCAATCCAAGCACGAGTATAACCTCGCTCGGATCAGATCGGTTCATGAACACCCCTACCGGGAAATAAGGTTCTTATCATATATCATATGTGTAACATATGTGGGCTCTATATGTCTGTTTAACTGATGTTCCCATAATTTAACAACATAAGAAGAAATAACTCACAATTTCTCATCACCAAACTTCTACCATTCAATGTCATACCACTGCTTTCCCCTGAAAAGTGGTGCACACTTAAAAGGTTAGATTGTGTATAAATAAACTGCAGTTTATGTGCTTTCATATACAACAATTCTAGATATGGTGATAAACTAATAATGGAGTAACTTATAGTTCGAGTTTGTAACATGCTAGTTCTATTCTTTTTTATGATCATGAGACCTCTAGGAAAACTCACGACCCCACCAATACACTGCTAGTAAGTGGGAGTATGGTAAATTACAATGACAGCTTATGCCGGTCAGATGGTCGTTATGGGGTTAAGGCAGAAAACCAATGAAAGCTAGATTTAAACCCAAGGCGCTTAACTGCAACATTCTGTAGGTTACAAATTTTGTATACTATGAACATGTTTTTAAGCCAAAATTAAAAGAATAAGTTTATTATATTTGCACCAATAAATTAAAGGGAACTTACAATTCAGAAACTACTTCTCCTGATTTCATGCAACCAACATAAAGAATATCTTGACCTAGAAAGCTTTCGAGAAACTCGATTAACCGCGTGATGGCAGAGAAAAGTAAAATCACTACATAAAATCGAAAATACGAATAAAAAGCGCGATGATGTACATTTCAGAAAAGAATCTGGGCTTACCAAGATCAAGTTGAACATCTTCGTCGACTTTGACATAAAACTCGGCATCCCAATTTTGAACGGTTAAATTGGAGAAGAACTTCGCTTCCTTAGATGATTCTTCATCAGCCTCTTGCTTCCTCGTGATCATCCTAAAAGTAATATAACTATTTGAATCAGAAAAGTACATGCAATGAGCCCAAAAGAAAAAAAATCTCACGGTTTAGGGCCAAACCGCAAAAGTACTTTAGAAGTCAAATGGCCATTGGTGTAATTTTCTGAGTCAAATAGTCATTTGAGTTATGGGTCAAGATGGTTATTTAAGTAACTATCCCTAAAAACATTGATATTACAGTTAGTCATACCTCAAAATGTAACTATACTGGTCAACTAAAGCAATCACAAATTAATTTCTAGATAGGATCAGGAGTAAATTGCCATTTTAGTCCCTATTTTAGTCCCTGGGGTTTGTCCAAATTTGCCATTTTAGTCCAAATAGTTTTTTTTTCGCCTCTGGGTCCCTGACTTTTTCCTTTTGTTGCCATTTTGATCACATACCCTGACTCCATCCAAAAACTCCATTTTTAACCAGGGGTATTTTGGGAATTTTCAATTTAAATCTTTTCGGTTGCCATTTTGATCCAATTCTTAAAAAAACAAAAAAAATAGAAATATATATAATATTAATAATGATTATTATTTTATTATATATAATATATATCATATATACACATATAAATCTCTATCATACATACATCAGTACATCACCAACATCAGCCACCCACCCACCCCAACCGTTCTCTCTCTTTCTCTCTCCCTCTCTGTGCATCTTCCACCCACCCACCACCATCAACACCTACCATCCACCACCACAATGAACCCACCTGCCGACAGACACCACCCACCCTACTACCATCGCGAACTGCCACCACCAATACCATATCCACCAACTGCCGCCATCAATTTTAACCCACCACCATCAGCGTAGTAATTTATCTTGGGACTTTTCTTGTGCGTGCAACAGGGTTTCATATGGGATTCTGATTATCAAAATTGTCTTGGGTTTTTTTTCAGGTGGTGGTTGACAATTGTTGATGCAGGTGACTATGGTGAGGGTGAACACCGATGGTGACGGACTGATGGTTATTGCAGCTGAGGGTGGTGGTTGATGCAGGTGGTTATTGCAGGGCTGGTGGTGGTTGTTGCCGAAAACGGGATTAGGGCTTTATCGGAGACTTGCCAGAAACAAGATTAGGGCTTCATTGGAGACTTATCGGAAACGCGATTAGGCTTCATCAGGCGATTTGGGGTTAGGGTTTGCTCCGAGTGGTGGTGAATGTGAGTGGTGGTGGATAAGAGAGAGAGAGAAACAGGAAAGGGAGACAGGTCGGTGATGATTGTGGGGGTGGTGAGTGGTGATTGTGTTAGTGAGTGGTGGTGAATGGCGGTAACAGTGGTGGTGCACGGTGGTGGATGAGAGAGAGAGGAGAGGGATAGAGAGAAGGAGTTGGGGGTGATTGGGAAAGTTCTGTAAGTATGTGTGTACATATTAATTCATATATATGTATATAAATTTATGTGTGTTTTTATAACATTAATTTTTTTTCTTTTATTTTTTAATGTAAATTAAATTTTTGGATCAAAATGACAAATGAAAAGATTTAAATTAAAAATCCCCAAAATACCCCTGGTTAAAAATGGAGTTTTTGGATGGAGTTAGGGTATGTGATCAAAATGGCAATAAAAGGGAAAAGTCAGGGACCCAGAGGCGAAAAAAAAAACTATTTGGACTGAAATGGCAAATTTGGACAAATCTCATGGACTAAAATGGCAATTTACTCTAGGATCAATAATAGAAATATCATCTTCCTTTATTGACCAACACTGTTATCAACTCAAGATATTTAGAATCAGTTTACTAAAACATATATATTCATAAAATCTTGGGCCATTTTAATGAAATTAATTTGGAAAATCATAAATCTTAGCGCATACCTCAATATCTATCCCCGCGTCCTGTGATATGTTGAGCAACATTTTGACCCTTACTATACGGGGTGTGATAAATATACCTAAGATAAAGATTAATATGGGTGTTCTATTTACACCCCCCTTCTTTACTAATTACACCCCCTACAAAAACATCACATCCATCAATAACTTTTATTTTATTTTTAGTGTTTTTTGTCTTTTAGTTGTCTTCTTTTTAATTATTACTTATTTATTTTTTGTTTATTAGTTATTATTATAACTAAATAGTAAAAGAAGCATGCACTTTTTATTTATTTATTTATTATTATTAGCAGCAGCAGCAGTAGTAATGATATATTATTTATTATTACTCTTTAGTTGTTATAATTTATCAAATTATACTTATAGTTGTAACAAAAGCTATATAAAAATAAGTACTTTTTTACAAAATTAATATCATTTAATAATTTACATACCGATCTTTAATCTATAACAGAAAATGTAGCAGGTTCTGATATCTAAGAATTATACATATTTTGACGTGATTCAAATATATTCTCCCAGCCAGCTGCATCATTTTCTCTCATTAATTTCCATAGGTTGTTTGTGCTGGCAATTGGATACTCTCCTTGCAATTCTACCATTATAAAATGGTTACCATTCACGTGTGCAATTGTAATTATTTTTTTTCTCGGAACTCGTGAGGGCCTCTCCAAAGCGAAAAACAAGTAGAACTGATTCTTTTTTCTTGAGATAAAAAATGAACGATCACATTAAACTTGTTCGCAATCAAGAATCCTGCCTCTGGCATAATCATCCAGTGTTTTTCAGGTGCAACCCCCGATCCTGACCAAGCCAAGGACGTGAACACATCTTCGAATGAGCCTAAGAAAGCCTTAGTGTACTTATTTCTAAACTCGAGTAGCTCTTCCATCAGTGATCTCCGGATAAATAACCATTCATCTTCATCGTACCCGAGAGCAGAAGCTGTCGCCCGAAACCCACAATTTCCATCACCTAATACGTTATGTATGCGTGTAACATACGCATGGAAGATTTTTGGAATTAGATAAATATATTTGTGTGTCACTTGTGATGCTTGATATTGGTTTAACCCCATGAAGTCATAGCCCGGCGCACTTGTAGCGTTGGCGAAAGAACTTTGTCCCACAATATCTTGGTTCAACCCCATGAAATCATATCCCTGTGTGTTTAAAAGGTTGGCAAAAAAACCTTGCCCATCAGTATCTTGGGTCATGAACGAACTTGGTTCACTAGGCATTTGATAGTTCACGTCTGGACTGATGTAACCAACATAATCATTATGGTCCCTTAATGAACTTTCTGTAGCAGCCTCTAGATACCCGAATGAACTATGTCTCCAAGTCTCTTGAGTGTAATCATGCTCTTGGAAGTTCACAAATGAACTATGCCTGGCAGGTTCTTGAGTGTAATCTTGCTCTTGATAGTTCATAAATGAACTGTGCCTTGCAGGCTCTTGAGTGTAATCATGATCTTGGGAGTTCCCAAATGGACTGTGCCTTGGAGGCTTTTGGGAGTAGCTTCGTTGAAGGGGAGGTTTAGCAATTACAGGGTTCGGTTTTTTTTGTTGTTTGGATTTTGTAGTTGGTCGTCCACGAGTATTTTCTTTAACATCAGGTTCTTCAACAAAAGGTATGCTTGGATTGGTTATTTCTTTTAACTTTTGTAGTAAACTTTTCTTTCCAAGCTTGGATCGATTATCAAAGGCTTTTTTAAAACTTTCCAACTCGACGTCACAAGTAATATCCTCACAATATACTAGTAACTCGAGTTTCCTCCAAAATTCATCGACCGAATCTAAAGGAATAGATTGACCTGCATTGAAGCATAAGTTGTCAGCTTTTAAATATTACCAAAAAAAACTTTTTGATAATTTATATTTTCTTAGTTTAATATACTGGCCTGCTTTCTTATACTTTGAGATTTCACAAGCACAAGGTAATCCATAACACTTACGAACTTGACAACGACAATGTGAATGATTTAAACGACACTCTGCTATTATTATATCAAGTGCTTCATGTGAAATAAAACCACGTAATAGCTTCAACATTGGTAGGTTGTGTTTATGCATGAGAACGGTTCTACTTTTTTCGAAACTATCTTTAACTATTGTATATTGTGAGTTCACTACTTCATCAACGTGACCAATAAACTTATCTAAGGTACAATTTGCTGAATTCAAGAATCTTTTTAACTTGGCATGTTGGCTTTCAACTCTGTTAGTTGTCTGATTTCCGAAATGCAAGCATTCATTAGTCCATACGGACACAAACATTTCTTTATACTTGTTTAACCAAGTACAATTCAAGTAATCCAAAACATCTGCTAGATTATAATGATGATGATGATGATGATGATAATGATGATGGAAATAATAATAATAATAATAATAATAATAATAATAATAATATCAACAACAGCAACAACAAGAATACCTTGAGATTCAACGAGCACATTCCATATTACATTGAAGGAATTCCAATCATGTTCCGTGGTGAAAGATGATTTGCAGTTTCTAAATATACTTTGAGATATGTGCCACCTACAAAGTAATCGGGTAGCATTCGGAAAAACTTTCTCGCATGCATTCATCAGAGCTAACCCCCTGCCCGTAACTATAACACGTGGTTGCACGTTCTCATCTAGAGTTGATTTCAAACAGTTTAATGCCCAAATATATTTCTCCTTTGTTTCTTTATGCATAATTGCAAAAGCGATGGAAAGTGTCTTGTTGGTAGAAGTTACGCCAACAATTTCAAAAAAAGGCAATTTATACTTGTTCGTATTGTACATGGCATCCATAAGCAACACATGTGGAAAATCAAGGAAGTATGTGGTACCCGAGGAAAATCCACAGTCATCTTGACTTACCGTTTCATTTCTCTGAGATTGCTTATCAAAATTCGGGACGAAATTTCTTTCAAGTTGGGGATGATGTGACAACCCGCAACTTCAGGTTACTACTTTAACCTAACCACAGTTAACTTGATCATACATTTACAGCACTGCATTTAACGAGTGTTAGTTAAATGAGTCTACGTTGGTAATTCGGGAAATTACCGGAACACATACATGATAACTCTCGAACATCGGCAACTAACGTGAATAATAATTATAAACGGATAGTTTATACGAAACTTATGTGTTACATGACAAATACGTGAGCTGTATGCTTTAATTGTAAATTATATGGTATTATGTGGCTTTTGCGTAAAAGTTATATTATTAGGGGGTGTTTAGTGTATTGTTAAATTTTAATAACTACTCAAAACCCGAGAACTTCCTCATAAACTCAATATACGACATTTCACTATTTCCTAATCATCCCTAATCATCTTCAATCTTCCTTCAATCATCCTTGGCTTTACAAGTGCACACACATCAATCATCGATCTAGAGTTAATCAAGAGGTAAGCGTTTATGATTACATGTACATTGTTAATCTTGTTCGTTTGATGCATACAAACCCTAGATGATCCAAACATTTGATTGTGTGTGGTTGATTATGCTAATGGATACGTAATTGCTTAGACGAATGATTGTGCAATGATTATGTATAAGGTCAGCACTTGTGATTATGTATAAGGTCAGTACTTATATGAATTAAAGTGCCTGAATATAAGAAAACATGGGAGTCCGCATATAATTGGGAGTTAGACATCAGAACTTAATTGTTCTATAAAGGTCCGAATTTGGGTAGTACTGATAGTGATCAGAACTTGTTTGTAAAGAGGTCCGCACATGTTGATCATAAACCGTCCGAACTTGCTTGATTCTTTTTGTGAAGTCTGAGTATGTTAATAATAATTGTCCAAATATGTTGATTGAATGTTTATTGTCCACATTTGGAATTAATTAAATGTCAGACTTCACATGCCATCTAATATGTGCGTACATATTGAAATAATTAAGTCTGAATATAATTATTTTACAAAGGTCTAAATATTAAATAAACAAGGAATTGAATTGAAGTTGAGGTTATGTTGACCGAATATAAAACAAGAGAACTGAGGAGGTGATTTGACTAAGATCTGATATACATACATATGTTTGTTGTATTTGAATTCAATTGTAAATACATATGGGCCGAACCCCTTATTACTGAACTGTTCATTGTGTGTAGGTATGTGTAGTATGTTTAAAAATGAAGGATACATATTATATAATAGATGGTGAAATAATAATAGTATATGCATGGTTCTAATCCTTGGTGAACTATCAGAAAGGACATAAAGTATATGATGTTATAAGTTGTCCATGTATACATGCATATATCTTAGTTGATTGAAATGTGGTATGTAATGCGAATTATGGGTGGGTTGAATTACTGTATGATAAACTGCTAGTCTAAACCATATTAAACACTGGGATTGTTTGGACATTAGGGTACTACATAACATTGCATACGTATACGTATACTCACACCCATTGTACCTTAGGTCGCGTGTAACGAACCAAATATTTAACGAACACTAGAAGTACATTATCAAACCGAGCAAACAAAGGTGAGTTCACTGCTTTTTTTTCAAGCATACGTCCCAGGGAGGGACAACTGGTAAATATTCTGGGGAGGAATATTGGGTAATGGGTTTGACTGGAATGTTAAACCGGAATGTTGGATAATACACTCACTCCTATCACCTTAAGTCCCATCTTCTACCGAAATGGTTGCCAGGGAGGCAACGGGGTTATTAGTTGATAGCGCTATTAGGTTTGGCACCCTCACACCATACCGGGGAGGACGAGCGTGAACTAATTACCTTAAATCATAACCAATGCTTTGATAGGGGCATTGGGGACCAGCAAACAAACTGAAGCCATCTTGTACGGTATCGAGTTATTATCAACATTGTTTCTGGAATTGTTTTTGAACTGCTTTGAACTGAACTAAACATTTAGCAACTAAACACGTAACATGATTTTCAGTAAACCAAACTGTGAACTCGCCAGTTTTATGCTGATACACTTTTTCTGCATGCTTGCAGGTCGTTAGATGATTTCAGGAAATGGAGCTTGCAATCGGAGGAGTTGTGGATGTCATGGGTCGTGACGTTGTTAACCTATCAAATGTTATGCTATGTTTTACGAACAATTTGTTCTCAAATACTTATAACTATTTCAAATGCTTCCGCTGAACGTATTTTGTTTTAAACAGATGTTTTGAATTACACTTTTCACGTTGAATGAGATTTCGAGTTCAATATATTACTATTAGTTCAGTGTGATTAGTGGCTAGATCCTGGTACGTCACACGCCTCGCGGTGGTTTCCGCATGTGGTATTTTGGGGGTGTGACAGTTTGGTATCAGAGCCACTGGTTATAGTGAACTAGGTTTTAAAATGTTTTTATAAAACCAGACTATAACTGAATCAGTTCTGAAATCGACCATGACACTCCGCTCCAGATTGCAAGGTTCGTCCTTACTTACTATATACATTATACATTTGGCATACACGTACACATTGCATTGCATATAGTTGCACAAAAAAAAAACAATATTCTAGCATCTCTAGAACTTCGTGATTCTTATCGTTTTGATAACACTTTAGCTTTTACCACTCGAATCTGAGGATCTTTTGACGCAAGTTAAGAGGAACTGAGATGAACATGCAAATCACCTTATTATCACGGGTGCACACGTAATAATAATGTGGGGTGCATGTGAGTCCCAGTGAGGCTTAACAAGTGTAAAAGGGGTTCTGTTCTGTTATTCGATCAAATGAGAAACATAACAAATCTATAGGAGTCAAAGTGATGATTGCCTCCTACTCGAGCTGATATTCTCACTTCCCTCTAAATCGTCGCGAATCTCGATGCTATCGAGTATTACCTGAACACCCATCAGAACATCTAGCGAACCGTGTAAGAATGTTAGGAGTTATGTGAACGTCTTTGAGTTACTTATCGAACCATCGAATGGTTAGTCTCTACTTTCCTCACTTCCCTCGTTTGATTGAACTCAACTAATTGACACTTTAGATCCCGAAGGATGATCACTTTTGTACTCTCTAGCAACTTGTCGTGCGTTGTTCGAACGACTCGCAAGGTTGATGGATAAGAAGATGAGCGTGATACATTACCAACCCTAGCATTAGGGCCCTGCTTTCCGACGACGAACACCAACAGATTGATTTCAAACAAGTCTCTAACCCTAGTTGACAACCCCTGGAAGCCAACTCTTACAAATCAATTGGGGCTTAAACTATGAAAATTGACTAGAGGGTGGAATGCGTAATTTCTAGCGCTTTGGGTAGTACCCTAGGATATGTCGGGAAACGCAGAAAGGTGGATTCTCTTGGTGAAAGATCGTGGAGAACTGTTTACAAAGCAACAACATTAGGGGCAATGGCCACAGTGACAACAAGGCACTCGCAATCATAACCTTCCGTATGGAAATGAATGTGGCTTTGACAAGGATTAGCCGTTGTTAAATCAGGACGCCAACAACCCAGGGGGCAATGACAGTATTGGGAATCTTTGTAACGATAACAACAACACTGGAAGTGGTGCTCGTGGAATAGCATTTAGGGTTGGCGTGGGCGACGCCAGGTATAATAGCAACATGGTGGTCTGTACGTTCTTGGTAGCTAATCGCTTCGTTTCTATTCTGTTCAACCCCGATACCTTTTGAAGCCAGACACGTTGTAGAAGCGACTGGTGGTAAGCCAATTGAAGTCTCGTACGTTCGCCTGGGATGCAAACCCAAACTTGTAGGTCACGTGTTCGACATTGACGCTTTTCCCGTTACCTTTGGAAACCTTGATGTAGTCGTCAGTATGGACCGGTTGTTCAAGCATCAAGCAGAAACCTTTGTAAGGATAAGGATTGCATGTATATCTCTCCCTGGCGGAGATTCACTGTATGTCAGTATCACTTCGACTATAGAAGTTTAGAAGCGCTTCAGCTATCCTGCCATCCTAGCACTGGTTGTAGGTACTCAGCCCAAGGAAGAAAAGAATGGGGATCTATCAATTTGTGTCACGACAAAAGCAACCCTGAATTCTGGTACCTCTCATCGTCTCGCACCAGGGAGGGTGCAAGAACTGTTTAATCAACTTCAGGAACTACTGGGCAGGGGTTCTAATTGACCTAGCTTCTCGCTTTGGGGAGCCCGAGCTCTATTTGTGAAAAGAAGGACAAGTCTTTTCGTACGTGTAAAGACTACCGTAAACTCAACAAGGTGACCGTTGGAAAACCGTCACCCTCTACCACGCAATCGACGACCTGTTTAACCAGTTGTAAGGACTAAGCTTCTATTCAGAAATCGACTTAAGATCAGACTGTCACCTGATGGAAGACCCAGGAGAGGACGTTCCCAACACAGCATTACAGATGCAGTATGGCCATTACGATTTTCTGTTCATGTCTTTCAAGTTACCCAAACGCACCAACAGTCATATAGATCACATGAATAGTATGTGTAACCTCACCGAATTCGTCCACCGTGTTTATTGATGCCATTTTGAACCACCTCCAGGAGATAGGAACACCGTGAGAGGCACATGTATCTTATTTTGGAGCTCCTAAGGGAGGAGCAACTCCACGCAAAGTCTTTCTAAGTGTGCCTTGAGGATTTGAGAGGTACACTTTCTTGGTCACATAGTCAACGACTTGGGAATACATGTGGATCCCGCTAAGATCCATTCTAATAGAAATTGGTCGGCACCGAAGAATCCTCCGAAGATGCAGCAATTTCTTGGTCTCGCTAGATACTACCACGGATTCATCAAGGGATTTTTGAAGATCGCACAGCTTTTATCACTCTAACACCGCAGGGTGCTGTGTATTCGTGGAAGACAAACAGGAGGATGTCTTTTCAAGCCTTGAAACCCAACTCTACTATGCACTAAGTATTGTCCTTACCCGAGGGTACAGGTGATCTAGTGGTGTACCGTGATGGTCCGAAATCAAAGTCTCTGTTACGCGCCGATGCAACGCGAGAAAGTGATGGCTTACGTGGTAGATTCACAAGAAGAATTGCACGACTCACAACCTGAGATGGAAGCCATGGTCTTTGGATTTAAGTTTGGAGGCATTACTTGGACGGTACCAAATGCACTAACTAGACCGATCACAAGGGCCTCCCGCGTACCTTTGATTCGAAAGTGTGACAACCCGAGCTTTCAAGGTCTTCCCTCGACACGTTACTTGTTCCACAACTGTGTTTTCATAATTCGTTGCATTGTAATATGTGCACCTTTGTTATATGATTAATGAATTGTTATATTGTTTGGTTAATTGATGAAAACTTATGAAATGTTTAAAGTTTATAAACTTAACACATGCATCCTCATAATTGACGAAGAATAGGACTTTCGTCACAATCCTTACTCGACGAAACATTAGACTTGCGTCATCATCCGTACTCGACGAAGTACTGGACTTTCGTCATTAACATCACGACGAAGAATGGTTCTTCGTCGAGGCCTTCATTCACCATGTGGGCTTGTGGCCAGGTGAGGCCCAAGTACGAATCAGTTATATTTATCCCATATTCACATATCATTACATAAGATCATATTCAGCGAAACCCTAGACACTATTTTCCTCTCCCTTGCACCCGACGGCAATCATCATCCCTCTCGAAGTTCTTTTCGGTCTCATCTCGCATCCGGTTAGTATGTGATGACTCGATTTAACTTGTTTGTTACGTAGTTGGTATAATCATCTTCACATAATTGTTTATAATGTGACTGATCTGAATGTTATGAATCATAGTTTGATATGAATATGGTTAAGGACAGTTATGAATTCTGGCAAACTAATGAATTGTTGATGATGGTGATCTGATTGATTATGGTTCTTAGTGGCATGATTAGGGTTAATGATTTATGCGATTTGGCCATATTGATGACGAAACCGTTTGAGTATGAGCAATAACTGTTAAAATCATAATGTTTAATTTGTTTAATCTGTTTTGGGAAATGGTAAACGTGTTTGCCAAAAATCACGGATAATTGGTTATTGAGGAAAAGGAAATCAGAACTGTTAAGTATGTCGACGAAACACCCATGTCGACGAAACACCCATGTCGACGAAGAATGGGTTCTTCGTCGACAAGTCCTTGACGAACAAGTCAGTATTTCGTCGCGAACGCTTTTGACGAAGTATATTCTTCGCCGAGAGGGTATCCCAAACAGAACAGTTGTAGCAATTTATAAAATTTGTGACTCGCATGATTTTGAATGATTGCTGTCTGTTATGTGTTATGTGAAGATTCTTGTTATGAGTGCACACTATGACTATACGTGAACAATGTGAATGCAAACTGATCACGAGTACATAAATCCTATAGGCTTTGATTGATTACGTATGAACACGTAACTAGTCATACCGAGCAAACCAAGGTGAGTTCACTTCTCTTAAAACAAGCATGCGTCCGGTGGGGACAATCAAACTGATAAAACTTGTTAACGTATTTTCGTAAACCCATATCCTTGTAGGGGATATGAGGCGGTTTTCAAATACCCACATCCTTGCAGGGGATGTGAGGCGGATTTCACAAACGCATATTCTTGCAGGGAATATGCAACGGTTTTCAGTAAACGTTGATGTTGGATAATACACTCACCTCTATCACCTAAGTCCCATCGTACTACCGGGTTAGTTGCTTGTAGGGCAACGGGATTATTAGTTGATAGCGCTATTAGGTTTGTCACCCTCACGACGTACCTGGATAGGACGGGCGTGAACTAATAACTTTAAATCATGACCAATGTTTGATAGAGCATTGGAGAAGGGCAAAAAGGGTCGTCTGTGGTATCGAGTTATTATCAGCATAACATATCATAAGTCATTAATTGGTATTAAACGGTTAAAACAAACTGTGAACTCACCAGCGTTGTCTGATACACTTTTCTGCATGCTTGCAGGTCCTTAGGTTCTTGGATTGGAACTTGCTATCTGGTAGTGCTGGAGTGGTCATGGGTCGTGTCTCTTGGATACAAGTTTAACGATTATTGCACACTTGTTTTGAAACACTTGAAATAACTATTAACATTATGCTTCCGCTGAACATATTTGTTTGAGATTGTGTTTGGATTTACTTTATGAAATAAATGGAAACTTTTATTTGATTCTATGTTATGGTTCAATGTGATTGGTGGCTAGATCCTGGTACGTCACACGCCTCGCTGGATGTGACAGAAAGAGCTAAACATGTGACGGCGTCGCTGGATGGAACTTTTGAATGATTGCGACTGTGAAACCTAAATGTGTACAAGCTTTGCAGCTCACCGTCAACTCTAACCTACCTGATCGGATTCGTTCTACCCAACCCGAAGCACTGGAGGAAGAAAAATTGTCAAGCGGAATCCATGCGAGGCATGGGGAGCAACTTTTGGTAAATCAAACGGTATTCGCTACTCCACTGAGCGAATATGGGTCCCACTAGACGGCAACCTTAGGGAACTTGTATTGGGCGAAGCACACAAGTCTCGATATTAGGATCTAGAGATCTTGTACTAATGATTGAGCATGAAGGCCAACATAGCGACGCATGTGAACGATGTTTGACTTATGCGAAAGCCAAGGTGGAGAAACAGAAACCTCCTGGTTTGTGTCAGCAACCAGAAATGCCCATATGGAAATGGGAACAGACTGCCATGGATTTTGTGCCACTGGTCTACCTAAAACTCGAAATGGAAACGACATCACCTGGGTGATCGTTGACTGTCTCATGTAACCAGCACACTTTCTTGCAATCAAGGAAGCTGACGAGTCGCAGGTTGCGAGAATTTCTCTGTGAAAGGCGGTTTCTAGGCACGAGGTGCCAACCTCTATCACCTCTGATCGTGATCTACGTTTATACCCGATTTGTGACAGGCAGCACATAAGTCCTATGGCTCACGTCTAGACATGAGCACTGCTCATCACACCCTCAGTCATCTTGACTTACCGTTTCATTTCTCTGAGATTGCTTATCAAATTTCGGGACAAAATTTCTTTCAAGTTGGGGATGATGAGACATCCCGCAACTTCAGGTTACTATTTTAACCTAACCACAGTTAATTTGATCATACATTTACAGCACTGCATTTAACGAGTGTTAGTTAAATGAGTCTACGTTGGTAATTCGGGGAATTACCGGAACACATACATGATAACTCTCGAACATCGGCAACTAACATGAATAATAATTATAAACGGATAGTTTATACGAAACTTATGTGCTGCATGACAAATACGTGAGTTGTATGCTTTAATTGTAAATTATATGGTATTATGTGGCTTTTGTGTAAAAGTTATATTATTAGGGGGTGTTTTGTGTATTGTTAAATTTTAATAACTACTCAAAACCCTAGAACTTCCTCATAAACTCAATATACGACATTTCACTATTTCCTAATCATCCCTAATCATCTTCAATTTTCCTTCAATCATCCTTGGCTTCACAAGTGCACACACATCAATCATCGATCTAGAGTTAATCAAGAGGTAAGCGTTTATGATTACATGTACATTATTAATCTTGTTCGTTTGATTCATACAAACCCTAAATGATCCAAACAATTGATTGTGTGTGGTTGATTATGCTAATGGATACGTAATTGCTTAGACGAATGATTGTGCAATGATTATGTATAAGGTCAGCATAAGGTCAGTACTTATATGAATTAAAGTGCCTGAATATAAGAAAACATGGGAGTCCGCATATAATTGGGAGTTAGACATCAGAACTTAATTGTTCTATAAAGGTCCGAATTTGGGTAGTACTGATAATGATCAGAACTTGTTTGTAAAGAGGTCCGCACTTGTTGATCATAAACCGTCTGAACTTGCTTGATTCTTTTTTTTTTTTGTGAAGTCCGAGTATGTTAATAATAATTGTCCAAATGTGTTGATTGAATGTTTATTGTCCACATTTGGAATTAATCAAATGTCAGACTTCACATGCCATCTAATATGTGCGTACATATTGAAATAATTAAGTCTGAATATAATTATTTTACAAAGGTCTAAATATTAAACAAACAAGGAATTGAATTGGAGTTGAGGTTATGTTGACCGAATATAAAACAAGAGAACTGAGGAGGTGATTTGACAAAGATCTGATATACATACGTATGTTTGTTGTATTTGAATTCAATTGTAAATACATGTGGGCTGAACCCCTTATTACTGAACCGTTCATTGTGTGTAGGTATGTGTAGTATGTTTAAAAATGAAGGATACATATTATATAATAGATGGTGAAATAATAATAGTATATGCATGGTTCTAATCCTTGGTGAACTATCAGAAAGGACATAAAGTATATGATGTTATAAGTTATCCATGTATACATGCATATATATTAGTTGATTGAAATGTGGTATGTAATGCGAATTATGGGTGGGTTGAATTACTGTATGATAAACTGCTAGTCTGGACCATATTAAACACTGGGATTGTTTGGACATTAGGGTACTGCATAACTTTGCATACATATACTCACACCCATTGTACCTTAGGTCGCGTGTAACGGACCAAATATTTAACGAACACTAGAAGTACATTATCAAACAGAGCAAACAAAGGTGAGTTCACTGCTCTTTTTTCAAGCATGCGTCCCAGGAAGGGACAACTGGTAAATATTCTGGGGAGGAATATTGGGTAATGGGTTTGACTGGAATGTTAAACCGGAATGTTGGATAATACACTCACTCCTATCACCTTAAGTCCCATCTTCTACCGAAATGGTTGCCAGGGAGGCAATGGGGTTATTAGTTGATAGCGTTATTAGGTTTGGCACCCTCACACCGTACCGGGGAGCACGGGCGTGAACTAATTACCTTAAATCATGACCAATGCTTTGATAGGGGCATTGGGGACGGGCAAACAAACTGAAGCCATCTTGTATGGTATCGAGTTATTATCAACATTATTTCTGGAATTGTTTTTGAACTGCTTTGAACTGAACTAAACATTTAGCAACTAAACACGTAATATGATTTTTGGTAAACCAAACTGTGAACTCGCCAGTTTTATGCTGATACACTTTTTCTGCATGCTTGCAGGTCGTTAGATGATTTCAGGAAACGGAGCTTGCAATCGGAGGAGCTGTGGATGTCATGGGCCGTGACGTTGTTAACCTATCAAATGTTATGCTATATTTTACGAACAATTTGTTCTCGAATACGTATAACTATTTCAAATGCTTCCGCTGAACGTATTTTGTTTTAAACAGATGTTTTGAATGTGGTATTTTGGGGGCGTGACAAAGTACTTGTATGATATTTTACGAATGAAGAATAAATCTTCCAACTTGTTTGAAACTCTATTGGTAGAAATTTCAAAAGTATACCCTTTATCTTGTAAAAGAGACATTAGCATCTCCATCAGAGATTTCCCTTTATGCTCCTTTGCTCGAATTTTATCACGTGCGTTATATATGTTTTTAATCGTAGAGACATTATTTTCATCACGCTCCTTCATAAAACCTAAAATATCTTTTGGCAACACATGCTTCCCCGTCAACTCTGCGACCAGTTGGTGTTCATTAGGTGTCAATCGTTTGAAGATTGGGTTTCCCTCCATATATTCTCTGGGTGGATGATTATGTTCACCAGGTTTGACTTTTAACGTCCAATAACCATTCTCTTTTGAATATTTCCCTACCATTTCAAACGGGCAGTTAATCTTTCTAGTGCCGGTTGCTTGACTCTTTAACTGATTTATACACACCACCACGATCACACATAAGTACAACTTTAGACACGTAGCCATTTTTCGTTTTCGATCTTTTAGTCACAATAGCGTAACCAAGGCTACATCCGGTGTTTCTAACCCATTCCATCAACTCTTCACGAGACTTGAACACCTAAAAGTGAACTAATATTAGTTACAAAATATTAGGTGAATAAGCTTGAGTAGTTACAAAATAAAAATAAAACCTTCATAAGTTTAGTAGGTTTTGGGGATGTTACATTATTGTTATGAGCTAATAAGTAGTTGATAATGACAAGTGACAACTAGTTATCATCCATATATTTTAACGGTTATAAATCAAAGAATTTCCGTATGGATTATAATGAAATGAAATTTGGTATGCCAAACGAACTCATTTAAACTATACAATATAGTTATTTTCCAAACAAACTCATTTAAACTAAAACAAGACCCTTAACCTAACTAGATTATATAACTAAGTTGAAACTTGAAACATGGAAATTAAAAACTATACCTGATTCGTTGAAAACCCAGACATATCTTTAGCTTTTCTGAATGATATGATGAAGGATAAGTAGATCACTCTTTTAACAAGTAAATTTATGAATACATAAATTTATGATGCAACTCTTTGAATGGCTTTCTAGATTAAAAAACGAGAGGTAACAATATGATGAAATAAAAATAGTGATAGAACAATATAAGAATCTCAGGTAACAAATAGGGAAATAAAAAAGAACATAATGATGCATCTTTTGAATTCAGTTTGATATGAAATGCACTAGAAAACAAATTAAATTATCTTACGAAATATAAATTTGATATGAAATGCACTAGAAAACAAATTAAATTATCTTTTGAATATAATAGTGTTTGCTGTTCAAAAACATATAAAAATAACTAATAATAATAATAATACATTACTATTACTAATTGTAAATAATAGTAATAACAAAAACACAAAAGGACAATAAAATATAATAAGAAAAAGACAACAAACAGACAAAAAAAAACAATAAAATATGATAGGGGGTATAATTAGTAAAAAAGGGGGTGTATTTAGTAGCACCCATTAATATACCTAAAAGTCAAATTTAGTAATGATTTAGTAATGATTAACTATTTTATTATATTATTTTACTAGGTTAATAACCGCGCGATGCGCGGCTTCATCCAAAACCATATTATTTACTTTGAAATATAATACTTTGTACAAAATCATACATTGGAAGAAAATGTTGGCGACTCAACTGACTTGACTAACCTTTTTCAACCTGTATCTAAAAACTACTCGTTTTGCCATTACCCAACCCGCCTATTTTCCGGTCTTAACTTTTTTCCCGGAGGTTCCAAAAATTCAAAGTTTTCTTTTAAACTACATGTTTGCCCTAACTAATTTTGCTCCAAACCCATATTGAACCGAACTTAATTATTAAATTTTTAAATGAACCGAACTCATTTTGACATGAACCAGTCTTAACCCGAACTAAACTTTTAATCCTAACCCATATTGGCCCGAACCCATTTTGACCCAAAGTAGCTTTAATCGGTGACCCGCACCAGCTCGACCCGCCCACTTTGCTAGTTGGTTCAAATACTTTCCTTAAAAGCTACATGCCAAGTAATCTTTGTTGTGTGCACAGTTGAGATGTATCAATGATACAAAAACCACATGCCAATAAATGACTCACATCGACCTCATTGTATGCGCAAACTACATTCTCGCCATGTATTTTGATAATGATGTTTTCAACTATAAGAATTAAAGCTTTAGTGCATTATAACTTTTAACATCCATAAAATATTTCACATATACATACTCATCAATTTAATAATAACATTATCTTTGAAAATATACGTGAATTATTTGAAAAGTGGTGACTTCTTTTCCACAAGTAAGCCCATATACTTTAATATGGGTACCCATGAAGAACTGTATGTTGCACGAATATATAGATCAACTATATGGACTATGGCAAAAGAATTTAAAACATCAAACACTCATATTTTAAAGTATCAATGATTTATGAGACCGAGTTTAGGGGTGTTTCCAGCAAGGATTTAAAAACCAGGCTTCCATCATGCAAACTAAAATTGTCTGTAGAACCGAAGGCCAGATTGCTGGTTTAGGCCAAGGAAGCATGCCAAGTGAAGCATTGGACAAGAAAAATAAAATATTTCTTAAGAAATTAAAATAAAATTTAAAGAAATTAAGGGCTTAGTTGCCTACCTATTGACATGCGTTCTTTCTATAGTAGATCCATAACCAAGTCAATATGCAAGCCTCATGAACTGCCAATTTCATCAATGCCTTCAATAGTTAATATTTAACAAAAAATATGGATTTATAAAAGAATTCATTTGTATTTACAAATGGGGTGTTGTAACCTACTTAGTCTTAACCTTAGCTCAACATAAAGAATATAATTTAATTCCCCATATACACAATAATACTCTCTTTCAATATCAGGTCCTACAAGTCCATTACTATAATGAGCAGTTGTTGCATTGGCTAGACTCAAGCAAGAAGTGATAATCTAAACTTCCCATAAACAAAAGGGTAAGATACTCTGTTGTAGAAGCCATAGATGATAGACCAAAAATTAATCATAAATAATATAAGAAAATTAGGTGGTCAGGTTAAAGAGATTACAAACTTCTCTATTATAAACCAACGCTATTATTAGTCTATTACCAAATATCACGAAAAATAGACATTGAAATGAATGCCAGACCTCATGAAGGGCTAGTGCTTTTGAGAAGCTAATTACGAATGAATATCCCCTTGACGCAACCTGAAATGGACAATTTAGCTTGAACAATAGCTGCTATAGGTTCCATTATTGTATTAAGAACCCAATTATCAAAATATCAAAAGCTGTAGATCTAGATTACCTTTGCTTGACATGTATCCAAAAAGGGGTTTTCGTTTGGACCAAATAAGCTCGATCCGAAAGGACTTGCACCCATGAATAGACCCCCAGTGTGACCAAATGGATTTTGCGGCAATAATCAAACATAATGGGTGCATGAAAATGGGTCATCAATCGGTTCGTTCTCCAAATAGGCTAGGTGGTATGGCAAAATCCAAAAACAGTAAATCACATACATTGTATCCGAGACGTCTCCTCGTCCCGATCCACACCATCTCCTTGCACATTCTGCTGAGAGAATGGGGACTTATCACCCAACAACCTGCAATTAAACAACAATCACAACAAATACGCATAAACTTGAATTAAATTAACACAAAATTACTTGAAAAACAGCCACTCGAGAAGTCAATAACGCTCCATGCTGGCAAATAGGAGAGATTGAGATGGAGCATTGGCCCTAGGGTAAGTTAAGAACGTCAATTTCCTCTGTATCTCTTTCATTTGCTTTGCTGCCATTGTTTTCACAAAGTCATCACCATTCTGATGAGTTAATTTGTATAGACACCAAAATAGAGATGACCGTCCCTCCTATTTCACCCCTTCATTTTCACAAAGCCATCACCTAAATTGTATGAACGATGATTGAGTGATTGAAAGAGATAGAGTAATTAAAACTTAACGTACATTATACGCCTCTCCAATCCTGGCCTATGAGCTATGCCAAGTGTCAGCTGAGTTGGCTTAAACCAAGGGGTGACATGTGTCCCCCAAGGTTTCTTTTATTAGAGATAGATTATATGATTATATATGTTTGCATATCCTTGTTTTCCAATTTATATACTACGGACCGATTTGAAAAACCGGTCTCAACCCCACCCAAATCCATTTGTATAGGGTTTGAATATTTTACTGCGTAACCGGTTTATGACCCGAGATAGTTTCAACTCAAACTGGTTAAAAACCAGATTCCGCGGTTAAAAATTAAACTAATAAAACAATGGTTTTTTCGACAGAATTGTTTACCAGAATAGAGATGAGTCCATTAGTGCAAGTGACCAAGTCTTTGAACCGACTGAATGTATGGACTCGAAGAGCCAAAAATAGTAGCCATCCAAAACGATGACAGCTGGATATGTAATCTTGTGAGTTAGCAACAACTGACTGGCCATCAGTATTATCATGGCTCGCTAGAAAAAGTGTCTGGAATGCCTGTTTATAGTACCTACTAAAAATTAATAAACAATTTTAGAAATCGTCAAATAAAATTCACTACAGATTTGATAAAGTTTCAGTAAAGAGAAAGAATTAACTGTTTATGTCGAATACCAGTTTACAAAATTAGCAAACTAAACAGCAATGGGTTCACATGTGCCATAAAAGCTAGAAAATTTATTACAGTTGCATATATAGAAAACAAAAAACAATGACAATTTTGTAATTTCTTTTGTGGTATAATCTACAAAGCAACTTCAATAGTTACAAACAGTAATCAGAGTCAACATAGCCTTCATACACACAAATACTGTAAAAAATAACGTAATATTACAAACTGCATATTTGCATTAACCAATAAAGACATACAACAAAAGAATAAAGGTACCCAGTTGCTTAAAAGGCTGAGATGCACAAAATTGGCCTGCAACTCTTTCGCCTGATTGAACAAATAAAAATATCAGAAAACTTAAAAAAAGTGCAAGAACAATGAAGCCAAATAAACATATATGCCACTTGCAAATTCCTTGAGTTACATAATCTTAATTATCAGCAACATGTGTACCTGAAGTCTGGTTTCCCAATCAGAACCGTAAAGATTGCTTAAAATTGGACCAGTCTTGACTACAAATTGAGGTACCTCCTTGAAGAAATCCACATAACTGAAACAAAAAAATTATAACTGGATCAGCAAGTGACAAAATTGACGAAAAAAGCGACCCACATCTAAATAACAACATACTTCAGTTTCGCCACTCTGAGTATTTGACAATAGTTAAAGCCATTAACGTTGATATTAGCGGCACCTTCTGCATCATCTTTCTGGCTTAATCTTCTCAAGGAGAACAAAAGAAATGCAAACCAGTAGTGCTCTCCTTCCCTCGCAAAACAAAAGAATAAAATTGACAATATGAGGAAAAATACAAATAAAATCATATTTCAAACATATCAGTTTCTTTTTCTTCCCAGAATTGTTCAACAAAAAGTACAGGGTTAAAGAACAATACCAAAATATCAAATAATCGAAAATACGAATCGGAAGCAATAACTTAACAAACGAAAGTAGTAACCCGGATTGAACATTGAATATAAGAATACGATGCACATTACAAACAAAAAGGAAACATAAAAGAAACCCTGCACTATCACCTAGGATTATAAACCCTAAATAAAATTGAATCATTAACCAAAATCGGAATAGAAAAAAATCATGTTCATAATCTGACCGTGGATTTATAAACCCTAAACAACATTCAACCATTAACCAAAATCGGATGAAGCCGAATATATATCCAAAATCAGTACCAAAACAAAGGTAAATCAGAGAATACTAAATCGAATACATTAATTGATCATCAACTAAACTTTATGCTATCACAGTCGATTGAAAGAACAAAAAAAAAACATTGAACCCTTATGGAAATCACACCAATCGAACCACAAAATAAAACAATCCAGCCAAAAAATAGAAACTACCGTCGATTTAGAGTCTTGATATACGTTGATTGATGATGGAAAGCTAGGATTGAAGTCCGTCGCCGATGATCTTTCAGTGAGAGAAACTCAGAGGATGATAATTTTAGGGTTAGATGAGAATGAAAAGTGCTGAGGAAGATTTCAGTGAGAGAAACCTCGTCGCACAGGATGGATTCAGAGCGAGAAGGAAGGCGAATCGGCGATTTAGGGTTTTCGAGTAATGATGAACGATTATGTGAGAATGAGAGACAGAGAGTATGGAAGAAGCGTATCTGAGAAGCCAATTCAATCGAGCCCTAAGAGCTATGCCATGTGTCTGCTGATTTGGCATCAACCATAGGGTGACATGTGTCCCCCAATGATTTGCTTTATTAGATATATAGATTATAAAGTTAAAAATAATAATTATATTTTATTCTAAAGTCAAAAGTAATAATTATGTTTGTATGTTATTTTATTTTATAATACTTTTGTTACTTTTTTATATTTTGTTATACTATTATTAGTATTAGTATTAATATCAATATTAATAAATAAACAATCAAGACACTTTATTATAAACACGAAAGATGAAAGTGAAAAAGTTCATTATAAAGTTAAAATCAAACCCCATTAGGTTTTTTTTTTTTTTTTTTTTTTTTTGATAGTTGGTCATATTTATAGAATCGAGAATTTCATACAATGATATTTTAAGTCTCAAGTTTATAAAATTGGTGTATTATAAATTACAAACATCCAATTCATTTGTTTAATTCTCATAACAAAACAGTTTATGAAATAGTCTTTTATTTTAATGGTGTATTATAAATTACAAACATCCAATTCATTTGTTTAATTCTCATAACAAAACAGTTTATGAAATAGTCTTTTATTTTAATAAAGATGAAATTATTAATTTTACTTATATCACGAAACATAGAAAAAAAAAAGAAAAAAGAAAAAAAAACACTATTAAGACTTTTGTTTTGAAACTGTAGAACCATTTCAATTAACCAAATAAGTTACTTAACTAACCTTTCAATACTAATATCTATAAAATTCATTTTTCTTTTCGTAAAACATGCATTTCGCATAAACATAGCATATGTTATTGATAAAAAAAAAATCATGTAACACTTAATGTTTATGTACAAAAATATGTTTAAATCAATTTTAGTACAAAAATATGTTTATGGGAACTTGAATTTTAGTACAAATATATGTTTATGGGAACTTGAAAAGTTGACTTTTGGGAAAAAAAAAAAAAAGTAAAAAAAATGTTGACTTTGGGGTGTATTTAACACAACCCTTACTATATCATGCCAAAAAACAAGTTGTTTCTGCATATATGTTTAACAAATAAAATTCAAGTAAACCACAAGTTTCTTCAAACATGTTTAAAAGTTGAAATTCCAATCTTTGTTACATTTCAAATCAATCTTGATAATTTCATGCCAAAAAGCAAGTTTTAAATCCAACAAAAAAAATAGTTTAAGAATGACCCAAATAAAGATCCAAACGTCCAACTATGTTTGAATATATATATTCCTACACTAATAAATAAAAATCTTTTTGTACACGTTCTCTCTCGTGTCTTCTCACTTTTAATAATAATATTACATATTAATTATCTTTTACACAAAATATAATATAGTATAATATTAATTAATTATTAATATAGTTAGAGATAAACGTATAAATTCAAATTTAATTAATAATAATCTATAACTAATATAAATGTATCAAATAATATAATATAATATAATATAATATAATATAATATAATATAATATAATATAATATAATATAATATAATATAGGCGAATTGGAAATAAATAATCCCACCTAACTCAATTTGGTCGATAATAATCCTAAGTCAGTTATTGGCCGCTAATAATCCAAACTGGTCAATTTTTTTGTAAAATAGTCCACCGTTAAAATAGCTTAACGGAGTTAAGTTTTTCTCCAAATTACAAACCAATGTTTTAGGGCTTTCGATCAGAACGAGGATACGAGTCGCGAGTCGATTAATGTAAAACTTAACTCGAAATTGTGCTCAAAATGGCTTGATTTATGTTAATCGGAAGTTTAAACACCCGAATTGAAGCACCGTTTTCGTGGGTTGGGCCAGTATTTCAAATTAGAGCTATAGTCCCTTTCTAAAATTACAGCTATAGTCCCTAACTTTTGCAATTTCATTCCTGGATAGTCCCTGGCATGGATGGGGGTTAGTTTTTGGTGTTAAGTGGGTGTTAAATGACCAAAATGCCCTTAATACAAAACAAAACAAAACAAAACAAAACAAATTAAAACTTTAAAAGAAATATAACTTTTGTTAATTAATAATTCAAACATACCTTTCTTCTCAGATCTTCATCTTCTCTATTCTACCAAACCCTAAAACCCACACCCTTGCACACTTCAATCATCCAAAATCCACAACCTTTCATCTTCAAATCGATCATCAACAACACCAAAGCCTAGCGGCAGACGACGACAAAAACCCACTAATCCCTTCCTCTGTGACAACCCGCACTAAACCAGGTATCCGTACGACTTAATTAATGATTAATTACTGCTTAATTACTGTGCTTGCTTGAACTAGCTGATGAACTGCTACTTGATATCTGATACATGTACTTACTTGCATCATACTTTACTTATCGTCACTACATTAATTACATACGGCACCTTAGTGACAAACATGATGCACAAAGAGCACAGTAGCACAATACACGGATAACCTATTGAACATGCTGATAAAGCCAGCATCAGGCAAACACTGCCTCCAAGGCCTATAAGAGCCTGAGATATTTGGCTACACTAGTAGTGAGTGTAGGGATACAAGGGTTGTGGGACTGCGTCTCTAGGGATAAGTCACAGTGACTGGATGTGCCTAAAACGTACTTAAAGTACAAAACACAGCACTTTAATAAATAATCCAGCTTCTAGCTGACTAGTAAAGTGCCAAAACATGAGGAAAATACTACTAGACACTTTCCAAAGTGACGGAAATAAGTGGTGTCACTAAAAGTAACAATAACGACACTTTAAAGCTTTAGTAACGCTTTAACGGATTACTATCCAACCGAACAACCGGACTTTACCCGGAACATGAAAATATTATTATTTTCCTTATTTATATTTTTCTGAGCCAGTTAGGGTCCCTGATTACCCTAACACCCGCCATGACACATAACATACAAGTAACGGGGTTAAACACTTAACTTAACTTAGTTTAACATAACTAACTACCTAACTACCTAGTTGTGATCGAACTAACCCCCCCCCCCCCCTTCTCTAACCAGCCCCAAACCATGGGGGACACACATGGTACAATGAGGATTATTTTAATCTTCTATGCCTCATATCTAAGTGACATACTAACTCTTGGATAATACACACTAAGTTTATCTATAAATTAACCTCTTAACCCAACATGTTCATTATCACTTAACACAACAAAACACCCTCTCTTTCTCTCCTAGAAGCTTACGGCCGAACACCCCACACCCCTCCATCATACTTTCGGTTTTTTATCTTGCCATTCCATCATCATACAAGCATCAAAGGTCACGTATTAGGAGCCTTGGAGCAAACGGAACGCGAAGGACCTCTCCACTTTGCTTTTATCCACGCCATTTTCGCCAAGAATCTTCCCTAGCCTTGAGCTAGAGGTATAACACTTAAAACTCATTTTTTGAACTTATCTAAGGTGGTTAAAAGGAATTATGTCGGTTAAATCTCGTTAAAATACAAGATGATGCACAAAAGTTCACTAAAAACATGAGAAATGGTGGTTAATAGCATATAAGTGGTGTAAAAGTTGTAGTATTTGAAATATGTGGTTATTTAGACCCGATCTATGATGTGGTAGCTCAGATCACCGTTTAACCCGGTTTGGTAAGATCATGGATCTTAACATAAGCTTGTTTAGAATGATACAAGGGTTAAAAGGTGAAACTCTACCACACATGAAACATGAACTTGTGTAAAAGTATTTTAACATGTACAATAGTGTTTAAAACTAGCGGATCTACGTATCTGCAAGTGGTATTTTCAAAGGACCACGCGTCAAAGAAATCATGTTTTCTAAAAGACGGATCTTACACTAACAAACATGATTTTTATAAACCACAAGTGTGTAAACACTTGTGAAATGAAAAGATCCGACAAAGAACTAGTTTTGTCAAATATTACTAGAAGTTGTAAAGACGGATTTCTCTAAACACGAGGTTTTCACAAGATCAAAGTTACTTTATATAAGGATCTACAAAATATAATGGGATTTACACTATAGTTGCGGAAAAACTACAAGTTCATGCGATTATGCGATTTACATACTTGTCGACTAGATTGATGTGTCGGAAATTGTTTGAATGAATAAAGAAGTTGTTGAATTGATTTTGTAAAAGAAAATGATACGCTTGAAAGCGTGGCCACTTCCAGTTACAGAGGAAACTCTGGCGAAATTTTTCTAAAAGCCTAACACTTAGAATTATTTACACCACAAGTGTTAGAATTATTTTTGACATATTGTCGAAATATAAATTTCGCCATGACTTTATTTACTAATATTCGGAGGTGGGATTTTCACAAAATTTAACGTGATAAATATATATTGTCACAACACTGTTTATGATTATTTTGTGAAAATACATAAATATTATTTTTTTAGGAGTAAAAGTAATATTTACAAACATTAACGATTCCAAAATAATACGAACGTTTTCACATGAATATATAAGTTACACCGGTAATTATATTACCACTCGATTATTAAAACGTAACTTACGCACATGTATTGTATCCCCCATCCTTGGGAAGGAAATCAACTACCAAGTATATACAGAACATAAACACGAAATAGTTGTCTAACTATTTCCCAAAAACTTAAACTATAAAGCTAAGGCACGGCCGTCCGTCTAATAGAATTAGCACTTGTAGGTCGTCGCACAGCTTCCCGATTTGGAGATACTTGGTAGAGACGCTTCACTGTGAGTTCATGTCCCCCTTTTCTCTAACTGCTTTCAGTTTTCTTAACTGCGGGGGTGAAATACATGTTACTTTGTTTACAAGTACTTTATATACGGTATGGTTAGCGTAAGGAGGTGTATTATTCCGATCATGTGAGTGGGTAGGAGCAATATGAGGCCATTAGTCCTCATGTCGGGACCGAGGGACAGGAGCGGTAGATCTATCTGGGTGTAGCGAGCCCAGCCCCAGGCCAAACTAGAAACGGACCTTGGGGTGACTTTGTCCACATACAAATGCCGTGGCGAAATCTGCTAGGTTTGAGTCTCCCTATTTGCACTTCACATATATCAGTGGCCTTGCAAACCATTGGTGATCACAAGTCCCCTTATTTGCTACATACCACGACTATTTTTATGTTCACAAAGGTTTACTTACTCACTTACACATGAACTCGCTCAACATTATTGTTGATTTTTCAACTTACATGTATTTCAGGAAATTAACGAGATCTGGCACGGTATGGCATGTTTTCCGCTGCACTAGTTTCCAAGGTCATCCGGGGTTTAGGGGATGTGTCTCTTTCCTGGACAAGACACAGTCCTTAAACCATGTTTATGTTATGTTTCAAGTTGTAATGTCTGTTGAACAAGGTTATGGTTGTTAGGGTATGTTCCCGTTAAAACAATGGTACTGTATTTGGTTTTCAAAACTTAATGGATGATCTTGCATGTTTTTAACTCATATAGCTTTGTTATGATTAAGCTATGGTATTAAGAAGTCACACCAAATTAACCACGCTTCCGCAAAGCCAGGGTGTGACATCCTCCACCGTCAGCGACAGAGCAGTCGTTGGGGATGAGAAAACGCACCTTTGCTCTGCCGTCAAATGTAACCGTTTTGCCATCGCCGCTTAAACCCCAGGACGATCGCCAGACACTTGATGTCGTGAAGACTAACCCCCATTTATTGTTATTTTATTAGTTATTATTCAAAAGAAAGAAAGCACGTGGGTATCGGATTTGAGCTGATTTGATACAATTCCGATCTAGTTGGGTTTTCATCTCGGGTGATTTGTTACAATTCCTGCAACTCTTTCCGATTTATTTTCATTTTTGTCTCCGGTAATCTGTTACGATTCCAGTGACTCTCCGATGGTAGCTTTATCGTTTCCGATCTAATTCCTTAGTTTGTGTCATAGACGTTTTCTTTCTGTTTGTCAGCTAACTATCTTCTTCAAATTAGGAATCTGTTTCTTCTCAATTTCTTGATCAATTTCCTAAACAATCATGGTAGAAACATCAACTTAGAGTGCAAACAAATTTTATATCTAGGGACAAAATATGGTGGGCTCCATTTATTATTATTTTTTATTAGTAAGGGCATTTTGGTCATTTCACACTCACTTAACACTAAAAACTAACTCCCATCCATGCCAGGGACTATTTGAGAACGAAATTACAAAAGTTGGGAACTATAGCTGTAATTTTATAAAGTTAAAGACTAAAGATGAAAAATAGACAAAACACATTACTATCCGAGCATTTTTCTCTCTCTTTATTTTTTTTTTTTTACATTGATTGAATTCAGGGAACATGGCTTGGGGAAGAATCAACACCAAAAGCCCCAAACAATAACACCTTTACCTGACAACGAGTAAACGAATCGAACCCAAATATCCCAAATCCCCTAACCACCACTGTCGACGGTTGCAACAGAATGGCCGGAGTATCACTGAAGTGCGGCGACTGCGGAGCTCTACTGAAATCCGTTGAAGAAGCACAAGAACACGCAGAACTCACCAAACACACCGATTTCTCCGAATCCACTGAAGCTGTTCTTAACCTAGTTTGCTCCACTTGCGGCAAACCCTGCCGATCCAAAACGGTAATTCTACTTTATGTTGTACTATTCAATTCTACAACTCAATTTCAAATGAAAATTACTCTAGTTATTTGTATGTCTAGTACGATAAAACCTATTTGTATTTGATCCTAACAACATATATTATTATGTTATTAGATGGTGATTATTTCGGTTTTATATATTGTTATGTTGTTAGGAGAGTGATCTGCACACTAAGAGAACTGGTCATACTGAGTTTACTGATAAGACTTCGGAAACGACGAAGCCGATTTCGCTGGAGGTTCCGAAGAGTAGTAATGATGTGGATATGGTTGATGCTAGTACTGCTGGTGAACCAGAAGGTATTAGTTATTTGCTTCCTGCTATATCTATTGGCTGTATGCTGTGCTGAAATTAAGAGCTAGTTGATTACTTAAATAATTCATTAGATCGTGTTATGTAGTGAGACAGTTTTATGAATTTTAATTGTGCATGAGTTTTATTTGCATTAATTTTAGTTATGCTAGTACTGCTGGTGAACCTCAGGGTATTAGTTAGTTGCCTCTTTTGTTATCGGTTGAATTTGGTTCGGTTGATACATTTACAATTCGGTTCGGTTAGGTTTTCGGTTAGTGACAAAAAAAATTGAAATTTGAATAAACTGATCATAATAAGGTGAATAAACCGATATCTGAACCGATGAACACCACTACATTTTGTTTTTTGTGCTACACCTAACTTTTCTGAAATTGTCTTGGTTAATTTTGAGTCAATTCGGTTCAAAGTTCTTAAAATTAAGAGCTAGTTGATTATTTAGTTGCTTAGATCTTGTTATGCAGTGAGATAGTTCTTTGATTTGTAATTGTGTATGAGTTTTAAATCTTGATTGAGATAAACTATTGCAGCAATGTTGGTTATATATGTGTGTGTTTTCTGTTGTCTTTTTGGGTTTCGGCCTTTCGAAATCGATTGAATTCGGTTCTGTTTTTGGTTAATGACAAAAAAAATTGAAATTTGAATAAACTGATCATAATAAGTTGAATAAATCGATATCTGAACCGACGAACACCACTACATTTTGTTTTTTGTGCTACACCTAACTTTTCTGAAATTGTTTTGGTTAACTTCGAGTCAATTTAGTTCAAGGTTCCTAAAATTAAGAGCTAGTTGATTGTTTAGTTTCTTAGATCTTGTTATGTAGTGAGATAGTTCTATGATTTGTAATTGTGCATGAGTTTTTAATCTTGATTGAGATAAACTATTGCAGCAATGTTGGTTATATATGAGTGTGTTTTCTGTTGTCTTTTTGGGTTTCGGCCTTTCGAAATCGATTGAATTCGGTTCTGTTTTTGGTTAGTGACATAAAGTATTCAAATATGGACGGATGAATACTCCTACCTTCTGTTCTTGATTGTTTAGTTTGTGTTACGCTTAACTTTTCTGAAATTATTAAAGTTAACTTTGAGTCAATTCGGTTCAAGGTTCTTAAAATGAAGAGCCAGTTGATTACTTAATTGATTAGATTTTGTTATGTAGTAAGATAGTTTTATGAATTTTACTTGTGCATGAGTTTTTAATTTTGATTTAGATGAACTATTGCACTGGTATTGTTGATAAATATGCATCTTAATCCAGCAGTGATGTTTGTATTGGATGAAGATGTGTGTGTGTGTGTGTGTGTGTGTTTTATTGTCTTTTCAAGTTTTAGCATTTGCTGTGTTTGATGATCTAACTGTGTTTGTTGTAGAAATGGTTGTTCCTGATGTTGACTCAAAACTATTAGAGGAACTCGAGTCAATGGGTTTTTCAAAAGAAAGGGCCACCCGGGCTCTTCATTTCTCTGGTGAGTTAGACTATATCTGTTTAATCTTATGTGCTCTGAAATTTAATTAAGTTTGAATTTTTTTTTGCATCCATTTGATATAATACTTTGTCCAAATTTATTTATAATGTGTACTCTGTTTGGATTTTACATAATATCGGTATTGCTTTCATCGAACACATTTGTTTACAGGTAACTCGAGTCTCGAGGCTGCTGCAAATTGGATCGTTGAACACGAGGATGATGCTGACATAGATCAGATGCCTTTGGTATAATCCAAGAACTAATCTATTAATATTTATAACATGCATTACTTGTTAATGATCCTGTCTCAAAAGGGGTTGTGGTTTTATGTGATTTTGTGGAAGCAGTATCGATGGTTTATGTAATAACTAGACAATATTGGAAGCAAAGATTACTGCAGGATGCATTACTATTTTCTTTCGTCATGTGCATAAACAAATTGATGTTTTTTACCGACTTTTATGTTACTCTCTTGTAGGTGTCTGCCAAGAGTAAATCAGAGCCTCCCAAGCCTTCTCTTACTCCTGAAGAACGAAAAGCAAAAGCGCAAGAGCTAGTGTATGATTTTATATTTATTATATTTGTATTATGCTTGCTTAATCAGTTGACACAGCAAGCTATTAGTAGGTAGGGGTGCAAACGAGCCGAGCCCGAGCTTGATTAACTTATGAGAGCCCGAGCTCGGCTCATTGGTAGTTTCTCAAGCTCGGGTTCGGCTCGTTTATATAATTTATTAATTAATATGTTAAATAAAAATAATATAAATAATAGACTCGTTTAGGTTCGCGAGCTCGATAAGTGAAGCTCGGGCTCATACTCGTTTTACTAAACAAGCTTTCTTTTAGGTTTGGGCTCAGCTCGTAAACAAGTTTAAATAAGCTCGGCTCGTATACTAGACAACATTAGGGTAAATGTTATTAAATAATAATAAAAACTAATATTACACTAAGGCTCGACAAGCCTGACGAGCTTCCCATTCCAGACTCGAGCCTGGGCTCGATAAATAAACGAGGTTTATTTAGGCTCAAGCTCGGCTCGGGCTCGATAAGGCTCAGCTCGTTTTGAGCTTTTTCTCGAGCAGCTCGGTTCGTTTGCACCTCTAATAGTAGGTAAGAATAGGAGCACATGCGTTTAGGTTTTTTATATCAATATTAACGTGTAAACAGAAATTAGAATGCTCAGTTATTGACATAATGAGAACCTTTAAATGTTTGGAATTTTGTTGGACTACCTTCCATGGGGGTGATATGCCTTTTTTTATGTTAATCACTTGTACCTTTGTTGTTGTTATATTTAAGGGAACGAGCTCGGAAAAAGAAAGAAGAGGAAGAAAAGAGAATGGAAAGAGAAAGGGAGAAGGTAATCATTTTTTATGTTTTAACGATAAATAATTACGTAAGTTATCTTCTATTTATAAAATTCATAAATAACTATTTGCTTAAATGTTGTTTCTGGACTCCGGAGTGATCGTCAGTTTGTGTGTGTGTGTGTTTAATATCATTCAATTGGAATGTAGTATTTTCTTTCAACAAAGTAGAACACACATATATATATACATATATGTTAAATATAAAAATATACAAATAAAATGATTGTTTATTAGGAGTTCTGAAAGTTCTGCAATTATTTCGAGTTCTGAAATGAATCCAACACTATATATATGTATATAAGTATCTGGATTCATTTGGTTACGATCGAAGTTGAACATAAATGTTTTTACAACATTCCACAAATTATATTCATGTTATGCTTTTAATGGATTGAAGCAATGACGCTTTGATATTATGCATACTATTTATCATCAATAGCGTACTTAATGGTATGATAGCTAAGAATTGACATTCAAATGTATCCAAATATGTTCGCGTAGACGTTGGCAAGAAGTAGATGTCGATATATTCAAATTATATCAAATTTCCTAGACGTTGGCAAGAAGTAGATGTCGATATATTCAAATTATATTCATTTTATGTTAGTATTGTATGAATGTCCTGTGGCTGTCATCGTAATGCACGTAACATATAATGAACTTATTTTAGGAGCGAATTCGAATCGGTAAGGAACTACTTGAAGCAAAGCGTATGGAGGAAGAAAATGAAAGAAAACGGTAACATAATTGTTTCTTCTCTCATCAAAAGTAATTTTCTAATTTAACTTTTAACCAGTAACCTCTTGTATTCTTTTTGGGTATCTTGCAGTATTATAGCCTTACGCAAAGCAGAAAAAGAAGAGGAGAGAAGAGCTAGAGAAAAAATCCGACAGAAGTTGGAAGAAGATAAGGTCTTGAAAATATGCTTATTTGGCCTATAAAATAAATTTCAAAAATTATAATAATATTTTTGTGTGAACTAATATTATGTATGTTGTACAGGCGGAAAGAAGGAGGAAGCTTGGATTACCTGCAGAAGATCCCACCGCTCCGAAACCACCACCACCTGTAGTCGAAGAAAAGAAGGTGTCGCGGTCTTTAATTCTCCATAAGATACACGGATAGTCCTTGTGGTTTTCTAAAATTTTGGTTTTGGTCCCTAACTTTCCAAAAGTACACGGATGGTCCTTGTGGTTTGCACTTTGTAACGCATTTAGTCCCCAGCCAACAAATCTAAAGGTTTCAGCAGGTTCAGGTTATGGACCAAATGTGTTACAAAGTACAAACCACAGGGACCATACATGTACTTTTGGCAAAAGTTGGGGACTAAATGCGTTACAAAGTGCAATCCACTGGGACATGTGTATACTTTTTGGAAAGCTAGAGACCAAATCCAAAATTTTGAAAAACCACAGGGACTATCTGTGTAACTTATTCAAGTTGTTAACAGTTTGTGTGTCAAAGATGATTTATAACAATATACTATTCTAATAAGAATCGTACTTTTCTTGGGTAGATTACGAACTATAAATACACTTCGTGTGATGTATACTCGTGTGACCCTTTTTAATTTCGGCTAAATTTTAATCATTTGACCCTTTTATAAGTAAACGGGTCGAAATTGCAGTCTAGTTCAGTTCAACAAGTATCAATAGTTAAATCAAGAATTTCATTGGTCTTTGTTACAGAGTTCGTTGCCCATCAGGCCTGCTACAAAAGCAGAGCAAATGAGGGAGTGTTTAAGATCTCTAAAGCAGAGCCATAAGGTAAACAAAGCATCATCTTTTAACGATTGTCTGCATATTAGGTCAAAAGACTCAAAACGGGTCTTTTTTAGTACGGTTGGGATGGAATGACCTGATTTTTTGTTGCATAAAATGATTTAGGATGATGAGGCAAAAGTGAAGACAGCGTTCAACACCCTTCTGACTTACGTCAAGAACGCTGCAACTAAGCCCGATGAGGAGAAATTTCGCAAGATCAGACTTAGTAACGCTGCCTTTCAGGTCAGAACACGGAACACCATCTCCGATTTGTTGAACTTCTAGAATATTCTAGAACTTTTTTTGTTTACTTCCATTTTCCGTTTTGTGGATCCATCCTGGTTGTTTGCATAGATATATGTGTTGAATTCTCTATTTCACTCACTATGCAAGAAGACATAATAACGATATTGAAAATATTAAGATGGGCGGGTCATATGTGTTGGGTAACAATTTAGGGGTGTCAGTTGTGTCAGGTTGGCGGGTTTGAATGTGCAACCCGAACCTGACCCAAATTATTATTCATGTCAAATATTTCAACCCTAACCCGCACGCACATAAATCTGGGTCAACTCGAACATGATTTGTTTAACCCGTTTTTCTAAATGAGTCATAGATGTTGACGAGTTATAAGCGGGTTATTTATTGGTAACGTGTTAAATGGTGACTAGTATGAGTGTGACAAGTAAATATTATGGTGTGTCAAAATTAAATTTATTATAACTAACCATGTAAATGGAAAACGAATAAAAAAACAAAAATATAAAAGTTTTTTTTTCTTAATACTTATACGGGTCAACCCATTTTTATACGGGCCAACCCGAACCCAAACTGTTTTTGATACGGGTCAACCCATTTTTATACGGGCCAGCCCGTTTGTGTTAGTCGACGCAAACCTTTTTTTTCGTGTCGGGTTTCGGGTTGTGTCAAGAACCGCCGGCCCTAGGTAACATGCAACATCAGTTTGGGTTGAAACAGTCCATTTTTAGTGCGGGTAAAAGAGGGTCAACCCACAAAAGCACAAACTCATACGAACGGTTGATTTGTGATTTTGGTTGATCTAAACAGGATAGAGTTGGGAAATTGGAAGGTGGCATAAAGTTTCTTGAGCTGTGTGGATTTGAAAAGGTCGAAGGGGATGAATTCTTGTTTTTGCCAAGAGACAAAATCGATAGAGCAGTGTTAAATTCAGCTGGGACAGAGTTGAACAGTGCCATAAATAACCCGTTCTTCGGGGTTCTTTGATCCCATTTACGACACTATGTTTTAGTTCTTTGCTTTTCTCATTTGTGTTCACTTTACGACCCTCGGGTCAAAGGTCAAATGTGAAGGTTCCCCAAATGTGTACTACAGATTCATTTTCCTGTTTTGTTATTGGTGTCTTGGTACTATTTGGATTGAATGTTTATGAATAACTTTCGATCTCGGCCCGTGTTCATGTTAGTTTTGATTAAAAAAATGCTTTGTACTATTACGAAGGTGATGCATCATGCATGAGCATGCTTTGCTAACAAAATAATTAGAGATTGCATGGTCAAATGAGCTGCCGGCTGGGCCTGCACATGAGTAGACTTAACAAAGAAATTTAACACTCGTTAGTGAAAGGAAGAAAAGTACAATCTTTTTAAACATGAAGTACAAATTCTGACATTTTTAATACAAACGACAATAGCTGAAAATTGGTATATATCAAAGTACGAATAATGTAATTTACTCTATATTTTTTAATAGACAAGTAAAGTGGTTTTATAGAAACAATAGTAATGTTAATCTTTGAACAAAGCATGTAAAGTTTGATCCCCCTGGTTCAAATGTTCAATGTTGAGTGTTGCTAATACCTTTGGGTTGATTCTTGTCTTCCTGGCTCATCGATTTCCTGGTCCGTGTTGGCAGGATTGTTTAAGGCTTTCTCCACAAGCGCTTCAACGGGCTCATACGATTTTCCTTTGGGTTGACTTAGCGTTAAACCGTTAGCATTGCATAGCGAAGTGTAAACTCGCATTTCTTCGTCACAAAGCAGTATTGCGATAGTCCTTCATGAACAAAAAAGTGTTGGGACTTCTGTTAAAAACTTCAGTGCAAATACCATAAAAAAAAAAAAAAAAAAAACTATTTTTTTTTCACAAAAGTCCCTCAACAATCTTTTGCCCATAAAAAACCAATATTTATGTTTTATCTCATAAAGTTTTTTTAACATTGGGAGACTTTTATAGGAAAATTTTGGTGTTTGTATTTGCCCAAAACTTAAAATGCAAGACTCCGTTAAAAATATGGACAATTATTTGAACAAATAAAAATACATTGTGATATCATATTTAATATCATTATATAATCATTTCACTTAAAGTATAGCTTTATAATAACTATCCAAACTTTAATCATTCACACCATTGAATACTTATTCTCTTTGATCAGAACAATCAGCAAACCGACGTTAGCTCAGTTGGTAGAGCGGAGGACTGTAGTGTTTCACAGATAATCCTTAGGTCGCTGGTTCGAATCCGGCAGGTCGGATTTTTTTTAATAACTTGTTTTTTTTTTCAACAATTTTGTTTTTAATATACAGGGATTGGTGCGAGTAGTATGGAAGACGCGTGTAAAAGGGTGGTAAATATCAACTTGAATAAGCAAATTTTGAGTTGTCATCAGTTCATCCGATTTTTTTTTTGTTGCGGTGTGAGATTACTAAATGTGGTATTTGATTTGTTAGTTATCATATTGATGGCAAATTGTTCGAATTTCTTATAAAGACAACCTATGGTAACCTCAAAATTCATTAGATAATATCATATTTTCTCCCAACGCACGTGTATACATTTTTATATGTGTTTTCTCCCATTTGGGTTCATCTAAACGTTTGCTAGAAGCCTAGAACACATGTTTACAACAAGACCAATATCTGGTTTTAGGACAGATTCGGGTTAAAGGTCAAATGTTGAGGGCCCCCAAATGTGTACTACAGATTCATTTTCTCATTTGTTATTGGTGTCTTGGTGAACTATTTAGATTGAATGTTTATGAATTACTTGCGATCTCGGCCCATGTTCATGTTAGTTTTTGAACTGCTATGATGTTGATGCATGAACATACTTTGCTGAAAATAACTAGAGATTGCACATTTGCACTAGTAAGTAATATGCTAATTGGGATTATTGAAACAAAGCATGTAAGCTTTAATCCCCTTTGTTCAAATGTTCAAAGTCGAGTGTTGCGCATACCTTTGGGTTGATTCTTGGCATTCTGGCTCATAGTTTGCCTGGTCTTTGTTGCCGGGGTTGTTTAGGGCTCTCCCCACAAGCGCTATAACAGGCTCATACAGTTTTCTCTTGGTTTGACTTAGCAATAAACCATTAGTATTCAGAGTCGGACCCAAGTGAAGGCTTGGTTGAAGCCCTCATTCACATCCTTAGAAAATAATTTCTGGATCCGCCATTGTATTGTGTCAGTCTTCCACGAACAAAAAGAATGTTAGGACTTCTTTTAAAATGTAATGCATCGTTAAAAGTATGGCCAATTATTTGAACAAAAAAAATGTCATATTTAATGTCATTTTCATTATTGTTAGTTTTTATGTATATAATCATACCACTTATGCAAAGCTCTAAAATAATTATTTAAAGTTTAATGACTTAATCATTAACACATAAATATTTGTCTACGTGTGTGACTAACATTATCTATTCAAATAGATATTAACTTTGCTCAAATAAAACAACAAACCGACCTTAGCTCAGTTGGTAGAGCGGAGGACTGTAGTACGTTCACAGATAATCCTTAGGTCGCTGGTTCGAATCCGGCAGGTCGGATACTTTTTTCAATAACTTTTTATGTGTTTATTGTAGTGACTTATTGTAGGTATACACTTTTATGGTTGCATTAGCATTCATATGTCCATTTTATGTTAAAAGCTGATCTGATGAATGATCATGGATCATGTTTTGGTCAAAGTGATAATTGACTGCTTGTTAAGAAGTTTATTATTTCTTCGAATTATGGAATCGAGTCTACATTCTGTATGGTTTGTAATTGATACACCATCATACACCATAGATTCTTGGCTTTAGATTTGACGACTGGTGTCTTTGTGTGATGAGGGACGGATAATCCAATTAATAGACTCATATATGGATTGGTGTAAGTGTGGAAGATGCGTGAAAAAGAGCATAAATCTTGACTTAAATTCAAATATTTTTTATTTTTATTTAATACATGCGATTTATTAGCCGTGCCATCTAATTTTCTAATTATCGACGATATGAGTTCTTGGAGATGTAAATGTGTCTTACAATCTTACATCTTTTAGTTCCTTTTAGGGCGGCGTGTCTTCACAACAATGTTTGCTAATATCATATTTTCCCTCAACGCACGTGTATACGTTTTTGTATGTGTTTTCTCCCATTTGGGTTTCATCTAACGTTTGCTGGAACTTATTTTCACAACAAGATGCGTTTTATCTAATATGTTATATTTTTCTTACAGAACTTTCCTTATCTAATATCTCTTAGATTTTTTTTTTTTTTTTTTTTTTTTTTTTGTGTTATGTTTTTTTAGACGTTGTATTTAACGCTTGATATCATACTGGACACGGTTCTTGTGTAAAATGCAAAAGAGAAAATAACACACAATGATCTTTGGACAATTGTGTCAAAAACAAGGGTCTTTTTGTGCATATTCATTTACACAATTTATCTAAAATCAATCCTTTAAGATATGGTTTTTTATAGCATTTATCAACAATTTTCAATAAGACCCTTGTTTAGGTAATATCATATTTTCTCTCAACCCACGTGCCTGTATTTTTGTATGTGTTTTCTCCCATTTGGGTTCATTTAAACGTTTGCTAGAACATGTCTTTACAACAAGACCAATATCTGGTTTTAGAAGGACAGATTCAGGTCAAAGGTCAAATGTTGAGGGCCCCCAAATGTCTACTATACAGATTCATTCTCTTTTGTTTTTTGTGTCTTGGTGAACTATCTGGATTGAATGTTTATGAATAACTATGGATCTTGGCCCATGTTCATGTTAGTTTTTTATTCAACAAAATGCTTTGTACTGTTATGAAGTTGATGCATATGCATACTTTGCTGAAAAAAAAAAACTAGCGATTGCACTGGTAAGTAGTATGTTAATTAGGATTATAGAAACAACTAGTAAATTACCCCGCGCATTGCCGCGGCATTTTGAAAAATTTTTACGTCAAAACGTAGGTCAAATGAAAACGTACATAAAAATAAGCACAAATACGTATTATATTTGACCCGACTCATTTTCGGGAAAAAATAAAATAAAATTTACGTCAAAATATAGACCAACCGAAAAAGTACATAATAATAAGCATAAAAACATATTATATTTGACCCGACTCATTTCTAGGGAAAATTTACGTCGAAACGTAAATCAACTTAAATTTATACCAACATGTACATAAAAATAAACACGTAAAACTTGATTACAAAGTTTTTAGAAAGTTAAGGGGTTGTAAGTATTAATGCTAAAAGTTGATGGGTTAAAGTATAAAAATATACAAAAAGATAAAAATAAGAACAAGAAGAAAAAAAAAATTCTTAAATCACTTTTCACCAAGTTTGATAATTGTATTATAGATAATAGTAATGTAACCCTTTGACAAAGCATGTAAGGTTTAATCCCCTTGTTTCAAATGTTAAAGTCGAGTGTTGTGCATACCTTTGGGTTGATTCTTGTCATTCTGGCACACGGTTTGCTTGGTCCGTGTTGGCGTGGTTGTTTAGGGCTCTCTCCACCGGTGGTAGAACTAACTCATTAATTTAGGAGTATCCTGAGTTTTTTTTTTACCCTGCAATCATACAAAAATAAAAAAAGGATAGTAAATAAAGTAAAACAAACACATAATAGATTTGGGGTCCTAATATTAACACATGGGAAAACTTATTTATACATGGTGTATACGGGCCGGGCCGTATACTTTTATACGGCCCGTATATAATAAAAAAAAAGACAAAGTCTGTGCCAGCAGACTTTGTCAGTTTTTTTTATTCCATACGGGCCGTATAAAAGTATACAGCCCGTATACATCATGTCTAAATAAGCTTTCCTTGTCGTATACAATGTATACGAACTTGTATACGGGCCGTATACCCTTATACGGCCCGTATGGAACGAATATTTGATTTTTCGTCCGGTTTTTAAGGGATTTAAGGTGTAAAATCAAACTAGATATTTTACAGTCGTGAGGTGCTCAAACCTTTCTAAAAGTAGAAAAAAATAAAACATTAACAAGTAACAAAGATTGAAGAACAAAAAAACGTGTCGTATGACTGTAATAAAACGGAAGCTATCAACGCGGGATTGCGGGCATGGTGTTATTCTTTATTTAATATTTACAGAATAAAAGGAAGGGTGAGGCATTTGATGAAAGTTGTAAGGAGTCTGAGTCTTCGGTTTCATCAGCCTGTACCCAACATACTTGTTTTGTCACATACATTTCGTAAGAAACTTTTCGTACACTGAACCTTCACCTCCAATCCTTTCCTGGTCAAATCACACACTATAAAGTTTAATCTTATCGTGTGTTGCAGTTTGGAAAGATGACCGAATAGAGATCTGAATAACAAACTGTGGAGAACTTGTTTGCGTTATCCATCAAATATAAGCTAAACAAGGCGGTCTCTTTGTTGCGTATTGATTGTTGAAAAGATTTGTTGAGATCGAAGAAAAGAGTAAAAAAGATGAATTTGAGGCGTACATTAGGAACAAGAAGTCCAACAATCCGTTCATTATATGTTGTTATCTAAAACAATATCAATTAACGTTTAGTTGTGTACACAAATTCATCACCGGTTTCTACAGCACAAGCACATACACTCGAAATTGAAGGAAAAGAAAAAATGGTTGCTGATGTTTTTCACTATCAGGACTTTGTTGGTTTGTTTGAGAAAGACATAGGATGGTTGTATACTATTATACAATCCTTTTTCTTGAGTCGTCGGGAAAACTTTTCCTCAGGGGAGGGTGAGTAGTATGAGTCTGAGTCCATTGTGATTCGTGAAAGCTTCGATTTCAACAAATCTTTCAAGGTCTTAAGTGATGGACAATTGGTTAAAAGATGTAGAAGAATTTGTGTAGAGATCTTTACGTACAAATTTGCATCATCCTTACGGTTACAAATGAAGCGTTGGGATTCAAGGGTTTATGAGTAAAAGATGTTAGTTTCTTGACAGTATGGTTTCTCGACAAATGAAGTATTATCTGTCCTTGCTGCCTCTTCAGTTGGTAAAAGACATAGGATGGTTTCTAATACAGGCTCTTTGTAAGTTGTGGTTTATTTATAGGAGGAGGTTATGAAACGAATATATGTTTATGCGAATTCCCAACATCCTTGCTTTATTCTCTTTAATCTATTCACAGTGGTACCAATGTCCTAGTACTACAATCCTTCCAACGCCTGATTCCGATACAACCCTTGATGTTGAAACCGGTTTTACCTCATGAAAAGGAAAGAAATAAATTTTTTTACCATATGTATACGGGTCGTATACGGTTTATACGACCGTATACTCTTAGTAAAAAATATTTTTACCGATCGTATACAATATATACGATGATTGTATACGGGCCGTATATTGTTATACGGCCCGTACATAGTTGGTAAAAAATGGTAAAAAAGGGTTTATTCTATTTAATCTATTAGAACGATCCTTGTCTTGAGAACCTGATTCTGATTTAAACAATGGAATTTGTGGATCAACAGAAATAACTGAAAATAACTCGCCATTCTCTTGCACCTGTATACGTTGATTGTGGATTTAACTTGCAAGAATTGTGTCCGTCGCATGATAGAAGATACGGGTCGTATACATATGGAGGGGAGAGAGTCTGATCACAAAGTCAAATGTGATCAAACTTGGACATCAGACGTAAATCTTGATTCAGATCTCTATTCGGTCATCTTTCCAAACTACAACACACGATAATGGCTAATGGTTCTTCGTTGAGGAAACCAAACGTAGACGGAGATGATAGGCCTGGTAACCGGAAATTGGCCATTATAAATTCATGTTGTTTAACTTCAAGAAATCAGATTAAATATAAAAGTGCCGAGAAAGAACTATAAGCAGAAACTCACCTGATAACAAATAATCAGTTCAAACTTTCAACAATCGACATCTGTCAAACAAAAACAAACGACAGTCAACAATTGAGAAAAGTTACCTTTTTTCTGCGAAGAAGACGAAACATTTAGAAGGTGAAGATCTTCTGGTTAACAGTACTGTACACATTTAGAAGGTGAAGATCTTCTGAACCAACCGAAATCCACAAATTCCAACAGTTTCTTCGTAGATTCCGTCCGATTTCCAAACTCTTTCACTCAAAGTTAATATTCACTGTGGTGGATGCAAGCATAAAGTTAGAAAAATACTCAAGAAGATTGAAGGGTACACAACTGAAGGTTCAGTGCACGAAAAGTTTCTTACGAACGAATTGTCAGATCAAATGAAGTATTAAAAGATGTTAGTTTCTTGACAGTATGGTTTCTCGACAAATGAAGTATTATCTGAAATCATCTGTTCATCATTGTTCTTGAAGATGAAGATGAAGAAACGAGAGTTAACATTCTGATTCAGATTCAGGAAGCAGATGATTTTGTACTGTTTGTTTGGGAAACTAACAAGGTAAACCTGAATTTTCAGATTTTTAGACACTTACTTGAACAGTTAGTAATGCTAGATGTCATTTTGGCTGAACCACTACCTATTACAGCACTGTATGAACCTGTGTTTTGTAAATATGCTTTGTTCTTCGTTTATTGGATCGTTCTAATAGATTAAAGAGGTTTTTACCATTTTTTACCATATGTATACGGGTTGTATAAGATTTATACGGCCGTATACTCTCGGTAAAAAACAAATTTACCGATCGTATACAATGTATACGATGGTTCTATACGGGACGTATATTATTATACGGCCCGTATACTATGGGTAAAAATATACGGCCCTCACCCTCACAAAGTTGTCATTTTCAAGTGTGAGATTAGCTAAACGAGGATGAGAGATACTCAAACCAATGTGTTTGTCAGCTTCGTCAACACACAAAGTGACAGAATGATGTGGATCAACACAAATAACTGAAAATAACTCGTCATTCTCTTGCACCGGTCGAATAATGGCCAATAATCCGTTCATAATCGTCGACGACGTCACTGGGCCTATCATCTCCGTCTACGTTTGGTTTCCTCAACGAAGAACCATCAGCCATTATCAGCCATTTTTTTCTTTGGTTTCTGGTTGATTTTGAGGGTGAGGGTTTTGAATTGATTCATGCGCTCAAGTTTCAACTACTGGAGTGAAAATTGGTAAAAAATTGTTTATTCTCTTTAATCTATTAGAACGATCCTTGTAACCTTCAACCGTTCAAGTTGATATAGGAGAGTTGATGCAATTTTCCAAGCATTTTATCGTGTGTTGTAATTTTAATGAAGCAATGAAGATTGAATATGCAAACCGCATCCGTCTTCTGTTATGATTCGAAACATTCCGAATAACTAGCAGAACCCGACACGTTTTCTGTGATGATTTGAAACATTCCGAATAACTAGCATAACCCGACAATCACAAGTTGTTGATCTTTGGGTGGTGATTTACTCCCGAACAAACCATGCCCACCTTGACCAGAATAGATAAGCGTATCACTCGATCCACTTACATTCGAATAACGCTGAGAATCCACAACGCTTATGGCCAGATTCTTTCCTTCAATCTTGGCAAAATCAATGCCTGGTTGTTTTATTATCACGAAAGTACTAAACAACCGAGATAACAGCTCCAGTATTTATCACCAACTCATCTTTGGTAGTGTTTGTTTGAGAACCTGATTCAGATACACAACGGTCTCTTTGCTTCGTCCACTAGAACTATTTGTGTATGCATTCTTTTGGTAGTTAACAACGCTAATTAGAAAAAAATCTGTAAAATTAATCATATCGATTGCTATAACAGGATGGATGTGACACACATAGATAGATAAACTGTCACAGTTGTCAAGACTGTTTGTCGGGTTTTCAATGCTCACACAGGGTGATAAACAACGCTGATACACGTAACATCTAGTTATATTCAGATTTAAACAATGCCCGCCTCAACTGAGATAACGGACATCCATCAAGCTCAAAAAGAAAACTTGTGTTTCCCATAGTCACAAAAGATTGCGGTTTGTATTTCGCATAGCCACCGTTTCCGTAGTAAAAAACGGTTGGGTTTGCACATTCAATCTTCAATACTTCATTAAAATACCAGTACAAGAACCCGACACGTCTTCATGTACCGGAGAATGTTTTAGAAATTGAAGGAAAAGGAAAAAAATTGTTGAAATCGAATTTGACAACTATGACAGCTTATTAAAAGTAGCAATCACCTCCAATCATTTCCTGGTCAAATCACACAATATAAAGTTTAAAGTTATCGTGTGTTGTAGTTTGGAAAAATGACCGAATAGAGATCTGAATAACAAACTGTGGAGAACTTGTTTGTGTCGGGTTCTTCTGATATTTATTCGGAATCGATAAATAACCAACACGAAGATCTCTGCGATCGCTAAGGTTTCCATCAACGGGCTGATCGGTAACGTTACTCTACTTGTGCTCCTATTTAAGCGGCATGTTCCGATCAACGTTTATCGACATTGTTAAAGGTGATGAAAAGTTTAGAAACCCTAGAATGATTGTGTTTTTACGGGAAAAAATCGTGATATTTGAAAAAACGCCATTATATACGGCCCGTATATAGTTATACGGCCCGTATAAATGTGGTAACATCAAAAACCTACAAAAATAAATCCATTAAGCCGTATACGTTTTACAAATCGTATACACATGTATACGACTCATATAACTATATACGGGCCGTATATAATAAAATAAAAAAAACATTCCCTGCGCATTTTCCTATTCAAAAACATTCTATACGAGCCGTATAATTGTATACGGCCCGTATACAATAGGGGATGTGAAAATAAGATATAGGGTATGTGGGAATAAGGGGGGCCTAGATTTGTTCTCTTTTTTTTCATAATTTGAAATTGTTTCATCACATCGTCGTCTTTTACTTTGTCAAAAGTTTCTTTTTCGACCGCACAAATCATAGCATTGTTCAAATATTTCGGGCCCATTCGACTGCGTAAATCCGTCTTGACAGACTTCAATTTAGAAAAAAAAATTATCTTTCAACGGTTGCGGTTGCAACCGGTAAAACCAAAACTAGTTTCACTACCCGAAAAACCAAAGGACAAGAATTATGTGTTCCGGTTTCCACCATAAGACGAGTAAAATCACTTATTCAATTATAATTTTGTTTTGGGTCTTGGGCTAACTTTTTCAATTATATTTAAGGCCTCCTTTCAATTCTATTATTGTTAATTTGGGCTTATTTTATCATTTTGGCTTAATTATTCTACAAGTTTTCGGGTTGTAAAATGTTTGGGCTTATCAAAAGAATGGGATTTTAGTAATATCAAGTATCCTATTTTTTTTGTTAGGGGTATTCTCGTATTTTTTAGGGGTATCCTTAAAACCGAAAAAAAAACACTACAAATACGGGGTTAACCCGTAGCCCGTGCTACGGCTCCTAACACTATGGTTCCGCCCCTGCTCTCCACAAGCGCTATAACAGGCTTATACAGTTTTCCCTTAGTTTCACTTCGCATTAAACCGTTAATATTGCATAGTGAAGGGTAAACGCAGTTGTGTCAGTCTTCTATCGACAAAAAAATGTAGGGACTTCTATTAAAATGTATTACATCGTTCAAACCATGGACTCTGATGTCATATTTATTGTGATTTTCATTATTTTTTTAGTTTTTAAATAATCATACCACTTAAGCAAAGCTCTAAAATAATTTTTTTTTTAATTTTATTACTTGATCATTAACACTTGAATCTTTGTCTTAGTGACATTGCACATATAACATATACTTTAATTTTATTCAAATAGATATTGACTTTGCTCAGAGAAACCAACAAACCGACCTTAGCTCAGTTGGTAGAGCGGAGGACTGTAGTGGGTATCATCTCAAAGTCATCCTTAGGTCGCTGGTTCGAATCCGGCAGGTCGGATACTTTTTCAAAAACTTTTTATTATGTGTTTATTGTAGTGACTAATTGTAGGTATACACTTTTATGGTTAAATTAGCATTTATATGTCCATTTAATGTTAAAACCTGATCTGATGAATGATCATGGATCATGTTTTGGTCAAAGTGATAATTGACTGCTTGTTAAGAAGGTTACTATTTCGTCGAATTATGGAATTGAGTCTACATTCTGTAAGGTCTGTAATTGATACACAATTAAACACCATAGGTCCAGATTTAACAAATTATGGTGTCTGTGTGATGAGGGACGGATAACCCAATTAACAGATTCATACACGGATGGTGTGAGTGTGGATTGTGGAAGATGCGTGAAAAAGGGCGGTAAATCTTGATTTGCGTTTAAATATTTTTTAGTTTTTTTTATTTTATACATGCTATTTATTAGTCATGGCATCTAATTTCCTAATTGTCGGTGATAGGAGTTCTCGGAGACTTAGGGAGGATTACAAATTTTCCGTAAGTTTGCATAGATGGTCTTTGTGTGTCTTACACTCTTACATCTCTTAGTTCCTTTTAAGGTGGTCCGTGCTCTCTGTGTCTATCCTGTTTTTTCTAGTCTTACAGATTTTCCGTAAGTTTACATCTTTTAGTTCCTTTTAAGGTGGTCCGTGCTCTCTGTGTCTATCCTGTTTTTTTTTTTTTAACTAGTTGTGAGTCTGATGGCAAATTCTTATAAAAACAACTTATTGTAACCTCAAAATTCATTACATAACATCATATTTTCTCTCAACGCGCTTGTATACATTTTTGTATGTGTTTTCTCCCATTTGGGTTTCATATAAACGTTTGCTGGAACGTATTTTCACAACAAGATGCGTTTTCTATAGTATGTGATATTCTTCTTTGCACGAAAGTCATAAAAGTGGCCAAACCTCAGGGACAAAAATGACATTTTAGTGTTGATAATTATAAACATCATATGTCATAATCTTGAGCATACAACATCCTTCACTTTTTTTTTTTTTTGTCGTATTTGATTTGTTAGTTGTCATATTGATGGCAAATTGTTAGAATTTCTTATAAAGACAACCTATTGTAACCTCAAAATTCATTAGATAATATCATATTTTCTCTCAACACACATGTGTACATTTTCTCCCATTTGGGTTCATCTAAACGTTTGCTAGAACATATCTTTACAACAATATATCTGGATGTAGGACAGATTCGGGTCAAAGGTCAAATCTTGAGGTCCCCCAAATGTGTACCTACAGATTCACTTTCCTGTTTTGTTATTAGTGTCTTGGTGAACTATTTGGATTGAATGTTTATGAATAACTATTGATCTCGGCCCATGTTCATGTTAGTTTTCTATTAAAAAATGCTAGTTTTTTATTTAAAAAAATGCTTTGTGCTGTTATGAAGATGATGCATGAGCATACTTTGCTGAAGAATAACTAGAGAGTGCACATTTTCACTAGTAAGTAATAATATGCTAATTAGGATTATAGAAACAATAGTAATGTAAGCCTTTGAACAAAGCATGTAAGGTTTGACCCCTTGGTTCAAATGTTCAACGTTGGAGTGTTGCGCATACCTTTTCGTTGATTCGTCTTTCTGGCTCATGGTTTGCCTGGTCCGTGAAGGATAACAAGCTCAATACAGTTTTCCCTTAGTTTGAATTAGCGTTAAACTGTTAATATTGCATAGTGAAGGATAAACGCGCATTTGTTGGTGACAAAGGCCGTATTGTGTCAGTCTTCCATGAACAAAAAAAATGTTGGGACTTCTATTGAAATGTAATACATTGTTAAAAATATGGACAATTATTTGAACAAATAACAATTCCATTAATTTGATGTCATATTTAATGTCATTTTCATAATTGTTAGTTTTTATGTATATAATCATTCCACTTAAGCAAAGCTCTAAAATAATTACTTATAGTTTGATGACTTAATCATTAACACTTAAACCTTTGTCTTTTTAAATATAATAATAATAATAATAATAATAATAATAATAATAATATAACTTATTCAAATAGATATCAACTTTGCTCAAATAAAACAACAAACCGACCTTAGCTCAGTTGGTGAGCGGAGGACTGTAGTGGGTATCATCTCAAAGCCATCCTTAGTGTTGCGATATCGAACCAACCCGAACCAGCCAGACTCTTCCGTGAACACACGACTCAGAACACAAGGGATTGAACACAACGTTCGACTCTTTTTATTGATGATAAAACTGAATACATAAACATAAATAAGACCTCCTATTTATACTGCTAGTAATACGTATTAAACTAGCACTAGGACACCTTCATACTTATCTAAACAACTTAACATTTATCTAAACAATTATTAATATAACTATAATAATACGACTAGAACCCTAAGGTTTAATAGATCTCCTCCAACCACCCCTTGAGATCAACCGTGCCTCCCCGTTTAGTCTAACATTGCCGATTTCAATACTCCCTCTCAATGTTGACTTTATTCAAACCAATCTCGCTTCGAAACTTCCTGAGCTTTTCACCTGGTAGACTTTTAGTAAACATATCAGCTACTTGTTGATGAGTGTTCACATACTTCAGATCAACTTTGCCTTCCAAAACCTTTTCACGGACAAAGTGGTAGTGAACTTCAATGTGCTTGGGCCTTGCATGAAACATTGGATTTTCTGCTAAATATATTGTTGACAAATTATCACAATAAAGCACTACACCATCATCTACCTTTTGCTTTAGTTCCTCCAAAACAAGTCGTAGCCATACCACTTCTTGGGTTGCCATAGCAGCAGCCCGACACTCTGCCTCGGTAGTCGACAAGGACACCGTGGGTTGTCGTTTACTACACCAAGCAATAGCTCCCTGACCCAGTTTAAACACATACCCCGTTGTCGACCTTCTAGTGTCTAAGTCTCCTGCATAATCAGCATCGCAAAATCCAACCAGCCTTAACTCTTCGCCTTTATTAAACTTCACGCCTAGATTTATCGTGTGCTTTACATACCTTAGCACACGTCGTATCGCATCTAGATGTGGTTTCCGGGGTTTTTGCATATAACGACTTAACACACCTACTTCAAACGCTATGTCGGGTCTGGTTAATGTCAAGTATATCAAACTACCAACTATTTGTCGATACATAGTTGGGTCAGCCAGTTCCTTTCCACTTTCAGCGCTTAGTTTCACCACACTATCCATAGGAGTTTCAATAGGCTTGCAATCTATCATGCCAAACCGAGCTAACAAATCTGCACAATAGCGTTGCTGATGAAGAATTATCGCTCCTTCTTCATACTTTAGTTCTAAACCAAGGAAATGACTGAGTTTTCCCAAATCTTTCATATGGAACCGAATACACAAGTTTTGCTTCAACTGGTTGATGCCTTCATTATCGTTTCCGGTTATTATCAAGTCATCTACATATACCTACCAGCACTACCACAAATTTTGACCCATTTGACTTGATAAACATGCTTGCATCAGACTTCGACATCTCATAGTCATTATGTTGTAAGAATTCTCCCATCTTCCCAAACCACGCCCTTGGGGATTGCTTTAAACCGTATATCGCCTTATTTAGCTTACACACATAATTAGGAGAAGTAACACTTACAAATCCTTTCGGTTGCTCCATATAGATAGTATGATCTAGATCGCCATAGAGAAACGCATTTTTTTATGTCCATCTGATGTAGTTTCCATCCGTTACTAGCCGCTACCGCTATTACTACCCGTATTGTAGTTATCTTTGCTACAGGACTGGACGTGTCTTCATAGTCAATACCATATTGTTGAGAGAATCCGCGTGCCACTAATCTTGCTTTATATCTCTCAACTGATCCGTCAGGCTTGCGCTTAATCTTGTATACCCACTTGTATGTTATCGGCCTTGCTTCTTCAGGCTTGGACACTAAAGACCAAGTTTCATTACGGTTCATTGCTTCAATCTCTTCTTGCATCGCAAGGTTCCATTTTATTTGATCACAGGCTTCTTCGTAGCTTTCAGATTCTATTTCTTCCACTTCTGTGATTGCTACATTTGCCGCATACCTTGGGTTTGGTTTTGATACCCGAGTGGATCTTCTCGGACCAGGCGTTGCAGAACCTGAATCCGCGCCATTACGCTGGTTAGACATACCAGTTTGCCATGGACTTTGACGTTCTTGACTCGGACTTGGATCTTGGCTTGTTTCGGCATCAACTTCAATGGCGGATTCATCATCATCAAATGTTAACTTCACCATATTTGCTTCGAGCCTTTCTTTTATTAATTCTGTTTCTGGTAGTGTTTCTTTGTTCTCTGACCACCATGATGAATTCTCATCAAAGACCACATTCCTTGAGACATAACACCGATGTGTTACTGGATCACAACACCTCCACCCTTTCCTTTCGGTATCATACCCAACAAAAATACACCGGATTGCCTTCTTTTCCATCTTATCTCTTAATGGATTTGGTACGAACATGTAACACACACACCCAAATACTCGAAAGTGTGTTACATTTGGCTTTCGTTTCAACAACCTTTCGTATGGAGATACATAGCCCTTATTTTGTGGCGGTAATCGGTTAATTACATGAGCCGAAGTTTGCATAGCTTCAGCCCAGAACCTCCCTGGTACATTCTTTGCATGCATAATGCTCCTGCACGTTTCTCCAAGATGGTGATTTTTTCTTTCAGAGACACCGTTTTGCTGCGGGGTGTTTGGACAAGTAAGTTGACGTCGAATCTGATTTTCTTTTAGATACTTGTCAAAAGTAGATGCTAAATACTCCCCTCCATTATCAGACCTTAAACACTTAACTCGATTTCCAGTTAATCGTTCAGCCTCTACTTTAAATAACTTGAATTTTTCTAATACTTCAGATTTTTCCTTTATAAAATAAACCCAAGTAAATCTGGAGAAATCGTCAATAAATGTAACCATGTATCTTAACCCTTTGACTGATGCTTGTTTCACTGGACCGAACACGTCTGGGTGAACCAATTCGAGTGGCATTGTTGCTTTGTAATTTGAAGTGTCATATGGTTGCTGATGTGTTTTGTCATACTGACACCCGGCACACACGATCTCTTTGCAAATTGGGAACTGAGGTAAACCGCGAACCAACTCTCTTTTCATCATTACTTCAAGCCGATCATAACCGACATGGCTTAGATGAGCATGCCACAGTTCTGCAGTCTGATTATGACTTGCTTTATCGACATATGTCGATTCAGCATTTAGTACATAAACAGTATCTGTAACACCCATCTAATTATACTTGAATTTAATAATAATTCATGCCATTTTATAACAAAATACTAATTTAACACTACATTCATAAGTCAAGTTCATACGTGACATAAACCCTAGTCAACTAAAACCCAAGTTAGAACATCACAAAAGTCTTATCAATTTTTTTACAACCCACAAACATAGTCTATTGAAAGTTATAATATTGCGGAAGCTTCAAAAATTGTGTTCGGTTCTTCTAAAACTTGCTTGATCTTCATCCGTAATCTCCGAGTACCTAGAAACTGAAATGTTTTACACGAAACATTAATAGTGGAGTTCTTAGAAATATTACACAACCGAAACTATGTTCGATACGGATTTGATTAATTGTAAAAATACAAAAATTTACAAAACATTCATGGCTTTACCGTAACTTACGGCATGACCGTAAGTTACGGTACTCAATTTAATGTTCTGGTCCACCGTAAAACAGGAAAGAACCATCGTAAGACATTTCTCTCTACCGTAAGTTACGGTACTACCGTAACTTACGGTAGTCCCTGGGAATTCCTATTTTGTTTGTTTTGTTACTTTCACTCAAACCCAACTCTCGGATTTCACTTTTCTAACTAACAAATACATTAAATTCTCAAATTTCTAACATGTTATATATTAACCAATATCAAAGATCAATCCTTCATATTCGGAGCATTAACCATGCTTTACTCGGTTATTCGACCCGTTTGGCTCGTCTAAGGAATCCTCCCATATGACGACTACCAACGAGTTTCAACCAAATTTGACCAATCATTCAATATAGCGACATCACCGCTTAACTCAAACAACTTTTATTCTAAAATTCAATTACATATTATATAATCATCAAAATCTATTTAATGTAACGGGTCAAGTTACATACCTTTAAAGCAAGCCCTTCAAACGTGCGTCCACACCGGTTTGCCCGCTAGATGCCCCGGCTTCCTTTCCTATAGAGTTCAATCACCATATGTTTAGAACTCTTTTTGTTTCACATACATAACGCACATTTTGTCATACATCATAATTATGCGTTTTAACTTAACAATTCAGTTTCAAGCCTTCTTTGAGGCATTTCAACAAACACTATAAGGGCAGAATTTTTATATCTTTCATATTCAAGTTCATAGCTTGCTAATTAGCTAACTTAACATCAATAAAGCCTTTATATAGTATTTAAACATCATATTTTTCTGAAATCACTTTCTATAATCAAATTAGACTAGAATAATCATTCTAAACCCTAGTGTTCATCTTCATCTTGTAAAACCCACAACCCACCTTCAAGGTGTTCATGGAATTTCCTGAAATTGGACATGATTTCTCTTGTAGTTGTCTAGGTTTCACTTCTAGACACCATATCATCCCTAATCTAACCAAATAACACACATGCAACATCTAATTTCAGATTTTCCAAAATCATGAGAAATTCAAGTTGAGAGATTTCATCAGATTTTACATACCTTAGAATCCTCTTATGACGAGGATCGCAATTCTAAGCTCTAATTTTGATTTCGATATGGATTGAGCCTTCAATTGATTGATTTAATGAAGTTTTAGGGTCTTGAAGATGGGGTGTCGCCCCCTGCTCCTTCTTGATCGACCAGACACCTCTAAATGGGGTGTTTGGTTTATTTTTATTTGTGTTATCTAGTTTAGTTTCAAATTTAACAACTAAGGCCCCTCTACTTTGTTCAACATATCATTTAGTAGCTTTTAACCCTATTATAGGCTATTTCTAGTCTTGTAACTAACTAGGTTAAAAATTCCTAGTTAGTAAATTCTCGTCTATTTATACTTTATAGTTCCAATATAATGTTTTATATTTTCGGGGTGTTACAAGTCTACCCCCATTAAAAGGGTTTCGTCCCCGAAACCGAAGTACGTACCAAATAATGTAGGGTGAAGACGTCGCATCTCCTATTCGGACTCCTATGTAGTGTCCGAACCTTTCCTATGCTCCCATTTGACTTTGACTTGGTCAATTTGTTTATTTCGTAAATGTTTGACTTTTCGATCTAAAATCTCCACCGATCTCACCGCATAATTCAGACTATTATCCACTTCGATATCATCGTAATGGATATAGGCCGTTTTGTCTGCTAGGCACTTTCTTAATTGTGACACGTGGAACGTGCCATGGATTCCACTTTGTTCCTCTGGTAACTCAAGGCGGTAAGCTACCTTGCCAACCCTTCCGATAATTTTAAATGGCCCAATAAACCTCGGGCTTAGCTTCCCCCTTTTTCTAAATCTAATAACGCCCTTCCAAGGGGAAACTTTTAGCATGACCATGTCGCCAACCTGGAATTCGATTGGCCTTTTCCTTTTATCAGCATACGCCTTTTGTCTATCTTCAACCGCTTTCAAATGTGCCCGAACTATATCGATCTTTTCATTCGTGGCTCGTACTATATCTTGATGAGCGAGTTCACGTGGACCCACTTCACCCCAACATACCGGGGTTCGACACTTCCTACCATAAAGCATTTCGTACGGTGCCATCTTAATACTAGATTGGTAGTTGTTATTATACGAAAACTCGACTAACGGTAGGTGAACATCCCAACTTCCTCCAAAGTCGATTACACATGCCCGTAGCATATCCCCAATGTTTGTATCGTTCTTTCACTCTGTCCATCCGTTTGAGGATGGCACGCAGTGCTAATGAACAATTTGGTTCACATTTGCTCTTGGAAATCTCGCCAGAAATTCGAAGTAAACCGGGTATCCCTATCAGACACGATGGATACCGGCACTCCATGACGTGCTATTATTTCATTAGTGTAAACTTCTGACATCTTTTCTGACGTATAAGTCTCACGAATCGGAATGAAGTGAGCACTTTTCGTCAATCTATCCACCACTACCCATATGGCATCGAAACCACGATTCGTCTTAGGCAACTTGGTTAATAGGTCCATTGTAATATGTTCCCATTTCCAAACCGGAATTTCTAACGGTTGGAGTTTGCCGTATGGTTTCTGGTGCTCCGCCTTGACTTGTAAACATGTCAAGCATTTTTCCACATACTTCGCCACATCCCTCTTCATTCCGGGCCACCAATAATTTTGTTTCAAATCATTGTACATCTTGGTCGCACCCGGATGAATTGAATAACGGGATTTATGAGCTTCATTAAGTAGAAGCGCCTTCACTCCACAAGTATGTGGGACCCATATCCTTCCGGATCGAGTCTTCAACCCGTTATTCCCATCCGACAAATCTTTCAACTGACCGATTATTCTTCCTTTCTTCCAATTCTCTTCTTTCATTGCTTCTAATTGCGCCTCTCGAATACGTTCAAGTATACCCGAGGTCACCACGAGTTGCATCGATCTTACTCGTATTGGGACATAGTCCGCTTTTCTGCTCAGAGCATCCGCCACCACATTAGCCTTTCCGGGGTGATAATGTATTTCCCAATCGTAGTCTTTCACCGTTTCCAGCCATCGCCTTTGTCGCATATTTAACTCCTTCTGATCAAAGAAGTATTTCAAGCTCTTGTGGTCGGTGAATATGGTGCACTTTACCCCATACAAGTAATGCCTCCATATTTTTAATGCAAATACCACCGCAGCCAACTCGAGATCGTGCGTGGGATATTTCTTCTCGTGTATCTTCAATTGTCTCGAGGCATAGGCTATTACCTTGCCCCGTTGCATCAACACGCAACCGAGCCCCGATAGTGAAGCATCCGAATAAACCACCATGTCTTCGACTCCGTCCGGCAATGTCAGTACCGGAGCTTGAGTTAACTTTTCTTTTAGCGTTTGAAACGCTTTTTCTTGATCGACACCCCAAATAAACTTTTCTTTCTTTTGGGTTAGCTTTGTTAGCGGTGACGCAATCTTGGAGAAATCTTGAATGAATCTCCTATAGTATCCCGCAAGCCCCAAAAAGCTTCTAATTTCCGAAGGGTTCTTCGGAGGATTCCATTTTGACACAGCCTCGATCTTCGAAGGATCCACCAATACTCCGTCGGCACTTATGACGTGGCCAAGAAATTGTACCTCTCGTAACCAAAAGGCACACTTAGAGAATTTCGCATACAGCCTTTCTCGCCTAAGTGTCTCTAACACTTCTTGCAAGTGGTGTGCGTGTTCAGCTTCACTTTTTGAATATACCAGAATATCATCGATAAACACGATGACCGACTTATCCAACATTGGTTTGCAAACCCGGTTCATGAGGTCCATGAAATCCGCGGGTGCGTTTGTTAGCCCAAATGACATCACGAGGAATTCGTAATGTCCGTATCTCGTGCGGAAAGCCGTCTTCGGCACATCTTCTTCTTTGATCTTTAGTTGGTGATACCCAGATCTAAGGTCAATTTTTGAAAACCAGTTCGCACCTTGTAATTGGTCAAATAAATCATCTATCCTCGGAAGCGGGTATCGGTTCTTTACCGTGAGTTTGTTTAACTCCCGGTAATCGATACACATGCGCATGCTCCCGTCTTTCTTTCTCACGAACAATACCGGTGTGCCCCAAGGAGACACACTCGGCCTTATGAATCCCTTGTCCAGCAGGTCTTGAATTTGGGACATCAACTCTTGTAATTCCGACGGTGCGAGTCGGTACGGGGCTTTTGCTACGGGTTTTGCGCCCGGAATCAATTCAATCCCAAACTCTACTTCCCGTTCGAGCGGTATCCCCGGTAAATCCTCCGGAAACACATCTTCATAATCTCGTACTACCGGTACATCTTCAATCCTCCGTGATTCTTTCTCGGGTTCATTCGCATATATCATAAATGCCTTGCATCCTCGCTTCATAAGTTTGTGAGCTTTCAACATTGAGCACACTATGGGGTTGCCTCCTTTTTCGCCATAAATGGTGACGTGTTTCCCACTCAGAGATGTTAGTTTTATCTCCTTACGGAAACACACGACTTTTGCATGGTGCTGGGCTAGCCAATCCATCCCAACGACTACTTGAAATTCCCCCATTGACATCGGGATTAGGTCTATCAAGTATTCCTCATTGTCGATGCTTAATTTGCAGCCTCGACAAACATCACAAACTATAAAACTTTTATTGTCCCCTATTTCAACTTCTAAGGGCACAGGTAATTTCGTCAATACAAATGAAGGATGTCGAATAAATCCATGCGAAATGAAGGATTTATTCACACCCGTATCAAACAATACACGTGCTGGAATTGAGTTAATTGTGAATATACCTGAAACCACATCGGGTTCTGTCTTCGCTTCAGCCGCGGTAAGTTGGAAGGACCTAGCCTTCGCCTTGGGAGCTTCTGTTGGAGACTCTTTTGTATCTCTCTTTCCCACCAACTCGGGGCATTCAGATTTCTTGTGACCGGGTTGATAACACTTGTAGCAAACAGAAACTTTCCCGGGACATACCGGGCACGGCTTGTCTTTGAAGCGGCACTCGCCTTTGTGCCCTTTACCACACACTTTGCAACTCGGCGATCCGCCTTTAGCATCCACTTTCTTTCCCGATTCAGCAGTTCTAGCTTTCTTTGTAGGGCTTGGATTCACATCCTATGCCCTTCATTCACCTCTTTCCACTTGTTTCTTTAACTCGATTTCCCGCTCCCGGGCGGTGTTGATAATCTCCGTGAGGGTTTCGTATTTTGACGGAGTCATAAATTCCCGGTACTCGGCACTCAGCATGTTGTAATAGTAATATATCTTTTGCTCTTCAGTGGTGACTAACTCGTCACAAAATCTCAGCTTATCCATGAAGATGCCCGTGATCTTATCGATTGTTTCACCCTTTTGTCTCAGCTGGATGAATTCTTCCTTGATTCTGTTAATAACCGCTTTGGGACTGTGGTGTTTAAGGAATGGTACCTTAAACTCGTCCCAAGTCATAGCCCTCGCCGCTTCGGCTCCCATTTCCTTCTTTTTGTTATCCCACCAATCCTTGGCTTGATTTCTCAATTGACCCGTTCCGTAAGCAACAAAGTCACCTACGTCACAATGGGTTCGCTCAAACACTCCTTCAACATCACTTATCTATCTTTGACAAATTATCGGGTCAACCTCCCCGTTATAGATTGGCGGTTTAGACGCCATGAATTCTTTGTACAAACATCCTTTGCGTTCTCCCGTTTTCTCCTTCATAAGGTTGACAATATCCTCCAACCTTTTAACTCGCTCTTCAACAAGCGACAACACCGTATTTTGGATTTTGTCTATAAACCCGGATATACTTCCTTCAATTGCCTTTCCTACCTCTTCGGCAATTGTCTCTTTCATTTGTTCGGTGCTTGTTTGCACCGGATTATCATCATTCCCATCAGACATCTTGAAGCTGAAATGTTTACATTTAAACATTAAACATTTCATTTATAATATTGCTTCATTTGTTTCGGTTTAGCCAAGTTCCTAACTTGCTTTAACCGTTCACACTTAATGCACTTTCCGGGTTTGAGTGTGTTAACACACTCTTCCCATGCATCTCAATTTATTTCTCATACTTACATAAGGTATAATCTACTAACATAATAAATTAATTCTTACCGGACGATCAATCAAGCTTGAACCGAACACTTTGTTGACAACCTTAAGCTCTTATTACCAACTTGTAACACACATCTAATTATACTTGAATTTAATAATAAGTCATGCCATTTTATAACAAAATACTAATTTAACACTACATTCATAAGTCAAGTTCATACGTGACATAAACCCTAGTCAACTAAAAACCAAGTTAGAACATCACAAAAGTCTTATCAATTTGTTTACAACCAACAAACATAGTCTATTGAAAGTTATAATATTGCGGAAGCTTCAAAAATTGTGTTCGGTTCTTCTAAAACTTGCTTGATCTTCATCCGTAATCTCCGAGTACCTAGAAACTGAAATGTTTTACACGAAACATTAATAGTGGAGTTCTTAGAAATATTACACAACCGAAACTACGTTCGATACGGATTTGATTAATTGTAAAAATACAAAAATTTACAAAACATTCCTGGCTTTACCGTAACTTACGGCATGACCGTAAGTTACGGTACTCAATTTAATGTTCTGGTCCACCGTAAAACAGGAAAGAACCACCGTAAGACATTTCTCTCTACCGTAAGTTACGGTACTACCGTAACTTACGGTAGTCCCTGGGAATTCCTATTTTGTTTGTTTTGTTACTTTCACTCAAACCCAACTCTCGGATTTCACTTTTCTAACAAACAAATACATTAAATTCTCAAATTTCTAACATGTTATATATTAACCAATATCAAAGATCAATCCTTCATATTCCGGAGCATTAACCATGCTTTACTCGGTTATTCGACCCGTTTGGCTCGTCTAAGGAATCCTCCCATATGACGACTACCAACGAGTTTCAACCAAATTTGACCAATCATTCAATATAGCGACATCACCGCTTAACTCAAACAACTTTTATTCTAAAATTCAATTACATATTATATAATCATCAAAATCTATTTAATGTAACGGGTCAAGTTACATACCTTTAAAGCAAGCCCTTCAAACGTGCGTCCACACCGGTTTGCCCGCTAGATGCACCGGCTTCCTTTCCTATAGAGTTCAATCACCATATGTTTAGAACTCTTTTTGTTTCACATACATAACGCACATTTTGTCATACATCATAATTATGCGTTTTAACTTAACAATTCAGTTTCAAGCCTTCTTTGAGGCATTTCAACAAACACTATAAGGGCAGAATTTTTATATCTTTTATATTCAAGTTCATAGCTTGCTAATTAGCTAACTTAACATCAATAAAGCCTTTATATAGTATTTAAACATCATATTTTTCTGAAATCACTTTCTATGATCAAATTAGACTAGAATAATCATTCTAAACCCTAGTGTTCATCTTCATCTTGTAAAACCCACAACCCACCTTCAAGGTGTTCATGGAATTTCCTGAAATTGGACATGATTTCTCTTGTAGTTGTCTAGGTTTCACTTCTAGACACCATATCATCCCTAATCTAACCAAATAACACACATGCAACATCTAATTTCAGATTTTCCAAAATCATGAGAAATTCAAGTTGAGAGATTTCATCAGATTTTACATACCTTAGAATCCTCTTGCGATGAGGATCACAATTCTAAGCTCTAATTTCGATTTCGACTTGGATTGAGCCTTCAATTGATTGATTTAATGAAGTTTTAGGGTCTTGAAGATGGGGTGTCGCCCCCTGCTCCTTCTTGATCGACCAGACACCTCTAAATGGGGTGTTTGGTTTATTTTTATTTGTTTTATCTAGTTTAGTTTCAAATTTAACAACTAAGGCCCCTCTACTTTGTTCAACATATCATTTAGTAGCTTTTAACCCTATTATAGGCTATTTCTAGTCTTGTAACTAACTAGGTTAAAAATTCCTAGTTAGTAAATTCTCGTCTATTTATACTTTATAGTTCCAATATAAAGTTTTATATTTCCTGGGTGTTACAGTATCATTACGTTTACCCGTTACAATAGGTACTGATTCAGTTTTAAACTTATCAAAAATACACACTTCGTTTGGTCCAAAGAGAACGTACCTCCCTGTTGCTGTGATCTGAGGGACAGAAAGTAAATTTTTCTTCATGCCGGGTACGTGAAAAACTTCTTCCATGGTGAACTCGTTTTCTCCCTCTGTCTTCGGAAACTTTACTTCTCCAATATTTGCAATTTGATGTCTTGACCCATCAGCGATCACGACCACATGATTTCCAACATACTTTTTTTACTTTGGTTAGGCGTTCTTTCTCTCCAGTTAAATGATTCGAACACCCTGAATCAACAATCCAATCTCCGAGGTTGTTTGTCTTCGGTTCAGTTGAAACTGTAAGTGCCGTAACCTCTACTACTTGTGCAACCATGGCTTCGGCGCCCCATGTTTCTTCATCCTCGACTGTAGTTGCCGAGTTTCCTTCTACTTTCGGTTGTCTACATTCTTTTGCCATGTGTCCACGTTATTTACAATTATAACAATTGAAGGGGAACCTGCGATTACCTTTGCCCTTACGGTCTCCTGAGATTTCTCCACTGCTTTCCTTCTTTTTATTTGAATCATATTTCTTAAACTTATCGTTACTTTTGTTTTTATTCCATGGTTTATTACCTCCTCGACCTTTTCCTTTTTCTGCATAAAGGGCCTTGTCTTCATCAGATTTAATCTGGACACCTGCCATCTGTTTTGCAAGCGCTTCTTGACCTGCCAGAAGATTTTCAAATTCCTCCAGACTCGGTTGAGTTGCCCAGCCTTGAACCGCAGCAACGAAGTTGCGGTATTCAGGTTAAACCATGAATTAGAATTCGTTTCAACCGTGATTCATTTATTCTTGATTGGGCATCGAGGTTTCCTATTTCTCTGCACAAGTTTTTTACCTTCCTGAAGTACTGGGCCACGGTTAAGTCACCTTGAGAGGCCGTGAACAATTCTCCTTCCAGTAGCTGCAGTTGAGCGTCATTCTTTTTCGAGAATAACGATTCGAGAGTATCCCAGGCTGTCTTTGGATGTTCAATATCTTGAAGATGATCAAGGATCTCCTCCTCTACGGTTGTCTTCGTAGCAAACATCGCCCGACCAGCCTTAATCTGCCACTTCCCGACTGCTCCGTTTATGTCGTTGGTGGGTACCCGAGTCTCGGTTCCATTCGTGACTAGCCAGAGATCCTGTCCTTGCAGATAGGACTTCATACAGGTCATCCACGTCTTGTAGTTTGTCTGATTTAACTTCTTGATTCCTCCACCCATCTGTAAATCAGCCATGCTTTCTACCTTGTTCTCTTCCTACGAGTCTTGATCTGCGATCGGTCTTCTCCTTTGCTGTCACACCCCCAAAATCCACCTGCGGAATACCACCGCTTGGAGGCGTGACTGACCAGGATCCAGCCACCAATCATATTGAACAAGCATGTAAGTGATTATAAAACTCCAACCAATACAATTGGTGTCCAAACAAAACATAATTTAAGTTGCAAGCGGAAGCATAATGTTTAAAACCCAAAACATAAGTTTAATTGTATCAAAGTTTAACATGGCACACAATTGTCCATGTCCCACAACGACTCCCTTCCATGTAAGCTCCAGCTAAGTACCTATTGACCTGCAAAGCATGTAGTAACGAGTCAACAAGAATGTTGAGCGAGTTCACAGTTGGGTGTTCGTTTCAGGTTATTTCGAAAACGGTTTCCTTTATCTGGCATCCTGCCGTGGGGGTTACCCCATAGTTGAAAACGTGATTTGTTTAACCCAATTTCTCTGGCAATCCAGCCGTGGGGGCTACCCCATGTTTAATTATCTGGCTCCACGGCCGTGGGGGCTACCCCGTGTATGTTACTAGACTCGTTACCATATCGACTGCTGACTGTAGTCATGTTTATGTGCCCTGAACTGTCAATGTCTATCATCATTGACGTGCCCAGATCCATTAGTTCACGCCCGTCCTCTGCGGCACGGTGTGAGGTTTGTCAAACCTAAATAGCGCTATCTAACTAATGACCCGCTCGCCATTGGCCCGGCGATTAAGTCGATATAAAAAGGAGGGACTTCGTGATAGAGTTTTGGTCTAGTGAAAGTTATCTGTCCAAGAGGACGAGGAATTATATTCCTGAACCAGCACTGTCCTACCCAATAAAGGACAAGGAACCCATGTTCCTTAACCCCATTCCCAACCCCTGGGAATCCCATGCTTTGTAGAGAGTGTGAACTCACCTTGGGTTGCTCGGCAGTTTAGTTTACTTGGTTAAGTATGCTGGTCACCACGTCCTAATATAGTCACCAGTATAGGTCAGGTTTGGGTGTAAAGGAGTCATGTATATCCTACACGTATCTAACACATAGCATACATGACATATATATTCTCTAAGTTATTGGGCCTGTCCTTGTTCTTAAACAGTAACAGTTAACACACAGCCCAATTAACAGTAACACATAATCCAGTTAAACAGTAATAAGCGTGAATAGTCCAAACAATTCGGCCCAATAACGGAAACAAGCAACCCAGTCGAGACAAGGTGGTCTCGACTCGAGATCATGCAGTCTCGAGTCGCAACCGGGAGTTCTCGAGTCATGAATGGCTAGTCTCGAGTGGTGCAGGCATGAGTTGGAAACTTAGAGGTCTCGAGTTCAGTCTCGATTCGAGACCATGAGATCTCGAGTCGAGACCTTGTTGGTTCCGAGTCCTTGAAGCTTGTCTCGAGTTGACACGTGATGGTCTCGAGTCGCAATCACTGCGGTCTCGAGTTGTAGCTTAATGGTCTCGAGTCGTCACGTATATGGTCTCGAGTCGCAACCGGAGGTCTCGACTCGCACCCTGCTGTTTCTAGAACATTTGCCCAGCTTTTTGTACTAGCCAATAACATTGCATAATCGTGATTTGGTGTACTATCCTATGAGAATTCACAAACATGTTTTCTTGTCTAACAATTAACCAAAATGGATCAAACAACAGTTTTTTCAAATATTCAAAGCACATTCATCATCTATTCATTACCTAATCATATGGTTCATCACTTAGGGTTTTATCATAGCAACATGCTCATTCCAACAAATCTATCCTAGCATGAACACACGGCAAAATCATCATCATTGGCCCTATATCTAGCACATAGTCACCGGTTCCTCCTTAGATTTAAGTTTATTTATGCATTTGTCATAAGAATCTTGCACACCATTTATAACAACATCCTTATTCAATTTAACTCATGACCAAGCATGTGGATCATTTACAACCAAGAACTTATAATCATTCAACGTCTTTAACCGATCATCTACATTATTTACTCACACAAATTATTCATGGAAAATATTTAAACAAAGCATGCATATCATTTATCAACCAAGCATCTTTCATCAAACAAACACCTTCATTATAGATAAACAACAATCTTCATGCATTTTGTCACTAAACAACTAAAGGAGACACTAACCGGCTAGATACTCTAAGTGTGAGGGTATGAAGAGTCGATGAGTGAACTTCCGAATGATGATCCCAAGCTCGATCCGAGAGTCCTAGTGTTGCCGGTTGGATCCGAGAGAAGGATGAGAGGAGGTTTGTGGTGGTGTTCTAGGGTTTTAGTGAGAGAGAGTGTGTGTAGGAGAGTGTGTGTAGGTTGCCCAAAGATGGCAAGGTTGGCTATCAACAAGGGTTATATACTAGCTCCAAGTTGGTGCACCCTAATGGGTTCCGGATGGATTAAAGGAGGTGCATGGCCCAACCGGCCCAACTGTTTTACTGTTCACTCGAGACCAAGCGGTCTCGAGTCGGGTCCTTGTGTTTTGGTTCCGGTTCACTACATACATACTTGTATAAAAACTATACTTTATACGTACACCTTAATAACACATAGCACATCAAGATAATCACGAACTTTCATTTACTAATATGTAAACACATAATGTTCAAGCATGTTACATCGAGATACAATGAAGGGTTCTAAATTACGAGTTGTCACATTTGCAGCGGATTTGAGCCTTCGATCCTATAGGCTCTGATACCACTTTGTTGCGATATCGAACCAACCCGAACCAACCAGACTCTTCCGTGAACACACGACTCAGAACACAAGGGATTGAACACAACGTTCGACTCTTTTTATTGATGATAAAACTTAATACAGAAACATAAATAAGACCTCCTATTTATACTGCTAGTAATACGTATTAAACTAGGACTAGGACACCTTCATACATATCTAAACAACTTAACATTTATCTAAACAATTATTAATTATTAATATAACTATAATAATACGACAAGAACCCTAAGGTTTAATAGATCTAATCCAACCACCCCTTGAGATCAACCGTGCCTCCCCATTTAGTCTAACATTGCCGATTTCAATACTTAGGTCGCTGGTTCGAATCCGGCAGGTCGGATACTTTTTTCAATAACTTTTTATTAGTGATTATTCGTGCAGGCAAGCTCATTGAGGTTGTTGCATCTGGCTTGATTCACATGAACCTGATGAATGATTATGTCTTGGCCAAAGTGATAATTGAGGTTACATATTTCATCATGGAATCGAGTATTTATTTTCCATAGATCCAAGCTCCGTCTACGTAGGGTAAATTTTTTATTATTTTTTTTTGGTTTTATACAAAGGATACCCATGATCCCAAGAAAAATGGGATACCTTTGTATTTTTGGGCTAGATCCGTCACTACATAGATCCTTGGTTTGAGGTTTAACAAATTCTGGTGTCTTTGTGTGACGAGGGATGGATAATAACCTAATTGATTGATTTATACACATGTTGGTGTGAGTGTGGAAGACGCTTGAAAAAGGGTAGTCAATCTTGACTATATTTTGAATACATTTTTTGTTTTTAGCTAATACATGTGATTTATTAGTCGTGGCATCTAATTTCCTAACGGTCAGTGATAAGAGAAGTTCTTGGAGATGTAGGATAAAGGTTAGGGATTTTTAAGGAATACAAATTTCTCCTATGTTTGTGTAAATGGTATTGGCCTGTCTTACAACTCTTTTAGGGCGGTCCGTGCACTGAGTATGTCCTCTTCATTTCTTTTCTTTACTAGTCTTTTTTCTTCTGCTACTAGTAGGTACCATATGGTATTTGTATTTGTAAAAAAAAAAGGTTTTGTATAGTTGTGGGACTCAATAGGAGGAGTCTACTTTTGGGACATTACTAGGCATGTTTGTTTAATTTACTAGTTGTCAATTTAATGGTAAATTGTTAGAATCTCTTATAAAAACAACCTATTGTAAGTTGTAACCTTGAAATTCATTACATAATATCATATTTTCTCTCCACACACGTGTATACATTTTTGCATGTGTTTTCTCCCATTTGGGTTTCATCTAAATGTGAGCTAAAAGGTATCTTATATTTCCTTGTCTAGAAGTTGAAAGACATAACAAACCAGAAGTTGAGATGAAGTATGTAACTGATACATTACTTAGCCTGCTTTTGATGCTCGTTTTATATTGTTTCGTTTTAGGTCACTTATGCACGATATTTTTAATGTTTTTGTTTTAGAATTTGCACTTATTGATGAAACAGACCCTGAAATTACATTTTTTTGGTGCTATGTTTTCTTGAAACGTTGTATATAATGCTTGATATCATACTAGACACGGTTCTTGTGTAAATGTAAAAGAGAAAAAAACACACAATGATCTTTGGACAGTTGTGTCAAAAACAAGGGTCTTTTTGTGAATATTCATTACACAATTTATCTAAAATCAATCCTTGAAGATATAGTTTTTATAGGGTTATTGGATTTTATCACCCCCAACTATTAGCTATTGGCCGCTGTCAGTCTAGGTGTAACACCCCGTGTTTTCGTAAGTGAAAGTCAAAGTCAAGGTCAAAGTCAACGACCGAATCGCGCAACTTGACTTGTAGAAATGTCTTTATTTTATTTGTATTATGTGGAGTAAGTGTCGTTCATTGCAATAATCGATGAGTATTAATCGCATTTCAATCGACCTACGACTGTGAACTATAGGAAGTAACAATGCGATAAAGTTAATCAACTAACAATCAAGCTATGCTAATCGAATCGACATCGAATCGTAACTCGAACTACATGGTTTTACTTATTGTTACTACGTGTGTGTGTGCCTTACGTGTTACCTGTGCATGTTTATTTATGTTATGTTGTGATAATCAAGCGAACTCAATCGAACTCGAAATCTAACTCGAATGCTATCGAACTCGAACTTAAATCACAATCGAACTATGATAGATGGTGAAGAATAGATTACGCGAGATACGAAGTAGTTGGGACTGAAAGTAATTTGACTAGGAAACCCTATCAAATTGAACCGCTCGCAATCGAAATATCTGAAATCGTCGCGCAAAACACTCGAAAGGTGCAACCGATCGATCAGGCTTCCCAGCCGATCGAACAGCCAGCCGAACGGACTGCTGTCCGATTGGACAGGCTGTCCGATCAAGCTGCCAGCCGATCGGCTAACCCTTTCCTCTTTTGTCATCCTATAAATACCCCTGTCATTGTCATCCTTTACCACTTTTGGAAACCCTTGTTCGACCAGCACGCTCAACCCGCCTTTTCTCAGATTTCTCTCGATTCCGGTAAGTTTTCGTCCTAAATCTTGTACTTTCTTGATCTATACACACTACTACACCTTTTTATCTTTCAAATCTAAACTTTTAACCGCGAAATCATCAAGAATCAAGTATTCTAGGATGATGTCATCATGAGTTCTTGAAGAACTTCATGTTTTGGCCTCAACCCACCAAGAATGACTTGGATCTAGCCGATTTCCACATAAACAAACAAGGATCTTTTATAGATCTGAACATATACTTGGTGAAAAGGATTGAAGGATGGATTTTCCCAACTTTCTTCAACTCTTTTCACTCGAAACTAGTAGAAACAGAACCTGAGCCGGTTTACAAATCACTTCAGTGGTTATACGGCTCAAGATCTGGGTTCTATCCACGAGGATAACCGACTCCGGGTAAAAGGCTAAACTTCGTTCCGAACAGACCACCGACCGGATTTGGGTGATTCCTGTCCGACCCGAGAAACCAAGTAAGAACAAGTCATCTATGGTTTTACTCGCTGTAAAAAATACCTCGATAAAACGACACACGAACAGAACAACCAAGTGTTAGACGAAAGGGACTGATCAGGTCAGGATGCTGACCGATCGGACTGCTGTCCGAACGGACAGCCAGCCGATCGGATAGTCAGCCGATCGACCAGCCAGCCGATCGGCTAACACTTGGCCCCACATAATCGACTTGTTTTGAAGAATGGTATTGAACGAACTGTTGTTCGATTGAACTACTGTCCGATCGGATTACTCTTCGAATCATGAGATACTATGCTTCAATACTTAATCAATTTTCAACATGCTCAATGCACCAGAAGTGCCACCCGATCGAACAGCCGTCCGATCAGGTGACACCCTGTTGTCCGATCGAACAGCAGTTGTGCTATTCGATCGATCAACCATCCGATCCATTGTATCACACTTTAAAGTCTTTGACTTGTTGACTTGCCAACCAATCGAACACCTGTCCGATCCAAAGGCTAAACCTTGAAATTCTGTTGAATGCCTAACCGATCGGGCTGCCGGCCGATCGAACCGCCGTCCGATCGACTGACCTGAAAGGCAAAGGTACTTCAATGTTTTCAAAAAGCTACAACGAAAACTTCAAAGGTCAAGCCATCATACACAAACACATCCTTCTCAAAGGAAGGAACAATCCACTCGTACAGCCATCCGATCGGCCTACCGACCGACCGAACAGCAGACCGTACGGACTGTCAGCCGAACGGTCAGCCGTCCGATCGAACTGCCGTCCGATCGACCAGCTGTCCGACTCCTCAATACTTGCTTTCCTGTTTTACGTTTCACTTATCGTTATGCTACCGAATCTATTCAGGCTAACCGTATTCGCTAAGCGCTCCCTTCAATCCATAAATCGCTGTGAGTATACTCGATCCCTTTTTGCTTTAAGCACATTTGGGTGTTACATACGTTACGAATATTCAAACGACAATCATCACACTAACCGTTAATGCATGTTATACGTGGCTCATGAATGCTTGTTTGTTATGTTTACACATGGAATGCTGTCTACCTGCCTTAGCAACGATAGTACTATAGTTTGGACTCAGCACCCGTTTACACGGGGGTTGTTAAGGATCTTTTACTTGCATGGATTACGGTGGTAATCATGTATTGCGAACTGCCTCAGGCAGTCAACCCGCAGTCATTGGTTTCGATGGATCTATGTCGATAACTAACGTGCTTCATTTCACTATGTGTACGTGCTGGTTATGCGTGAACAAATTCGAACTCTATATGCTATTATCAAACTTGTATGCTCACCTTTACATTTTATGTATTGACTTTATTTTAACGTATGTGTTAGGTGCTTAGGATTCATATGTGGTAGGAAGTTGAAGCTAGAATAAAGCTTTAGAGCCCAACAAATAGTTGTATGTGGATAACGAACTAGGGGTCTCTAGAAGCAGATAAACAATTGTTGTCTATTTAAATCTGAGTTGTCGGAACAGAATATTTGTCTTGATGCTTATCTGTAATAATTATTTGACTGTTTGAGATACGGTATGGGACGTATTATTTAAATTGAATAGTTTTGATAATTGTTGTGGAAACTTCTGGACAATCTGTTTCGCTCAGTGCCATGCCCCGATGAATTCCGCCATCGGTTGGGGTGTGACAGATTGGTATCAGAGCCATAACTATAGGGAATTAGGCAAGACTCGACCTAGTCCGGGTCGAAGTCTTAGATACCTAGACTATAGTTAAGAACCAGCAAGACCCACTTGTGCATGACCAATAGGGACTATGTACGAGCTTACTTCTCGCTAATCCTCGCTTATTTCACGCCATCACCACACTTCAAATTTTCAACTACGAGTGGGCAATAAAGTCGAGAATAGGTGTGAAAACCGCAAACTCTCGACTAAAGTTGCTTAATCAACTCGCATTTACACCACAAACGAGGAGAATTATGCCAAATCAGGAGTGAAATCCATATTTTGATGAATAATCTCCTCAATTTTATCAAAACAGGAGCGAAGTTGTTAAGCCAGGGGTGAAACCCTAACCTTGACGACTTGTTCCGATTCCATATAAAACTCTCACCAAAGTCTCGACGGATTCCAATGACCTGAAGTCACGATATGACCAACGGGATGCGTGCCAAGTGCCCAAGAATCAAGGCGAAGGCACAGTCCTGAAGGTTAAATGTGCACAACGGATCCTTGTGAATAGTCGAACCGCTTTGGGTAGTCGAAGTCTACTAGCCGCAGACAATCTAATTCTCAAACTTCATGTGTTTCAACTTAGAGTCCGCAACTGCTAACTCTGAGGTTTCGCCGATTTTATGTGCTTATTTATGTGCTTCCTGTTTACGTGTTTAAACTTTGGGATTTACCCGATTTTTGTTTCACTTCGATTGTGCTTAATTTGACTCCAAACGATTGCGTAACGACACGTTCAACGTGCGAAATCCATGAACGTGCGTGACCAAACACACTAGATATACAATTTACCGTGATTCTTGTTATGTTCCGGTTTTCACTCCGAAACGATTGCGAACCGAACGTGTGACGTACGGAATCCGTACACGAACGAGACGTAATTATAACTGTGATTCTTTGATAGATCTGAAAACGTACAAGAAACGTGAACCACCTTTTACCTTTCTCTCTAGTTTCTCTCCCTAGCTTACATTACGCTCTTTTCGAACGATCGCAGACTTGGAATGATAGGTTTATGTTTTCTGATTGCCTCTACTGGTTAAATGCATATGTGTTTCTTTGCTTCTGTGCTTACGTGCTTAGGTACTAAATGATTATGTGTTCTATGTGTGCTATGTGATTATGTGATTTCGTGATAAGTATTTACGTAAGTACACGTGTTCCTGAGCTTTAGTAAGTAACAGACGTGTGAGGTGAGATTCGAATACAATGTGATGAGTCCTGTGACGATATCTGTTGCAGACCATGTCGTCTGGATCCCGTCATGCACTCTCTCGTCAGGAAAAGAGGGACAAACGCCTTGCTTCCATCATCGCGAAAAGTGTAGCAAAGGCCGTGAGTGATGTTTATGAGAATGCCAGCAAATCATCCGAGGAATCGAGAACCGAAGCTCCTAAGACTGCCGCAAGGCCCTTCAGTTTCAAGCAATTCAAGTCGTGTGGGCCAAAAGAATTCACTGGCGAAGGAGGTCCTACTGCACTATTTCACTGGTTTGATTCCATTGAGGTTACTCTGCGACAAAGTGGTTTCCCTGATGACCTTCGAACTCTGAATGCTGCCGGCGTTTTCCAGTCCCGAGCTCTAGACTGGTGGACGGCCGAGAGGAACAAGCGAGGGAATGATGCAGCCTATGAACTGTCGTGGGACGATCTCAAGGAAGTTATGCTAGAGGAATTCTGCCCTCCTCACGAACGTCAAAAGCTAGAAGATGAATTTTGGCACATACATCAAAAGGATGGTGACAATGCTGGTCTTACTGCTCGTTTCAAGCAGCTCAGCATTATCTGTCCCGATCAAGTCAAGACTCCCGACATGACCATCAAGAAGTATATCCAAGCTTTGCCCGACTGCGTTGCTGATTTCGTGCAAGCGGCTAAGACTACAACGATCGAGGAAACTTATCTGTTGGCCGCTGAAATCAACGACAAACGGGTTAAGGCTGGGGTATGGGATAAGACTTCCAAGCATCTGCATCAAGCTACCGCTACCGCACCCACTACTGAACCCACCTCATCAAGCAATAAGAGGAAAAACAAGAGAAAGAACAGCTCCAGCAACAAGAATTGTGCGATCACTGCTGCACCAATTCAAGCCGTACCTGCTCAACAGCGTCAAGTAGCGGCGCCTGTGGCCAATGCACCGCCTGCAAAGCGTGCATACACTAGACCACATCCGCTCTGCCCTACTTGCACCTACCACCACCCGACTGCTATTCAATGCCGCTTTTGTGCTCACTGCAATGTATACGGCCACTTTACTGCCAACTGCCGCATTCGTCAAGCTCCTGCCAACCAAGCTCTACTCACTGCCCCACAGGGTCAACAAGCTCCTCCGGCACCCGCAGTCAAAGCCAGAGCCTGCTTCGCGTGTGGCGACCCGAACCATTTCGCCAACGTGTGCCCGAACAGGGTTGTGAAACAAGAGCCTCAGCAACAGCAGCCACAGCAGCAACAACAACAGCAGCAGCAATAACAGGCCGCACGCGCCAGAACTTTCAACCTCAACGTGCGTCAAGCCCAGGCCGACAACAACGTGGTCAATGGTACGTTCCTTGTGAATGGTATTTATGCTTCATGTTTGTTTGATACTGGAGCCGATAATTGCTTTGTGTCGTTCGAATTTGAGAAACTCCTTAGTCGTAAACGTTCCAAACTATCCTCGAAGTTCGATGTAGAAGTCGCTACCGGAAGAACCGTCACTGTCAATTCTGTTCTTCGTGATTGTACTCTTGAGCTCAACAATCACATCTTCCCAATCGACCTTATTCCGATGCAACTCGGAAGCTTTGACGTCATTATTGGCATGGACTTTCTTCGAGAAAACCATGCTGAAGTCGTATGCTTCAACAAGATGATTCGATTTTCGCTCGCAAATGGTGACTCACTGTGCGTTTATGGCGATACTACTTCAAAGGGGCTCAAGCTTATGTCATGTATCCAAGCCAGCAAGTATCTCCGCAAGGAATACAGGGCTTTCTTGGCTAACATTGTAGTAGCAGAGAAGGAAAAGAAAGAGAAGAAGGAAGTGAAAGACGTTCAAGTGGTTCGAGAATTTCCTAATGTTTTTCCAGAGGATCTTCCCGGATTACCTCTAAGTCGTGATATCGACTTTCGTATTGACCTCATTCCTGGAGCAAATCATATTGCCAAAGCTCCTTACCGACTCGCACCGTCAGAAATGCGTGAACTCTCAACCCAACTCCAGGAATTACTTGAAAAAGGCTTAATTCGCCCGAGCACCTCTCCTTGGGGCGCGCCAGTCCTTTTCGTCAAAAAGAAGGATGGGTCGTTCCGGATGTACATCGACTACCGGGAATTGAATAAGTTAACTATCAAGAATCGCTACTCTCTGCCGCGTTTCGACGATTTGTTTGATCAACTACAAGGCGCGACGTGTTTCTCGAAAATCGATCTACGATCAGGTTACCATCAGCTGCGTATTCAAGAGGAGGACATACCCAAAACCGCGTTTCGTACTCGATACGGCCATTACGAATTCGTTGTCATGCCTTTTGGTCTAACAAACGCACCAGCGGTTTTCATGGATCTGATGAATCGCGTGTGTAAACCATATCTCGACCGTTTCGTCATCGTATTCATCGACGATGTCTTGATCTATTCCAAATCGAAAGCCGAACACGCGCAACATCTACGTTTGGTTCTCGAGTTACTCCAGGGGAACCAACTCTATGCCAAGTTCTCCAAGTGTGAATTCTGGTTAGGAGAAGTTCAATTTCTGGGTCACATTGTAAATAGTCAGGGTATCCACGTCGATCCTGCGAAGATTGAAGTAGTCAAGAGTTGGGTTACGCCTAAGAACCCGTCCGAAGTCCGCTCTTTTCTCGGACTAGCGGGCTATTATCGACGATTTATTGAGGGATTCTCAAAGATCGTTGTACCACTTACCTCTCTTACGCATAAGGATAAGCCTTTTGTTTGGGGAACTAAACAAGAGTCTGCCTTTCAAACCCTTAAACACATGCTTTGCAATGCTCCTGTTCTCACATTGCCCGACGGAAACAATGATTTCATTGTCTACTGTGATGCTTCCAACCTTGGTCTCGGTTGTGTTCTTATGCAACGAGACAAGGTCATAGCTTACGCATCTCGCCAGCTCAAAATCCACGAGAAGAACTATACAACCCACGATCTCGAGCTAGGCGCCGTTGTTTTTGCATTAAAGATTTGGCGACACTACCTGTATGGTACCAAGTGTACGATCTTCACCGATCATAGGAGCCTACAACATATCTTTAATCAGAAGGAACTTAATATGCGTCAACGCCGATGGGTAGAACTTTTCAACGATTACGACTGTGAGATTCGTTATCACCCAGGCAAAGCAAATGTTGTTGCCGACGCACTTAGCAGACGGAGCTACCTGCTTAGCACTCGTAATGTTCAAGCCCAGCACAACCTCGAAACTCTCATCCGCGACGCCCAACATGCATGTTTCAACGAACGCACCTTGAAGAAAGAAAGAATCTACCACGATGGAGCCCAACTTGTGAGCAAGTCGAATGGGATATTCCACTTCCTAGACCGGATTTGGATTCCCAAACGAACCAATTTGCGACAGATTATCATGGACGAAGCCCATAAATCCCGCTACTCAGTTCACCCCGGTGCTGACAAAATGTACCAGAATCTTCGTTACAAGTACTGGTGGCCGGGTATGAAAAGGGATATCGCCCTCTACGTCGGAAAATTCTTAACTTGTGCTAGAGTCAAGGCTGGACATCAAAGACCCTCTGGCTTACTCGAACAACCACCAATTCCCATGTGGAAGTGGGAGAGCATAGCTATGCATTTCGTAACCAAGCTTCCACCCACGTCATCAGGTCATGACAGCATATGGGTTGTGGTCGACCGATTGACTAAATCAGCTCACTTTCTGCCCATACGAGAAGACTACAAGGTAGAACGATTAGCCCGAATCTACACCGACGAGATCATTTGTAATCATGGGACGCCTCGTGACATCATCTCTGACCGTGATGCTCGGTTTACTTCACGATTGTGGGAAACATTTCAAACGGCACTCGGTACAACGCTTAATCTAAGTACTGCCTTCCACCCACAAACCGACGGTCATACTGGGAGAACGATCCGTACTCTTGAAGACATGCTCCGTGCGTGTGTTCTAGACTTCGGTGGTAATTGGGATAAACACCTGCCGTTAGTCGAATTCTCGTATAACAATAGCTATCATTCTAGCATCGAGATGGCACCTTTCGAGGCATTATACGGAAGAAGATCTCGGTCGCATATTGTGTGGCACGAGATCGGTCATTCGCAACTAACCGGTCCTGAGCAATTACAAGAAACGACAGACAAAATTTTCCAAATTCGAGACAACCTGGTGAAAGCTCAGGATCGACAGAATGTTTACGCCGATAAAAAGCGCAAGCCCCGTGAATTTGGCGTTGGTGACTACGTACTCCTAAAGGTATCACCTTGGAAGGGTGTAGTCCGATTCGGCAAGAAAGGGAAACTCGCGCCTCGATATGTTGGACCTTTTAAGATTCTGGAAGGAACGGAAAAGTCGCCTACAGACTCGAATTACCGGAGGAACTTAGTAACGTCCACCCGACTTTCCACGTGTCAAACCTCCGAAAGTGCATCGCCGACCACGATTTACATGTCTCTCTAGACGATCTACAAGTGAACCGAAACATTACACTTCGTGGAAAAGCCTGTCGAAATCATGGATCGCCAAACCAAGCAGCTCAGGCGCTCACGCATTCCTATTGTGAAGGTTCGATGGGAAGGCAAACGTGGCGCAGAGTTCACTTGGGAACTCGAAAGCGACATGAAGGCAAAGTACCCGCAGTTGTTCCAGGAGAAAGTCTAGATAGAGAAAGTCCTCACGTGATTCATGGCGGTTGTAGCAGCTTCCAGCTTAATTTCGGGACGAAATTCCCTAAACAAGAGGAGGCTATAACACCCCGTGTTTTCGTAAGTGAAAGTCAAAGTCAAGGTCAAAGTCAACGACCGAATCGCGCAACTTGACTTGTAGAAATGTCTTTATTTTATTTGTATTATGTGGAGTAAGTGCCGTTCATTGCAATAATCGATGAGTATTAATCGCATTTCAATCGACCTACGACTGTGAACTATAGGAAGTAACAATGCGATAAAGTTAATCAACTAACAATCAAGCTATGCTAATCGAATCGACATCGAATCGTAACTCGAACTACGTGGTTTTACTTATTGTTACTACATGTGTGTGTGCCTTACGTGTTACATGTGCATGTTTATTTATGTTATGTTGTGATAATCAAGCGAACTCAATCGAACTCGAAATCTAACTCGAATGCTATCGAACTCGAACTCAAATCACAATCGAACTATGATAGATGGTGAAGAATAGATTACGCGAGATACGAAGTAGTTGGGACTGAAAGTAATTTGACTAGGAAACCCTATCGAATTGAACCGCTCGCAATCGAAATCGAAATATCTGAAATCGTCGCGCGAAACACTCGAAAGGTGCAACCGATCGATTAGGCTTCCCAGCCGATCGAACAGCCAGCCGAACGGACTACTGTCCGATCGGACAGGCTGTCCGATCGAGCTGCCAGCCGATCGGCTAGCCCTTTCCTCTTTTGTCATCCTATAAATACCCCTGTCATTGTCATCCTTTACCACTTTTGGAAACCCTTGTTCGACCAGCACGCTCAACCAACCTTTTCTCAGATTTCTCTCGATTCCGGTAAGTTTTCGTCCTAAATCTTGTACTTTCTTGATCTATACACACTCCTACACCTTTTTATCTTTCAAATCTAAACTTTTAACCGTGAAATCATCAAGAATCAAGTGTTCTAGGATGATGTCATCATGAGTTCTTGAAGAACTTCATGTTTTGGCCTCAACCCACCAAGAATGACTTGGATCTAGCCGATTTCCACATAAACAAACAAGGATCTTTTATAAATCTGAACATATACTTGGTGAAAAGGATTGAAGGATGGATTTTCCCAACTTTCTTCAACTCTTTTCACTCGAAACCAGTAGAAATAGAACCTGAGCCGGTTTACAAATCACTTCAGTGGTTATACGGCTCAAGATCTGGGTTCTATCCACGAGGATAACCGACTCCGGGTAAAAGGCTAAACTTCGTTCCGAACAGACCACCGACCGGATTTGGGTGATTCCTGTCCGACCCGAGAAACCAAGTAAGAACGAGGCATCTATGGTTTTACTCGCTGTCAAAAATACCTCGATAAAACGACACACGAACAGAACGACCAAGTGTTAGACGAAAGGGACTGATCAGGTCAGGATGCTGACCGTTGTCCGAACGGACAGCCAGCCGATCGGATAGTCAGCCGATCGGCTAGCACTTGGCCCCACATAATCGACTTGTTTTGAAGAATGGTATTGAACGAACTGTTGTTCGATCTAACTACAGTTCGATCGGATTACTCTTCGAATCATGAGATACTATGCTTCAATACTTAATCAATTTTCAACATGCTCAATGCACCAGAAGTGCCACCCGATCGAACAGCCGTCCGATCAGGTGACACCCTGTTGTCCGATCGAACAGCAGTTGTGCTATTCGATCGATCAACCATCCGATCCATTGTATCACAATTTAAAGTCTTTGACTTGTTGACTTGCCAACCGATCGAACACCTGTCCGATCGAACACCTGTCCGATCCAAAGGCTAAACCTTGAAATTCTGTTGAATGCCTAACCGATCGGGCTGCCGGCCGATCGAACCGCCGTCCGATCGACCGACCTGAAAGGCAAAGGTACTTCAATGTTTTCAAAATGCTACAACGAAAACTTCAAAGGTCAAGCCATCATACACAAACACATCCTTCTCAAAGGAAGGAACAATCCACTCGTACAGCCATCCGATCGGCCTACCGACCGACCGAACAGCAGACCGTACGGACTGTCAGCCGAACGGTCAGCCGTCCGATCGAACTGCCATCCGATCGACCAGCTGTCCGACTCCTCAATACTTGCTTTCCTGTTTTACGTTTCACTTATCGTTATGCTACCGAATCTATTCAGGCTAACCGTATTCGTTAAGCGCTCCCTTCAATCCATAAATCGCTGTGAGTATACTCGATCCCTTTTTGCTTTAAGCACTTTTGGGTGTTACATACGTTACGAATATTCAAACTACAATCATTACACTACTCAAACTATTTGAACGCTAACCGTTAATGCATGTTATACGTGGCTCATGAATGCTTGTTTGTTATGTTTACACATCGAATGCTGTCTACCTGCCTTAGCAACGATAGTACTATAGTTTGGACTCAGCACCCATTTACACGGGGGTTGTTAAGGATCTTTTACTTGCATGGATTACGGTGGTAATCATGTATTGCGAACTGCCTCAGGCAGTCAACCCGCAGTCATTGGTATCGATGGATCTATGTCGATAACTAACGTGCTTCATTTCACTATGTGTACGTGCTGGTTATGCGTGAACAAATTCGAACTCTATATGTTATTATCAAACTTGTATGCTCACCTTTACATTTTATGTATTGACTTTATTTTAACGTATGTGACAGGTGCTTAGGATGCATATGTGGTAGGAAATTGAAGCTAGAATAAAGCTTTAGAGCCCAACAAATAGTTGTCTGTGGATAACGAACTAGGGGTCTCTAGAAGCAGATAAACAATTGCTGTCTATTTAAATCTGAGTTGTCAGAACAGAATATTTGTCTTGATGCTTGTCTATAATAATTATTTGACTGTTTGAGATACGGTATGGGACGTATTATTTAAATTGAATAGTTTTGATAATTGTTGTGGAGACTTCTGGACAATCTGTTTCGCTCAGTGCCATGCCCCGATGAATTCCGTCATCGGTTGGGGTGTGACACTAGGGGTGCAAACGAGCCGAGCCGAGCCCGAGCTTGACCAAGCTCGAGCTCGATTAACTTATGAGAGCTCGGGCTCGAGCTCGGCTCGATTCGAGCTTTGTTTTCAAAGCTCGAGCTCGGCTCGTTTGTATTTTCTCAAGCTCAGGCTTGGCTCGTTTATTATCTATTAGTTAGTATATTAAATAAAAATAATACAAATAATAGACTTTTTAGGCTCGCGAGCTCGATAAGTGAAGCTCGGGCTCGGGCTCGTTTACTAAATAAGCTTATTTTTAGGTTCGAGGTAGGCTTGTAAACAAGTTTAAATAAGCTCGGCTCGACTCGACTCGTTTACACTAAGGCTCGATAAGGCTCGACGAGCCTAATGAGCATTACATGCGAGGCTCGAGCTCGGGCTCGATAAACAAACGATCTTTGTTTTGAGGCTCGGCTCGGGATCGATAAGGTTTGGCTCGTTTCGAGCTTTTTCTCGAGCCGATCTCGAGCCGCTCGGCTCGTTTGCACCCCTAGGCCTGTCACCCCCAACTATCACTTTGACGCACGTCACCCCCAACTTAACACTTAGTATGTTCTGTCACCACGTCGTTAATTGATCACTAACTTTTGATCATGTTACTATACTTTTGGGGGTGTCATAGGGATCTTAGAAGGTTTTAGGGATCTTAGGACACCCCCAAAAGTATAGTAACATGATCAAAAGTTAGTGATCGGTTAACGACATGGTGACAAGACACACTAAGTCTTAAGTTGGGGGTGGCGAGCGTCAAAGTGATAATTGGGTGCGGCAGCGGCCAATAGTTTAGGGTGATAAAATCCAATAATCATTTTTTATAGCATTTGCACAAGAATGAGAGTTGGTTGGCATCTAAAAACTTTCATAATCTAATCATTTGAACTTTGAAGATGTGTTTAAATAGAATGAATCCTTTGGACCCAAAGCAATACCATTTGTCTTCTTTTTTTTAACCATAAAAAATTTTACCGAAAACTTACGAGACCTGGCCAATACCCTATTAACCAACGGGATAAGAAATACCATATATCTTTTGTAATGATTATAAATGGCAGATATGTAATTCTCATTGTAGAAGTTGCAAAAATAGGAATTTTTTCAACTTTCATGAAAAGAGGCATCTTTATTCCAAATTTCAAAAGTTTTTTTTTTTCTTTTTTTCAATTTAATTGTGGTTTACTTATCATGGCCTTATCGTTTTAAGTTGACTACTTGACTGTTTAGATCTTTTCTATTTATCATCGTTTTAGTATTATACTATTTTTAACTTGTTAATATATTTTCTTGCAACCTGACTAACAAACCGACCTTAGCTCAGTTGGTAGAGCGGAGGACTGTAGTGGGTATCATCTCAAAGCCATCCTTAGGTCGCTGGTTCGAATCCGGCAGGTCGGATTTTTGTTTTTTTTAAATGAATATTTGTTCAATGAAAAGTAGAAGTAATATGGTTTTTAAGTTTTGATTTCCCCCCTTTATAGTATGGATATACAGTTTTAACTCATTTAGTGTTTTACCAATCTTAACCTTAACTTTAAAATTTGAACTCATTTAATTTAATGTTTACCAATTTTAACTCATTTAATGTTTTATCAACTATTGTTACTTAACTTTAAAATTAAACCCCAATACGTAGATGCGTAGATTTTTTTGACTTTTACTATAATGTTGATATAAAGTTATATCAAAAAATAATTACATTTATATCTATTATGCTCATGAGCCAAGCTGAGCTTGATATATGAAGCTTGAGTTCAGGCTTTTTGAGCTCGGACTTGATAATAATTAAAAAAGATAAAAGAGAACAAATGATTAGTAATATAAATAAACAAATAAAACTAAACTGATTTTTGAAAAAGAAAATTATCATTTAACTTTAAGTTTACACATAAAATCATAAGCCGTAGACTAGTGATACGAAGGTGATGGAAATGTGTGATTCCCCAAAGAGTTAAGGGTTCCAGACCCATATTGGATAAATAGTATAGATTTATGAGTATTGCGGTTCCAGTCCCATATTGAATAAATAGTATGATTTATGAGTATTGAATAAATGACAGAAACGAAACCAACATTTCTATAAAAGGTTTGTAGACTAGTAAACAAAGGTGATGGAAATGTGTGATTCCCAACGAGATTGAGGGTTCTAGTCTCATATTGGATAAAATGTATAGATTTATGAGTATTGTTGGGTATGAAGGGATGCAGCGAAACCAACACACAACGCACAAAAGAATAACCCGTAAGAAGAACCTTGTTGAATAATGTAACTTGGTTTTGGTAGGTGTTTATTTACATGTATTTGTTGTTAACAATTGCAGGATTTTTTTCATGAATCGAATACTTGCAGTTGTATGATGGTGGATGGGTGGAAAGTGGCTAAAACTACAACCAGTGGCGGACCCAGAAATTTTTTCCTGGGGGTGCAGAATATTTTCTAAGATTTTAGGCCCCTAGCTCTATAAAAATATCGGTTCATAGCGGGTCGGATCAAGTAAGATAAAAGAACATCAAACTAAAATTTATAAATCATCAAAAACACGTCAAACGTCATTACAAATTACAAACTTATTTAAAATTGTGCCCTACAGGTTTTTTATTTTTTTGAAATATATCTAAAACATCATCTAAAGATACTAAACACGTCATAAGTTCATTATATTCTTACTCATTGTTCCTAACACATATAATTTGCCCCATAAGTTCATAAAACAACACTAAACACTTAAACAAAATAAACAATCATGTTCAACCATAGCCCATAACTTTCAATTATATTTTTAAACATTCAAGCCCTAATATTAAATGTTAATCACTTGTAACTAATCATTTAAACAAACAAAGCTATAAAAAAAACAACAAAATCATTTAACTACAAGTCTAGAACAGCAAAAAAAATATAAAAAAATTAAACCCTTACCCAACACATAAAATAAATAAATAAACCATATTAATTCTATATTGGAATTCTGACGTAATATGGGTCGGTCCAACCGGAATTTTGGTTTATCCGGTAAAAAAAGCCACCAGTTCGTAAGCAGTGGTTTCAAGTCGCTGGGAGTTTTTTTGGGGGCGGGATTTGGAAATGGAATGGGTGAATGGGTTTGGGTTATTTTATTTAGTTGAAATTTTTTTTAGGTTGAGTTTGGACTTGTGTTAATAAAAATTGATTGCAGATTGAGCTTTGATTGGATTAAATAATTAAGTGAATAAGTGGTTAATAATTATTTTTTTTCTAAGTGGGGCGGTTAAAAATTTTCAAGGGGTGCGGATGAAAAATTCCAAGGGGTGCGGTCGGGATTTCCGGCAAAAAATAACACTAAAATATATTTTTTCATGGGGTGCGTCCGCCCACCCTTGGCTTAGGGTGGGTACGCCCCTGACTACAACCCAAATGGATGGAAGAGGGATGGTGTGCCTCTTATTGTTCAAGATTGAATAGTTTTTCTTCGAACTTAATTGCTGATTTTAAATTATGCAAAAAGCATAAAGCTATCTATGATCTATTAAGTTTAAGCATAATAAATCCAATTCATACAAATAATTACATAGAAAAGAACTTTTGGTGTTAATTAATTTCACAACATGAGGGATTGGCAACAAGATAATTGGTTTAGAGTTTATATAACTAGGTTGAGATCCATAGTTCATTGCAAGTGTTTTCTTAAATTGTGTTTTTTTTTTCTAAATTAACCCAAGTTTCTCATAAAATATAAGCTTTAGTGTTATGCTTCTTTTACATCAATCTTTGAGTTCGACAAGCCCGATTGCTTACCATTACGTTTGCTAGCGTCAAGTACGTCACACTTCACTACTCGTATTTGTAATCAACTGATCATAATTACTGTCCCTATAAATTCTAAAAATGGGATTACAAAACATGCCTTAAGATCTAAAACACATAGCAAGAATAGATACAAGTCAACTTCTATATAACTTCAGAGGAGTTAAGTAGAAAAAGAACCGTCAAAATTAGCAGAATTCCGAATGTTACATTAAAAGATCACGCATTCGAACTGGCCTTTTAACTGCATTTGTGAATCCCTGCATTGACACCAAGATATCTGTCTGATCAAGCATTACTAAAGACATAAATATTGAAATTTTGGACGGTTAGTAACGGTTACCTCGTTAAACTTGAACAACACCGGACGTGAATCCCTCTCCGATGTTGCTGGAACTTTTTTCACAGTTTCAGTCATTTGAGAACCGTTGGCACTCGTTTTTCTGAACCTGGTTTTACAGATTAACAAAATGATTATGACCCACAATAAATAAGTTTTGTAGCATGTGTGTGACTGCATGAATCATTTATAAGATGAAAAAGAACTCAACAGTTTGTTACGAGGCAGGGGCAATTTCCAACACGACCCGAAACACAACACTAAAATGATGAAGTTTTGGGTGTCATATGACATATCTAACACGTTTAATAAACAGGTTGTGTTTGGTTTGACCTGTTTAACCCATTTAACTAAATAGGTTGACCCGCTAAGTTGTTTTAATCCATTTTTACAATCCATCAACCCAATTCACCCATTTAGATCAATTGGTTAACAGGATCGAGTTCGAGTTACACGATTTTATGTCTGCACTTTACGATTAATTTTTTGACACATAAAAATATGAGTCGTGTCGGGTTGAACAATTCAACTCGTCAACCCGACACAATTGACACCCCTAGGAGCTCAAGGATAAAGCTGCTACAAGCAAACAGGAGGCGCTGTCTATCTCTAGATATATTTTTACTAAACTAATTTGCATAAAAAAAAACTAAAAAATAGATTTTTAATTATAAAGGTACATTAGTAAACAACGCCCCTTTTTAAATGTTCGCTTTAAAATGGCTGCCGACCCTCAAAAACTTAAAAAGGCAAAAGAAAAAAAAAACAATTTACCTTTCAAAGAAGTTGAATGAGCCACCTGATCTCTTCTTAGTAGTTTCTGAGGGCTTTGATATCTCACTGGATAACGTGGCACTTCTACCGGACGCTGTAGCAGAGACTATAGTATTAGCAGGAGCAGAAGTAACCCTGTTTGGAGCAGACGTATTCTTTAAGTTGCTGATACTAGTTTTGGTGTTTTCTGGTGCATGTTCAGGTTTACTAGATTTCTCTTTCCCGGAAAGATTTGTTCTTTCATTTTCGTCCTTTGATTTGTTGATGCTACTTTGTAGTATCCTTTGCTTTTCGACCTACAATTGAAATGTCGATACATAATCGTAAGCTGGTTCTCACGGGCCATGTGTTCAACCCCCCCCCCCCCCACACACACACACACACAGAAGCGTAAAAAGATGGGGTAGGCCTGTAAACGAACCAAACGAGCACGAACAGAGGTATGTTCGTGTTCGTTCGTTTAACTTTAACCGAACATGAACATATAATCGAACACATTTTTTTGTCCATGTTCGTTCATTAAAAAATGGCCATGTTCATGTTCGTTTATGTTTATTTGTTTAAAACCTAAACAAACAATTCATGAATGTAAACGAACATAAACAAACATAATTTAACAAACACAAAACAACACAAATGAACATAAATGACCAAACATAAACAGACATAAAGTAGCTTTTTTATATACATTATTGATTAGTTACGTTAAGTTATATTGGAAAGCCCAGTTATCAATTAGTTATATGTATATAAGTGGTTAAAAAAACCTCTTTTATGTTTATATTTATACAAAAATATAACTCCATATGTATTTATTAAAATATTAACAAACAAACATAAATGAATAAACAGCACGTGTGTTCATGTTCGTTCGTTTAATTAAATGAACAAATAATTTTGTTCATGTTTGTTCATTTATTTAATAAACAAACTTCCCGCCGAACAAGTTCACGAACACTTCATGAACGTCCAGTTCGTTTATAGGCCTAAAGTTAAGCCCGCAATAATTTAGTAAAGACACGTGTAAAGTAAGTACTGTGTGCTTACCTCATGAGATAAAACCTGCTTCACAGCTGAGGCAAGCATGAAATAATTACAAATGTAGCCCTGCAGCAGATTACTGTAAATTAGACATTATAAAAATTATAGTTCAAGTGTTGTCATGTGAAAAACGCAAACCTCAAAGTTTACAAAGTCGCCAATCGGGGGATCAAATGAGAGAATTTGGGTGTCTGTTGAGGCTTGGTTTCTAGGTTTTCCGGGTAACGGGTCAACTTTTTTGTTCCTGTATGTTATCGCATAAGACACCATGGTTCTCACCAGCTGAGCCATTTCATTCTTCTCTTTTTCTGATAGTAAATGTAAAGCCACCTGAAAAAGCAGCAGAGGCCGTCACCATAACTTTTATGAAAAGCCAAAGGATAAAAATAATAATAATAATAATAGTGCAAAAGACGATAATACCCCTAACATTCAAAATAAAAAGACAAATTTGCCCTGGTCAACAAACTAAATCTGTTAGCAGGGACTCAATTGATAAAATTGAGCAACCACAGAGACTTGATTGATGAAATCAGAAAAAGAAGGGGCTAAATGTGCAATCCGGTGTCAACCACAGGGTCTCAAATTGTAGCTTACTCAAAATGATAAGGAAAAAAACATGTTAAATAGATTGAACAGCATGAATGTCTCCACAAATGGATTTTAGCAAAAATATATACATTTTTATGAACATAAAATATTTTGATACATCATATTACAACGTATACGAGTAAAACAAGATTTTTTTTGTTTCCCTATTTTAATATCATACTTACGTAAATTTGATAACATTTAATTTGGTAATGCATATACTTTCATCTTGACTAAAACAGACGCTTAATTTAAGATTTTTTACACCCCGCTTGCGGTATGCGCATATAATGTATATATGTGTGGACTCTCGGGAGGCAAAAGTGAAAGTGCACTAATTTTAACGTTATTTTACTAATTTCGTGAAAATAACGTTAAAAAGAGAGGGATGGTTAATCATGCATCATGTTATGGTGTTGATAGCCGAAAGACAAAGGGGTACATGCACGAATCGGCTTTTGTCCCAATTGCTGAGTGTTATGTGCCTTATGTCCAAGGCTTGATGAAAAACTACTATCGAGCCAGGGGTCTCACTGGAAGCAGCCTCTCTATTTCTCTATTCCTACAGGGTAAAGGTAAGGTTGTCTACATCTTACCCTCCTCAGACCCTACCTTAGCTTTGCTATTGGTAGGATTTACTGAGTATGATGATGATGATGAAATCAAATTTTTTTAGTATCAAAAGTGAATACCTATACTCAAATCACACTATCATTTCATCTACACCTACTTTACGCTTTATTGCTTATAATATATATATATATAGGACAAAGATCCGTTAGGAACCACCTCTTATTGCGAGAACCGCGAGAACCAATGTGAACACAACCAAAAAAGCCTAAAAATAGCTAAAAATCACACAAAAAAAAAAATTATTTTTATAAAAAAATCGCTACTTTTCGAAGCCAAAAAAAAAAAATTTATTTTATTTTTTTGCTACTAAAACTAAAAGTAGCCATTTTAACATAAAAAATATTTAAAAAAATATATATTTTTTTAGATTTTTTTTAGGTTTTTTGGGGGTTTAGTTTTTAGCATTTTAGCTTGGGGGTGGGGGTGGGGGGGGGGGGGGGGGGGGGGGGGGGTTAGGTTTTTTTAGCTATTTTAGGTTGTGTTCACATTGGTTCTCGCGGTTCTCGCAATAAGGGTGGTTCTCGCATGAACCTTACCCTATATATATATATATATATATATATATATATATATATATCATAGTTGTTAAAGGCGTTAGGCGCACTCAAGGCGCATAGGCCTCGCCTGGGGCCTAGGCGCAAGGCGCAAAAAAAGCGCGGGCCTGAGAAAAAAAAAAAGCGTACAACAAAAAAAAACTTAAAATGTTTTTATATAATAAAAATTAATACTATTCTTCAAATAAAATAATCTAAGCTATTATATAACATTTAATATCGTCTATTTAGTACCAAAAGTTAGAAAATGCTAGTTTATTAGTGTAGAAAAGTAGTTTCGTTAGATGAAAGTAGAAATCCAGCTAGAATCTTGTCAGAATTTAGAGAATTTGACCGAAAACTCTCAAGAATCCAGGAATCTCATCCGAATCTGCGCATGAACCATCACCTGAATAATTAAAGCGCAATTGCCTTGCCTAGCTAGGAAATTGGGCCTAGGCGGAAGAGGCGATGGCTTTTAACAACTATGATATATATACACACACGCAATACACAATAAACAAACAAAATAGCAAAACTATTTATGAATATAGATCGTGCATAATAGGAAAATCTCTTTGTAAATGTATATAGGTATTATTGTGTACAATCTCGTAAACTAGTTTTTAAATCGTATAATAAAATTCCTGAATTCATATCTTAACACAGGGTGAGATTCCTGTAAAAAAAGACCTTTTTTTGTGAGAAGTGTGATAAGGCATAGAAATTGACATGTAGGCATCATGTTTTGGACTTAGGCATGATGTTTTGGGTTGTTTTGGCAAGAAAAAACACCAAACATAACAATTTAAAACACAATGCAATGTATTATGGGCAAGAAATTTAAAACACAACAAAAACACACTGCTTAACACTTAAAACACACTACTTAACGTTCTTGGCATGGTGTTTTAAGTTTTAAGCCTATAATTCATTGCATTGTGTCTTAAATTGTTATGTTTAGTGTTTTTCTTGCCAAAACAACCCAAAACAGTATGCCCAAGTCCAAAATATGATGCTTACATGTCAACTCTTATGCCTTCTCACACTTTTCACGAAAAGTGTCCTTTTTACAGGATCCTAAGACTCTTAACACATTAACCATTTATAAAAAATGTTTTAAAGAATGTGAAAAAAGGTGAAGAAAAGAAAATTACCGGCCGTAACGTAGGCGGTGACAAAATATGCAATAACGGGGAAACCAGGTCTGCAACGAATGATTTAGTAGATATGTGTCTTGAGATGCATGGCGATATTTTATTGTGCCACGTGTGCAATGCCTCCACTTTCTCAATAAGTGACATTCTATACCTATAGATTTAAGTAAACAAAAACAAAATGAAGCCAGCCTTTAAATAAGCACAAAGCTCTAGATTAGTTTACAACTTTACATACCTATGAAAAGATTTTGGCCACTGAATATTAGGTTTTTCAACTTGAGATACCACACCATGTATGGCGATTGCAATAGCAGGCTGGTAAACTGTACGAAGATAACTAAATTTTGTTAGCTATTTAACTTTCACCGCAACTTTGGAAATTATTAATGCTTATAGACAGAAATTATTAAACATCACTACCTTGAAGAGACATTTTTTGTGTACGCATAATATATTGATGAAGTATATCGGAGATCTCAAGATTGTTCAAGCACTTGACCTGAATTGTTTGAGTTATTTTAGGCACAAACATGCTATAACTGACTGCTTAATATATATATATACACACACACCAACTGGTATTGATGAGCTGTGAGCTCCCAGGTGACAGGTTCTCACGGTTATCGAAAAAAAACTGACTCGTTAAACAGATTGGAGTAAACAACTTACAGTTTTTTTCATCACAGGATCATGATAATTTAGTTGCAGAATGTTCTCATGGATGCCATCTAATATTAAGTCATAATTGCCACTGAAAAGTCAACGGTCAGCAAGATAAATGACACGAGATTTCATAAAAAAGAATATCACCATTTTGGAATATTTCAACGTACCAATTGGAGATCAAAGAGTGCAGAGAAGTAAACTCGTTAAACGAGCTTCTGCAGCCATCAATAGACTTCCTTACCCCCTTTAGTCTTCTCTTTTGAAAAACCTTTTTAAAACAAAAAAAAACAAGTATTACCACTTTGAGTGAATATGTCAATAATTAACAGATATGATAATAAAAAATAATCACACCTCTTTCCATATATCAAACACGCTTTTTGATGTATCTTTCCTACCGATCACTTGAGAACTGATGTCCAACTAAAAAGCAAGGAAAACGGTTTTTAGACGGATCACAAGTGCCCAAAAGAGCTATATTCTTTTATGTATTAACGATTCAAAAGGACGGGCTCAACGCAACATACCACATTGAGCATTTCCTTCTTTTTGTTGAGGAACTGGAGAGTATTCAAGCATGCCCGTATGTCGCATTCTAAGAAGAAAAAATGTATTATCAGATATGCAAGATATAAATAATAACCAAGGAGAAAATCAATTACCGGTGTATTCAGCCAGTGCACTAAGTGCAACAGAACTAGTCCTCATTCCTTCCTTGTTGCATATATATTTTAGCCTAATTATTTGGCAATAAACCTGAGTTAGGTGTGAGAGTAATACAAAAAAACGTTGAGAAGATACACCTAATAATAAGTGCTCACACTTTGACATACTACATAGTAATAAAATTTCACCTGTTCACGATGCGATTTACTGTTGGCTGAACAAACACATGAACCCTGAAAATGTAGAACAGTAGAAGTATGTTAATTTAAATTGCATCAAATGAGCATCATGCTCACACTATCAGAAGAACAGATGTTGTAAGGCTTACTTTTCATGCAACCACATTTTCTAAAAAAGAAAAAAAACAAAACAGTGCAAACACGAAGGATTAGAAAATTAAGGTTTTCTAATGAACTTTTTTGCCACTCAGCTCATCTATAACCAACATCAGTGACCATTATATATATGCTATCTTGTCAACATCAAACAACTTTAGCCCTCAACTTTAATAATGACGTGTTTACCCCCTCAACTTTAATAACGACATGTTTACCCCCTCAACTTTAATAATGACATGTTTAGCCCCTTAACTACATCAAACAACTTTAGCCCTTCAACTTTAATAATGACATGTTTAGCCCCTCAACTTTAATAATGACATGTTTAGCCCCTCAACTTTAATAATGACATGTTTAGCCCCTTAACTACAAACATCAAACAACTTTAACTCTTGCAATTTGCTTATTTTTATCTATGTTTCGAACCCGCTGCGAAACGCAGGTGGTAACCCACTAGTTTAGAAAAAGATGCTAAATTATGATGTTCTACAAATTAGCCTAAATGATTACATTGGTGCTGGCTTTTGCACAACAAGAACACAAACTTTACATTGCAGGTTATCAAACTATAAAAAGTACGTACTTTGCCACATTACGCAACGGTCTCAAGGCAGGTGCATATAGGTCATTGCAAATGCAAATCACCTGAACAGGAAAACAAACCATAAGTATCAATTATCAAATAAACAAACAAATCCAGGTCATCAAGTATTCGGTTTCAGTGAATTGGCCTTACAGGTCTTAGAAGTGGTGTGTCCTTTCTCTTCTTCTTTGAGGATGTTTTTTCAGATTGTTCTGATTGAATATTATTTTCTGTCCCAGTGTCAGACTTCTTATCAGCAGCGACCTGCATTGATAACAGTGAGACATTACAACCTAAAAATCTAAAATCAAACATTTATCCGTTGTATTTATCTAACCAGATAAAATTACGTATGTGAAAAACTAAACCAAATAATATAGAGTAAAATGTTATTTTCGTCCCGGAGGTTTGGCCAGTTTTGCGACTTTCATCTAAAGGTTTGTTTTTCCGCATCTGGATAGTGTTGTCATTTTCATCCGGCTCATTAACTCCATCCATTTTTCTCCGTTAATCAGGAGTGTTTCTGTCTTTTTTGTTAACTTAAAAGGCAATTCGATCTTTTTCACTTTATGTAAAAAGACCCAATACCCCTGAAAAAGACCGAATTGCCCTTTAAGTTAACAAAAAAGACAGAAATACTCCTGATTAACTGAGAAAAATGGATGGAGTTAACGAGCCGGATGAAAATGACATCATTATCCAGATGCGTTAAAACAAACTTTTAGATGAAAGTCGCAAAACTAGCCAAACCTTAGAGACGAAAATTGCATTTTCCTCGAGGAAGAATTTATATTCATGTAGACAAATTTTAAGACAATTAAAGTTTCATGATAATATTTGTATGTATAGTCAGTGCATCATACAATGTTACGTATCTGGGCCAATGTCTAGGAAGCCCAAGATGGGTGTGTATGAGCCCAAAGAGTTGCAGGAGCCCAAGAAGTCCACAAACTAGTCCATGCATGCAACGTTACTTTTTGTTTTCTATTTGAATTAGTCTCATGGAATAAAGGGATTATGGGAATATACCCAGTCTCATGTAACGTTAATTTCCAGTTTTCTAGGATTAGCTTTGAATTGGTTAGTTGTTATTCTCCTTTAAAAGGGAGGTCTCGCAAGTTAATAAAATGATCAGAAAGTTTGCATCTAATATTCACTCTTAATTTCTTTTCAAGCTTCTCTCTTATTTCTGGCCATTCGATTATCCGTTTGAACCATATCATACACAGGGGCGGACCCAAGCCCACCCCAAGGTGGGCGGGCGCACCCCCGGGGAAAAAAAAAATTAGGGCTAAATTCCGTCGAAAATCCCATCCGCACCCCTTGGAATTTTTTGTCCGCACCCCTTGGAATTTTCGACCGCACCCTTTGAAATTTTTCGTCCGCACCCCATAGGTAAAAAGTGTTATCAATTTATATTTAAAATTTTTTTTAGTAAACTCTTATTTCTTAAAAAAATATACTACCTAAATTATATAACTTTTAATACCTAACCAACTAAACCCAAATACCCATACTTTTACCCACTTATAATTTCTAACTAGCTAGCCCACTAAGTCTTAGCCCATTAAACAAAACCAACAATATTTCAAACTATAATAAAATAATTAAAGCCCAAAATCTTTAGAAATTCTATCCCGCTCTCTCTCTCTCTTGCGTCCCTGCACTGCCAACGAACAACATCACCCAGCGACAACAGTCCAGCAGCCGGCGACCACCGTAATCAGCCACCATACCACCGTCATTCGACACCAAATCTAACCGGAATCCGAACACGGGTAAGTTTCTTTGTTATTTTGATGATTTTGGTTGATATTATAGGAGAAAAAAGGGTAATAAAGTTGTTAAATAGGTTTGAAATTTTGTGTGTTTTGACGTTGTTTATGGTTGTTTAGATGATTTTTAGGGTGATTATGTTGTTTATATATTTTTAGGGTGATTACAACTTACGTTATGATTTCTAGGGCTTAAATAGTTGAAAATTAAAATTGAAACATTATGTTATGGAGCGATGAATTTATGTTATATAGATAAAGAATTGCTTAAGAAATTAGCTTTAGATGATGTTTTGGATAGATTTCAAAAAATGAAAACCCGTAGGGCGTCGACGTTTTAATTATGTTTGTAACAAGGTTTGACATGTTTTTGATGATTATATAAATTTAGTTTGATGTTCGTTTGTTTTACATGACCCGACCCGATACGAACCGATTTTTTACTTATATACCTAGGGGCCTAAAATTTTTAAAAATTTTCCGCACCCCCATGGAAAAATTCTTGGGTCCGCCACTGATCATACAACTTCTTTGAAGGTTCCCTTATGGGGCCTTATCTTGCTTTATTAAGTTGTTGTCCTCATAGTCGTTAATAGCGAATAGCGACAAATAGTGACAAGGGACCTATATGCTACGTAGCGAATAGCGACAAATAGCGACCACTATTTTATAAATAGCGATATACTAGAAAAAGAATTTTAAAAATTTTTATGTATATTACATCAAAATACCTTGGTATATATGCTATTTTACACGTATATTTAACAAAAACCTATAAATCCAGCTATTTTATAGCTATATCTAATTTATAGCTATATCTAATTGCTATTTACATCCAAAAAAACTAATTGTCGCCATTCACGCTATTGGTCGCTATGACCCAAATAGCGACACTTGGTCGCTTCGCTACATAGCGCGCTATAGCGGTCGATATAGCCGCTATTGACAACTATGGTTGTCCTTGTGGACTTTATGCAGCAATTAATATGGTGTATAGATAATGTTATGGACTGAAACCATTGCAAGGTATGGGACTTGTCCCACATCGGTTGTATTGTCAACCAATGTGGGGTTTATATACAAAATGGGCTCTCTCACCCACCAGGCTAGTCATAAATACACAATTTATATACCTGGATTACCTGCATACAAAATCTTAAAACATACTAACTAGCGGTACGTACACATACAACCGACACATAGGATGTTTAACCACTGCAACCTATGAAACATCCAAAAGTTTGTTATTCTGCTTACAAATCATAATCTTTATTTAAAACTGTTATGATCAGAAATGGTAATGATCAGAAATGGAAATCAAGCATTTAACAATTGCAACCAATGAAACATCCAAAAGTTTGTTAATCTGCTTACAAATCATAATCTTTATTTAAAACTGTTATGATCAGAAATGGTAATCAAGCACAAAGAGCGAAAATACCGTTATGATCAGTAGAAGAAAACACAGAGAAGGGAGATTACTCTCAAAACCATTCGCTATTACTATCGCATTCATCAGATCATTTAAGTACAACCATGATAACAAACAGTTACACAATAGACCCTTGACAATACAACAATTACAATATGGACCCTCTACTTATTATCTACCGTCACAATACAACAATTACAATATGGACCTTCTACTTATTATCTATGGTAACAAAAACATTGTTGATAATTATAAACATTGTATGTCATAATCGTAAGTATACAACCACGTTCACTTTTTAATAGGTTAAGAAAAGGCAAAACTTACCATTTTTAAAATGACATCCACTGCGCCTTTTCCATCACCAAGAGCTCCATCAATTTCATCAATTACCTATGAAAAAACCATTTCAAACTTCGTAATTGTAACAACAAACTGTATAGTACTGTGTATGCTAAATGAAATTTACCAAACACTTTGGCCTAGAATCAGCCATGACAGAGTTCATCTGAACCACATCAAGAATTTTGGTTTCTATTGTTGAGGATGACCTGTCATCACTGGCGTTAATCTGTCGAGCAATAAATGTAATAAGTATACATATTGAATATAACCCGATTCCCAAAAATTTCATAAAAATAAATCTTTGTTTTGATGTTTTCTTAATACTTAAACATGCAGATTTATGTTACTTTAATTTCAAAGCAGAGGCTATATCAAGTTATACCATCTAATCCTGCTTGAAATGAATAGAATAAGTATATTATTCTATGTGATGTGCATACCAGATGGTTTAGCTTACATCAAAATAAACGAAACCAGATTATTATGAAACCCTGATAGTGTATAGGCATGTCAGTATGGCTGTAAATGAACCGAACGTTCAGCGAACAGTTTGGCGGGAAGTTCATTTGTGTTCGTTCATTTATGTTCGTGAACATTCGGTAAAGTGTTCATTGGTGTTTTTTACTTTTATATTTCATTTAAATACTTCAAAATTCCGACAAATAAAATATTAAATAAGTATCAGTGTATTCTATATTTTGTTCATGAACGCTTGTTTGTGTTCGTTTGTTTTCATCTGTGTTCATAAACATTAGTTTGTGTTTGTTTGTGTTCACGTTCACGAACATTCGTTTGCGTTCGTTACCTAAAATTAACAAACAAACACAAACGAACACGAACACATTCATTTCCTTAACGAACGAACACGAACAAAAAATCTCGTTCAGTAAGTGTTCATGAACAGTTCATGTACACATATATTTTCTTAACATGTGCCAAAAAGAACAAACGACAACCTCCACCACACGGTATCCACAATGTTTGGCGGCCACATGTGCAAGTGTTGTTTTCCCAAGCCCTGGTGCACCACATAGTAGAAGAATCTGCATACATAAGTTCATGTGTAGATATATAAGAACCAAGATATTATTAATATTGTGGCATGATTCATCTTGACAATGAAATGAAAAGGAATTATTCAACTTGATCTTTTCAATTCAAATAAACTTGCTTAGCTGTTCCATTTGATGTAGAATGTAAAGCACTTTTTAGATTGCCAATGCAAAATTTCGAAAAAAAAAACTATTTTGTTTTGTCCAAATTATATTATATATACTATAAATATGCTATTTTGTCACATCAATCAACTTTGGCCCCTAAACTTTGGCATTAACTAACTTTAGCCCCTCAACTTTAATAATGAAATGTTAAGCCCCTTAACTAAAACAACTTTATCCCCTCAACTTTTTAATAAACAACTTTAACCCCTCAACTTTTGATAATGACATGTTTAGCCCCTCAACTTTAATAATAACATATTTAGATTTTAGCCCCTTAACTACATCAAACAACTTTAGCCCCTCAACTTTAATAATAAACATTTTTAGCCCCCTCAACTTTAATAATGACATGTTTAGCCCCTCAACTTTAGTAATGATATGTTAACCCCTTAACTAAAACAACTTGAGCCCCTCAACTTTAATAATAAACAACTTTAGCCCCTCAACTATAATAACAAACAACTTTAACCCCTCAACTTTAACAATGAGATTTTTAGCCCCTCAACTTTAATAATGACATGTTTAGCCCCTTAACTAAAATATCAAACAACTTTAACTCTCGTGATTTGCTTACTTTTATCTACGTTTCGAACCCGCTGCGGAACACGGATGGTAACATACTAGTAAAACTCTAAAAACAGTATCAAACAAGTTCTGAAAGCTACCTTCTGTTCTGGTGGGCCCGAATCCTTGATCTTCTTGTTATGAAGTTCGTGGATAGCATGAGAATCATAGTTTTCTTTGTTAAAGTGATTGCGTTCTCCAAACGTTCCACTATTAGGTACAAATTCTTTGCTCCTCCCGAAATTACTCTTGCTATAAACTTTTTTTTGTTGAGAAACAGAGGAATGCCTTTTTAAAGCAGACAAAACGTCATCGGTCGTACTCTTGACTTCAGTACCAAAAACAGAAGAATCCCATTGTTTCAACCACATGAGAACCTGAACATAACAAAAAGAATATAAGCCAACAGTTTTAAGTTAATAATAAGATCATGGAAAATGTACCTCTCGGTTCGTGTGTTCGTCACTGAGAAGCTCCACAAATGAATTTGGAGAATATTTATCGACCCACAGTTGTTCAGTTACCACTGGTGTTTCCAAAAGATCTGTATCAATCTGAGTAGAAACACTCGCTTCCAAAGCCTTCACGCCACAGTAATAAGAAAAATGTAAGTATGTATTACATCAATCATACGTCGTTGGGAATTTAAGTCTAGTTGTTATCACTTGGATTCCATACATTAACATGCCAAACTTTAGTCACAAAATTATGTGCTTTTAAACAATAACAATCCAAAAAAAAGCCAGTACTAATCTCACATACAAAAAATACAAATTATGGTATTGACTCTATATAAAAGAATAGAAGTTGAATGGTGCCGATAGACTAACATAACATGAGCCTTAGAGGCTTTGCTAACTTAAGCCTTTTTTGTGAGTTTAGTTCTTTGCTGACTTGTGCCTTTTGTTTCGTTTTTTTTAGTTTAATATTATTAACAAACAAAACCGATAGCGGTACCGGAAACCGCTTTTAACTTTCGATTTTTTTTAACAAACTGAACAGCGCAGATACCCTTTTGGACATATTTTTTAACTTTTTTTTCGTTTGCTATAACGAGTGCACCGAAACCGACCGAGTTCCTATCGTTTTCTTTTACGTTTACCTTTGTTTTACCATATTGTTTTATCTTTTCTTATTTTTTAATGTTAAAAGCAGAGCTACAATGCAAATAGCATTAACACATGTAGATAGCATTTTGTTTGATTTTACGAATTTATTCATCAGTTATCATGGTGTGCAATACGTAGCAAATTCCAACCGCGTCCCGGCGCAATGCGCGGGTGACTATGACCCTAGTTATTAACTAAATGAAACAAACATAGAATCTGGATAGCAATCCTCAAGAGGTTTAAAAAGTAGTTACTCATTTACAAGATACCCAACCGCGTAATGAACTAAGACAAGTTAGGGACAAAGTGACTGTAACGAACATATATCGAGTGACAATAAAGCCGCGTGTCATATTGGTCTTTCATTTTGTGAAACAACTAATATTAGCATATCTTTAAGTCAAAAGGCCCTTTCTTATTCAGCATCGTCTATCTATCATCCATCATATAGGTTAAACAGGGAGGTAATCAAAATAACACCTAATTTGGTCCATATGTAAAAGTAATAGATAACTATAGTGTGAGATTTTGCTAACCAAGTGATCATGAATATAAAGCAGGCGTACCTTTTGCAACTCTTTCTGTTCCACCTTCTGCATTAAAACACTTATAGGTTCCATCATAAGACCTGCACAGTTAAGCCATCATAATTACCTTATATCATCAGCAACAAAATTCAACAAAATGTTTACTCAATTGATAGGTTTCATTTGAACCAACAGCTGACCACGTTGTAAAATCGCTAGCCACTAGTCAGGTGGTGGTATGCCGACTAACTAGGGCTGGCAAATCGTGTCTTAGCAGGTTTAACAGGTATCTGATAATGCGAACAACAAAAATTTTAAACATGAATTCGACTCGTTTAACTACTTTATATCCAATGTCTATAAGACAGATGTATATTTTATGCACCTAGAAGGAGAAATAATGGATCCTAACTTTCAAATTTTGATTATTTTTAAAAACGTAAAAATCACACTGTGTACTTTTCTATTATCGTGTCTTAGCAGGTTACCTGTTGCCGGCCCTACGACTAACGATTAATCAAATTAGAATTTTATACATATATATACACACATAATTTCAAAATTTATGTAAAAAAATTTCAAATACTTCAAAGTTTTGCCAATTTTGACCAAAATTTGTTGCCTACCTTTGACCGATACCGATTTTAGGTCCATCTAGTTGAAATTTCATCGGTACGGTTAATCCCCGATTAATCTAGACTTTTACAACAATGCAGCTGACAGAAAACCTCAAGCATCCTAACATAAACAATATTTACAAAAACAAATAATCAAATTTCAACAGTATTCTACCTTCAAACCGCCCTTTCACTTCCAACTTCTTCACCTTATCCTCAACCTCCTCCTTAACTAACTTCGCATAAACCCTATCGCCATCCGGTGCAGTCACCGGCATGAAATCTCCATCAATATCCGTCGCAAATCGGGAAATAAACCTCTCCTTCTCCTCCATAACATCTTCGACAACGTCCGCCGCTTCTTCACGAACCGGCGAATACCGCATCCACTCATCATCAGCTTCATTCACACCTAAATCGACTCTACACCGCTTATCTTCCACCGAATCGTTAACATTAGCAGAATCGAGTAAGCTAGGGTTTAGTAACCGCTTCTTAGGCTGCAATGTTTCGGTTTCCAAATCGGTTATGTGATCATCCGGAGTTGATAGATCAGGTTTAGTGATAGGTTCCGGTTGGTGATGTTCGTATACTTGTTCGATTGATGCTTCTTCTTCGGGTAGTGGTGGTTCGAAATCTTCGTCGATGTAGTCGTCGTGGAGGTCTAGATCTGCTTCGAGCCATCCGAGATCTTCCGATTCCATTTCCATATCTCCGATTCAAACTCTGTGTGGATGTGTGTGTTTGTTTGTGTGTGTGTCAAAATGATAGTGATTAGTGATGAATGTATTGGCGGGAAATCTAGAAACACGCGGGAAAAAAAAGGCTACATAAAGAACCTTCTGAATTTACACAACCATCCCACACACATAAACAATGGATGGTCCGTGTGGTTTATCATTTTTCACCTTTAGTCCTCATCTTTTCAAAATAGCATGTTTGCTCCTTGTGGTTCGATAATTTGTTACTCGGATGGTCCCTATAACAGATAGGTGTTAAACTATTCAGTTAAGTGTGTGTAAAATTAAAAACATGCCCTTACTAATGAACACAAAAACTAAACAATAAATATCCAAGTGGCCCCACCAAACATATCTCAGTCTTCAATAAGTTAACCAACCAAACTATCGTCCCCCTCATCTTCATCGGACTTACACCACCACCCTTATTCATCAGACTTACACCACCACCCTTATATGCCTCTTATACACCTTCGCCGCCGGTACCACTCTGCACCAACCACACTTTTCTCCCTCACTCTCACCAAATTAACTCCTACAAACTCCCGCCATACGCCTGGACTTTATTCGTCGCCTGAAAGAATCGAAAGCTCGAGCTACCGACAATCTTCAGAGCTCCTTTTGGCCGCAGATTGAGCCACCAGTGGTCGATTGAGCTACAAAGTTGTACCGCACAGTCAAGTTTCACTTGTGTGGAGATGGATGAACCGTGATAGTTGTTTGAATTGGATAAATTGTAAACCTTAGGTTGTTGATTTAGTTTGGGGAAATCGATTTGATACAGATTCGAGAAAAGAGGATAAAGATGACAAGGAGTTAGTGATTTGAGTGTTGGTGTGTGTACAAATATGATGTGTATGTATACATTGGTTCGATTTTGTATAGATACAGATCGAAGAAAAATATCTTGTATATATTGGCCCGATATGTTACCGGTGACGATGACGGAACCTTGTATGTTTGGCTCGATTTGGTTTGTGATGGGGAGGCGAATGATTGTATATGGATTACAAGGGCATCGATGGTGTTTTTTTTTTTTTTGGATGGTGGTGGTGTTGCCGGTGATTGACGGTGTTGGTGTTTCCGGTGAGAAAAGAGGGAAGACAGGGGAGGGGATAGGGTTGGGTTTAAGAAATTTAGTTAATTTGTTTTTATTATATAAGTGGGTCCCACTTGAGCCTAGTTAATTTCCTTTTTTTATTGTTTTTAGTTTTTATTTTTATTAATAAGGGTATACTGTTGAGTATGAAGCCACTTGATTAAGTGGACATCAGAAATGCTTTTCTGATCAAAGGATAAGAGGATAAGAAGATAGGGTTATCCAATCTTCTTTGTTCCCCATTATTCTCGGATCATGTTTGTGACTTTCTTTTTCTTCATTTAATCTCTATATAAGAGATTCATTTGTAGTGTAATCTTTGTACATCACCCAAGCTTAATATAAACTCCTAGTTACCCGTGGACGTAGGTCAGTTTAAACCGAACCACATAAATTCTTGTGTTCTTGATAGCGGCAGATTGTGTGAGAGCAGAGTGTGTGTGGTCTTAGTTTGTGTATGAGAGTGTTCGATCCTAACAACTGGTATCAGAGCTCAGGGCTCTTGATTGATTCACACGAACAGAGAAGGAGGTGTACAGGAAAGAGAAGATACTGACCTATGAAACCGGAACTAGGGTTCCGGTCAGAAGCCGTCGCCATCAGAATCACGGCCACCACCGTCAGAATCGCGGCCACCGCCATCAGAATAGCCTCCACCGCCATCAGAACCGCCTCCACCGCCATCAGAAGTCGCCGCCTCCGCCAGAGCCGCCACCGTCTCTGTTCTCTTCAGCCTCGCGACTAGGGTTTGCTGACCCAGTAGTCGCTGTTACTTAGGGTTTTTTCGATCCTTGCCTTTTCTGGGTGTTGATTGCGTCCAGAAGAAAAGAGAAGAAAGATAGCATATTTGTTTTGTTCTGTGGGGAAGAAGAAGTTGTACGTGCTTTATGTCTTTTTTTGGTGTAGAATTGAGGTTTCTCAATTTGACCAAGGAGGCCCCTCAACTTTAAACAAAGAAGAAAATTGGGTTTAGTTCTTTTTTATTTAATCCTTTGGCAGTAGTAGCCAAACTTTTATTCGTCAAAGAACTAAGTTTTTTTAAGGCATTAGGCAGAAAGTTTATAATTTCAAGATCTGTTTTTTTGACCGGTTAAACCAGCAATTTTTCAGTATATCGTTTCGTTGAAGATCAAAGAAACAAAACCGTAGACCAGTGCTTTTTCGGTTGTTTCAGTTTGATTTTGGGTTTATTTTTCGATTTCGGTTTCGTTTAGTCGTGTTTAAGTTATCATGGCAGAATACGGGAAGGTGCAAATCGACAAGTTTTACGGTACAAATTTTAGCTGGTGGAAGATGCAGATTGAGGCATTATTGTTTCAAAAAGATCTTGATATTGTGTTATCAGGAGTTAGACCAGAAAGGGTGGAACCAGCAGATTGGGAATCAAAAGACAGGAAAGCCAGGGCAGTTATTACATTGGCGTTATCAAAGACTGTGGCGTTCAACATCATGAAGGAAACCACAACTAGTGGCATGATGTTAGCCCTATCTAACATGTACGAGAAGCCTTCGGCAGCTAATAAGGTCTTTCTGATTCGAGATCTGGTGAATACTAGGATGAGGGAAGGCAGTTCAGTCACAGAGCACATCAACAAGTTGAATTCGATTTTGGCCAGACTTGTGTCAGTGGACATCAAATTCGAAGATGAAGTTCGAGCTTTGCTACTGTTATCTTCTTTGCCAGACAGTTGGTCCGGAACTGTTACAGTGATTTCCAGTTCATCAGGTACCAGCGGATTTATTTTGAAGGGATTCGTGATCTTATTATGAGCGAGGACGTCAGAAGAAGAAGTTCGAGTGGATCATCGAGTGAATCACTGAATGTTGGCAGATGAAGGAAGAATAACAGAGATAGTCGGAGCAGGAACAGAAAGAGGAGTCAGTCTAGGGCTCGAGGTGATGTAACCTGTTGGAACTACAAAGAGGTAGGACATTTTAGGAATCAATGTCCAAATGAGAAGAAAGAAGTTAACGTTGCAGTGGACCACTCAGATAATGATGTTTTGATATGTAGTGTGGAGAGCAGTGTGGATTCCTGGGTTATGGATTTCAGTGTTTCATTTCACGCTACCCACAACAGTGAATGTAAGGACCTGCACGAAAATGACCTAACACACTCCGTAAGTGACAACCCGAACCCCTAAAACCCTAATTTCTATGAAAACTCAAGAAAATCCAATGTTTCAAATTGGTCGCGGACCGCGAAAGACTCAAGGGAAGTCTACGTGGGGCGCGACAGCCATGCAAAACTTCGGATAAGCTTTAGGCCACGTGTCGCACACGTGGCAGACATAGGGGGTGACATGGCAGCCCTAGCCGTAGCTAGGGTGGCCATCGCGGGCCGCGAAGGATTACCCTTCGAGTTTACGCGGGCCGCGAAGAACCTAAATTTCAGCTATAAATAGTTCGTGCATGGGCAGTTCACCTGTGCTCGTAAAATCCGTTCAAAAACGTCAAAATTAGCTTAAAATCGTGTGTTTGAGTGTCGAGACGCTGCTACGATCACAGGGTAATAACTCGATCACTGCTACGATACAATGTCCGATCGATTGAAACCGATCCGATGGATGTTTAACTGCTGCCCGAATCAGGGCTATACTTTGTCATTCGTCGTGAGGGTTTTGATTTCGTGAAGTTGTCGTAAATGTTGTATTAAGTTACTAACCTAGTTTCGTTGCATTGTTTAACTAGGTTACCAAGCTTAATCAGTAGGCATACTCTGTCCAACTAAACTTGCAATGTGAGTCATTCTGTTTTTATCAAAGTTGCTTTGTAAAACCCTAAATATTTTCCAGTTATAAGTACAGTGATTAAGTCTTTGCAAATCTTTAATTACTGGCAGTAAGTTGGGGTATGTGCACATTACTACTGATTTATCACCTTTAGATGGGCGAACCTAATTCGTGATATGTCCATAGTCATAGATTCGGTCGAGTGACAACTGGACCAGATAATTAATAGATAGGAGCAAATGTAAAAACCCTTAATACTGTAATTTATAACAATGTGTCGTTTTGTACAAATTGAATGACTCGCCAGTATTTCCCCGCTGATAAAATATTTTTAAACATGTTTCAGGTGATTTACTGTGAACAAGGAAAAGTGCTTCGTAGCACTCAGCTTGAATGAAGTGACTCAGTAAATAAATAAACATGTTTTTGTAATCAGGGAATTTCCCAGTGAAATTTCTTTATTGTAAATTTCGGGGTTTGTCCTAAAATTTGAAATAAAATAAATGGGTGTTTTAAGTTAATTGATCCTGTTAAAATTTTCGCTGCCAAATCAAACACCAATACCATGGGTTTCTGTCCTGTGGCTTCCGAACTGGGAAACTAGGTCGGGGGACGTGACAGAAAAAGGTGGTATCAGAGCCACTGATTTAAGCCAATTAAGTATTTGAAAAATACTTAACTTTCAAATTTGCCATTTTGGTGATTCTGTGAAAATTAACTTTACAATAAATATTTTTGTGTGTTTCTTCATGTGTGCTAACAGCATGAATGAACTGTCGGAGGCACTCCGAAACTTTACAATCCATACAACTAATATGGATACAACAGGAACCCAGTCCGGCTATCATGAAGATACCAAGGAACCACTAGTATTTCAGGCCCAGCCTCAGGAGAAACCAAAACCTAAAAAGAGGAGAAGACTTATGGACTGGAAGCGTGGACGAAAGAAGAAGCCCGCTGCCCAAAAGGTGAAAAAGACGGAGGATCCGAAGGGAAAAGGAAAGGAAGTAGGGGAGAGCTCTGGTCAAGCCCAAGAGTTGCCACCTTGGGAGGAATTGGATAGAAAACTTGCAAACTGTGACCTCATCGGACCTGCTGACGAAACCCTTTTTCAATTTCCCCGCCCAATCCGAACTTCCTATCAATTTGGAACCTGCTATTCCAGACCCAATTGTCAACCCTCAACCTTTTACAGGGCAGTTGGAAGAATGGTGGACAAGCTACTGGCATTTTCAAAATTTTATAAATAATCCAAATGTGTATTTTCCCCAGTTTGATCCTGAACCTGCACCTTTCCCACCTATGAGCTAGGAGAACATTGCCGAATTACGCCGCTATGGCGAGGAACTGGTGGATGCGGGAAATCGGATTCGAGAAGTGGGGGAAAACATCACGTGGAAGTACGACGAGAGGGGGCGTCGTTTTTAAAAAGTCAGCTAACTTTGGCTGAATGGTTGTATAATAATAATATGTAGAAAAAAATATAATAATATAAAATATCATAATATATATAATAATATAATATTGTATAATAATAACTAAAATAAAACATTTGTAAAATAGATAGTGTGTATTGATGCATAAATATTATATAAATCTAAATGTCGCAAGGTTGACGATTTTGGCTATACGTGTTGACTTAATTGTGTTGTGATTGCCTTATTGTGTTTAATTGCTATCCATTTTGTGACAATAATTTATATATATACTTAATTATTCAGATGGAAAACGCAGTAAACCAACCGGCAAACGAAGTTAACCAATCTGAACAAAATAATGAAGACCATTTTCTCAATAGGCAAGATATAGAAAATATCGTTGCTCAGGGAATAGCCAACGCTATCCCTGTAATCGTCGCTGCTGTTAAGAATCCTGCTGAACCTTCCCAAGCCAATCATAACAAGCGCACCCGTGATGATAATTTCAGTAACAGTGTAAATGGGGGTGGCAATAATAATAATGTGGTTCAAGCCCCATTGCTTAAGAAAATGAAAGTTGCAATACCTGGTTGCACTTACAAATAATTTCTTGCCTATAAGTCAGTCGAATTTGCAGGCAATGAAGGGGCGATTGCGTACTACGTTGGTTGGAAAAGACTGAAGCAGTAATTAAAATAAGTAAATGCGCAGACGAAGACAGGGTGATGTATGCATCCCACCTTTTCAAGGAAGAGACGTTAGAATGGTGGAACACAGTGCTGCAAGCTAAGGGAAGTGAGGTGGCTTATGCCATGAGTTGGGAGGAATTTAAGGAATTCGTGGAAAGAAAATTTTGTCCCTCATACGAAAAGGAACAAATGACGAATAAGTTCCTGAACCACCGGATGGTAGACGTTGACTGTCGAGGGTATACTTCGAAATTTTTGAGTATGCTATAATTGTACCCACTCTGGCCTCGCCAGAACCGGTGCTTATTTCTCGCTATATTTGGGGGTTAATTAGCGAGATTTGTGATATAGTCAAAGCTGCGATACCCCAAACAATAGACGATGCGGTCGAATTGGCCAACACTCTGACTGACGGACTGGTGCGCACAAGAGAAGAAAACAGGAAAAAGGAATTGGCCCAAAAGATTACCCAAGGTTTCCGTGGGGGTAATAACTTCAAGAAAAAGGGAACCGGACAATCCTCCACCGCTCCGTTTTGTAGTAACTGTAAAAAGAAGCATCTTGGAAAGTGTAAGGAATATTGCAATTTCTGCAATAGATCAGGGCACCGAGAAGAGGAATGCAGGAGAAAGACGATGATCTGCTACAACTGTGGAGAAGCCGGGCATATTAAGCCAAATTGCCCAAAATTGGTTAAGCCAGCTGACAGCAAGGCTAAAACTGCTGAAGGAGCTAATAAAAAGAATGCAAGAGCCTTCCAGCTGACTACACAAGAAGCATATCTGATTTCGGATGTGATAGCTGGTACGTTTCTTGTACATGACGTTTACGCAAAAGTATTATTTGACTCTGGTGCAAACCAAAGTTTTATAAATACTTCATTCTGCCAAGCTCTTAAGCAACCTTTAACCAAACTTAGGCAGATTTATACGGTAGAAACGGCAGAAGAAAATTCTGTTAATATAGATAAGGTTCTTCAAGAAGGAAAAATAGAACTTCCAGGCCATAAATTTTCTGCAAACCTGCTACCTATGAATTTAGCCAGATTCGATGTCGTATTAGGAATGGATTGGTTATTAGCCAACCATGCTCGAATCCTATGTGATAAGAATTCTATAGAAATACGTACGCCAGCAGGAGAAGTAATTTTGGTGACAGAGGATAAGCCACGTAAACCAATGAAGTTCATTTCAGTAATGAAAGTTGCTAGTTATGAACGCAAACAAGGAATAGTGTATATGATTTCGGTAATCATTAACACTAAAAGCAAGGAACTTAAGGAAATCCCAGTAGTATCCGAATACTCGGATGTATTCCCAGAAGAGCTACCTGGATTACCGCCCGATAGGGAAGTAGAGTTTAGAATCCATCTAATTCCTGGAACTACACCAATAGCTAAGGCACCTTATCGATTAGCACACACAGAGATGTTAGAACTGAAAAAACAGTTAGATGAATTGTTAGGCAAAGGATTCATACAACCCAGTTCATCCCCTTGGGGAGCACCGGTGTTGTTCGTGAAAAAGAAGGATGGTTCGATGCGGATGTGTATCGATTATAGAGAATTAAATTAGGTTACAATCAAGAATCGATACCCATTACCTAGGATTGATGATTTTTTTGATCAACTTCAGGGAGCTAGGTATTTCTCTAAGATAGATTTGCGTTCAGGATACCATCAGTTGAAGGTACGGGAAGAAGACATACCTAAAACGACCTTCAGGACTAGGTATGGTCACTACGAGTTTACAGTCATGCCATTTGGATTAACGAATGCCCCTGCAGCATTCATGGACATGATGAATATGATCTGTAAACCGTATCTGGATAAATTTGTAATTGTCTTCATTGAAGATATACTTATTTATTCCAAAAGCCAGGACGAGCATTGTGAGCACCTGCATGCACTTTAACTCTGTTAAGAAAGGAAAAGTTGTACGCCAAATTTTCAAAGTGTAAATTTTTGCTACAAGAGGTGCAATTTTTAGGACACATGATGAATCACGAAGGTATTCACGTAGATCCCTCCAAGATAGAAGCAATCACCAATTGGAAGGTTCCGCAATCAGCTACCGAAGTTAGAAGTTTTCTAGGATTAGCGGGATATTATAGGCGTTTCATCAAAGACTTTTCTAAGATAGTTGTTCCATTAACCAAGTTAACCTGTAAAACTGTTAAGTTTGAATGGGGACCCAAGCAAGAAGAAACCTTTAGAATCTTAAAGCTAAGATTAACAAATGCCCCAATTCTTGCTTTACTAGAAGGAACAGAAGATTTTGAAGTCTACTGCGACGCTTCTAAGCTAGGATTAGGATGTGTGCTAATGCAACGCAAAAAGGTAATTGCGTATGCATCAAGGCAGTTGAAAAAGCACGAAGAGAATTATACGACTCATGACTTAGAACTAGGAGCAATAATTTTGCCCTTAAGATTTGTAGACATTATCTGTATGGAAGTAAGTTTACTGTCTATATGGATCATAAAAGTTTAAGATACATATTTGGGCAAAAAGAATTAAACATGAGGCAAAGAAGATGGATGGAAATTCTAAGTGATTACGATTGTGATATTCTATATCACGAAGGAAAGGAGAATATAGTAGCAGATGCCCTAAATCGTAAGTACCATGAGAAACAAAGGCGAGTTCGTGCTCTTAGATTACATCAACAATTAGACTTAATGGAACAATTGAAGAATGTTCAAGAAACAGCAATCAAAGATGATGCTGAAGGAATAAAGGGACGAATAAAAGAATTAGAGCAAGGGACTGATGGAATTTGGAAATTCCACAAGAAAAGAATTTGGGTACCTAGGCAAGGAAATTTAAGAGATAAGATTTTAGAAGAAACCCATAAATCTAGATATACGATGCATCCAGGTAATAACAAGATGTATCAAGATTTAAGGAATAACTTCTGGTGGACAGGAATGAAAAAGGACATAGCTAGATACGTTTCTAAGTGTCTAACTTGTTCACAAGTTAAGGCAGAACACCAGAAACCCTCAGGTTTACTTCAACAGTTAGAGATGCCTGTATGGAAATGGGAACTAATAACAATGGATTTTGTTACTAAGCTACCCAAAACAAGGAAAGGTAACGATGCAATATGGGTGATTGTAGATCAATTAACCAAATCAGCCCATTTCCTATCAAAGAAGGAAACCTTTTGTGACAACTGTCAAAAATCCATGTATCAATACAATTAATTAATCATGATTAGTGCTTAATAACTGTGATAAATTGCAATTAACTGCTTTCTGATTTCTGCTTAATACATGTGCGTGCATCACATATTGTTTAATGTCACATCATTACTGCATGAAAACTGTATTGCCTTAAATGATGCCTTAAGTACAGTTAGCATAGTTATCTGATAAATCAGGAAAATGCTGACAGAACTCAACACATAGATAGACAGTGTATTTAGACACAGAATGGGCCAGAAACTAAGGTTCTATTTGTTTTTTGGCCAGAAGTACTTCTGGCCACTTATGTCTGCGCCGCGCAGACGCGGGCAGACGTTTGGATGCTGCAGATTGTTTGTTTTCTCGCAGACCTTTCATTAAAAAAGGTATGCGAGACCTCTTCACCACACAGACATGTTCCCATGTCTTCACCACACAGACACAAACCTCTTCTTGGCTCTTCTTCCACACCTCCACCCCCACATCCTGCCACCACCTCCCCTGCCACCACCTCCACCTCCACCTCCGCCGCCCACCTCCACTCCGCCACCACCTCCCACCCCTGCTCCGCCACCAAATCGAATAAAACCCCCAAATTGAAACCCCCAAATCCACAAACTAAAACCCCCAAATCGAAACCATCAAATCGAATAAAACCCACCAAATCGAATCAATGAACATCATCAGCAACTTACCGGTGAGACAACTCGAACCCGCTGCTCACCTCTCAGTTCGCCGGAGAAACAGATGACCGGTTGTGTGTTGTGTGTCGAAGATGAAAAATCGGGGGCGACTGTGAAGTACTACACTAGTATAGTGTGTAGGAAAGTAAGAATCATAAAACTGCCTCGCTAAGTAATAGTTTAAGTGCCGGAAAGTGCCTAAAACACACACAAAGTGCTGAATTCAGCAAAATTCAGCATAAATCGGCATTTAAACAATCTAATTTTATGTAGAAATATGCTTAAACAGTCCTGAATGCTTTCCTAAGTGTCGGGAATTAAAAGTGTCACAAAAGGGTACATAAAGAACACTAAACTGTATAATTTAGCACTTTAACGAACCCGTATCTAACTGATGTGTGCAAAATGCAACATATAAATTACATCAATTGTGGCATAAAACTAACCTTTTTTTAGTACTAATGTTGGAAAAAGTGTGCTTTTGTCTTCCTTTTGTATTTTCAGGATTAAATGAGCTCAAATTAACAAAAGAAGCAAAAAGGCAGCTAAATCTAACATAAATACAAGAAAAGGAACAAACGTGGCATGCCCGACTTCCCCGACAACATCTTCCCAAGCAAAACAAGAGAACAGAAGGCAGAACACGCCCCGTGCTCAGTGAACACGGGGGCGTGCCCAAGTGCTAGCATAAAAGACAAAGCTATAGAAGCTTCTATCGCCCACCACGGGGTCGTGCTCAGCGGACACGGGGCCGTGGTCAACTATAAGATTCGCAGAATCCAGGCAAATCTTGATAGTACAGATATGCATCTGCACACGGGGGCGTGCCCAGCGGACACGGGGGCGTGGTCAATTAATGCAGACAAACTGCAATTAATGAAGACAGATAAGAGGATGGACACGGGGCCGTGCCCGAGCTACTGTTCAGGCTATAAATAGGGGTGCTTGGCTCATTTGCAAACCATCCATTGGCACACCACCTCTCTCACACTTCACCCACCACCCACCACCATCACAACACCATCATCCACCACCATCATCCATTGTCCATCATAGAGTGTGTGAGTCGTCTCGGGATCGAAGATTGATCGTAAGAGTTCTTGACAATCAAAGGCCATGTTTGCCTAAGTCTCTTACATCACTTGGTGAAGACAAGTGTCTAGTGTAATACTTTTTATTTTTAATCTTTTCGCACTTTTTACTTGGTTATGTATTAATGACTTTAATAACTAGTTTCTTATGTTGAAGCTGATTCTTCCTTATCGTTTGTCCGTGGTGTCTTGGCATTATTTTACTGTCTATATAAAATAAAATATTTTCACCATTCATATCTCCACGGTCTATATGGAGATATGTTGGCTACCTGGTCGGGGGTTAAGGGAACGGTTTGGTAAGAGTCTTGCCTTGTTCAGTGTATAGATCCTGCAAGGACCTGGGTCAAATTTAGTAGGACCTCCTTCAATACCCACCGGTATTGGATGACGGGGGTCCAAACTCTTTCATCCCCTCATATGTAAGCTACTATTAATACTTTAATCCGGCTACTTAGGACTGTATCCCTGCTGACTCAGACTACTTAGCCGAGGGTAACGTCACCTTCAAAAGAGGGGCCTACCATAATATGCATTAATAACTTAATTAATTATCTTTCAATAATCCGACCCTTTAGGATTGTATCCTTGCTGACTCAAACTACTGGGTTGAGGGTAACGTCACCTTCAAAAGAGGGGCCTACTACAATAACTAAGATAATCTCTTAAAAAGTGCAAAAGTGCGGAAATAATCAAAGGTTACACTAAACACAAGTCGGAGCCAAGTGATTCATCTTGTCTATCTGTTTTTATTTTTACTTTATTTTTCTGCATTTTAGTTAGTTTTATTTTTCTTATTTAAAAAAAACCCTTTTTCTAACTTTTTGATTTGATTAGACGTTGAGGATAAACCGGTACTAAAAGCCCTTGTGTCCTTGGACGACCTCGGTATCTTGCCAACACTATACTACGCTCACGATGGGTGCACTTGCCCATATGTGTGTTTGGTGTTAGTAAAATATCTTGTTTTATAAATTTAAAACTTGGCTAACGTGTAAAAAGGGGTTAAAATATACTTAAATATATATACACACCACACGCGCATCAAGTTTTTGGCGCCGTTGCCGGGGACACAAGGATTTTAAGAAAGCTTAAAATCGATGGCCTAATCAGTTTTTCAAAACCTTTTTAAAACGCGCGCACATTTTTCTGCATTTTAGTTTAGTTTTGCATTTACAGTAGGTTGAACACGGGTCGTGCTCGCTGAACACGGGCCCGTGCTGCATATTTTTCATAAAACACCCAGATACAGTAGCCTGAACACGGGGTCGTGCTCAACGAACACGCCCCCGTGCTCAACAAAATCAGTAACTTTAATTAAAACGCCCAGATACAGATTCTGTACACGGTGCCGTGTCCACTGAACACGGGGCCGTGTCCAGCCTCTGTTTCCGTTTTTATTTTTTTTGTTTTCTGATCTCGAGACTTGGTTGTGGTCTGCTGAGTGATTCTTATGGATCAATACTCAGGAGGTTACAACTACACCTATGAGGAGGATGATTATAGGAATAATTATTACACTAATTGTGGTGACCCGCACTCGGTTCAATATTGTAACTTATATCAACCGTCCACTTCATACACCTACTATGAGGAGCCCAGGTACGAGCCTTCAACTTCATACACATCCTATGAAGACCAAAGGTATGAATCTCCTCCTTCATACTCATATTTTGATGAACCAAGGTATGAGCCTTCTTACTCATACTTTGAGGAACCAAGATATGAGCCACCATCTTCGTATGCTTATTATGAGGAACCATGGCGTAAACAACCCACCTGATATGAGTATTATGAAGAACAAAATTACGACCCTTATCCATCATATGCTTACAATGAAGAACAATGGTGTGAACCATCTACTTCATATGGGTATTATGAGGAACAAAGGATCGAAAAACCGGATTCAAGCTTTGAAAATCCCGATCCTTTTTCTATAACCGAAGTGACCGATAGGATATTAGAACACCTTAAAGTTATCGAGCGCTATATAAAAGAATCTTGCGCAAGGGAAGAGGAGTCCCGCGCAAGAGAAGAATTAAATAAAGAACAGATAATCGAAAGTGTAAAAATGGAAGAACAAATAAGTGAAAAACCGACACATGAGTTAAACAACGAAAAAGGTGAGTCCGACAACGCTAAAATTCAAGAAGAGTCTAATTTTGAAGAAATTAATCTCTTGTCACCTTCTTTTGAAAATCATTGTTTAGTACCAACTCATGCTAAGTTTTTAAAAGAGTTAAACACTAACACTAAAATTGACGAAACGGTAAGCGTTAAGTTAACTAATGATCAAACCTCGCTAATAAAAGAAGACCCATTTGAAATCAACATTACACCGGTTCCGTGTTTTTTTCAAAATTCATTTATTAGTAATGTCACAATTGATAAAGATCTCTGTATTAACATAATGCCTAACTACATTTTTGAAAAGTTAAGTATTAGTGATTTTTCTCCACTTCAAATACCCATTTTTCTATCTAATCGGAAAATAATAAAATCAATCGGTGTAGTTGAGGATGTCTTGGTTCAAACAAATCAAATGGTAATCCCAATTGACTTTGTCATCCTCGATGACGCTCCTCTAGTGTTGGGACGACCCTTTGTAAAAACTCACGAAGCTTTGAAAAACCGGAAGAACAACAATCTATCTATTCAATTAGGGGCATTTAAAAAGAGTATCGATCTTGAGCGGTCAATGAAATATCCATTCGGCAATAATGACACCCTAATTGAAGATGAAAATGAACCACCCGATACAAGTGAAAAGTTTGACCACTTTGTTGAAGAAGAGGTCGCCATAGAACAAACTTTTAAAGTTCTTGATCAAAATGAGCAACCAAATAAGGAGTCTCCTAAAGACCCACCTCTTGAGCTCAATGAACTTCCAAAAGGTTTGGAATATGCTTTTCTAGACAAAGATGGTAAATCACCTGTAATTATTTCATCTAAGTTAAATAGTTTAGAAAAAGAAAAATTAATTAATCTTTTGAAAAAACAAAAAAATGCGTTCGCTTGGAAGCTTGTGGACATTAAAGGAATAAGTCCTTCCATGTGCACGCACAAAATTTTAATGAATGATGACTGACGGGTGGTCCTTTGGACAACCCTTAAATATGTTAAAAGATGAAATAATCCTCCATTTAATTGTGTAATTATCTTGAATTAGATAACTACCATTGCTTATGTTTCAGGTGCATTTTGAGGGCTAAAAGATGGATAAAATGCAGCTTTGGAGGTTTTGGAGATAAACGGTTCGAGTGTGGAACAAGAGACAAAACAAAGGAGACAAGTCAGCCCACCACCGTAAATTACGGTCCTACCGTAATTTACGGTGGACCTGGATTTCATATCTTTCTCACCGTAAATCAGTTTGTTTGCACCGTAATTGAATATTGTCCACCGTAATTTACGGTGGAGCCGTAAATTACGGTGCCGTCTGCGAGGAAAACTTGTAACTGCCACATTTAAGTTAGTTTTTGGGTGTCTTTTCATTATCTCATCATTGGACGGTTCTTGGACACCTTGGGGGCGATTTTGGAGAACTTGTTGGTTTTGTGAACATTTTTCAATCATTCGGTTTGTGCTTTCGATTCGTATGAACAATAGATTGATGTTGATGATGATTCACCGAGCCATGTCCGGCTAAACTCTTCGGTGATCATCCTAGGTGAATGTTTCTGAAACTTTTGTGTGTTTAATTTCTGCATTTCTAGAATGATATCTTGCGTTGCTTGAATGTCATGGTGTATGTTTGATTGTTTGTAGTGTGTTAATCAATATTGCAATTTCTAGTCTTAATCGTACGTTCTTGGTGCCGTTGGCAACCGAGATATCACGGGAAGGGTTAGGGTTGGTTATTGGTTAATAGGTCATCGGGAAACAACCTCGCGTTATCTAATCCGAGTACTTTGTTCCCTTTTATCACTTCAATCACATATACACGAGTTATGTCTATATAACTCTTTCTAGTGAAATTGCACACAATTGTTTAAAGAAACTGAAACCTAGGGTGATCATTGTTCTCTCCTAATTGTTTACAACCAACTTTGATTTGAATTAGTTCTTAATTTAGTTTTCTAAAACAACAATCCACAATCTTGAATTTTAATTTTCTGCAATTTAGTTTAATATTAGTTTAAATACAAAGCTATACAATCGACACATTTTCCACATACTCCCTGAGTTCGATACCCTTTTACCACTAACTACAGTTGTTTGGGGATTAAATTTGCGTGACCCACGACAATCACGTCAAATTTTGGCGCCGTTGCCGGGGAGTAGTGCGCAACGTGTGTTAGTTTGTTAGTTTTGTTTTGTTATTTTCGGGTTTACACTGGTGTGTTTAGTGTGCAGGTTCTACAGGTGCATGCATACTAGAGGCTCTCACAAAGCGTCACCATTGTCATTTGATCCGGAAATCGAAAGAACACTAAGGCAAAGCCGAGTTTTACTACGCGAAAACAGAATTGTTGGTTCACCTACTTCACCCATTACACCAAGAAACATCATGGACGAACCACAAATACCACCTACAACGGGTCAAACGACCTCATCCTTCATTCCTACATCCACACAACCCTCACCAAACACCACTATTCCAAACATCACCACAATTCCTACTCCAATTCATGATACTACACCAACCAATACCAACACCACACAACCAAACACTACTCAAGCCGAACCTACTCTCACCTATAACCCTTCCGCCACAATCCCACCATTATCCCACTTCTTTCCCCCAACTACGGGTCAGTCATCATCCACCTTCACAATTGCACCCAATTCAACTATTGTGCATACTACTTCATCTTTTAGACCACAACCACAACAATCGGGTTTTCAGTATTCGACCATCCCATTTGGGCAAACTTCGGGAATTCAAGGAGATGGTTATGACGAAGGATTTGAAGAATTTGAGGGGTATGATGATGATGGGTACGGTTATGGAGGTTATGGTGATCAAGGGGAGTTTGGGTATTTGCAAAGTCAATCTCAAGGGATAGCAAGTGTTGGTGGAATGCCACAACAACAAATTATACCACAACACATTCGGCCAAGACCACAAGGGCCACCAATACAACACTCTTGGGAGTCAAGGGTTTTCAGCCGACGATATCAAATTTGTTTTGTTCCAATTTTCTTGGGAGTCAAGGGTTTTCAGCCGACGATATCAAATTGGTTTTGTTCCAATTTTCTTTGGAAGATAAGGCGAAAAAATGGTTCTACACGTTACCTTCGGCATCCATATATACATGGGGGGAGATGCAACAAACCTTCTTGGATGAGTTTTACACCGCCCAAAAGACCAACGATGCAAGGAAGGGATTGAGAAGCTTTCAACAACAACATGGTGAGATGTTTCACGAGGCGTTTGAGCGTTTCAACATGATGATAAAAAACTGCCCTCATCATGGAATTGAATTGTGGGAATTAATGAATGCTTTTCACGAGGGGTTGAGTGCTGAAGATGCTCGTGATCTCATGTCTATCACCGGTGGGACTTTTGGAACAAACTATGAGAATGATGATTGGGAGTTCTTGGAAAGCATGGCAACTACATCAAAGAGGAAAGCTCAAGCCTCAAGAAGAGCCCGACCGACCACTAACCGACCGCAAGTGCACGCCATAGATGATGGTAATGTTCAAACCACTAACCAAATTTATGATGTTTGTGCTTTGTGTAATGAGATAGGTCATGCGGCTGAAAATTGCCAAGGGATGTTGGAAGGGCAATACGAGGAAGTCCATGCGGTTCAAGGTCAAGGTCAAGGAGGAGGTGGTAGGAACTACAATAACATGAATTCTAATACCTACCACCCCGGATTGAGGAATCATCCAAATTTTCGATATGGGAACCCCTCAAATCAATCAAACCCGAACTTTCAAGGTAGCCAAGGAAACTATGGTTCGCGCCAACCTTATAACAATCAAGGTGGATATAGAAGTGGGAACAACCAAGGGTACCAAAGGCAAACGGGTCAAGAACAAGGGGGTTCTTCGGGTGGAAACGAGGTGATGGAGATGCTAAAGAGCATGCAAATGGAGATGCAAAAACGGAACCAACTTGATGAAGTGCGAATGCAAAAAGATGAGGTTCGTGATAAAAGCATCCAATCACTAACAACCCAAATGGGTCAATTGGCGACCGATGTGGCAGAATTGAAGAAAAACAAGGGTCAACTTCCTAGTGACACCAAGGTAAATCCATCACACGGTTCGTCAAGAGGTAATGTAAATGTTCATCAGGTTAGTGTTTTGAGAAGTGGAAAGGAGTTTAAAGCTAATTTGTCACCCGAATTAGTTGAGGGGGTGGTTGAGGACATCACGGGTAATGATAGTGATGATGATGTTTCACCGGTTAAACCAAAAGAATTAAATGTTAAAAAACCGGGTTTGGGTGAAAATAAAGAAAGTGAAAAAGTTGAGGGTGAACCGAGTCAAGTCCCGTTTCCATCGGCTTTACTTGACCCGGGTAAGAAAAATTTTATCGCATCAAGAGGTCCTCAAAAAGAGAAGATGTGGGATATGTTCAAACAAGTAAAAATAAATCTCCCACTCCTTGATGCAATAAAACAAGTCCCCGCTTATGCAAAATTCTTAAAAGAATTATGTACACAAAAAAGGCAAAACAAGAAGAAAGTGCCTAAGCGGGTGGATTTAACCGGGCAAGTGAGTGCGGTGTTGAATGGGGAGCTTCCTCCTAAGCTCCAAGATCCGGGCACGCCATTGATTAATGTACAAGTTGGTAATTTTCAAATGGCTAAGGCGTTGCTAGATCTCGGAGCCGGAGTTAGCATTTTACCGGGGGGCTTATATGACCAATATGACTTTGGTCCGTTATCAAGGGTGGAGACAACGGTTGTTTTAGCCGATTTGTCTCATAAGTTACCTCGGGGTATGGTTCAAAATGTAATTGTGAAAATTGATGAGTTTTATTACCCGGTGGACTTCTTAGTTTTGGATTACTCATCGGCGGACCCTAAGCAACAACAAAATATAATTTTGGGTCGGCCATTTTTAAGCACCGCACATGCTATTATTGATTGTAGATTTGGTACAGTTGATATGGCTTTTGGAAATAGAAAAATGCGTTTGAATGTTTTTACTAACAATTCTAATGCTAACGGTGTTGATGAGTGTTTCATGGCAGACATAGTAGATGGATGCAACCCGCATGAGTATGAGGAGGATGGTTTGGATATTTGCCTGTGTGACTTTTCTGAACAGGTACATGCTTATGCACTACGGGTTGAAGAGGAAGCACAAGATGCTATGGCAATGAAAGAAGGTAGACCACCATGGACCCACCAATTCGAGGGTCTACCGGTGGAGATCGATTCGGGTACAAAACCATCATTGGAGGAACCACCAAAGTTGGAGCTCAAGGACTTGCCTAGCCATTTGAAGTATGTATTTTTAGGGGATAATGACACTTTACCGGTCATTATTGCCTCTAACTTGGAGTTGGCACAAGAGCAAGCGTTGATTGAGGTTTTAAAAGAGAACAAGGGTGCTATTGGATGGACGATTGCCGACCTCAAAGGAATTAGTCCATCCATTGTCATGCATAAAATTATCACAACCGAAGATGCCAAACCGACATGAGAAGCTCAAAGGCGTTTGATTCCGAACCTACGGGAGGTAGTTAAAAAGGAGGTAATTAAGTGGTTGGATGCGGGAATTATCTATCTGATTTCGGATAGTGCTTGGGTGAGTCCCACTCAAGTGGTGCCTAAGAAGGCCGGCATTCAAGTAGTCAAGGATGAAAGTGGTGAACAAATTGCCACCCGACCGGTTACCGGGTGGCGTGTGTGTATTGACTACCGAAAATTGAATGCCGCCACTTCTAAGGACCATTTCCCGCTACCTTTCATTGACCAAATTATTGAAAAATTATCGGGTCAAAAATATTACTGCTTCTTAGATGGGTACTCGGGTTACAATCAAATCGCCATACACCCGGATGACCAACACAAGACCACCTTCACATGTCCATATGGCACCTTTGCGTTTAGGCGAATGCCATTTGGCTTGTGTAATGCTCCGGCAACTTTCCAACGATGTATGATGAGTATCTTCTCGGACATGGTTGGAGAGTCGCTCGAAGTATTTATGGATGACTTCTCCATTTTTGGCACTACTTTTGATGCTTGTCTCAACGAATTACAAAAGGTTTTAAAAAGGTGCGTTGAGAAAAATCTAGTGCTAAGTTGGGAGAAAAGTCATTTCATGGTGCAAGAGGGCATTGTGTTGGGGCATGTGATTTCTGAAAGGGGAATGGAGGTGGATAAGGCAAAGATACGGGTAATATCATCTTTGCCACCTCCTAAAAATGTTAAGGGTGTTAGGTCATTCTTGGGACACGCGGGTTTTTATAGACGTTTCATTAAGGGTTTTAGTGTTATCACCAAACCTTTATGTAACTTGTTATTAAAAGATGTCCCGTTTGATTTCACTAACGAGTGTATGCAAGCTTTCACTGTTTTGAAGGAACACTTGGTCAAGGCGCCTATTTTGCAACCACCCGATTGGTCAAAGCCGTTCGAGATAATGTGTGATGCGAGCGACACCACTATTGGTGCAGTTTTGGGTCAACGGGTTGACAAGAAACCGGTGGTTATTTACTATGCAAGCAAAACTTTATCCGAAGCGCAACTTAACTACACTACAACCGAGAAGGAATTACTAGCGGTGGTGTATGCTTTGGATAAGTTTCGTTCGTATATTTGGGGAAGCAAGGTCGTGGTTTATTCGGATCATAGTGCGGTCCGGTACTTGATGGAGAAAAAGGATGCGAAGCCGCGTTTGATTCGATGGGTCTTATTATTGCAAGAGTTCGATCTAGAGATCCGAGACAAAAAGGGAAGTGAGAATGTAGTGGCGGATCACTTGTCTCGGATTCCGGTGGAAGGGATTGATGATGTAAGTGAAATCAATGAAAGTTTTCCCGACGAGCAACTTCTAGCTGTTTCTACCTTTGTTGCACCGTGGTACGCTCACTATGTTAATTATTTAGCCACGGGTGCCATCCCAAGTCATTGGACCAAGAAACGCCGACAACAATTTATGGTTCAAGTGAAGCAATACATTTGGGATGAGCCGGATCTCTTCAAGATCGGACCGGATCAAGTTATACGGAGGTGTGTGCCCGAGACGGAAGTGTTGGAAATCTTAACTCATGCCCATTCGTCCGCTTGCGGGGGTCATTTTAGTGGGCATAAAACAGGCTATCGGGTACTTTCTTGTGGGTTTTATTGGCCCACTATTTTCAAGGATGCAATTGAGTTCGCCAGAAATTGCATAAATTGCCAAAAGATGGGTAGCATATCGAAGAGGGATGAGATGCCATTACAACCAATCTTGGTTGTAGAGATATTTGATGTATGGGGTATAGATTTTATGGGTCCGTTCCCGAATTCGAATGGCTTTCTTTATATTTTGGTAGCGGTGGATTATGTCTCGAAGTGGATTGAGGCTATTGCAACACGAACGAATGACCACTCGGTTGTTTGTAAATTTGTTCAATCCAACATCTTCTCTCGCTTTGGAATCCCGCGGGTTATTATAAGTGATGGTGGTTCACATTTCAAGAACTTCAACTTCGGAAAATTATTGAAAAGGTATAGCGTGAATCACCGGATTGCCACACCTTACCATCCGCAAACGAGTGGACAAGTCGAAGTGTCCAACCGTCAAATCAAGGAGATTCTCATGAAGACGGTAAGAACGGATAGAAAGGATTGGTCGAGCAAGTTGGATGATGCTTTGTGGGCGTACCGTACGGCCTACAAGACTCCGATTGGCACAACACCTTACCGGATGGTGTATGGTAAGGGTTGTCACTTGCCAATGGAGTTGGCGCATCGGGCACATTGGGCGATCAAGACGGTTAACGCGGATTATGACGAGGCGGGGAAGTTGAGGAAGTTGCAATTAAGCGAAATAGAAGAGATTCGGGATGAGGCGTACGAATGTGCATCGGCTTACAAGGATAAGCTAAAGAAAGTACATGATGCGAAATTGCGCAAGAAAACATTCGAAGTGGGGCAGAAAGTTTGGTTGTACAACTCTCGATTGAAAATGTTCGCGGGCAAACTTAAAAGCAAATGGATGGGTCCGTATGTTATTCGAAGAGTTGGGCGATTTGGTGATGTGGACATCCAAGATGAGCAAACGTTGAAACAACAAACGGTGAACGGTCACCGTTTGAAGCCGTACTTGGAAGGAAATGACATCAACAACTTGGAGCTTGACAAAGCGGGCTACATCTTACGCCCGGTCGAGGAGGAACAACCATAAGAGGCCCAGGTTTGGTGGTAGTGTACATAGTAGTTTTGTTTTGTCTTGTTTTGTATATTTGCACAATTGCCATAGTTTCTCGAAGTCCGTGTTCGAAACAAGTGTGGGGATGTTCGGGTCGCGAATTGCTCTTACATTGTGTTGAGGACAACACGGGATTTTTGAGGGGGTAGGGTAATTTTTACAAGTTTTTGAAAAAATTAAAAAACATAAAAAAATCGAAAAACTTAAAAATCTAAAAAATTTGTCACATAAAATCTCAACTTTTGTCAAAATGTGGATGCCCAGCGAGCACCGTAAATTACGGTGCAGCCGTAATTTACGGTGGATGTTAAACATTTGTGAGCCTTACGGTGAAAACCTCCTGAGTTACGGCAAGGAATTGATATTCAGCGTTTACCGTAAATTACGGTAATATCGTAATTTACGGTGGTGGATGAAAATGCATGGGGCTTTACGATAGATCTCTACTGATTTACGGTACAAGTTTTGACATTCAGGTCTCACCGTAATTTACGGTGAGACCGTAAATTACGGTACGCAGTTTTCTTGTTTCCGTCGTTTGGGGTCCGCACACATATATAAAAAAAAATATATAATAAACTCTAATACAACCAAGCCTGGTCACGTGAATAAACCCCATCCACTCATTCATCTTTCACTTTATTTCACTATCTTTCTTCTTTAAGAACCCACAACCTCCATTGTTTCTTCCACCTTCCATCTCTCATAAAACCTTCAATTCCTGTCCAAATCAAGTGGAATCTTGGTCTAAATTGACTAATTTTCCACAAGCTTTGTGATTGTGAGGAGAGATTTCAGAGAAAACGCAATTGTGGGGTCGAAGTTTGAAACCCTAGTTTGAGATAATTTGGGGGTTTTGGGATTTTTGGTTTCACAAGCATTCTTTCATCTTGAAACAAGGTATGAACACTTACTTTTCTATATTATGGTGGTACATTGTGAAGAACAAGGTGATTTAGGTTATGTGTTTTTGCCCACTTGCTTGTTGTTAAGATATGAGTATGAAAGTGATTATTGAACATGGTTGATGGTTGTAGATGTAGGATTTGTGGTTAAAGTAGTGAACTTTTGGGATGCTCTACATTGTAGAGACACCATGCCCAATTTTTGAAAAATTCTTGATACATTTTTGGTTCACTAACATCTACAACCATGATAACAAGCAAGTGTGGGGAGGATTTTGAAAAGAGGGTTTAATTTGGTGTTTGTTTTTTGTTGTTCGCCTCATGTGTGTAGGAAATGGCAAGGACCAAGGAAAAAGCGGGTTCGAGTTCATCTTCATCAAAAGGCAAGGGCAAGCAAAAGGAGCAACCATCAAAGAAGCGGCAATATATGGGTAGGGTTAGTGAAAGCGAAAGTGAAGGCGAAGAAGAAGAGATGGAGTTAGACCCGAGTGATAAGCCGGTGTGGAATTCGGGGTCGTTGGATGATCAAACCGAGATTTGGCAGCCAACCCTTTATAACGACTGCATGAACAAGTTGAAAAACAAAGCAGCCGCATTTATTTGTGAAAAAGAGGTTGATGAACCCCAGTTTGGCCAGTTCGGGGTGTTTGCTAAGTTTCGTGCTTTGGGCTGGGAAGGAGCGCTCAAGTGTTTTGACAAAGATAAGAGTAATCTGTTTATGACTGAGATTCAGGAGTGGATGGCAACACTTAAATGTCACAACTTCAACAAGCCATCACAAATGAAGTTGATCGGGATGGTACATGGGGTGCCAGTTGAGATGTCATTCGACACGTTGAAGAAGCTGGGAAAGTATGACAGTCTCCCGGCTAAGGAGTACATGATTCCCACGCTTGATGATTTATTGCTCAAACCAGAGAAGCACGTGAGATGGAACGACATGTTAGCGGATTTGTTTTTGCCCGGTAGGTACAGTGGTGTATTATACCGGAAGAATTTGAAGATAGAAGCCAAACTGTTGCATACAATCTGCCTACTTAATGTCATTCCAAGAAGAGGCGATAAAGAACTGGTGAGGTTTCCAGAGATACCTGTTTTGTATTAATTGATGCATGGATCCCCACGCTTCCCAATACGCTACCTGATTATGCACCATTTGTGGATATGCCGGAACAAATACGGAAGAGACATCGTCCCGTACTGTCGCATCATAACGGGTTTGATGAAACAGCAGAAGGCACTCACATCCGAAGACCGAGGTTTGACGAAAAGGCACCAGCCTTTTACTTTGGATAGGTTGGGAAACGTTTGGACATATACTCAGTCTGAACGTTATCACAAGTTGAAATCTGAAGGTCAAAGGTGGAGGGCATTAAAGTTGAATGCAAGAGAGTTGTTACCGGGAGAGCCGGATGAGCCAGAGAGCGACGAAGAGTTAGTTCCGAGCGGAGATGAAGACTATGCGGACGCGCCGCATGATGGTGAAAATGTGGTTCAAGGTGGTTATGGTCAGGGTCATGGTGGGATGTTTTATGATTACATGCAGCAATCGTACATGCCGGGATGGGCCTATGAGGGTACTATGCAAGAGGTGATAGCAAACCAACGTCCTCCGGCGTCCGTGTTTGATACGTGGTCGGGGTCAGAGAGAACGTTGTTTGATCAAAACACAAGAAATAGTGCGAGTTTAGAACGGGCCATGAAACACAATTTAGATCGTCAAGAGCTATGGAATCGCACTCATGCGTATTCCCGGGAAGTGGAAATGAATAACAATTATTTTGATGATCAAGCGAGGCGGATGCATGCAGATTGGCATGCCGGAAGGCCGGTTGTTGAGGATCCACAACATGTGGACTATGCCTCATTACCGCCTTATGATGGTAGCATCTCATATCCGACTCCACCGGTCCACCACTCGCAATGGATTGACCCGAGGCAACGAGAGGGAGCACAACAACAAGAAGGAGGAAGTAGTAGTGGTTCGTTCGCGTTCGGTGAATGGAATGATGTGATGTCTTCAGTTTTTGGACCTCCTGGACCGCGCTACTATTAGTAAGGTTGTGTTTCTCCTTTTGTATATTTTTGTGCATATTTGATTGTTTGTTTGTTTAAGGATTAGGAGGTTGGGCGGTGTTTTGATATGTTGTGTTTGGGTTGGTGTTATGTGGTGGTGTTTATGTTAAAAAGAAGAAAATATAAAAAAAAATTAAAAAAAAAAAAATACCAAAAAGAAATTTGGGGTTTGAGTAAAGAAGCGTTTTGGTTGATGTTAAAAAGGTTTTTAGTGATCAAAACCTCTCAAAACCATACATTGGGGTCTCCTAAACTTCCAAATGAGCAACCAAATAAGGAGTCTCCTAAAGACCCACCTCTTGAGCTCAATGAACTTCCAAAAGGTTTGGAATATGCTTTTCTAGACAAAGATGGTAAATCACCTGTAATTATTTCATCTAAGTTAAATAGTTTAGAAAAAGAAAAATTAATTAATCTTTTGAAAAAACAAAAAAATGTGTTCGCTTGGAAGCTTGTGGACATTAAAGGAATAAGTCCTTCCATGTGCACGCACAAAATTTTAATGAATGATGACTGACGGGTGGTCCTTTGGACAACCCTTAAATATGTTAAAAGATGAAATAATCCTCCATTTAATTGTGTAATTATCTTGAATTAGATAACTACCATTGCTTATGTTTCAGGTGCATTTTGAGGGCTAAAAGATGGATAAAATGCAGCTTTGGAGGTTTTGGAGATAAACGGTTCGAGTGTGGAACAAGAGACAAAACAAAGGAGACAAGTCAGCCCACCACCGTAAATTACGGTCCTACCGTAATTTACGGTGGACCTGGATTTCATATCTTTCTCACCGTAAATCAGTTTGTTTGCACCGTAATTGAATATTGTCCACCGTAATTTACGGTGGAGCCGTAAATTACGGTGCCGTCTGCGAGGAAAACTTGTAACTGCCACATTTAAGTTAGTTTTTGGGTGTCTTTTCATTATCTCATCATTGGACGGTTATTGGACACCTTGGGGGCGATTTTGGAGAACTTGTTGGTTTTGTGAACATTTTTCAATCATTCGGTTTGTGCTTTCGATTCGTATGAACAATAGATTGATGTTGATGATGATTCACCGAGCCATGTCCGGCTAAACTCTTCGGTGATCATCCTAGGTGAATGTTTCTGAAACTTTTGTGTGTTTAATTTCTGCATTTCTAGAATGATATCTTGCGTTGCTTGAATGTCATGGTGTATGTTTGATTGTTTGTAGTGTGTTAATCAATATTGCAATTTCTAGTCTTAATCGTACGTTCTTGGTGCCGTTGGCAACCGAGATATCACGGGAAGGGTTAGGGTTGGTTATTGGTTAATAGGTCATCGGGAAACAACCTCGCGTTATCTAATCCGAGTACTTTGTTCCCTTTTATCACTTCAATCACATATACACGAGTTATGTCTATATAACTCTTTCTAGTGAAATTGCACACAATTGTTTAAAGAAACTGAAACCTAGGGTGATCATTGTTCTCTCCTAATTGTTTACAACCAACTTTGATTTGAATTAGTTCTTAATTTAGTTTTCTAAAACAACAATCCACAATCTTGAATTTTAATTTTCTGCAATTTAGTTTAATATTAGTTTAAATACAAAGCTATACAATCGACACATTTTCCACATACTCCCTGAGTTCGATACCCTTTTACCACTAACTACAGTTGTTTGGGGATTAAATTTGCGTGACCCACGACAATCACGTCAAATTTTGGCGCCGTTGCCGGGGAGTAGTGCGCAACGTGTGTTAGTTTGTTAGTTTTGTTTTGTTATTTTCGGGTTTACACTGGTGTGTTTAGTGTGCAGGTTCTACAGGTGCATGCATACTAGAGGCTCTCACAAAGCGTCACCATTGTCATTTGATCCGGAAATCGAAAGAACACTAAGGCAAAGCCGAGTTTTACTACGCGAAAACAGAATTGTTGGTTCACCTACTTCACCCATTACACCAAGAAACATCATGGACGAGCCACAAATACCACCTACAACGGGTTAAACGACCTCATCCTTCATTCCTACATCCACACAACCCTCACCAAACACCACTATTCCAAACATCACCACAATTCCTACTCCAATTCATGATACTACACCAACCAATACCAACACCACACAACCAAACACTACTTAAGCCGAACCTACTCTCACCTATAACCCTTCCGCCACAATCCCACCATTATCCCACTTCTTTCCCCCAACTACGGGTCAGTCATCATCCACCTTCACAATTGCACCCAATTCAACTATTGTGCATACTACTTCATCTTTTAGACCACAACCACAACAATCGGGTTTTCAGTATTCGACCATCCCATTTGGGCAAACTTCGGGAATTCAAGGAGATGGTTATGACGAAGGATTTGAAGAATTTGAGGGGTATGATGATGATGGGTACGGTTATGGAGGTTGATCTAGCAAAAATAGACACTATTTCTCGATTACCACCCCCATCCTCCGTTAGAGCTATCAGAAGTTTCCTAGGACATGCCGGATTTTATAGGCGGTTTATCAAATACTTTTCTAAAATTTCAAGGCCTCTAACAAAATTACTCGAAAAAGATGCTCCTTTCATCTTTGACAATGATTGCAATCAAGCATTTCTAACCCTAAAGAAAATGCTAGTCGATGCACCTATCATGATAGCGCCTGATTGAAAATTTCCTTTCGAAATCATGTGTGATGCAAGTGACTTTGCAGTTGGAGCTGTCTTAGGACAAAGAAAAGAAAAGCATTTTCACCCAATTTATTATGCTAGTAAAACACTTAACGATGCACAAGAAAATTACACAACAACTGAAAAAGAATTACTAGCTGTGGTATTTGCTTTTGATAAATTTCGTTCTTATCTTGTTCTTTCTAAAACAATAGTCTATACAGATCATGCAGCCATTCGATATCTCTTCAAAAAGCAGGACGCAAAACCACGTTTGATTCGGTGGATTTTACTCCTCTAAGAATTTGATATTGAAATCAAAGACAAAAGAGGAGCAGAAAACACCGCAGCAGATCATCTTTCACGCTTAGAGGACCCAGATTTGGAGGCAACTAGGGACGAGCAAATCAACGAAAAATTTCCAACGGAGTCCCTGGAAATGGTGGAATACAAAGAAGAACCATGGTACGCCGATTATGCTAACTACCTAGCTAGCGGTATAATCGCTAAGGGTTGGCCACATCATCAAAGAAAAAAATTCTTTGCTAATGTGAAGCATTATTTTTGGGAAGACCCTTATCTTTTCAAAATGTGTGCCGACCAACTCATCCGACGATGCGTACATGGTAGCGAAGCAAGAAGAATTCTCCGCCATTGTCATGAAGGTCCATACGGAGGACATCATGGTGCCACTAGTACCGCACGAAAGGTATTTGATTCAGGGTTTTATTGGCCAACCATTTACAAAGACGCCCAAAGTCTTGTCAAAACATGTGATGCTTACCAAAGAACATGTAATATTTCTTCCAAAAATGAAATGCCCCAAAATGGCATTCTTGTTTGTGAAATTTTTGACGTGTGGGGACTCGACTTTATGGGACCTTTCCCACCATCAAAAGGAAACAAATATATACTTGTCGCAGTAGATTACTTGTCCAAATGGGCCGAGGCCGAAGCACTTCCAACAAATGACGGAAAAGTCGTGGTAAGATTTCTGAAAAAATTATTTTCACGTTTTGGTACACCTAAAGCATTGATAAGTGATAGAGGTACCCATTTTTGTAACCATCAACTCGAAAAAATACTAACAAGATATGGGGTCTATCACCGGGTCTCAACAGCATATCACCGTCAAACAAACGGACAAGCCGAAGTGACTAATAGAGGTTTAAAACGAATACTTGAAAAAACCGTAGGGTTAAATAAAAAGGAATGGGCAGATAAATTAGACAATGCTTTATGGGCTTTTCGAACTGCTTATAAAACAACAATAGGTACAACCCCATATAAGCTAGTCTATGGAAAAAACTGTCATTTGCTAGTAGAAATTGCACACAAAGCCTACTGGGCAATTAAAAATGTAAACTTAGATTTAGAATTTGCCGGTAGAAATAGATTTTGTCAATTAAATGAATTAGACGAACTTAGGAATTATGCATACTCAAACTCTGAAATTTATAAGGAAAGAATGAAAAACTTGCATGACAAACTTATTAAACCTAATGAATTTCAAGTAGGAGATCAAGTTCTTTTGTTTAATTCACGACTTCGATTATTTCCTGGTAAATTAAAGTCTAGGTGGTCAGGACCTTTTTCCATCACCCATATTTTCCCACACGGTGCAGCAGAAATTAAATCTCGGAATGGAATTCCATTCAAAGTCAATGGCCAATGGCTGAAACTCTATCAAGGATTCATTGAGGATGAAGAGGAAGAAATCTCGCTTCAAACGATCAAAGAATAAAAGCATCAACATCATACCTGGTAAGTTACGAACGAATGGGCTAACATCTAAATCAGTAAGTTTTCTAACCAAGTTTCTGGGAAACAAGGGCACTCATACGAGCACCTTAAAAAAAATTTTGCTCGGCACGAGGCCGTGTCCGCGCGACTGTTGGGATAAAACCCCTTTTTCATAACAGTTACCTCATTCCACACGCCCCGTTTCCCCAAAAACGCTCTGGTTCAAGGCGATTTTCCGCAGATTTTCGACGTCTCCTCTACTTCTAACAACACCAAGGTATGATTCTATCATCATTAGTAGTTAGATTAAGCACTTGCATGTAGTTAAAACATCAAAAATTTGGGGAAAGTCTAGGGTTCTTGAACTTCATCCGGATCGAACCTCAAATTTTTGCTTAAATCTGTTAGCATTAGTTTAGATTAGTGTTATAGGAAGTAAATCCACTTGTATTGTTCAAAGATTCGCCCGATTTCTCACAAAAACCTCAAACCCTTGTTTTGAACCGAAAAAGATAAAATTGAAGGGGTAAACGGTTTGTTTTGGGAAAAACGGCACTTGGGGTTTCATTTTCCGGGGAAACCGCACCTATTGAACCAAAAATTTTCAAGTTTTCGAAATCGGGTCGAAAAATGAAATTTTTGAGTAACAGATGCCTGGACACGGGGCCGTGTCCAGCTCGTTGTTTGCAGTTTTGCCCGAAAAATTCCACTGTTTCATGCTAACTTTTGGTTGTATTCTTTCAAATGTCAAAGAAATTCACGAGATTCAACGCAAAGGAGCTCGATGCTAGGGCTAGATACGACATGCTTCAAACAAGACCGGAAGAATACCCAAGACAAGCATGCATGGATCTGTTAGCAATGGTGAACCAACTTAACCGGTTTAACAACCTCGTTACCGACCCACTAAGAGTCGCCCTAACCACTCGACTTCACTCAGTCCACGAGTGCACTATGGAATTCTATAGCACCTTCACGTTCAATTCAAGGTGCGACCCTTTCGACAGTGATGGTGTGTCATTCCGATGTGGTGGAACTAGGTACTCGATTTCGATGGCACAATTTGGGTCGATAGTTGGGCTGTATGCGGAGGAAGATGTGGGTAATGAAGAAAACACCGGAGGGGTGCGAGAGTTGGATGAGAACGAACGCCAAGCCGCGTGGGCTCAGATTGGTGAAGGGCACTATAACCCGAGCAACACTAAGAGCACTAAGCTGAGGGACCCACTCTACCGTTACATCCATAGGGTCCTCGCTTACTCTCTTAGCCAAAGGCATGATAGTAGTGGCGTTGTTGGGTTGAGAGATTTGGTGGTCCTTCATTGCATTCATACCCGCAGACACCTCGATGTTCTGTACCTCCTGCTCCGTAACATGCATCTAAACCGGCTTGCTACTTCACCAACCCCTATCTTCTTCGGGGGGGTGGATATACCGTCTCTTCAAGCACTTCGTGAACATACCTAGGTCCTTCGAAAGGAGCCCATGGTCGGGAAGAGTGGACGTACACATCTGCCGCTCCATGAACCTAATTTATGAGGCCGAAGACGGGTCGGTTAGCTTCCAAAGGATGCAGGGGCATGCATGGAACCCGCAAGAGGCACTCGTCCTTCACGCTCCACAGCATCATCAGTACCAGTACCAGCCCCACGATGAACCGGGCCAGTCCTCCTCACAAGGAGGTGGTTTTCCTAACTTCCAAAGTTTACATGATTTGTTGCAGGAAAACCTCATGTGCACCAGGAACACCTATAAGATGGCGAGCAACACGTATACCCGGGTCGGGGCTATTGAGAGAAACATATCCGACATTCAGGATGACATTGGAAGCATCCGGGGGTACATGGCGGGGCACGGAGGAGGTGGTGGTGACAATGATGATGAGGACGAGGACATGGACTAGGCGGGAGGAGCGGAAGCAGAAGCGGTTGGTTGGGGATGCCACAGGTTAACCCTTTTTTATCTTGAACAATTTCTGGCCTGTGTGCCGTGTGTTAAACAATTTACTTTCCTTAACTCTTTTTACTTTCTGCATTTGTTTTTCTTTTTAACTTTGTGATGTGGATGTTGAACTTGGTAATTTAGGATGTTTGCTATGGTTTGGTGTAGTGTTTATTGATAAAACAGGTACATATGAGGCTTAGAGCACTAAACATTAGTGCTACTAAAGCCGGGATAGGAAAACCGGAGCCAGAAACCTGTTTTTCAACTTTGCAGATTGTCTACACGGGGTCGTGTCCAGCCGACACGCCCCCGTGCCCACTTCCCCAGACCTGCTGTTTGCTTAAATCTGTAGACTTTTGCCAGACACGGGGTCATGCCCAGTGGACACGGCCCCGTGTCCAACTTCTGTAAGTTTTCGTTACTGGCACTCCGACACGGGGTCGTGTCCATCCGACACGGGGCCGTGTCCAGAGGTCCAGTAACACAAATTTTTGCTTTTTCACACCTTTTTACACATTCAATCAACCTAAAAACTTATTTTTTGGATACATTGAGGACAATGTGTAATTTAAGTGTGTGTGTGTGGGGGGGGGGGGGTTGCTAAAACCTTGAATCTTGCAAGTCCTAATAACAAGCCTTACACAAAACTCTATTGGAACCGCTAATCACCAAAAAAAAAATCATTTTTTTACTTGTCTTGGTTTAACTCGGGAATTTCAAATTCTAAAAAGGTTATATTTTTACAAATTAACAACCGATAGCGTCGTGATAAAAAGAACCAACATAAGAAAATTATGAAACGGCATGACAAGCTTAGCTAAAATTTGATTATATATACTTGATCACATAAAAAACCCATTCCCACAAAAGTGAGTTTGAGCCTTTATTGAGCATACAAATACACATCTTTAAATTAAATGCTCATTTTTCGTTTCTTGTGTGAATAGCCGCTTGGTTCTTACGACTCTAGAACTTGCCACGACGATACATTCTCGGTCCTGACCAACTTAAACCCAAGTAAGTAAATGATGGAGGCATTAGGACTAACCCTTTTTATTTCCACACCATTATTTTTTTTACCACCTACCCAAAATCCCCCTAGTTAACCCTTTTGAGCCTAAACCTTTTTATTTCTTAACCCAAACCAAACATCCTTTTTACCCACCAAAACCCTTTTTATTTTTAAACTCTTTCTTTTAGTAACAAGCTCGGTTCTTTATATGACTTTTCAAAAAAAAAAAATAATAATAATAATAATTTTTTGTTGATGATGAAGCAAAAGAAATAAACAAGCAAGTTCATCAAAAATAACTTTATTTGAATAATAGCTTCATCAAAATAAAAAAATAAAAAAAATTGCAAAAATAAAAAGTCTTACGAAAACCGACGCTTTTTACGCTTTTCGCCCTTTTATACTAACCACTAACCCAACCACCTGCCTTTAATCCAAGCCTAATCCTTCACCCAAAAGTCCTCTTGATATTTACAAAGGATTATAGTTAAAAAGGAGGAGGATTGATTGCTTGGCAAGCCTATGGTAGGAGTAAGTTCCATGCCGCTCTCGAGTGATTCACTAAAATACATCTTCGGCCGAGTGTTGAGTGATCCCCCGTGAGGTATGTGAACTTGTATATAAATAGAATTTTAAAGAGGCATGTTAAGCCCTAATAAGTAATTTATCTTATGTAATGTTTTAAATAAATCATGCCGAATAGGTTTGTAAATAAATAAAACTTAATAAAGAATCTTGGAAATCCCGACACTCTATGACAAGCCCAAAAACCTTCTCTTCTACCCATTCCATTTGGGAGTGCAAAGATACATTATAAAGAGTTTTGCTTGAGGACAATCAAAGATTCAAGTGTGGGGGTATTTGATGTGTGCAAAATGCAACATATAAATTACATCAATTGTGACATAAAACTAACCCCTTTTTAGTACTAATGTTGGAAAAAGTGTGCTTTTGTCTTCCTTTTGTATTTTCAGGATTAAATGAGCTCAAATTAACAAAAGAAGCAAAAAGGCAGCTAAATCTAACATAAATACAAGAAAAGGAACAAACGTGGCATGCCCGACCTCCCCGACAGCATCTTCTCAAGCAAAACAAGAGAACAGAAGGCTGAACACGCCCCGTGCTCAGTGAACACGGGGGCGTGCCCAAGTGCCAGCATAAAAGACAAAGCTATAGAAGCTTCTATCGCCCACCACGGGGTCATGCTCAGCGGACACGGGGCCGTGGTCAACTATAAGATTCGCAGAATCCAGGCAAATCTTGATAGTACAGATATGCTTCTGCACACGGGGGCGTGGTCAACTAATGCAGACAAACTGCAATTAATGAAGACAGAGAAGAGGATGGACACGGGGCCGTGCCTGAGCTACTGTTCAGGCTATAAATAAGGGTGCTTGGCTCATTTGCAAACCATCCCTTGGCACACCACCTCTCTCACACTTCACCCACCACCCACCACCATCACAACACCATCATCCACCACCATCATCCATTGTCCATCATAGAGTGTGTGAGTCGTCTCGGGATCCAAGATTGATCGTAAGAGTTCTTGACAATCAAAGGCCATGTTTGCCTAAGTCTCTTACATCACTTGGTGAAGACAAGTGTCTAGTGTAATACTTTTTATTTTTAATCTTTTCGCACTTTTTACTTGGTTATGTATTAATGACTTTAATAACTAGTTTCTTATGTTGAAGGTGATTCTTCCTTATCGTTTGTCCGTGGTGTCTTGGCATTATTTTACTGTCTATATAAAATAAAAGATTTTCACCATTCATATCTCCACGGTCTATATGGAGATATGTTGGCTACCTGGTCGGGGGTTAAGGGAACGGTTTGGTAAGAGTCTTGCCTTGTTCAGTGTATAGATCCTGCAAGGACCTGGGTCAAATTTAGTAGGACCTCCTTCAATACCCACCGGTATTGGATGGCGGGGGTCCAAACTCTTTGATCCCCTCATATGTAAGCTACTATTAATACTTTAATCCGGCTACTTAGGACTGTATCCCTGCTGACTCAGACTACTTAGCCGAGGGTAACGTCACCTTCAAAAGAGGGGCCTACCATAATATGCATTAATAACTTAATTAATTATCATTCAATAATCCGACCCTTTAGGATTGTATCCTTGCTGACTCAAACTACTGGGTTGAGGGTAACGTCACCTTCAAAAGAGGGGCCTACTACAATAACTAAGATAATCTCTTAAAAAGTGCAAAAGTGCGGAAATAATCAAAGGTTACACTAAACACGAGTCGGAGCCAAGTGATTCATCTTGTCTATCTGTTTTTTTTTACTTTATTTTCAGCATTTTAGTTAGTTTTATTTTTCTTATTTAAAAAACCCCTTTTTCTAACTTTTTGATTTGATTAGACGTTGAGGATAAACCGGTACTAAAAGCTCTTGTGTCCTTGGACGACCTCGGTATCTTGCCAACACTATACTACGCTCACGATGGGTGCACTTGCCCATATGTGTGTTTGGTGTTAGTAAAATATCGTGTTTTATAAATTTAAAACTTGGCTAACATGTAAAAAGGGGTTAAAATATACTTAAATATATATACACACCACACGCGCATCAAGTTTTTTGCGCCGTTGCCGGGGACACAAGGATTTTAAGAAAGCTTAAAATCGACGGCCTAATCAGTTTTTCAAAACCTTTTTAAAACGCGCGCACATTTTTCTGCATTTTAGTTTAGTTTTGCATTTACAGTTGGTTGAACACGGGCCGTGCTCGCTGAACACGGGCCCGTGCTGCATATTTTTCATAAAACACCCAGATACAATAGCCTGAACACGGGGTCGTGCTCAATGAACACGCCCCCGTGCTCAACAAAATCAGTAACTTTAATTAAAACGCCCAAATACAGATTATGTACACGGGGCCGTGTCCAGCCTCTGTTTTCGTTTTTATTTTTTTGTTTTATGATCTCGAGACTTGGTTGTGGTCTGCTGAGTGATTCTTATGGATCAATACTCAGGAGGTTACAACTACACCTATGAGGATGATGATTATAGGAATAATTATTGCACTAATTGTGGTGACCCGCACTCGGTTCATTATTGTAACTTATATCAACCGTCCACTTCATACACCTACTATGAGGAGCCCAGGTACGAGCCATCAACTTCATACACATCCTATGAAGACCAAAGGTATGAACCTCCTCATTCATACTCATATTTTGATGAACCAAGGTATGAGCCTTCTTACTCATACTTTGAGGAACCAAGATATGAGCCACCATCTTCGTATGCTTATTATGAGGAACCATGGCGTGAACAACCCACCTCATATGAGTATTATGAAGAACAAAATTACGACCCTTATCCATCATATGCTTACAATGAAGAACAATGGTGTGAACCATCTACTTCATATGGGTATTATGAGGAACAAAGGATCGAACAACCGGATTCAAGCTTTGAAAATCCCGATCCTTTTTCTATAACCGAAGTGACCGATAGGATATTAGAACACCTTAAAGTTATCGAGCGCTATATAAAAGAATCTCGCGCAAGGGAAGAGGAGTCCCGCGCAAGAGAAGAATTAAATAAAGAACAGATAATCGAAAGTGTAAAAATGGAAGAACAAATAAGTGAAAAACCGACACATGAGTTAAACAACGAAAAAGGTGAGTCCGACAACGCTAAAATTCAAGAAGAGTCTAATTTTGAAGAAATTAATCTCTTGTAACCTTCTTTTGAAAATCGTTGTTTAGTACCAACTCATGCTAAGTTTTTAAAAGAGTTAAACACTAACACTAAAATTGACGAAACGGTAAGCGTTAAGTTAACTAATGATCAAACCTCGCTAATAAAAGAAGACCCATTTGAAATCAACATTACATCGGTTCCATGTTTTTTCAAAATTCATTTATTAGTAATGTCACAATTGATAAAGATCTTTGTGTTAACATAATGCCTAACTACATTTTCGAAAAATTAAGTATTAGTGATTTTTCTCCACTTCAAATACCCATTTTTCTATCTAATCGGAAAATAATAAAATCAATCGGTGTAGTTGAGGATGTCTTGGTTCAAACAAATCAAATGGTAATCCCAACCGACTTTGTCATCCTCGATGACGCTCCTCTAGTGTTGGGACGACCCTTTGTAAAAACTCACGAAGCTTTGAAAAACCGGAAGAACAACAATCTATCAATTCAATTAGGGGCATTTAAAAAGAGTGTCGATCTTGAGCGGTCAATGAAATATCCATTCGGCAATAATGACCCCCTAATTGAAGATGAAGATGAACCATCCGATACAAGTGAAAAGTTTGACCACTTTGTTGAAGAAGAGGTCACCATAGAACAAACTTTTAAAGTTCTTGATCAAAATGAGCAACCAAATAAGGAGTCTCCTAAAGACCCACCTCTTGAGCTCAAAGAACTTCCAAAAGGTTTGGAATATGCTTTTCTAGACAAAGATGGTAAATCACCTGTAATTATTTCATCTAAGTTAAATAGTTTAGAAAAAGAAAAATTAATTAATCTTTTGAAAAAACACAAAAATGCGATCGCTTGGAAGCTTGTGGACATTAAAGTAATAAGTCCTTCCATGTGCACGCACAAAATTTTAATGAATGATGACTACAAATCGGTAATACAACCACAACGACGAGTAAATCCAAATGTTCAAGAAGTGGTTAAAAACGAAGTCATCAAATTACTTGACGCCGGACTTATTTATCCTATCTCCGATAGCTCTTGGGTAAAAGCTCTTGTGTCCTTGGACGACCTCGGTATCTTGCCAACACTATACTACGCTCACGATGGGTGCACTTGCCCATATGTGTGTTTGGTGTTAGTAAAATATCATGTTTTATAAATTTAAAACTTGGTTAACGTGTAAAAAGGGGTTAAAATATACTTAAAATATATATACACACCACACGCGCATCACTAACCGAACAACCGGACACTACCAGAAACACCAAATTTACACTAGAAGCATTGTTTTAACATTTCCAAGCTAGTTATGTTCCCCGAACACCATAACACCTCCTAAAAAATATCTAATAACCAAGACATGTAACCAACACTTGAAATTGAACTAGATCATTAACCAACTAGTTACACCCTAATCTACTACCCCCCCCCCCCCACACCTAGTAATCGGCTATACAAGGGCCCCACACCAAGATTTGTTTTAATATTTAATTAGATTATGTTGTATCTTTAAGTGGCATATTTTACATGGGATAAGAGCATGAAATGGTTATAAGTAGTATACATGAGGAACTTGATCTCATATCTCACACACACTAAACACACACAAACACCCCTCTTCCCCTTCCTCTTGTTCACGGCCGAAGACACCACCACACACCATCACCTTCATTCATCAAGTCTCATCCAATCCAAGTGTATACAAGGGTGCTAGAAGCAAGACAAGAAAGCTTGGTGGTTTTGGATCTTGAAGGACCCCTCTTGTTTTCTTTTATCCTCTTCATTTCTTCACTTGAATCATCCCTAGCCTTGTGCTAGTGGTAAGAGTCTTGATCTATCTATTTTACTTCTATTTTAAGTGGTTAAAGATGAATCATAATCAAGAACATCAAGAACACTAAAAATCATAAGAAGTAAACATGAACATAAGCTTGTTTAATGAAGATATCTTGATGAATATGAGTTGTTATGCTTGTTGATCTTTGATTGTTTGTAGAAATGATGTTGATCATCATAAGGTCTTGCTAGATCATGATTAAAAACATAATCTAGCAAGATGTGAAAGTAGAAATGATAAGGGATGATCATGAACTTGAAAGAATACTTTGTTTACTTGAAAAATAATGAACGGAGTAAGTTGTTAAACATGTAGATCTAAAGATTTATGAATGGTTCACTACAAAAAAATGCCACAGAAAAACAAGAAAGTGCCACTAAAGAACCTTGTAAGAATGGGCGGCACACAAAAAAGTGCCACAAGAAGCACTGACGCTAAAGCCTTTTAGAACAAGAAAGTGCCACTAAAGAACCTTGTAAGAATGGGCGGCACACAAAAAAGTGCCACAAGAAGCACTGACGCTAAAGCCTTTTAGTGGCACTTTTTCAATGTGTCGCACAAAGTTTTTAGGTTTTTAGTGGCATATTTTTATCTGCCATTAAAAACTTTTGAGCTCTTAGCGGCACATATTTTTTGCCACAAAAATCACATCAAATTAAATGCCATTGACGTTTATCATATTAATTTTAATTAGTTACAATTATCATTTATTTACATTAAAAAATAAAACAAAATTGTAAAATGTAGAAATCATAAAATAATCACTTCAATTAAAAGTTCAATCAATCTTATAAAGATTCCAAATGTCTAATAAGTGTCGATCTAAGTCTAATGATCAAACATATAACCCAAATAAACAAACAATTATATGAATAAAAACTCAAAACTTTAATGTGTTCATGAATCTCTTTCACAATCTTCATGCGAGTTAAATAATCATCTTGTTAATGTTTTCTTAGTAGTCATACTTCCACTTCATAGTTCCCAGCACTTACTACTTATTGTCGCTACATCAGCCAGCTGACTATACTCAACCTGAAATTTCACAATTCATGTTAAATTGATTAGATCTGATAACCATAGCTATCAAAGATGTAAGAGCAGTTAATATAAGGCAAACTTACTTCTTTTGACATCACTTAAAGCTCTTCAGCCAAAAGATTGGGTGGTTTTTTCAATACCCCTAGTTGTCGGAATTGCCATCACCAAACAACAAGAGAGTTCATGATGAGAATGTTTACCCTTCAGTTTATAATGAGTCGAATTCAATTATCTTATGTCTTAGACAGGTCAATTGATGAACTAAAACATTGCTAAAAATATGGTGAATGGGTCAATAGGGTCAATTGTCAAAAGATGCCCAAAGTATATTCTTTAAGCATGCAATCTCTATTTTTTGTACTGATGTAGCTTTTTAATCAATTAAAACCCGCTAACTAGAAGTCACACCTCTAGATGGAGTAATAGAACACACGCATACCTGTAAACATGGTAGGCACTTAATATCTTGTTCGGTAAAAAGCCACCTAGAAAAAATGCATAAGTGAATTAAAGTTAATACAACACACCTTCAAATTTGTAGCATATAAGTTGAGTAACCTTTGTTGCAATCAGCGGTTTCGAAACTTGTGCCCCCATCAATTCAACCATGGTCTGAAAAATAGCACATAACAAAAATTTCATATGATGTAAATCCATTATCTTGTATAATAAGAAAGTTTGCAGTAAAAATAGCAGATTGAAAATAGACTAACCATAATGTCCTCTCGATCTTCACGTTGATATCCTGTCAAACATATAACTAGTGACGTTGCACCTGGAATCCCATTCAAATCTCTCACCGGTACGGATATTACCTGATAAAAATACAAATGCACATACTTGGTTACAAACCAGTTACTCGGTCCTGAATAGATTCATAATGTAACCTAAAACCAATCGGATTTGCGTACAGACCGAGGTTGTATCCACAGGCGCTCCGACATCAAAACTGTGATCAACCCACATACTAGAGACTAATATCTTCCCATCTTGTCTGGCAGCAACACATAGGGGATCAACCTACAAAAACAAAACACAGATATATATTATAACTAAAGTATCATTTATTTAAAATGTTGCATACATTATACCAACACAAACAAAAAAAAGGCCAAAACAAGGAAACACATGTTAGGGGAATTGCATAAACAAGTTTATCCACAGTAACATAATTACAATTTGGACTATATTGACCAGCATCAACCCCTCCGCCATCAACATGTTCTTGATTTTGGTTATGGACTAAAACATGATCACTAAAGTCAACACATAACTGTTCTTACTTCTCACAATTGATTCTTACTGAATACAAAGCACAAAAAAGGTGTATGGTCACCTCATGAAGATAAAAAAACTAAGAGACTACATCCTTAACCATGGTCTTGGTTGTGGCGTTATGTCCCCATTAATGCTGGTAAGTTATTAAATAGAGGATCACTTGCGGGTCGGATGGATTGTGTAATAATTGTGATATGAGTCGAACCTAGTTATAAAATAATTAATGTATTAAGCATGAGGAAAAAACTATAACACTATAAAAATAATGCCAATGAGGTAGTAGTGGAGTGGTTGGGGAAAGAATTGGTGTTCCTTGTGACCCAGGTTCGATTCCCACACTCCTCATTATTTTCTGCGGCATCCAGGTGAAGAGAGAATACGGGTGGCGCTGGTTCGACTTGGATGGGAGGCGAGGTTTTACCGATTATTCCACTGCCGTGCCTTCGGACGAGTAGATGTCGGGTTTCCGCGCATCTGGGGGAAAGCCAAGGGGCTGGCGACGGTCGTCAACCTTGGCCACAACGCCCGGTGTCACGATGGTTGGCACGCCGTTCCTTGCCGTTCAAATAAAAAAAAGAGGTGTAAGAGTATAAAAAAACTTTGGTACTTTGACCCAATTTACCAGCTACATTTCAAATTAATTTCTAAAGTGAGCCTGTTCCACTATAGAGATATAGAATATAATGCAGAACAAATAAACTCAAAGTAATTGGATCAAAATTTGCTAGCGAATTGGAATAATGAAAATGACAACAATTATAGGATTAAAAGAAAAAAGATTCTGCAGGAAAAAAAATACCTGCTTTAGCGGGACTGTTTCCAAAGGGAAGTTAAAAATTGCATCAAACCAACCTCAACCATTAAAGGCATGCACATCTTAATGACACAATTAAGTACATCTGTTGAATGGGAAACTAAAAGGGTTAGTTGACAGTTTGTGAAGATTTAAAAAATTATCAACTCGTATAAATTGCTCAACAACTAGTTTGGCTCTACAGACATATCATAAGCAAATCAAGATCCTTGATTGTTTCTCATCTATTTACTTGGTGTTACCACTTAATACCCACTAGTTCTTATGTAAATTTACATTCCACATAAGAATGACTTATTATATACTCAATTAGTAAATGAGCCTGAGCTTTACTTATCGATCTTGAGCCAGCTCGCGAGCCTAAACGAGCCCATTATTTACATATTTTTATAATCACTTATCATCTCGGATTCTCGGGCTCCGCTCATTTTCACCCCTACTCATAACCCTTAGATTTAAATGTATTACAAATCCCTACACATGATGACTTCTTTTTTTTAAGGCGAAACGGAACTTTTATAAATATGTTTTTTAACTGGAGGCCAATATGTAATTATCACTAAGCCATTGAACAACCAACTAACAACCAATATGTTTTTTAACGAGAAAAATTAAATGGTCTGAAGCAATGCGATTTTGGAATAAATTATAGATGGTCTGACCCTTTAAATCAAGAGAGATCTCACCTTTAAAAGAGATTGCTTTAATTGTGCTAGCAGTCAAAGGCTGTTGGCCCATAGCTGCAGGTGTTGTGATCTCACCCTTAGAAGCGATGACATTAGCATAGTATAGACCACGGTTTGAAGTCAAATGCTGTAAATAAAAACTAGTGTATTAGTAAGTTTGGGCACCATAACGATATACACACTGTATTAAAACCACGAAAACTAGTTTAAAACAACGCAAATAGGATGATAGACGAAAAACGATGTTACAAGTTCTTAGATGAGCCAAATTAACTCCATTATGATTTACATATCTAGAGTAGTCACGCCCAATCACTCGTAATCCCATCATTACCTAAAACAGATACATAATTAACAAACTGGACCCGCTAAGCATGGCTATAGTTTCTTTAAAAGTTATGCTAACAGTCAATATTATAGTACCAATTACCTCCATCATAATAAGGGGTCGAAATATAACCACTGGAGTAAACAACCCTTGTTGGATCCATAAAAAACTTCTTAGGTTGCACCTGACTATTTCCAATGTCTACATAAGACTCCAAAGGTAATCATTAACAATCAGCCAAGTAAAACATTTTTAATCTCAATTAATGCACCGGGGTTGGTTGGATCTGATTTAGTAACTCCGATGGATGCCACCATCCAAAAGGAAGTTGATGCCACGATTCAGGTTGGTACCAAAGTGGGTTTTCAATTAGGAGGGTTTCAAAATCAGGTTAGTGGACTCGTTAATGGTGAAGGCGTTACAACCGTGCCCTAATGAATTTTTTATCTGTTAATTTGAGGGGGGTTAGAGACCCGAGGAAGTCGGATTGGATTAGGGGGTTAAAAACTACTCATGGAGCTCACTTTGTTGCAATCCAAGAAACAAAGCTTGGGGCTTCAAGTAAAACTTTGTTTAATAATTTTTGGGGTAGATCACGGTTTGAATTTGAAACAGTGGAGGCGGTTGGAAGGTCCGGTGGCCTGGTTTCTCTTTGGGACCCGACGATCTTTTCTAAGACAACAGTAGTTAAACACCGGCATTTTTTAGTTGTCTCTGGTATTCTATGTGTCACTGGGGAGGTACTGAATGTGGTAAACGTGTATGCTCAGAACGATGCCGTTGCTAGGAGAGGGCTATGGGGAGAACTCTTAACTGTAAAAAATAGTGTGGGAGGAATGTGGATTTTTATCGGCGACTTTAATGACGTACGATACCCGGAAGAAAGATATAACTCGGAGTTCATCGCCTTAAATGCTAGTATGTTTAACCAGTTTATTGCGGCAGCGGATTTGTTGGAGTATAATTTGGGAGGCCGCAAGTTTACATATCGTTCTGACAATGGTCAGAAACTTAGTAAACTCGATAGGGCACTTGTGTGTCGTGGATTCATGAATTTATGGCCTACGGCTTCACTGGTTGCTTTATCTAACATTGTTTCTGATCATTGTCCTCTTTTCTTGTCCACCACCCCGATTGATTATGGCCCAACCCCGTGTAGGGTGTTTAACTCGTGGTTGGAGCTTCCAGGTTGCCTCGATTATTTATTAAACCAATGTTCATCTTTTACATTCAACGGGCCAGCAGATTTATGTTTGGCGACTAAGCTTAAGTGGCTTAAGTTTCGGGCAAAAGATTGGGTTTTGAAACATAAGGCGAGCAAGGATGGTGTATATGCAAGTAAAGTGGAACAGTTAGATAAGCTGGATGTATTGGCTGAAACTAGAGACCTGCTACCTAGTGAGTTAGAGGTAAGAGCTGATTGTAAAAAATTTATTGAGGAGGCCGATAATATCAAGATAATGGACTTAAAACAAAAATCAAGAATAAGATGGGCGGTGGAAGGAGATGAAAACACTAGCTACTTTCATGGTGTAATCAATGCTAACACAAGTAGTAACAGGTTAAATGGTGTGATGGTTGATGGGGTTTGGACTGTATCCCCGCCTTTGGTTAAAGATTTCGTGTATAATTTTTTCGTTGATAAATTCAAAGAACCTTTGGATTCAAGGCCTAAACTGGTCTGCCCTAATCTTCGATCGTTGACGGTAGACGAAGCTGAGAGCTTGGTGGGGCCGTTCACTTTGCTGGAAATTAAGGAAGCAGTTTGGGATTGTGATGGAGATAAAGCCCCGGGCCCGGATGGTATAAATTTTAGATTTTTGAAGAGGTGTTGGAGTGGTTTACAGTCTGAGTTTGTAAGATTGTTCGAGGAATTTTACCAGAACCCGGTCATTAACCAAGGGTGCGTATCATCATTTATAGCCCTTATCCCGAAGGTAAATGACCCGTTTGGCCTGTCGGATTTTCGTCCAATAAGCCTCGTGGGATGCATTAATAAGGTTCTTTCGAAGGTCTTGGCAAACAGGTTGAAGCTAGTAATTCATCGGTTAGTTTCGGAGGAGCAAACAGCGTTCCTAGCTAATAGGAGCATTTTGGATGGTCCACTTATGTTGAATGAGATTGTCGCTTGGTTAAAGAGGTCGAAGAGGTTGGGTATGTTATTTAAAGTGGACCTAGAGAAAGCTTACGACTCCTTAAATTGGGGGTTCCTTGACTCGGTCTTATGTCAAATGAACTTCCCCATTCTTTGGAGAAGATGGATCATGGCTTTGGTCACTTCCGCCCGGGCCTCGGTTTTGGTAAATGGCTCGCCAACCCAAGAGTTCGTGTGCGGCAGGGGGCTTAGGCAAGGTGACCCAATATCGCCTTTTCTTTTCATCATTGCAATGGAGGCTTTGTCGGGTGTGATAAAAGAAGCATGTTCACTCGGTATTTTCAAAGGGCTCTCATGCGGTTCCCATGGGCCGATGCTATCCCACTTTCTTTACGCCGATGACGTGGTGTTCTTGGGGGAGTGGTCGGAGGAGAACGCGAGTAACATAAGTCGTATATTGAGATGTTTTTATCTTGCTTCCGGCCTCCGGGTCAACCTAGCAAAGAGTAGTGTGTATGGGGTGGGTGTAAATGATTCACAATTACACGCTTTGGCTAGTATTTTGAGATGTAGGGTCGGCTCGTTTCCTTTTAAATATTTGGGGTTGCAAGTGGGTGCTAATATGAAATTGGTTAAGCATTGGAAACCCATGATCGATACGTTTAAAAAGAGACTTTCGGTTTGGAAGGCGAACACGCTATCTTTTGGAGGTCGTTTGACTCTAATCAAATCGGTCCTTAACTCTCTTCCGACTTATTATTTCTCCTTATACAAAGCTCCATTACAAATTATAAAGTCCTTAGAACGATTGAGGAGGGATTTCCTATGGGGCGGGACGTCAGGTCAATCCAAGATGTGTTGGGTTGCTTGGAATGACATTATGGCTCCTAAAGAAATGGGTGGACTCGGAATTGGTTCGCTACGGGAAACAAATGTTGCCATGCTTGCTAAATGGTGGTGGAGGTTCAAGATGGAGTACAACGGGCTATGGAAGAGGGTGATTTGGTGTTTACATAGCAACTCGAGGTATTGGAGCTTTATTCCAACTAGATTATCACAAGCGGGTCCGTGGAAGCAAGTTTCCAGAATTGATAATGACCTGCAGGGCATGAACATTAACCTTGTTGGCTTTTTTCGGAGCAACATTGGGGATGGTCGACACACGAATTTCTGGAATGAATGTTGGTTAACGGATATTCCGTTGGCAGAAAAGTTTCCTCTTCTTTTTAGCCTGGAGAGACATAAGGGAGTCACTGTGGCTGAACGTATAAAATGTAACGATGCTGGAACAATTTATGATTTCCACTGGAGGCGACAATTTAATATCCAAGATGAAGTTAATGAATTAAACCAGCTCATCAGCTTACTAAACTCAGCAGCTTATGGCACGGGCAACGATCGCTGGTCCTGGGTTCTCGACCCATCCGGAATATTTTCGGTCAGGAGTCTGAGGACTCATATGCAGGAAAAAATTTCACAGATTCAGGTCTGAATTTTGACTGGAATAGTTGGTCACCATTAAAAGTCAACTTCCTATCCTGGCGGGTCCTGTTGGGTCGTCTCCCAACGCTGGTGGAATTGAGGAAACGAAATATCCAGGTTCAGTGCATTCGGTGCCCGATTTGTGGGACACAAGATGAAACAGTGGAACATGTTTTCGTCTCGTGTCATTTTGCACAGCAGGTATGGGACTTTGTGGCAAGATGGTGTAAGCTCTCTTCCTTCTACCTATTTGATAAAAAAGATCTTATAAACTTCCACCAGACCACCCGGGGTTCTGTAAAGTGGCGTAAGGCGATATATTCGGTCATTCAAACGGGTATATGGTGTTTATGGAGATCAAGGAACGATGCCGTTTTCAATCAGATACAACCGAGGCTTAGGAGAACCATTGAGGAGATCAAAATTCTGGGGTACCTATGGATGCGAAATCGGTCGAAAACTTCAGCTTTATCATGGGAGTTATGGTGTGAATTTGACTTATCTTGCATGAGAGTTTAAATGGTTTTTGGTGTTTGTTGTAATCTGGCTGGAGATGTAATACGTGGTGCTGGGTTAACAAATTGTTGTCCTGGCTTTTGATTAATAAAAACGAATTTTGTTGGCCGTTCAAAAAAAAAATATATGGTTAATACAAAAGCCTACAGGGTGCCGAATAGCAACTACACAAGTTTTTTTTATTCATTTGATGTTACAATATAGAAGATTCTAAGGCATTGGAGATCTTTCAGCACAGGCAAGTTCCTCCTCCTAATTAGAAAAATATCAGTCGACATCCACTCTTGATGCAAGTTATTTTAGGATCAGGAGGTTCAATTACTAAACTTTATTGAATGCTTTAAACCAGAATAAGTCTTGGACAATGTTAGAGTTGGGGTGTGTACAAAATTTTCCATATAAGGTCATAATCCCAGGTTTATTTTTATTAGAGGCCCACACATGCTAAACACAAGTTTCATAAAAAAATGACAGATAACCATTTATCTAGTAAGACGTGTGAAATAGAAAGTATTTTGGTTGATGCATTTCATCGAGCAATTGGTATGCATCTTCAAACCTTTCACTTTAGACTTACAAGAGAGGTCGATTGGAAGGTGATGGAGGTGATTGTAGTCGAAGTAATCCAGGAGAGCCGATTGCTGGTGTAGAACGGTTGCCACAGTTGCGATGAAGAATACGATACGGGTGAAGGTTGACAGAAGCAACACGCCACACACCTGTTGATGTGTGATGGTCAAAGGTAGACTCGTGAAGGCGATTTGAGGGGAGGTGAGTCATTTTTCAGGTAAGAGTGAGGATCGATTGATCGGTAAGGGTTACAGGATGAGATAACCGTTTTAGGTTAAAGAAGGTGGGAGGAAGAAGATTAATGCTTTTTGAGAGGAGGGAATTAGATTTCTATTGATAAGTGGGAGTGAAGCTTAAAGTTTTCAAATAAATTTTGCAAGCACGTATTCTTGTAACAAAATCTAGCTTTAATTAAAAATATAGCATACATATTTTATATAAATTAATAAATAATTTGTCATTATGTTATATAAGATAAATAATGATGATGCTTTTAAATGGTTAGTAACATTACACAAAAAACATTCATAACTATAAAATTCTAAAAACATAAATAAAAAAATGCTATTAAAGATTTTCAACGTGAAAACTAATACGGAGGGAAATTGACTTTGGTGAAGATGATTTATTGGTTTTGGTTGAGTTTTTAACTTGTGTTTTTAAGATTTAGAAGGAAAACTAATATATTGAGAGGGAACAATTTTTTAGAGAAATTTTATTAAAGGGTTTAGGAGGGAAATAAGAAAATTTTCAAAAGAAATGCTCCAAAGCTTTAGTGGCATATGTTAAGTGTTATTAAAAACCTATTGAAAATTTTAGTGGCATACACAAAGTGCCATTAAAAATCCAACTTAGTGGCACAAAGGTTAAATGCCACTAAAAGTGTGTGCTAATGAAAGTGGCTTACGCAAAGTGCCATTAAAAACCTAAATTAGTGCCACAAATACTAAATGTCATTAAAAGCGTGTGCCACTAAATGACATTTTTTTGTAGTGGTTTTTCAAAGAAACCAAGTTAAAAATATAAGCTTTGTTAAAACTTGATTCTTACATAAACAAGTCTCATTTTTAGTGGTTAAACACGTGTAGAAACACTTGTGTAACAAGAAGAATACATAAAGAAATATTTTTAAAACATGTTTTGAAGTTGTAAACATCCAACTTCTTTAAAAATGAAGTTTTTAAAGAAGTAAACACACTTTAAATGATAACAAGACTTACTAAGAATGCTAGTAAGTTACTACAAATATCTACAAATATTCAAGTTCATGAAGTAGTAGAATATGCATGATTTTGGCAAGATTGGTAAGTAAATTTTGTTTGTTGATGATTGTAAATTGATTGTAATGATTTTTACAAAAGAAAATGATATGCTTGAAAGCATGGAAACCTCCATTTTTAGGGGAAACTATGGCAAAATTTTCTAAAAATATAAACACTTAGGAGAATATTTTTAAACAAATATTTACAAGTGTATTTTAAACCATGAATTGTTACATAAACTTTGCCATAAATTTTGGTTACAAAAATACAAATATTGGAGGTTGGTTTTCATATATAAAAGTGACTAAATATGTATTTAGGAAATATATATTTAGAGGACACAATGCGTGTGATTATTTGTATATTTTGTGTATTAGTTATATTATTTTAGGACTTGAAATATTATAACTCACAAAAATACCAAGGATTACAATCCAAAATATTACCAAAATCTCAAGGAATAAATATACAAGTTACACACAAAAGATTGGCGAAACCGAACAAGAAATGTAACTTACAAAATATTCCGGAACTTAATTCACAAGTATATTTTGGTAAATAATATTTTGGACACTAGGAAATGAAAATATGATTTTCACAAAGTTATATCATATTTTTACAAGAAGGAAATATATGATTTTTGGTGAATAAAAATATATATATTTACTTGGAATTTTTAGAAGATATATTATTTTTGGGAAATATATATATTTTCTTGAGTAAACTTGAATACATTATTTTGGATAAAAATAAGTTTATATATATTTTCTAAAGTTAGACTTGAAAATATATTATTTTTGAAACTTATATGAAAATACAAATATTTTTGCCAAGTGAAAAATTATAAATAATTCTTCTAAGTAATATTTCTTGAATATATATTTTAGAAATATATATTGGTGGACTTTTATTAGAAATAATATTCCGGAAAATTTAATATAAATTTAAGTATATGATTACTTAATGAATACAATAAAATACATATTCTCACACGTATAAATACACACCGGAATACGACACCAATACATGGCAAAAATATACAAATACAAGAATACGAATACAAATACCCCCATCCTTGGGGAGTAAATACAAGTATAAATACTTGGGAAGTATTAAGTTAAAATATGTTATTTTAACGATTATTCCAAAATTTAATAAATATAATTTAAGTTAAAATATTAATTATTTTAACAAATAATTATGTAACTTGGAATAATATCGAAGACACAAAAGAAACGTAACTCAAGGACATTAATACTAAGTCAAGGCACGGTCCGTTCGTCTAATAGACATTAGTATGTTGTAGGTAGTCGTGTTCACCGGATAAGCTCGAGTTACGATTGCTGAAGACGCAAGACTGTGAGTTCATGTCCCCCTTTTCTTTTAACTATTTTCGTTTTAAAGCTTCGGGGGTGAAGTACATGTTAAAAATGATTACGATTACAAATGGTTTACAAATGAAATGAACTGCTAGATCATGTGAAAGGGTAGGCGTTAGCTTGAGACTATTAATCCTTTAGAAGGACCGAGGGGCATGAGTGATAGATCTATTTGGGTGTTGCGAGCCCCACCCATGAGTCCGCGAGTTGGCTCATGTGGTGACTATGTCGTTTCAGCCGGGAGGCCCGGTATGAAATACGAAAAGGATTGAGCCTTCCTACACTGTTGCACACATATTGATGGCCTTGCAAACCATTAATTGATCTGTTCATTTTCACATACGAATATATAGATTTTCAATGATTTCAAAGGTTTATTCACAAACACACACATGAACTCGCTCAACTTTTGTTGGTGTTTTCAAATTACATGTATTTCAGGAAATTAAAGGTGGATCTGGCGGGCGGGCGTTCGAAGGTATTCAAGTGTTGTTAAAAAAATAAAAGATGTCATCCATGGTCTAGGGTTTTGTTAGGGTGTCCTATCCTGGACCAGACACCTCTTCCAAATCTTGGTTTTATTTAGAGTCTTTTGCCGAGTCCTTGTGAACTCCTAAAACAATTCGTATGGTTTGTAAAACTTGAAATTGAAGTCTTGTTTAAATAATGATGTTTGTGATGTTTTCAAATCTATTTAATGGATGACGATCTATGGATTTATCATATAGTTGTTGTTATGATTGAATGCAATGATATTAAAAAAGTCACACCATAATCACGCTTCCGCAAAAAGTCAGGGTGTGACAGCTTGGTATCAGAGCCTCGATTGTAGCAAACTAGGATTCCTTCTCGAGTCTAGACTACAATCATTAGGGCTCTCACGAAAATATTTCTACAACATGTTTTCATTACATACACAAAACGCCCAGATCCAAGAAAACAAACATTTTACAAAATAAAAAGACAAGAAACACAATGCACAATTACTAGATAGTTCAGTCTGGGAGACTGGGTGATTTAGTCTGGGAGACTAGGTAGTTCAGTCTGGGAGATTGGGTGTTTAGTCTGGGAGACTAGGTAGTTCAGTCTGGGAGACTGGGAGGATAGTCTGGGAGACTGGGTGATTTAGTCTGGGAGACTAGGTAGTTCAGTCTGGGAGACTGGGTGTTTAGTCTGGGAGAGACTAGGTAGTTCAGTCTGGGAGACTGGGAGGTTAGTCTGGGAGGCTAGGTGGTATAGTCTGGGAGACTAGGAATGATACAAAGGGTTTGTAAGGAATAATGAGGATATCCGATTACATGATTACATTGTCCTTGCTTGCATGCTAAATGATAGCAGTTAACATATGTGCATATATTGTAATTGTTTGTTACAGACACTATGTCATCATCCAAGAGTGGATTGCCCGATGCTGACGACCCTATGACTATTGGCTCAAGGGCGAGTGAGCCAGAGATCCTTACTTCAGATACAGAGAGTGACCCAGAGATGATGTCCGATGACGACTTGCAGCAGTTCGCGTTGCCCGGCTTGGGAGATGATTTACCCACTACTGATGGCATTCCAGACGAGGATCCATTTGCTATTTCCATTCCCGTCCATGATCGTCTTATCATCGATCATCCCGATGGTGAGCATGTCGTGGCACCGATCCTCGCACCCGTTCCTTTGATGGCCATTCCTCTCGAGGATTTGCCTCTTGACGATTTGATTGATGTTGACGTTGACTTGCTTGTTGAAGATCCTTTTGATGACGCCCATGGTGATGAAAGGCTAGACAAGGACACTGCTACTATCCCACTTTCGAGATCCCTGTCGTCGAGATTTCCCCTGACACTAGTTTACACTCGGTCCCAGATTCCTTTGAGTCTGTGACTTCTTCCGCCTTACAGGCAGTTGGTTTGCGACGTCATGCTACTAATTCTAATGAGGAGACGGTCATATCAGCCGCACCGATTCCTCCACATGACCTTGAGCTTGATTTTATCCCTGTCGATCAGCCTGTTGATATACCCGCTGATCCTAAACCGATACTTGCACCAGAGCACTTGCCTGATCATGACCCTGTTCCTTCTGACATACCTAACCTTGCACCCCACGTACCTGATCTAGTTCCTGCAACCATTTATCCTCCTGTTATTGGGACATTTGTTTCTCCACCCGCACCTACACCTATTGATGCTGTTCCTTCTGATGCTAAGGAGCCTGATGTCCATCGTGATGGTTTGCCTATCGATTTCTTGCAAAACATACCCGCACCCCGCCCAGGGAAAGACACTTCAGGACAGCAGACTAGTCAAGATCTCCATGTTTCAGCGCCTTATCCACACATTCACCAGTCTGCACCTTTTACTCCTTTTACTTCTTCACCAACTGATGAGCCATTCAGAGGGTCCCCGCCATATTTCATGCCGACCTCAGACCCCTACCATCCTTCGCATTTTGTTGGCTATACACAAGATGAGATACTTTACTCGCTTCAGTTCCGACTTGAGGTTATGACTCGCAGAGTCTTGGAACTTGAATCGATACCGCGTCCCCTACCGTGTCCTTGTCAGCATGCTTCCGTTCCCCCTAGTTCATCACCGCCTCCTTTTGCACGTCCATCTGCTCCTCTTACTCCTTTTCCAGAGTTTGATGCTCGATTCCTCACTGTCGAGCAGCAGGTCCGCTACTTGCTTCATCATGTGCACAAGCTCAAGGAGGAGCTCACACATGTTCTCAGTTTGATTTTCCTCCCTCCTCCCCTACCGCCATCAGTACAGTAGATTTTTGGTTTTATGCAGATGCAATACCTGTGATGGAAGCACCACCATTGAGCTGGGCATGTGAAGCCTTTTGGAGACCACTATTTGATTGTATGATCTTTGTCGATTAGTAGACTTCTTGGATAAGGGCAGTGTGACCCTGTGTTCCCTTTTTAAACGGTACGCTTTGCAAAACATGTAACAATACCCTGTGGTCAGTAATTAATGAAAGCCTAATCGTAATGTTCTTGTTAAACGTGTTGTTGATAAACAGGTGTGTGCTATGATTGTAATGTACGTGTTTGTCTGTTATACTCTCATTAAACATAATCCCATCTACTTGTTTAAGCTATGATTATGCTGTTGCTTGATTTGTTGATATGATAATTTATAATGTGTATGTACATATGACCTCTAAACAACTATTTACACTCCCTGAACAAATGAGACCTGACCAATCCAAGAAGCAATGGGGACCCGACTAAATTTAAGTACTGCCTACCATCCCTAGACAGATGGACAAAATGAAAGGACGATCCAAACTCTCGAAGACATGCTCAGAGCATGTGTAATTGATTTTGGTGGAAACTGGGATGACCATTTACCACTAATAGAATTCTCCTATAACAATAGTTATCATACAAGCATCAATGCTGCCCCATTCGAAGCACTGTATGGACGGAAGTGTAGAACTCCAGTATGCTGGGCAGAAATAGGAGAAAGTCAATTATCAGGTCCCGAGATTGTACAGGAAACCACCGACAAAATAACTCAAATCAAGGAAAGACTAAAAACGGCTCGAGATCGCCAGAAGAGTTATGCAGATAATCGACGTAAGCCGTTAGAATTCCAAGTTGGAGACAAAGTACTGTTGAAAGTTTCTCCTTGGAAATGGGTAGTTTGATTCTGTCACACCCCAACCGATGGCGGAAACATCGGAGTGAGACGAAAACAAGATTGCAAGAGGCTTCATAACGCTATTGATGACAAGTATTCATTTATTGATTTTACATCACTTGAAATAATATACAACAAGTTTAAATCACTTACAACAAATAATCAAATAATAAACCTTTATTTCATTTATGTAATGTAGTACATGATTTGGATACCGAATCCATCAAGTTTGGAAGTAAAATACAATATAATAAGCATTAAAGTTTAAATGCATTTCTAGGCAAATCCTACTAGATTCCGGGCATCTTCCAAATCCTACAATACATGTTAAAGCATAGTTCAATACAAAAAGTATTGGCGAGCATACAAGTTTGAGTGTAAGTGTAAAAATGTTTTAAAAAGATTTTTTTTTCATGGCAATGATTAAGTACAAACATATGAATTTTAACACGTATGATTGCAAGTATGACACGTATGAATTCAAGTATAACACGTATGAGCAAATATAGAGATTATTTGTATAAAAGAAAAAAAACATGTTTGTGTAATTGATTCAAGGTACATGTATTGCATCCCAAATGTAATAAAGCGTAAAAAGAGATCAAGTATGCTCACCGAATTGCTAAGTCTTTCGATTATCCAGTGCTGACGAGCGTAAGAGATTAGGAGAATGGAACACCGAGGTCACCCAAGTCTCGGAAGAACCGTCGACCCGTCAGTTGACCGGGTTTGACCCATGCTGACTGTTTGACCGTTGTTGACCGGGTTTGACTGAACCGAAACCAGACCCTAAACTGCCAATCATGACCCGAACCAAAGCTGCCTTCATTGACTAAGTTGACCGAGACCCGAATCCGCGCTAAAACTGAAACTGAGCCGAACCGAGACTGGATTAAGTGGGTCGAAACTGACGTGGAACCGCTCGTGAAACCTGACCCGTTGAACCACCACCACTGTTATAACCTAAGTCGGTGCCAGCCACTCTCGTTTCCACCACAGTCGTCATATAACCTGAACCGAATCTCGAACCAGAACCCTGAACCAGACCAAGCTCAAAACAAGACTAAACATGTTGACCGTTTTGACTAAACCAACTGTGTCGCGAAACCCTAACCAGAGCCGAAGCCAAACAACCCAAACTGGAGCCCACACTCGCGACCAGACTGCCGGAACTGAAGCCGCCGTTATCGTCGGAGCCGACGCCGGTTCCGCCGTCTTTCTCTCTATTCTCTTGCTCCGATCTCTCTCTCTCTCATCTCTCTCTCTCCTCTGCGTCCTCGCCGCTGTGCGCCACCACCAGATGGTGGTGGCCGGCTGGTTATGTAAGGGAAAGCAGTGTATTGAGGTGGTGTAAGAAGAAGAGGGGGGGTGAGTGATGTAGTGGGTGTTCGTCGAAAAACGAACAGACGGAGGTCACCGGCGTTCGTCTCCGGCTGCCGGATTATTGAGAGAGAAAGAAGGAGTGATAAGGGGGCTAGGGGTTTCTTTTGAAATGAAGAAGGAGTTAGGAGGTTATATAGTTAGGGTTTCTCAAGTGGGTTGGGCCTAAAACCCGTTTGCGGCCCAAATTGCATTTCAAGACTCGTTTACGCACCCGACTTCATAAAATGCGTCGTAATATCTTATTTAAAGCTGAAACTACGTAAAATGGTGTCGGTGATCGATATTAGTCGTGTCCGTTTGTCGGTTGCGTTAAAAGCGCGAAATGCACGTCGTTTGTCAGTTCTTATCCGTTTTTTGATCTCATTTCCACTGTGATTCTAAAAATTAAAAACGAACACGAATTTTATAAAAACATGAAATTACGGAAAGAGCGGAGCGTTACAGTCTCCCCTCCTATAGGAAATTTCATCCCGAAATTTATTCAAGAGGAAGACCTTGGGAAGGATGGCATTCTTGAAGTGTGTTTAGGTATAACTGAGAAAGAGGTTGTGAGTGATCAAAGTTTGTATTCAATAAGATATGGGGAAACACCGAATTTCTCATAGCACGTTTTACGAAAGTATGGTAGTATGGTAGGAACACTTATATATAGGAAGTACCAGCGGCGTATCCACCATGTTAATACCATAATACGTTTGTTTCGCTATTCGATATCATGTTACGTTCCGTGTTACGATACACAGTGGAACCTACTATGGTTTTCATGCGCCTACCAATATAATCATGTATGCATCCGTGATTATTTTGGGTTGTGCATGATCCGCATAGTTTGTACTAGTAGTGTACGGGTCGGGGTATATTAACGTATTACGAGTGAGAATGATAGCGTATAGAAATTTGAATATGCATGCATGATTGTATTTAAGTATGAGTATGATTAAAGTCTTTGAATAGTTCACACGAGATATTTAGTTAACTAGATTAACGCATTACTGGCATGTGATCTCACTGGTCGAACCATCGTGTCCGCAAGTATGTATGAATGTCTTAACATTACCGCAAGTCCATGGGGCGGGCGTTACTCCTATAGCGCTACACAAGCGCTATATATGTTTAGGCGAGGCTTCATCCGAAGTTAATGACAAAATGTCAACCCAACATTTAACGCAAGCGTCATCTAATCATAGCACATGTCATCATTTCGTTGCTATGAAAAGATCCGTAAAAGTTTAACTTAACATGACCCCAAGTCCATGATGCAGTACGCTACTCCTATAGTGCTTCACAAGCACTATATATGTTAAGGTGAGGCTCGAACAAATCGAACCAACGTGTCCGCTAGTATCATCTCTATAGCACATGTCATCATTTCGTTGCTATAAAGACCGTAAAAGTTTAACTTAACGTAACCACAAATCCATGTGGTGGTGCGCTACTCCTATAGTGCTTCACAAGCACTATATACGTTAAGGTGTGGCTTCTTACGAAGCTAATGACCAGTTCATCTCATAAAGAATGTCCAGTAATCCCGAATCAAGTATAACGTATCAGTATGCGTGTATTAATTTATTGTGTAAAAACGATGATTAGGTAACAAGTATTAAATCGCATTAATATAAAAGAGAGGCTTGATAAGTATTGGAGTGCTTCGGGTTTAGAAACTTCGACTATTCCAAAGTAAATCGCAAGTCCTTCCGAATTAGGGAGACATGCTTTGGCCTAATAGGTATAATACTCTCGTCGCCAGGCGATTAACGGTATTTTACCCTTCGAGTTAGTACATGTCCCTAATTTGATTGAAAACATGAAACTTTGGCGAGATTGAAAATCGTAGGGCGGAACCAGTCACCAAGGTTTGGATATCAATCCTAGCTTGATAATTTCGTCCCCAAAATGTGGTTTATTGAACGAAACAAGATACAATCTCGTCTCGTCAATAAGGAACCACTAGAGAATGAAATGGAAATTTCCATCAAGATACGGATATCACTCCTGACTTGATGGTGTAATTTCGTGCAAAATAACATGTAAGGTGGATTGAAATTCGTCACCAAAGGCGGGAATCACCCCTATTCTGGTGAGTCGTTTCGATTGTGGGATATGAGTATCTTCAAGTACGTATTGTGTGAAATGTTTTAGAAAAGACACATTGTATATTTAGACAAAATAAGAGGTAGAAGCAAATAGGAAGAATTACATATTAAGCAAGTGTTGGTGCATGCGTCTGTCGACTTCGTCTTGTATCGAGTCTTGTATTAGATTGTATAGATTAGGGCTCGTAGTACGAGGAAATTGTCAAAAATAGGTTAGAAGGTAATTTCGCACGAAATTACAGAGTGTAATTTCGCACGGAATTAACTAGTGATTTCACACGAAATTACTTGGTAATTTCGTACGAAATAGGTATTTCGTGTGAAAGTAATTTCGCTTGAGCTTGTTCATGCGAAATTAGCCAGCCTATATACAGGTGCCTTGTGATTTCGTTTGGAGCAGTTCCAACTTTCCGGTTTGAGAGCCGAAGTGCTGCCGAAGTGTCTACTCGCTGTAAATCTTTGTCAAATCAATCAATAGACAGATTAAAGTGAATATCTAGCTGAATTGAACTTGATACGTTTGTTTCCGCCTCTCGTATTGAGTAAAAACTCTTCTGAATGACTCGTTTGGTCGGTAAAACGATCCTACAAGTGGTATCAGAGCTCAGGAGGAAGAGTTCATACCAATTCAGCTGCAAAATCTGATTTCTATACCTTCTTTTTCAAAATTAACAAGTTTTCACGGTCAAAATGCTTTGATTTTCTCACATTATATGCGAAAATGTGTTTTAACAAAGCCTTGAAAGAATTAGACCGAAAATCGGACTAAAACATGATCAATTTTGGCAAAAACAGCTCGAGATGATGACATCAGCAGTATTTCGCACGAAATAAGGTTCTAATTTCGCACAAAATAGTCTTATTTCGCACCAGATTGGTATTTCGTTTGAGAGTTTCACACGAAATTAGCTATTTCGCATCAAGTTGGAATTTCGTTTGAGTATTTCGTGTGAAAGGGTGTTATTTCGCACGAAATCAGTGATTTCACACAAGATTGGTATTTCGTTTGAACAGGGTAATTTCGCACCAAAAGTTAATTTCGCTTGAGGAGTTATTTCGTTTGAAAGTGTCTGATTTGTGAAAATTATAAAACCGAATCATGGAAGAGGAATTTTATAACGCCTTTGCAACTCCGATTAGCATTGTACAAAACACAATGTTGGAAAATGAAATGGGAACTATGCAAAAACCGCCAAAGCTTATGAATATCGAGGAGTATAAAGGATGGGAGGAACGATTTGAGAATTGGGTTCAAGCAAATTAGTTGGATGCTTGGGAATGTGTTGAAACGAAATATGTTAGACCGATGACTGATGATGAGGAGATTATTGCTATTAAAGATCTTAGTGCAGAAGATAAAAAGAAATACAAAGATGAAAAAATGATGACAAGTTTATTGCATCAAGCTGTGAAAGAAGATATCTTGGTTTTATTGCAACATAATGGAACTGCATATTCAATCTGGAAAGCATTAAAATCAAAGTTTGTTGGAAGTAAAGAGATGATTAAAAACAAAAAGTCACTTTTAAAAAAGAGTTTGATCTATTTCGTGGTTTGAGAACTGAGAGCACTAAGCAGATCATTGAAAGATACTGCAATCTGTTAGTCAACATGAAGAGAGTGAGCATCACAAAGGATAATGAAGAGTTGATTGAAAAATTAGCCGATGCATTGCCACATGAAACTTGGGGCACATATCTCATGATGTTGAGAAATAAGAAAGATTTTAGCAATTTGACACTGAGTAAGTTCATTGAAAAACTTGAAGCTCAGGAAATGGAACAAAGAAAGATTTCAAGAATGAAAGACTTTGATGGTGAACAAGATATCGGTCTTTATTACAAAGGAGGTATCAGTGATAAGACCAACATGTCACCAAAGGTTGAAACTGCATTCAATGCTAAAAGTTCATCCGGAGGGTCATCTCAAGGATCAAACAGCAAAACAAGTTTTTCTTCATATCCATCATTTGATCCAAACATTTCTGCAACCAAGAATGGAAAGATGTTACAATGCAACATTGTTTTAAACTTTGAAAATGATCAGAATTTCTCAGAAGAGGTTGCAAAAAGTCACATGTCTTTGTTAGGAACTGTGTTGGAGTCATATGGGAGTTTAGTGGCAGGAAGGATCGGGAATCCAATGTTGACAAAAGAGGATTACGTTCAGATTGATGCTGAGGAGATGGAGTTGATGGATATAAAGTGGTGTTTGGCAAGTGTGTTAAGAAGAGCAGAAAAGTTTAAACAAATTACGGGAAGAGATGATTTCCGTGATGCAAATGTTTCTACTTTAGGATTTGATAAATCTAAAGTTACTTGTTTTCGTTGCAGGGAAAAAGGACATTTTAAGAGAGAGTGCACAAATCGCGAAGCAAGTGGAGCTCAAAATCCATTCAACAACAATGATTATTATCGGAAAGCAATCTATCATCAAGTTGCTCAACAATCACATCAACAACAACCACAAACTGCTCATGCCAGGAAGGAGATTGAAGAATCATCAAAGAGAGCCTGTATGGTGAATCAAGAAGATAAAAAATCATCAAAAGGATTCAGTTGGGACAAATATGTTTCAGCTGATAGTAAAGCATGTCTGATAAATCAAGATGATGAAAAATTACCCGAGGGATTTAGCTGGGAAAATTTTAGTTGGGATAATTACTGTCCGGATAAAGAGATTTTAAAAGTCAAAGCTTTTGTTGCTCGAGTTGCTGAAGATAGTGATAATGATGATGATTATTATTCAAGGAGAATGGAAGAGCATTTAAGATTGATGGAAGAGAGTGATAGTGATGAACTGATGATGAAAAAATTCGAAAGAAAAAGAAGAAAGTTAAAAAACAAGTTAGCAGTGATGATGAAGAAATTCGTGTGGTTAGGAAAAAGGTAAAAAGAAGTTCCAGCTTTTAAAGTTGAAGAAGAAGCTGATGCTTAAAAGATTCCAGTGATATGTGAAAATTGTGAAGCAGTGAAGAAGCAAAACAGTACACTGATTCATAACATAAATAGATTGAAAGAATCTTATGATGTTCTCAACAAAGCAATGAATCAGTAAAATCAATCAAGCAGTGAACAAGCAATAGCTATGAAGACACTTCAAGGAACTTTCATGACAAAGCAGAAAGTTGTCAACAATTACATTGAGAAATGTGTTGTTCTGGAACAAAAACTGGAAATTCAAAGAATTGAAACAGAAAGAGTAAATAGATTGTTAAAAAGTTACTCATGTACTTCTTATGTTATTGACAGGATTTATCCAACAGTTGAAGGCATGAAGGCGTTTGAAGATGATTAAGCATCTGAAGAAAAAATTTCTGAAACAAAGAAGGATACTGAAGTGAACAATTCTGGTAAGAAACATTGTGCCAGTTACAACAAGTGTCCGCCTCCACTTGAAAACGGATATTCTCCTAGAAATACAAATTCAGAAAGAGTAAAAAAGGCAACCAACTTACAGTGGGAGTCTGAGTCTTCAGAAAATTTGCCAGACAACATCGATGTTACTTTCACATCGTCTGTCACTGATCATGAGTCCGAATTAATAAAGAAAGTGGTCGATCAGGTGTTGGATAAAGATGAAACCGAGGAGTCAAAGTCGGAGTCAAAGTCAAACTCAGAGTCAAAGTCTGAAATGTCAAATCCTATAGTAAAAAAGGATAAACGAGTTTACAATAAAGAGTTTTTGTTATCAAAATCTAATTTGAATGATGAAACATTCAAAGTAGCCTATACTTTAAATGATTCTGACAAATTATATTCTGATGAAGAATTTCCAATAAGAGGTGTCAAAATAAAAGATGTAAATCTTTCTGAAAAACCTAAAAAATACACCTCAAGAGTTCAACAAAGAGAAAACAAGAAAAAGGGTTACAGTTCTGGTTCTGGTTTTCAAAAGAAACCAAATCATAACGGGAATTTCAAAAGGAAAGGTCTTGGTTTTATTTCACCAAAAAATCATAAAAATGAGAAAACTTATAAACAAAAAACTGTATTTGTTTCAGGAACATCATCTGAAGAAGAAAAGGAGAAATTGTTCAGAAAGCAGACGAACAAAGAATTCCTTGCAAAGAAGCAAGAGGAAATGAAGAAGGAAGTTGTTCAAAGAAAAGAAACAAGAATCTGTTTTCAATGCAAAATAGTTGGTCATATTGCCGGGAATTGTCCAAAGGCAATCCAAACAAAACAGGGAGTCTCTGATAAACTGAAAGAAAAGATGGTTGAGAATGAACCACCAACCAAACCTTTTATAGTTTTCAAAAACTCAAAATTTGAGGTTGGTGAGTGTTCAAAAAGATTTTACCAAAGAAAAGCAAATCTTGACAACCAAAAGTGGGTTGTTAAGAAATCTGATGACAGTTCTAGCAATGATTCTGATTCGTCAAAATCAGAGGAGCTATTTTCTGGCGATGAATCTGATTCCATAAAGTCAGAGGAGCCACATGTTGAGTTAAAATTGGAAACATCAGTTCCTCCAATGGATGATGTCAATTTTCCACCATTGAGGGCTGAAAATTTTAAACAAATTTTCTCTGAAAAGAAAGATTTTGATGTTGAAAAAGCTTTTAACCCCAAGGTGAAACATATTTTTGGTAAAATGGTTGACAAGAAAGTAAAAGGGGTGAAAGAATTTTATGAGAAGAAAATGAAAGGAAAGAAACCGAGTGTTGATAACTCGGAATCTTCCAAGGTCTGTCAGGCTTGGGAGAATCTCTTTAACTAAAAAAAACTGACTTGCCGGAGCTTCCAGGTTGGTAAGAGTGGAGCAGGAATCGGCATCTTTCTTGAGAAATTCACGAAAGTGATTTCGATCTACAAGTGGTAGTTTTCTTAAAACTGTTATATTTCAATTTACAAGTGATACTGGTGATGATAACCTACAAGTGGTTGAAAAAGGTTTTCATCTACAAGTGGTAAATCAAGGTCATTAAGTTGAACTTGATTTAACTTTCATACATATTGGTTGAAAGAACAAAGTGATGAATTGATCCCCATTCCTACAAGTGGTTTTATGAAATCAACAAAACTAATTTTTCCGAAAAAACCATTTGATTAAAACAAACTTAAGTGTTTTGAAATCATAATAGGAAAATAGTTTGTTGTAAGGGGGAGTTCTGATTGTTTATGCCAAGTGGATGGCGAATTGAAGCAATTCACAACGGTTGTCACTTTACTTGTACAGTTTATTTTCAAAGTTTCTTTAAATGGTTTTGAATTTTAGGGGGAGTAAGAAATTTTCAGAAAATCCAAAAACATTAGAAAATTTGAAAAAGCACAAAATTCATTTTTTGATTTGAAATTTTGAAAAACAACAAAAACATGATAAAATGATAGTATATCAGTGGACTATCACAGCATGCTAAAGAATTGGAAAGTTAAAATGTGATAAACGGTCTCACTGATGATGTGCCAGTAGGTTTTTACACATTTAGTAGATTGTGGTCGAGATATAAACCTAAATTTCAAACTTACTTATATCGTGGGGAACATCTCTCGGATATATGGGTAACCCTCGAAATCTTGTTTGAAAGGTCCCTCTTTCTGAGATACTAGGTCTTTATACTCAGTGATATCTGGGGTATTATCCCGGGACTTCTGATTTTGCGGAAGCAATGGCCTAGTCCCCGTATAATACTTTTCGCTTGCTTGAAATATAGCACCACCCTCAGCATAAAAAATGATGAAACATTGCAAAATGCTAATCATGTGCTGTTGAAGAAAAGATTCTCTAAAGGGAACACACCCATTTGCGAAGCTTCGCCCCCCCCCCATTTTTCAGAAACGGGGGGGGGGGGTGGAAACGTATATACCTAAAAAATTTCTATACGAAAGTACTATTCATAACACTACGCATCGAAAAATTCGAGGGGTCGGGCGCCCCCTCGGAATCCTTCTAAGCTGCGCCACTGAACACACCTAAAGTCGAAGCCATCATCTCTCTGATTTTGTGGAAGCAATAGCCTGAGCTCTCATGGCCCTCGCATTTTAACCCTTTAAAGATATCATCTAGGTATACTCACCTGTAAGACTGAATATTGGGATCTGGATACGGGAGTATATTCTGAAGTGGGACACGCGAATAAGTTCAAGTACTTAAAACACTAAATCATATCTCGAAACAGTTGAACTTTGTGTGAAAATTTAAGTGGATCAGTATACTGACAATCTAAGTGAATCGTTTAGAACTTAATATGTTTAAAGCTTAACGGTGTTGGTGATTTGTCTTAAAAACTGATATGATCCTCTTACGCAAACTCACAAAAATATTGTTTGTAAATATTTCTTTACTGTATTTCTTTCAAGTTCAAAAATCCAAAAAGATTTTAAGTGTGTTTTAGCATAAATTTTGAAAAATTCAAAAAGATTTTCGACAACTGATGCTGAAGAGCTGATTTTCAAAATTCTAAGTGCTAAACTTGATGGATAAACAGAGAGAGGGAATTTGTTTGAAACTATAAAAGAATTTGAAAGAAAAAGGTTTTTCCTACAAGTGGTTCATCAGAGATTAACATAGTAAAATCATTTTAGTTAAAATGTTCGAATGATGATTGGAAATTGATTCTACATGTGGTAAGCAGAGATTAAATTTGTCAAATTTTAAATTAGTGAAATTTATTGTGAGGTAGAGGATGTGCAGGTAAGCCAGGTTTCAATTCTGAACATATGAATGCCAGACTACGATCCCAAGCACAATTTAAGGGGGAGTCTGCTAGTAGATCAACATCCGAGGGGGAGTAAAGATGATGATGTTGATGAACTTAAGGAATCAAGAGATCTGATCAAGAGAATTAGAAATAGATTAGAGCCAGGTTGAGATTCTGGAGATAAAAAGAGAGAGATTGAGGATACTTTATATTGTTAGATACTTTGGAAGAGTTCGAGAAGAATGATAAAAACTGAAGATTGAAGACTCGACACTGAAGACTTCGTCAACATTCGAGGGGGAGTCTGTTGGTGCATACGTCTGTCGACTTCGTCTTGTATCGAGTCTTGTATTAGATTGTATAGATCAGGGCTCGTAGTACGAGGACACTGTCAAAAATAGGTTAGAAGGTAATTTCGCACGAAATTACAGAGTGTAATTTCGCACGAAATTAACTAGTGATTTCACACGAAATTACTTGTTAATTTCGAACGAAATAGGTATTTCGTGTGAAAGTAATTTCGCTTGAGCCTGTTCATGCGAAATTAGCCAGCCTATATATAGGTGCCTTGTGATTTCGTTTGGAGCAGTTCCAACTTTCCGGTTTGAGAGCCGAAGTGCTGCCGAAGTGTCTACTCGCTGTAAATCTTTGTCAAATCAATCAAAAGACAGTTTAAAGTGAATATCTAGCTGAATTGAACTTGATACGTTTGTTTCCGCCTCTCGTATTGAGTAAAAACTCTTCTGAATGACGCGTTTGGTCGGTAAAACGATCCTACAGCAAGAATAAGGAATGGTCAAGTTTTGGTACTTAGACTATAGACTAGGTCGAACATGGCAATTCTACCTAATTCTCTATAGTTATGGCTCTGATACCAATCTGTCACACCCCAACCGATGGCGGAAACATCGGAGTGAGACGAAAACAAGATTGCAAGAGGCTTCATAACGCTATTGATGACAAGTATTCATTTATTGATTTTACATCACTTGAAATAATATACAACAAGTTTAAATCATTTACAACAAATAGTCAAATAATAAACCTTTATTTCATTTATGTAATGTAGTACATGATTTGGATACCGAATCCATCAAGTTTGGAAGTAAAATACAATATAATAAGTATTAAAGTTTAAATGCGTTTCTAGGCAAATCCTACTAGATTCCGGGCATCTTCCAAATCCTGCAATACATGTTAAAGCATAGTTCAATACAAAAAGTATTGGCGAGCATACAAGTTTGAGTGTAAGTGTAAAAATGTTTTAAACAGATTTTTTTTCATGACAATGATTAAGTACAAACATATGAATTTTAGCACGTATGATTGCAAGTATAACACGTATGAATTCAAGTATAACACGTATGAGCAAATATAGAGATTATTTGTATAAAAGAAAACTAGCATGTTTGTGTAATTGATTCAAGGTACATGTATTGCATCCCAAATGTAATAAAGCGTAAAAAGGGATCAAGTATGCTCACCGAATTGCTAAGTCTTTCGATTATCCAGTGCTGACGAGCGTAAGAGATTAGGAGAATGGAACACCGAGGTCACCCAAGTCTCGGATGAACCGTCGACCCGTCAGTTGACCAGGTTTGACCCATGCTGACTGTTTGATCTGTTGACCGGGTTTGACTGAACCGAAACCAGACCCTAAACTGCCAGTCATGACCCGAACCAAAGCTGCCTTCATTGACTAAGTTGACCGAGACCCGAATCCGCGCTAAAACTGAAACTGAGCCAAACCGAGACTGGATTAAGTGGGTCGAAACTGACGTGGAACCGCTCGTGAAACCTGACCCGTTGAACCACCACCACTGTTATAACCTAAGTCGGTGCCAGCCACTCCCGTTTCCACCACAGTCGTCATATAACCTGAACCGAATCTCGAACCAGAACCCTGAACCAGACCAAGCTCGAAACAAGACTAAACATGTTGACCGTTTTGACTGAACCAACTGTGTCGCGAAACCCTAACCAGAGCCGAAGCTAAATAACCCAAACCAGAGCCCACACTCGTGACTTGACTGCCAGAACTGAAGCCGCCGTTATCGTAGGAGCCGACGCTGGTTCCGCCGTCTTTCTCTCTCTTCTCTTGCTCCGATCTCTCTCTCTCTCTCTCTCTCTCTCTCTCTCTCATCTCTCTCTCTCCTCTGCGTCCTCCCCGCTGTGCGCCACCACCAGATGGTGGTGTCCGGTCGGTTATGTAAGGGAAAGCAGTGGATTGAGGTGGTGTTAGAAGAAGAGGGGGGTGAGTGATGTAGTGGGTGTTCGCCGGAAAACGAACGGACGGAGGTCACCGGAGTTCGTCTCCGGCTGCCGGATTATTGAGAGAGAAAGAAGGAGTCATAAGGGGGCTAGGGTTTTCTTTTGAAATGAAGAAGGAGTTAGGAGGTTATACAGTTATGGTTTCTCAAGTGGGTTGGGCCTAAAGCCCGTTTGCGGCCCAAATTGCGTTTCAAGACTCGTTTACGCACCCGACTTCATAAAATGCGTCGTATTGTCTTATTTAAAGCTGAAATTACGTAAAATGGTGCAAGTGATCGATATTAGTCGTGTCCGTTTGTCGGTTGCGTTAAAAGCGTGAAATGCACGTCGTTTGTCAGTTCTTATCCGTGTTTTGATCTGATTTCCACTGTGATTCTAAAAATTAAAAACGAACACGAATTTTATAAAAACATGAAATTACGGAAAGAGCGGAGCGTTACAATCTCCCCTCCTTTAGGAAATTTCATCCTGGAATTTATTCAATAGGAAGACCTTGGGGAGGATGGCATTCTTGAAGTGTGTTTAGGTATAACTGAGAAAGAGGTTGTGAGTGATAAAAGTTTGTAATCAATAAGATATGGGGAAACACCGAATTTCTCATGGCATGTTTTACGAAAGTTTGGTAGTATGGTAGGAACACTTATATATAGGAAGTACCAGCGGCGTATCCACCATGTTAATACCATAATACGTCCGTTTCGCTATTCGATGTCATGTTACGTTCCGTGTTACGATACACAGTGGAACCTACTATGGTTTTCATGCGCCTACCAATATAATCATGTATGCATCCGTGATTATTTTGGTTTGTGCATGATCCGCATAGTTTGTACTAGTAGTGTACGGGTCGGGGTATATTAACGTATTACGAGTGAGAATGATAGCGTATAGGAATTTGAATATGCATGCATGATTGTATTTAAGTATGAGAGAGGTTATAAGTATGAGTATGATTAAAGTCTTTGAATAGTTCACACGAGATATTTAGTTAACTAGATTAACACATTACTGGCATGTGATCTCACTGGTCGAACCATCGTGTCCGCAAGTATGTATGAATGTCTTAACATGACCGCAAGTCCATGCGGCGGACATTACTCCTATAGCGCTACACAAGCGCTATATATGTTAAAGTGAGGCTTCATCCGAAGTTAATGACAAAATGTCAACCCAACGTTTAACGCAAGCGTCATCTAATCATAGCACATGTCATCATTTCGTTGCTATGAAAAGATCCGTAAAAGTTTAACTTAACGTGACCCCAAGTCCATGAGGCGGTGCGCTACTCCTATAGTGCTTCACAAGCACTCTATATGTTAAGGTGAGGCTCGAACAAATCGAACCAACGTGTCCGCTAGTATCATCTCTATAGCACATGTCATCATTTCGTTGCTATAAAGACCGTAAAAGTTTAACTTAACGTAACCACAAATCCATGTGGCGGTGCGCTACTCCTATAGTGCTTCACAAGCACTATATACGTTAAAGTGTGGCTTCTTACGAAGCTAATGACCAGCTCATCTCATAAAGAATGTCCAGTAATCCCGAATCAAGTATAACGTATCAGTATGCGTGTATTAATTTATTGTGTAAAAACGATGATTAGGTAACAAGTATTAAATCACATTAATATAAAAGAGAGGCTTGATAAGTATTGGTGTGCTTCGGGTTTAGAAACTTCGACTATTCCAAAGTGAATCGCAAGTCCTTCCGAATTAGGGAGACATGCTTTGGCCTAATAGGTATAATACTCTCGTCGCCAGACGATTAACGGTATTTTACCCTTCCAGCTAGTACATGTCCCTATTTTGATTGAAAATACGAAACTTTGGCGAGATTGAAAATCGTAGGGCGGAACCAGTCACCATGGTGTGGATATCAATCCTAGCTTGACAATTTCGTCCCCAAAATGTGGTTTATTGAACGAAACAAGATAAAATCTAGTCTCTTCAATAAGGAACCACTAGAGTATGAAATGGAAATTCCCATCAAGATACGGACATCACTCCTGACTTGATGGTGTAATTTTGTGCAAAATAACATGTAAGGTGGATTGAAATTCGTCACCAAAGGCGGGAATCACCCCTATTCTGGTGAGTCATTTCGATTGTGGGATATGAGTATCTTCAAGTATGTATTGTGTGAAATGTTTTAGAAAAGACACATTGTATATTTAGACAAAAGAAGAGGTAGAAGCAAATAGGAAGAATTACATATTGAGCAAGAATAAGGAATGGTCAAGTTTTGGTACTTAGACTATAGACTAGGTCGAACATGGCAATTCTACCTAATTCTCTATAGTTATGGCTCTGATACCAATCTGTCCCACCCCAACCGATGGCGGAAACATCGGAGTGAGACGAAAATAAGATTGCAAGAGGCTTCATAACGCTATTGATGACAAGTATTCATTTATTGATTTTACATCACTTGAGATAATATACAACAAGTTTAAATCATTTTCAACAAATAGTCAAATAATAAACCTTTATTTCATTTATGTAATGTAGTACATGATTTGGATACCGAATCCATCAAGTTTGGAAGTAAAATACAATATAATAAGCATTAAAGTTTAAATGCGTTTCTAGGCAAATCCTACTAGATTCCGGGCATTTTCCAAATCCTGCAATACATGTTAAAGCATAGTTCAATACAAAAAGTATTGGCGAGCATACAAGTTTGAGTGTAAGTGTAAAAATGTTTTAAACAATTTTTTTTCATGACAATGATTAAGTACAAACATATGAATTTTAACACGTATGATTGCAAGTATAACACGTATGAATTCAAGTGTAACACGTATGAGCAAATATAGAGATTATTTGTATAAAAGAAAACTAGCATGTTTGTGTAATTGATTCAAGGTACATGTATTGCATCCCAAATGTAATAAAGCATAAAAAGGGATCGAGTATGCTCACCGAATTGCTAAGTCTTTCGATTATCCAGTGCTGACGAGCGTAAGAGATTAGGAGAATGGAACACCGAGGTCACCCAAGTCTCGGATGAACCGTCGACCCGTCAGTTGACCGGGTTTGACCCATGCTGACTGTTTGACCGTTGTTGACCGGGTTTGACTGAACCGAAACCAGACCCGAAACTGCCAATCACGGCCCGAACCAAAGCTGCATTTATTGACTAAGTTGACCGAGACCCGAATCCGCGCTAAAACTGAAACTGAGCCAAACCGAGACTGGACTAAGTGGGTCGAAACTGACGTGGAACCGCTCGTGAAACCTGACCCGTTGAACCACCACCACTGTTATAACCTAAGTCGGTTCCAGCCACTCCCGTTTCCACCATAGTCGTCATATGACCTGAACCGAATCTCGAACCGGAACCCTGAACCAGACCAAGCTCGAAATAAGACTAAACATGTTGACCGTTTTGACTGAACCAACTGTGTCGCGAAACCCTAACCAGAGCCGAAGCCAAACAACCCAAACCGGAGCCCACACTCACGACTTGACTGCCGGAACTGAAGTCGCCGTTATTGCTGGAGCCGGCGCTGGTTCCGCCATCTTTCTCTCTCTTATCTTACTCTGATCTCTCTCTCTCTCATCTTTCTCTCTCCTCTGCGTCCTCGCCGCTGTGCGCCACCACCAGATGGTGGTGGCCGGCCGGTTATGTAAGGGAAAGCAGTGGATTGAGGTGGTGTAAGAAGAAGAGGGGGTGAGTGATGTAGTGGGTGTTCGCCGGAAAACGAACGGACGAAGGTCACCGGAGTTCGTCTCCGGCTGCCGGATTATTGAGAGAGAAAGAAGGAGTGATAAGGGGGCTAGGGTTTTCTTTTGAAATGAAGAAGGAGTTAGGAGGTTATATAGTTAGGGTTTCTCAAGTGGGTTGGGCCTAAACCCGTTTGCGGCCCAAATTGCGTTTCAAGACTCGTTTATGCACCCGACTTCAGAAAATGCGTCGTATTATCTTATTTAAACCTGAAACTACGTAAAATGGTGCCGGTGATCGATATTAGTCGTGTCCGTTTGTCGGTTACGTTAAAAGCGTGAAATGCACGTCGTTTGTCAGTTCTTATACGTTTTTTTATCTAATTTCCACTGTGATTCTAAAAATTAAAAACGAACACGAATTTTATAAAAACATGAAATTATGGAAAGAGCGGAGCGTTACAGATTCGGTAAGAAAGGAAAGCTAAGTTCAAGGTATATAGGACCGTTCACAGTTACCCAACGAATAGGACCAGTGGCCTATAAATTACAACTACCAGAGGAACTAACCGGGGTACATGATGTGTTTCATGTATCTAATCTTAAGAAATGTTTATCCAATGAATCACTGGTAGTACCTCTTCAAGACATAGAGGTAAATGAAAAATTAAAATTTGTTGAGAAACCGCTCCAAATAGAAGACAGAAAGGTCAAGTTCCTCAAGCACAAAAGATTGGTGCTAGTCAAAGTAAAGTGGGATTCTAAAAGAGGACCTGAGTATGCATGGGAATTGGAACCGGAGATGAAGCGAAAATATCCATACTTGTTCCAGTAAATCTCGAGGACGAGATTTTAAATAAGGTGGGGAGGATGTAAGGACCTGCACGAAAATGACCTAACACACTCCGTAAGTGACAACCCGAACCCCTAAAACCCTAATTTCTATGAAAACTCAAGAAAATCCAATTTTTCAAATTGGTCGCGGGCCGCAAAAGACTCAAGGGAAGTCTACGCGGGGCGCGACAACCATGCAAAACTTCGGATAAGCTTTAGGCCACGTGTCGCACACGTGGCAGACCTAGGGGGTGACACGGCAGCCCTAGCCATAGCTAGGGTGGCCTTCACGGGCTGCGAAGGATTGCCCTTCGAGTTTACTCGGGCCATGAAGAACCTAAATTTCAGCTATAAATAGTTCGTGCATGGGCAGTTCACATGTGCTCGTAAAATCCTTTCAAAAACGTCAAAATTAGCTTAAAATCGTGCGTTTGAGTGTCGAGACGCTGCTACGATCATAGGGTAATAACTCGATCACTGCTACGATACAATGTCCGATCGATTGAAACCAATTCGATGGATGTTTAAGTGCTGCCCGAATCCGGGCTATACTTTGTCATTCGTCGTGAGGGTTTTGATTTCGTGAAATTATCGTAAATGTTGTATTAAGTTACTAACCTAGTTTCGTTGCATTGTTTAACTAGGTTACCAAGCTTAATCAGTAGGCATACTCTGTCCAACTAAACTTGCAATGTGAGTCATTCTGTATTTATCAAAGTTGCTTTGTAAAACCCTAAATGTTTTCCAGTTATAAGTACAGTGATTAAGTCTTTGCAAATCTTTAATTACTGGCAGTAAGTGGGGGTATGTGCACATTACTACTGATTTATCACCTTTAGGTGGGCGAACCTAATTCGTGATATGTCCACAGTCATAGATCCGGTCGAGTGACAATTGGACCAGATAATTAATACATAAGAGCAAATGTAAAAACCCTTAATACTGTAATTTATAACAATGTGTCGTTTTGTACAAATTGAATGACTCGCTAGTATTTCCCCGCTGATAAAATCTTTTTAAACATGTTTCAGGTGATTTACTGTGAACAAGGAAAAGTGTCGCGTAGCACTCAGCTTGAATGAACTGGCTCAGTAAATAAATAAACATGTTTTTGTAATCAGGGAATTTCCCGGTGAAATTCCTTTATTGTAAATTTCGGGGTTTGTCCCAAAACTTGAAATAAAATAAATGGGTGTTTTAAGTTAATTGATCCTGTTAAAATTTCCGCTGCCAAATCAGACACCGATACCACGGGTTTCTGTCCCGCGGCTTCCGAACCGGGAAACTAGGTCGGGGGACGTGACAGTGAAGCACTGCGAAATCTGAAAGAAGGTGATTTGGTAAGGTAAGACTGGCAAACGATGAGGTTCTTGATGTGAAGAGCATGGGTGACTTAGATCTGAAGACTCCATTCGGTTCATGGACTTTGAAGGATGTCTGGGTAATTCCAAGTCTGAATAAACAGTTGATTTCTGTTGGGCAGTTGGATGAACAGGGGCACGAGGTTAAGTTCAGGAACGGGCAGTGGAAGGTTCTAAAGGGAAATCTAGTCGTAGCTCGAGGAAAGAAACGGGGTTCGTTGTATATGGTCAGTTTACTGTCTGAGGGAGCAACCATCCCAGTTCAGAAGAAGACCAAGATCCAGTTCACAGAATCTCGTGGGCAGAAGAAGGTTTGCTTAGCAGATGGCAAACCCAGAGTCACAGGTCAGATTCAGGATGAACGTGCTAGAAAAGGTTCAGTAAAACCAGTCAGGGGAATTTGTGGCAGTGGGAGCATGGGACGTGCTTCAGTCAGAGTTACCAGACGACAGTGGGTTAAGAGAACCAGTATTCCAGCTGTCAAAGTCTCTCCAGTTGATAATCTACTTTATTCGGAGAGTGTTTGTTATCAGGTTGTTCCAGAATCGGGCAGTTCATGTCAGTGGGAGCCGATAGGAACAGAGAATGGGTCAGGGGCAGACTTAGCCATGACTGATGTGTTGGAGCTAATGGAAGCTTCAACGGGCCTTCAGGATAATTGAAGAAAAGGCCGGGAAACTAGGAAGGAGCTAAGATCAAAAGTTTTTACAGAAATACAGATGCACAGTTGAAGCACATGTGAAGATTATCCCGTGGCTTCAAGTGGGAGATTGTTGAGTATGAAGCCACTTGATCAAGTGGACATCAGAAATGCTTTTCTGATCAAAGGATAAGAGGATAAGAAGATAGGGTTATCCAATCTTCTCTGTTCCACATTATTCCCGGATCATATTTGTGACTTTCTTTCACTTCCTTCAATCTCTATATAAGAGATTCATTTGTATTGTAATCTTTGTACCTCACCAAAGCTTAATATAAACTCCTAGTTACCCATGGACGTATGTCAGTTTAGACCGAACCACGTAAATCCTTGTGTTCTTGATAGCGGCAGATTGTGTGAGAGCAGAGTGTGTGTGGTCCGAGTTCGTGTGTGAGAGCGTTCGATCCTAACATATACTTGCAATTTTACTCACACTTAACTAAATAATTTAACACCCTTCCACTATAGGGACTATCCGAGTAACAATTTATCAAACCACGGGGAGCAAACATGCTATTTTGAAAAGGTGGGGACTAAAGGTGAAAAAAATGATAAACCACAGGGACCAAACCTTTCAGATTTGGCAATGTAATTAACTCTTTTAGTTTTAGGTGTTGTTTGTTTTTTCTGAAAAACTTTGCACAGGCTCTTCTATCTGCGCCGCACAGACCATGCGCATACACTGCCAAATCTGAAAGGTTTGGTTATTTCACTAGTTGGACTTATGATTTCTTTTAAGATTCCTAGAACCTTTTAGCTAGAGTAACGTACAACAAGAAAAGCCAATGAAATTAAACTCAAAAAACTTTGTACTTGGTAGTCATAATTTTGAACTTCAGACCTTTGTTATAAACTAGAATAAATTATCAAAAATGTCATTTATGTTTATATCAGATTACAAAGGGTGTCATTTGTCTTTAAAATTGACGAGATTCATACGTTTTGTTTGCAAAACCATACACAATATGTCTTTTAACCCTAACACAGTTAAATTATAATGTTAAATTTAAGGTAGATTGATAATTTTTCTTACTTGTTTAAAATATATTTAATAAATAAAACAAAAAGAATTTTAAAAAATTAAAAATATATAAAAAGATTAATAAATCTATCCCTCTCTTTCAACTCTCTTTTTCTTTCATTCTCACTCTCTAACTTCCTACTTCATGTTCTCACTCTCGTAGTAGCACCGCTACCATAAACCACCCTCTATTTTGTTACCCCTTCCTGTTGGACCGTTTGCGTGACCCTAAATAGTCAGTAAAGGTAGTTCATCATTGATTACTAAGGCGGAATCAAAGTAAACAACGTCAAAACAACTTGTATCCTTTTAACTTTCTTTCTATTACTGATTGCGAGTCTTTACAATGAATTCTGACTGAATTTTGACAGCACCTCGACTCTTACACCATGACCTAGTTCCGCTCCAACTGTTACAAATGAACTCAGCTATCACCTATTTATAGTGCCCTGATTCCACTCGAAACTGTTCAAGCGGAACCCCTATGTTCACTCTCGAGCGGAATCAACTTTTACATTTGGAGCGGAATCACATGATTTCCTGATTTCGCTTGAAATGACACCAATGTCATTTCGAGCGGAATTACAACATATAATCCACTTTTTCAATTCCAAACTCTAAACAACCTATCTAGACCTAAGACTCGATTAAGACGTAGTCAGCAGACATTCAGTGCACCAACAGACTCCCCCTTGGATGTTGACGAAGTCTTCACCGTCGAGTCTTCAGTCTTTGTCTTTCTCCAAATTTTCTTCACCTTGTAAAAACTCTCTTCAATCTTTATCTTCAAACGCTAATCTTCAATCTCCCCTTTAATTGTTGATCCAGAATTCTGACTCCCCCTTTCGCAGACTCCCCCTCTCGATCAGCTAGAGCTTTAATTCTGGTTCAAACTTTTACATTTTGTTGCCATGGGGATTCCTGTTACCTGCATAATCTCTACCTAAATATAAGATATATGACAAGAACAGTTTCAATCCAAACTTACCATTCAAACTCAATTTGATAATCTTGTTAGAATTAGAAATCCACTCAAGTATTCAGGTCCAAGTTAATGACCCTGATTACTCAATTAATCCACCAAGTCCAACTTAATGACCTTGGTTGATCTGAGATAATTCACACTGACTTTTGTTCAATTTGTTTTTTTTTTAAATTACAAGTTTCAAGTTAATGAACTTGCTTAAACTTTTCAACTTTCACAAACTTATCATATTAAGCTCCAAACTCATCATCCAGCCCAGAAACTTCCTGCATCTGCTTCAATTCGAATCTGAAGATCAATTCTTCACTTTGGTTTGTCGGAAAATAAAGCAGAAGTGTAAAATCTTTTTGGATTTTGAATAAAGCTTCTAAACTAGAAATGAAATACAGAACTAAAATACAATGAAAATAAACTATTTACAAACATATTTTTGGTTAAGTGTGTTAGGGAATCATATCAGCTATTCGACAAGTCACAAGTACCGTTAAGCTTTAATTTCATACTCAGAATTAAACAATTCGCTTAGATTGTCGATATACTGATCCATTTCAAATTTTCACACACATTTCAATCTGTCCAGGATACGGATTTAGTGTTTTAGAGACTTAAACTTATACGTGTGTCCCACCTCTTGAATATACTCCCGTATCCAGATCCCAATATTCAGTCTTACAGGTGAGTATACCACAAATGATATCTGTAAGGGAATAAATTATGATCGAATCCGTGAGAGCTCAGGTCAGAACTACCGTTTAGCAGAGAGATCACGAATCGACTTGGGTGTGTCCTCTTTAGAGGATCTTTTGTTACAACAGCATTGCTAAGCAATTTTATTGTCTTATCATTTATGCTGAGGGTGATGCTATGTTTCAAGCATTGCGGAAAGTATTATTCGAGGACTAGGTCAGAACTTCCATTCAGCAGAAGTCCTGGAATAATACCCCAGATATCACTGAGTATAAAGACCTAGTATATCAGAAAAAGGAATCTTTCAAACAAGATTTCAGGGGTTACCTATATATCCAAGTAGTGTTCCCCACGAAATAAGTAAGTAAAGATTTAAGTTTATATCCCGAACAAACCTACTAAATGTGTAAAAACCTATCGGCACATCATCAGCGAGACTGTTTAACGCATTTAAACATTCCATTTCTTTAGCATACTGTAACTGTCAAGCCGATGTACTATCATTTTCCATTTTTACACAAGCTCTTTTCTGGTTTTTTAATGTTTTTGGATTTTAAAAATATCTCATGTTTTTGTATTTTTGTCATTTTTTATTGTTTTTGAATTTTCTGAAATATTACCCTATACTCTCCCCCTAAATACCAAAACAGGTAAAAAATCGACAAACCATTGCAGATTACTTCTCAACATCATCTACAATGTCTCCTTCATCAACGCCAATGATTTCTTCCAACACCGATAAAAGCTTCATACCATTCAGTTTTAGCAAATATTGAAAACGTGTTTTATCAAATGCTTTGGTATGTAAATCAGCTTTTTGCTCATCAGTGTGAATTTTCTCAATTCGTATCAACTTCTTCTCGAAACAATCTCGAATGAAGTGATGACGAATTTCAATGTGTTTCGTTTTAGCGTGATGTACTGGATTTTTAGTAATGTTAATCGCTGCCTCATTATCAACAAAGATAGGGGTGTTTAGAAATTGCAAACCGTAGTCGTACATCTGTTGCTGGATCCACAAGATCTGTGAGCAGCAACTGCTAGCAGATACATACTCCGCTTCACATGTGGATAAAGCCACAGAGGTTTGCTTTTTGCATTGCCAGGTAACCAATCGTGATCCGAAAAACTGGCACCCTGCTGTTGTTGATTTAGCATTAACTTTGCAACATCCGAAATCTGAATCGGAATACCCTTCGAGCGTGAAATCGCCTTCTCTTGGATACCACAACCCCAATGATGGAGTTCCTTTCAGGTAGCGTAATATCCTTTATCACCATATGCGAAGCTCTCGGGTTAGATTGAAATCTTGCTGCGAGGCAGGTTGGGTACATAATATCGGGTCTTGAAGCTGTCAAATACATCAGCGATCCGATCATGGAACGATACATCGTTTCATCTACCTTCTCTCCGGTGAGATCAGGATTTATCCCATGATTCGTTGCTAACGGGGTGGAAGCTGGAGTAGAACCTGACATCCCGAATGAACGTACTTCGTTTGATGTATGAAAATTCCTTTGGGTAGTTGATCAACCTGCAGACCCAAAAAGAATTTCATCTCACCCATCGATGACATTTCAAATTTCTGCTTCATTACTCTTTCAAAATCTTTGCATAGATCCTCATCTGTTGACCCAAATATGATGTGGTCCACATAAATTTGAACTATCAGAAGATGTCCGTCGACCTCTTTGGTGAAAAGAGTGGCATCCACTTTTCCTCGGATGAAGCTGTTGGCTAGTAGGTGTTGAGACAATGTCTCGTACCAAGCTCTCGGGGCCTGGTGTAAACCATACAGCGCTTTGTCTAGCAAATAGACCTTGTCTTTGTGGATTGGATCGGTGAAGCCCGGTGGCTGACCGACATATACTTCCTCTTTTACCTTCCCATAGAGAAAAGCCGATTTAACATCTAACTGATATACTTTGAAGTTTTTACAAGATGCAAATGCTAGGAAGATTCTGATCGCTTCTAGTCTAGCAACTGGAGCATATACTTCAGTAAAATCTATACCCTCCTGCTGACTGAAACCCTGGACTACGAGTCGAACTTTGTTGCGAACTACAACTCCTCTATCGTCTCTCTTACACTTGAACACCCACTTGGTGTTTATCTTCCTTTGACCATCAGGCAAATCCACTAACTTCCACACACCTAACTTCTCGAATTGGCTCAGTTCCTCCTGCATTGCATTGTCCCAAGAATCTTCAATAAGCGCCTCTTTATAAGTCCTTGGCTCAATCTGCGAAATAAAACAACTCAATGAGAATTCAGTTTGCAAAGGAGCAACTTTTGAATAAAAACATGTAAGCCCTTGATCAAGCTGTCTTCTAGTGCGGACGCCTGTTTGCAATTCTCCAATGATCAATTCCTCTGGATGATATGAAAGAGTTTGTGGCATCATTTCGCCTGGAACATCTACATCGCCTTCCAGATTAGTAACATTCTGATTTGCACCTTGTTCACTGACTGGGTTTGTTTGACTTGAAATCTGAATTTGCTCCCCCTCAGAATCTGAATCACCACGATCAAATACTGGCATGTTCTCAGATTCTTGATTATCATTCTGTGCCGACTGATTATCTTGAGCAACTTCATTTTGTTGGACATCATCATGTTCACCAGCATTGCTTGGACCTGCTTCATCATCGTTTGATGCTCGTTGTGGTCTTCTTGAATACTCAGCTGGGAACCTTTCTTGCGATTCTTCATACTCTCTTAGAATATCCAACTCGTCAAAGAAATCTTCTTCTTCATCCTTTTCTTCTTCCATGTCAAACGAATTCCACAATTTATCATAATTAAAATGCCATGAGTCACCGGGATTCTGAGGCGGCATAGTATACCCTTGACACTCAACATGTTGTGCTTCGATGATCTGCTTCAGGCTTGGAACAAAGACCCGTCTTTGTGGACTTGAGTAACCCACAAATATTCCTTCGATACTCTTTGGACCAAACTTACCAAAAGGCTCTAGAACAGTACAGGGAGACCCAAACGGTTCTAAAAACTTCAGGTTCGGTTTGCGGTTATTGATCAACTCAAAGCATGTCTTGTTGAATTTCTTCACAGTGAGAACCCGGTTGAGTGTATAGCATGCGGCGGAAACTGCTTCTGCCCAAAAATTTATCGGTAGCTTTGAATCAGCAAGCATTGTTCTGGCCGTTTCAATTAGCGTCCTGTTCTTTCTTTCAGCTACTCCATTCTGCTGCGGAGTGTAAGGCGCGCTAAATTCATGCAATATACCTCTTTCATCACAATATTCTTCCATCTTGTTGTTCTTGAATTCAGTACCATTATCACTTCTAATTCTTTTGATACGCCTTTGGTACAGATTTTCAATCTTTCTGAACAACGCCATCAAACTATCAAACGTTTCATCTTTCGACTTCAAGAATGACACCCACGAAAATCTGGAATAATCATCAGTAACCACAAGACAGTAGAGATCCCCTGTAATACTTTTGACGTTTACTGGACCAAACAGATCCATATGTAGTCTCTCTAAAGGTCTGGAAACTGAATTGACTTGCTTTTTAGGGTGTGACTTTTTCTTCTGCTTGCCTTTGATGCAACTAATGCACTCCCCTTCCAGATGAAAACCTTTAATATTAACACCCAAAACTAGATCATTATGCACCAGGTGATTCATTTTTCTCAAGTGTATATGACCCATCTTCCGGTGCCACAACTTCGATTCTTTCTCTGTTGCTCTAGACACAAAACAATGAGCCTGACCCGTGGTTGTAGTAGCTACGCTCATATCCAACACGTACAGATCATTGACTCTTGGTGCCCTCATGATAATCCATTCTTTAGGGATAACAAATCCTGGCTTCATGATCAAACATTATTTATCTGTGAAGTGAGTGGTATACATCCTGTCACAAATCTGCGAGATACTCAGCAGATTATTCTCCAGCTCAGCAATGTAGTTAACTCTTTTAAACGTAACAATCCCATTGGATAACGTTCCTTCACCAACAATTCTACCACCTTGGTTTCCTGCAAATCCCACATATCCTCCATTGAAATTTCTAACATCATATAACAATGCAGTCTTCCCTGTCATATGTCGAGACGCTCCACTATCCATAATCCATCGTGAAACAGCTCTCGGAAGTTCTTGCATCAATCACAAAATGATTTAAAAACACATTTCAATAAAGATGCCGATTCATGCTTCACAATTACCAACTAGGAAGCTCCGGCAAGTCCAAAATTTTTAGTGAGATTTTGATGCCACCCAAGCCTCTTTTGACTCAGGTAACTTGACTTTAATGTGAGATTTTGTAGTGTAAAGTGGCGGAAAATTTTTATCATTCATTTTTAAACTTTCCTCAGATCCAACCTCAGCCTTTTTGTATAAGAAAAACTCATCTATCATAAGTTGACCGGTTGGTTGATTTTTCTTTTGAACATTCTTTTTCTCTGTTGGAGTAAAAGATTGTTTCTCCAATTTTTCATAATAATCCAAAGGAACATTCATCTTTACCGGAGTGGTAGAAGACGATTGTTTTTCTTTCTCTGAAACCTTTGGTTTAGATGAACTTTCTTTCTTGTCACCCACTTTTGGCTTCCATGTTTGTTGAGATGAAGCAACCCGTTTATAAAATTTGTCATTTTTTGTTACCACATTCTTAACAGGTTCAATTTTGACTTTTGTTTTCTCATTTTTCAAAATTTTCTCAACAACCATTAGAGCTTTTCCTTTTGCATCAACCTTCTTCTTTCGATTCTCAACAACTTCAGTCTTAGGCTTGAACTTGGTGCAATTTCTTGCAATATGACCAACTTTGTTGCATCTAAAGCATGTACGAGTATCAACTACCCGACTTGTGCCTTCAGACTGAGGTTGTGAGACTCTCTTCTCAAAAAATTCTTCATTTGATTTTGAAAAAAATTCATTTTCCTCATCAGAAAGTGAACTTGAACCGTTCACAAACACCTTCTTTTCAGCAAACCTTTTGTTTTGAAAATTCTTTCTTTGATAGTTCTTACCACCCTGATATCCTCCCGACCAATTGTTTCGATTGTTGTTATAAAAACGTGGTGGAACAACAGGTTTCTTATAGTAAGCTTTATCTTTTTCAAAATTCATTTGCCTTTTTGTTTGTTTTAAACTCTTTACTTCAGACAAATCAATTTCAACCATTTTGAACACATTTGTCAATTTTGAAACATTTACATTCTCCAGAGGAAAATCAGAATCCGAATACAACTTATCAGATCCAGCCATCTTGTACATCACAAGACCCGGTTCATCACCTAAGTTGTCTTTGGATTTTGATTTCTGAATGTACTTGTCCAGAAAACACTCTTCATTCTCAGCTGAATCACTATCCAAAACACTTTCAGCCATGCCTTTAACAATCTCAGTTTGAACACTATCATCAGATGATGATGAAGAAAATGTCACATCAATTGAATCAGGAAGTTTCACTTCATTTTCATCTTCAAGATTAACCAACCCAGATTGCTTTTTCGAATAATTGTCTAAAACTGGTGGCGGAACTTGATGAAACCCGACCCCAGTTCCATCACAGTATACATCTTCGCCTGCTTTGTTTTTCCCGATGGGTTTGGGAACAATATGTTGCAAAACAAAGCTTGCAGAGTTGTAACTGTTCAATTTCAAATTAATACGCTCATTCTCAATCTTAGCTTCTTCAAATTGAAGCTTCAGCTTAGCAATCTCATCAAATTGTTTGTTGATTAATTCTTCTTTAACCCTCAAAACACTTTGCAAGTGACAATTTTCTTTGTATGTTTTACCGTTTCTATCATCATTATCTTTAACCGTGCTTTTAAGCTTCTCAAATTTTCCAGTAATCTGACGATTTTCAAGAACTTACCTCTCATTTTCCTTCCTAACCTTTTCTTGATCAATTTTATCATTTTCAATTTTGTTGGTTAATTCTTTTACTCTGTCGTTCGAAGCTTTCAACATTTTATCACGGTTAAGGATTTGATCCTCAACACTTCTGACTCTAGCAGTCAGATCATCAATCTTCTTACCTTTGAGATAAGTGTTTGTACTACAAACTTTGCATTCTTTGATGCAATTTTTGCAGTCAACATCACCACTGACTTTCTTACCTGACTCAGTTGTTGACGCGTTTGAACTGACCTGGCTTTTAGACTCAGAGACGGATTTAGAGTCTACCTCAAGTTCCTTAGCAGCCAACACCTTGTCAGCCATCTTTCCCATGTTTTCAGCATTCAACTTTTGAGTCGTGTCAATGATTCCAGTATCAACCTTCTTTGACTTCTCTTCTTTTTCTTTCTCTTTCTCTTCTTTCTCTTTCTCTTCTCCGTTTCCCCACCATTTTCTTTGCCAATAATCATCTTCTTCTTTCATTTCTTTGATTATGGTTTCCATATCAAGAGTGTTATGATCAATGGCTATATTTCCATTAGGGTCAAGATAACATTCTCTGTCTGGATCCTATCTCCTCGCTCTTTTTGCTTCACTATAGATAGCAGATATTCTGATCATTCTTTCTTGAGCTATCATCTTCCTGTAAGCATACCTCTGTTCTTCAGGTCTGGTGTCTTTCCAAGGAACAGGTTCAGATTTTGCCATGAATGTATATCCAACCGCATCCTCCTCAGGTAACAACTCGCTCCAGTCGGAACCTTCATCGTCATGAATCACCGCAAGAGCTCTAGATTTCTCTTTGTTATCCTCAATCTGCTTCATTCTCGGCGGCTCCGATTTATTCGGATGATAAATCGCTTTCTTGTAATAATCTTCTCTAAACGGGTTTTCAGACTCATCAGCATACGCATTTCGGCATTCACGCTTAAAGTGACCTTTTTTTTTGCACTTAAAGCACGTCACTTTAGACTTGTCAAAGCCCAACTTGGTAGATGGTCCACCAATCGACTTTCTCCCTGTTATCTCCATGAAACGCTGTGCCCGACGAACTGCACTGGCCATACACCACCTTATGTCGATCAGTTCCATCTCTTCAGGATCTATCTGATCGTAATCTTCTTTTGTCAGGTTGGTGTTGCCTATCTTCCCTGCTACAAGACTTTCATACGATTCTAGCACAGACGCTAAGAAAACCATCTGTTGCTTTGCCAACTCCTCGCTGAAATTTTGAGTGTTCTTTAAGTCTACAGCGATGTTGCATTGAAATAGGTTCTTTGCATCAGATTGACTTGAATGTGACTAAGAACTACTGTGAAATCCACTGCTTTGACTTTCTTTGTTTGAAATGTTGGAATTCTCAGCAGAAAAAGCTGTCTTGGGAGATGTATTCTTTGGCATCATGCTTTTAGGATAATACAAATCCAAGTTCTGCTGGTATGATGAGTGATTGACTTTGTGCGTTTTCCTTAACTCCAGCTCGTGACTCTCTAGTCTTTCAATCAGCAAATCTACAGTCAACATTTCTGGCGGCTTGATAGTATTCAACATCAATGCATAATATTGCCAATCCATCTCTTCTGGCAATGAGTCAAACAATTTATCGACTAGCTCTTCTTGAGAATAGAAAATTTCATGTCTCGCCAGTTCCAGCTTTAGATGCCCAAACCTCTCAATCATTTTACAAACTGATTCATTCTTTAAACAACCAAATAAATCAAATTCTTTTCTAAGCAATTTCTTTTTGTTTTTCACTATTTCTGCACTTCCCAAACATTTAGCTTTCAATTTTTCCCAAAGATCTTTAGAACTGTCATACTCGATCAAGGATATTATATCTTCTCGAACTGATTGAAATAGCAGTGCGATGCATTTTTGCTCAGCAACAAACGAATCTATTTCTTCAGATGTAGTCAAACTTTCACCCTTTTTGCCTCCATCAAAGTATCCGTTCTTTAGACTTTTCCAGCTAGAATAAGCAAACGCCATTAACCAATCTTCAAACTTCTTGGCCCACCGACTATATTCTTCGATAGCCATCAACTTTGGAGGTTTGTTATAAGTTCTGAAAGCACTTTCCACACTTAGAACATCCGATAAACTTTTCTTCGTATTCGGCGTGTTCTCATTGGTGTTGCTAGGCGAAGTATCATCTCCAGAGTTTCCAGAAAAGGCATACATATCGCTAAACGGATTCATGAATAGATCATCCATCTTGCACGTACCTAAAAAAAATCAGCAAACACTTAGAAAAGTTTTTAAATTTTGAAAATCAGCAAGTTCAAGCAGAATCACTTGAAGCGGAATCAGCTTCAAGTGGAATCACAAGAACTTTTCAAGCAAGATCAGACAGTAAACTCAAGCGAAATCTGATTCAAGCTGAATCAGACTTTACTTTTCAAGCGGAATCTGAATTTTATCTTTCGAGCGGAATCAGAATTTTATCTTTCGAGCGGAATCATAATTTTATCTTTCGAGCGGAATCAGAATTTTATCTTTCGAGCGGAATCAGAGGTAAATCTCAAGCTGAATCAGCTTTTAAAGTGGAATCTGCGAAGAACCTTTCAAGCGGAATCAGGTTTATAGGTCATTTTTACCAGTTTTAATTCGAGTTTTAATCTGATTCTTTGTAGGGTTTGTTAATACTATGTTTTACACAACATATGTAAAAATCAGGCCATTTCAACCACTAGAACTAGTTCAAATCAGAAAAATATGAGAAGAAGAGAGTAGAAATGAGAAAATCCGGTAGAATCAAGCTGTAATGGTATGAACTCCTCGTCCTGAGCTCTGATACCACTTGTTGGACCGTTTTCGTGACCCTAAATAGTCAGTAAAGGTAGTTCATCATTGATTACTAAGGCGGAATCAAAGTAAACAACGTCAAAACAACTTGTATCCTTTTAACTTTCTTTCTATTACTGATTGCGAGTCTTTACAATGAATTCTGACTGAATTTTGACAGCACCTCGACTCTTACACCATGACCTAGTTCCGCTCCAACTGTTACAAATGAACTCAGCTATCACCTATTTATAGTGCCCTGATTCCACTCGAAACTGTTCAAGCGGAACCCCTATGTTCACTCTCGAGCGGAATCAACTTTTACATTTGGAGCGGAATCACATGATTTCCTGATTTCGCTTGAAATGACACCAATGTCATTTCGAGCAGAATTACAACATATAATCCACTTTTTCAATTCCAAACTCTAAACAACCTATCTAGACCTAAGACTCGATTAAGACGTAGTCAGCAGACATTCAGTGCACCAACACTTTCTCTATCTCTTCTCCACAACCACCATCATCTCTCTATGTTTTCTCTGTCTGTGTCTGATTTAGATCTCAAAATTCAAACATATAAATCACATTTTTCCGCCTAATTTTTCACAACCATTTCAAATTCAATCACTAATCACATTTCTCTCTATGCTATCTATGTCGTCGCCGTTAACCACCGCCAAGAGCTGGCACCTACTACGAAAACCTCATTGTTGCATTCCCCCACCTTACTCCGACGACCTTACCATTGCATTTCTACCACACACTTAGTTTTCTCTAATCTCATATATGTAAGATCTTGGCGACGTGCAAGAAACGGGAACCCTGATCCTTTCATTTATCTTCTTCATTTTGATGACGGATCAGATTCACCGCCCTGGCATCCCGACCCAACCGGGTTCCCATCGCCGCCTCGCCATCCTAGTTGGTCTATTCACCGTATGTTTCTTCAACAATTCAAGATCCTCAAAAGTCCATTTTTTCCTCTACAACAATCACTTCACTAATCTCTTGGGTTTGTTCAACAATGACATAGGGTATGTTCTTGAATCTGGATCTTTTTGGCGGGTCCAGTTCTAAATTTTGTGAAATAGGGGTTTGGGGTGGGAGGGTGGGACCCACACCGATACGGATGTCGTCGACAATGAGGGATGGAGGTCGATGTTGGGCTGTTGTCGGTGATTGCAAACGAGGTGTTGGGCGGTTGTCGGTGGACTTGAGGTTGTCAAGGGTGAAGGTGCGGTGCGGTGCGGTGCGGTGGGGTGGGGTGGTAGTGGTGGGTAGAAAGAGATGTACAAAAGAAAGTTTATATATATATATATATATATACACACACATATATTTTATATTAATTTTTTAAATATAAATTTGTTTTATCTATTAAAATATTTTTAAAGTAAAAAGACTAAACTACCAAAAATAAAATAGGGTTTAGCGTAAAAGACATGATATGTAAGAGTTTAAAAACATAAATTACAGAGTAAATTACAAGTTTTGTCTTTTATGTTTACATCAAATTGCAGGCTGTCCTTTAGCGCAAAAATTGACAGGCGCTGTCCTTTGCCTTTCAAAATCTTGCACGTTTTGTCCTTTAGGCCAAACTCAGTTAGATTTTTTGGTTAAATCTGGTCATGTGCATTGCACATGAGGGCATATTTGTCTATTCACCATTACATGGACTATTGTGTAAATGTTTAATGTTTAGGGACTATTATATAATATAATGAAAATGATATATATAATTAAAAAAAAAACAGTACTTAATCTCCCCAATCGGAGCACAAAACACACTTCATCACTTTCTTCAGCCTCTAAACCCTTAACAACCACCATGAACTACCGCTTAATCTCCCTAATCGGAGCACAAAACGTCATCGTTTCCAACAACACTCTCTAAATCTCCCCAATCGGTAACCGCATCTCCGTCACCGACCTCCTCAAATCTGAAACCCTAACCCTACCATTCCAATCTTCATCCAACATCTCCAGAATCGTCGCCTCACCGGACGGCGTCTTCCTCATCGCCGTCGACGACAACGGCCGCTGCCAGTTCATCAACCTCCGCCCTAACGGAGAGTATATTGTTGTTGGTGTTGGTAAGTTAGTCGAGATTTGGTCGTCTCCAGGGTTGAGAACTTTTGCTAATTGTAATAATAAAGTTACTTGTGTTGATTGGAGTCCTGATTCGAGGTATTTGTCAGCCGGTTCGAAGGATTTGACTATTAGATTGTTTTGTTTGAAGAAAGTTAGGGGTGAGATTAATAGTAAGAGTAAGCCTTTTATGTTTTTAGGTCATAGAGATGGGATTTTCGAGTGGTGGGTGCGATGGTGATGATGGGTAGCGGTGGTGGGAGGTTTACCTGGTGGGAGAATAATTAAGTTATAAAGTTGAATTAAATATGTATACCTGATTAGTGTAGGTGTTTTGGTTTAGAAAGTCTGGAGGTTGAATGTATTTTCACTATTTTGATATTGCTTTTGAAATCTTTATCTGGTAATTTAGAGAGGTGGAAGTGAAGAAGTCTGTGTTTCATGTTACGAAAACGTGTGCCAGAAATAAGATGATGAGGGTGGTAGTGGTGGTGGTGGTGGTGAAGGGTGGTGGTGGTGGTGGAGGTGGAGGTGGAGGATGGTGGTGATAGGTGGTTGCTAATTTCAGAAATATATATATATATATATATATATATATGGTTATAAAAATAATATTTTAAATTATTTTGTTTTATTTTTACATAATAGCCCCTTGATATAATTCATCTTACACAATAACCACTTGAATGGTGAAATTACAATAGTACCCTCATGTGTCTTGCACATGACCAGATTTAACCAAAAAATCTAACTGAGTTTGGCCTAAAGGACAAAACGTGCAAGATTTTGAAAGGCAAAGGACAGCGCCTGTCAATTTTTGCGCTAAAGGACAGCGCCTGCAATTTGATGTAAACATAAAGGACAAAACTTGTAATTTACTCTAAATTACATTTTTGTAACTTTTGAAGGTAAAAAACATAATTTACAATCTGGTATAAACATAAAGAATGATTTATGTAATTTACTCTACAAACTACAAGAGTAATTATCAAATTTGTATGCACAAATATTTGTACCTTTGTAGCTTAACTAGTAGATGCCCCGCCCGCGTTGCGGGGCGATGGCCGAATAATTCTCAACCAATTAAAAAAAGACTAATATAATTTTGCTAGGAAAAAAAACAAAAACGATGATAAGACCGTAATTTTGGGCTCTGGGTAAAACTGTATTTTTTCTAGACTAATGAGCCAGTGTTAGGCAATTCCTTGAGACGAAAAAAAATTAAATCGAGTAAACCAATTAAAAAAAAAACCTTTATAGTTTTGCACAAAAAAAAAAAAACTAAAATGATGGGAGAAACGTAATTTTTAACAGCAAGTGAAATCATAATTTTAATTCGGGGATAAATCGTAAACTAAATGGACCAATGGGGAAGTGTCAGCAAGCAGCCGGCATGACAGTAATTTTACACTGGGGGCTAAATCATAATTTAACCAGGAAAACAAACAAAAACGATGGGAAAATGTAAATTTAAGTTGGGGGCAAATTCGTAACCTGGCTGTGAGAAAAAAAAAACTAATGGCGAAAGTATCAATTTATACGGGGCAAAATCGTAATTTTTAGCCGATGGGAAAATTAGAATTTTTAGCCGAGAGTAAAAGCGTAAATTTATTTTTAAGCGTGGGAAAAAAAAACATAACTTTGAACTGATGGCAAAATCGTATATTTAAAGGGAAAAAACTAAAGACAAAACTGTAAACTGAAACGGGTCAAATTCGTAATTTTTTACCGGGGGCAAAATTGAAATATTTAGCTGGGAGCATTAGAGTAAATTTATTTTTAAGCGGGGGCGAAAACATAATTTTTAACTGATGGCAAAATCGTAATTTTAAAGGGGGATAAAATCGTAAATTTGTTGGGCCAATAGGGGAGTGCCAGGCAGCTGCCTGGCACTATTGAAGTCGCCGCCCTTATTGCCCAATAAAGTGCCTGAACTGTTGAATTCTTACGTCATCAACATGTCTTTGTAGTAGTTGATAATTAGATTATACATATTTTATATTTTGTGTATTTTTATTATATATCTAAATATTAATAAAAGACTAAAAATAAACAAATAATGCCACATGACATTTCCTCATTCAACCTTATAAATTTTATTTATATTTGTTAAATATATTTCTTTTAATATTAATAACCAATATATAGATATCATTTATCTTTATCCTTATTTTAATACTAATAAATTCAAATAATAATATTATAAATCTCTAAATTTAATATCTAATAAATTATTAATATCTCTTGAACTAATATGAAAATAATTAATTCATAAATATTAAACTAATCAAAGAAGAATAATAATAAATAAGTATTTAACCATTAACTAGAGTTTACTCTATTAATATAACAAGAGAGGGTATTTCGGGTGGGTGGATTTTAATATTTAAGTATTTATAAAAAAAAACAATTTTTAAGTGTTATTAAAAAGTCAACAAAAGATGCCAAAGGGCCCAGAAGTGTTTTCGTCCAACTGTTTCGGGTGGGTATTGCAAAAATTCCACTTTATTATTCATTAACTTTGTCACGTGTTTATATGTTATATGTATATGAATAAGGAAAGTTTACTATTACTATGATTTGACAACTACTATTCATTAGGTTGGTTTATTAATATATAGGATAATAGTTTATTCAAGTTTTACAAAAATAAAATTTTTAACTTTTTTTGTAATTTATGGTGTTGTACCTGATGTATAGGGTTTTTTTTTCGTTTTTCATTACTAACCCAAACTTTTACTCTTTTGCAATTTAGACCCTTTGTTTTTTACTTTTAACATAAAGCTTTTCATCTTTTGCAATTTAACCTCAACTCTTTTTATTTTTCAATTTTGGTCCACCATACTTTTCAGCATTCCCAAGTTTTTCGTTTCGTTTTAAATTTTGGTCCACCGCAACGTGCGTGTAGGGTTCAACATTTTTCTTGTATTTTTTCCCGTTTGGCCCGTCGCAACACATCAATATTTCTCCATTTGACAAGTTTGTCGCAACACGCAGGTCCTGGATTGACTTAGTTATTTTTCCTATGTTTTACGTTTCGGTTTAATTTCTTTGCAACGAGCGTGCGTGATTCAAAGATTTTACGTCTGCTTTTCGCTCGGCTTTATTTTTTTTCTGTTTTTATTTATTTTGTTTTTACGAGTTTTTCCAATGTTGGTGATTGCTGATAGTGGTATAGCATTGATACTACTTGACACAGTTTTACAACAACCGCTGCAACGCGGGGGCTTAATACTAGTTTCTATAATATACTATTATACGTAATAAATTATTTATTAAACATCACCTATTATACTAACATAAATACATTATGACACAATGCATACGTCATACAACAGAAATTTGAAGAACCCGCGTAATTTTTCTCTTTCACAAACAACCCCGAAAAAAATTCACCCTCTTTTATTCTTCCAACAATTTTTTTTTTTCTGTTCACAAAGATGATATATATTCCACCCTCAATTTTTAAAATCTAATTGAAATTCATATTTTTCTCATATCACCATTATCATTAGAAATATGAATTTCATGAAGGCATGATCAGCCACCATTTGATGTTTTTACATTTTGGTTTTTGAAATTTTGTTGAAGGGGTTTTGGAGAAGAGAAAATGGGGCAGAAATCCTTGATCTACAGCTTCGTGGCGAGAGGGACGGTGATCCTGGCCGAGTATACCGAGTTCAAGGGGAATTTCACCACCGTTGCGGCCCAATGCCTTCAAAAACTTCCTGAAAACAACAATCGGTTCACGTATAGTTGCGATGGCCATACGTTTAACTACCTCATGGATAATGGATATAGTGAGTTGTTTTTTTTTTAATTCGACATTTTGTTGCGTTTGTGATGTCTTTTTTGGGCGCGCTTTGGTTTTGACGTAAAATTTGGGGATTTTAGTTAGACGAAAAATATGTGGCCATCGACCTGCGATTTTTTTTTAATTATACATGAAACATATATTATGGTTTTTCGACTGAGCCAGAGATTTTTGAATGTTAACCCGAAGATTTTTGAACTTAGAAAAGATCAACTGATACACGCTGCATTTGAAAAATAAAATGAAAAGCCAAAAGAAAAAGAAAATTTTGAACGTCATGATTGCCTCCAAAACCTCATTGTAGAAAATTCGGACGTTGAGTTAAGAGACACCTGAACAACAAAAAAACCGACCCGGTGGAAAAAAAATCTTGGGCCCGTCTTTGTGTATAGCAACTCAACAATATAGAGTTAGAGATGAATTAGAATCATGAATGGAGAATGTTGGAGATTTAATAATAAGTTATAACCTAGACATCTCCAAAAACATGTTAAATTTTATTGGGTTCAAAATCATGTGTTAATTTTTTAACATTTGATTGTATGGATTGGAATTTTAACCCATATTTCAAGATATGGGTTAATGTGGGTAATTTTTGGTTGTTTAATGGGTTCATTTGGGTCTATTCATGTTACTCAATGGGTCAAAACATGTCACTTATATAGTTTTATAAAACTTGTTAACTTATAATGGGTCAAAATGGGCACCACCCACCATTGTCACTAGTTGTCATAAAAACAAATATGGCAGGTGAACCCATTTTGGTATTTTTTTTTCCTAAAGCGACCCGTTTCAACCTAAGCCTGTTTTGACCGGAACCCATCTCGACCCGATACATGCTAACCTGATGATAACTAAAGATATATTTTACAAAATTCCATAAGTTTGGATTTTATATGGTACTTCAGATTTTGGAAAATACTAAAGATATATTTTACAAAGGGCTATGCATGAATTTCATTCCCCAAAGGGCTATTTTGATAATTAGATTGGTCAAATTGGTTATTTGGGTGATTTTACCTAATAAAAAACATTCATTATTGTTCAGATGATAAAAAAAAAATCTCTAACAAGGACAAAATACAGAAAAAAAAAGACAATAATAAACAAAGACATGTACACTTAGTCACCTAATATTCTTTGTTGTATTCTTTTCGGACTAACCGAATCATATAATGTGTGCGTATGCATTTACGTCATCGCGATCAATTGGCTGTTGCAGCGTTCTGCATTGTTGCAGTCGATTCTGTTGCTAAGCAACTTCCAATGGCGTTCTTGGAACGTACCAAAGACGAGTTCAATAAGAAATATGCAGGAGGCAAAGCTTCAACTGCTGCTGCCAAGAGCCTGAGCAAATCATTCGGGTACCTAACTATCCACCATTCAAAGATAGAGAATTAGCTTTCGCATATCATAAGTTTACTAACATTTATAACAAAATACATGAATATAAATATAAACAAAAAAATACATGTTCACAGTGGCGGAACCAGAACCTAATCTCAGGGGTGTCCCAAAAAAAAAAAATTCCCTGCAGGAACATCTGCAGACCAACAAGAGAAGCTTTACAGCAGCTGATGGGCATTATAACTCCACAAAATCCCTGCAGAAACATGCTCTTAACTCTTAGGGGTGTCCTAAGTCTAAAAATCGAAAAAAAAAATAACAAATTTACACTACCCGAAAAAAGTTGAGCCGTAGCCCGGGACCAGGCTGCTTGTGCACTGGGTCCGCCCCTGCATGTTCAAATAGTAAAGTATTTCTAAAACTGGTATTCATTCCTTAAGAAATGATACTCATTCTTTAATATAATTGACGTAGGAATTATATTTATTTTTTTTTAAAGTCAAACTCGGCCTGAGTTGACCAGCTAGATCTGATTCTGGCCGAGGTTGACCGTGTTTAATCGATTCCGAGTAATTAGGCGGAGTTGAAGAAAATCGCCTCGGCAACCTAACTTGTTTTACAACATTGGTTGGATGGATTTTAGGCCAAAGATGAAGGAACAGATGAAATGGTGTATGACTCATCCTGAGGAGATCGACAAGGTTGCTAAGGTGAAGGCACAGGTTGATGAAGTCAAGGGAGTTATGATGGACAACATCGAGAAGGTATTATTCGACAAAAATATCAATGTTTAAGTTAGACTTCTACTAGGGTTGCATTTGCATACATAACATATGCTAAAGCCTGGCAAAAGTCAGGTAACATGTCAAAATGGGTGCGGGTCAAACTGGATACGGGTTGTTTTTTCCGGTCTTAGTGAATATGTCAATATGGGTTTAGAACAAAATAGACTCTAGTAGAAACGGGTTATTTTAGAAAAAAAACATTAAGATGGCTAACACTGCTATATTTGTTTTTATGGCGGCTAGTGGCAACGGGGGGCAAAAGTGGTGGCAGGTGGCGCCGGTTCATTTGGACCCATTATAATTTAGCTAGTTTCATAAGAGTGACCCATTTTGACCCGTAAAATAATTTAAATTAAACCAAATCAACCCATTTAGCAAACGAAAATTACCCTAATCAACCAATTTTTTGAAGAATGGGTCATGACTGTCGGGTGTACGTATGCTTTAGTTTTATTTTGTTGTAACAACGTAAAATTTTATGTGTACCCGACTGTTCATTTTTTGCTCACTTACTCTAACTAAATACTTCACTACAAAATATGACGCGCGCAGGTTCTTGATCGTGGAGAGAAGATTGAACTATTGGTCGATAAAACTGACAACCTTCGCAACCAGGTTTGTTATTTACGTAACAAGAATGCTTTCAACGATGGATATAGTTGACTGGTTGGATTCATAGTTATATAAGATTACATCTTTTCAATAACCAGTTTCTTGTTTTAGGCAAATGATTTCAAGAAACAAGGAACCAAGATGAAAAGGAAGATGTGGATTCAGAATATGAAGATCAAACTTGTCGTATTTAGCATCGTACTCGTTTTGATTATGTTGGTGGTCCTCTCAATCTGCAACAACATAAGGTGCTTTTGAAGGTCACCAAATACTCCCTATTCTGCAAGGCTTAACCAGAAGTGTATTCTACATTGACTACCTTTGTTTGCATTCTTCTCCTGCTTGTCTTTTAGGAGGTAGGAGTTTTTTTTGGGCATTTTTCATGCTTGATGTACATGTTGTAATATTATAATGACATTTATTAAATTAATTATGAAATAAATCTAAGAGCATTTGTGAAATGTTGGATAAAACGGTCACACCAGCTTTTTTTTAAACAGCGTTACTTTCTATGGATAAGGTGCATTTGACTATTTATTTTTTAGTTGGGTCCCACTTTTTATAATAAAGGTTACATTTTGCAAGCGAAGGCCCCCCTTATATGCCCATTTTTGTCCTTCCACATGGAAGAAAGTCCAATTTGTTTGTTCAAAGAGGAACAAAGCGCTACGGCTTATGTCATGATTGCGAGTTGTGACACCTTAGGCAAATCTCATATCATCTCATCAACAGGAAAAATAACAGTCATAAGAAACGTCCGGTGTAAAATACCACCAACTCATATCGGGTGCATTAATCGTGTATGAAAGGAGCACTCAATAGTTAAACACACACGAGTTGGAGTAATTTCATGATAGTGACCTCTTGGGAAATCTCTACCCGGGAAACAAAAAACAAAACCGTAAGCTCCTTATAGGAAAAATAAACAATATTGATCGGTATGAGGGTCAGATGTCATATTAACAAAGATGATAAACGTCACGTTTGTCTTCACTATGCATTGCGGATGCTATAAGTATAATCTTGTTGTATATAGAATCTTCTACTCCACAAAAAAAGGTAGTAGTTCATTCATACAATCTCCCTCAATCGTGTCGGCTTGATACACACGTCTCTTATGGTTACAAAGGTTGATCATCGGCTAATAAACATCTCGTTTGTCCTTCATAAAGGTATTGTAAGCCTATAAAAGGCAGAGAATTTACAATATTGGATATGAATGATATGAATTAAGTCCAAGTCTTCCCTATTAATATCCTGTATCTTTCTACTTCTTTCTGTCCTGATTCGGTACACATCAGAACTCAACATGAACAACTTAAGAATCACAAAGTTTATATAACTATATCTTTATACCCCATAGTTTTGTTTATAAACTATTATTATACATTAGTAAATACCAATCAAACCAATGTACCAATTTATCATGTTCCTAAACTCGGTTACTCGCTTTCGAGTTCTTCATTTCTTTGCTTCTCTTGTCCTGCATCTTCTTCTTCTTTTCTTCGGCTGTGATCCACGTGTAGTCAGCAGGAATCACAAACGGGTCATGCTCGTTATCTACACATGAAGTTGAAGCGCTCGTTGATGAGCTGAGGTGTTGATACGGAGCTTTGATCCACTGATACCAAAACGACGAGCTTGTGGTTGCTGGGAGATTGTGGTCTGTGGGCAGAGGACTCGAAGGTGGCGTTGAAAATTCATCCAACGGCTGTAATTCTTCGAATTTTGTGAATGTAACCAACACCCGTACGGTGGGGATCACCGGAATAGCGACCTGAAAGTGTAAAACCATTCTTAGCAAGAAACATTAGCAGAACCGTACACGTTTTGGCAGATCTGATGTTTTTGTTTTGTTTATTGGGGGTCAAATTTAAGAATGAGCCGTTTCATTATCCTGAACGCGTCGAAAGTCACCCAAAATGTATATTTAAATGCATATAACCTCCGATAATCTTTATTTAAAAGTTACATAATTAGTGTAATAATATAAGTGTTTGCAGATCGACCCAACCTAACGCATTTTGACACCCCCCCCCCCCCCCCTCCCCCGCCAAGCTCTGGTCCCACTACAAGAACATTAACCAAAACTTAATAATGTAAAGAAAGCAAAGCAAACCTTAACAGGAAACGTGCCCGTTGGAAGTTTTGTGGTAAGTAATTCTCTTAATCTTCGTATCGCCTTCGCTTTATTCGCCAAAATATCAAGCAAAGGCAATAGTTCATCGGTATGCAACGGAAAATCAGGCGAAAGCCAAAGAATCGGCCTCAACCCTTTCTTATACTCGCTCTCGTGGTTTCCATCTCTTTTCTTACCGACACGTTTGTCATTTCTATCCTCATCTCCGCTAGAAACGATATCTATAGAACGTTTTCCGGATATAACTTGACTTTGACCACTCTTAGTATCCCGTTTTCTCCATCTATCGAACCAACCTTTCTTTCCCTTTTCCCGCTTGTTATAACTATTTTCACGACTAAAACCGTCTTCAATCGGGATATCTATTCGCTCACGAGAACCATGCTGATGCTTAACAGTCCCGTTGCTATTTTCACAGTCTTGATCCAACGAACCGGACTTTAACGCCTCTTCAAGTTGCTTGCGCTCTTCATCGGTCAAAATATCATTTAATTCTTCATTATCCATTTCGTTGTCGTTACCACTTGTAAACAACTCATCGTCCGGCTTAACCCCCAGAGCCCTTCGCGATTTAATACTCACAACAACATTTTGCATATCATAAACTTTCGCTTTCCAATTCCCGACGAATTCCGTTTTCTCGAACCCTCTCCACGTCATCTGCGGCACAAGAACCGCTTGCGTCACGTCAATCCCGGGCCTAAATATATTACTCCGAGACATCGCTTGAACCTCCTGGTTCACCTCTGCATCAGTGGCAGACCCACCCGCACCGTCCAACGCGTTCATCACTTCTTTATCTTTATGCAAAATCACACAAAGCGACCCGGGCTTCACCTTCCCATCTTCCGAACCATCACCTAAAAACAAAAACGTTTGATCGGCCCGTTGAATTCTAAAACCATCAAAACCCGCTAGCGTCGTATCAGCCCGCAAATTCGCACCACGTTTCCAAATCTTGTACGTATCTGACGGAGCAATCCGGGAAATAAACGGTATAACCGAGCTTTCAAACTGGAACGTTATCTCCATATAAAAATCGCGCATCCTCCTCATCGTTGCTAATAACCGCGGTAACCTTCTACACCACTTAGCCCAAGCCGCAGGTTGATAATGTTTTATTATAATCTTAGCAATAACTTCTTCACGGCTGCATATCGCTTCTTGTAACGCACTCCACCCGTGCTCGTTCTGCAAGCTCCAATCGGCGCCAGCGCGCATAAGAACCTCCGTGGCGACAATGTCACTATTCTTGACCGCTAAATGAAGCGGGGTGTCCCGGTTAGGGACATCCCTGCGGTCAATCACCGCGGAGATCGCGTCTGCCTTGGCTTCTTCCGCAACCGAGTCAGATTCGGTCCGGATCATCGACGGGTCAACGAACCGAGGGAGACCCGCGATTATTTTCTTTAACCCAGTGTAATCTTTGGTCAATACTGCTTTGTGTACAGGACTATGTGCATATGGGGCAACATCTAGGGTTTCCATTTTTCAGCAATTAGGGCAAAAGTTTCTAACTTTTTTACTTAACAAACCCTAATTAACCATCTGAAATTAACAGAAATTGGAATCAAAATTGGGAATTCTGTTTAACCTAAATACATAATCAAATTAAAGTAAAATAAGAACACAATCAAATTGTATTAAATTATTTAATCATATAATTGTATAAAACAGAGTAAAAACAGAGTAAAACAGAGCAAGATCAAGAAATGATACCTTTTTATGGTTCTTGTGGTGTGATTGATGAAATTGAGGTTAAATATGATGAAATTGAGATGAAAAAACATGTGGGAAGAAGATGATTGAAGGGTTTGGATGATCTTGAAATGGGAATTAAGAAAGATGAAACAGAATCAAAGAATATTGAAGATAAACTGTGTGATGAAAGCAAAAAAAAGGGTATAATTGTTTGTGTTAGAAAGGAATAACAATAAGAAAGTTGAAAGAAAGGGTCAAAGAATATGTGTATTTATGAGACTTTTATTGAACAGGTGTTTGCTAAGGTGGTATAGAGATGATGGATGTATCAAAGTTTCTATTTTTGTTTTCTAGTTGTTTTCTATTTTTTTTAATTTTTTAATTTTTTAGGTTGTATGAATCTTTAAATAGATTGCTGCTCGAACTCGAAATTCGTTTAAAGTAATAAAAACTAGAATTAAGCACCGCGTGTTGCGGCGGGGGCTTAAACTATGCCAAATAACACCAATGCCACACCGCTGGTAGCGACCGCCAACACTGAAGTTGCGGCGTGTTAATGCGAAGAAATAAGACTGAAATATATAACATATAAAAAATAACTATGTCGATTTAGGGCACACGTGTTGCGACGAACTTGTTAAATGGGAAAAATAGACGTACAAACGTTGAACCACACACGCACGTTGCGCCATGTTAACTCAAAAAATAACGTAGAAAAGAATAACTAAGTCAATGTAGGATTTGTCCGTTGCGGCGAACTTACCAAAGGGGGGAAAATAGACACGTTGCGACATACCTGTCATATGTGAAAAATAGACCAAAAACGTTGAACCACACATGCACGTTGCGACGTATTAACTCGCAAAATTTAGAACGAAACGTAAAATGAAAAACCTGTGAAAGATAAAAAGTATGAGGGATCAGTTGTAAATAAAAAAAATTTGGGTTAAAAGTAAACAAATTAAAAGTGTTAAAATACAAAAGATGAAAACTTTTGGGTTAAAAGTGAAAAATCACACCAATTTTTTTTTTTTTTTAAAAAACACCCCATGTTTGGAGTACAACAACACAATGCAACAATGTGTTGATAATTTATATTATGTAAATGATAGATTAAAACCAGCTTGTATAAGTCTTATGGCATTATAGCCTAGTGGTATCTTGGAGGTGAGATAAGTCTTATGACCATTAGGTCATGGGTTCGATTCCCACAAAGGGGGTTTTCCCAGATTTATTGGGTTTCCTCCTGAATTGGTGTATAGGCATTATTGCCTAGTGGAGATGGATATGATCGGGTGGTTCTGCTGGTGGCACGATGATACTCCAGTGGTCCGTCAGTGATCCAAAATTTGCCGTTCAAAAAAAAAAAAAAAAAAAAAAAAAAAAAAAAAAAACCCAGCTTGTATAATTTTTAGATGAGTCAGGCTGACTTGTATAAGTTTTGTGTCGAGTTAGAGGCAAGACGATTAATTAAGACCTGAGGTTTGTAACTGGTTGATAAATCATAATTCACCACTGGTGAAAACTCGCTCGTAAATAAGTTCTAGTTGATTTGGCTCGAGTTACTTAGCGTGTACACAAACACATGTTTATGTTTAATAATATAAACTCCAGATTATAGGTTAAAATCAAACTGGATGTCGTAGAAAATTAGTTAAAATTACTATACAAAAAACAAATAAAAGAAACAAGCTACAAATTTGATTTCTTCTACCCTAAGTTTAAGATTTACTAAATTTAATATCTTTTGTTTTAGTTTTAAATTTATGGAATTCTCAGTGAACTATTTCTTTATTGCAACATGTTTAAATGTATTTTAAAATTGTTTGAAATTCAGTTAAAATATCAATACGCGATTACGCGGTTGGTAAGTGACCATAAACCCACAGTCAACAACAAAATCGGTGAATTCGTCTTTTATTCTTTTTCTTAATAATGAAATAACAGATTTTTTAAAAGACACTAAATATTAATTTCGAGGTAAAACATAAGAAACTTCGACTTCCACATTATGAATATCAATGTCAAGATGTCGTTATCAATATGATTTGCCTTATATTACACGGTCTATGTTAGTCTAATAAACATAGACGTAGATAATTAAGTCGAGCTTGAGCTAAAACGGTCTATTTTAGTCTCCCACGTAGGGGTGTAACCAATCGAGTTAAGCTCTCACTCGTTGAGTTCAAGTTTGATTCATTTAACTTAACATAGCTCAAATCCAACTTATTTTGAACTTTATCTTTAAGCCCATGAGTAATTTTTAAGATTCGAGCAGGGTTGGCTAGATTCGTCTATTCTTTATATATATAATCATTTTATTCATTCATAATTATACATTTTGTATATAACATAATTATGTCATTAATTATTTAATGCATTAGATAAAAAAAATGTTACTTTTGAATTAATAAAATAGGCTGATTTAGACTTGGAAACCCACTGAAGCTCAATATGTAAATCTCATACTTGAGTGTGTTTATTAAACGAGCTAAGTCACTAGGCCATCTCATAGGATTAGGGTGTCATGTGCGAGTAGAAAAAATGGACCGCTAAAGTATAAACCTATATATATATGTATATATATATATATATATATATATATATATATATATATAAAGTTCAATAATACCGCGCTAATTGTAATAACAATAAATAAAACAAAATTATTCTAGCATATTGGTATTTGGGTTATTTGGATTAAACGAGTATAGTTGGACCAAACTAAAAAGGTTTAGATGAGTCAAACTAAATAGGTTATTGGGTTTGTTTTTCTTTTTTAAAGGTTCTAGTTTTAATTGTTATTGGGTTAATATACTTTTGTTTCAAAATAATAAAAAGCAAATTTGAAAGTATATTTATTAACAAATAAAGAGTAAACTTAAAGAAAAAATATATATAATTATTTAAAAAACGATAATATATCATTATGAAAAGAAACAAGATAGCAAGAAAATTCCACAACTATTTATATCTCTTTTCAAAATCAATGGTCTTTAATTTAATGATGGTCTTGGACAAGCATGTGGAGTGGCGTCTATATAGTGATGAAAAGTCATTTGTTGAAAAACCAATAGTCAACGGTCAACCAATATGATATAGAACAAGTCTTTAATCTTCACCTATCTAGCACGGGGACTCCATTTATGTGGCCGTACCCGTCTCGGGTACTTGTCGGGGACGGAAACACCATGGGTACTCGTCGGGGACGTTTCCTAAACGTTTCCAATGTCGGGGACGTATCTGGTAGAAGTATCCAGCCCGTTTCCATTTATTTTTAGGGTTTTTACCCTTTCAAATTCCACAACCGGCCACTAAATAAACAGACCTATCATGTTCGGCTTCTCTAATCTCTAAACTCTCAAGTCTCATCATCTCTAATTCTCTATCGATTGCCGATCTTTCACTAGATGAACCGGAATTTGAAAATGATTTGATTATTGATAATTAATTACCTTTGGAAGATGTAGTATTTTTGGAATTTGTTTAATGTATTTTTATTTTTTTATATTTTTTATTGCCGTACCCGTATCTTGGAATTTTGAGTTTTGCCGTTCCTCGTTCCCGTATCGTCCCCGTACCCGTTCCAGTGCTACTTAGATCTTCACTAATCACTGTTGTAAATCAAATCGGTCAAACTATTTAAAGCTTCCTTTTTTGTCAGTTAGTCGGGCTCGAAAACCGATATAGAAGCATTGGTTGTCGAGGCCGGGCTATAGACACGTACAAGATCGGATTTAACCCTGCCCGAATATTAATCAGATGTGCAATATGAAAGAAACCTATTAGAAAAGGTCATGCAAAAGTGGTTTCATGGTATCGGGTAGATCTGTAAATGAATTGAACGAGGCTTGTTCATATTCGTCCGTTTAACTTTAACAGAACAAACGAATGAACATGAACGTTTAAATGAACGACTTTTCTTGGTCATGTATGTTTGTTAAGAAATGAACTACATGTTCATTCATTTATATTCAAAACGAACATAGATGAACGAAGATAATGGACATGTTATTGCCGCGTTCATTCCATTTGTTTGTCGGTCACCCAATATTTGGTTCTAAAATTTGATTTGGGTGATGGATTGATGCATGATGGGCCGGTTAGTAAATGCTAATAAGTTTGTATGTAAATTGTAAAGGTATATAAACAAATGGACGTAATGAACTAACATAAATGAATGATCACGAACGTAAATGAACGAACAAGATATATTCATGTTCGTTTATTTAATGCTATAAACAAAACTCTTGCGGTATATATAAGGCTTGTATATGTAGTGGTTGATTATGTAATCTTTCGGATATCAGTAGAAGAAACTACATTTATGGTGCACAATTTCTTCGATTCTATCCGGGCTAACAGTAGAAGAAACAAGAATAATCTGTTTACAACGATTCAAAGATTACGGTGTACACGGATTCAATTAGCCAGTCAAATTTCATAGACCCAGTCGAGAAAACAAACATTGATTTTAACCAAGTTCGCTCAAGTTTACCAATGACGATCATTTCAAAACCAACCGTAATCTTCGTCTGTTTTATGTTGAGTCTTTTTAGTAAGTTTACCCAGTTCGCTTAAGTTTACCAATGATGATCATCATTTCAAACTGGGTGATCTTTTTTCATTCGATATCTACTATAATACAAAAAATGCAATTAAGTTTTATTTTAAATATGAACATCAAGACACTTTTGCAAATAATTAGAAACCAAAGAAACGGTATAACGTTTCTTTTAAGTACAAATTTTAAACTAGAACAAAAACAGCAAATATCACCATGAGAAACTTTAGAGAGTTAAAAGTACATGAGAAGAGAAAGGTGGTTTCCTCAGCCTCAAGACCTCCAGCATGAAAATGTAACAAAAAATATTGTTTTTTTTTGGTAAAATAACCGAAAACCCATTTGGCATGTAAACAGATCTATGGTTCTAGCCTTCGTGGGTCACGGGGAAAGAGTGACGTTTTACGAATGTTGTCGAGAGCGCAGAAAAGCATCACAACACGTTCCAAGCCGACTCCAAATCCACCATGCGGTGGCGCACCATACCTTCAAAATGCAATAATGGTATATGTGAGATATGGGTTGAGGCTTTATCCTTAACGGGTCAAATCTAGCTATATAATAGAACTAAGCGAAAGCCACACAAAGTGAACTCGATGCTTACAACTAAAGAATTAATATTTGAACAGCTTTTTAACCACATTCTATATATACTTAAAATGCTATTTTGTCAACATCATCCAACTTTGGCATCAACTTTAGTAATGAGATAATTAGCCCCTCCACTTTGGTAATGAAGCCCACCAACTTTGGTTCTTCAACTTTGTTAATGCCATATTTGGCCCCTCAACATTGGTAATGACATATTTAGCCTCTCAACTTTGGTAATGACATACTTAGCCCCTCAACTTTAATAAGGTTCTATCTTTTTATTTTCATTATTTACCCAATTACCCTTGCACTTTATTATAGTTACTATTTAAACCTTTCCTTGATCTACATTTCAAACACCCTGCGAAGCGCGGGTGATAACCCACTAGTTATAAAAAGGGTTATTGGATTTTATCACCCCTAACTATTGGCTGCTGCCATCCCCAACTATCAATATGACGCCCGCCACTCCCAACTTAACACTTAGTGTGTTCTGTCACCAAGTCGTTAACTGATCACCAACTTTTGATCCTGTTATTATACTTTTGGGGTGTCCTAAGATCCCTAAAACCTTCCTAAGATCCCTATGACACCCCCAAAAGTATAGTAGCAGGATCAAAAGTTAGTGATCAGTTAACGACTTGGTGACAGAACACACTAAGTGTTAAGTTGGGGGTGACGGACGTCAAAGTGATATTTGGGGGTGGCAGCGGCCAATAGCCAATAGTTGGGGGTGATAAAATCTAATAACCCTTATAAAAATGCAAAATGAAAAAAATCAGTGGGTTTACCTAACCTATCAGAAAGAGCTTTAAAGGTTGCAGTTTTTTTAATTGGTTGTCAATTAGATCATTTCAAGGTTTTTTTGTTTTTGTTAATGCACAATTAAAATTATTCGTGTTCCCGTTAACATGTTTATTTAAAACCAAGTCTTGGGTTGGCATAGTTAACCCGTTTAACTAAACAGGTTGACCCAGACCATTTACAAACCCTTTAACCCATTCACTACAAACTGCCAACAGGACAATATTGACAAACCTAAATCCAATCCTAACAAAAACTAGTTGGAAGTTGAAACATGTTGCCAAGATGCATAATAAACAGATTATTCTATAAAGATGGGAAAGTGATAGAATAGATGTACCTGAAAGAATCGACATATGATGATATCGTTTTGACATCAATACCGCATGCTGTGGCACGTGACTCCAGAAGCTCAGGGATGTGCACACGCTGCGCCCCTGAAATAATCTCCTCACCTGAACAGAATGCAACAAAATAAAATTTTAAATGTCCGGATAACAGTATACATTTTCACAAGTAAAACTTCAAATTAAACATAAATATATGTGGTGGCTTGCCTCTAATGAAAACATCAAACGAGTTGCTATAAGCCTCGTTGTCAGGGCAAGGCATTGTGTAAAAAGGTCGAACTGCCAGAGGGTAGCGGTGCAGTATATAGAACTCAGTTCCATACCTACATTGAATCATTATTGTAATAAATAAATAACACCATGATTGAACGATGAACAAATAAATTAATAAATAATAAAACAGCAAGTCAAAGTTGAAATTTCCGCTTACTTTTCCAAAACAAGTTTTCCTAACGTTCTTTCTGATTCTGTGTTAAGATCCCCAAACGGATCCACCTCAACGCCAGCTTCCTATTAAATCAATTTTCAAAATAAAACAAAAGCAAATTTATCACGCGCCCGGTTAATGAAAGGGTGTTATAATGTTACGAACCTTTAGCATTTGAACCCCTTCTTCAAATGTAAGCCGTAAGGTCTTCCGTAAGTACTGCATAGTTATTAACATCAACACTGAAACATAAGTATAAGTTACAAAAAGACGCTACCCTATATATGTTTTTACACAAACGAAGTATATAACTTATTAATTACTTTCAAAGGCTTGAAGGGATACTGCTTCCCGATAGCTTCTAGCTCTTTCTGGCATCTTTCATTCAATTTGTCAAACATTCCAACAAAAAGACGGTCCACCACATCCATCACCTATATAAATCCAACCATCAGAACCTTCTCAAAAAATTAAAATAGAGTTATCTATATAATAAATAGGTTGTTAATACCTCGGAATAATGCTCTTTAATTTCCATCTCCATATCGAGACCAATGAACTCACACAAATGCCTGTGTGTATACGAGTCTTCGGCTCTAAAAACAGGACCAACTATAAACACCCTTCCAAAATCACCACAGATTGCCATCTGTTTGTGAAGTTGTGGTGACTGTGCAAGACAGGCAGGTTGCTTTTTGTATTCCAGTTTGAAAACCGCTGCACCACCTTCACTACTGCCCGCGGTTAACTTTGGAGTGTTGATCTCGATAAAATCTTCGTTCAGTAAAAACTGCCGGAAGAACTGCAGAAAACAATATCAAGTTCCACTCTGTTAAAGAGTTAAAATCACAATACTGCTTACAATATTTCTAAAGGTAGCAAAATGAAGATCAGGCAAATTGGGTAGTGTCAATAACGAGTTTAGGGCACAATGGGTAACATAGATGCAGATTGGGTCAGCAGAACACTTTTTACCGAATCTTTAATATATAGCCTTGGTGTTAATTGGAAGTAATGTGGTTGCTAAAACTGAAAATATTTATAAAAACAAAAATAATATAATTTCTGAGCAATGTTGTATGCATTGTTGAGCAAGTTTCAACTCATTTGACTTGTTTCATTATAACCAGACTCACACATAACATAAAATAAAAAACGAACACACAAATAAAGGTAAACAAAATGTCATACATTTGAAACTTGGCACTCGAGACGGAAAATCCCTTGATTTGCTGGTGTTCGGACATCCAAAATCCTATAGTTCAAACGCGTATCCTGATTAACACGAACAAGTTGTTCTCCAGCCTGCATAATTTTATAAAATCATTATAATACAAAAATGGATAAGTGGCAGTTGCTTCAGCATTCCCATAAATTTGACATGAAACAATGCAAGGTTGCTAAAATCTACTACAAAAGTTAACATTTCGCTGATTAAAATCAAATTCCTAACATTATACCTCCAAAGCCTTCTCAATTTCAACTTCACTTCTGGCAGCATCCTCAATGTTTATAGGAAGCACAGTTGCAGCCCTGTTTACACAGTGAATCTTCCTCACTTGAATTTCAACCTACAAACATTCCACCAAACATTCCTTATAAAAAAAACTTGAATTTCACAATCTACTTTTCAAACATTTTACCAAACCTATAAACCCTAACTCAAAACAACATAATCAACACACTGAACATCCACAAATCAACAAAAAAAAACAATAAAAAAATATATTAATGCTAATTCAAAACAGTAAATTTATCAATAAATCAATAGAAAACCTATAAACCCTAACTCAAACAATATAATCACCTACGAATCAACAGAAAACCGTTTGAGCAAATCTATTAATCCTAATTCAAAACTGCATAATTATCTACAAAATAATAGAGAAAACCATGATAATCTAAAAATCTACTTTGCAAACACTTTAGCAAATCTACAAACCCTAACTCAAAACAACAAAATCACCACAGATCATCTACAAATCAATCAAAAACCATCAGACTCATATCAAACATTAAGCTCAAATGCAATTCACCTGCTGAGATGCTCCTTTAATCGCCTCAGGCGGAACCGTAATAACACCTTCAATATCAACAAACGACTCCTTACTAATACCAGTAGCAAACTTCACCATCTGAGCACTAACAACCTCCGGCGCCACCGTCAACACACACTGCACCGTATAACCTCTCTCTCTAACCGTCAGAAACGCCATTTTTTTACCTACAGCTCGAATCGCCTGAGCTCGTCCACGTATCAACACCGTCTGATCCTTCAATTCCTCCGTCAACGAACTCACCGTCGTCCACACGCGACCAGAAACCGCCTTCGATTGAATTTCTTCAATCGGAACGTCACCGTAGTTCGCCGCCAGCGGATCCGGACCGTCGATCGACACTCCGGCGACGCCGGACGCGGCGGCCGCCGCCGCCGCAGCTTCCTGCTTACGGCGGAGCTTCTCCGCCTTTGCCGCTTCCTTTTTGGCGGCTTTTTTGCTGGTTTCTTGAGATGAATTCTGCTGTTCTGGCTCCATTGATGAGTGTGTTAGGGCTAGGGTTTGTGAAATGTAGATTGAAGAAGATAGAAAAACGGTTAGGGTTTGTGGAGTGTATAGTTTTTAGTTTTTAGTTTTTCGTAGGTATATATAGGAGGGGGTTGTTTGAACTTTAAGAGAAACTTGGGGGACAAGGGATGAAAAAAACTTGGGGCGCAAGGGCTTAATCTTGATCACTAGTTATATTTAGTTCCATCTTTCATTTTGCAACCAAAATCAGTGTTTTAAAATCCGGTTATTATATCGTACCGGATTTGATTCATAAACAGTTTAATCGAGTGTATCGGGCGGTTCAGTCGGATGTACCGGACAGTTTAACCGATTCTATCGGACGGTTCAACCGAGAACCGACCGGTTTAAACCGGTTTTTAAAACATTGACCAAAAGTAAACACAAAACCATGTGCCGTTTTAAAAAAAGAAATGGAAAAAAAAACTATGTGTCATTAAAACTGTATGTCATTTTTTTCTTCAATGTACAACTCAACTTCTAAGTTTTTAATACCGTTCACAGTTTGATAATAAATTGCAATAAACAAATACAATGAATGAGTAGACTAGAATAAGAAATATGCATGTCCGTGTTGGACACGGTTTCATTCAAACAAAATTCGGGTCTTATCTATTAACACACTTGTGTCCAGAGGTACAACCAGGGCGCAACTTGTTTGGGGCCAGCTCCCGCAAATGTTTCGCTCGGTACTGATAATTTTCTGGTATTTTGTCCGAAAATTATACAATATTGAGTTTGGAACCATGATCTAACAGTGACGTTTATAGATACTTTGACCCTTTATTTATCGCCAGTTAAATGAAAACAAAAGCAAGAAGATAGCGTGACCGTAGACTATTTCTTCGGCAAGAAGTTGCGACAGTGACGTTTTCGATGGGTACTGTAATTAGGGTTTGATGACGAAGAAGAGCAACAAAGTTACACCAAACTCTATTTTCCTTTTTTTTACATGGGTTTAAGCTTGTGGCTATTTGAAATCTAATAGAAAAACATACTACTTATTGAAAATGAATATTATGTTTCGGTTTGAACACTACTTATTTTACGTATTACATTTTATAAACTTAATAAAATACTATTTTTCTGTTTCTTTCTTGGGTTTTGTTTACCGTTTCTAATTTAATGAATTAATTAGTTTAATGTGGAAAGGTATTTTATATAACATGAGTGGGATTTTGCTTGTTTGTTATGTACTTTTTTTAAATATTTTTTTCTAAGAAAAACTAGTAAATATGTATCAGTAAAAATGTCTTTCTTATCGTAAGCAAGTTAACCCGAAACATAGCGATAGGAAAAAAAAATTAAGTTATTATCACTTGACCCGACCTGAACTGAATCACGACCCAAACGTATAACCCAAAACATAGCGATAGAAAAAAAGAATTTGGGTCTCATGACTTTCTTTCGGCATCACTGGACTTTTGTTAAAGCGCCGCCACCGGTTACAACAATAAAAACACTTAATAGTTAATACTATCGAAGTAGACTAAAGAACCTGAAAATTCACCTTTAAATGTATGCAAAATTGTTGTTTGATAGCTTTAACTTTAAGAGAGCATACTAAATATCTCAAGTTATAGTTGTTCTACCGATCAAATTAACACAACTAAGTTAAATAGTTGAAACCACATGAAACTACTTACTCACCATTAAACTTGGTTTAGGTTTTTGTTCCGACTTTATCAACTAGGGGTGTTCACAATTTAGTTTAAAACATGAAACCGTCCAAATCAGTTATCGGTTTGGTTTTTATTAGTGGTAGGTCAGTTTTATTATTTTTTTACCGTAACAAACGGTTTGGTTTACGGTTTATACCGAACGCCGACCATATAAAACCGAACTGGACCGTAAGATTAGAATATTTAGATTCATACATTTTTATGACAGAACTTTGGGTTGAACTGAAAAAAAAAAAAGCCAAGTAAAATCACATCAGTTCATTCAATTTTCAATCTACGTTATTGTGTCTAACTAACAACCCTACTTAAATCCATGACAATATGACACCTTAACTAACTGCTAATCTTGTTTTGATTTATTCATATCTACTTAAATTCATGACAATATGACACCTTAACTAACTGCTAGTCTTGTTTTGATTTATTCCTATAAAAAGAAGTCCAGTCCTTTTGATTTATTTATATAAACAAAAGTCTACTCATATGAATGGCTGATTTAGTTCTAATTTTCCTAAATAATCTTGCTTTACCAAATTGATATTCAGGTTACTATTTGATTTAGAAGAATTCTATATATCTAAACAACTAACCAAAGTATCATTATTCTATTATATTTGTTTACTAAACATATTTCCACATTTCTGTTACATTCAAAAAAACTTTTTATATCTGGACACCTGACGTTTTGATTTTGTTGTCATTTCCATCCAAATCACAAACCCAGTTAAAATGTATCGTTAACTCAGTGACAATTTTGGCAATTTAGCCATTTTTTTAGGCCATTGGGTGTATATTAACATCTGAGAGTTGATATAGATTATTACACGACCATTGTGATAGTGTATGGTAGAATGCAGGTCTTATGGTGCAGCAACAAAATTAGGCAAAAAGATGAGATGTAATTATATTGTAAATATTTGTAGATAGATTGAACACGAAGCAAATGAGTGCGACTAAAGTTTGCAGATTTAAAATGGGTCGGGTTGTCTTTACCCGCTAAAATATGCTTGATCGCTTCCTAGAAATTTAGTAAGCGTAAAAAACTGGATGGGTCCGGTCAGCTAATTGATCAAAACGAGTTTTGGCCAAAAATCTCAAGTTGAAATAGGCATTTTAGAAGAGAAAAAAAGTATCAAAATAGGGTTACCCGCTACATTTGTTTTTATGGCGACTAATGGCGACAGCAGGAAAAGGCAATGGTTATATGAGGGTTAGTTTATTAAACTAATACGGTTAGATCTAAACAACCACCACCTAATAGGGGTTAGGATAAGTTACTCATAGCCCTTAGAATCATGGTCAGGGCTATGATTAGCAAATCCAATTAATAATGACAAAACCATTTTATTATGATATATGTATGTTTATAAGTTATAACATAGACTGCAGACAACTTTTAATCCTTCATTTGACCCGTTTAAAATAAAACACAACCCGATAATTGCTACCCTTAAATGAATATAAATATATCACATCCCCAATAAAATGGGTCGAATTCAAAGTTCAAACACAAGTCTTATTGTAAAAATATCGGGCCAGCAACTGAAAACTAATCGTCTTTGTGTGTGTTCCTTCACCTATACGAATCTGGCTTCTTGGGTTTGCTCTGGACAACGGCATCAATCTTCTCCATCACATCTGGCGTAAGCTTCGGAATCACATTAATGGCCTTCATGTTTTCTTGAATCTGCATTTCATGGCAACCCAAAACACGTTATTTTACAGATGCAGAATGACGACAGTATTTGATTTAGAGGTGATGAAATGGGCAGGTCGGATAAAGGGTCAAAGCTGTTTTAATAGTAATATAAGCGTGAACACTTTTCTTCATCGAAACACTTAAAAGTGCTTATTTGTTTTTTTAAAGGCAAAAAATAATAAGCAAATCCCAAGCACACCCTAGGCACTAAAAGTACACTTTATCATCCCATTTTCTCATAAGCCACTAATTTTTAGAGAAAAAGGTAAACCGTTTGACTTCATAAGTAAACGGGTCAAAATTGCCCTAGGGCGTGTTTGAATAAAGGGTCAAAATTGTTTATTCAAAACAATTTGTTTCACCCAAGATAATAAGCATGAACACACTTTTTTCATCCAAACACTAAAAGTGTTTATTTGTTCTTTTAAAGCAATAAACATAATGGAAAGAGAAAAAAAGCAATCCCAAACACACTTTTTTCATCCCATTTTATCATAAGCTACTATGTTCAGAAAAAAAAGTAGCCGTTTAACTTGATCACAAGTAAACGAGTTGAAATCAACGCCTGATTATGATTCATACAAGTGGTGCGTGGTGTGGGTGTTTTTAATCAACTAAAAGAAGGGAAAATACAAAAAAAAAAAAAAAAAAAATTCGGTGAATCCATGATGTGACCTCACCTGATGTTCCTTTGTAGCACCGGTTATAACCGATGATACATTGGGGTTTGCAGCACACCAAGCGATCGCAAGCTGAGACATTGGCACATCAAGTTCATCAGCAATCGGTTGTAGCTTCCTCACTTTCTTCAGCACGTCATCCACCAATGATCGACTGGCCAGATTCTGCAATAGTTTAACATCACAATTTGATTTAAAAACCGCATATTGTTAAACATAGTGAATACAAACTTTAAGAATAAGTAATTAAAGAGCTTGAATGTAGATAGTAAACTTCAAGATTACCTTATAGTTTTCTAAAGCAAATCTACTGTCTGGTGGGACCCCAGAATTGTATTTTCCGGTCAGAACTCCGGATGCAAGAGGACTCCATGTTGCAAGTCCGATGCCATGGTTTTTGTAAAGAGGAAGATACTCACTCTCAACCTGCATAACAAGCAAACAACCAGAAACCATCCTATAAATTATCAACCATAATTGTAAATAAATAAAAAATGTATTGTCTTTAAATAATTCGTGATTTCAAGTATCCGTTTTCACATGTAATAAGCAATTGTTTGATAAATTTGTGGATTTGGGATTAATCTAAACAGGTTCGGTGAAGTTTTATTTTGGCTGAGAACATGTTTACTTAAGCAGGTGGTGATAGGGTCACTTGGTGGAGTCGCGGTGTTACATACCAAACGAGAAAACTCAACCCAAAAGACTAGTCTGGTGGGTGAGAGATGGGACAACTGACAAGTCCCATACCTTGCAATGGTTTCAGTCCATAACACGCGGGTTGACCCGTTTAACCCATTTTTTATACATTTTTTTAAAAGATGTGCTAATGTCATAACTCAAAGTAGTCCAGTATTTTATGTTAAAAATTATAAAGATAAAAGAGAAATGAGCATAAAGTTTTATAGATTAAAGGTAATTTGTAACTTTATAGTAAAAAAAAAAATCGGGTTAAACAAGTTATGTTCGACTTTCTGTGTCAAGTGTCAACCCACAAATATTGTGCCTGACACGGCTTTTGGGTCCGTGCCGTGGTCAGTTTCTTGTCGAATTTTCAGGTTGACCTGCCTACCCACAAACACGACCCATTTAACACCCATGTTAATATACTCTAATCATCTAAAACTCATGCCCCCTTTGGAATTTGAAAGTAGTGATTCATATCTCAAACCAATTTATTTGACCCTTCTTACACAACAAACATTCTTGCCTAATTACTTTAAAAGCCAATCACCAACCCCACAATTTATTTTGCATTCTTCTCTGTTTAGAAACCAATTACCAAATAAAATGAATAATTTTAGGTATCTAACCCCATAATTAATTGGTGCAATAAACCCAAAAATAGGGATTAGCACGGTACCGGTAGGGCTGTTCATTTTTATCCAAAACCCGAATCCGACCCGAATTCAAAGCCACCCGAACCCGAATTAGCGAATATCCGAAAAACCCGAACCCGGCCAACCCGAACTTTAAATGGTTCGGTTGTTGGGTCACTTTTTCCCCACCAAAAACCCGACCCGAAAAACCCGAAACACGAACAAAAACCAGAACATTGTTGTTTTTTTCTTATAGAAGTGTTTTGGTTTGGAGTCTTTAATATACACTCTGTTCCCGAGTCTCATTTAGCAGGGGGAGGGGAGGGAAAAGAGATGCAAATATGAAAAACCATGTTCCCGAGTTTCATTTAACAGGGGGAGGGGAGAGAAAAAGGAGTGAAAAGGGAAGAAAATATGATCAAATATGACCATATATTCATCCTCCCAAATTGGAGACATTAGGAGAGAAAATGTTCCTTCCCCTCACCCTGTTAAATGAGACTCGGGAACATAGTGTAAGTTTTGGGACTTTTAAATATGATAATAACATATTGTGAAATAATGTTTGAACTTTGATAATATTTTTAAAGTAGCAATATGAATTTTGATGATATTTTGTAAAAAAACATTTATTTTTCATTTTACATCTAAACTCGAAAACCGAATAACTTGACCCGAACTAACCCAAACCCGAATAACCCAAACCCGACTAACCCGAACTTTAAATGGGTCGGTTATCGGGTCAATTTTTCCTACACAAAAACCCGAACAACCCAACCCGAAAAACCCAAAACTCGAAGAAAAAACCCGATAAACACCCCTAGCTACCGGTACCAAACGCTCATCCGTACCCAAAAACTAAACCAAAACTTCCAAAACCCAATCAAACCATCAACAAAAACAAATCAAACAAGAATTAAGTGATCAACCTTCGATCCATACCTTATGCCTAGAAAACATATTATACTCAGGCTGCTCAACAACCGGTCCAACAAGATCCAACCGATCAGCAACCGCCCACGCTTCCGTAATCTGCTGAGCAGACCACTCACTAGTCCCCCAATAGAAGGCCCAACCATTGTCAATAACATAGTTCATTGCCCGCACAGTTTCCTCAACAGGAGTACAAATATCCGGCCGATGACAATAAATAACATCCACGTACTCCATATCCAACCGCTTCAACGAAGCTTTTGTCCCCTCGACAATATGTTTCCTGGACAAGCCTTTGTCGTTGGGGCCGGGGCCACCCCAGAATATCTTAGTGGAGACTACTATGTCGGAACGTTTCCATCCGAGCTCTCGGATTGCTTGGCCCATGATTTCTTCGGCTCGACCGTTGGCGTAGACTTCTGCGTTGTCGAAGAAGTTAACGCCGTTGTCACGGCAGTTTTGAAGGAGGGTTTTGGCTTCTTTGACGTCTAGTTGGTTGCCGAAACTGATCCATGCGCCGTAGGAGAGTTGGGAGACTTTGAGGCCTGATCGGCCGAGGTTTTTGTATTCCATTTCAGATGGCCGGTGATCGGAAATGAGTGTGTGAGAAGATGGTGGTTGAGAGAATGACAAGTTTTGTGTAGATCTAAAAGTGGTGTGGTCTGGTTTATATCATGTGACTGACACAGATCGAATAATATTTTGGATTTCCAGGTGTACGTTGTTTTTTTTTTTGTGAATAGTTAGATTTTTTTTATATGAGTTAGCTAAAAGTACCGTTCCTTTAGGTTGTGAATAGTTAGATTTTTTAGAGGAGTAAAATGCACGGATAGTCCCTGTGGTTTTGCAAAATAACATCTATAGTCCTCAATTTTTGGAAATTACACCGGTGCTCCCTGTGGTTTGACAGTTTGTTACTCGAATAGTCTCTGGAGTGGATGTCCGTTAGTTTTCTCCGTTAAGTGGATGTAAAATGACAAAATTACCCTTCATCTTCTCCACTTTATAAAAATAAAACAACCTATCCCCAATCCTATAATTAAAAGCCCTAGAAATCCCCAAATCCCCAATCCTATAATTAACAGCAGCATACACTACCTCTCCCATAACCCTAGCCACTGCAGATTCAAACTCCGGATAAAACACACACGCTTTACATACATATCCAAACAATTCGGCATAAAACGAAGCAATTGAAGCGGAACCGAACGTATTCGGCCATAGTGACTGGTCAAATGAAGCTGGAATTGTGCGAATAAAGTCAATAATAATGGTTTGAGGACGAGTATCATTGTAATTACCGCATTTGAAGATGAATCTGGCTGTAATGAGGATTGCATTGAGGTGTTCAGGTGTGATTGTTGGAGATCTGGATGAGAAAGAGTCTGACGGAGGACATCAGTTGCAAATCAGTCGATTTTGTCGGGGAATTGGCTAGGCTTTTGGGCGATCAGATCGCAGAGCTCCACCAAGGGTTTCATGATCTAGTTGTACTTGTTTGAAGATGATTTGGAGTGAGATCAGGTGTTCATGGTGGATTTTCTAGGGTTTTGAGTGTCTAGTAATTACAGGATACAGGGTAGCCACGAAGATGGAGGAGAATAATTTCAGTGTAGAGGGACTGAACGTCGTCAAGGTAAATTGATAAACTGAAATGGACCAAACTGATAAACGAAGATGGGTGGGTTGTTTTGATTTTATACATTGGAGAAGACGAAGGGTAATTTTGTCATTTCACATCCATTTAACGGAGAAAACTAACAGACATTCACTCCAGGGACTATCCGAGTAACAAACTGTCAAACCATAGGGAGCACCGGTGTAATTTCCAAAAGTTGGGGACTATAGATGTTATTTTGCAAAACCACAGGGACTATCCGTGCATTTTACTCTTTTTTAGAGTAAACTTCCGTTTTGTTATATGTGGTTTGATCACTTTAACGATTTTGTCTCAAACTTTTAAAAATAGTCATTTTACTTCCTGATCTATCAAGCTTATCTCTATTTCACTCCCCGCCCCTAACGCCATCCAATTCAACTGTTAAATCCTGATCACATGCCCCTCACGTGAGGCCATAAGGGGCACTTTAGTATTTTCTCATCCCAATTAATAATGATTTAATTATTTATTATTAAGTTATGCAGATTCTAAAAACTAAGTCTATCTCTTTAACCCTTACCATCTATCTCTCTCTCTAAACCCAACATCTTCTTCAATGATTCCGGTCACCACCACAATAGTTCCGGTAAACCACCGCCACCACAGTAATTCCGTCCCGCCACCACCACCACGTCATTAGAACCACCACAACTAACACTGATTCGTCTAGAAAGTGGTTCACATTCAATTCGTTTTGGGCACAATTTGAGGGTTGAAGCCATGTGAAAAAAACAGATCTGATGGTGACAGCGGATTCCTTAGGTGGTTGCTACCACCACTCTCTATTTGCATCTGCCACCACCATTCCCTGGATAAAGCATGCGGTCGCCGTAGGTTTCAGATCTGGCCGTCGGAGTTTATACACTATGGGTTTCGTGTGATGGAGATGGTTTGATGTGGCCGCCAAAAGTTTCAGATCTGGCCTCCGATTTGGTGGCTGGGGTTTGCTCAGATCTGATGAAGAGGATGCGGATGAAGATGACTAGGGTTTCGTGTTATGAAGATGATGCTACTGGTGGTTGCCATTGGTATTGGTGGTGGTGGTGGTTAATGTTGGTGATGGCGGTAGTTGACGGATGGTTCTACACATGTATTGTAAGGACTTGCAAAAAATGTCCCTAAACGACCCGTAAATGAAAACCCGGACCCCTGAAACCCTAACGCACATGAAAAACCAAGAAAAACAAAAAGTTAGAGTTTCAGGCGGGCCGCGTAAGGTTAAGCTTGGCCTTACGCGGGCCGCGTCAACCTTAAGTTGACCGGATAAGCGTTCCCGGTCCACGTGTCACACACGTGGCATGCCTACCAGTGACACGGATGCCCTAATCTACGACTAAACCTCCACGCGGGCCGCGTAAGGGTCGAGCAAGGGTTCACGCGGGCCGCGTGAAACCCATTTTTCACCTATAAATAGAATTGGTTACGAGCAGTTCACTGGTGTCAAAATTTCAATTCAAAACACGAAGAATACTGCTCAAAAGTCGAAATTACAAATCACGGTAGTGAAACGCTGCTACGATACAGGGTATTAACTCGATCGCTGCTACGATTCAATGTCTGATTGATTGAAACTATCCGATGAATGTTTAAGTGCTGCTCAAATTAGGGTTATACTTTGTCATTCGTCGTGAATTCGATGGATGTTTAAGTATTGCACTTTGTCATTCGTCGTGAGGGTTTTAATCTCGTGAGTTATCGTAAATGCTGTATTAGTTACTGACCTAGTTCGTGTGCATTATTGTTTAAATTAGGTTATCAGGCTTATCAGTAGGCTAAACTCTGCCCGTTAAACTTGCAATGTGAGTCATTCTCTTTTTACCAAATTGCTTTCAAAATCATACTTGTTTTCAAAGTTATAATTACAGGGATTAAGTCTTTGTAATCTTCAATTACAGCCGGTATGTGGGGTTTTGTATACATTACTTGATAACCGTCACCATTGGACAACGGGTTAGCCAATGGGTGATATGACCATAGTCACAGAAACGAGTCGAGTGACAAATACCGTTGGGTAATTGGTTGATATATAAACATTGTAATCGCTCTTAATACTGTAAATTATAACAATGTGTCGTTTTGTGCAAAATGAATTATTCACCAGTATTTCCCCGCTGACAAAAATATTTTAAAACATGTTTCAGGTGATCTGCTGTAATCCAGGAAAAGTGCCGAGTAGCACTACAAGCTTAGAAACGTGGCTCAATAAAAATCAAAGAAACATGTTTTTTGTAAAACATGGATTTCCCAGTGAAATTCCCTTATTGTAAATTACGGGGTTTATCCCGAATTATGAAATAAATTATTCGGGCATTTTCAAGTTTTAATCGATCCTGTTAATAATTCCGCTGCTAAATTAAATAAATACTACGGGATTTCTGTCCCGCGGCTCCTGGACCGGGTCAAACCGGGCCGGGGGCCGTGACATGTATGGTGATATAGGAAAACAAAATTGAATTTGGTAATGTTGGTTTCGAGTTATGTCTGACCGATGGTCCTGCACATGTATGGTGATATAGGAAAACAAAATTGAATTTGGAATTACTCTGGAGATCATGAGGTGGTGCTTATCTTTTACTGAAAAATGTTAATAAATAGAAAATATGTTAAAAATATATAGGATGGGAAAAGACTAAAATGCCCCTCATGTGAGGGGCATGTGACCAGGATTTAACAGTTGAATTGGATGACGGGGCGTGGAGTGAAATAGAGATAAGCTTGATAGATTATGGAGTAAAATGGCTATTTTTAAAGGTTTGGGGCAAAACCGTTAAAGTAACCAAACCATAGGGAGCAAAACGAAAGTTTACTCTTTTTTTATATGAGTTGGCTAAAAGTACCGTTCATTTTTTAGTGTCACTGTCACCTCTTCGTTAAAAAAAAACACTAATTGAGTTAGTTTAAAGTTTTTTTTTTTGTGTACATAACAAACACATCATGAAAGAAGTAACTTTTTATTTAAATACGAGCGATTTAAAAAAGTGAATGATTCAGTTTTGTTTACTTAACAATTTAGTGTTCGAATAATCTTACCCTAGTTTTACATGTTATCAAATATTATTAAGAGTAAAATGCACGGATAGTCCCTGTGGTTTTGCAAAATAACACCTATAGTCCTCAACTTTTGAAAATTACACCGGTGCTCCCTGTGGTTTGACAATTTGTTACTCGGATAGTCCCTGGAGTGGATGCCCGTTAGTTTTCTCCGTTAAGTGTATGTGAAATGACAAAATTACCCTTCATCTTCTTCAATTTATAAAAACAAAACATCTCCACCCCAACCCACCCACCCCCACCTTTCTCTCTGTTTATGTCTGAAGACAATAGATTGATGAAGACAATGTTGCTGGATTCGCAAGACATTATTGAACATATCGATGTCATCAATGGTAACCCAGTAGTCGGTCTACCTAACTAGAACTCCGACAACCAATATTACCGTCGAGGGATCAAAATATCCAGCCTCCATGACTGAAACCTGTAACTGTTTATCATTTCCACCAATAATCAAAAGATTAATGATGCAAGTATCCAATTACACATTTGCATTTAGAAATTATCTCCAATAATTACACAGTTGCATTAAGAAATGATAAATTGTCTCACTAGTCACTACAGCAAACATTAAACAAAATCCATATTCGTTGGGCACAAAAAAAATCAGATTTTCCTTAAAACCTTTTTAATCAAGAAATCTAGCTTGTGAGAGAGTTCAAACATACCACCCAGGGAACGATTTAACGACATTGTTTCTCCCAAATCATCATACCACCAATTCCTTATTAAAAGAAAAAGGGCGCTTATACGTGTTCGTGAAGTGACATGGAGTCGCCTGTTGGAAGCTGTGACAACTGTGTTCGGTAATCGATGTACGATGTAAAACAATGATGATTATTAATGAAACAATGTGCTTTGGTGTTATTATAGGTGTTTTGGTGTTCTATGTGTGTATTTGTGTTGGTGATTTTTTTCAATACGATTCGATTCCGATTGCAATCTTTAAATCTCGTTCTGGAAGGTTATACGCAAACTGGTGCGTAAACGCAGTCAGTATAACGCGACAAACACTCCGGAATAGTGACATAGGCTAAACATACCTTAAATAACCTCCACATAACTTAGAAATAAGTTTTGAATGGGTTGGTGTGTTGAAACCAAGCTTGTTCGATCGCAGGGACTATTTGTGTCATACTGCAAAACTATGCCGATTTGTATAGTAACGAAAATTCTGGAACTTGATCATAAGTTAAAATACCCTAAATAACCTTTATATAGCTTAGAAATAGGCTTTGAGGGGTTCGGTATGCTAAAATTAACTTTATTGATCAATAGGGACTAAAAGCGTCAAAAAAAAGCACAAGTTTGCATTTTCGCGCATATCTTACGTTCTGAATATATCCGGACCTCCAAAAATTTATGTAAGCATTAAAATATTTTATTTTAGTGTTTGGAATAAGAAAATTCCATTCGTCGCTTAATTTGGATCGTTTTTGCGTTCGTTACGACTTCCGTCGTAATTAACCGAACAACGCAACCGTACGACCAAACGAACCGACATCCGAGATATTTTTGAGCATATTTTAAGTTCTCTATACTTTAACTTTATTTTAGAGCCTTGAAATGGGGTTAACGGGGCTTAAAAGTGCTAAAAATCAAGTTTTACAAGTGCAGGGACCATTTTTTTGAAATTTCTGGCAGATTCAATGAACCTAGTCCATTTTGAAGTATTGGTGGTTTTAACCCATGGTTTTGCAAAACCATGGGCTGGTATTCAATGAACATAGTCCATATTAGGGGCTCCCATGGTTTTAGAAAACCATGGGCACACATGTAAGGTCCAGATCAAAGCTCAGTTTTCGAGGAACGATCCTAACGGTTCAAGGAAATCTATAAATACCCCATGATCTCAACCCCAAAAACCCACACCTTTGAAATCTGAATTTGTTCTCTAAGTTGATGTGTTCAACACTTCATACCTGAGAATATCGGATTCAAAACTTCCATTCTTGGACCCGTTGTAAGTGTTCTTTCGTTCTTTTCATTCGTTTTAGCGTTAAAGTCAAACTGCGTTTGACTTTCTGCATTGACCAGTTTATGGTCAATGTGAAGTTCGTTTGAACTTCATAACGTGAGCATAATCACGATGGTTATAGTCCTTTGAGACTATACCTACTGATTACCACGTTATCTAGGCTCAGTGACGAGTCGTAGTTTCGGCCAAAATACATATTCTTGCGTATTTTGTAACCAAACTACTTGTGGGTATCAAAACCGTTTGTTTTGATACCAAACCTGTTTTCAAACCTTGTTAAACATGTTCTAACATGTTTAGCTCGTCACTTTTAGTTTTGTGCTTGTCTAGGGTCGTAAAGGTAAGCGATCTAAACAATCGCTTATACTTTTGAACCCGACCCGTTTGGGCGATCATTAGGATCCGACCAAACACATTAGGTGACCATAGTGTATAGGGAATAACCTTCCAAGGTTATACCTTATGGTCGCTTCGTTTAAGTAGTTTTATGATAGGTAGTTTATATGCCTTAGGTAAATTACCAAAAATGCCCTTTTACGCCAAAATTTATTTTAAGCATATGTAACATAACCTTTGGTATCTAATTTGATTAGACAACAATATTAAACATGTTGAGGCATATTTTACTTATCACAGGACTAGTTAGGCGTTCCGAACGCGTTTCACGCGAACGACGCGTTAAAGTAGCATAAGCTACCTTAATAGGTCGCGATGGGTCGAAAGCACTTAGGTTAGGTTTCATTTAGGATGTAGGCCTTGTTAAACCGTATCACATGAGTTCCAACACTCATTTGGGTTACAAGACCTCATTCTGTCCGATCTTCCGATTTAGGCGTCTATTGTTTGACTAGTGATTCAATTACTAGGTGCTACGTGATTTCTCTGGTTTACTCGAGTTTGTTGAAGTACTATTGATTGAGGATACCTTGCACTACATGTGAGTACATAGTTTCACTATTTTACTGTTTTCAATTGTTTTGGGGTGATTCATATGTACAAGATGTTTTCAAGGTGTAAACGATGATTTCAAAAACGAATAGAACGATTTATACTAAACTATTAACGATTTCGATAATGTGAACGAAATTGTTGGTTGTAGTTACATAACGAACGACATTCATTAGCATTGATCAAGCCGACCAGTATTAGGTTATGGTACCATAGGATATGACAAATCCCGTTATTGCACTATACCCATGGTTATGTGTGGGTGTTGTGGGTAAAGACTGAATCTGATGATTGTTAACTTACCCTTTGGAGGTTTGTTAATGCAAGAACGAGTTGAACGATGAACGAGTCACAAAGGTTTGAATGTTATTAACGAGACGACCATATATAAGTTTTCACAATTAAAACGAGGACGATTTAAACGATTTAGGAACGATTTGGGAACGATTTGGAAACGATGTTAAATGATTTGGGTAAACGATTGGTTTATGGCTAGTGTTTAGATAACGGGACGGGTGTAATGTGGTGAAAACATGGTAGATACGCCGCTGGTACTTCTTATATATAAGTGTTTTCAACATATTAAATACCATGGCATTATTTAGTTCACTTGGGTAAACGATACTGAAACGATGTCACTCAACGATGTTTTTGAAATAATGTACGAGTTTTATTAACGAGTTTATACGAGATGTTTTACAAGATGGTTTTCTAAAAACAAAAAGCTTTTGGGTTAAGAATCATGGCTACGAAATTTTATAAATTTTAATCATCTCGATTTGAGTTGGTTAATCATGTTGCAATATTATACACATTTTAAAAACAAGGTTTTTGAGGTATTGCAATATAAGAATACAAGCCATGATTCCGATACTCTTATAAAACCTATGTACTCGCCATCATTTCTTTGCTGACTTTGTTTTTACATATGTTTCAGGTGTTGTTGCTTGATTAATGTTCTAGGATGCATGCGTCACATAGGATCTGGACGAGGCCTTAGTGACATAATATCTATGATAGACGATATAAAACTTGTTGTTCTATGTTAAAACAATGTTAATGTTTAATACTATCAATAAAACGAAACACTTTTTGTATCCATGGTTATGAAACGATAATTCTGTTACAACACTCCCTGACATTTCCGCCACGCTTTGTTGTTTTACGTGGTCGGGGTGTGACAGAAGAGTTGGTATCAGAGCCAATGGTTATAGGGAATTAGGTTATTAGTAATACTTTGACCTGGACTATAACTTCTAGGACCCCAACACGAGTTTATTTGCGTTTAGATTTTCAAAACAAAATCGTCACCTATTCTTAGGTGATAACCACAACGAGAACACAATTTCCGAACCCGCTTCGAAAACTAATCGTCTGTTATAGGATGATTGATTACTAGGTTTTGAACCCTCTATTATATGGTTTTGAACCCTTTAAGTTTTCAAAATCTCGTCAAAGTTTGGGTCTAAATAATGTGAACACGTGCAAACTGGAAGAGTGAGTGCCTGTACTCTGAGTTTTCTGTCTAAGGCTAGAGTGTTCGTACAAATCCACATAATCGGACCAATCACTCTTACCTGGGAACTCTTGGGGTGAGTGTTCACTTATAGGCGAGCATGTCTTCGCGATACATTATTTTTGACCTATTTACTTTGATTAGTCACTGCGTATCGTTTGTTTGTTCGAGGTAATGAACGAATAATTGCCTCTCTTGCGTTTTGTCTATACCTCTTTTGTTTATCCGAATGTCAATGCCAATGTGAATCCCGCTCGTGGGCGAGCGTACATTTTGAATGCAAACGAAGTGAGGGCCGACAACGAAGTGGTTAACGGTACGTTTCTTGTTAACAATCGACCTGCATCTATTCTTTTTGATTCTGGTGCCGATAGAAGTTTTGTTTCGTTATCTTTTGAGCCTTTGCTTGCGATACCTAGAACCAAACTGAGGAAACCCTTATCTGTCAAAGTTGCTACTGGTAAACCTCTTGTTCTCGATTCTGTTATTCGTGATTGTCAGTTAAACCTTGATAACCATCTTTTTCCTATTGACCTCACACCGATGCAACTTGGGAGTTTCGATATTATCATTGGAATGGATTGGTTAACCAAACACCACGCTGAGGTGGTTTGTTTCGATAAGATTGTTCGTATTCCTTTGTCTTCTGGCGATGTTCTGGAAGTTCGTGGCGAAAAACCACCAGATGGTTTGAAGCTTATGTCATGTATGGAAGCCCAAAGGTATTTACGAAAAGGATATGTTGCTTTTCTGGCACATGTCACCGAGGAGAAAAGCAAGAGCAAGAGTATTCAGGATATTCTGATTGTTCGGGATTATCCGGAGGTGTTTCCTGATGAACTGCCTGGTTTGCCTCCAGTTCGTCAAGTCGAGTTTCATATTGACCTTGTACCCAATGCCAACCCGATTGCAAAAGCACCTTATCGTCTTGCACCGTTGGAGATGCAAGAGTTATCGAAACAGCTTCAAGAGTTATCTGATAAAGGATTCATCCGACCGAGCTTTTCACCTTGGGGAGCTCCTGTCCTCTTCGTGAAAAAGAAAGACGGATCCTTTCGAATGTGTATCGATTATCGTGAGCTTAATAAGCTCACCATCAAGAATCGATATCCCCTACCTCGGTTTGATGATCTCTTCGACCAGCTGCAGGGTGCTTCATGTTTTTCCAAGATTGATCTGCGTTCTGGGTATCATCAACTTCGTGTTCTCGAAGAAGATATTCCCAAAACTGCTATCCGCACAAGATATGGGCATTACGAGTTCACTGTCATGCCTTTTGGTTTGACGAATGCTCCAGCTATCTTTATGGACTTAATGAATAGGGTCTGCAAACCTTATTTGGACAAGTTCATTATTGTGTTCATCGACGATATTCTCATTTATTCAAAATCTCGAGCCGAGCACGAGCAACACCTTCGCTTAACATTGGAACTCCTAAAGGAGGAACATTTTTTTGCTAAATTCTCCAAGTGTGAATTCTGGCTTAAAGAAGTTCAATTCTTGGGTCATATAGTCAATGAGCAGGGTATTCATGTGGATCCATCCAAGATTGCTGCTATTAAGGACTGGAATACACCAACGACGCCTACAGAGATTCGATCTTTTCTTGGTCTTGCTGGTTATTATCGTCGATTCATTTCAAATTTCTCAAAGATTGCGGTTCCACTCACTGCTTTGACTCAGAAGAATAAGCCTTTCGAGTGGGGACCCAAGCAAGAAGAAGCGTTCCAAACGCTGAAGCAGAAGTTATGTAATGCTCCTGTTCTATCTCTGCCCGGGGGAAGCGATGATTTCGTTGTCTATTGCGATGCGTCCAACTTAGGTCTTGGTTGCGTCCTTATGCAACGAGGTAAAGTTATAGCATATGCATCTAGACAATTGAAAGTTCACGAGAAGAACTATACGACTCATGATCTTGAGTTAGGAGCTGTGGTTTTCACGCTTTAAATCTGGAGACACTACCTCTATGGAACGAAGTGTATGGTTTTCACAGACCACAAAAGTCTCCAGCATATTCTTAATCAGAAAGAGCTGAATATGAGGCAACGACGTTGGGTTGAACTCTTGAACGACTATGATTGCGAGATTCGCTACCATCCTGGTAAGGCGAATGTCGTAGCTGATGCGCTTAGTCGAAAAGAACGAGTCAAGCTTCATTCTGTTCGAACTCTATCTGATCTTCAATCTCGTGTTCTTCAAGCTCAGCAATTTTGTGTTTCACAAAATTTGATGGGTATGGAATTACCACGTCAACTTGAGCTTATGCTCGAAGCGAAAGACGATGGTTTGCTCTATTTTAAGGATCGATTGTGGATTCCGAAACAATACGATCTTCGCACCTTGGTAATGGACGAATCTTATAAGTCTCGATATTCTATCCATCCTGGTGCTGATAAAATGTACAAGGATCTTTGTACTCGGTGCTGGTGGCCTGGTATGAAGAAGGATGTTGCCTTGTATGTATCGAAATGCCTAACTTATCTCAAAGTCAAGGCCGAACATCAACGACCTTCTGGCTTGCTTGTACAACCAGAGATACCGGTTTGGAAGTGGGAGAACATTGCGATGGATCTCATCACTAAGTTACCGCGTACGTCTAAAGGTCATGATACTATCTGGGTTATTGTCGATCGATTAACGAAATCAGCTCATTTCATTCCGATTCGCGAGGATCTATCTGCTGATAAACTTGCAAAGATTTATGTTGATGAGATTGTGACACGACATGGTGTACCCTTGGACATCATCTCTGATCGTGATGCTCGATTTTCATCTCATTTCTGGAAGGCCATGCAATCTGCCTTGGGAACCCAACTGAATCTAAGCACTGCTTATCATCCCCAAACAGATGGCCAATCTGAGAGAACGATTCAAACTTTGGAGGATATGCTTAGAGCATGCGTGACAGACTTTGGTGGTAATTGGGATTCTCATCTGCCGCTGATCGAGTTCTCTTACAACAATAGTTATCATACTAGCATTAATATGGCACCATTCGAAGCTCTCTACGGTCGAAATGTCGTTCACCTGTCTGTTGGAACGAGACCTGTGAAGCTCAGCTTACTGGACCTGAGCTCGTTCTGGAAACAACTGACAAAATCAAGAAAATCCGCGATAATCTTGTGACAGCTCGAAACTGTCAAAAGAGATATGCGGATTTGGGACGCAAGCCCTTAGAATTTTAAGTCGGAGATCGTGTCCTACTCAAGGTTTCACCTTGGAAGGGAGTCGTGAGATTTGGAAAGAAAGGAAAACTTGCACCTCGATATGTGGGACCATTTAAGATTGTGGAAAGAATTGGAAAGGTTGCCTATCGTCTAGAGCTACCTCCAGAGCTTGGAAATATTCACCCGACTTTTCACGTGTCCAATCTGTGAAAATGTTTAGTTGACGCTGATCTACACATTCCTCTCGACGAGATTCGAATCGATGAAACAATGCACTTTGTCGAGAAACCTGTGGAGATAGTGGAACGTACATACAAATAGTTGAAGAACAAACGGATTCATTTGGTTAAAGTTTGCTGGGAATCCAAACGTGGCCCAGAGTTTACTTGGGAACGTGAGGACCAGATGAAGACGAAATATCCGCATTTGTTTTCACAAGCTTCCTCTAGTTAAAATTTCGGGACGAAATTTCCTGAAGTAGGGGAGACTGTGACAACTGTGTTCAGTAATCGATGTACGATGTAAAACAATGATGATTATTAATGAAACAATGTGCTTTGGTGTTATTATAGGTGTTTTGGTGTTATATGTGTGTATTTGCTTTGGTGATTTTTTTTCAATACGATTCGATTCCGATTGCAATCTTTAAATCTCGTTCTGGGTGGTTATACGCAAACTGGTGCGTAAACGCAGTCAGTATAACGCGACAAACACTCCAGAAATGTGACATAGGCTAAACATACCTTAAATAACCTCCACATAACTTAGAAATAAGTTTTGAATGGGTTGGTGTGTTGAAACCAAGCTTGTTCGATCGCAGGGACTATTTGTGTCAAACTGCGAAACTATGCCGATTTGTATAGTAACGAACATTCTGGAACTTGATCATAAGTTAAAATACCCTAAATAACCTTTACATAGCTTAGAAATAGGCTTTGAGGGGTTCGGTATGCTAAAATAAACTTTATTGATCAATAGGGACAAAAAGCGTCAAAAAAATGCGCAAGTTTGCATTTTCGCGCATATCTTACGTTCTGAATATATCCGGACCTCCAAAAATTTATGTAAGCATTAAAATATTTTATTTTAGTGTTTGGCATAAGAAAATTCCATTCGTCGCTTAATTTGGATCGTTTTTGCGTTCGTTACGACTTCCGTCGTAATTAACCGAAGAACGCAACCGTACGACCAAACGAACCGACATCCGAGATATTTTTGAGCATATTTTAAGTTCCCTATACTTTAACTTTATTTTAGAGCCTTGAAATGGGGTTAACGGGGCTTAAAAGTGCTAAAAATCAAGTTTTACAAGTGCAGTGACCATTTTTTTGAAATTTCCTGCAGATTCAATGAACCTAGTCCATTTTGAAGTATTGGTGGTAGGGGTGAGCAAAAATAAGGTCGGACCGAAATTAACCGAGAACTGACCCTAAAAAAAACCGATACCGACCCGGACCTAAGCTAGTAGGTACAAAGTTCGGTTCCATGTATTCTTGGTAAATCGGTCTCGGGTCGGTTCCGGGTATATATGACTAAAAAACTGATTTGGACCTAGGAACCGAATTTGAGATATATTTCATATAAGTATGGGCTAAAAGCCCAACAGCAGCCTTTGATATTATAATCCCTAAACAAATATTGTATCATTCATAACAAAACAGGACGTATCATTCATAACAAAACAGGACTCGCTGATCATTCATCTCATCTGCAAACAAATATTGTAGAAGATATTATTAGACCTTAGATTGAAATTAAAGCTACATAATTATAAAAGTGTAAGGCATCTTATCTGTTGAGGCAATATATTGCTTTAATGCAAACTTTATCTGTAGTAGCATAATGGCAAACTTAGAATCATTTTAACTTGTGGTAGATTTTTAAAGTAGGCAGCTAACAGACCAGAAAAAAATAAACCAGTCAAACTAGACCATGAATGCCATTACTTGCTTAAAAATAAAAACACATTCAGGTATCTTTTAACCAGTCAAACTAATGGTCTGTTAGCAGTTAGCTGACCCGACAACACCTTTAATCTACTTTCTTAAACTGTAAGAAAATAAACACACATTCAGGTATCTTTTAACCAGTTTAATTCTTCTTTCATTTACATGCTGGTTACAGTCATAAAAAATGACAGTTATACCCCTGGTGACAGATAACAGACCAGAAAATATGTTCTGACATGAAAAGAATTATTGGCAACATTAAGCTTGTTTTATTCCTTAAATCGCCTTTTTTCATGCAGCCGACACTAATACCATTTATGATACACTGACCCATTTTCTGGTTCGTAAACTGTAGATGGATTCACCAAATGTCGACATTGAGTTATGGTACTTATTTCACTTCGACATTCTATCGAACACCTTGTGTGCGAAAAAGTGCAACCTTAGATACTAGCCTATTCAATGGATAATAATCAACATCAACCCACCAATTTGATGATAACTATCAAACACTACAACAGTGGTTTCATACCAATCAAACAATTAATAGTAATACCAAGTAATAACAGAATTTTAAGTGAGTAGAACATACCTTTAAATTTGTGATATAATCCACCAATTTCGACATCTAAAATAGTGATTGCATATTGAAGTGGGATGAATCTTCATACGTATAAGTGTATAACTGAAATTACATCTTCAATTTATCAATTTCACTTGAAATGAAAATCGGGTACGGGTAGGGACTTGGAACCGATAGGACCGACACACTGCAGAACCGATACCGACTTATTTAAGTAGGTCCACTGATCGGTTATTGTTTTTATGATAGATCGGCTATCGGGTAGGGTCGGGTCGGGTATTAACGTTTGCTCACCCCTAATTGGTGGTTTTAACCCATGGTTTTGCAAAACCATGGGCTGGTATTCAATGAACATAGTCCATATTAGGGGCTCCCATGGTTTTAGAAAACCATGGGCACACATGTAAGGTCCAGATCAAAGCTCAGTTTTCGAGGAACGATCCTAACGGTTCAAGGAAATCTATAAATACCCCATGATCTCAACCCCAAAAACCCACACCTTTGAAATCTGAATTTGTTCTCTAAGTTGATGTGTTCAACACTTCATACCTGAGAATATTCGGATTCAAAACTTCCATTCTTGGACCCGTTGTAAGTGTTCTTTCGTTCTTTTCATTCGTTTTAGCGTTAAAGTCAAACTGCGTTTGACTTTCTGCATTGACCAGTTTATGGTCAATGTGAAGTTCGTTTGAACTTCATAACGTGAGCGTAATCACGATGGTTATAGTCCTTTGTGACTATACCTACTGATTACCACGTTATCTAGGCTCAGTGACGAGTCGTAGTTTCGGCCAAAATACATATTCTTGCGTATTTTGTAACCAAATTACTTGTGGGTATCAAAACTGTTTGTTTTGATACCAAACCTGTTTTCAAACCTTGTTAAACATGTTCTAACATGTTTAGCTCGTCACTTTTAGTTTTGTGCTTGTCTAGGGTCGTAAAGGTAAGCGATCTAAACAATCGCTTATACTTTTGAACCCGACCCGTTTGGGCGATCATTAGGATCCGACCAAACACATTAGGTGACCATAGTGTATAGGGAATAACCTTCCAAGGTTATACCTTATGGTCGCTTCGTTTAAGTAGTTTTATGATAGGTAGTTTATATGCCTTAGGTAAATTACCAAAAATGCCCTTTTACGCCAAAATTTATTTTAAGCATATGTAACATAACCTTTGGTATCTAAATTGATTAGACAACAATATTAAACATGTTGAGGCATATTTTACTTATCACAGGACTAGTTAGGCGTTCCGAACGCGTTTCACGCGAACGACGCGTTAAAGTAGTATAAGCTACCTTAATGGGTCACGATGGGTCAGGATACCCATCCCCAGGGGCGTAGCTTTCAAGGGGCCGGGAGGGGCACCCGACCCCCCGAACTTTTTGCTCAGTAATGTTATGTATGTACGTTTCGTATAGAATTTTTTAGGTATATACATTTTTGACCCCCCAGTTATATAAAAAAAATTTACTTATATAGAATTTTTAGGTACGGTGACTTCCGACTTCCCGGTGGAAATTTTAAAGCTTCGCCACTGCCCATCCCCTATTCATTGTAAGATATTCATTGTTTAGTTTACTCTCGTTTGTTGTTATATTTTGTTTTCATTTTAACTTGTTATTGGAAACAAATATCCACCGTAAGATACACATACACGAAGTTTATGAGTTCTTTGGTTTTCTTGTCATGTTATCAACACTTATCACTTTATGTTTTTTTTTTCAACTATCCCGCATTAATTCAGTCTATGAATTTTTACGGAGTGTAAACTATTCAGTTATTTAACACCAAAGGGCCCTTGGTCCATTGCTATCAAAATGTGTAATATAATGTTCTTTTTTATTTGATTGAAAGTTTGAGTCTCGGGGTAAAGAAATGGTATATATTTTGGGTAGGATTAGATTGCATTTAATTAATTTTGTTTTGTTTTGGCGTGTGGTCATGAAGCCAACGCAATATGGCTAGGAGTCTCGAACCCAAGATTTAAGGGTATCCGGGGCACCAAGCGGGGAGTGGCTCGGTGACCACATTCCCTGATCGGGAACACCGCCGCCATCCCTGTGGTGACCCAATTCGGGGAGGGTGGTCGGGGGGAGTTCACCGAAGAAGGGGAGATGATATGGTGGGGCCAGCCGCATTTTCAACCAATGAAAACTTTTTTTTTTTTATTTTTTTTTTTTTTGAATAAAAAACAATTCCCCTAAGAGGGGAGTGCCGCCATCAAATTGGGGTGCGAGGGGAGTTTAAGAGGGGAGTTGACGTGGCATAACCTGATTGGGTGTGCGTAAGAGAGGAGACTCCCCTCTTAGGGGAGTGCCCCGGATACCCTAATCACTTTGAAGTTTAAACCTACCCACGTTTTTGTAATTATAATTCATACAAACCTACTTGCTAGTGGCCACCAGCTATAATTTATTAAATCCATTGAACCATGTAAAAATCTTGTCTCAAGTAAGACTCTCAACCATACTTTAAACTACATAAATGTGATAAATTCCTAACTAAGAAATAAGGTTATTGATGTTTTTTAAAACAATAAAATGACATGTTATGGTGTATTTTGAAGTAAAATGTGTAAATCCATAAGCTTTTGTAACATAGACTAAATATATATTACCATATTTCGTAGTGTGTTAGGAACGCTACCCATTTCTTTATTTACGTATATTTATAAAACTGAACGGCTTTTTGAATCGAGTAAGAAATTAGGGTCTGTCAGGTCTCGATGATGATCGAAAGGAGGCAATGACTGGAGAGTAGGGTTGTAATCGAACCGAACGTTCAGGGAATAGTTCGTGAACCGTTTGGCGGGAAGTTCGTTTACGTTTGTTCGTTTAATTAATGAATGAACACGAACAAGAAATTTCGTCCGGTTAGTTAAATGAACGGACATGAACATATGTCTCGTTCACTCAATTGCGTTCGTGAACGTTCGGTAACGTGTTCATGAACATTTCATTTTTGTTTATTTATGTTGGTCATTAAAGATATTTTAGCATAAGAATAATGGATTTTAATAATCCGAACTATTAGCCGTTGGCCGGCAACGGTCCCAACTTAAAAAATAACCAGTGGTGGTCCTACATTTTCACATATTGTAAACCAATTGACCTTTACTAACAGAACCTTAATTTCTTTTTGTCACTTGTTTCTTTTATGTTAACAAAGATCAATTTGTTTACAATATATGAACATGTGGGACCACAACTAGTTAGTTTTTAAGTTGGGATCATTGTTGACCAACGGCTAAGACTAAGCGGTATAGGGGTCGGCTTAGGCCCGGCGAGGCCCGGTGCCGGTCCTCCACACCGCCCCCTCCCTTCCGTTCCGTCGTCCCCGGCTCCCCACAGCCGAAGTCGCCGGGCCTCTCTCCTCTCTCCTTCTCTCACATATACCTATACATACATATATGGCGGTGACGTGGCGATGACGTGGCAGCCCATCCTCCACCCCCGTAGGTCCATCACCCTCAAGCCCTTCCTACGTGGCGGTGACGTGGCGGCCCATCCTCTTGAGGATGTGGCTCTCCATACCCTCTAGTCTAATAGTTGGGATTATTAAATTCCATCATTTCTTATTTATTTTATCTAAACTTTTTATATTGTTTAAGTTTTATTTATCTCATTACCCAAACAAATAAAACAGAAAATCTTGCATCTACCTTGTTTATGGACTGTTCCACTTTCATTGTCATTATTCACACCGAAAATATACTATCGACCTTCGTTCGTTGATAAGGGCTTCAAGGTCTATCGTCGCTCCCTCTCACCACCTCTAGCCAACTTGTGAATATGTTCCTTTCCTTAATGAACGAACACGAATAAGGTCTTGTTCGTGTTTGTTCAGTTCGTTTACAACCCTACTGGAGAGGTATTTCTTTTATTTAAATAATAATAACAATAATAATAATAATAATAATAATAATAATAATAATAACATGACTTCACAATTCACATAATTAGTTTATGTACACTTCTACATCACTAGTTGTGTATATTCGAAGTCCACATGGGCATTTAAGATTAGTTTACCACATGTGACGTTCACTAAATGTTTTAGTTTGTAGTAGTTGGTATATAATGGCAAACGTGAAAAGTAAACTGAAGTTAATTGTGAAAACATTATGAATAAAAGTTTAATTGTTGAACCACCAATGAGTTAAAAGTTTAAACTAAACCATGGTTAACCCTTTTAACATTATGCATAATGTTGCTCTTGACAATATGTACAAAATAAAGTTTGATGAGAAGAGACAAAGACATCCAAATACGAATACATGTCATCATCATTATCATATTATTGTTCTTGGAATGATAGTTAGATATACATAATTACTCTAAAATATTATATAAAATCAAAGTATTAGGTTAGGACATTCTACTTTCTTACTTCCTTTAATTTAATTGGTCGAAGTAGTAAGAACAACATAAATGGTAGAAATCACTTGGGAGCAATGATGTGTGTGAAGCCATGGAGGAGGACATTAACAAAGTATAAATTAGCAAGTTTTGTGTGCATAGAGGTATGTACATCATGCTTTGTGAGTTTAAAAAAAAAATTGAAATTTTGATTTCTAACTCTAAAGTTTATATATTTGGCAATTTATAAGTTTAAAGTTTCAATCTTTAGTAATTTAACCCTTTGATTAATTTGATTTTTCACTTTTAATTCAAAATTTTCTATTGTTTGCAATTTAACCCCTTTGATTTTTTTGCTTTTAACTCAAAGTTTTTCATCTTTTTTTTTTAATTTAACCCCAACACTTTTTTACTTTCAAATTTAATCCCTTAGACTTTTCATCTTTCACAAATTTTCTGTTTAACGTTTCGTTCTAAATTTTCCGAGTTAACACCGTTGCAACGTGCGTGTGGGATTCAACGTTTTTTCATCTACTTTTCCCGTTTGACAGGCTCATCGCAGCGCGTCTATTTTTCCCGTTTGATAGGTCTGTCGCAACGCAAGGGTCAGAGATCGATTTAGTTATTCTTTTCTATGTTTTACACACATGCTCGCGGTCATATAAGAAACATTTGCATTTCATATAATAGGCTATATAACTAAAGAATCACCGCCGCATTACGACTGGTAATAATTCTAGTTGTTATACAAAAGGCTTTTGAATCTGAATTTATGTTACATTCGAATACCATAAATCGTTTGACACCCTCTCTCACATAATATCCATTCGAAACAAATTCTCACTCCCACACAAAAAATTTTATAGATACCGAAGCATGGCGTACAAATTTAGGCCATAGCGACACACTCTAATTCTAGGCTAGTAGGCCGGTTTGACCTATTCGTTTGTATGGAGAACAGTTAGACCAAGGGGCATGGGGGCCGGCTTAGGCCCGGCGCCGGTCCCCCACACCGCCCCCTTTGGCCCGGCTTGTGATAACCGGCGTGCTCAAGACGATGTTGACGGGCCCATGTTTTGAATATATAGCTGTTCAACGGCTATATGCATTTAATAAAAAAAATTTCTTTTTTCTATAAAATCATCTCATTTTATACCATTTTTCACCATTTTCTCCCTACTTTCAACCCAAAACACTCTCATTTTTATACCATTATTTTATAAAACCATCTCATCATCCACAATGACATCTAATTCTTGGTGGTCCTCGGGTTCTTCGGACGAAGAGTAGATGTTTTTCGCAAACGCTGTGGTAAAGGCGGCGCAGATTCTTATGGAGGAGGAAGAGGAAGACGTCTCGTCTGAAAGCGTTATTACCAGACGAATACGGGTTAACAGAGACCGCGAAGGTTTGTCATTAATAAATTTTATTATCCTTATTCCTTATTTCCTCGTATTTATATATTTTTTACGACAGGAGCGCACGAGAAATTGGTGAACGATTATTTTTCGGATGCACCCCTTTACAACGCCGACATTTTCAGATGAAGGTTCCGAAATTTTGAATTGTTTTTATAAAGTTAAACAAATAAAAAAGTTAAACAATAAAAATTAAACATTAAACAATAAAAGTTAAACAAATAAATAAATTAAACAATAAAACATTATGTGGGGTAGCCCCATCATCCACCCCCTCAAAAATGGAGGAGGCCCATCCTCCATGGGATGGTGATGTGGCGCCTACGTGGCGGCCCATCCTCGTGGGGATGAGCCTTCCCATACCCACTAGTCTTAGGCCACTCGGAGTGGGGCTCAGCAAGGCCCGTTTTGGACCGTCGCCGGGCCTCAACACCATTTCCCCACTTCCGGCTCCGTCGAGAACGTCCAAGGGCAGACGATGAGGACGCGCATGAACCGACAAAAAATGTGACCGTTGGAGGAGGCTAGTCATTGTAAAAAAAACAGGAATAATAAGGTGAAATTAGTGAACAAAGGAATAAAAAAACACAGAAATCACATTAAAACTGATCCAAAACAGCAGATTTGAGGTGGTGGAATGATTGGGTCTTGAAGAAGATAGGATCCGCAGGAGGAGCAACGGCGGCCATGATCTGAGGTGGTAGAATGATTGGATCTTGAAGAAGATAAGGGTTTTTGAAAGGGTTAAACAGAAACCCTAATGTTGTGAAAGAGATAGAGAGTTTCGGCGGCTATAATAAGTTTGGGGTTTTTAAGCAAAGGGTTTTTGGTGATTCAAATTAGGGATGAGCAAATCCCGATCCCGTCCCGATCCCGAAAATCCTGATCCCGAATTTCGCCAAAACTGGGTACCGATACCGAAATATGTCGGTACGGTACGGTATCGGTATGGTATCGGTACAGTAGCGGTATTTGAAGGTAAAAGTCGGTATTTTATCGGTACCGTAGCGAACTCGTACCAATCCCGAAAATATCGATACCGAAAATGCCAAAAAGTGGATACCATTTTCGGTACCGAAAAAATTCGGTACGGTATTCTCTGGATAGGGATCGGTATTTGATGCCAAATACTCATCCCTAATTCAAATACAACCACGCCTACATATATTGCATATTTAATTTGGTAAAATTAAAAAGATAAATAAATTAATTTGATGGGTAGGCTCATCCTTCATTTCTTTTGTTTCATCCTTGGAGGGGCATCCTCCAAGGACTATGACGTGGCTCTGAGGTTGAGGTGGAGGGTCATCCTCCAAGGATGAGCCTCACCCATACCGAGTAGCCTTAGCATTGATGTAACACCTCGAAAATTCATGTCCTATAATGTATTGACACGTGTCATAGGTTTGATCGTGTGAAAGAATGTTCTTGAAGGACTAAAGTTGACAAACATGGAAAGCATGTGAATATAAGGGTGCAAAATGTCAACAATGGGTAATTATACTTTACAATAACCCTACATGATGCTCATACCTTCAAACGAATAAATCATGGATCATACGAAGCTAAATATGAAAGAAAGTGAGAGATTACAAACTACAGGGGTTAAATGTGTCAACATGTTTAAGTTATACCTCTGAGTGACCTTTTAACAAACCCGAAGCTTTGTAAAGGTTAATTATGCTCACTAGAATGCACGATATAAATTTCATAAGGTTTCGTTATCGTATGAGAAAGTTATGATCAAATTCGTATACAAGGGGGTTAAAGCGTCAACGTTGAAAGTTATGACTTTTCGGGTTAACACGAAGTGACCAAGGACTTGGCAAAGCGGGTATAAGCCTTGAAGCCCTTGTAAGTAAATGTGAAGGGGTCAAATTGCAAGAAATAAGCTTGAGTGACCTTTGGAAGGGCCAAGAGACAAGATGCAACAACTTAGAAATGTGAAAACCTGAAAACGGGGCTTAGGCGGGCCGCGTAAGTGTTGTTATGGACTTACGCGGGCCGCGTCAGACCCCCAGTTGCAGAAAACGTGGACAGCCTCCTGTCCAGCCCTTTAACCGACTTATATGGGATATTTTCACTACATGGGCGACCCCTAAACAGTCCTAGGCACTTAGGGACATCTGTTGATGATCCATGGCCAATGATAGCACTTGTTGTCAACAATCTATGAGGATTTAAGCACTATATAAAGGGCTAAGTTGCAACCATTTGATCACACCTCATTCCTGAATTCCTGATCATTTCTGGAGCTCCAAAGCAGACTCAAGTGATCACAAATCGTGCATAGGACTTCAGTAAGTTTGCTTAACCTTCCTTAGTTGAGTTTTTACTTAGTTTTAGCTTAAAAGTCAAACCGTCGTAATTAACGGTTGACTTAACGATTAATCACTAATGGTCCAGTGATTAGTCGAATTGAAAGTAGTTATAAGTTGGTAATTATGTGGGCAATAAACCCTTAAAAGGGCACCCTCTGATTCCCACTCTAACTAGGTCAAATGTCGGGTCAAACTTGTTATTAAAAAGTCAACATAATGCTTAAATTCCAAATTATGCATAATTAGCAATGTAGAACCCATACAACCTGTTTGATCATTAATATAACTTGGTAATGAATGTAAAAACATGTCTAAACATGTTCAACCCGACAATTTTCAGTAGAGACCCGGTTCGGAACCGAAAGTCGCATAATTTGACTTTTGCTTTGACTTTCAGTTCTGACCCGTTTAAGCATGTTTTAGAAATGCCTTAGAGATCTAATTGGACCAGGTTACATGCTAGTATAACCCTCTGTGATTATACACCATGGTTCATTAGTTATCCGTTTAATATGCATGATTCCGTTAATTGCCTATATGTTGACCATTATGCCCTTTTCACTATAAAACGTGATTTTTGAAAATATAAAAGAGTAGAAACCTTAGTTACTGATTTATAAACTTGCACCCAAAATTTGACATCAGTTTGAGGTGTAGATTGAGAGTTATGCTCATTAGCGTAATTAGAAAGCTTATTAGCGATTAAATGACATAATTAGCATATAGCCTATTTAAACCTACTTTTTGATATCAAACTCTTTACCCACTGATGTAATATATTATTTTGGGATTTTTAAAGATTTTTAATTAATTTTAGGCTGAGCATAACTTAGAGTCATAAGCTTAATTCGGTAATGGTCGGTTTTGCCCTTTCGGGCTATAAAATGAGTTTTACATATCTTTTTGACCCCAAACCTTTTGCTACTGATTTCATATGATAAATAAATTATTTTAAACCTCCTGGAATAATAAAAATATCAGATTTCTATATAGAACCCGGAAACGGTTTCTAATCGCCTTTTTAAGCGTTTCTAACGCATAGTATGTACTAAAACTATTTTAAACATACAAGGGTTGATACCTACTGATATTTTAGGTAAAATATAATATTTTAACAGTAAGCAAAAGTTGTTTAACTCAGACTTCAGTTTTGAGCTTTTCGGCTTATGTGAAATTACCAAAATGCCCCTACGGTGCATAGTTTGGTTATAATTGATAAATTTCACATATATACAATACCCTATTGATATAGCTTAGTAAATTGAGTATCTTTGCTGATTACATCAGACCTGTAACTCAGGTTAATACTTAAACTCTTTTATAACCTTATAAATGACCAAACTACCCCTACGGGGCATAGTTTGTGTTTAAATTCATTTCGGGCATAATAAATGATATCTTAATGATGTCACAACATATTTGTGACATATTAACTTAGGAAACCTGCATATGGCTCTTACGGTTACCCGTTACGCTTCTTACGCGTTCGGTTCGGTTTATGTAACTAGTTTACATAAATTAGCCGAAACGGGTCAAACCTTATCGTTTTTATCTCAAAATACAGAATGTGTATAATATATTAAGCAAGTCTTCAAACTTGTCGGGTCTAAATCACATTCTATTCCGGTCTTCGCTTAATCGTGCGTACGAACCGTATCTTTAAAACTAACCGGTCTAAGCTTAGGCTTAATTAAAGACCCGTTAGGATTCTAATAGGTTATTATAAACCTTCGTTCCAGAATAGGAGGACCAGTAAAAGCTACTTGCATTAGCTGTTTGTGAATTATACTTGCAAAGGTAAATACTTTTAACTTATTTTCCCTATACGGGCTTGGGGTACGGTATATAAAATACCGCTTGGTCGGGCATTAAATCTTCCATCGTATGGTGGTTAATTGATACTAATCGGCCCGTTTAAATTGTTTTGTTTGCTTAAAGCCTTTGGGGGGTTAATGACCATGTCCCGGATATCCTTAGCATCATTTTACGAAATGGCCACGACCTAAGCGCGGGGTGTAGGCGTACACCCGTCAGTGCACAAATAGATAATGTGGTGTGTCTATTGATCTTTAACCCGGCACGATCCGGGCTACTGAACGCATAAGGAACATGTAATTCTTTTACAGGTTTATATATATTTAAATAATTATCCCAAGTTATAAAAGATGTTTATGCCACGTGCATCCAAATCAATTTTCAATCATTTTTAAAATGAGTCAGTTGATTGTATTTACCAGTGTAAACTGACGTATTTTCCCAAAAAGATTAAGTGCAGGTACTACTCGAAATTGGCTGGATTTCTCCTTAGCATCGATAGAAGTCTCGCAAGCTTAAGATGCCTAAAGTCTGTTGAACTACTGTTTTCATTTTTCTTTGATCCACCTGTGGATAAAACTTTCGACTGTTGTGATACATGATATTACACATTATTCAGTTGAAGTATATTTATATCTTTCATTTGCTTCCGCTGTGCATTTATATATTGTGTTGTTTAACTATTATGTTGCCAACCACGTCACGATACTCCCCCATCGGGCCCACCGGTGACACGTGGAATTCGGGTTGTGACAGGTTGGTATCAGAGCCAACATTGAGTGAATTAAACACTAGCCTTTTGTGTTTAATCTCAATGACACAATTGCACAATCCTAAACTTTCGAGTCTAGACATATAACATAGGACAAATTCTACTTTGTTTTGTGTTGTCCTTTATTTTATATATTCTTGTCGTTATCTTATGTTATATTGACATGACTAAACATGCCGCCAAGATTCTTTCGACGAAGAGGACGAGGCAAGGGGCCAATCACCGCCCCCAACGATCATGAGGCCGGGCCTTCGCACATGCGAGCTCCTTCGACAACCGCGAGTGTCGATCCTCGCGAGAACAGGAGGAACCTTTTTGAGCATGCTAGACGATCAGTTTCGCACAGTTCGACGCCTCCCTTTCATAACTCTTATGGACCACAATCGGAAAATGAGCCCGATAACCCTCAACCTTCTTACATACCTCTTCAGCGATCCTTATCGCACAATTCTTTTGGAGACCCCACACCTGTCTTCCGGGGCCGGTTTAACCCGGCCAACTACATACAAGAACCAGTGGGTTTTAACCCATTGGGGCCAGAGGATCATTTCTCCGGCGATCATGCGGAGGATATGGACGAGGACACGGACCCCGTCGAACCTGCAAGCGGTACACCGAACCATCCCATAGAGATCTCTGATGGATCTCCTTTTCACGGATCACCCTACGGTGGTCCAGACAGCTTTCAGGCGAGGTTTAATCAGCACGAGTGGTACTTCACACCATCTCATCATTCATCACCTCACCAGCAGCAGCAACAGCAGGATCCCTCTGGGGATTCACGATTTGTGGCAGTCACGCCACCGCCTCCACCGCCACCAGTTCATCAGGAACCTCCGGAACCGCCAAGGCGTAGGAGAACCGGCGCACGTATGTCTGCGCGAGCAGGGGATTTCCATTTTAGCTCTCCTCGTCAATCAAGTGGCAGTCATTACCCGCCACTTCAGGAAGACCCACAAATGGGTGGACCTTCAAACCCAGTTGCGCCGCAGCCACCACCGATGGGTTTTGATAACCCGATTCCGGTATACACTGGTTCGATGGCGTACAACCCGTTTGAGCAGCCGGCTCACACCAACTACAATTACGCTGAAGCCGACCCATACATGGTAGCGGCCAACTATAACGCTCTTCACCCTGAGGGACCGTACGGAGCTCCGTGGGGAGTAGGTTACCCAACTCATGGGTACCAAATACCTGCTAGACCTATAATTCGGCAACAATCACAGCCGCCATGGTTTTCCCCACCAGAACGAGAAGAAATCCTTCAAAGGTTGGACCAGGTCGAGCGAGACTTTCACAGAGAGCGTAGGGAAAGACAAAGTTTCTTCCAAGGATTGACAAGTTTGATAAAAGGGAAGAGCAAGAAGGACCATTAAATCCTTCCAGTGTTGTTGTAATTTCCTTGTAACAGTTGAGCCCCTGCGTGGGCCTGTCTTGCTGTACTGACCCCTGCGTGGGTATGTTTGTTGTTTTGACCCCTGCGTGGGCCTATCTTCTGTTAACCCCTGCGAGGGTATGTTGTGTGTTTAAGTCCCTGCGTGGACTAGTATGTTGTTAAACCCCTGCGTGGGTGATTTGTCTATTAAAAAGTCCCGTTTAGGGCAATATGTAATCTTTTTATAAATTAATGGAATGTAAGTTTATAAATTTCATTTTTGCCATTATATGCATAAATAAATTATATATGAAATAAATAAGTTAAAACCATTCCTTTTAAAAATAATCTGCCTACTTTAAATGTTAATTAAGAATCTTAAACGGTATAACCTAGCCTATGTGTCATTATAAGACCGGGCCAAGACGGTAAGGCCTATTTAAAAGATTCAAATCCCTGTTAACATCTTAAAACATGTTAACACTCCTGGCAGACGTGATTCGTTAAAATCACACCCGTCATTTTTATATAAGGATCTTTCCAAAGATTCCTAACCCAACTTAATGATCTATGAATCATGGGTTTAAATCATCAATTAAGATGATCATATGTTAACCATTCATTGGTATTATAGTGCCTACGGGCCCTACTCATTTTCATATGAGACAAAAGACAGTAATAGTCTACGACCCTGTCTGAAAAAGGTAATGAACTATGTTCAAACCTTCATGCCTTGATTCTCTGAAATCATGGCTTATAATTTCAAAATGTCCTTGTGACTAGGCCTTGTGTGCTAATAATACTGTTATTGTTTATAATTAGGATAAATTATAATAGAAATCCTAAATAAATGTGAGTAACAAATTAACCAAATATAGTTTATATTTACCATGGTTAATGAATTACCCTAAGGGGCAATTCCATAATAAACTCTCAAATAAACTGTTGTCATTGTCTTATGTAACAGTTCAAATTAAAATGGCTGACTCGGACGAAATTAATAGTCACCCAAGGGAGATTAATGATAACGCCCGAATTAATATAACGGGTGCTGAACTGAAAGCGTTAGTAGACGACGCAGTTACAAAGGCCTTGGAGCGGCAGTATGAAGAATATAGTGGGACTCGGAGTAGGACCCTATCTACACCGCATTCAAAGCCTAAAACTCAGTCTGAGGCTCACAGCAAGCCTCCCTCTAAGAAGGAGGAACCCAAGAAAGTGGATGACGATCGTCAGTCCACAAATCATCAAAGTGTTCCGTCTCTGAAGGTCGTACCGAAACAAGGAACCCATGATAAGGGTTGCTCCTACAAATACTTTGTTTCATGCAAACCCCGGGATTTCACTGGGGAAAAAGGAGCCATTGACTGCATGACGTGGTTAGATGAGATGGACACAGTAGTGGATATCAGCGGGTGCGCTGAGAGGGATATAGTCAAGTTTGTATCTCAATCGTTTAAAGGCGAGGCCTTAGCCTGGTGGAGATCACTGATTCAAGCCACTGGGAAGATCCCATTGTACAACATGACACGGGACCAATTTATTGCCCTCATCAGGGAAAATTACTGCCCTCAGCATGAGGTTGAGAAGATTGAATCTGATTTCCTATCGTTGGTTATGCAGAACCTTGACTGCCAAGCTTACCTCACGAGCTTTAACACAATGTCCCGGTTGGTTCCGTATCTGGTGTCCCCGGAACCAAAAAGAATAGCTCGTTTCATCGGGGGTTTAGCCCCAGAGATAAAGGCAAGCGTGAAGGCCTCTCGGCCAGCTACTTTCAGATCTGTAGCTGACATATCCTTGTCACTCACACTGGACGCGGTCAGACAAAGATCGCTGAGGAACAAGGATGCTGAGAAAAGGAAACGTGAAGATGACAATTCACGTAGGTCAAACAAGAAGTACCGAGGGAGCAACGACCACAATAAAGGGTCTGAGGCAAAGAAGGATGGGCACCAATCTGGTGATAAGCCCAAGTGCAAGATCTGCAAGAAACAACACTTCGGGAAGTGCAGGTTAGAATCAAACTCGCAGACTCAGTCAAGAACTTTTGCTTGCGGGATATGCAAGTCCAAGGAACACAAGACCTTGGATTGCAAAAAGTTGAAGGATGCAACGTGTTACAGTTGCAACGAGAAGGGGCATATCAAGACTAACTGCCCAAAACTCGCAAAGAAGGCTGATGAAGGAAAGAAGACCAATGCTAGGGTCTTCAGAATGGATGCAAAGGAAGCAGTACTGGATGACAATGTGATAACAGGTACATTCCTCATAAATGATGTCTATGCAAGAGTACTTTTTGATTCAGGCGCTGATAAATCATTTGTAAATAATAAGTTTTGCAAATTATTGAATTTACCTGTTAAAACCCTAAGAGTGAAATATGAGGTGGAGTTAGCAGATGGCACCATAGAAACCGCCTCAACCATATTAGATAGATGTTTCATATCCATTAAGAACCACTCTTTTCCTTTGTCCCTACTTCCTTTGAAGTTAGCCGGTTTTGACATCGTTTTAGGCATGGACTGGTTATCTCTCAACCAGGCCCAGATCGTCTGCAATAGAAAGCAAGTGGTGATAAAGACTCCATCTGGCGAATCAATTACCATTCAGGGAGATACCCGGTATGGACTGCCTGAGCAAGTGACTATGCTCAAGGCCTCTAGATGTTTGAAGAAGGGTTGTGTCATCTACATGGCACAGGTTACTATAGATGAGCCAAAACCTAAGATGGAAGACATCCCCGTCATTTCTGAATACCCTGAAGTTTTTCCTGAAGAACTACCTGGTTTACCACCAGATAGGCAAGTGGAATTCCGAATTGACATCATCCCTGGAGCAACACCTGTTGCTAGAGCGCCTTACAGGTTAGCACCAACAGAGATGAAGGAATTGAGAGCGCAATTAGATGAATTGCTAGCTAAAGGTTTCATTAAACCTAGTTCGTCTCCTTGGGGAGCGCCAGTCTTGTTTGTCAAGAAGAAGGATGGATCGATGCGTCTGTGCATCGACTACCGAGAGCTTAATAAGGTCACAATAAAGAATACGTATCCTTTGCCCAGGATCGACGATTTGTTCGATCAATTGCAAGGGGCAAGTTATTTCTCGAAGATTGACTTGAGGTCAGGCTATCATCAATTGAAGGTTAGAGATGAAGATGTACACAAAACTGCATTTAGGACTCGTTATGGTCATTACGAGTTCCTAGTGATGCCTTTTGGGCTCACTAATGCACCTGCCGCATTCATGGATCTCATGAATCGCGTCTGCAAGCCTTACTTAGATAAATTCGTCATCGTTTTCATTGACGACATTCTGATTTATTCAAAGAACCAAGCTGACCATGAGAAACACCTTCGTTGTATTCTTAAACTTCTACATCGTGAGAAACTCTATGCCAAATTTTCAAAGTGTGAATTTTGGCTTCGAGAAGTCCAATTCCTTGGACATGTGGTTAGTGAGCGTGGTATCTAAGTGGATCCCGCTAAAGTAGAAGCAGTTATGAACTGGCAAGAGCCGAAGACGCCCACAGAAATTCGTAGTTTCTTGGGATTGGCAGGATACTACAGGCGTTTTATCGAAAAATTTTCAAGGATTGCTGCGCCCCTAACGTCGTTGACTAGGAAGAAAATAAAGTTTGATTGGGGCCCTAAGCAGCAAGAATCTTTTGATATCCTTAAGCAGAAGTTGAGCAACGCTCCTGTACTGACATTGCCTGAAGGTACCGAAGAATTCGTAGTTTACTGCGATGCATCTCACACTGGCATGGGGTGTGTGCTTATGCAGAAAGGCAAGGTTATTGCCTATGCTTCAAGACAATTAAAGGTGCAAGAAAAGAATTACACCACCCATGACTTGGAGTTGGGTGCCGTTGTATTTGCACTGAAGCTATGGAGGCATTATTTATATGGTATCAAGTATGTGATCTATTCTGATCACAAGAGCCTCCAGCACATGTTTAATCAGAAGGATTTAAACATGAGGCAGCGCCGATGGATGGAGACGTTGAATGATTATGATTGTGAAATCAGATACCATCCAGGCAAGGCGAATGTAGTCGCCGATGCCTTGAGTAGAAAGGAAAGGGTGAAACCCATCCGAATCAATGCCAAGAGCATTGAAATAAAGAACAGTTTGAATAAAAGGTTGTTAGCTGCACAGAAGGAAGCTGTGTTAGAAGCTAACTATCCTAACGAAAAGCTAGGAGTAACTGAAGAACAGTTATCTCTTAGCAAGGACGGAATTCTGAGATTGAATGGACGAATATGGGTTCCAATTTATGGAGGACTTCGAGATGTCATCTTCCAGGAAGCCCACAGTTCTAAATACTCCGTTCATCCTGGAGCTGATAAGATGTACCAGGATCTGAAGGCAAATTTTTGGTGGATAGGCTTGAAGAAGTCTATAGCCACCTATGTAGCTAAATGCTTGACGTGCGCGCAAGTCAAAGCTGAGCATCAGAAGCCGTCAGGTTTGCTGCAACAGCCTGAACTTCCCACGTGGAAGTGGGAAATGGTAACTATGGATTTTATCACCAAGTTACCTAAGACAAGGAAAGGAAATGATACCATATGGGTGATCGTAGACAGACTGACTAAGTCAGCACATTTCCTACCCATTAAGGAGACCTATAGCTCCGACATGTTAGCCCAATTATACGTTGATAAGATTGTAGCTCTACATGGCGTACCTGTGTCTATTATCTCCGACAGGGATACTAGATACACGTCACATTTTTGGAAAAGTTTCCAACAATCTTTGGGCACGCGTTTGAATTTTAGTACGGCTTACCATCCTCAGACAGACGGACAAAGTGAGCGTACAATCCAAACGTTGGAAGACATGCTTCGAGCATGTGTGATCGATTTAGGTGGTAATTGGGATAACCACCTGCCGTTAATCGAATTCTCCTACAACAATAGCTACCATACCAGCATTAAGGCTGCGCCCTTCGAGACATTATACGGTAGAAAGTGTAGAACGCCCGTTTGTTGGGCGGAAGTTGGAGATGTCCAATTATCAGGACCGGAGATAGTCTTTGAAACGACGGACAAGATTGTCCAGATTCGTGACCGTCTCAAAGCTACCCGAGATAGGCAGAAGAGTTACGCAGATCCAAAGCGTAAACCTATGAAATTCGAAGTAGGTGACAAAGTGTTGCTTAAAGTATCACCCTGGAAGGGAGTTATGCGATTTGGTAAGAAAGGCAAGCTAAGCCCGAGATACATAGGACCTTTCGAGGTCATCGAACGTGTCGGATCAGTTTCCTATAAGTTAAACTTACCTGAAGAGCTCAGTGGTATCCACAATGTGTTCCACATCTGCAATCTGAAGAAGTGTTTCGCTGATGAATCACTGGTCATACCACATACAGATGTGCATATAGAAGAGAGCTTAAAGTTTGTTGAAAAACCTGTGTCGATCGAGGATCGACAGGTTAAGAAGCTTCGAAGGAAGCATGTGCCTATTGTAAAGGTAAAATGGGATGCCCGAAGAGGTCCCGAATACACGTGGGAGGTTGAGTCCACAATGAAAGAAAAGTACCCTTATTTATTTCAGTAAATCTCGAGGTCGAGATTTCTTTTAAGGGGGTGAGGATGTAACACCTCGAAAATTCACGTCCTATAATGTATTGACACGTGTCATAGGTTTGATCGTGTGAAAAAATGTTCTTGAAGGACTAAAGTTGACAAACATGGAAAGCATGTGAATATAAGGGTGCAAAATGTCAACAATGGGTAATTATACTTTACAATAACCCTACATGATGCTCATACCTTCAAACGAATAAATCATGGATCATACGAAGCTAAATATGAAAGAAAGTGAGAGATTACAAACTACATGGGTTAAATGTGTCAACATGTTTAAGTTATACCTCTGAGTGACCTTTTAGCAAACCCAAAGCTTTGTAAAGGTTAATTATGCTCACTAGAATGCACGATATAAATTTCATAAGGTTTCGTTATCGTATGAGAAAGTTATGATCAAATTCGTATACAAGGGGGTTAAAGCGTCAGCGTTGAAAGTTATGACTTTTCGTGTTAACACGAAGTGACCAAGGACTTGGCAAAGCGGGTATAAGCCTTGAAGCTCTTGTAAGTAAATGTGAAGGGGTCAAATTGCAAGAAATAAGCTTGAGTGACCTTTGGAAGGGCCAAGAGACAAGATGAAATAACTTAGAAATGTGAAAACCTGAAAACGGGGCTTAGGCGGGCCGCGTAAGTGTTGTTATGGACTTACGCGGGCCGCGTCAGACCCCCAGTTGCAGAAAACGTGGACAGCCTCCTGTCCAGCCCTTTAACCGACTTATATGGGATATTTTCACTACATGGGCGACCCCTAAACAGTCCTAGGCACTTAGGGACATCTGTTGATGATCCATGGCCAATGATAGCACTTGTTGTCAACAATCTATGAGGATTTAAGCACTATATAAAGGGCTAAGTTGCAACCATTTGATCACACATCATTACTGAATTCCTGATCATTTCTGGAGCTCCAAAGCAGACTCAAGTGATCACAAATCGTGCATAGGACTTCAGTAAGTTTGCTTAACCTTCCTTAGTTGAGATTTTACTTAGTTTTAGCTTAAAAGTCAAACCGTCGTAATTAACGGTTGACTTAACGATTAATCACTAATGGTCCAGTGATTAGTCGAATTGAAAGTAGTTATAAGTTGGTAATTATGTGGGCAATAAACCCTTAAAAGGGCACCCTCTGATTCCCACTCTAACTAGGTCAAATGTCGGGTCAAACTTGTTATTAAAAAGTCAACAGAATGCTTAAATTCCAAATTATGCATAATTAGCAATGTAGAACCCATACAACCTGTTTGATCATTAATATAACTTGGTAATGAATGTAAAAACATGTCTAAACATGTTCAACCCGACAATTTTCAGTAGAGACCCGGTTCGGAACCGAAAGTCGCATAATTTGACTTTTGCTTTGACTTTCAGTTCTGACCCGTTTAAGCATGTTTTAGAAATGCCTTAGAGATCTAATTGGATCTGGTTACATGCTAGTATAACCCTCTGTGATTATACACCATGGTTCATTAGTTATCCGTTTAATATGCATGATTCCGTTAATTGCCTATATGTTGACCATTATGCCCTTTTCACCATAAAACGTGATTTTTGAAAATATAAAAGATTAGAAACCTTAGTTACTGATTTATAAACTTGCACCCAAAATTTGACATCAGTTTGAGGTGTAGATTGAGAGTTATGCTCATTAGCGTAATTAGAAAGCTTATTAGCGATTAAATGACATAATTAGCATATAGCCTATTTAAACCTACTTTTTGATATCAAACCTTTTACCCACTGATGTAATATATTATTTTGGGATTTTTAAAGATTTTTAATTAATTTTAGGTTGAGCATAACTTAGAGTCATAAGCTTAATTCGGTAATGGTCGGTTTTGCCCTTTCGGGCTATAAAATGAGTTTTACATATCTTTTTGACCCCAAACCTTTTTGCTACTGATTTCATATGATAAATAAATTATTTTAAACCTCCTGGAATAATAAAAATATCAGATTTCTATATAGAACCCGGAAACGGTTTCTAATCGCCTTTTTAAGCGTTTCTAACGCATAGTATGTACTAAAACTATTTTAAACATACAAGGGTTGATACCTACTGATATTTTAGATAAACTATAATATTTTAACAGTAAGCAATAACTCAGACTTCAGTTTTGAGCTTTTCGGCTTATGTGAAATTACCAAAATGCCCCCACGGTGCATAGTTTGGTTATAATTGATAAATTTCACATATATACAATACCCTACTGATATAGCTTAGTAAATTGAGTATCTTTGCTGATTACATCAGACCTGTAACTCAGGTTAATACTTAAACTCTTTTATAACCTTATAAATGACCAAACTACCCCTACGGGGCATAGTTTGTGTTTAAATTCATTTCGGGCATAATAAATGATATCTTACTGATGTCACAACATATTTGTGGCATATTAACTTAGGAAACCTGCATATGGCTCTTACGGTTACCCGTTACGCTTCTTACGCGTTCGGTTCGGTTTATGTAACTAGTTTACATAAATTAGCCGAAACGGGTCAAACCTTATCGTTTTTATCTCAAAATACAGAATGTGTATAATATACCCATATTAAGCAAGTCTTCAAACTTGTCGGGTCTAAATCACATTCTATTCCGGTCTTCGCTTAATCGTGCGTACGAACCGTATCTTTAAAACTAACCGGTCTAAGCTTAGGCTTAATTAAAGACCCGTTAGGATTCTAATAGGTTATTATAAACCTTCGTTCCAGAATAGGAGGACCAGTAAAAGCTACTTGCATTAGCTGTTTGTGAATTATACTTGCAAAGGTAAATACTTTTAACTTATTTTCCCTATACGGGCATGTGGTACGGTATATAAAATACCGCTTGGTCGGGCATTAAATCTTCCATCGTATGGTGGTTAATTGATACTAATTGGTCCGTTTAAATTGTTTTGTTTGCTTAAAGCCTTTGGGGGGTTAATGACCATGTCCCGGATATCCTTGGCATCATTTTACGAAATGGCCACGACCTAAGCGCGGGGTGTAGGCGTACACCCGTCAGTGCACAAATAGATAATGTGGTGTGTCTATTGATCTTTAACCCGGCACGATCCGGGCTACTGAACGCATAAGGAACATGTAATTCTTTTACAAGTTTATATATATTTAAATAATTATCCCAAGTTATAAAAGATGTTTATGCCACGTGCATCCAAATCAATTTTCAATCATTTTTAAAATGAGTCAGTTGATTGTATTTACCAGTGTAAACTGACGTATTTTCCCAAAAAGATTAAGTGCAGGTACTACTCGAAATTGGCTGGATTTCTCCTTAGCATCGATAGAAGTCTCGCAAGCTTAAGATGCCTAAAGTCTGTTGAACTACTGTTTCCATTTTTCTTTGATCCACCTGTGGATAAAACTTTCGACTGTTGTGATACATGATATTACACATTATTCAGTTGAAGTATATTTATATCTTTCATTTGCTTCCGCTGTGCATTTATATATTGTGTTGTTTGACTATTATGTTGCCAACCACGTCACGATACTCCCCCACCGGGCCCACCGGTGACACGTGGAATTCGGGTTGTGACAATTGAGATATTAGAACACACACTTGTTTTCAAAAAATAACTTGTTGATGGGGACTATATCAGATTCTATTGTCTAGTAGCACTTCACCATTCTTGGTTGACATAAACAGTGCCGACCATTAATTGGTCTAAGATACACGAAGTTTCTTAATAAACTGGGTTCGTTATCTAAAAAAATGTAAAAACATCACTTACATTTAGTTTTTTTACAACATTTTAATGCAAATATTTACTAAATACAGAGTTGTGTTCAAAATATCTATTTTGAGTACTGGTACCGTACCATACCAAACCAGTAGCAACCTAACAACATCGTTACCGATACCAGTACTCGTTTTTATGGTTTTCGACTGACATGAAACACGTCAATATCCTTTTGAGCAAATCACGACTTTGTACTTTTGTTAGGACCTATAGGTTTATGGATTAGTAGATTAATTGTTTAATGGACCAAGGCTTCTAGAATATGGGGTATTAGAGTGGGCTTTAGGGAAATGGGCCTAGGGTTTAGGGGGAAACCCTCCCTATAAATAGTTGATGGAAATTTGGGGTTATGGTTGGTTCATTTGTTTTAGAAACTTGTATTAGACAATTGATATTGTATGCAAGTTTAAGCATTTGAATATTTAAATCTTCATCTTCTTCAGGTTCTTCATTGTGTTCTTCGCATTCTTCAAAAAATCTCCATGTTTTGGTTGCTGATCTTCTGTTAGAAAATGTTTAAATACTCACAATCTTATCCGACATCATCATTCCGGATTGCATTCATCTGTCAACCTCCACGTTTCATCATCATCATCATAGTGTCATCTACTGTCATCAACGTCAGCTAACGTCATTTTTTTTTCAAAAAATTGCAAAGTGTTCGAAGATGTCTACAGCCCAAACTCAATACTCAAACATTGTCTTCAGCCCAATATGCAATCCAAACCCGAATGCAAATCCGAACATAGTTTTCAGCCCAGTATGTAATCCAAAGCCGAATGCAAATCCGAACATTGTCTTCAGCCCAATTATCCAAACTTCCGTTAACAGCACTGCACCCCAGACACAAAATCAAAACCAAAACCCGAACCAGAACGTGATGGATAATGCTGACGATTCGCGGTTTGAAATCATTATTTCTGAAGATGGAGCTGGAAGGTTACGGGATCGAGTGAAAGAAAAGCTAAATGAGTTTATAGGAGAATACAATGTTGATCCTATCGTGGAATTTGTGATGCGCTCGCTTAAAAGAGGGGGACGAAAAGAGGAAGTAAGGAATTGGATGAATACTTTTTTGGGTAATGATAAAGGCTCCTTTGTTTCTTGGTTGTGGGATCATTTAAAATCAAACCAAGATCTATACGCACAGTCAAAAGAATCTCATCCCGATGAAGTGGCGAAACAGAAACCTCAAGCCCAGCAAGCTACAGTCAATAGTCCAGCACCCCAAGCCCAAACTCAGCCAGATAAACCAAGATCGCTCATTGACACTGTCAACTATCTGTTGTGTATTGAACCTTGCAAGAATAGGGTTGCACAACTTAGGGCTCTCAATTGTTTAATCATGTAATCCCCAAATGAGAACCTTGTACTAGACAATCCTAGAGATTGTGTGCAAGGTTCTCGAAGATCGTACCAGACAGTCCTTGAGACTGTGTGCGATCTAAGCAGCGGCACTAAGTTTTGCAATGAAAAATTTCTTTTTGTTCTTTTGGTTTGATCTTATATTCCGCGTTCGATTGAACCGTTGAGTGATATCACGGGTTTTTCGGGACTAACAACTTTAGGTTTTCTCTTTCGATTGCTATAACTAATGCCGGTATCATACCGTTTGATATCCTTTTAGGTCTATCATGACTTTATCTTTTGGGTCTTTTTTTATCAGTTGCTATACCAAGTGTCAGTATCATAACAAATGTAACGAACTGAACATAGCGACTGAATTCACGCTGCACAAACCGGTTAATTTCAATAACCGGTTCGGTTAACCCGTTATATCAGTTAATTTGACCTTTTGACTTTAACCGGTTAATGCTTTAACCAATTATTACTTTACCGGTTATTTTTTAACTGGTCCGATTAATTACTTTAACTGGTTTGGTTAATTAACCGGTTATTTTGCCTTTTTTTTTGAATTTTTCGGTTAACCAGTTTACGTGTTAAGAAACCCGGTTAATAACCGGTTCATATACTGAATATCTATAACTGGTTACTAACCTACGGTTAAAAATAACCACTAACTAGTTATTCCTCGATTGGTTATTAACCAGTTACAATTTTAGTTAATAACTGATTATAATTAATTAACCGATTATTTTGTGCACCTTACACTAGGGATGAGCTAGGTACCGACTGGTACCGGAACCGAAAGTCCCGGTACCAAAAATCCTCAAAAGCAGGTACCGGTACCGAATATTCCCGGTACGGTACGATTCGGTACCGGTATCTGAGGGTAAAAACTGGTACCGAACCGGACCGGTACCGAAAATGTCAAAAGTCGGTACCGAACCGGACCGGTACCGAAAATGTCAAAAGTCGGTACCGAATCAGTACTGAAAATGTACCCGGTTCAGTAAATTAGGTACCGATACGGTACCGGTACCAGGTACCATTTGCTCATCCCTACCTTAGGGGCTGTTTGTTTACCTCTTAATGAGGCTCTTAATGGTTCAGACCTCTTATTGGTTCAACACTTAATGGTTCAGACTGTTTGTTTCACGAGCAGATGTCTGAATGGTTAAGACATTTGCCTCTGAATGGTTAAGATTTATATAGAGTCTGAATGGTTAAGACCTCTAATCTGAATTGGTCAGACATTTGGCTCTGAACGGTTAAGCATTATAGAGGCTCTTAATGGTTCATACCTCTTACTGGTTCAGCACTTAATGGTTCAGACCTCTTACTGGTTTAACACTTAATGGTTCAGACCTCTTAATCGTTCAGCACTTAATCATTCAGATGTTGCCAAACAGCACCTTACACTAGCAACCGAAGAATAGCACTAGTTTAATATCATAAGCACAAAAGAGTTTGAATGGGCCGTGGGCCATAATACGGCCCGACCAACATCTTTTAGACAAAAGGGTTTAAACTTTAAAGCGCCGCAACTAAACCAATCTCTCGCCTCTATTTATAATTTTATATCATTCATCTCACACTCCACTTCTACAATTCAACTTTGTTTTTCCATCCGATTCTAATTGTTTTTTTTTTAACTAATAATTTATTTTTTGATTTATTTCAATTTAGTTTTAACATATGTAATCTGTGCTTCATTTTGTTCTATTTCAATTAGCGTATATCTATCTCTACTCTTAGCTATTAGTTAATTTTTTTCAAAGTTGAAAAAAAAAGAAGGCGAGGTGACGATAAAATCCAATGGTCTGTCAATCCACTGACAAATTTTGATTGATGCTAAACATTAAATCCCGACAGGTTCCGATCGCTTATACATTTTTATCATAAAATTTAGTTTTTATTTTATTATGAAGTTGGTTTTTATTTTTTAACCTGGCGTGTGATGAATCTTTTCTAATAACAAATGGGTAATTTGCGTCTGAAAGTTTTTCATTGATGCTACATCACCTTGGAGAACTGATGCCTGTTTTTATCTAACTTTCAATGTTTGTTCTTTTTTTTTTCTTTCGGATCTGTTGTTTATGTAACCTCTGAATGGTCATTAAGAGGCTACCTCTTAATGGAACCATTAAAAATTTTACCAATGAGAAGGTAGAAGAATGTAACATGGGATGATTTACCATTCAGAGGTTACCTCTTAACCATTTAGACTTGAGGTTACCTCTTATTCATTCAGAGGTTTTAAACCATTAAGAGGTAGCATCTGAATAGTCATTAAGAGGCTACCAAACAGCCCCTCATATTGGAGTTGACACTTGATAGTGCTTTTAACTGACATCGGAATATAATTTTAGAGTTAATAGCCAAAATGGTCATGGTTTGCTCATTTTTGACATTTTAGTCTAAAATCCAAAATTTTTAAATCTGGGTCCCTGATGTTTGCATTTTGTTGCCATTTTAGTCCAAATTTCAAAAACCCACTTTTTTTACTGTTGCAACCAGCCTATTTTGTCCTTTTGCGCAGGGGTATTTTGGTCATTTTTATGAGTTATTATAACAAACCCATATCAAGAACCCAAATCATCTCTCTCAAAGCAGATCAAGAACCCAAATCAACTCTCTCTCTTCTCTCTATAGCACCACCACCACCGCCACCTCCTCCCCCTTCTCACCACCGCCACCGCCACCATCAACACCCACCCCACAAGCACCACCTCTTCAGAGTACAACCACCCCCGTTCTCCCCCCCCTCCCCCCTCTCTAAAACCCTAGCTTTTACCCTCTCTTTCTCTCTCTGCACCTCCTCTCTCTCTCTAAACACACCCGACTCTCTTTCTAAAGCTTTTACCTTCTCTTTCTCTCTCTAAACCTCGCCGGAGGCGATGATGATACAACATCAACGATCAGAGGGTTTTGACTTGATATGAGGTACAACAACAACGATCAGAGGCGATGATGATTTTTTCGTCGTCTGAGTGAATCGAGTGAAACTTGAGACTTTTTCGTTGTCTGACTTGATATTTTTATGAATGGAGGTAGAAGGGGTGTTGATGATGGCGGTGGTAAGAAGGAGGAGGAGGAGGTGGCGGTGGTGGTGGTGCTTGTGGCGACAGAGAGGAGAGAGGGAGAAAGAGGGGTTAATTAGTGTTGTTGATTCGTCATAGTTGCAGGTGTTGATGTTCAGTTGTTTGAGAAGATGATGATGATTCAGTTGTTTGATGATCTGTTTTGAGAGAGATGATTCGGGTTTGTAATTAGCTGTTTGTTATAATAACTCATAAAGAGGCGATGATGATTTTTTCGTTGTCTGAGTGAATTGAGTGAAGGTTGAGACTTACCGTATCTTGGCGGGGTAATATCCGGCTGTTGAAGCAGCCGCGATGTTTGCAGCCATGGCGGTTTGTTCCTCTTTGTTTTGATTATTATTAACAGATCCGAGCCTCTCTAATTCTTCTTTTTCATATTTTCGTTTTTATTTTTATCAAGGGTTTTGACTTGATATTTTCGGGGTTAATTAGTGTTGTTAATTCGTCATAGTTGCAGGTGTTGATGTTCAGTTGTTTGAGAAGATGATGATGATTAAGTTGTTTGATGATCTGCTTTGAGAGAGATGATCTGGGTTTGTTATAATAACTCATAAAAATGACCAAAATACCCCTGCACAAAAGGACAAAATAGGCTGGTTGCAACAGTAAAAAAAAAGAGGGTTTTTGAAATTTGGACTAAAATGGCAACAAAATGCAAACCTCAGGGACCCAGTTTTAAAAATTTTGGATTTTGGATTAAAGTGGCAAAAGTGAGCAAACCTCAGGGACCATTTTGGCTATTAACTCATAATTTTATCAATTGTTAAACTGAATTGAGTTGTGTTTTTTAAAAAAACTTTAAATATTTGAAGTATGTATTGTTTCCTTGAATTATAAAGGTAAAGATAAGAAATCAAACATGGATGCTAACAAACTCAGTTGATTTATTTTGTAATTACTTGTTAAATTAACCTTGTAAACTTGTATGTGTTGAGTGGCACGTGAAACACTCGCGTATGTGGCAATTCGGAGTGAAGGGTGGGGTACGGTGGTGGTGGTGAAAGGTGGAGATGGTGGTGGTGATGAAGAATTAGGAAGAAGAGGTGTGTTTGGATTGAAGATGAATCTGAATATTAGGAAGAAGATGTGTGTTTGGATTGAAGGTGGTTATTGATTCAAAGTAAGGATATTTAGGTCATTTCACACACACTTAATTGAAAAGACTAACCTCCATCTGCGTCAGAGACCATTTGTGAACGAAATTGAAAAAGTTGGGCACTATAGCTGTAATTTTAGAAAGTTAGGGACTAAAGGTGAAAAAAGACCAAAACACATGGACCATCCGTGCATTTAACTCTAGATGACTAGATCTTTTAAAACAACTAATTTCATTAGAAAAAACAAATAGCAAGAAGCGCCAATTTTTCCAAGTGGTACATTTAAAAGGAGAACAATTTTTAATTTAAAGACAACCCAATGTTCTAATACCAAGGGGTATGGGGGGCCGGCTTAGGCCCGGCGAAGGCCGGCGCCGGTCCCCCACACTGCCCCCCTTGGCCCGGCTTGTGATAACCGGCGTGCTCAAGATGAAGATGACGGGTCTGCTTTCTTTCTCTCTCTCTCTCATCTTTGTCTCTCCTCTCTCTCTATCTCTCTCTAAAAGCAAATAAAGTTTTATATTTTTTAATTGTTGTGGGCCCCCCTTCTACGTGGCGCTGACGTGGCGGCCCATCCTCATGGGGATGAGCCTCCCCATACCCACTAGTCTAATATCTCATTCACAATCTGCTAAGTACTAGCATCTTGTTTGAGAAAACAATATATTTCTAGCCTTCCAAATGCACCAATTTTAACAAGCTATGAATCATTGTTAAATCGTGATCGAGAAAATATATGGAGGGATGGCGTCACTAGTTACTAACCCCAAGCCACACTACATAAGCTATATATTGATTTTCTTAGGAGGATTATGCTAATAATTATCTAGACCCAATAAAGAAATAAAAGTAAATTACTTTTTGAGTTTTAGTGATTTTAACCATTTGAGTCCAAAATCAAAATGTTTAACGCCCTGAGTTCCTAGACTTTTTTTTTATAACCATTTGAGTCCAAATTTTAACCTTTTGGAGTCCAATTTTTTTAAACAAAATTGGACTCAAAACGTTATAAAATGAACAAAATTGGACTCAAAACGTTACAAAATGAACGGTTAGGGACTCAGGACGTTAAACTTTTTGATTTTGGACTCAACTGGTTAAAACCATTAAAACACATAGACTCAAAAAGTAATTTACTTAGTAAATAATAATAGATAAACCAAAACTTTATCCTAAACCCAATTCATCTCCAATTAGGATTAACCAATGCATAGCCATAACGGTCTTCCTCCATAGCGCGTTTGGTCTTTGATCACACCATTTTTTGTGTGAAGAGTGATGTTAGCATCCCTTAGAGGCGTGAGGCGCAATCCACCCGCCTCCTTAGGAGAAGTAATTTTACTCCATCTAACCCAATTAATCTTCTGATTTTCATTGTTACCTCTCCCAAAAACCGCCTTCTCTTAGCTTAAGTAGTTAACTACTAACTTATATATGTTTGAGTGGCTTGTACGCGGTACACATTAAATTGTAAAGTAGCATACCCATTCCAGTTTGGGTGACCTTGTGAAACAAATACGTATGTGGAGTTTCCAATGGGTACAAATTTAAATTGTAAAGTTGTTGATCCGTCACACACGTTGATCTTGTGAAACAAATACGTCACAAATACTTGGGTTTTTAAACATTTGACATGACTCGTTACGCTAAGTGAACTTTTTAAAAATGAATCACATGGTTATCTCATTTCTATTCACAGTCATGTCACCTTCTTAGTGAAATTAAGTTCTATCAAAATAAGACACATGACTATCATTACTATCCACATAATCATGCCACTTTCTCTAAATTTTTCCAAAATTTGAAATTACAGGACACAACTATGTCACGCTTATGCGCGGTCGTGACATAATACGTCCCATCTTGAAAGAAAAGGACACCACCATGTGAAGCAAATTTAATGTCTTGAATTGCTACACTATTCTTTCGGAATATTCAATCCCCTTTGTATTCACTTAGCATCGTCTAGACGTGAATGGTGTGTTATCATGCGAAGCTTCATCCCGAGATAAAGACAAAGCGACAATAATGGATTAGAGTTTGGAGGAAACCTGCCATAGCTTTTGTGTGTATTATATTGGCAGGCATGTGACATTACATTGAGAAATTTAGGGACAATTGTTACAACATATGAAGCCCATATAAAGGCAGTGACAAACATCAAGAAACAAGTAGCCGAACAATGCAACTCAAATCCAGCTGCAGTCGTGTGACTATGTTGCTACATCAGATCATAACATTATTTGAGTGCAATCAAAGGTTTAGAAACAAGAACAAGGTTGTCGGACGATGTAGATCTGATCACCCGTGCTGTTTTCCTTGTATATATCTTGGTTTCTGTGCCATGTCCATAGCGCATATGTAGAATTCACAACCTGAAAACACGGTTTGATTATGAGTTTTGCCGCGTTCTGACTATCTGAAACCGATTATATGACTCCTAAACAATAACACAGAATCTGTTTACTTTAAACAAAACTTGTTATTGTGACATCAACTTAACAATAATCAGAAATTAAACTAGCCGAAGCTTGTTGGTTGATCTGACATGACGTGTTACCTAGGAAAGTAAACGAGCCAAGCCGAAGCTTGAGATCGCCTCATTTATTATACAAATTAAATGATTATTTTATTTATATACGTAGATAATATAATTATTTACTGCATATTTTTTAATTATAGTTTTATATATAACAAAATATATATTATGTAGTTATTTTTTCATAATTATACATGTAATAATACTTACTACATAATATATATTTATTATACTAAATAAAATTTATTATATTTATAGAAATAATAGCCTACTTTAGGCTCGCAAGCCTAGTCAAGTTCGGGCTCGCATATTAAATGAGCTTCAATATAGGCTTGTGCTTGTTTAAGCTCAACTCGATTCGAGCATTTAGCGTGTCAATCTCAAGTAGCTCACGAGAGGCTCAACTCATTTACGCCTCTACTATTTCCCAACCAGCCCATCTTGTCACCTCTAACTCTAACTCCATGTCTCCATCCCTCAGTCAGTAGCCTATAAGTTGTGTTTGTAACAATATTTTTTTGCCCATTTTGTATTTTGTAAACTAACTAATGTGTTACGTTACGAAAAAAAAAAGATAATCTCTATGAAACAAACTATATAAGACAATGTAAGCATTTGATACAGTTGAGAAAGACTTTTGACCCGTTCGACCCGTTCCATTTTAAGTTAACTTTAACATTTGACCCGGTTGACCCATTATCAATATAATACAGATGGATTAAAATTTCTTAAGGTAATACATGGAGTTTTGTGGTTTTTGTATTTCTTACCTCGAGAATGCCATGTCCGAAGCTGCTTTCTCTATAAGCACTCCATTCGGGCTGTTTATCCCAGCAAAACTTGCCCTTTGCAGGACCCGAGGTAAAATTTATATGACATACCCCTCCAAATTCGGGTACATTATCACCAGGCGAAGGACATTTTCCGGGTTCATCTGCATGATCCACATCAATCTTCTCAATGTTACCACCGTCTCCAATCGTTATATACACGGGCCCACACGGGTCCAAACTGTAATTGTACACTCTATTCATCCGCTCATAGGCATGCACCTGAAAGACACAAAGATTGTAATTATAATTATAAATATAATATGGTTTTGTGAATTTCTCCAAATAAATTTATTTTTGAGTTAATTCCTGTTTTCGTCCCTGTGGTTTGTCAAAAATCACTATTTCAGTCCATTAGTTTAAAAATTGCGATTTCAGTCCCTGTGGTTTCACTTTCATAACCATTTCAGTCCCTGTGGTTTCACTTTCATAACCATTTCAATCCATTTATTCTGTAAGTACAGGGACTGAAATGGTTACGAGGTGGACTGAAATGGTTATGAAAGTGAAACCACAGGGACTGAAATCGCAATTTTTAAACTAATGGACTGAAATAGTGATAACCACAGGGACGAAAACAGTAATTAACTCTTTATTTTTTTTTGGACAAAGGGTGTCACGGGTCGACCCTCGTTTTGACCCAACACGTCCATTTTGTCACCTCTAGTTCATATTAAACTTACATGACCAGAGAATACAATGTCAACCCGATATTGATACAAAAGTTGTTCCATTTCTAGCCTCATACACTCAAACTCCTGATAATGTGACGAGTAGCTATTATACCAAGGGGAATGCCACGCGGCTACTAACCAAGGTGTCACACTGCGGTTTAATCGACTCAAGTCCTTTTGAAGCCAAGAATATTGTGCACCTAATAAAATCCATATACAGTTATATACTTATATTCCTATCGATTACAAGCATAGTAAACCGATTACAATATATACAAGTTTTAGTTATCTACCGGTTTTGTTGTAATCAACATATGCACCTAACATGATGAAATGCACGCCCCCCGCATCAAACGAGTAGTAGAAATTGGTGTTAGAGCCTGACTCCTTAGAGGGGACTGCAAACCGTTTTAGATAAGATTCAAAAGTGACTCCGGCTGCTTGTGGCTCGATCTCGTGGTTACCTTCAACGACCATCATAGGTACTCTAGAGATTAAAGGCTCCATGAACCTGAACTATTATAGAAAAAAAATGTCAATATATCATTTTTGTAATTTAATCAAATGTTATCATTCTGGTGAAAAGCAATCACGAGTTTATGTAAATAAATGAGCCAGTTGGATTATGTTTTATTGTTGATGGGTCGATTTGAGTTATGTTTTATTGTTAACGAGTTAGATAGGTAAAATATAAAGTTTGATAATTTTATTAGTTTGAAAGTCACCCAAAGTATAATCAAGGTAAAAAAATCTGAATTTGTTAATTAAAAATGGTTAATAGTAATATGAAACTTTAAACAATGGATTAGAAAATCATTAGTGGGCCCACAGTCCACTCAGCCTGTTTTGACTTTGACCTGTCTAAAACTAAACTCATTTTGACCCGAACCGTTTAGGACCGAGCAGAGTTGGTAATTTCAATTGGGTTATCTTTTATCTCTAACGGGTTACGGGTCAAATGGTCAAATCAAAAAATTAATTAAAACGTTAACCATGTTGAAAGTCGCTCTCAAAGTCTATTTTTAATCCATAAATCCTCCTAACTCATTTTATTCAACGATTAAAATTATCATAAATTCATAATGATATTGTTTCTGCAATCATAAATAGAACATAAATTATTTATAAAAACTCTAAATCACGGAGGAACATATTTACGAGTCAACTCGAGCCATTCAACATTCACTAATAAGTGTCATGTTTTAACCCTAACCCGTCATGACCCAACCCGACCATCTTGCCACTTGATCAAGTTTAACCAAGGGTGTAAATCGTGTCGGGTTGAAATGTGCAACCCAAACCCAACACACATAACCCGCACACACATAAATTCAGGTCAACCCGAACACGACCCGTTTACCCCGTTTTTTTAATATGTCACACATGTTGACAAGTTATATGTACCTTCCCCATCCATCCCAACGGGGTTGATAAGTTTCACGAATCGGAGCATCCGGGAATGCACAAGAGTAACAGGATGCACCTTCACCACCGGTTGTAAGGTACTGATTGGCGTAACTTAGATCACCAACCATTAGAACCAAATCGGGGTCGTTATTTATCAGATGATCAATTGTGGTGGTTGTGTTTGCTGTGAGGCCAAGATCCCCGACAACTGCAATTCTGCGCGGGTATGAATTCGGGCCAGGCAACGGTAACATTTGAAAAACATGCTCATTGCTCATAGCTGGAATGGAACTGTCTCCACATTTGTAGTAATATGTTGAACCAGGTTCAAGACCTTCATTACCACAAACAGTTTAAACAATAGGTGTAACTAAACACGATCCCTAACTGGACACGCTTAAAATGGTGTAACCAAACACGATCCCTTAAACTCATTTATCTGAACGATTTTAATCAAGTTGTAAACATGTTAGACGGGTCATAAACAGGTTCACGCGTTGTAATAAGTTGGTCAAACAAATATTAAAAGGGTCAACCTGTTTAGTTAAATGGGCTGACGTCTGTTTATTAAACGGGTCAACCCAAACACAGTCCGTTTAATTAAACTAAACAGGTCAGATATAACAACAACCAGCCCGATTCTAGATAAATTAACAACTCCCAATATCAATAACAGCAAATTAAACATTAAAGTAAGGAATAATGCTAGATTTGAATATAAATTCTTACCATCAATCTTAACATGATGAATGATTCCGGAACTGTAATTAAGCAATCCCTCAAACGGATACAACTGATTATAAACCATCGAAACCCCTTTTCGTTTCTTCGAATACCTCCTGCTTTTTTTCCCATACCACACCTCACTACCAACACTTGATGGATCAAGTGGAGTCACATTCTTCCCAATCTGTGCATCCCCTTCACAACACCACCAAAATCAACCTCAAAATCACCAAACAAATATAGTAAAAATTAATAAAAATATAAAATAAACAAGGGTTTTTTATTATTTATTTTTATATCATCCCAGTTATCCATGAATTAACCTCAAAAACACACCAAAATTAACCACAAAACACCAAACAAATTGGGGAAATTAATAAAAATATAAAATCATACATGAATTAACCTCAAAAAACACTAAACAAATTGGGGAAATGAATAAAACATTAGTATCATACCAGTAATCCATGAAACCCACATGGAATTTGGGGAAGAAAGTGCCAATGCAATTTGTTCTGGGAAATTTGAAGTCACATTCTTCTTTAATCTGGGATGATCCATGGGTAGATCATCACTGCCCCGACGAAGAGACGGGTCGAACTTTCGGGTCACCGGTTTAAATGGTCCATCTAAGGTGGTGGGTATGTGACCTGAAACAGTTGATATTATTATTGTGATCAAGATTAGGTGGTTTAGAAGAGTACCCTTCATGTGTAAAAGGTTTATGTGTTGTTTTGTGTTTGTGTTTGAATGTTCATGTGGGAGTTTAAACTTTAAGGTTTGAAAAATGGAATATCTTTGAGTATATTCAATGATTATGCTAGAGGTTGAACTCAAGATTTCGATCCAAACATTAAATTCCGTATTTTGTTTTTTAACAAAATCATCACATTAGAATATTAGAGGTGAGACCCGATACATGTAACTTTTAACATGCATACTTGAAAACTATAGCGTAACTATTATTACTCTAGTTTGAATTTGTTACAACTTAATTACATTGTTAACGGAAATGTCACCACATACTTTTTTCTTAACTTTCGTACACTATGTAGCATAAAACATATTTGTATTTGATTTTAGCACGTTTTCTCTCTTTGAATGATTTTAGCACATTTTCTGTGTTTATGTAACTACAAGTTGAAAACCTCTAGTGTGTAAAGAAAAGCAAGGTTGAGCTTCTTGACCCGTTAGTAAATATTCATGAATATTAATAAGACGATATAATATCATACAATGCAATATATGTTTATATGAAAATGTATTTTTTTTTGTTTTACCCAAGTCAAACTTAATTAAAGCCTCAAGTCATATACAAAATTACTTGACTTAAAACTTAAAAGTCCACTAATCAAGTATGCACTATAGGGCTAAATAAATCTCACAACCTCAAGTAGCTCTTGGTGAGCTTACATGTCACCTAGATTAGTGGGTGTTCTTGATCCACTTACCCTCAATCCTTTAATCCGGATCCATAATGTTTTTTTAAACAAAAAATGTTATTTTTAGTCTACTTTACGTTAATAATTTTAAATTAGTCCAATGCTCAGGTTTAAACCTATGACCTTTCTTTAAGATACATGTGTTTCTATCAAATGGGCTAGCTCACGTTGACAAATCCGTAATGTTGTTATGACTTACCCAATGTCACTGTTTAATGAGTTAGATTTCGCGTTTATCTCATAAAAATTCTATATGATATGCTTATTTAACTATAATTTAATCGTGTTTATCTCATAAAAAATCTATATGATATGCTTATTTAGGGAAATTGGATTTAAATAATCTGAACTTTCACCTGTTGGCCAATAACACTCCGAACTTTCAGTTTGGCCAGCAGCACTCTCAACTTTCATCCTATTTTCCCAAAACACTCCCAAACTAACATATCACTAACCAAGTTAGTTTTTAAGTTTTATTTATTACACAAACAGTCCCTGTAGTTATAATTTACTAGTTTTAAGTTTTATTTATTACACAAACAGTCCCTGTAGTTATAAAAAAAATATAAAAATAAAAAAAAAATCTAAAAATTCAAAAAAATCATAAAAATTCAAAAAAAATCAAAAAAATTCTAAAAAAATAAAAAAAATAAAAAAAAATCATAAAAAATCATAAAAATTCTAAAAAATATCAAAAAAATTCTAAAAAAATCATAAAAAACCGTTTCGACCCGTACCGTTTCGACGCGAACTGTTTCGACGCGTACCGTTTCGACCCGGACCGTTTCGACCCGTACCGTTTCCACCCGGACCGTTTCGAACCGTACCGTTTCGACCCGGACCGTTTCGAACCGTACCGTTTCGACCCGGACCGTTTCGACCCGTACCGTTTCCACCCGGACCGTTTAGAACCGTACCGTTTCGACCCGGACCGTTTCGAACCGTATCGTTTCGACCCAGACCGTTTCGACGCGTACCGTTGAAACGGTACGGGTCGAAAACGGTACGGGTCGAAACGGTACGCGTCGAAACGGTTCGCGTCGAAACGGTACGGGTCGAAAACGGTACGGGTCGAAACGGTCCGGGTCGAAACGGTACGGTTCGAAACGGTCCGGGTGGAAACGGTACGGGTCGAAACGGTCCGGGTCGAAACGGTACGCGTCGAAACAGTTCGCGTCGAAACGGTACGGGTCGAAACGGTTTTTTATGATTTTTTTAGAATTTTTTTGATATTTTTTAGAATTTTTATGATTTTTTTTTTATTTTTTTAGATTTTTTTAGAATTTTTTTTGATTTTTTTTGAATTTTTATGATTTTTTTGATTTTTTTTTGAATTTTTAGATTTTTTTTTTTATTTTTATGATTTTTTTTTATAACTACAGGGACTGTTTGTGTAATAAATAAAACTTAAAACTAGTAAATTATAACTACAGGGACTGTTTGTGTAATAAATAAAACTTAAAAACTTACTTGGTTAGTGATATGTTAGTTTGGGAGTGTTTTGGGAAAATAGGATGAAAGTTGAAAGTGCTGCTGGCCAAACTGAAAGTTCGGAGTGTTATTGGCCAACAGGTGAAAGTTCGGATTATTTAAATCCAATTTCCCGCTTATTTAACTAAAACTAGCTTACAACCCCGTGTATTACACGGGTTAAATGACGAAAAAATGTAAATTATAAACTTGTATATAATCCTTATTAATGAAATGACTTATTTAGATAAAATAGTAAAACAAAAGAACAATTATATTTTCGCTATTCAAAATAATTTTCTAAGTTTTCACTTCTCTTTTGAGATACTACAATCCATTTTATTATGTCTTAAAAAGAAGTAACACTAAAAAATAAAAAAATAATGATCATAAAATTGTAAGTATTTTTAAAAATAATTATAAGTTATGAGGTTATGGTAAATGAATTGTAATTAAATTCTACTATGTATATTAATAATATAATAAATACTTTGATATAAATACTATTTTTATATATATGGATCATGAGACAAGATACGAATATCATCATTATATATAAAATATTACATATTAAAAAAAATATTTAAAACTCAATGTTATTAGGAAGTTGGACCATTTTTTAAGATGAAAACATACTGATAGTAACATAAATTTAAAATTGGAAAAAAAATTGAATACGTGTTTTACACGGCTTAAGTAAATATAATGTTATATACCTAATAGCAAAAAAAAAATATGTCTTTTAAAAACCATTTAGTGTTCGCTTTAAAGATAATTTGATACTTTATTTAGATAATCCGTTTGTAATTTTAGTCTTCTAAGTTATATACTATAAGTACTTGAACATGTGATTTGATACTTTATTAGCAATTATTGTTTATATCCAAATAATATATTTTATCTTAACAAATATATATGGTTAGGGTAAAATGAAAATTTCTACAAGTTGTGAGTTAGAGAACTTGGCCTTACAAAAGGTTTTTTGAAGTTTTTTACGGGGGGTGTGAATGAACGATTAGAGACTCAGGACGTTAAACTTTTTTATTTTGGATTCAAGTGGTTAAATCCACTAAAACATAGGGACTCAAAAAGTAATTTACTATTAATTAGATTTAAAATTATACATTTGATCTCTAACTATATTAAATAATATTATACTTATTATATTATTTGATACACATATTATATTTGTTATAGATAATTATTAATTAAATTTGAATTTATACGTTTATCTCTAACTATATTAATTAATATTATATTATATTTTGTATATAAAATTTAATATATAATACTATTATTAAAAGGGAGGAGACACCATATCTCTAACTATATTAATTAATATTATATTATATTTTGTATATAAAATTTAATATATAATACTATTATTAAAAGGGAGGAGACACCAGAGAGTGACACGTGTACAAAAAAGATTTTTGTTTATTAGTATAGGAAGATTTAATATTTGTTTATTTCAATATTTTTGTAGGGGTGATTCTTTATTGTTCTTTTTATTTTCATTCTCATTCTCAACATTACTTCTTTATTCATTTTATTATCTCTATTTGATTTATATTATGTTTTATCTATCAATGTTAGATAGCTACCATTACAACGAAGCATATAATATAGTTTGCTCCAAAATTGTCATGTGTTAGTGTGTTATATCGGCAACCAATGAACAAGATGCCATGACTCGAGTTAATACAAGTTACTCATTAACAAAGATGGAACACACGAGAAATAAAGAAGCATACAAATTTCCAAAGGTAACATAAGACAATTTTCTTGGAAGTGGAATGGTTGGGTGCCGAAGAAGCTGAATACTTTTATGTGGAAGGCGGTGGACAATAATATTCCAACTTTAATGGCGCTTCAAAGAAGGCATGTTAATGTTGGTGACACTAGTTGCAGATTATGCGGAGAAGCGGATGAGGATAGCGATCATATCTTTACTTCTTGCTCGGTTGCGACGGGCATATGGCAGTTCGTAAGCGATTGGTGTAATATCCCAAACACTTTGTCTTCTCAGTGAAAGATTTGGTGAAATTGCACACGCATGTCAAACTGAGCAAAAAGAAGAAGAACGGTTTACAAGCGGTCATCTTCGTAGCGGCGTGGTGTATTTGGCAAGCTAGAAATGAGGCCGTTTTTCGGAACAAGACGACAACTACAAATAAAATCAAGGAAAACATAAAACCGTTGGGATATCTCTGGATAAAAAATCGATCCCTTTGTAATAATATAGGATGGAAGGATTGGTGTAGTTTTGATTTATAAGGTGTGTTCTGTTTTTGCTCTAGCGATTTGCTAGTAGCGTTTTTGGTATGAAAGTTGTTCAAAAAAAAAAAAAACATAAGACAATTTTCTAAACATATTTCCAAGCAAAACAAACATAAAAATATTTTCTTTTCTACATATATAGTTTTCATAAATCTACCAACTCATTCGATCACCTTGCTTAGATCATTTTACTCATGTGTGGAAATTGACATACATATTCATAGATTCAGTAAAAAAAATCTCCATAGTGTTTTATAATTTATTGTTATGTCTACCTATTCGTATGTATAATCAACTAAACCTACTCATAATTCATTTATCTAAAATTCCAATCATTCGTATATGTTTTTTACAAGAAGTTGCATTTCTTGATTCTCATACATAAGTACATAACCGTCAAGTATCCAAACAAATAAGGGTACTAGTCCAGATTTTTAATTATTTATTGATTCGAAAATGCCATTTTTAACACTTTAACAACTATTATATATGATTGTTATTTTATCATTTTACAAAAGTTTCATGATAATGTATATGACTTTTAGTCAATCATAAACAAGTCCCTTTCGTTATCGTTTGTCTCGTTTAGACATCTATGTATGAAAAAAATATTAAAGTCAAAATCTAGTGTGTGCCTGTGTATTAATGATGTAGGTTGGTGTTGTTTATTTTTTTTTATAATTCAGTTCACATCTTATATTATAAATGATACAAGATTTTATCTTATTTTTTTTTCTTTTTTATGATAAGTTGTGTTCATTTACTTTTAAAAAATGGATTATTTATTATCGTATAGGTTTATAAATCTTAAGTTTTGATATTATTTGCTTTAATCGTATATCAATTTGTCGTAATATTTTAAGTAAAAAAATCATTGGTTATTTATTATCGTATAGGTTTATAAATCGTGTAATAGTTTGGAAATTAATGTAAATATAAATTATGTAAGGTAAATAATAAATAGAGTAAAATGCACGGATAGTCCCTGTGGTTTTGCAAAGTTTCAGCTATAGTCCCCAGATTTTGGAAATTACACTCATAGTCCCTGTGGTTTGACAGTTTGTTTCGCTGATAGTCCCTGGAGTGGATGTGGGTTAGTTTTCTCAGTTAAGTTGGTGTGAAATGACTAAAATACCCTTAATATAAAATAAAATAAAATAAAGGATATATATACATCTCTTATTCCCCTCTCTGTACCGCCATTAACACCAACACCCCACCTGATTAGTGATTACTTCCACCAGCCACCACCTCCACATCCCTGTGACCACGCCACCACCTCAACCTGACCACCTTCACCAGAAACCACCTACACATCCCTTCAAATCCCCAATTCTTCAAACCCTAATTTACCCTCAAATCCCCAAAGTTTCACATATCTCTGATTCAAATCATGGCAGCCAGCAGGAGCAAAATCACAGGTAGGTTGATGGCGGAATGGTGGCGACAAGGAAGAAGGGTTGTAGTGGATGAATCTGATTTGTTCATAGGGTTTCCACCACCACCACCACCACCACCACCTTCAACCTTCACAACAACAATCGACAAACAAAAATCAAAATCAAGCAAATCATCACTACTTATACACACAACATACAGATTAACTACGAGATTAACAAAATAGCATGATTCAGATGAAGGGGAGAGAGTTGAACGTTGCTCCACTGTTCACATCGCCGTACAAATTGATGAAGGGGACCGTCACTGTTAAGATTCAGATGGAGGGACCCGTCGCCGTTCAAATTAAGATGAAGGGCACCCGTCACGTTCAGATTCAGAAGAAGTAGAGCCTTCACCGTTCAGATTCAGATGAAAGGGGTCGTTCACGTTGTCGCCGGAGCTTCTCTATCTACCATCTCGCGCCACTCTCTCTCTAACTTTCCTGTTTTTTTCTCTCTCTCTCTAAGCTTTTCTCTGTATCTCTCTCTCTCTCTCTCTAATTTTTTCAGATTTGAAAAGGGGTGTGTCTTAATGGGTGTAGGACGGTAGAGGTGGGTTGTGGAGGTGGGTGATTTAGATCTGAAGGCGACAGGGTGAGGTGGATAGGGGTGGTTGATTTCGGGATGGGTGGTTGATGGTGGAGGCGGGTATGGGTTTAGGAGGCGGAGGTGTGGTGGTGGAAGGGGATGGCGGTGGTGGGGAGTGGTGATGGCGGCAGGGGAAGTGACGGTGGTGGTGGTTTTTAGTGAGAGAGAGAGAGAGTAGAACTGATGAATGATTGATGATGATGATGTTGATGAATATAATAAAAGCAAGGGTAATTTTGTAATTTCACACCAACTTAACTGAGAAAACTAACCCACATCCACTCCAGGGACTATCAGCGAAACAAACTGTCAAACCACAGGGACTATGAGTGTAATTTCCAAAATCTGGGGACTATAGCTGAAACTTTGCAAAACCACAGGGACTATCCGTGCATTTTACTCTAATAAATATTTATTTATCTCTAACTTGTTATAGTAAGAACGTGGGGTATGGTGGGGCGGGGGTTTGGGGCATGGGTTGACACGTGGCTTGGGGGGCTTCGCTGGGCTGACCCACATTGAAGACGATATGGTGGGGCGGGGGTTTGGGGCGTGGCCAGCCCAAACCGCTTTTTGAATATTTTTTTAAAACAACAAATTTAATTTTTTTTTAATATTTTTAAATAAAGAAAGTTACATAAAAAAATTCCTAACGCTTATATTTTTTCTTTATCTCTTCTCTCATCTCCAAGATTAGTTCCAACTCTTCACCCTCTAGGTGATCAATGGGCTGGGATAGAAATTTCAAATCATCTTGTTTTTGTTTCAGGGCATCTCTAGCTTGTTTGCTCTTTCGAATTTCGGCCCTTTGTTGTTGGAATACGTTGAATGTATCTAACTTGCATGCAATGTCATCCAACTGATCGCTGTATATTCTCCTACGCGAGTCGAACTCCCAACTGAAGGCGATGCCGTACCCGATCTTGATTTTTGAGCGCGCTTTTTTTCGGCATCTCTTCCATATTCAGGCCGGTTTGGCGAATCATCCAAAAGGTCCTCAAACTCTTGATCTCATGCATCAGATTGGGCTTGGGACGAGGCCATTGACCTTTTGGAAGACGTGTTAGTTTCGCTACCACTGGGGATATTCGCCCACTTTGGATGGAACTTACAAATCTCCCAACAATGCATGAAACGGAAGTCGCTCCCCACATTTGTTTTGAATGCAACCAATGCATTTGTCACAATGTCGGCTTCCGTTTCACCACTTTTTGGGTTTTGCTTTGCTTTATTTAAAAAAACACTAAATTTTGTAAGTTGGCCGCTTATCTCGCTCCACTTCGAGGATAAGCTATCGTTTTCTCGATAAGCCTCCCTTCCCATTTCTGTATGGAATGCTTTACTAATCGCTTCCCACAAATGGCTTCGATGTTGAGAATTTCATATTTTAATAAAAACAAAATTTAATATACTACAAAGTTATATAAAAAATAACCATAAATATTAAAATAAGGACTACAAAATATTTAAAAATACCTAAAGTTGGATGTTGAGATTGTTGAAACCAAGCCCTCGCCAATGCAAGTTCTTCATTAACGACCCATCTTTGTTGTTTTTGTTTGGCGGTTTCAAGTGCTTTCTCCGCCTCGATTTTTTTCTTATGACTTCTCTTTTTGGGAACTATTGAGGCGGAAGGACCATCATTGGGTGGTTGAGTTTCGGGGACGGTTTCGGTTTGGGAAAGGTTGATGGAGGTTGGTGAAAGTGTAACATCCTTATTTTTATTTAACGGTTTTCGTATAGATTACGAAAATAAACGGGTAATTATGATTTCAAATACATTGAAAATACGGGTTCATTAAACTTTTTATAGAATTAAAACTATACAACATATTATGTGTGAGTTCGTCATTTAACATAACAACGATACATAGTGCGGAAGCTTATTTCTTGATCGTGTTCAGTTCTTCGTTGTGCTTGATCGTCCTCCGGTGCTAAAATTATACCTGAAACTCATAAAACATGAGTTGGATTAGTCATACGTATCTTAAAACGTATTTAAACGATTCCGGGAAGCGAAACTGATTAAAATAAAAAAATTTCGCAAAAACTGACACATGCTCGCGTAGCGCTACGGCATGCTCGCGCTACGCTAGCACTTGTTTTCGACAGAATGTTGTTTGCTGGTGCTGCAGATTCCCAGCATGACCCGATTTCACGAAAACGAGCATAACTCTCTCGTTTTTAATCCGTTTTACGCGATTCTTTTTCCTACGCGTCCGTAATTTAATTATCCATCATATGGAGTTAAAATCCAACATCCAACATAATAAATTTTGAGACTTCTAAGCCTTCGACTCGTTACCTTTTTACCAAATTTTAACCCGTTTATGCATTTTATCAAACAAACATATTTGTTTGACCCCCATTTCTCATGAACCCTTTAATTCCAATATTACCTATCATATTAGGTTCCAATTACAGATTTCTACGCATTATTGACCCGTTTTTACTTATAATCTTATTTTGACCCGTTAAGGGTATTTATGTCCTTTTAGGCATAAATCTCGCTCATTCATTTTTAGCACCATAATTTTCACATTAGTTTTCAAATGGTCTTCCACCACAATTATATTTGTGGTGGATTTGATGTAGTAAACTATTTATGTCGCGTTTTACATCTCGGTTTGTCATTTTACGAAAAGACCCATTCTTAGGCATTTGACCCACAAAGGTTTATGCCTATAACCTTGATGCTTATCTAAGGATTACATGATTATAATACGTGATTCCCGAACCACCCATAAGGGTCGTTTGCCTGATTTACCCATCAAGGGCATATTTATCAACATTAGTCCCTCATTTACGACGAAGGACTTTCACTACAAAAAATGATCAAAATCGCACATTTAAACTATAATCTCATTGATGTGTACCTGGCTCGGGTCAACAAATAGACCCGATTTATACCTCGCTTTTATTATCACATATTCTATGGCGACGCAATTGTCCGAATCGCTAATCACTCCTGTTAACACAAGACTTGACAACCACATTATCGATATTGTCAAATGGTGTTATCACACCATTTGACCCGTTTGGCCTATATGACCAAGCATTTTCATAAGTAGCAAAACATGGTTATTAATTACTAATTTGCTCATCCGAGCCATTTCGGATTTTTGCCACTAGACCCCTTTTTTCTCTTAAACTCTTTTCTTATATTTTTACCCATTCGTCTTACGCTATGGATGCCCCTTTTTAACTACAATTTACTTTAGTCGATACTTGACTAAATTTCTATTTTTACTCATTTTCTCGTTATTAGTTGCATTTTAAAGTGATCTTAACGAAAACTCATTAATTATTAGTCATTACATGACTCAATTACCGTTTCGCCTCTTTTCACCATGACCCATGGTTTTTATCATTTATGTTTGTTCCGACTCGTGTTAATAGCGTCGGAACCCTTATTTCGGATTTTACACTAATCACATTTGTAGTTTACAAAATAATGCATATTCTACGAAAAGGATGTAAGCGTCGCTTACCTTGCATCCGGTTATGCTCTTCTTCGCGTACACGATCCGTTTGACCCGCTCCTTGCCCAAGCCTCCATCTAGCTTGTCAAGAGTCAAACTATCATCATGATTCGTAAGACGGTTAGATTAGTCATCATTATTATGACTATTTCATCTTACGGATTCTATGTCGAAACTACTATTCGACTTCATCATTAGTTAATTTAACTTATCAAAGTTAACTACTTTCAATCACGTGGTTTACACAATTTAGTCTAAATCATCATGATATTTAGAACTCTTATCGTTTTATATTTCGCATAATTTGCCATATTATTCGAATGTGCGTTTCACTCGAAATTTCAATATTTTAGCTTTCATTTAGGCATTTTAACAAACACCTAATGAGCATAATTTCACACATTTACCAACTAGTTCATAACTAGTCATTTTGACCAAGGTTAACATCAAAATTCAACCTTTATCATGAATGATCAAATACTCAACTTGCAAATTGTTCAAGTTTCTTACTTCAACTATCATTTATGGTGATTTCTTACTTCAAGTTTCACTCGAAAATTCAACCTTCACTTCATAATCAAAACCCACTTGTCTAAAAGTGGTAAATCATTAAATTACTCAAATCATAGAAATTTTACTTCAAATTTCTACTTAGGGTTTGTTCCTAAGCAACCACACTCCATTAATTCGGTCATAGCCTCTACGATTCATGCATGGATCGCATCATGCAAAGTTAACTAATTTTCACAACTTCATGAATGTTAGAAATTCAACATACCTTACGATCCCTTTGACTTGGTGATCATTTCTATGTATTCAAATCCGAGTTTGGCTTTCAATTGATCATCCAATTTGAAGAATTTGTTGAGTTTAGGGTTTCAGCTTTTGGAGCTCACCTCCTGGTCGATCTCACACACGCACACACTATGTGTGGTGTGTTTTTATTTTGTTTTAATAAATAAACTTTTCCATATATCTAACTTTGGTCCCTCATGTTTCGTTAATTATTAAGTAGGTTACAACCTACTTATTTCCAATCCATATTCCCTCTTATTAACCGGGTCAAACATTCCTAGTTAGCTTAGCGGATTCGGAAATATTTATGACTAAGTTTATTTGAGGTCCCGTCAACTCGGGCCCCCTTTTTTTTTATACACTTTATTTATCCATAAGCCTTTGTATAACTTTTATTTAATATTAGGTTTAATTATTTAAATCCTAATATTTACCGGGTTACTTTTACCGCTAACGGTATTTTACTCGTCTTTTAGTATTAACGGGGTTTGATTACCAAACCCGTTTTCGGGGTGTTACAGAAAGGTTGATGGGCGTTTGTGGAAATGGGCTAGGTATAGAATCGTCGGTGTGTGGGAAGTTAGTAAACAAACGATTCCCGATATACGATGCATAACTCGCCATATCGGGCATAGGGGAGTGTATTAAAAATGGACGAGGCATTGGACGATTGGGTGGTGGGCTAGGATTATTTTCTTGGAATGCAAACGGGTTATTCGGGTCATAACCCGGGGTGGTGGCTTGGGCGTTTTCAGCCAACCCACGTCCCAACCCAAGCCCCATACCCCACAGTCTAACAATACTTTGTAATCTATTAGAGTATTATTATAAATCCCAAAATTATTTCCAAACTACAATGTTTAAACTTGTTAATCAATTAAATCAAATTGGGTTAATATTTTTAAATTAAATTATTAGTTATATTAATTACTGTGGTGGGCTAATCATGAATGTTGGGCGGAATCAAAGAATGGGTTGGGCACCGGTAGAGCAGTGGGAAGCTGAATCCGAAAAAAAAAATTATATGGGAGGATTGCAAATCGTTGGACTCAATTACTCGAGTACCAGGCCCAAGGTCTCGAAAGAGGAGCACACAACTAGTGGTGCACAAAAAACCCGAACCCGGACCCAGACCCGAAAAAAAAAACCCGGAACCGGGTATTATAAACCCAGGTTTTTATACCCGAACCCGACCCTACCCGTAGGGTAGGGACCGGGCATGCATATTTGATCTAAAACCCGAACCCGGAACCGGTTTTTTTTTATACCCGGTTTATACCCGAACCCGAACCCGGAACCGGGTTTTATAAATACCCGAAACCGGTTTTTAAAAAAACTCGATTTTGATGTAATCTTGTTTAATTATGTATGCATTAAGACTTATAGTTCTTATGATTTAACAAAATTATGTATGCACTTTGATGTAATCTTGTTTAATTATTAGGTTTCTAATGATATTTGCCACCGCTACTTAATTATTTAGTATATTTCATTACAAGTGGAAACAAATATGCCAATATATGTTGGCCATTCTATTTTCTTTGTTTGTTTAATATCATTATTTGTTTTTGTATTTAATAAATTGTGCCTCTGTTTATAAAGTTCAAGAATAACCACATGAAGAACTATAAATTCTGCCTCTGTTTATAAATTGTGCCTCTGTTTATCAATAGATTTGATGTCTATGTGTGAGAGTTATGTTTGATACATTTTATAAGCATAGTTCCGGTCGGGTTTTTTTAATACCCGGTGCGGGTTTTTTCCCAACCCGATGCATACCCGAACCCTACCCGATGAATACCCGAACCGGACCCGAACCCGGAAATAGGGTATTATAATACCCGGGTTTTATAAAACCCGACCCGAACCCGGGTATATAGGGTATACATTTTTGGTAGAGAACCCGGACCCGACCCGGTTTTTAAAAAAACCCGATTTTGTAAAACCCGATCCTACCCGAAATCGGGTTTTTAAAAAAACCCGATTTGTGCACCACTACACACAACCATATGAAACCTATGATTTTTTTTAACGGCCACAGCATCAATCCCGAGCACTTTCAAGGCACCCACTGGACAAAAGGAGTACTCCGAAAGTAACCCGAGTCCACCACCAATTCCGGGGAAAACCCGATAACCCACCCGCCCATAGGCACGACAGTAAAATTACCAGTAAAACCCGTTTGACTCAAGGATCCAACTCAAGTTTCCCTGGGTCTCCTATCATTGCCCACCAGTGCCTCACTCTGCACCAAGTGGAAGTTGAACCTGCATCTCTCAAGAGAAATGCAAGCCCTCTACCACTTGATATAGAGATCATTAATATGAAACATATGATATATCTACATATAATTGATTATAGGTGGGATAAAGTGCAAACAACATTTATTCTGCGAAGTCTACAAATTGAAGAAGAAAATGATTGGGTGAGATTTTCGTAATTATGATAATCATACTATTCAACAAATAATTACTCCATAACAAATGTGTACTAGAGTAATAAAACTACGCAACTTGTATATAGTTGATTACTCAAAAATAAATATATTTTTTTGAACGGCAAATTTGGATCACTGACGGACCACTGGAGTATTATCGTGCCACCAGCGGAACCACCCGATCATATCCATCTCCACTAAGCAGTAAGTCTATACACCAATTCAGGAGGAACCCCAATAAATCTGAGAAAAACCCTCTTGTGAGAATTGAACCCAAGACCTTATGGCCTCTAATCCAGACAAAACAGGCACGTGATCCCCTAGTCTCGAGACAAGGCATCGACATGCAGAAACGAAGTCGTTTTCGGTCAATTCTTGGATTTTTTTTAAAGAATAAAAAGTGGGGTTCAACAAGCAATTAATGGCGATCACTTTGATGTAAAAATTAGTGGTTAATATGAAACATGATGCTCAAATTTCAAACCAAACCAAAAAGCTTCATATTTAATCGATTATTAGTCGCTTGAATAAGTCTTATCATTATCAAACCGAAGATTTCGAGCTCATTGGTATAATATGAGTAGTGACGACCCGTCACTGTTTTTATCGGTGTAACTTTTCAAAACTTTTGAAAAGTTTCAACCCCGAATGTTGGTTACATACATTACACAAAATAGTAAATATTGAATACTATTTCACACATAAAAAAATTATAGATGTCACATGAAATCAGTCATCAGTGTTGTGTAAATCACATGATATCAATGTTATATATGGGTCCTGCCCTGAGAACTAGTGACTAGAAGTCTAGAATCATCTTTCAATTTTAACATTTTAGGGTTGTTTTCTGTAAAATTTTAAAAACCACGTATAACTTTTTAAAAGTGTACGAGTTTGACTATATTCCAGTATTCCACATTTCCTTTCATCTTAGTCCCCTTTAAAAACGTTTGTTTGGATTCCGTTGAGTTTGGTGGTCGGATGTTTGCGATTTCCGGCAAGAAATTGGAGTTGGATGACTGTTGTTGGTTGTTGCGTCGTTGGGGAATAGGATCGCAGAGGCAGACAAGGTCACGAGAGAGAGCGGGAGAAACAGAATATGAAGGGTGGTTTGGGTTGGGTTATTTTATTATAGTTCAAATTTTGTTGGCTTGGGTTAAGTGGGCTTGGGTTGGGCTAAATTATTTAATAAGTGGGTTACAAACTTATAAATGGTGTTATATTATTATAAAAGTCAGTGTTTATTACAAATTTTTTATTAATTAAAAATATGATTTTTTTTTCTAAGGGGGGCGATTGAAATTTCCAAGGGGTGCGGGTGAAAATTTCCAAGGGGTGCGGCCACCCACCCACCTCCGTCATCACACATCCGTCCACTCTGATTGTAACCCGAAACCCACCTAACATGAATCCAGCATCACTACCGGTCCTACGACCATAGATATGATACAATGGTTGTTATGGGGAAATGATGGATTCTATGTAGCACCGGGACTCCATTTATGTGGCCGTACCCGTCTCGGGTACTTGTTGGGGACAGAAACACCATGGGTACTCGTTGGGGACGTTTCCTAAACGTTTCCAATGTTGGGGACGTATCTGATAGAAGTATCCAGCCCGTTTCCATTTATTTTTAGGGTTTTTACCCATTCAAATTCCACAACCGGCCATTAAATAAATAGACCTATCATATTCGGCTTCTCTAATCTCTAAACTCTCAAGTTTCATCATCTCTAATTCTCTATCGATTGCAGATCTCTCACTAGATGAACCGGAATTTGAAAATGATTTGATTATTGATAATTAATTACCTTTGGAAATGTAGTATTTTTGGAATTTGTTTAATGTATTTTTATTTTTTTATATTTTTTATTGCCGTACCCGTATCTTGGAATTTTGAGTTTTGCCGTTCCTCGTTCCCATATTGTCCCCGTACCCGTTCCAGTGCTACTTAGGATGGATTTGTTGTTGTTTATCCTCTTAATAGTTCATATATATGATACAAATGAATCATACAAATTTGCAGAAGCAAAAGATCTTCATGTAAACGCGGGAGATTTAGTACATTTCTTGGTTTCCTGAAAACTCAACTAGCTTAGGTTATTTGAAAAGATTCTTGAATTGAGTTGCTCCATGGCTAAATAAGGTTTTTGGAGTAAAAAGGATGTGAAATTTATAGCTAAAAAAGATTTGAGATCGTAAGGATTCAACATTTTATTTTTGTTGGTTATTTACGACCACTTTAGTGTCACTTGAATCACGCAAGCAAGCGAAAAAGTGTAATTAATCATACAGATCGTAAGAATTTTATACCTAAAAAATTATCTTGTGTTTATCATGGTTGTGGGTGGTATGGTGAGAGGTTGGAAAACCAGTGACCGGACTTGGCTATCGGATCTTGGTGACTAGATGTCGACGGTGACCGGTAGATTCATGTTTGGTTTGAAGGGAATGTGTTGGCTAAAATGTTTGGAATAATATTGAAAGCATAGGGACGCATATATATCACAATAATAAAATGACGGTTTGGTCTTTCCACAAAACTTTTTAAATGAAACACGTCTATTAGTAGGGGGACGCATAGCGTGATTTTTTTAAACCACAAGTAAATAAGGTGCAAAAAAAATGGTGGACACAAGTTGATCTCGCCACCAAACCACGAGACCCAAATTGTACTCAACTCTTTTCTTAATTTAATGAAGTTTAAATTTTGAAAACATAATAATTTATATTATATTATATTTCTTTAAAGACAAATTTCTTTTATTCTCTATTGTCTGTTTTTAACGACAACTTTCTTTTATTCCCTGTTGTCTATGGGACTTGAACCCAAGACCTCCATCTCCTTAGGTTTTTAAAGGTTTTGCCTTTGCAATGGACCATCACCTCATTGGTCTATTATATTATATTTTATTTATAAGATTTGTACTCAAAGTTATCTATATACATTTTTTTTAAGTTTTCTTTTACACAAGGGTTATTGGATTTTAATAATCCAAAGTTTCACCAATTGCCCGATAATAATCACAACTTCAAAAATTCACTCTGATAATCCAAACTTTTAAGATTTTGGCCACTATCGATCCTTTTCTAACTGAGGTCTAACTCAGTTAATTTTTTGCTGACGTGGACCGTTACATGACGTGGCAGATGACTTGGCTGCTTATATGGCACTATCACCACCACCATCCCCACCGTTATCCACCACCACTACTACCAACCCCCACCACCACCCACCGCTCACCGCCATTAGCGATCGCTAACCTTCAGCACACCGTCATCAACAGCCACACCAACTCAACACCACTCATAACCCCATTTCATGATTGCACATATCTATTTCTCTCTCTTCCTATATATACACAAAAACTAAAATTTAAGTCGAATCAATCTCATTCGTCCCTCTGCCATCATTTCTAGAGATAGAAAACGGTTTCTAGAGAGTGAAAGTGTGTAGAGGTCGTCGGAGAAGACGACCGGACCTTCGCCGGAGTTACAGAGGTCGCCAGACATATGAAAACTTACGTTTTATCATCAATCAACATCTGCACAACAATCCAGAACAACAAACAGCTCTATCGACGACAATCGTTACAATTTCCTATCGATGGATACTCCGGCGAACGCCCAATCATCTTCTCCGACGACCTATGTGTTGAGTAGCAGCCTCTGGTGCGTGCTTGCTAGCTTGTTTTCTGCGTGAACTTCAACGTCGGATCTTGCACACATATGGAGATGGCAGTGGTATATGGTAGTGGTGGTTGAGATGGCGGTGGTGGTGAGGTAGTGATGAGAGTGCCAAATCATTCTCCACATCAGCAAATAATAAAGTTGTGTGTCACGTCAGCATCCAAGTCAGCATAAACTAGCTGGGTTATAACCCAGTTAGAAAAGGATCGATGAGGGACAAAATCTTACAAGTTGGGATTGTCAGAAGGAATTTTTAAAGTTAGGATTATTATTGACAAACTAGTGAAATTTTAGATTATTAAAATCTAATAACCCTTTATACAATAACAAATGTCTCATGCATGGAGGTTTTAGAATTTAATTAAATTTTAATTTTATTTTGATAATTGGTACGTTTTTTTGTCATCTCAACAAACTTTCAAAACCTTGGGATTCGAAATCCTTATCTCTTTATATCTCTTCGGTTCGCTCTTATTATTTAAGGGTCTACATATTCACACACCCTCAGACCACCGGGTATGGGGCTCGCTCTCGGGCCGTCCTCCCCGTCTTGGGCCGTCGCACACCGCCCCCTTGGGGCCCGTCTCGAAGCCTTTGTCCGCCAAGAGACGTTTGAGACGGAGCATCTTTTTGAAATGGTGGGCCACCACTATAAATTAAACCACTTTTCACCATATTTTTTTACCAAATACTTCCACTTTTCACCCATTTTTATAAAAAATCCTCTCCCAAACTTAAATAAATTATGGATCCCTACAACCCAAATAATCCCAACTCAAGTTCACTCCCGTTTTCGTTACCCGGCTACACACTCGTAATGGAAAACTCTTTTGCGGGTTACCAACAAATGCGCAACACTTTCAACCAACGAAACCAATACCCTATGCAACAACCCAACATTCCGTTCAACCCAATGCAAATGCAACAACCCAACATTCCGTTCAACCAAATGCCATATCAAATGCAGCAACTAATGCAAAACCCGCTAAATATGCCATATCAACCATCGCCACAAGCACGTCCAACACAAATCGAGGAAGAAGACGAGGAGGCAAGAAGAAACGACAAGCCGAGGAGAAGCAAAGGAGGCAAGAAGAAGCGCAGCAGTTGGAGGAATGGAAAATAATGACCACCGACCTTAGCGAATATCCACCGGAAGACCGTCCCATTTTACAAATGATGAAGGAAAAAATGGAGTGGGGGAGTGTAGTTTTTTTTAAATGTAACTTTAGGTTTTTTTTAAGTGTGTTTGTTTTTTAGTTTTTATTTAAATGTAACTTTAGGTTTTTTAAAGTGTGTTGTTTTTTTAGGTTTTATTTAAATGTAACTTTAGATTTTAAGTGGTACTTTGGGTATTTGTTCAGAGTTGTAACTTGCGCATTGTACTTCGTTTCCTTAGAAGAAACGGGTACTTAGGATTTTCGTGGAGATCGCAAGCGATCACAAAATGGAAGAATTTTGAGAGTAGTTTGTTTTATAAGGAACACGGTTCCTTGATCGTCGGTATCGTAGGAATATGTCGTTCATACATGTAACCACGACGAAGTTCTGAGAAGCCTTACGCTTCTTTGAGTTCTTGGAGGATTCAATCTGCTTATCCTTTGGCTTCGTTTCGTCGGTTGGTTTCTTATCGTCTTCTCGGAAAAGTTTACCCTTCCTGATCTGAGATTCGGTCAGGGTAGCGGATAACTCAATGGCCTGTCTAACTGTAGTAGGGTTGCTACCAGTAACAATGTCTTGTACTGAGTCAGGGAGGCCATCAATATACTTTTCGATTGCCTTATCCAAGGCGTAACCATGGTTGGGCATAACATAATTAATTCCTCATATCGTCGAAACATAAGGATGGCGATCATTCGTTTGTCACATCGAACAAACAAACGACGCACAGTGGCTGAACAAAGTAAATAGGTTCTTATAATGTATCGCGAAGACATGCTTTAGCCTATAAGTGGAGACTCACCCAAAGAGTTCCCAGGTAAGAGTGACTGGTCCGATTATGCGGATTTGTACGAACACTCTAGCCTTAGACAGAAAACTCAGGATACAGGCACCCACCCTTCCAGATTGCACGTGTTCACATTAATAAGACCCAAACTTTGACAGGATTTTGAAAAATTTGAAGGTTCAAAACCTTATAATAAATCATCTAAGAGGAGATGATTAGTTTTCAAGTCGGATTCGTAATTCGGGTTCTTGTTGTGGTTGTCACCTAAAGATAGGCAACGGTATTGTTTTAAGACTAAACGCAAGTAAACTCGCATTAGGGTCCTAGGAAGGTTATAGTCTAGGTCAAAGCATTACTAATAACCTAATTCCCTATAACCATGAGCTCTGATACCAACTTTTCTGTCACACCCCGACCGCGTTAAAACAACAAACCGTGACGGAAACGTCGGGGAGTGTCGTAACAGAATCATTGTTTCACAACACACGGATTGAAGTTTCGTTTTATTGAATTAAGTTTATTACATTGTATTGAAATCAGAAACAAAACATGAACAATTGTCTTTCATTGTTATTAAGTCACTAAGGCCTCGTCCATTCCTATGTGAGCATGCATCAATATCATCATCAAACATCATCAACTATGGTACCTGAAACATATGTGAAAATACGTCAGCATAAAAATGCCGGCGAGTACATAGGTTTTGTGAGAGTATCAGATTCATGGCTTATTTACATGTTGCATTACCTCGTTAGACTACAAAAGTTGATTGTTGAAAATCTTGTTTGAAAAGTGTTTGGTATTGCAATATGATTTAACCAACTCAAAACAAGTTTGTTATAGTTTATAAAATCTCGTTGCCATGAATCTTAACCCAAAACATTTGTTTATGTAACCCAAATCGTAAATCGTTTTTGTAATAACACTCGTATGGTTTATATTGTTAAGAAAACCTTGTAGTGTAACTTCATTTTGAAAACATTCGACCAAGTGATCTAGATAACGCAACGACATGTAATGTGTTAAAAGCACTTATATATAGGAAGTAATAGCGGCGTATCCACCATGCTTTTATCACATTACACCCGCCCCATTACCTAGTCACTTACCATAACCCAATCGTTTAATAGTTCAAATAGTTCCAATTGTTCAAATAGTTCAAGTAGTTCACATAAATCAAATAGTTCCAATGGTTCAAATAGCTCAAGTAGTTCACATAGATCAAATAGTTCCAATAGTTCAAATAATTCACATAGATCAGTAGTTCCAGTGGTTCAATAGTTCCAGTGTTTCAAATAGTTCCAGTGGTTCAAATAGTTCAACTAGTTCCAGTGGTTCAATAGTTCCAGTGGTTTGTGTTCAAATCGTTGTTTTTAATATAAACCATAACATTTGTTTAGAAAACTCGAAAATCGTTTAGCACATATGAATCACCCCAAAACAGTCGAAAACGGTAAAAGAGGGGAACAATGTACTCACTTGAGATTGCAAGGGATCCTTGATTAAAGTAAACTAACAAGCTCGGGCAAATAAAGGAATCAAGTGGCACCTAGTATCGGATCACTAGTTAATAAATCGACACCTAAATCGGAAGATCGGGTAGAATGAGGTCTCGTAAACCAAATGAGTATTGGAACTCATGTGATATGGTTTAACAAAGCCTACATTCTAAATCGGAACCTATCCTAAGTGCTTACGACCCGTTACGACCCATTAAGGTAGCTTATGCTACTTTAACGCGTCGTTCGCGCAAATGCGCGTTCGAGACGCCTAACTAGTCCTATGACAAGTATTATATGCCTAAACATGTTTAAATATGTTTCATAATCAGTTTAAGTGACAAAAGTTAAGTTACATATGCTTAAAATCCAATTGTGCATGAAAAGGGCATTTTGGTCATTTACCTAAGGCATATAAATTACCTATCATACAACCAATTAAACTAAGTGACTGTTATGGGTCATTTTCTGAGCGTACATATCTTGATTAATATCCTGCTTCTAATTGTTTATTTGTGACCAGGATACTGGACGAGGATATTGCTAACATCCTGGGCGATATCCTGAGGTTGATTGAATTAATCACGTGCAGATTAAAGACTGGGACCTGCCAACGGTCAGATGGACTTCATCTCCTCAAGACTCGGGCGTGTTTGTTATGGGAGAGACGTTGAACCCGAAAGACTAGGTCTACAACGTTCGAGTGAGGAATATTCGCTGGATCCCGGTTATTTAGGATAGTTTGTTATATTTGTTTTACTATAAATAGATGGGGGCGGATCAGATTAAGGCACGCAACTTTCACATTTTCAAACACTTTCTCTCTAGCTCTCTGCAAACACTACACACAAACACTTGTATTCAAATCACATTGTAACACCTAGTTGATTCGCTCTACATCCTGCACTGTATCCTGATATTTGAAGCAATAGAAGAATAAGGCAGCTGCGATTGTCAGATCCCGAGGTTTTGTGCCGACGATCTAGATTGATCAAGGGCTTTCCTCGTACATCACGTGTCAACCTTTACTTTTCTGCTCATTGTTTGATCACAGATACAGCTCTATATCTTGAGCCGTATCCTGAAACTGTTTTTATAACTAACTTGGTTACAATATTTTTCACACATAATTTTAGCACACTACCTCACTTAACTAATTTGATCACTTAATTGCTTATGTAATTTTTGACCAAAACAATTTGGCGCCCACCGTGGGGCAAGTGGTGCTCTCTTTACTAAAAATCTTTGTGAAATCATTTATCGGTTTTTTGTTTTCGAAACTTTTTACCACATTGTTTACAATGGCCTCAAGATCAAACATGAGCTCCTCCACTGTGTCTGCTGCAACCACTGCTACTACCGGTTCGGTGCTTCCACCACCTCCTCCAAGGATGCCATTTTCTTCACAACCTCAAGATGTTATCCCTACTCGGAGTGTTCAGGGATCTGCTCCCGTTTTAGCCTCTAATGATGAAATTCTAACTTTATTTGGAAGTGTGCAGGAACAAATGAGGCAGCAACAGGAAACTAACCAAATGCTGTTAAGAGAAATACAACTCTTAAAAGCTAGCTCGAGTAGACCTGCTGAAGAAACTGTCACTCCTATACAGCCCAGGGCTTTGAACTTCAGTTCCGCAGTTTACACTGAGGATAATAGGGGGAATATCGTCCCAAGCCATTCTCATAATCATACCCCTGAGATACCCTCCTCGGTCAGGATGTCGACTGTGAGGAGTTCAGGATATGCTTCAGGATATGGCCAAAATCCTCAAACTGGTAATGTGTCAAATAATAATATTCTTGCTACTAACAACAATGGGTCTTTGCAGGATGCAGGTATGACGTCAACATTTACCAGGGAGCTCCAGAAATTGAAGGACATGATATCCAGTGTACCTGGAGTGGTCCAGCCAATTCCGGAAGTATCCCAAGACAGCCACAGGATATCCCGCTTTGCGTATCCTATCTGTGATGCTGAAATCCCAAAAAGATTCCAGACTCCCAACATGAAACTGTATGACGGGACTACGGATCCTGAGGAGCATATTGCCCAGTATAGGGAACGGATGGAAATCAATCCTATCCCTCCAGATCTCAAGGAAGCATGCTTATGCAAGGGATTCGGTTCTACCTTGACAGGATCAGCCTTAAAATGGCTGTTAAACGTCCCTCCTCACTCAATTACTTCGTTTGCTCATTTGGTTAATTTATTTAACAGTCAATTTTCTTGTAGTCGGAGTTTTGAGAAACTAACCAGTGACCTTTACAGGATAACTAAAGGATCTCAGGAATCCTTGAGGGATTATGTGAACAAGTTCAGTCGAGAATCCTTGGATATCCCGCATCTTGATGTTGCAACAGCTGTGCAAGCTTTTAAGATGGGGTTACAAAAGGATTCTCAGTTTTATCAGGATCTTGTAATGAATCCCTGCAGGAATCTCGACGAAGCTCGTAACAGGGCTTTGAGATACATCCGTTTGGAAGATGACAAGAAGATGCAAGAGAGGATGAATTCTACCTCAACCTATGAATCAATCAACAGGAAATCAGAATCCTCATATAAGCCATATCGCTCCAAGCCATATGGCAGTAATGATAATAAGAAAGTGAATGCTGTTGAAGACGAGGATCCTGAAGAATATCCTGACTTGTCGGAATACTGCTTTTCTGTTAATATACCTGAGTTAATGTATGCTATGCAGGGTTTAGGGGACAAAGCTAGGTGGCCTCGAAAAAACCAGCAGAAAGCTGATTGGAAGGATAAATCCAAATGGTGTGCCTTCCATGAAGACTTCGGACATATGACCGAGGATTGCATTGCTTTAAGGAAAGATATAAGTTACCTGTTAAGCAAAGAGTATCTGAAGGATTTGCTGGGAAGAAAGAAGAATAAAGGGCAGGATCCCGAGAAGGATCCTGAACGAGCAGCATCACCCCCAGCAGATGCCAAGATAATTAACTTTATTTCAGGAGGATCCGACATTTGTAGGACTTCGTATTCGGCGGCTAAGAGACATGCAAAGGAAGCTAAGAGTGAAAGGGGAGAGAAACCAGTCAGAATGACTACCCTTACAACTGTTAAAGTGATCACTTTCGATAGTGATGACAGGGATACTGTTCAGGATCCTCACCATGATGCTTTGGTAATAACATTATATGTGGCTAACCATTTTGTACGCAGGATATTGGTGGACAATGGTAGTTCTGTCAATATAATTCAGTTGGAAACATTGAAAAGGATGAATGTATCTCCGATGGACATTACTTCGAAGTCCACTGTGCTCGTTGGTTTCAGTGGAGAAGCTAGAAATACTGTAGGAGAGATAAAGTTACCAGTATATGTTGAAGGGGTCAACTCGATACAACGCTTCTGTGTGATGGACTCCTTATCCTGCTATAACATCATACTAGGCAGGCCGTGGATCCATGACATGAAGGCTGTGCCTTCGACTTATCACCAATGCATCAAGATTCCAACCCCTTGGGGGGTCGTCAAAGTTGATAGTGACCAGCAGGAGGCGAAGGAATGCTACACATCCTCGATGAAATCCTCGACAAAGCCTAATCCAGCATAGCAATTAAAGATGCGGGCCCGGGATACCTTGGAAGCTTCGGAGCAGGATGTGAAGAAAGTTATCCTGGATCAGGATAATCCTGATATCTCGGTGCTCGTCGGAACCAGTATCCCTCGGGATATTGAAGAACAATTAACTGATTTTTTGAAGTGCAGGATGTCAACGTTTGCATGGAAGCATGAGGACATGACAGGTATATCCAAAGACATTATTACTCACAAGCTTGGAATTGACAGGTCGTTCAAGCCTGTTCAGCAAAAAAGAAGGAAGTTTGCTCCTGAGCGAAATATAATCATCCAACCGGAAGTTGAAAGATTGTTAAAGTCCAAAATGATCAGAGAAGTCAAGTTTCCAAGATGGTTGGCAAATGTGGTCGTAGTGCAGAAGAAAAATGGGAAATGGAGAGTCTGTGTAGATTACACAGACTTGAATAAGGCTTGTCCTAAAGATCCGTTCCCCCTTCCTCATATCGATGCAATGGTGGATGCTACTGCTGGGCATGAGATGTTAACATTCATGGACGCATCCTCAGGATTTCAGCAGATTCAAATGGAGCCTTCGGACCAGGAGGATACTGCTTTCATGACACCAACAGGTATTTATTGCTATACTGCTATGCCTTTCGGTTTGAAAAATGCAGGCGCAACATACCAGAGATTGGTGAACATGATGTTCAAAGATAAGCTGGGGGACACCATGGAGGTATATATTGACGATATGGTGGTGAAATCTAAAAAGGCTGAGGATCACCTCCAGGATATCAAGGGAGCATTCGATATCCTGGATCAGTATAACATGAAGCTGAATCCTGCTAAGTGCCATTTCGGAGTGGGGGCAGGAAAGTTTCTAGGATATATGGTGACGAAAAGGGGGATAGAGGCAAGCCCGGAGCAGATTAAAGCTATCCTGGATATAAAATCACCCTCGAATATGAAGGATGTTCAACGGTTAACAGGCCGAGTAGCAGCATTGAACAGATTTATTTCAAGGTCATCGGAAAAATGCAAGGAATTCTATGATATCCTCAAGAAGAATAAGAAGTTCGAATGGGGAGCAAAGCATGAAGCAGCCTTGCAGGATTTGAAGCGATATCTCTCGACTGCACCTCTATTGATGAAGCCTGAAAATGGTGAACCACTATCCCTATACCTCGCTGTATCAGGGAATGCTGTAAGTGCCGTTCTTATAAAGGACCATGAAGGTCAGCAATATCATGTTTATTATGTTAGTAAAAGTTTGTTAAATGCTGAAACTAGGTATTCTCATTTAGAAAAATTGATACTAGCATTAGTTATGGCATCAACGAAGCTTAGACATTACTTTGAGACACATAGGATTCATGTTAAAACAAATTATCCTGTCAAAAATGTGCTTAGGAAACCAGAAATGTCAGGCAGGATGGCTAAGTGGTCAGTAAAGTTAAATGCTTATGATTTAGTATATGAACCTAGAAATGCCATAAAGTCTCAAGCTTTAGCTGACTTTGTGGCTGATTTCAGTAGTGACATTCAGGATGAGGTAGACCTAGAAGTCCAACAGTTAGGAGAATCCTCAGGATCTTGGACGTTATATACCGATGGTGCATCTAATGTAAGAGGAGTAGGATTAGGTATACTACTAAAATCGCCACAGGGGGACATATTACCCCAGGTGATTAGATGTGAATTTCCTGCTACTAATAATGAAGCAGAGTATGAGGCTTTAATTGCAGGATTAGAGTTGGCTAGGAATATGAGTATCAAGAATTTGCAAGTGTATGTTGACTCCTTGTTAATCACTAACCATTTTAATGGATCCTATGCAGTTAAGGGTGAGAAATTAATCGAATACCTCGATATTCTCAAAAAATTAGCAGGATATTTCGATGCTTTTACACTTGAACAGGTACCAAGGGAAGATAATGCTGAAGCAGATGCCTTAGCGAATCTGGGATCATCGATCAGGATAACGGAAGGAACCCAAATACCAATATTACATATCTTGTATCCTACAACGAATCCTCAGGATAAAGAAGTAGTGGGTATTCAGGATCCTGGAGCAGGGTATCCTGAAGAGGATCCTAAATCCTGGACGGCTCCAATCATGAGATATCTCAAGGAAGGACACATCCCCAGAAATGAAAATCCTAAGGCACTTAGGATGAAGGTATCACGATTCACTATTATAAATAATGTTTTATACAAGAAATCTCTTGCAGGACCGTATTTGAGGTGCTTGGAGGATCCTGAAGCAAAAGAAGTACTTCAAAGATATACATGAAGGGGATTGTGGTAACCATACTGGGGGCAGATCATTATCCTCAAAAGTATTAAGGACAGGATATTATTGGCCGACAATGAGGAAAGACGCAACAGAATATGTTCGAAGATGTGATGCATGTCAAAGACATAGTAACATACTGCATCAGCCTGCTGAACCATTATATCCTATTGTTTCCCCTTGGCCATTTATGAAGTGGGGTATGGATATAGTGGGAAAGCTTCCAAAGGCTCCAGGAGGGAAGGCTTTTATGTTGGCAATGACAGATTATTTCTCCAAATGGGTTGAAGTCGAGGCATTTGTCCAAGTCAGGGATCAAGAAGTGGTGTCCTTCATAAAGAGAAATATCCTGACCAGATTCAGAGTACCAGCCGAGATAATCTATGACAATGGTTCTCAGTTTATAAGTAAGAGGACTACTGACTTTTGCAAGAGTTGGGGAATCAAAATGATTACGTCTACTCCTGTACATCCTCAAGCAAATGGACAAGCTGAATCCTCAAACAAGATAATTGTCAACAACTTGAAGAAAAGATTAGGGGCCAAGAAAGGGAGATGGGCAGAAGAATTACCCTTTGTTTTGTGGGCTGATAGAACGACGGTAAAAAAATGCAACTGGTCAAACCCCGTTTTCCTTAGTATTTGGAGCAGAAGCAGTGATCCCGACAGAAATGGTGATACCCACAGCAAGATCCAACCTCTGGAATCCTGAGCAGAATCCTGAAGTCCTATGCCAGGAGCTGGATACTATTGATGAGACAAGAGATGCAGCACGGCTAAGAATGGCGGCATATCAACAAAGGATATCCAGAACATACAACAAGAATATAAGGATTAGAAGGTTCAAAGTTGGAGATTGGGTGTTAAGAAAAGCTTTTCAGAATACTACCAATCCTGCTGATGGAAAGCTGGCTCCGAAATGGGAAGGACCATATGAGATTGAATCAGAATCAGGAAAAGGTGCATACCGACTCAAGGATATGGAGGGGGATATGCTACTAAGATCCTGGAATGCAATACACTTAAAGCTCTATTTCAAGTAAGAATAGAATTTAATTTCTATCTCAGAATGGTATGTATTCTATCTCTTTTAAATATATTTGTTTATTATCTTGAACCCAGTACTGACTTAAGCATCGGAGGGGTGTTAGCCAAGCTAACACCCACATTAGTTTAAGGATGTTTTGCAGTATATGCTCCAGGATGCTCACTTAGGATACTTCGGAAGATTAGAGGATTGGCCCCCTCTCTCACGTATAAGGGATCCTGATCCCTTCACAGGTTTAAAGGTATTCACCTTTCTTCCGAATTGGGTTTAAACACCCCGCCTGGAGCGCAAGTTATTCGGGGATAGTTCAAGGTGGCGGGACCAGTCCATGTAAAAGTGGCTGACAATTTCGTTACTATTGGCTATATCCTGAATCCTAAAGGTATATGAGGATTGATCACCCTCTCTCACGAAAGGGTATTTTCATACTCTCTAAGGGTTAAAGGTTTTCACCTTTCTAAGCCTTGGAGTTTATACACTCCCGCCTGTAGCGCACGAAAATTTGGGATTTCCCCCAGGATACGAGGGATTTATCTCCAGTACATTTTTGGGTTTTACCCTTGTAACACGAAAAATTGTCTATCCAATTGGAATTGATGACCAAAAGATTTCTAAGTATTCGAAGACATTGTGCACAGGGGACATCCCTACTGAGGCAATTATGTAAAGCTCAAAGGATAAAGCTCTGACCTAATACACTGAGTGTCTCAGACAGGGGACATCTTTATTGGAAAAGTTACAAGGGGATTGAAGTTTAAAAATAGGGTTATACCCTATTCCTGGTATGATCTTTCCTTTGTAAACATCGTTTAAGTTTTTGACAATACTATGTTTGGTAAAAGGTTAAACATCCTGATTAGGATAAATTCTCGGGATATATTTTCAAAATACTTTTCAGATATATGAAACTGGTACTAGTCTGAATCTTCAATCAAGCAAGTATCGTCATAACATGTTTTAAAATAGACTATCTTTTAATTTTTTCTAAAGGTGATTGAATTTTTAGAAATCCTACTTAATAAAAATCTTTTCATGATGTATCACTAAATATATTTTTTAAACCTAAGGTCTATAATGAGAAAGACAAAAAGTGATAGCAAGAAAAATGAAAGATGAAATTATTGGAAATAAACGGTACTAGCTGATAACCAAAGGCTTCATCCTGAAACCCAGGATCCATCCGCCTCCGGCTATCAAATTGTTTTGATACGGAAATAAAAATTGTTCATAAGACATAAAATTGTTCAAACAAAAGAAAATAAGTTTTAGGGGGTAGTGCCATCCTTGTTTGCGGTAGTTTCAGCAGCATCCGTCTCAGGATCCCCCTCAGTATCCCTTTCAGCATCGTTAGCTTTTTCTGCTACTTTAGAAGATCCTTCGGCAGCTGGTGTGGTGGAAATGCCTCCAAGATTCTTTAGCTTCGTTTCCCAGGCACCAACGTCCCAAGAAGGGCATTCAAAACCTAGTGTTTTGGCTTCATGGGCCATCTTCAGCCTGGCTTGGAGAAGAGAAGTGACGACGGAACTCTTAAGGCTGTCCCGGTAGCTGATCATATCCCGTTCATGTTGCGCATGGGCAGCTTCAAGATCGGCTTGGGCCTGAAGAGTAGCTTTGTTGAGAGCAGTCTGGTGTTCATGAATCATAGCCTTGAACTTCTCCTCGTAATGACGAGATTTGGCGGCTGCAATCATGCCTTGATCGGAGATCGTGACTTCAGCTTTCTTTAATTTAGATTTAAGTGTCTTGTTGAGCCCGCAGGATTCATGATACAGATGAACCAGACGTTCAAGAACCTGCAAAAATAAGAAGAAAGGTATTGATAAATCCGTGTGAATGGCATAAGCCGCAAAATATGGTTTGAGAATATTAACCTGGTTGAGAAAGGAGGTCATAAACTTGCTAGCTTCGGTGAACCCATAGTTCTCATAGGGAAATGTGTCAGAAATAACGGGGGAATCGGGTTCTTTCCTTTTACGGGAGCTTGAACTCCGGGGCTTGGTAGCTGGCGAGGGTTTGATAATGGCAATGGCCTTGGAACCACTGGGTTTGGATGAGGCTGTGGCCTTAGGACTATGTTCCTTCTTGATCTGAACCTGATCAGAATAGCTGTCCAACTCGTCGAGATCGAAGACTTCAGGGATCTTAGCCGGTGCTGCGTAAAGGAAATTTTTTTTACATTATTATTATTATTATTATTATTATTCTACTATGCTATACTAACTAACTATTTTAAAAGTAATCCTTACTAGACATTTCAGATGACGTGTATTGACTGGAACTCGGGATGTGTGTGGTGAAACTCCTGTCCATTGCAGGTAATTGGTAAACAGTGTTGATTCTTTCTTCTGATTCAGCGGTAGGAGGAGCTACTTCCTTGAAATTTACTGCAAAAGAATCAAAATGAAGGATATTAGCAAAAGATAAAAATCTAAAGGTACATGGGAGTATTAATAACTCTACCGGTGGTTAACCACTCCACCGGAAGGCTAGCACCCTCAGCAATGGAGTCTCGTTTGACGAAAAAGAACTTGCGTTGCCATCCATCTTAGTTTTTGGTGGCTTTAAGAATAAGGGGTTTGTTGGAAGTCGAAAAAAGCAAAAAACGGCTAGAACCATGAGATCGAAGGCGGTAAGCGATGGGCAGATCTTCAATACAAAGGTCAGGACAGTGAAGGTTTTTAATTTGGTTTAGAACAATTAATACCCTCCAGACCATGGGCATGGTCTGAGCAAAAGAAATGCCTGTGGTACGGAAAAATTGCATTATAAATTCGGGAAAAGGGTATCGGAGACCTAGCGAGAAAGGGTATGCTGGAAAGCAAACCCAATCTGTGGAAGATACATCCGATCAAATTGACCGGTCGAACGGTCTAAAGACTGTGTTATCAGGAAAAGCACCGGAAGCTCTCAAAGCCGCAATGTCTACATTATCAAAGGCACAGACTTCTTTCTCAGGATTTTTGAGAAGATTCTGCTGGGTAAAAGTCTCGGATGATTCACCGGTTTGGGAATGAGTCCCGGTGGCCATGGCAGATGAAGAAAGAAAGATTGATAAAAGATGAACAAGAAGTGGGGAATTACCTGGAGACTCTGTTGAAGATATCTGCTTTTCAAACAAGAAGAGAGAAGATATAGGGGCATTGTGGATCTCCATCGAGTTAAAAGCGCGTTGGAGGTTATGATGTGATTTTGACCGTCGTCTAGATTTAATTGCCTTAATTGATGAGATAAAAATTTTAAAATATATCCGTTGGATTGGTATACCAACAGATATATTTGGGGACAATTGTTATGGGTCATTTTCTGAGCGTACATATCTTGATCAATATCCTGCTTCTAATTGTTTATTTGTGACCAGGATACTGGACGAGGATATTGCTAACATCCTGGGCGATATCCTGAGGTTGATTGAATTAATCACGTGCAGATTAAAGACTGGGACTTGCCAACGGTCAGATGGACTTCATCTCCTCAAGACTCGGGCGTGTTTGTTATGGGAGAGACGTTGAACCCGAAAGACTAGGTCTACAACGTTTGAGTGAGGAATATTCGCTGGATCTCGGTTATTTAGGATAGTTTGTTATATTTGTTTTACTATAAATAGATGGGGGTGGATCAGATTAAGGCACGCAACTTTCACATTTTCAAACACTTTCTCTCTAGCTCTCTGCAAACACTACACACAAACACTTGTATTCAAATCACATTGTAACACCTAGTTGATTCGCTCTACATCCTGCACTGTATCCTGATATTTGAAGCAATAGAAGAACAAGGCAGCTGCGATTGTCAGCTCCCGAGGTTTTGTGCCGGCGATCTAGATTGATCAAGGGCTTTCCTCGTACATCACGTGTCAACCTTTACTTTTCTGCTCATTGTTTGATCACAGATACAGCTCTATATCTTGAGCCGTATCCTGAAACTGTTTTTATAACTAACTTGGTTACAATATTTTTCACACATAATTTTAGCACACTACCTCACTTAACTAATTTGATCACTTAATTGCTTAGGTAATTTTTGACCAAAACAGTGACCATAAGGTATAACCTCGGAAGGTTATTCCCTATACAACTATGGTCACTAAATGTGCTTGGTCGGATCCTAACGATCGACCAAACGGGTCGGGTTCGAAAGTCTAAGCGGTTGTAACACCTCGTAAAATCACGACCAATATTATGAAGACATGTGTCATGGACTTTAAACGTGTAAGAAATTATTTTTCCAAAGGACTGAATTGGTCAAACAATGTAAATATGTGAATAAAGGGATCCAAAGTGTCAACATGCTATTCTTATGCCTCTGATTGACCTCACTCGACGCTCGTATTCTTTAACGAATAATTTATCGATCTTGAAAAGTCGTTTGTGCTCAAAATAAGGATCTTGTGAAACATAGGGGTTAAAAGGATCAACATATTGAAAGTAACCTCTGCGTTAATATTGCATTTCAAGACCATTCGGGTGACCTTGTATCTAACCGAAGGCTTATTGTTAAATATTTAAAGACTCAAGACCCTTAAAAGTCAAGTTTGGGGGTTAAAAGTGCAATAAACGATAGTTAAAACAAATTTAGAGGGACCAGGGACTGATATTGCAATTAACTAAAACTTGGTGACCGGAGATAGCCTTGACGCGGGCCACGTAAGCATCAAGGCAGTTCTTACGCGGGCCGCGTAGAACTGCCAGATACAGAAAATCAAGACAGCTGCATGTACAGCAGGTTGCACCGCCTTTGCATGGTGGTATTTGATTTCAGGGACTGAACCAATGGTTTTACATGCATAGGGGACACCTGGGATGATCAGGAATCACTTGTAGACTTTGTTGGAATGATCTTATGAGTTTTAAATTCCTATATAAGCTTCTTGTTTGCTAGTTCTTGGTGCTCATTCTCATAAATCATTCTCAAACACTCCCCTGGGACTTCCTGGAGCTCAAGCAAGTCTCCTCAAGTTCCTAATTCGTGCTAAGAGCCTTTATAAGCATTCTTAGCTTCTCTAGTTCAAGTTTCATTAGCTTAATGACCAAAAGTCAAAGCCGTCGTAAGTAAGCTTTGACTTAGTGATTAATCACTAATGGTCCAGTCATTTTTCGAATTGAAAGTGGCTATGAGTTGGTAATTATGTGGGTAATAAGTCCTTAAAAGGGCACCCCCTGATTATCACTCTAACTTGGTCAATTGTCGGGTCAAACTTAATATTAAAAAGTCAACAGAAAGCTATTTTGCAAATAAATTCATAACTAGTAATGTAGAAGTTATGGAATCTGTTTTAACACTAAAATAATTTGTTAAATAATGTAAGAACATGTCTAAGCATGTTCAACCCGACAATTCTGAGTATAGGCTCGGTTCGGAGCCGAAAGTCGCAAAAGAAGACTTTTGCTTTGACTTTCAGTTCTGACCCGATTTAGCTTGTTTTTGATATGCCTTAAGGTTTCTTTAGGACCATATTATAAATTAGTAAAACCATCTGAGGTTATACTACATGGTTCCTTATTTATCCAATTCATTTGCATGTTTCCGTTAATTGCTTAAATGTTGACCATTATGCCCTTTTGACATTAAAACGAGATTTTTGAAAATGTGAGAGGACAAAAACCTTTATTACTGATTTATAAACTTGTCCTAAAAATTTGACATCAGTTTGAGGTCTGAATTAGGAGTTATGCTCAATATCGTAATTTGAAAGCTTTTTATTAATTAAACGACATTTTTAGCATAAAGCCTATTTAAACCCAAATTTCGACATCAAACTTTTTACCCAATGATGTAATATAATATTTTGGTATTTTTGAAGATTTTTATTTATTTTTAAACTGATCATAACATAGGGTTCTTGCTTTGATTCGGTAATTGACGGTTATACCCTTTTTACTAATAAAATGAGTTTTACATAACATTTTGATACCAAACCTTTTGCTACTGATTTTATATGTTAAATAAAATATTTTAAGCCTTCTGGACTGATAAAAATCTCAGCTTTCCTTATATAACCTGAAAATCGCTTAAAACCGACTTTTACGCATTTTAAACGCATAGTATAGATTAAAACTATTTTTGACATATAAGACTTAATACCTACTGATGTTTTAAGTAAATTTTTATACTTAATAGTAAGAAAAAGTTGTGAACTCAGATTTCCAGAATTGACCTTTAAAGCTTATGTGAAATGACCAAAATGCCTCTACGGCGCATAGTTTGGTTATAAATAATAAATTTCACTTATATGCAATACCCTACTGATATGACAAGCAAGAATAAATATTTTTACTGATCATTTTAGAACAGAACCTCAGATTAATATTTAACCTCTTTTATAATCTTTAAAATGACCAAAATACCCCTACGGGGCATAAATTGGTTTTAAATCCGTTTTGGGCATAATGGAAGGTATCCTATTGATATCATAACACATTTTAAGCATATTAACTTAGGGAACTTGCACATGACTCTTTTGGTTACCCCTTAAGCATTTTTCGCGTTCGGTATGGTTTATGTGACTAGTTTGCATAAATTGACCGAAACGGGTCAAACCTTATCATTTTTAACTCAAAATCCAGAATGTGTTTAGTTTACCCATATTATACAAGTCTTCATACTTGTCGGGTCTAAACCACATTCAAATCCAGTCTTCGCTTAATCTTGTGTTTTGAACCGTATATCGTTCTTTAAAACTAACCGGTCTAAGTTTAAACTTAAGTAAGACCCATTAAGAATCTAATAGGTTATTAAAATCTTCGTTCCAGATTTAGGAGCCCAGTAAAAGATATTTGCACTTGCTGATTGTATACGGCTGAGATAAATTTGAATATTTTGCTCAGGTAAATACTTTTAACTTATTTTCCCTTATACGGGCTTGGGGTACGGTATATAAAATACCGCTTGGTCGGGTATTGAATTTTTAATCATATGAAGGTTAAATCATTGAGATAACCCGTTTAATCTGTTTTGTTTGTTTTAAGCCTTTGGGGGGGGGGGTGGGGGGTTAATGACCATGTTCTAGATATCCTCGGCTCATTCATTGAAATGGCCACGACTTAAGCACGGGGTGTATGCATACACCTGCCGGTGCGTATGTAAAAATAATGTACCCGCCTGTTCGAGAATAATTCGCCGTTGTATATTTAATGTGGTGTGTCTATTAATCTTTAATCCGGTATTCAGCCCGGGCTACTGAATGTATAACAAACATATAATTCTTTTACAAGTTTATTTTTAAATAATTATCCCAAATTATAAAAGATTATTTGTGCCTTGTGCACTTAAATCAATTTTCTTAAAACATTTTCAAAAGTGTCAGTTAATTGTATTTACCAATGTAAACTGACATATTTTCCAAAAGGTTAAGTGTAGGTACTAGGCGGAATAGGCTGGCTACTCCTGAGTGAATTAAATAAAGATTTATGCAAGCTTTATCACTTTAAAAACCAGTTGAACAATATTTTTCCTTTGTTTTGATCCGCCTGTGGATCCTTTGACATCCCGTTTGTAATACTCATGTTACTTTCATTCGGTTTGTAATATTATTACTTTTTAGACTTCCGCTGTGCATTAAACTGTGATTATTGACTATGATGATATCAACTACGTCACGATACTCCCCACTGGTAATACGTGGAAAGATCGAGGTGTGACAGGTTGGTATCAGAGCCAACATTGAGTGAATTAAACACTAGCCTTTTGTGTTTAATCTCAATGACACAGTTGCACATTCCTTGACTTCCGAGTCTAGGCAAAGGACTTAGGACTAATCCTAATCTTTATTTTGTTCTTTATTGTTTTCCTTTGTGTTTCTTTTGTTTGTGTTGACAGGAATAGAAGATGCCACCGCGTATTAGAGGTAGAGGAAGAGGCGGTCAGGCCCCAATTTTCACCAGCCATGACCATGAAGCCGGGCCATCTCACCGGCGAACTCCTTCAGTGACGATGAGCACGAGTCCCCAAGAAGACTGGAGGATGTACTTAGAGCCTGCGAGGCGTTCTGTCTCGCTAAGCTCCTCACCTTCGTACCACGACTCTTTCAGACTCCATCAAGGCAACGAGTCCGAACATTCTCGCCACTCCTACTTGCCGTTGCAGCGTTCGGGTTCACACCGTGCCTTTAAAGACCCGACCCCGTACTTTCAGAGCCGGTTCCATCTGGTAAATCAGGTGCAAGAACCAGTGGGCTTTAACCCATTGGGACCAGAAGATCACTTCTCCGGTGACCACGCTATGGATATGGATGATGACCCCCATCCGGAGATGCCACTGAGTGGGACGCCGACGCATCCCATCGAAATTTCAGATGGATCGTCCTTTTATGGTTCACCATACCGAGGCCCAGACAACTATGAAGCAAGGTTTGCCTCGTACACTTGGGAGTTCACTCCCCCTTTTAACCCAGCACCTCAGCAGCAACAGGATCCCTCTGAGGATTCTCGTTTTCAGGCGGTCACTCCACCGCCGTCAGAGCAGCAACCGCCTCTGGAACCACCGAGGTGGAGAAGATCAGGAGCACTGATGTCCGTGCGAGGGGGATTCCATTTCAGCACCCCTCAACCCTCCAGTGGCAGTCCCTACCCGCCACTGTATAAAGACCCACAGATGGGAGGGCCTTCAAACCCTGTTTCTGAGATGGACTCCGCGCTAGTCGCACCACCTTCTCCACCACACATGGGTTTTGATAACCCAATACCTTCTTACGCTGGTGGAGCAGCGTATAACCCTTTTGAGCAACCAGGCCATTCTGGCTATAATTACTACAATGCCCCCGATGTTGACCCGTATCTTGTAGCGGCGAACTACAATGCTCTTCATCCTGAAGGGCCCTACGGAGCCCCCTATCAGACTGGGTACCCGGCCTATGGGTATCAATACCCGCCACCTCCTCAACCTCCGCAGCAGCAGCAGCCGCAGCCGCCGCAGATCCAACCACCGCAGCAGCAGGAGATTCTTCAAAGGTTGAGCCATGTGGAGCGGGAGGTTCAAGAAGAGCGTAGAAGCCACCGGGGATTTCTTAAGGGTTTGGAAAATTTGATCAAAGGGAAGAACAGAAGGGATCATTGAATTCCTTATTTTGTTTATTTGTATTTCTTTAAATTTTAATTAAGTCCCTGTGTGGACATCTATTTATGTACTTAGTCCCTGCGAGGACTTGTATTTTCAGTCTAGCCCCTGCGTGAGCAAGTTATTTCTGTTAAAGTCCTGTTTAGGGCAAATATGTACTCCTTTTTAAAATTTTAATGGAATGTCTTAATTTTAAATTTCATTTCTGTCATTATATGCATGAATATAAAATATGAAATAAATAAGAATATTATTCCTTTTGTAAGATCTGCCATTATATATTAAACAAATCTTAAAGGCAAAACCTAGCCCATGTGTTATTTTATGACAGGGCCATGATGGTAGTTCCTTAATAAGATTCAGATCCTTGTTAACGTCTGAAAACATGTTAACAATCCTGGCAAATGTGATTCGATAAAATCACACAAGTCATCCTTATATTGGATTCTTCCAATTCTTTTCTCTATTTTATTTAAACATCCATTTGTGATGTAGGGCATACGGGCCATATTCATTGTCATATAAGACAAAAGACAGTTGTAGTCTACGACTCTCTGTCAAGAAAAGGTGATGAACTATGATTCAAGCCTTAATGCGTCGATCCTATAAGATCATGGCTTATAATTTAAATTGTCCTTGTGACTTGGCCTTTTGTGCCATTATAATATATTAATAAATTATAACTGAGGATAATTATAATGAAAATCCTGAATGAATATGCTTAATAAATTAATCATTATGGTTTATTAATACCATGGTTAATGAATTGCCATAAAAGACAATTCCATAATAGTCCCTTGAATAAATCATTGTCATTACTTTCTGTAGCAATCAAGCTACATGGCGGAATCTGAAGAAATCAACAGTCACCCTATAGAGAATCATGATACTACCAGGATCAACATAACTGGTGCAGAACTTCAAACACTGATTGACAATGCTGTTTCTAAAGCCATGGACATGCAGTTTAGAGAATCAAGTGGTACACATAGCAAGACTTTATCTGTACCTCATTCCAAATCACACCCTAAGACTCACTCTGAGGCTCACAGTAAGCCACCTTCTAAATCTCATGAGTCGAAGAAGGATGATGCCCAACACTCATCAAATCAGCATAGTGTTCTGTCTAAGAAGATTGTATTCAACCAAGAGCCACGTGCAAAGACCTGTTCATATAAGTATTTCGTCTCATGCAAGCCCAGGGATTTAACTGGGGAAAAAGGAGCCATTGATTGCATGACGTGGCTCGACGAGATGGATACAGTGGTTGATATTAGCGGGTGTGCAGAGCAAGATATTGTTAAGTATGTTTCACAATCGTTCAAGGGAAAAGCTCTAGCTTGGTGGAGATCCTTAATCCAAGCTACTGGAAAGATTCTGTTATACAACTTAACATGGGCTCAGTTTGTTGCTTTGATCAAAGAGAATTTCTGTCCTCAACATGAAGTTGAGAAGATCGAGACTGGCTTTCTGACATTGGTTATGAAGAATCTAGACTGCCAGGCATACCTTACCAGTTTCAATACCATGTCTAGATTGGTTCCTTACTTGGTAACTGATGTGTGCAAAATGCAACATATAAATTACATCAATTGAGGCATAAAACTAACCCTTTTTTAGTACTAATGTTGGAAAAGTGTGCTTTTGTCTTCCTTTTGTATTTTCAGGATTAAATGAGCTCAAATTAACAAAAGAAGCAAAAAGACATCAAAATCTAACATAAATACAAGAAAAGGATCAAGACGTGACATGCCTGACCCCACGACAGCATCTTCCCAAGCAAAACAAGATAATAGAAGACTGAACACGCCCCGTGCTCAGCCAGCATGGGGGCGTGCCCAAGTGTCAGCAGAAAAGACAAAGTGGTAGAAGCTTCTATTACCCACCACGGGGCCGTGCTCAGCGGACACGGGGCTGTGGTCAACTATAAGATTCGCACAATCCAGGCAAATCTTCATAGTACAAAGATTCTTCTGCACACGGGGTCGTGCTCAGCGGACACGGGGGCGTGGTCAACTAATAAGACAAGCTGCAATAAATGAAGAAAGAGAAGGATGTGGACACGGGGCCGTGCCCACTGGACACGGGGCCGTGCCCACTGGACACGGGGCCGTGCCCGAGCTTCTGTTCAGCCTATAAATAGGAGTGCTTGGCTCAAGCTCAAACCATCCCTTGGCACACCACCTCTCTCACACTTCACCCACCACCCACCACCACCATAACACCATCATCCATTGTCCATCGTAGAGTGTGTGGGTCATCTCGGGATCCAAGATTGATCGTAAGAGTTCTTGACAATCAAGGCCATGTTTGCCTAAGTCTCTTACATCACTTGGTGAAGACAAAGTGTCTAGTGTAATACTTTTTATTTCTAATCTTTTTGCACTTTTTACTTGGTTTTGTATTAATGACTTTAATAACTAGTTGCTTATGTTGAAGGTGATCTTTTCTTATCGTTTGTCCGTGGTGTCTTGGCATTATTTTACTGTCTATATAAAATAAAAGATTTTCACCATTCATATCTCCACGGTCTATATGGAGGTATGTTGGCTACCTGGTCGGGGGTTAAGGGAACGGTTTGGTAAAGGTCTTGCCATTGTTCAGCGTTTAGAGGTCCTGCAATGGACCTGGGTCAAATTTAGTAGGACCTCCTTCAATACTTAACGGTATTGGATGGCGGGGGTCCAAACTCTTTGATCCCCTCATAAGTTAACTACTATTAATACTATAACCTGGCTATTTAGGACTGTATCCCTGCTGACTCAGACTACTTAGTCGAGGGTAACGTCACCTCCAAAAGAGGGGCCTACCATAATTTGCATTAATAACTTAATTAATTATCTTCCAATAATCCACCCTTTTAGGATTGTATCCTTGCTGACTCAAACTACTGGGGTGAGGGTAACGTCACCTTCAAAAGAGGGGCCTACTACAATAACTAAGATAATCTCTTAAATAAGTGCAAAAGTGCGGAAATAATCAAAGGTTACACTAGATACGAGTCGGAACCAAGTGATTCATCTTGTCTATCTGTTTTTCTTTTTATTTTATTTTTCAGCATTTTAGTTAGTTTTTATTTTTCTTAGTTTAAAACATTTTTCTAAACTTTTTATTTTGATTAGACGTTGAGGATAAACCGGTACTAAAAGCTCTTGTGTCCTTGGACGACCTCGGTATCTTACCAACACTATACTACGCTCACGATGGGTGCACTTGCCCATATGTGTGTTTAGTGTTAGTGAAATATCGTGTTTTATAAATTTAAAACTTGGCTAAAAATAAGTGTTAAAGGGGCTTAAAATATACACCTAATATATATAACACTTCACACGCATCAAGTTTTTGGCGCCGTTGCCGGGAACACAAGGATTTTAAGAAAGTTAGGAATCAACGACCTAATCGTTTTTCTTATTTTTCATTTTTTTAGGATTTTTCTTAATTTTTCAGCTTTTGCAGAACTCAGCACGGGCCGTGCCCGCTGAACACGCCCTGTGCCCAATCATTGGAACTGGCAATCCTGTTTTAAGTCAGACAGTAAGCTGAACACGGGGCCGTGCCCACTCAACACGCCCCCGTGCCCAAGTTTCAGTTACTGAAAACAGAACCGTAAGATCCCGACGGTCGGTAATATCTGACACAAACATGAGTGATAATGATACTTTTTACTTTCGGCACTCTTATGGTACTATGTGGTGTCAATTATGTGGTGGTAACCATAAGGAATTAGAATGTTATTTTCTAACTTATAAACCCCACTATATCGACCCATCGTTTCCTAGTATCCTTAAGAGGGGCGAAAGTAAAAATAATCCCTATCTCTCCCTCGAATGCTCCCAACCAGATATTCTAGGAGAAATGCTTCTCGATGAATTATTTCAACTAGAAGATCTAATTATTAATTGGTTAAAAGAACTTAGGAAAGATTTCAGTAAGCTTTTCCAAGACAATAGCCAAGAAGAAGGGTTGGAACCGCATTCAAACAACTTCGTTGTTTCCGAAGATACTCATAACTCTAGTGAGGACTTGAGCGATAGTCGTCCCTGTGTCGATTGTGCCGTGAAGGACTCCCCATCAACTTCGTTTGATGCATACATAGACCTGAGCCATTCGACATACACCTTCTTTAACGAGAGCCCAGAAAAGGGTTGGACTTGTCCACCTACATATAGCATAGGAATCACCCTCACCGACAACCTCTTGCGTTCTCGTCTTAATCTAGAACAATTAAGGTATCTTAGGCACTTTGGGGTTGTTCCAACCAGTAAGGAACCGCCCGATCCGGAAAAGTTCCTTAAAAATAGACGCACTTCATAAAACAGCCTTCCGACACGGGGCCGTGCCCAGGTCAGCACGCCCCCGTGTCCACCAAAAGATTCCATTCTGACTTTTGTCAGAATACGGACAAAACGTGTCAGGATCTTGCCTGCACACGGGGCCGTGTCCAGGCGACACGGGGCCGTGTCCAGCCTGCTGTCGTTTTCTATAAATGCAGCCAAGAATCCTGCACATTTGGACCATCCAGGGACAGAGATTTGAAAGGATTTTCTAACATTCCTTCCTAGGTATGTTCTAAAAGAAGGTTCTAACAAACATCTTGTCCTTTCCTCTTTTATCCATTACCTTCTTCTTCATCTTTCTTGCACCAACAACTCCATTAAAGCTTGATTTCAAGCTTTATTGTGATGATTATTGAATTTTTGTTCAAGGAATCTTGTTAAAAATAAGTTACACAACATTGTTTTAAGTTATTTTTGTTCAAAAACACTTCATAAGTTGAGAAAATAATTTAAAACTCCAAGATTCCTTGTTCTAAAAATATGCAGAAAGTTGAACACGGGGCCGTGCTCACTGAGCACGGGGCCGTGTCCGTGGTACTGTTTCTTTAAAACACACTATTTTTGGTATGTTTTCGTAGAATGTCTAGCCAAAACAGTGGAACCTCTTCTGCGCACTCAAGGAACAGTCGACGGGAAATAAGGCCATCGATTGAAGCAACTCTCGTAAGATACGTAATGGCGCTACGTGAAGCCTTAGATGAGATGACTTCGGTGGAGGAGGTCCTCATTGACCGTATAAATTATCTCTCGGTGGGGTTGGAAAACAGTTTTCAAGAAATAAACCTCTTGCACCAGAGGTTAAACATTCTTGTAACACCTCCCATGGAACCAATCCTCCCTCAAGAGGATTGGAACCTAGCACTTGGAATCCAAAATCCTACCGGTTGGGACGACATTCCAGCGGAACCTCCTCTTGAAGAACTCCAAGAAATCCCGGTGGAAGTTACACCTCCTCAACCCAATGCTCATGAGCCCGCTTTTCTTCTCCCTAGGGAGATCGAAGAGTGGCTCGCCGACGTATAAGGAACCCATACCCGGAGGAAGAAGTTGACAAGCCACTTTTAACCGAGAGATCTATCTTTTCGGAAATTTTGCTAGTAGAATAAGTAGTAGGCTAGAACTTCTTGGTTTGGATTTCTTGTGTTTCTTTGACCTAACTAGCTAATATTTTTATTTTTAGGACTTTTAACTTTTATTTTCTGTTTTATTTTTATTTTTAGGACTAGTATGTAATTCTCTCTATGATTAATGAATGATGGTTTTAGTTAATTTGGTGTTTGGGTGGTATTGAAATGAATAAAACACATCTGAGATGGCAAAGGATACAAGGGAAACTTGAAACCAGCACCCCATGCAGGAAAACAGAACCGTCCGACAAATTTCTTCGTTTACAGTAAGCTCGGCACGGGCTGTGTCCGCCCAACACGGCCCTGTGCTGCACTGTCTGCAGAAAAGACCCAGTTTAGGTAACTGGACACGGGCCGTGTTCACCCAACACGCCCTCTTGTCCAGGCTTCTGTTTCTGTTAATTTAATTTTGTTACTGGCACTTGAACACGGGGTCATGCCCGGACAACACGGGGCCGTGTTCAGCGCCCAGTAACACAAAACTTTTGCTTTTTACATTTTTTCTACACATTCAATCAACCTAAAAACTTATTTTTGGGACACATTGAGGACAATGTGTAATTTAAGTGTGGGGGGGATGCTAAAACCTTGAATCTTGCAAGTCCTAAATACAAGCCTTACACAAAACTCTATTGGAACCGCTAATCATTCATTTTTTTTACTTGTCTAGGTTTAACTCGGGAAATTCAAGTTCTCAAAAAGGTTATATTTTTACGAATTTACAACCGATAGCGTCGTGATGAAAAGAACCAACATAAGAAAATTATGAAAAGGAATGGCAAACTTAGTTAAAATTTGATTATATATACTTGATCACATAAAAACCCATTCCCACAAAAAAGTGAGTTTTGAGCCTTTATTGAGCATACAATTACATATCATTAGACTAAATGCTCATTTTTTGTTTCTTGTGTGAATAGCCGCTTGGTTCTTACGACTCTAGAACTTGCCATGACGATACATTCCCGGTCCTTACCAACTTAAACCCGAGTAAGTAAATGATGGAGGCATTAGGACTAACCCTTTTTATTTCTACACCATTATTTTTCTTTTTTTTTACCACCTACCCAAAATCCCCCTAGTTAGCCCTTTGAGCCTAAACCTTTTCATTTCATAACCCAAACCAAACACCCTTTTACCCACCAAAACCTTTTTCATTTTTAACCCTTTGTTTTAGTAACAAGTTCGATTTTTCGTAAGACTTAAAAAAAATGTGTGTTGATGATGAAGCAAAAGAAAATAAACAAACAAGTTCATCAAAAATAACTTTGTTTGAATAATAGCTTCATCAAAATAAAAGTTACAAAAAAATAAAAAGTCTTACGAAAACCGACGATTGTTACGCTTTTAGCCCTTTTTCTACTAACCACTAACAACTAACCCAACCACCTACCGTTAACCCAAGCCTAACCCTTCACCCACAAAGTCCTCTTGATATTTACAAAGGTATCTAAGTTAAAAAGGAGGAGGATTGATTGCTTGGCAAGCCTATGGTAGGAGTAAGTTCCATGCCGCTCTCGAGTGATCCACAAAAATACATTTTCGGCCGAGTGTTGAGTGATCCCCGTGAGGTATGTAAACTTGTATATAAATAAAATTTTACAAAGGCATGTTATGCCCTAATAAGTAATTTATCTTATGAAAAGTTTTAAATAAATCATGACGAATAGGATTGTAAATAAATAAAAATAAAACTAAATAAAGAATCTTGGAAATCCCGACACTCTATGACAAGCCCGAAACCTTCTTTTCTACCCATTCCATTTGGGAGTGTAATAGCCACATATTAAAGAGTTTTGCTTGAGGACAAGCAAAGATTCAAGTGTGGGGGTATTTGATGTGTGCAAAATGAAACATATAAATTACATCAATTGAGGCATAAAACTAACCCTTTTTAGTACTAATGTTGGAAAAAGTGTGCTTTTGTCTTCGTTTTGTATTTTCAGGATTAAATGAGCTCAAATTAACAAAAGAAGTAAAAAGACATCAAAATCTAACATAAATACAAGAAAAGGAACAAGACGTGACATGCCCGACCCCACGACAGCATCTTCCCAAGCAAAACAAGATAACAGAAGACTGAACACGCCCCGTGCTCAGCCAGCACGGGGGCGTGCCCAAGTGTCAGCAGAAAAGACAAAGTGGTAGGAGCTTCTATTGCCCACCACGGGGCCGTGCTCAGCGGACACGGGGCCGTGGTCAACTATAAGATTCGCACAATCCAGGCAAATCTTCATAGTACAAAGATTCTTCTGCACACGGGGTCGTGCTCAGCGGACACGGGGGCGTGGTCAACTAATAAGACAAGCTGCAATAAATGAAGAAAGAGAAGGATGTGGACACGGGGTCGTGCCCACTGGACACGGGGCCGTGCCCGAGCTTCTGTTCAGCCTATAAATAGGAGTGCTTGGCTCAAGTTCAAACCATCCCTTGGCACACCACCTCTCTCACACTTCACCCACCACCCACCACCACCATAACACCATCATCCACCACCATCATCCATTGTCCATCGTAGAGTGTGTGGGTCGTCTCGGGATCCAAGATTGATCGTAAGAGTTCTTGACAATCAAGGCCATGTTTGCCTAAGTCTCTTACATCACTTGGTGAAGACAAAGTGTCTAGTGTAATACTTTTTATTTCTAATCTTTTTGCACTTTTTACTTGGTTATGTATTAATGACTTTAATAACTAGTTGCTTATGTTGAAGGTGATCTTTTCTTATCGTTTGTCCATGGTGTCTTGGCATTATTTTACTGTCTATATAAAATAAAAGATTTTCACCATTCATATCTCCACGGTCTATATGGAGGTATGTTGGCTACCTGGTCGGGGGATAAGGTAACGATTTGGTAAAGGTCTTGCCATTGTTCAGCGTTTAGAGGTCCTGCAATGGACCTGGGTCAAATTTAGTAGGACCTCCTTCAATACTTAACGGTATTGGATGGCGGGGGTCCAAACGCTTTGATCCCATCATAAGTTAACTACTATTAATACTATAACCCGGATATTTAGGACTGTATCCCTGCTGACTCAGACTACTTAGTCGAGGGTAACGTCACCTCCAAAAGAGGGGCCTACCATAATTTGCATTAATAACTTAATTAATTATCTTCCAATAATCCACCCTTTTAGGATTGTATCCTTGCTGACTCAAACTACTGGGGTGAGGGTAACGTCACCTTCAAAAGAGGGGCCTACTACAATAACTAAGATAATCTCTTAAATAAGTGCAAAAGTGCGGAAATAATCAAAGGTTACACTAGATACGAGTCGGAACCAAGTGATTCATCTTGTCTATCTATTTTTCTTTTTATTTTATTTTTCAGCATTTTAGTTAGTTTTTATTTTTCTTAGTTTAAAACATTTTTCTAAACTTTTTATTTTGATTAGACGTTGAGGATAAACCGGTACTAAAAGCTCTTGTGTCCTTGGACGACCTCGGTATCTTACCAACACTATACTACGCTCACGATGGGTGCACTTGCCCATATGTGTGTTTAGTGTTAGTGAAATATCGTGTTTTATAAATTTAAAACTTGGCTAAAAATAAGTGTTAAAGGGGCTTAAAATATACACCTAATATATATAACACTTCACACGCATCAGTAACACCAGAACCAAAACGTATAGCCCGTTTCATTGGGGGTTTAGCCCCGGAGATCAAAGCTAGTGTGAAAGCGTCCCGACCTACTACCTTTCGGTCTGTAGCTGATTTGTCATTATCTCTTACCCTTTATGCGGTCAGGCAGAGATCGCTTAGGAATTCTGATACGGGGAAGAGGAAACGTGAGGATGATAACTCACACCATTCAGATAAGAAGCATAAGGGGAACTCTGATCACAAGAAGAGTTCAAGATTCAAGAAGGATGACCAACAGTCGGGTGAGAAGCCCAAATGCAAGACCTGCAAGAAACGTCATTTGGGAAAGTGCAGGTATGAATCAAAATCCCAATCACAACCTAGGGCTTGTGGGATCTGTAAATCTAGTGAGTATAAGACGTTGGAGTGTAAGAAGATAAAGGATGCGACTTGTTACAACTGTAACGAGAAGGGGCATATCAAGACTAACTGCCCAAAGTATGCCAAGAAACCTGAAGAAGGTAAAAAGACCAATGCTCGGGTCTTTCAGATGAATGCACAGGAAGCAATTCAGAATGACAACGTGATAACAGGTACCTTTCTTATAAATGATGTTTATGCAAGGGTAATATTTGATTCGGGTGCAGATAAGTCATTTGTTGATGATAAGTTTTGTAAGTTATTAAACCTACCTGTTAAAACCCTAAGCATAAAATACGAAGTAGAATTGGCCGATGGTACCATAGAAACTGCTTCAACTATGTTAGATGGATGTTTTATATCCATTAGGAACCATTATTTTTCGTTATCTTTGCTTCCTTTGAAACTAGCTGGTTTCGACATAGTGATAGACATGGATTGGTTATCTCATAACCAAGCCCAGATTGTTTGTGACAAGAAACAAGTGGTTATTAAGACTCCGTATGGTGAGCCACTTACCATACAAGGAGATACTCAGTATGGGTTGCCTAAGAAAGTGTCTATGCTTAAGGCGTCAAGATGTTTGAAGAAGGGTTGTGTCATCTACATGACACAGGTAACTATTGATGAACCAAAGCCCAAGATTGAAGACATCCCTGTCATTTCTGAATACCCAGAAGTATTCCCTGAGGAACTACCTGGTTTATCTCCAGATAGGCAAGTGGAGTTCAGAATTGACATTATTCCTGGAGCAGCACCTGTTGCAAGAGCACCTTACAGATTAGCACCAACTGAGATGAAAGAGTTAAGGACTCAACTGGATGACTTGTTGGCAAAATGATTTATTCGACCTAGCTCATCTCCTTGGGGAGCACCAATTCTGTTTTTTAGAAAAAGGATGGATCAATGCGTTTATGCATTGATTATCGAGAGCTGAACAAGGTTACAATCAAGAACAGATATCCATTACCCAGGATCGACGACTTATTCGATCAACTGCAAGGGGAAAGTTACTTCTCCAAGATTGATTTAAGGTCAGGGTACCATCAGCTGAAGGTTAGAGATGAAGATGTACAAAAGTCTGCATTCAGAACTCGATACGGTCACTACGAGTTCTTGGTGATGCCTTTCGGGATCACTAATGCACCAGCAGCGTTCATGGATCTCATGAATTGCGTTTGCAAACCCTACTTGGACAAATTTGTCATCGTCTTCATTGATGACATTCTTATTTATTCGAAGAACCAGGCTGATCATGAGAAACACCATCGTTGTATTCTTAAACTTCTTCAGCATGAGAAGCTCTACGCCAAGTTTTCAAAATGTGAGTTTTGGCTTCGTGAAGTCCAATTTCTTGGACATGTGGTTAGCGAGCATGGTATCCAGGTGGATCCCGCTAAGATTGAAGCCATCATGAATTGGCAAGAACCGAAGACGCCCACAGAGATTCGCAGCTTCTTGGGTCTGGCAGGATATTATAGGCGTTTTATTGAGAAATTCTCAAGGATTTCATCACCCCAAACTTCATTAACTCGCAAGAATATCAAGTTTGATTGGGGTCCTAAGCAACAAGAATCCTTTGATATTCTTAAACAGAAGTTAAGCAATGCACCTGTGTTGACATTGCCGGAAGGAATTGAAGAATTTGTAGTATACTGCGACGCATCGCACACTGGTAAGGGATGTGTGCTTATGCAAAAAGGCAAAGTTATTGCCTATGCTTCCCGACAATTAAAGGTGCACGAAAAGAATTACACCACCCACGATTTGGAATTGGGTGCCGTTGTGTTTGCTCTAAAACTTTGGAGGCATTATTTATATGGCACCAAATGTGTGATCTATTCTGATCACAAGAGCCTTCAGCATCTGTTTAACCAGAAGGATCTGAACATGAGACAATGTCGATGGATGGAGACACTGAATGATTATGATTGTGAAATCCGATGCCATCCAGGTAAGGCGAATGTGGTCGCCGATGCTTTGAGCAGAAAGGAAAGGGTTAAGCCCATTAGAATCAATGCCAAGAGCATTGAATTGAAGAACAATTTGAATGAAAGGTTGTTAGCCGCTCAGAAGGAAGTTGTATTAGAAGCTAACTATCCAAATGAAAAGTTGGGAGTAACTGCTGAATAGTTATCATATGGCAAGGATGGGATCCTAAGATTGAATGGACGGATATGGGTTCCAATTTATGGAGGACTCGGGGACGTTATCCTTCAAGAAGCCCATAGCTCCAAATATTCTGTTCATCCTGGAAGTGATAAGATGTACCAGGATTTAAAGGAAAATTACTGGTGGATTGGTTTGAAGAAATCTGTAGCCACTTATGTGGCCAAATGTTTGACGTGTGCTCAAGTTAAGGCAGAACACCAGAAGCCGTCAGGTTTGCTGCAACAGCCTGAACTTCCCACCTGGAAGTGGGAAATGGTAACTATGGATTTTATTACTAAGTTACCAAAGACAAAGCGAGGAAATGATACTATTTGGGTTATAGTAGACAGACTGACCAAGTCAACCCACTTCTTACCTAATAAGGAAACACACAACTCAGATAAGTTAGCTCAGTTGTACGTGGACGAGATTGTATCTCTTCATGGAGTGCCAGTGTCTATCATCTCTGATAGGGATACGAGATATACATCACATTTTTAGAAAAAGCTTTCAGCAATCCCTAGGCACTCGATTAAACTTCAGCACTGCCTATCATCCTCAGACGGATGGTCAAAGCGAGCATACAATTCAAACGCTAGAGGATATGTTAAGAGCTTGTGTTATTGATTTAGGTGGAAGTTGGGATGATCATCTTCCATTGATTGAATTTTCATATAACAATAGCTATCATTCGAGTATTCAAGCTGCACCTTTTGAAGCTTTGTATGGGAGAAAGTGCAGGATGCCCGTTTGTTGGGCATAAGTTATAGGACCGATTTGACCGATCAAATGAGTCAATTTGAGCTAATATACACTATTTAAGTGGCGGAAACACTTAAACAGATTAGAATCAAAGAGAATGGAGTAGAAATAGACTGAATATCACTTTAAACACTGTTTCTCATTAATACTTCTCAGAAAAATCCGGCAGCAGTTCGGTTACAACTTGAAGGATCAGTACCAAATGAGAAACAAACAACACCTATATATAGGTTGTCTAGTTAGCTTGAACATGACATGACATGTTCATTTCAAGCTAACATGCAACGTGCTAGTTAGCTTGAAATGACAACATGTCATTTCAAGCTACCAGACATGTAAAACTTCATAAAATTACAATCTAACCCCTGTTCTATACATAACTTGACATATTAGACCCTTAGATATAAGACGAAGTCAACAGACATATGCACTAACAGTCTCCCCCTTGGATGTTGACGGAGTCTTCAGTACGAGACGTTAGAATGTCAAAACTTCAGTCTTAATCAGTTTTCACGCTTTCCAAAATATTTGACGCTAAAACATCCTTCAAACTCTCTCTTTCTCTTCAATCACCATCATCAGCTAATCTTCAGACTCTGAGTCTGGCTCTTTCACTTTTCAAACTCCCCTTTGCTAACAGACTCCCCCTTAAGTTGTTCCGGGATCGCAATCTGTCATAGCACTTTCACAGGATCTGAAATGTCTCCTGGCTTTCCGTAGCAACATGATCAGAAATCTGGCTTTAACCTGCACACTCTCTACCACTTTGTAAGATAAACAATTTTATCATGAATAAACTCTACTTAACCTCTTGTATTCGTAACTCTAAAAAAACTTTTGATTCAAATTAATTAACCATTTAAACATTTCAAAATCATTTCTCATCTCAAATAAACTCTCCCAAACCATTTGTTCATCATGTTTAGCACTTGGAATTTTGAATATCAGCTCTCCAGCATCAGTTGTCGAAAATCTTTTTGAATTTTTCAAAATTTTATGCTAAAATACACTAAAATCTTTTTGGATTTTTGATTTTAATGAAAAACAGTAAAGAAATATTTACAGACAATATTTTTTTGTGAGTTAGCGTAAGAGGATCATATCAGTTTTTTAGACACATCACTAGCACCGTTAAGCTTTAAACATTTTAAGTTCTAAACGATTCACATTGATTGACGATATAGTTGTCCTCTTAAGCTCAATCTAAAAACTTTCGAAATGCTTACCGATACGTTAGGGTATATTAATTTTGCACTAAATTCTTATGGACCCCACGATCTCAGCATATCCCCTCATCATGCAATACACTAACTCGAGTAATGCCTTTAAACTTTCATCAACTGTGATATGTGCGAAAACAACTCAGAATGTTTAAACATTAACAATCAGGTCGATACTTCCGTATACGCAGAGAAAGTCCAATGTTTAAACAAAATAAGAAAATAAAACAAGTTGAAGTTGTTTAGGCTTTAACCACCAGGTCGATACTCCCGTATACGCAGAGGTGATCCAAAGCTTAAACGAAACACCAAAGAAAATAAAGCAGAACGTTTAGGCAATAACATCCAGGTCGATACTCACGTATACGCAGAGGATGTCCAATGCTTAAACAAAATAAAGAAATAAAACAAGTTTAAATCTTTGCAAAATGAAAACACATAATCACAGTGACTTTTCAGCAAAGTTGTGAAAGTTCACAAACTTAACCAGTTTTATGTCTTTCGACAATCAGCGATTACTGAGTAGGCACACACTCAAGAAGGACAAAACTAAGTACTATGCTTTCAACCATGTTTCCCACTAGAACTAGGCTTTTTCATTTAAGTTTGTATCGTTATCACAAATCTACTAGTCTAGCTGAGCCTACCGTCACATCTTTAGTGAGATCGTTTATCACATTTTATCTCTCCATTTCTTTAGCATGCTGTAATAGTCTCACTGATCTACTATCATCTCCTCTTTTTACAACAAAACTCATTTTTGCATTTTTCAATGTTTTTGACATTTTCAAATTTTCAATTTTTTTAAAAAATTTTCTCCCCCTAAAATATAGCCGGAGTCTTCAGTCTTGGTCTTCACAGGGATTGGCTCATAACTGGCTCTGATATCAATTATAGGACCGATTTGACCGATCAAATGAGTCAATTTGAGCTAATATACACTATTTAAGTGGCGGAAACACTTAAACAGATTAGAATCAAAGAGAATGGAGTAGAAATAGACTGGATATCACTTTAAACACTGTTTCTCATTAATACTTCTCAGAAAAATCCGGCAGCAGTTCGGTTACAACTTGAAGGATCAGTACCAAATGAGAAACAAACAACACCTATATATAGGCTGTCTAGTTAGCTTGAAATGACAACATGTCATTTCAAGCTACCAGACATGTAAAACTTCATAAAATTACAATCTAACCCCCTGTTCTATACATAACTTGACATATTAGACCCTTATATATAAGACGAAGTCAACAGACATATGCACTAACAGAAGTTGGAGATGTCCAACTAACAGGACCTGATATAGTCCTGGAAACGACAGATAAGATCGTGCAGATACGTGATCGTCTTAAAGCTGTCAGGGATAGGCAGAATAACTACGCAGATAAAAGGCGTAAACCTCTAAAGTTCAAGGTTGGTGACAAAGTGTTACTGAAGGTATCACCCTGGAAATGAGTGATGCAATTTGGCAAGAAAGGCAAGTTAAGCCCAAGATACATAGGACCATTCGAGATCATCGAATGTGTCGGAACAGTGGCTTACAAGTTAAACCTGCCTGAAGAGCTCAGTGGAATTCATAATGTGTTCCACATCTGCAATCTGAAGAAATGTCTAGCTGATGAATCGCTAGCCATGTCACATAAAGATGTGCACATTGATGAGAGCTTAAGGTTTGTTGAAAAGCCTTTGTTGATCGAGGATCGACAGGTTAAGAAGCTTTGAAAGAAGCACGTACCGATTGTAAAGGTTAAATGGGATGCCCGTAGAGGTCCCGAGTACACGTGGGAGGTAGAGTCCGCAATGAAACAGAAGTACCCTTATTTATTCCAGTAAATCTCGAGGTCGAGATTTCTTTTAAGGGGGTGAGGATGTAACACCTCGTAAAATCACGACCAATATTATGAAGACACGTGTCATGGACTATAAACGTGTAAGAAATTATTTTTCCAAAGGACTGAATTGGCCAAACAATGTAAATATGTGAATAAAGGGATCCAAAGTGTCAACATGCTATTCTTATGCCTCTGATTGACCTCACACGACGCTCGTATTCTTCAACGAATAATTTATCGATCTAGAAAAGTCGTTTGTGGTCAAAATAAGGATCTTGTGAAACATAGGGTTAAAAGTATCAACATGTTGAAAGTAACCTTTGAGTGACCTTTTAACGATCCCAAAAACATTGTAACGATTATATTTTTGCCCGCAAGAATATTGGATATTAATTCGTGGAGTTTCGACGCATATAAATAATCAAAGTGTTAATTTCAAGTAATAAGGGTTAAATGCGTTAATATTGCATTTCAAGACCATTCGGGTGACCTTGTATCTAACCGAAGGCTTATTGTTAAATGTTTAAAGACTCAAGACCCTTAAAAGTCAAGTTTGGGGGTTAAAAGTGCAATAAACGATAGTTAAAATAAGTTTAGAGGGACTAGGGATTGATATTGCAATTAACTGAAACTTGGTGACCGGAGATAGCCTTGACGCGGGCAGCGTAAGCATCAAGGCAGTTCTTACGCGGGCCGCGTAGAACTGCCAGATGCAGAAAATCAAGACAACTGCATGTACAGCAGGTTGCACCGCCTTTGCATGGTGGTTTTCGAATTCAGGGATTGAACCAATGGTTTTACATGCATAGGGGACACCTGGGATGATCAGGAATCACTTGTAGACTTTGTTGGAATGATCTTATGAGTTTTAAATTCCTATATAAGCTTCTTGTTTGCTAGGTCTTGGTGCTCATTCTCATAAATCATTCTCAAACACTCCTCTGGAACTTCCTGGAGCTCAAGCAAGTTTCCTCAAGTTCCTAATTCGTGCTAAGAGCCTTTGTAAGCATTCTTAGCTTATCTAGTTCAAGTTTCATTAGCTTAATGACCAAAAGTCAAAGCCGTCGTAAGTAAGCTTTGACTTAGTGATTAATCACTAATGGTCCATTCATTTTTCAAATTGAAAGTGGCTATGAGTTGGTAATTATGTGGGTAATAAGTCCTTAAAAGGGCACCCCCTGATTATCACTCTAACTTGGTCAATTGTCGGGTCAAACTTAATATTAAAAAGTCAACAGAAAGCTATTTTGCAAATAAATTCATAACTAGTAATGTAGAAGTTATGGAATCTATTTTAACACTAAAATAACTTGGTAAATAATGTAAGAACATGTCTAAGCATGTTCAACCCGACAATTCTAAGTATAGGCTCGGTTCGGAGCCGAAAATTGCAAAAGAAGACTTTTGCTTTGACTTTCAGTTCTCACCCGATTTAGCTTGTTTTAGATATGCCTTAAGGTTTCATTAGGACCATATTATAAGTTAGTAAAACCCTCTGAGGTTATACTACATGGTTCCTTATTTATCCAATTCATTTGCATGTTTCCGTTAATTGCTTAAATGTTGACCATTATGCCCTTTTTACGTTGAAATGAGATTTTTGAAAATGTGAGAGGACAAAAACCTTTATTACTGATTTATAAACTTGTCCTAAAAATTTGACATCAGTTTGAGGTCTGAATTAGGAGTTATGCTCAATATCGTAATTTGAAAGCTTTTTATTAATTCAACGACATTTTTAGCATAAAGCCTATTTAAACCCAAATTTCGACATCAAACTTTTTACCCACTAATGTAATATAATATTTTGGGATTTTTGAATATTTTTATTTATTTTTAAACTGATCATAACATAGGATTCTTGCTTTGATTCGGTAATTGACGGTTATATCATTTTTACTAATAAAATGAGTTTTACATAACATTTTGATACCAAACCTTTTGCTACTGATTTTATATGTTAAATAAAATATTTTAAGCCTTCTGGACTGATAAAAATATCAGCTTTCCTTATAAAACCTGAAAATCGCTTAAAACCGACTTTTACGCATTTTAAACGCATAGTATGGATTAAAACTATTTTTGACATATAAGACTTAATACCTACTGGTGTTTTAAGTAAATTTTTATACTTAACAGTAAGAAAAAGTTGTGAACTCAGATTTCCAGAATTGACCTTTAAAGATTATGTGAAATGATCAAAATGCCTCTACGGCGCATAGTGTCACACCCCAACCGATGGCGGAATCATCGGGGCGTGGCACTAGGCGAATCAAATTGCTCAAGAGAATCCATCACAACTACATTGCGACAGTATTTAATGCGTTCATTATCCCATACTAATAAACAATTACAATCACATAAGCTGTCACGAATTTCTTGTTCTCTCAAACAATACAAATCCGACAACCTAGATTTTAGGTGTGTTTCTAGACTTCCTAGCTTGATTTGATGTAGACTGCGACTAAACCTGCAACATACGTTAAAACAACGTTAATACAAAAGTATTGGCGAGTATACAAGTTTAGATAGTGTAGCGTAAATAGTTAAAAGTGCTGCGAATTACCAAATACATAAATGAGATACCTTAACATATATGCTTATAAGACAGATACTACCCGCTAAGTCACTCGAGCTGCGATTGCGATTGCTATTAATCCTAACTAGACCCCGTTGGGTTCTATAGTACTATACTAGTTAATGCGGGACCTCGCGAGTATAAGTCCTAACACATATGTAACTAGCATCGCGTGTAAATATTCATAACAGTCATTCGCAAGTGATAAATAGTTTAAGCATTCGATCAGTTTGATTTGATAGAAACGTATGTTACACCCAAAAATACGATAAAAAGGGGTTCGAGTATACTCACAGTCGGTGTTCAGCAAGTAAACACAACTTGGTTCGATTGAAGGGAGCGCGTCTGAGGTCAGCCTAATTACAGATTGATAGCGTAAGCGTCGAACAGTGTGATAAACGATGAGATGCGACCAAGCGTCGAATGGCAACCCGATCGGATGGCCATTCGATTGGATTGTCACCTCGTTTGGTATGGTCGTGTTTGTGTATGATGGTTTGACTTTTGAAGTTTTCATTGTAGCATTTTGAAAACAGAGAAGTATCTCTACCCTTCAGGTCGATCGATCGAACGGCGGCTTGATCGGGTGGCGATCCGATTAGTAGGACACTTAGTGAGAACAAGTTCACAGCATATTGTCACTCGATCGGATTGCAATCAGATCGGGTGACAATCCGTTTGGAACTAACTATGCATTGAACATGTTGAAAATTGTTTAAGTGTTGAAGTTTAAAACATCACATGATCGGATGGTCGTTCGATCGGACGGCAATCCGTTCGACATTCAAAACTTTTGAAGAGTTGAAATATGGTTTAAGTGTGGAACCAAGTGCAAGCCGATCGGACGGCTGTCCGATCGGGTGGCAATCCGATTGGGTGGCAATCCGTTCCGGCGGCCTAAGTCGTTTTGACACTTGTTTGTTTTGAAAGTTTTCCGGTGTTCTCGAGACGGTGTGACAACGTGCCAATCAACATAGCCTTATAAACACCCAGGTGACCCGATCGGGCAGGAATCACCCTAGTCCGATCAGTCCTCTGTTTGAGACGGTTGCTCATGTTTAACCCGAAATCAGTAGTCTCTTTGATAGAGCTCAGATCTTGAACCAACGATTCACCAAGAACGAGTAGAAGATCAGAACAAGCTCCGATTCTATCGGTTTTGAGTGCATTGAGTGTAAAAGAGTTGAAAGAAGGTTAGAAAACCATCTTTCAATCCTTTTATCCAAGAATATGTGTAGATCTATGCGAAAATGTTGTTTATTCTTGTGGAAATCCTTCAGATCTGAGTGGTTCTTGGTGGAATGAGGCCAACACTTGATGTTCATAAGAACTCCATGATGATATCACCCTAGAACACCTCCAATCCATTGATTTCACGGTTAAAAGTTAAGATTCAAAAGAGAAAATGGTGTGCAGATCATGGAAGTACAAGATTTGAGGTAGAAACTTACAAGAATCGCGAGGAATCGAGAGAAAGTAGCCCAAAACCGTGCTGGTCGGGTGGGAGTTGTCACATCACATGTGACAAGTGCTATTTATAGGTGCAGAGGAGGGAAAGTGATGCAAGGTGTCGGATCGGATGGCAATCCGATCGGGTGGCTGTCCGATCGGGTGGCCACTCGATCGGCGGTCTCCGGCGTGTTGCGTTTCGGTGTTTCGTTTCGATCGTTAAGCGTTGCGATAGTTTGGTCACACATTTTCATACCCACATTCATATATTTTATACAATTAGTCACATAGGGTCGTATAAATATCCATATTTCAAAGTTGCGATACAATAATCGGGTTTCCTTTCGAAGATGCGTTATTCTGCGATGCCTCACGACCATCGAGGAGGGTAGAATAGGTCCTCACTCAACGTCATCGTGAGTGTTAGTGTGTGTGATGCGATGTGTTATAGCAATAAAGTATGCGTAATATGCGAAAATACTGCGAAATAGCGATGCTTGCGATATAGCTACATTATGATCCGAATCTCTGGTGCTAGGCGTAACGAGTGTAATGAGTAGTAACAACGCACAAACATGCGGGTTGTTACAGTCTCCCCTGCTTTAGGAAATTTCGTCCCGAAATTAATACACAAGAAGGGTTGCGAGGATCGATGCGAGTGGGAGTAGCGATTTAAAAGTGTCAAAATAAGCGAGCGATCCATTGAAATTCGACGAGGGAGAGTGTCGCGATGACTGGCGATGGCAGCGAGTAAGGCAATTCGTTTACAAAAGATGGAAACACACAAAAAGTGATCCAAAAGTGTTTTGAATTCTCGAAAAGTTGATTAATTCGAAAAAGGTTTGAAGAAACTTGTTTATGAAAATCCTCCCACCATGCGGCGTTAAACTGTTTAAATGTTCACCCCAGCGTTTAGGTTACTAAAAGATTTTAGGGTGTTTAGAACTCGTTTTACGAAATTTTCTCGTCACGCGGTAGTTACTTGAGTCGATTGTTACACCAACGTTACAAGATAGTCTCGTTTTGTACAAAGGTTTTGATCAAATTTTAGAAAAAGTTTTGTAAGAAAAGCTTTGTTTACACAAAGGTTTTAATAATATCAAAAAGTTTTTAAATTTAAAGTCGGCCCCGCATGGCACTTTCCCACGAAAGTTCGACAATATGGCTAAAATACTTATATATCGGAAGTACTAGCGGCGCATCCACCATGTTTTAGCCATATGGCTTCTGTCCCGTGGGGCGGTGTCATGTGTGTCAACATAGTACTGATAGATTTCGATTCTCTCGGTCCAAGTGAAAGATGGTCGGACCAAGTGTAAGAGAGGGATTGAGCAAACTGAGCGAGGAAGTCGTTTTCGAACTCAGTTGAGCGATACGGGCGAATGCGATAAGCGGTACGCGATAATTGATAGCACAAAACAATCATAATAAGCGAGGGCGACGGCGACAAGCGAAAAGCGATGAACGAGCGATAGTGACAACAGTCAAGCGATAGGCGACGATCGATGCGTTGCAAGCGATGGGAATATGCGATTTGATTAGATTGAACAACACCACATATTTAACTAACATTAAGCCCCACATGGCCTTTTTCCACGAAAGTCTGCTAATACGGCTAAAATATTTATATATAGGAAGTACCAGCGGCGTATCCACCATGTTTTAACCCTATCAGTTTCGTCTCGTGAAGCGAGGTCAGGTGTGCTAACATAACGCAGATAACATACATAACGGTAGCGATAGCGATGGCGATAAACGTTAAGCGATACACGATGAGCGATGGAGCAATACACAAGCGATAGAGTGATACACAAGCGGTAGATCGATACCCACGATATGCGATAGTGCGATGCACATAATAAGCGATTGAGCGAACACACTATAAGCGATTGAGATTGCGAGATAGATTCTAGCGATTACACGCTTTAAGTTGCGATTGAGATTGTTACGCCTTGCAATGTAGTGTAGTGTGTTGAAAATAGATTCTATATTATACTTGGTCTAATAACGTTCAACTTGTATGGCACTTTCTTCACAAGACATTGGTTGGCATGGCGAAGCACTTATATATAGGAAGTACCAGCAGCGTATCCACCATGCTTCAACCACACGCCTCTGTCCCGTGAGTTGGTGTCGCACTGTGTTGATATGGTCAAGACGCTTATATATAAGAAGTACCAGCGGCGTATCCACCACGCTTAACCATGCTTTTAACGTTATGGCATCATTGAAACTCATTACGATCTCCGTGCACTGATCACAGTAATCCCGTGTGCACCCGTGATTAATGTGACCCTTGCACGTTTATCGCACTTCATCTCAAGAACACATAATAGGGGGGGAAACACATATATAGTACATAGTGCTAGTATTTAGTCCGTGCGCGAATGCGAGGGAGAGCGAGAGATAATTAGAGTCCACATTGCGTCGAGAAATAGAACAAGTTCAAACATGCAAAAGAAATTAACGGCGAAAAATCGTATTGTTACAACAACATTGGAAGCGTAAATAATGTTGCTGTGGAGGATTTCTACGGAGACTGCGATTGTTGCTGAAATTCCTCAAGTCTGCGGCCCCGTGCGGCAGTGCTGGGTAAGATGACCATACCAGTTGCAATTTGCGCAAAAGCGACAGTTAGCTTCTGGCGGGTGATGATACGTACACATGAGACACAGGGGATGAGTTCCGTTGTAGTCGCGCCTCGAGTGAACTGGAATTGCTTGGAGAGGTTCTGGTTGTGATATCTCAGTTGTTGAAGAGTTTGGGCTCATGGTCTTTCGTTTGCGGCTGGGCTGAGCTTCCTGAAATGGTACGTTGTCATCAGAGGATTCGTCCGAGGACTCACCTGAAGAATCATCGGTAGAATCGTCGAAGGAATCGTCAGAAGAATCGATGACGATTGCTTGCTGAGCTTGCTTGACAAGATTCTTGGAGAAAGATCCGTCCAAGACTCGTTTGTCGTTGATTTTTGCGGCCAAGCGGTAGGTTTCTTCGATGGTAGCAGGTCTTGCAGCTTCGACAAAATCACCCACACATTCAGGTAAGCCGCGAATGTACTTCGTGATGGCTTTTTATGAAGTGTTGACTTGACTTTGGCAGATTCTGCTAAGCTGTTTGAACCTTGCGGTGTAGTCAGTATTGTCACCTTCGACTTGCTTGATTTTCCAAAATCCGTCTTCGAGTTTCTGGACTTTTTGGGGAGGGCAGTACTGTTTCTTCATGAGCTCTATCAGCTCATCCCAAGAGAGAGCGTAAGCTGCGGAGATCCCACGTTTGTTACGTTCGGCTGTCCACCAGTCGAGTGCTCGTGATTGAAATACTCCGGTAGCGCAAGTAGTACGGAAACCATCGGGACACCCACTCTTACGAAGGGTAACTTCGATAGAATCGAACCACTGGAGTAGCTGGAAGACACCTCCTTCACCCGTGAATTCCATCGGATCACATGCTTTGAAGTGTTTGTAGAGGAAAGCAGATTGTGGCGCTTCCACCTTAGAGTCTTCCGAGGTTCGAGAGTTGCTAAGAGAGTGCACTTGAGAGACAATTTGAGGAATGGCCTTGGCCACTTCCTTGGCCACAAGCGAGGCAATCCACTTCTTGGCACTTCGTTTGGCTCTTCTCTTAGCACTTTGTCTCGAGGTAGAGTTGTTGGAAGGCATCTAGACAGAGAGAGATTTGGAGTGAGATTCGATCATAATGATTTTTGAGTTTTGCGGTGCGATTGAGCGCGATCAAAACTTGTAGCGAGTAACATAATAGATTTCACATAGGAGCCACATAGGAGAGACGAAATTCCTGGATTCCCACACAATTGATTCGCTTGTATTTACATATATAGTTGTAGTTTATACTTACACACATACATGTCGAGATAGAATGCGCGAGGACGCGATGAAGAGGGAGAGAGCAAGAGCGAAAGCGAGTAATTATTTCACACCCCCAAAATCCACATGTGGAGTACCACCGCTTGGAGGTGTGACTGACCAGGATCAAGCCACCAATCATATTGAACAAGCATGTAAGTAAACATAAAATCCAACACAATATAATTGGTGTCCAAAACAAAAGCATAGTTTAAGTTGCAAGCGGAAGCATAATGTCTAAAACTAAAGTATAAGTTAATAATGTTTAAGTTCATCATGAACACTCAATGTCCATGCTCCACAAAGACTCTTCCCCATGCAAGATCCAGCTAAGTACCTATTGACCTGCAAAGCATGTAGTAACGAGTCAACAACAATGTTGAGCGAGTTCACAGTTGGGTTTTTGTTTTAAGTTATTCCAAAAACAGTTTCCTTTAACTGGCATCCTTGCCGTGGGGGTTACCCCATAGTTGAAAACGTGTTTTGTTTATTCCCGTTTACTCTGGCAATCCAGCCGTGTGGGCTACCCCATGTTTAATTATCTGGCTCTCTGGCCGTGGGGGCTACCCCATGTATATACTACTAGACTCGTTACCATATCTACCGCTGACTGTAGTCATGTTTATGTGCCCTTAGCGTCAATGTCTATCATCATTGACGTGCCCAGATCCATTAGTTCACGCCAGTCCTCTACGGCACGGTGTGAGGCTTGTCAGACCTAAATAGCGCTATCTAACTAATGACCCGCTCGTCATTGGCCCGGTGATTAAGTCGATATAAAAAGGAGGGACTTTGTGATAGAGTTTTGGTCTAGTGAAATTTAACTGTCCAAGAGGACGAGGAATTATATTCCTTAACCCGTACTGTCCTACCCAAGAAGGACGAGGAATCCATATTCCTTAACCCATTCCCAACCCCTGGGAATCCCATGCTTTGTAGAAAGTGTGAACTCACCTTAGATTAGCTCGGCAGATACACGAAGAGGTTACTTGAGCTATAAGTGGTCAACCACGTCCTAACATGGTTACCATACAAGTCAGGTCTAGGTTCAAGTAGTGCACGTATGTTTACACATAAGCTAACATATTTCGAACACGTATTGATCATAATAAACACGTTATACATGTCAAGCAAAACAGTCAAACACGAAATGTCCAAACTTATGCGGTTAGAATGCATTGGACTGAATTGTATGTCCACTAACATCTTGTGCGAGTGGATCGTTGAAACCCAAACACTACCCGGCCCAATATAATAAAAGTAGTCCAACATGCATACGGCCTAGTGACCAAACATTGGTCTTGTGCGATCCGGATGGCTTGTGCGATTGTGTTTTGGGCTAATCGGCCCAACAGCATAAGTGAAGTCCAATTGTTGTGTGTGGCCCAAGCCTTGTGCGATCAGCACCGTCTTGTGCGATCCACAAGGTCTTGTGCGATCATGCAATGTGATGTTGTACCTAGTGTTTAATCAGTTGTACCCTAGCATGTTCTAGCTTGTGTGATTCACTTGTGTAACTGGGCTCTTGTGCGATCAGAACCCTTGTGCGATTGCTATTGTATGATCAGTTATGGAAATCTCTAATTTTAAGGAAATCAGTTACATTCTTTATTTGTCACAATCAATTCTAACAGTTTCAAACTTAACAAATACTCGATCAAACCAAGCAATCATCACTAATTCATATGAACCCTAACTAATCATAATCGTGAACAACAACTTATCAAAACCCTCAATCGTATTATGTGATCGATGATTCCTATTTCTAGCATACACTAAACATGTCATCTTAACAAATCATTCGAACATAATATATAACAGCCGATTACTTGCATCCAATCGGTTCCTAGATTAACATTATGTCATCCGATTCACATAAACATCATCACATAAATATCATTGTTCATCACACATACAACACTTAATCATTATATCCGATCATGGAATCATTCAACAAAACATAAGTCATGAAACACTAACCGATTAAAGATAAGATGAGAGGAATCCGAATCAAAAGCTTCGATGGAGTGGGGTGTTGTTGCCGTTGACTAAGAGAGGAGAGAAGGAGAGAGTAGGGTTTGTGTGTGTTCTTGTTTTGCAACAAATAAGAAACAAACTCTCTAAGGGTGTGTGTGTATGCGCATGAGGGAGTGGGTCGAACCCAACTTGGGCTGCCCTTTTGATTTGAGTACATGTTGTGCGGCCCAACAGGGCGTGTGCGATCGGGTTGTGTTGTGCGATTAGTTCGTATACATTCGTTACACATAACACATATCAAACATAACATTCCATTAATCATCAAGTTCACATAATCACATAATGTTCACATACGTTACAAATATAGGTTCTGAAATACGAGTTGTCACATTATCCCCAAGTTGAAAGAAATTTCGTCCCGAAATTTGGTACGTACTCACTGAGGAAGCTAGTTAAGTTGCATGGTTTTCCTGGTTTTCCTGGGGTGTCACATCCTCCCCCCGTTGATCTGGAATTTCGTCCCGAAATTCCGCAGTAGCTTCAGCCTCAGTAGTGGTTGTACTGTTTGCGAACAATTGGGGATACTTTTGTTTCATTTGATCTTCGCGCTCCCAGGTGAACTCTGGGCCACGACGGGAGTTCCAACGAACTCGAACAAGAGGAATTCTAGTACGCTTGAGAATCTTCACATCTCGGTCAGTAATCTCTACTGGTTCCTCGACGAATCGCAACTGCTCGTCGATAGTGAGCTCCTTCAAAGGAACTATGAGGGTCTAATCTGACAGACACTTCTTCAGATTCGACACGTGGAAAACGTTGTGAACTCCACTGAGTTCTGCTGGCAAGTTTAGTTTGTAGGCCACCTTGCCTATTTTCTCTATGACTTCAAATGGTCCAACGTATCGTGGGTTAAGTTTGCCTCGTTTGCCAAAACGAACAACACCCTTCCAGGGTGAGACTTTGAGTAGCACTCGATTCCCAACCTGGAACTCGAGTGGTTTCCTACCCTTATCGGCGTAGCTTTTCTGACGGTCACGAGCTACCGCCATTCGTTGTCGTATTTGAGCAATCCTTTCTGTTGTGTCTACCACAAGTTCTGGGCCAGTGATCTGACTATCCGCCACCTCTGCGCAACAAAGAGGTGATCGGCATTTACGCCCGTACAATGCCTCAAATGGAGTGGCCTGAATGCTGGTGTGGTAACTGTTATTATACGAGAACTCCACTAATGGGATATGCTTTTCCCAGCCGTTGCCAAAATCGATAACACATGCACGAAGCATGTCTTCAAGGGTCTGGATGGTGCGTTCAGACTGCCCATCCGTTTGCGGGTGATAAGTTGTGCTCATATCTAAACGTGATCCAAAGGACTTGTGCATTGCTTGCCACCGTTCAGAAGTAAAACGTGCATCACGATCTGAGATAATAGAGGTTGGCACCCCGTGCCTCGAAACCACTTCCTTAAGATAAACGTCTGCTAGAGTAGAGAACTTGTCTGTTTCTTTGATAGCCAAGAAGTGTGCAGACTTTGTGAGTCGATCCACGATCACCCAAATAGTATCATTTCCACGTTGAGATCTAGGCAGGCCAGTAACGAAATCCATGGAAATTTGCTCCCATTTCCATTGTGGTATCTCTGGTTGTTGAAGTAGGCATGATGGTTTCTGATATTCGACTTTGACTCTCGCACAAGTCAAACATTTACTAACGTAAGTTGCTATGTGAGCTTTCATGCTAGGCCACCAATACGTAGTTCTGAGATTGTGGTACATCTTATCCGAACCAGGATGTACTGAGTAACGAGACTTGTGTGCTTCATCCATCACCAGCTCGCGTAAGTTTCCATAGTGTGGGACCCAAATGCGTCCTGTTACGTAGTAGGCGCCGTCTTCCTTTTGTTCTAACCGTTTCCGTGAGCCGCGTAGGGATTCAGCCCTGATGTTTTCTGGTTTCAATGCTTCTACCTGAGCATCTCGTATCTGTGCAGGAAGACTAGATTGGATAGTGAGTTGTAAAGCTCGTACGCGTTTAGGCGTAGTATCCTTTGGACTGAGGGCATCGGCCACAACATTGGCTTTGCCCGGATGGTATCTGATTGAGCATTCGTAATCATTCAGTAGCTCGACCCATCGACGTTGTCGCATGTTCAACTCCTTTTGTTTGAAGATATGCTCGAGACTCCTGTGATCGGTGTAAATGGCGCACTTGGTACCGTACAGGTAATGTCTCCATATCTTAAGTGCAAAAACAACAGCTCCCATCTCTAAATCATGCGTAGTGTAGTTCCTTTCATGAACTTTAAGTTGGCGTGAGGCGTACGCAATAACTTTATCCCGTTGCATCAGCACACATCCAAGTCCCTGAATGGATGCGTCGCAATAAACCACAAAATCGTCTGTGCCTTCAGGCAATGAGAGGATAGGGGCGCTACAAAGTCTATCCTTTAGGTGTTGAAATGCTGATTCTTGTGCATTACCCCATTGATAAGTAACACCCTTCTGCGTTAGTGAGGTGAGAGGTTGTGCAATCTTGGAAAAATCCTTAATGAACCTTCTGTAGTAACCTGCCAAACCCAAGAATTAACGAATTTCTGTTGGTGTACGAGGTGCAGGCCAGTTCTTAATGGAGTCTACCTTAGATGGATCAACGTGAATCCCATCCTTGTTCACTACGTGGCCTAGGAAATGGACTTCGCGAAGCCAGAAGTCGCATTTCGAGAACTTTGCGTAAAGCTTTTTTGTTCGAAGGAGTTCTAAAATAAGTCGTAGATGCTGCTCGTGTTCCTCCTGACTCTTAGAATAGATCAGGATGTCGTCGATGAACACTATGACGAACTTGTCTAGGTAAGGCTTGCACACTCGATTCATAAGGTCCATGAAGACCGCAGGTGCGTTTGTCAGTCCAAAAGGCATGACCAAAAACTCGTAGTGTCCATAACGAGTCCTAAAGGTTGTTTTGGAGACGTCCTCTTCTCGGACTCTCAGCTGGTGATATCCCGATCTCAGATCAATCTTCGAGTAAAAGCTCGACCCTTGCAGCTGGTCGAATAGGTCATCAATGCGTGGAAGAGGATAACGATTCTTCACCGTCACCTTGTTGAGCTCGATAGTCGATACACATCCTGAAGGTACCGTCTTTCTTCTTCACGAATAGCACTGGAGCTCCCCATGGCGAAGAGCTAGGACAAATAAATCCCTTGTCCAAAAGTTCTTGTAGTTGCGTAGAGAGTTCTTCCAATTCTGGTGGAGCTAAGCGATACGGTGCACGAGCTATTGGTGCTGCTCCAGGAGCTAGCTCGATTTGAAACTCGACTTGACGATGAGGCGGAAGGCCAGGTAGTTCCTCAGGAAATACCTCAGGATAGTCGCGTACGATCGGAAAATCTTCTATCTTCTTCTCTTTCTTCGAGGTGTCAGTAACGAGAGCCAAAATAGCAGTGTGGCCCTTTCTCAAACACTTTTGGGCCTTAAGGAAAGAGATGATGCTCACAACAGCACCACTCTTGTCGCCACGAATCATGAGAGGTTCATCCCCTGAACGGGGAATATGAACAATCTTCTCGTTACAAAGAATCTCTGCTTGGTGTTGGGATAACCAGTCCATCCCAATGACCACGTCGAAACTACCCAGAACGATAGGAAGGTGGTCGATAGAGAAAGTGTGACCAGCAAGAACAAGATTACAACCCTTGACTATGTGTGTGACCTCTAAACTTTTACCATTAGCTAGCTCTACAATGTGCTTGGTGTTCAATAGTGTTGGGGTACGCTTAAGCATTTGACTAACTTTTAGGGACACGTAGCTAGCATCGGCACCCGAATCAAATAATACAGTAACATAAAAGTCGTCCAGTAGGAACTTACCCGTCACAACATTGGGATCATTCCTCGCTTCACCCTGGTCAATAACGAACACACGACCCCTTGCACCATTGCCGTTGTTACCCCCGTTGTTTCCATTCCCCTGGTTGTTATTATTGTTGTTGTTGTTGTTCTGGTTCCGGTTCAGTTGGGGACAATCTCTCTTGAAGTGGCCTTCAGCTCCACACTGAAAGCACCCTTTGTTGATGCCTTGATGTTGCTGCTGCTAGCGTTGATTTTGTGGGGCTTGTTGTTGCTGACGATTCTGGTTTACGGGGTATAAACTTCTGCAATCCTTTGCAGCGTGGCCTGGCTTGTTGCACCTATGACAGTTACCCCTGGTGCATGGCCCGCTGTCACACCCCGACTTTCCACGTGTCACCGGTGGGCCCGGTGGGGAGTATCGTGACGTAGTTGATATCATCATAGTCAAACAACACAATATTTAAATGCACAGCGGAAGCAAAAGATAATTATATTACAATCCGAATATAAAGTAATATCCAGTATTACAACGGAAAGTAAAGGATCCACAGGCGGATCTTAAAACATATCATTTGTTCAACAGACTTTAGACGCCTAGAACTTGCAAGATTCCTTATTAGTGCCCTGAGCTGCTTCCAGCCTATTACGTACTTGTACCTGTCACTTAGACTTTTGAAAATACGTCAGTTTTCACTGGTAAATACACTCAACTGACTCTTTTGAAAAGAGTTTAAGAAAATTGATTTAGATGCACAAGGCACGAAATATTTTGACACAATGATTAAAATGCATAGAGGCAATATTAATCTTTTATACTTGATTAAAATGCACAGAGGCAAAATTAATCTTTTATACTTGATTTAAATGCACAGAGGCAAAATTAACCTTTTGTAACTTGTATACTTGGGATAAACTATATTTCATGTTATCAGTTTTACATAACTTGCTCTACATGCGGGGCCCGGATCTATGCCGGTTCATGATTAACAGACACACCACTATTCCCTTATTGGGTATAATTTATTAATAAGCATATAGCATCTGTCAGGTGTATGCCTACACCCCGTGCTTAGGTCGTGGCCATTGCATTTAATGAGTCAAGGATATCCAGGACACGGTCGCATTAATCCCCAATGTTTCAGTCAAGCAATACGAATTAAAACAGGTTATTTGGATTTCCCGACTTATTGGTCTTTGAATCCCATACCTGCCCATGCGGTATTTATATTACCGTATCCCAAGCCCGTAATAGGGAAAATAAGTTAAGAGTATTTACCTGAGCTAGCTCCTGTCTTAAATAGCAGAAATTAATAACTCAGCCGTATTCACTTAAGTAAGCGTAGGTACAATTTACCAGAAAGCTCTAGTCTGGAATGATGGTATAAATAATTAATTAGAATGCTAACGGGTCTTTAATTAAGCCTAAGCCTAGACCGGTTAGTCTTACAGGAAGATACGGTTCGTACACACGATTAAGCGAAGACCGGAATAGAATGTGATTTAAACCCGACATGTTCAGAGACTTGTCTTATATGGATATTTCATACACATTCTGGATTTTGAGATAAAACCAATAAGGTTTGACCCGTTTCGGCTAATTTATGTAAACTTGTTACATAAACCGAACCGTACGCGTAATAAGCGTGATGGGTATTCATGAGAGCCATATACAGGTTTTCTTAAGTTAATTATGCCTCAAATATGTTGTGACATCAGTAAGATGTCTTTCATTATGCCCGAAACGTATTTAAACACAAACTAGGCCCCGTAGGGGTAGTTTGGTCATTTACAAAGTTATAAAAGAGTTTAAGTATTTACCTGAGTTACAGGTCTGATATAATCAGCAAAAATACTTACTTTGATAAGTTATATCAGTAGGATAAAGTATATATGTGAAATTTATCAATTATAACCAAACTATGCACCGTAGGGGCATTTTGGTAATTTCACATAAGCCGTAAAGCTCAAAACTGAAGTCTGGGTTAAACAACTTTTGCTTACTGTTAAAATATTATAATTTGCCTAAAATATCAGTAGGTATCAACCCAGGTATGTTTAAAATAGTTTTAATACATACTATGCGTTAAAAACGCTTAATAAGGCGATTAAGAGCCGTTTCCGGGTTCTACACATAAAGCTGATATTTTTATTATTCTAGAAGGCTTAAAATAATTTATTTATCATTTAAGATCAGTAGCAAAAGGTTTGGAGTCGTTTAGATATGTAAAACTCGTTTTATAGCCCGTAAGGGCAAAATTGACAATCACCGGATTAAGCCTATGGCTATGAGTTATGCTTAGCCTAAAATTAATTAAAAATCTTCAAAAATCCCAAAATAATATATTACATCAGTGGGTAAAGATTTTGATATCAAAAAGTAGGCTTAACTAGGCTATACGCTAATTACGCCGTTTAAGTAACATAAAGCTTTCAATTTGCGCTAATGAGCATAACTCTCAAACTACTACCCAAACTGATGTCAAACTTTGGGTACAAGTTTATATATCAGTATATAAGGTTTCTACTCTTTTACTTTTCCAAAAATCACGTTTCATGGCAATAAGGGCATAATGGTCAACATATGAGTAATTAACGGAATCATGCATATTAATTGGTTAACTAATGAACCATGGTGTATAATCACAGAGGGTTATACTAGCATGTAACCTGGTCCAAATGAAGCTCTGAGGAATTTCTAAAACATGCTTAAACGGGTCAGAACTGAAGTCAAAGCAAAAGTCAAAGCTTTGCGACTTTTGGTCCCGAACCGGGTCTAAACATTTAATTGTCGGGTTGAACATGTTTAGACATGTTCTTACACTAATTACCAAGTTATATTAATGATCAAACAGGTTGTAGGTGTTCTACATTGCTAATTATGCATAAATTAGACTTTAAACATTCTGTTGACTTTTTAAGTATAAGTTTGACCCGACTTTTGACCTAGTTAGAGTGGGAATCAGGGGGAACCCTTTTGAGGGTTTATTACCCACATAATTACCAACTTATAACTACTTTCAAGTCGACTAATCACTGGACCATTAGTGATTAATCGCTAAGTCAACCGTTAATTATGACGGTTTGACTTTTAAGCTAATTATTAAGCAAAACTTAATCAAGAAAGATTAAGGACACTTACCAAGGTCTTAATTAAGACTAAGGATGATTAGGGTCTGATCTTGAGCTCCAGAGAGTCCCTCAAAAGCAGATAGAATGGTATAATCAATTTGTTGCAACATAAGGCCTTTATATAGGGGATTAATCACCACAAATTGTTGACATGTAAGTCTATTACTGACCACAAATCATCAACACTTGTCCCTAAGGGCCTAGGGATGTTTAGGGGTCGCCCATGGAGTGAAAGAAGCAACACATGCCGTTTGAAAGACTGAACAGTCAACAGAAAACGATTTTCTGCATCTGGGAGGTTGCTTGCGCACCGCAACAACCAGAGTGTTGAGGTGCGCAAGGCTATGGTCAGCCACAAGGATTTTTCAAATGTTGACAGTTTTAGCCCTTGTACCTTCAATTGCCATTTCCGACACCTCCAAGGCCCGTTTAATCATTTTTAAGGCTCTACAATGATGTCTAAGTAAGGGGAACATGAAACATGCTCAAAAATATTCCGGATGTCGGTTTGTTTGGTCGTACGGTCATGTTGTTCGGTTAATTACGACGAAACACGGACGGACGCGAAAAACGAACCAATTGACGCGAAAAACGAACCAATTGACGCGACGAATGGAATTTTATCAAGCCAAACACTAAAATAACATATTTTATTGTTTACATAAATTTTTGGGTGTCCGGGAATATCCAGAATGTAAGATATGCGCGTAAACGCAAACTAGTGCGCTTTTTGACACTTTTAGTCCCTGCATGACTTAAAAGTTTATTTTTGCGCACTACACACCTCAAAGCCTATATCTAAGCTATGAGAAGTATAAATAGGGTATGTTTGACTCATGGTCATATTCCGGGAGGTCCGATATCATACGGATCAGCATACTTTAGCAGTTTGACGCTTTAACCCCTTGTACACGAATTTGATCATAACTTTCTCATACGATAACGAAACTTTATGAAATTTATATCGTGCATTCTAGTGAGCATAATTAACCGTTACAAAGCTTAGGGTTTGTCAAAAGGTCACTCAGAGGTATAACTTAAACATGTTGACACATTTAACCCCTGTAGTTTGTGATCTCTCACTTTTAGCTTCGTATGATCCATGATTTATTCGTTTGATGGTATGAACATCATGTAGGGTTATTATAAAGTATATTTATTCACTGTTGACATTTTGAACTCGTATATTCACATACTTTTCATGTTCGTCAACTTTAGTCCTTCTAAAACATTCGTTCACACGTTCAAACCTATGACACGTGTCAACACATTATAGGACGTGAATTTTCGAGGTGTTACATCCTCACCCCCTTAAAAGAAATCTCGACCTCGAGATTTGTTAAAGTAAAGGAAGTATTATCTGCCTTATATTGGGCTTAATCTTCCCTAGTATCTTTGAGCCTCTAAGGCACTCCAATTGACCTTATACTAGGTACATGTATCTTTTTGGAGCTTCTAATCCTATCGATTCTTAATCGACACAGGTTGCTCACCATATCATAAATCTGCATATCATTATGTGATAGTGCTTTTTGACTTATTGGCGACACACATCATTCAGTCACTAGTGTGTAATGTATTGCGAGCTCCGTCAACTCCTTAAATAGGTTTTAGCTTATAAGCTACTTGACCTTGATACATTCGATTTCCTTCGAATGGTTCTATACATTCAGAGCCTAACTAGCCTGATATTTTAACAATTTGGTACTATCAGATATAAAGCTTTTACAACAACTGTAGCCCTAAACGGGATGTTTGTCCTAACATCCTCTTGCCTCTCTGGAGGTAAACATGGTAGTTCTTATAAAGAAGATAATTATGACACACAGAGATGTCAGAGATTTCCTTAATCTCAGGCTTTGGCTCATCTATCGATGTCAGTGTCAGATAAATGACACATTTTCTTTACAATTGCAAAGATGTCCTAAGTAGAGATACTTATAAGGACCTTTTTATATTGGATATCTTCTTTGAATACTACTAGTCGACTTTAGTACAATATGACCATTGGGATATCTCAGGGGTTCCATGCATTAAACCCCATACTGATCAGGCATGAAAGCAATCTATGGGACACACTAAGATACGCCAATCCTCATATGGCACTTTTATCAGACATAGTTTGGCATTCGCAGGCGATAGAAAATAATGATAAAAATAAAATAAAATAATATATATTGTCGTACTCCTTCTGGGGAAGAGTACTACAGATTCTGATGAAAGGATTTTCTCCGAGGATGGGAGAGAGGGTCATTAAAGATTCCTTTGGTAAATTATACCTTATTTTTAATATCTGAAGTTCTTATGTATGCAACCAAAAGTTTGCTAAGCTTATGGTTTACTAAAGGTCTATTAATGGCATTCAAGGTTTGGAGCGAGACCAATACCTGCTTGACAGGAGACCATAATATCACAATTGTCTTTGTCACAAGGATGATTATAAATAGCTCAAAGGCTAGCCTTACATGACTTTGGTTATATATATACATATATGGCATAGAAGCCTGTCTCGAGGGACGTAGAAAAAATATGGCATAAAGCCCAGTCATGAAGGACATAAGTAATCATATGCGCGAAGGCCTTGTCGTAATGACATTTAGATACGGCACAAATGGCCTTGTCTCTAGGACGTTATAGGATATGGCACTAAGGTCTGTCACCAGGGATGTTAACATTTAGTATGTTAACTTGTCACGAACGACGAATTATAGCACGGAGGCTTGTTATGGGTGACTTGAAATATAACTTGTGGATTTGTCACAAGGACATCAAATCATAGGCTGCAATCTTATTAGATCAGGAGTTTTAAGGCTTGAACATAGTTCTTCACCTTTGGACAGGGAGTCATAGACTACAACTGTCATCGTCTTGGAAGGCGATTCATTTAACAGAAAGGTTAACCAATTAATCATCACTAATGGATGTCTATATATACTTATCGTATCTAATGATATTAGTCATGATCATATCGATCATATTGACTATTCGGTTTGGGTGTAATCCCACCATTTTGAATAGGGGATCATAAAGATCACCACTATCCTTGTCTTATCGACAATAGAGTAAAGTATAGCCCGTAGGCATTTTATCGCTAGGGATGTTAATATTATGATCATCATACTAATGATATTTGTCAGGATCGCAATGATCACATGGACTATGGGATTTGAGCGTAGCTCACCCCTTTGGGCAAAGAATCACAAAAGATTACAATTGCCTTGTCTTAATTGGACAATATAATATAGCCCTTAGGCAATACATCATTGGGGATGTTTAAATTTTTATCATCGTACTGATGATTTTAGTCATGATCGTATCGATCATATAGACTATTTGGCTTGAGCACAGCTCACTACCTTAAATAAGGAATCATAAAGATCACAATGTCAATGTCCCAAATGAACAATATATTATAGCCCGTAGGCAAAACATTACCAGGGATGTTAATAATATGGTCATCTTATAGGATGATATAAGCCATGATTTTAGATAATCGAGGCATTAAGGTTTGAATCAAAGTTCATTACCTTTTCTTGACAGGGAGTTGTAGGCTACCACTGTCTTTATTAAAATTTCTGGCCCATGGGCCTATCAATTAACATCTCGTAAGATGTTAAGACATATAGTCATTACACTGATGGTACGTTCAGCGGTCACAGTAATGACATGAAGACATGATCAGTGCCATTAATTTAATCAACTGTCGTTCAGTGGTCATAATAATGACATGACGGCAGGATTTGTACTTTAATTTAAATCAACTGTCATTCAGCGGTCATAATAATGACATAACGACAGGATTAGTACTTTAATTAGATCAATTGTCGTTCAGCGGTCATAATAATGACATGACGGCAGGAGTTGTACTTTAATTTAAATCAACTGTCATTCAGCGGTCATAATAATGACATAACGACAGGGTTAGTACTTTATTTAGATCAATTGTCGTTCAGCGGTCATAATAATGACATGACGGCAGGAGTTGTACTTTAATTTAAATCAACTGTCATTCAGCGGTCATAATAATGACATAACGACAGGGTTAGTACATTATTTAGATCAATTGTCGTTCAGCGGTCATAATAATGACATGACGGCAGGAGTAGTACTTTAATTTAATCAGTTGTCGTTCAGAGGTCATAATAATGACATGACGACAAGATTATTGTCTAGAGGGCTTTGAGCATAGCTCACCCCCTTAGGACGGGGAATCTCAAAAGATCACAACTGTCGATGTCGCAAACGGACAGTGTATTATAGCCCGTGGGCACTTCATCCTTAAGGGATGATTATTTTAATAAGGAAAGATTGGAATAACCCATTCTAAGGATGACTTACGTGATTTTATCGAACCACGTTTTGTCAAGCATGATAATATGCTTTCTGATGTTAACAAGGATTTGAATCATTTAGTTAGGTTTTATCATCTTGGCCATGTCTGCAAATGACATTTGGGCTAGGTTTTACCTTTAAGATTCTTTTTATACTTAACGCAGATCAATCCTAATTTGAGATGTTAATATGGATCTGAATCTAATTATGGAACTACCATCTTGGCCCGGTCTTAAAATGACACGTGGCTAGGTCTTGTCCTTTTTAGATTTTACCATTTTATTATAATGGTAGATCTTATAAAAGGAATGTTATTATTCATTTATTTCACATTTCATGTTTAGAATGAAAATTTAAATTCAATCATTCCACTATAAAATTTAAAAATCAGGTTTGCCCTAAATTGGGACTTGAAAGGAATAATGTTGTCCTCGAAGGGACTGAAAAGATAAATATGTCCTTATAAGGACTATTGAGGAAACGATCTTCAGCAAAGGAGTTCCTTCTTCATTTTATTTCTGAATGCTTTCTCCTTGGTTGCACGTTTCACCCTGGCCGCGGTACGAAGCTCAGCATTTCAAGGCTCCGGATGTGGAGAATCCTTATCACAGCTTCTTCGCTTGGCGACGTATCCAATATAAAAATTTGGAAGCAAAAATTTCCAGATTAGGATTTAGAATATTCCTATGTTAAGTCTAGACTCAGAAGGTCAAAGAATGTGCTAATGTGTCATTGAGATTAAACACAAAAGGCTAGTGTTTAATTCACTCAATGTTGGCTCTGATACCAACCTGTCACACCCCGACTTTCCACGTGTCACCGGTGGGCCCGGTGGGGAGTATCGTGACGTAGTTGATATCATCATAGTCAAACAACACAATATTTAAATGCACAGCGGAAGCAAAAGATAATTATATTACAATCCGAATATAAAGTAATATCCAGTATTACAACCGAAAGTAAAGGATCCACAGGCGGATCTTAAAACATATCATTTGTTCAACAGACTTTAGACGCCTAGAACTTGCAAGATTCCTTATTAGCGCCCTGAGCTGCTTCCAGCCTATTACGTACTTGTACCTGTCACTTAGACTTTTGAAAATACGTCAGTTTTCACTGGTAAATACACTCAACTGACTCTTTTGAAAAGAGTTTAAGAAAATTGATTTAGATGCACAAGGCACGAAATATTTTGGCACAATGATTAAAATGCACAGAGGCAATAATAATCTTTTATACTTGATTAAAATGCACAGAGGCAAAATTAATCTTTTATACTTGATTAAAATGCACAGAGGCAAAATTAACCTTTTGTAACTTGTATACTTGGGACAAACTATATTTCATGTTATCAGTTTTACATAACTTGCTCTACATGCGGGGCCCGGATCTATGTCGGTTCATGATTAACAGACACACCACTATTCCCTTATTGGGTATAATTTATTAATAAGCATATAACATCTGTCAGGTGTATGCCTACACCCCGTGCTTAGGTCGTGGCCATTGCATTTAATGAGTCAAGGATATCCAGGACACGGTCGCATTAATCCCCAATGTTTCAGTCAAGCAATACGAATTAAAACAGGTTATTTGGATTTCCCGACTTATTGGTCTTTGAATCCCATACCTGCCCATGCGGTATTTATATTACCGTATCCCAAGCCCGTAATAGGGAAAATAAGTTAAGAGTATTTACCTGAGCTAGCTCCTGTCTTAAATAGCAGAAATTAATAACTCAGCCGTATTCACTTAAGTAAGCGTAGGTACAATTTACCAGAAAGCTCTAGTCTGGAATGATAGTATAAATAATTAATTAGAATGCTAACGGGTCTTTAATTAAGCCTAAGCTTAGACCGGTTAGTCTTACAGGAAGATACGGTTCGTACACACGATTAAGCGAAGACCGAAATATAATGTGATTTAAACCCGACATGTTCAGAGACTTGTCTTATATGGGTATTTATACACATTCTGGATTTTGAGATAAAACCAATAAGGTTTGACCCGTTTCGGCTAATTTATGTAAACTTGTTACATAAACCGAACCGTACGCGTAATAAGCGTGACGGGTATTCATGAGAGCCATATACAGGTTTTCTTAAGTTAATTATGCCTCAAATATGTTGTGACATCAGTAAGATGTCTTTCATTATGCCCGAAACGTATTTAAACACAAACTTGGCCCCGTAGGGGTAGTTTGGTCATTTACAAAGTTATAAAAGAGTTTAAGTATTTACCTGAGTTACAGGTCTGATATAATCAGCAAAAATACTTACTTTGATAAGTTATATCAGTAGGATAAAGTACATATGTGAAATTTATCAATTATAACCAAACTATGCACCGTAGGGCATAATGGTCAACATATCAGTATATAAGGTTTCTACTCTTTTACTTTTCCAAAAATCACGTTTCATGGCAATAAGGGCATAATGGTCAACATATGAGTAATTAACGGAATCATGCATATTAATTGGTTAACTAATGAACCATGGTGTATAATCACAGAGGGTTATACTAGCAAATAACCTGGTCCAAATGAAGCTCTGAGGCATTTCTAAAACATGCTTAAACGGGTCAGAACTGAAGTCAAAGCAAAAGTCAAAGCTTTGCGACTTTTGGTCCCGAACCGGGTCAAAACATTTAATTGTCGGGTTGAACATGTTTAGACATGTTCTTACACTAATTACCAAGTTATATTAATGATCAAACAGGTTGTAGGTGTTCTAGATTGCTAATTATGCATAAATTAGACTTTAAACATTCTGTTGACTTTTTAAGTATAAGTTTGACCCGACTTTTGACCTAGTTAGAGTGGGAATCAGGGGGAACCCTTTTGAGGGTTTATTACCCACATAATTACCAACTTATAACTACTTTCAATTCGACTAATCACTGGACCATTAGTGATTAATCGCTAAGTCAACCGTTAATTACGACGGTTTGACTTTTAAGCTAATTATTAAGCAAAACTTAATCAAGAAAGATTAAGGACACTTACCAAGGTCTTAATTAAGACTAAGGATGATTAGGGTCTGATCTTGAGCTCCAGAGAGTCCCTCAAAAGCAGATAGAATGGTATGATCAATTTGTTGCAACATAAGGCCTTTATATAGGGGATTAATCACCACAAATTGTTGACATGTAAGTCTATTACTGACCACAAATCATCAACACTTGTCCCTAAGGGCCTAGGGATGTTTAGGGGTCGCCCATGAAGTGAAAGAAGCAACACATGCCGTTTGAAAGACTGAACAGTCAACAGAAAACGATTTTCTGCATCTGGGAGGTTGCTTGCGCACCGCAACAACCAGAGTGTTGAGGTGCGCAAGGCTATGGTCAGCCACAAGGATTTTTCAAATGTTGACAGTTTTATCCCCTGTACCTTCAATTGCCATTTCCGACACCTCCAAGGCCCGTTTAATCATTTTTAAGGCTCTACAATGATGTCTAAGTAAGGGGAACATGAAACATGCTCAAAAATATTCCGGATGTCGGTTCGTTTGGTCGTACGGTCACGTTGTTCGGTTAATTACGACGAAACACGGACGGACACGAAAAACGAACCAATTGACGCGACGAATGGAATTTTATCAAGCCAAACACTAAAATAACATATTTTATTGTTTACATAAATTTTTGGGTGTCCGGGAATATCCAGAATGTAAGATATGCGCGTAAACGCAAACTAGTGCGCTTTTTGACACTTTTAGTCCCTGCATGACTTAAAAGTTTATTTTTGCGCACTAAACACCTCAAAGCCTATATCTAAGCTATGAGAAGTATAAATAGGGTATGTTTGACTCATGGTCATATTCCGGGAGGTCCGATATCATACGGATCGGCATACTTTAGCAGTTTGACGCTTTAACCCCTTGTATACGAATTTGATCATAACTTTCTCATACGATAACGAAACTTTATGAAATTTATATCATGCATTCTAGTGAGCATAATTAACCGTTACAAAGCTTCGGGTTTGTCAAAAGGTCACTCAGAGGTATAACTTAAACATGTTGACACATTTAACCCCTGTAGTTTGTGATCTCTCACTTTTAGCTTCGTATGATCCATGATTTATTCGTTTGATGGTATGAACATCATGTAGGGTTATTATAAAGTATATTTATTCACTGTTGACATTTTGAACTCGTATATTCACATACTTTTCATGTTCGTCAACTTTAGTCCTTCTAAAACATTCGTTCACACGTTCAAACCTATGACACGTGTCAACACATTATAGGACGTGAATTTTCGAGGTGTTACACCCGCTGTGGTGTAGATTACAGCGATTGCATTTGGGGTGAATTCCCCTGTACCCACCTTGACTTTGATTACCAGTTGATTGCTGACTAGGGCTCTTGTAGTCGCCAGTCCTTCTCTGCTGAGACTGAGACTGAATAGAAGTTGTACCTTTGCTTGAAGTTCCATCCCACTTACGCTTGTTGTCGCTGGGAGTATCAGAAGTAGTAGCACTAACACGCTTTGGTAACCTGTTCTGCTCCACCGCCTGATCCGTGAGACGATGAGCCAACTTGATGATCTGTTGAATGGTGCCTAGATTTGCTGAGGTCACGTGACTTTGAATCTATGGCACTAAACCCTTGAGATACAGTTCGATACGTTTGATGAGAGGGTCTACCATGGTAGGACACAGGATAGCCAACTTGTTTGATCTTCTCGTATACGCTTCGATTTCTGACCCCGTCATCTTTAATTTGAAAAATTCTACCTCCAGCTTGTGAATATCGTCACGACTGCAGTATTCTTCCTTGATCAATTCCTTGAAATCGTTCCATGGGGTGGCGTTAGCCGCAACCAACCCCAGCATTTGGACTTGAGCGTTCCACCACGTGAGCGCTATACCCTCAAGAGTACCAATAGCATATTTCACCTTGCGAGCCCCAGGGCATTCACACATCTCAAAGATAGATTCGAGTTTCTCGAACCAGTGGAGGAGACCTACAGCTCCTTCGGTACCACTGATGGTACTAGGTCGACAGTCCATAAAAGTTTTGAAGGTGCACACAGGTGGCTGAGCATGTTGACCTGTCGTGGGTGTAAGAAGGGACAAGGTTAAGCACAAGTGTTGGTTTACGAGAGTAGGGCCTAAAGATTCCAGAGTGAGTTTAGACTGCAGGGTATACCTCCTGCTTGTGCGGCTGCAAGTGCCGCAACAACTTGTTGGTTAATCAGAGCCGTCAACTGGGCTTGAGTCATGTTAACGCGTCCAGCCATGATCTTCATATCAAGGGAAACATGAGTGAGAGAGGTTCGTGAAAGTGCGATGACAGAAGGGAGTAAGCACACACGTGTTTCCAAACAATAGTGGTTACGTTTATCTAAACATATCATAAGCAAAGTTCTATGTAATCTAGCAAGTAGGCAATGTAAATATAAATCATATCACCTAGAATGTCGAGTCTTGCACGTGGAGCAAAGCGTCGTTGTGGATCGTTGAGCACTGTTCAGGTTATAGTCTGGTTTTAACAAAACTTTTTCCCTTATTAAAACCAAGTTCACTATGACCAATGGCTCTGATACCAATCTGTCACACCCCCAAAATCCACATGCGGAGTACCACCGCTTGGAGGTGTGACTGACCAGGATCAAGCCACCAATCATATTGAACAAGCATGTAAGTAAACATAAAATCCAACACAATATAATTGGTGTCCAAAACAAAAGCATAGTTTAAGTTGCAAGCGGAAGCATAATGTCTAAAACCAAAGTATAAGTTAATAATGTTTAAGTTCATCATGAACACTCAATGTCCATGCTCCACAACGACTCTTCCCCATGCAAGCTCCAGCTAAGTACCTATTGACCTACAAAGCATTTAGTAACGAGTCAACAACAATGTTGAGCGAGTTCACAGTTGGGTGTTTGTTTTAAGTTATTCCAAAAACAGTTTCCTTTAACTGGCATCCTTGCCGTGGGGGTTACCCCATAGTTGAAAACGTGTTTTGTTTATTCCCGTTTACTCTGGCAATCCAGCCGTGGGGGCTACCCCATGTTTAATTATCTGGCTCTCTGGCCGTGGGGGCTACCCCATGTATATACTACTAGACTCGTTACCATATCGACCGCTGACTGTAGTCATGTTTATGTGCCCTTAGCGTCAATGTCTATCATCATTGACGTGCCCAGATCCATTAGTTCACGCCCGTCCTCTGCGGCACGGTGTGAGGCTTGTCAGACCTAAATAGCGCTATCTAACTAATGACCCGCTCGCCATTGGCCCGGCGATTAAGTCGATATAAAAAGGAGGGACTTCGTGATAGAGTTTTGGTCTAGTGAAATTTAACTGTCCAAGAGGACGAGGAATTATATTCCTTAACCCGTACTGTCCTACCCAAGAAGGACGAGGAATCCATATTCCTTAACCCATTCCCAACCGCTGGGAATCCCATGCTTTGTAGAAAGTGTGAACTCACCTTAGATTAGCTCGGCAGATACACGAAGAGGTTACTTGAGCTATAAGTGGTCAACCACGTCCTAACATGGTTACCATACAAGTCAGGTCTAGGTTAAAGTAGTGCACGTATGTTTACACATAAGCTAACAGATTTCGAACACGTATTGATCATAATAAACACGTTATACATGTCAAGCAAAATAGTCAAACACGAAATGTCCAAACTTGTGCGGTTAGAATGCATTGGACTGAATTGTAAGTCCACTAACATCTTGTGCGAGTGGATCGTTGAAACCGAAACACTACCCGGCCCAATATAATAAAAGTAGTCCAACATGCATACGGCCCAATGACCAAACATTGGTCTTGTGCGATCCGGATGGACTTGTGCGATCCGGATGGCTTATGTGATTGTGTTTTGGGCTAATCGGCCCAACAGCATAAGTGAAGTCCAATTGTTGTGTGTGGCCCAAGCCTTGTGCGATCAGCACCGTCTTGTGCGATCCACAAGGTCTTGTGCGATCATGCAATGTGATGTTGTACCTAGTGTTTAATCAGTTGTACCCTAGCATGTTCTAGCTTGTGTGATTCACTTGTGCGACTAGGTTCTTGTGCGATCAGAACCCTTGTGCGATTGCTATTGTATGATCAGTTATGGAAATCTCTAATTTTAAGGAAATCAGTTACATTCTTTATTTGTCACAATCAATTCTAACAGTTTCAAACTTAACAAATACTCGATCAAACCAAGCAATCATCACTAATTCATATGAACCCTAATTAATCATAATCGTGAACAACAACTTATCAAAACCCTCAATCGTATTATGTGATCGATGATTCCTATTTCTAGCATACACTAAACATGTCATCTTAACAAATCATTCGAACATAATATATAACAGCCGATTACTTGCATCCAATCGGTTCCTAGATTAACATTATGTCATCCGATTCACATAAACATCATCACATAAATATCATTTTTCATCATACATACAACACTTAATCATTATATCCGATCATGGAATCATTCAACAAAACAAAAGTCATGAAACACTAACCGATTAAAGATAAGATGAGAGGAATCCGAATCAAAAGCTTCGATGGAGTGTGGTGTTGTTGCCGTCGACTAAGAGAGGAGAGAAGGAGAGAGTAGGGTTTGTGTGTGTTCTTGTTTTGCAACAAATGAGAAACAAACTCTCTAAGGGTGTGTGTGTACGCGCATGAGGGAGTGGGCCGAACCCAACTTGGGCTGCCCTTTTGATTCGAGTACATGTTGTGCGGCCCAACAGGGCTTGTGCGATCGGGTTGTGTTGTGCGATTGGTTCGTATACATTCGTTACACATAACACATATCAAACATAACATTCCATTAATCATCAAGTTCACATAATCACATAGTGTTCACATACGTTACAAAGATAGGTTCTGAAATACGAGTTGTCACAAATTAGACATTAGTTTTGTTGCGAACATTCAGTTTTGTTTTAGATTGCGATGGTTGTGCGAGTCTTGCGGTTGCAAAAGCAGGGAGCGAAAATGGATACATCGAGAAATCGATAAAGCGTAAAGTTTGAAATTGTAAACACATAAGCGTAAATAGATTCCATAAAGCATAAAATCAGCAGGTCACATGCTAGAAATATAGATAGAGTGCCTCGGGTGTTTAGGCGTCGACTGCCCAAGGTAACCCAACTATACCCAACAAGTTCATGCACGAGCGTTGCCCTAGAAGGCTTATGCTTCCACTGGGATGCAGCTCATGGCATTCGTCTTCCTGGTCATTGCGTGGCTTGAGTTATTGTTATAGCCGAGTCCTTGGTGAGAGCTTTTGAAAACCATTTTATAGAGAGCGGAACAGTTTATTAAGATACGGGTTTCACCCCTGACTTAATTACTTCGCTCCTAGCTGTGGTTGTGCTCTTCGAATAAGTTTGAGAGTTTCCACTAGAATTCGAAATGGAGACTTTCGCCGAGGTGTGGATGTCACTCCTAGCTTGACGGAAAGTCCTCGTGCTAGAAAAATGCGCTGAGTGAGCGATCTTATCGAGAGTTCTTGGTTTTCACGCCTGATCTCGACTGGACCACTCGGTTGTGTTACACGAGTATTTTCGAAAACGTGTGTATTGTGTTGGCCTTAGGAAAGGCTAAGTAACATTCCAGCCTTAGGAAAGGCTCTTCGTGTGAAGTTGTAGTATGCGGTGTTCACGCAAAGTTGTAGTTTTTGCGGATTCGAACGAGAGTATCAAGTAGGCCCGTACGATTCCTACTGGGTTCGTACGAGTCGGCCCGTTGGTACTTAGACTATAGACTAGGTCATTTCCAAGACAACAAACCCGGACTAGGTCGTGTCTTTCCTAATTCCCTATAGTTATGGCTCTGATACTAATCTGTCACACCCCAACCGATGGCGGAATCATCGGGGCGCGGCACTAGACGAATCAGATTGCTCAAGAGAATCCATAACAACTACATTGCGAAAGTATTTAATGCGTTCATTATCCAATACTAATAAACAATTACAATCACATAAGCTGTCATGAATTTCTTGTTCTCTCAAACAATACAAATCCGACAACCTAGATTTTAGGTGTGTTTCTAGACTTCCTAGCTTGATTTGATGTAGACTGCGACTAAACCTGCAACATACGTTAAAACAACGTCAATACAAAAGTATTGGGGAGTATACAAGTTTAGATAGTGTAGCGTAAATAGTTAAAAGTGCTGCGAATTACCAAATACATAAACGAGATACCTTAACATATATGCATATAAGACAAATACTACCAGCTAAGTCACTCGAGCTGCGATTGTGATTGCTATTCATCCTAACTAGACCCCGTCGGGTTCTATAGTACTATACTAGTTAAGGCGGGACCTCGCGAGTATAAGTCCTAACACATATGTAACTAGCATCGCGTGTAAATATGCATAACAGTCATTCGAAAGTGATAAATAGTTTAAGCATTCGATTAGTTTGATTTGATAGAAACGTATGTTACACCCAAAAATACGATAAAAAGGGGTTCGAGTATACTCACAGTCGGTGTTCAGCAAGTAAACACAACTTGGCTGGATTGAAGGGAGCGCATCTGAGGTCAGCCTGATTACAGATTGATAGCGTAAGCGTGGAACAGTGTGATAAATGATGAGATACCACTGAGCGTCGAATCGCAACCCGATCGGATGGCCATTCGATTGGATTGTCACCTCGTTTGGTATGGTCGTGTTTGTGTATGATGGTTTGCCTTTTGAAGTTTTCGTTGTAGCATTTTGAAAACAGAGAAGTATCTCTACCCTTCAGGTCGATTGATCGAACGGCGGCTCGATCGGCTGGCGATCCGATTAGTAGGACACTTAGTGAGAATAAGTTCACAGCACTTTGTCACTCGATCGGATTGCAATCAGATCGGGTGACAATCCGATTGGAACTAACTATGCATTGAACATGTTGAAAATTGTTTAAGTGTTGAAGTTTAAAACATCACATGATCGGATGGTCGTTCGATCGTACGGCAATCCGTTCGACATTCAAAACTTTTGAAGAGTTGAAATACGGTTTAAGTGTGGAACCAAGTGCAAGCCGATCGGACGGCTGTCCGATCGGGTGGCAATCTGATCGGGTGTCAATCTGTTCCGGCAGCCTAAGTCGTCTTGACACTTGTTTGTTTTGACAGTTTTACGGTGTTCTCGAGACGGTGTGACAACGTGCCAATCAACAGAGCCTTATCAACACCCAGGTGACCCGATCGGGCAGGAATCACCCAAGTCCGATCAGTCCTCTGTTTGAGACGGTTTCTCATGTTTAACCCGAAATCAGTAGTCTCTTTGATAGAGCTCAGATCTTGAACCAACGCTTCACTAAGAACGAGTAGAAGATCAGAACAAGCTCCGATTCTATCGGTTTTGAGTGCATTGAGTGTAAAAGAGTTGAAAGAAGGTTAGAAAACCATCTTTCAATCCTTTTATCCAAGAATATGTGTAGATCTATATGAAAATGTTGTTTATTCTTGTGGAAATCCTTCAGATCTGTAACAACCCTCATAAATATTTCCGAAACCCTAGTATATGTTAAAGTGTCCCAATATGTCTTTAAATACATGACGTATGTGAAAACCGAGCCCGAAATACAGTATAGCATTTAAAATAAAAATTTAAAATCTGAATATTAAGTTGAGGCGGGCCGCGTAGACCCACCCCAACCATTTACGCGGGCGGTATCGAGGTGGATACCTGATCTCGTTTGATTACTTAAGTCCAAACGGACCGCGTAAGACCCCGTTTATGTTAACGCGGGCTGCGTGAGCTCAAAGTGGTGGCGCAACCTGGTGATGACATGTGTCAGCATCGTGTCAAGCCTAGTGGTGATCCGAACGAGCTACGCGTTGACCCAACGTTGACGCGGGCCGCGTAAGCCCTGGGCTTATGTAACGCGGGCCGCGTAAGGACCAGATTACAGCACTAAATAAGAAGGCCTCGGGATTTCATTTTCCGTCGCTCAATTCTTTCTTTCTAAACGAATTTCTGAAGATATAGGCTTTATAAAGCTAGTATAATACCCCCTAATTAGCGAGGTTCTGCTCCGTTGTAAGTATTATAACCCCGGTTTCATAGTAGATACGCTGCCCGATTGATTTAGGGTTCTGTAACAACTGTCGTGGTTCTGCCCGACGTAGTTGTTGGAATGCCGTCTCGGGGAGGGTATCATTAATATTTTCAAAGGGTTATGATACTAACCAATGTACATTTGTATAAATTATAGATTATATCCAGGAAACCCTTACGCGAAGTCTAAGATAGCAATGTGAGTTTATCCTCTTTTTGTTAACCTTTTTGTAATGTTTTACAAAACCTTAAATGTTTTACAATGTGATTAATTGGTGATTGAGTCTTTGTAGTTCTTCAATTACTGCCGGTATGTTGGGGTTTTGTATACAAAATTTACTACACTGTGAGTAGTAAGTCGGGATGACAATACGTTACCATTGGACAATGAGTTAGCCAATGGGTAATATGACCCACAAGTCAGGATTGACAGTACTAATGGAGTACTTGTGTAGAAATAAACAATGTGATCGCTCTCAATACTGTACACTGTGAATTTTTATTTAAACTTGATTAAACTAGGATTCACTCACCAGTATTTCCCACTGACAAATGTTTTTAAAACGCGTTTCAGGTAACACAATGTGACAGCCAATTAGTAAAAAGCCAGCTGGAGAGCACTGAAGGCTTGGGAAAAATGTGGCTATAAAAGTTACCTAAAAGACGATGTTTTAAATTCAATAAAATAGGGTTATCCCTATAAATGTATTGTAATAAGAAACTTGGGTTTTACCCATGTGTTTATTAATATGAAATATGGTGGTTTTACTCTGATAAACATTTCCTAACTACGGTCCTGATGTAATTTCCGCTGCCAAAATTAACGCAATTGATACCACCAAAAATCTGAGTTCGCGTCCGCCCGTTCCCGGGGATCAGGGATTGGGGGTTGCGACAGGAGGTGGTATCAGAGCCTAGCCACTGGCCTAAGCCAAAGAAGTGTTCTGCTGACACTTAAATTCTAAATTTTCTGTTAGGAAATAAATTATGGAAATATGTGCATAATTGTATTTATTTGTTATGTGTTATTTGACTATTTGTTAGTTTACAGTATGAGTGATCAAGGACCCTCAGAAATGAGTCGTCAGTTGTCTGATTCACCTAGGAGTGAAGGTACCTCATCACAGCCTGCCCTTTTGGGGTATTCTGCTGATCAGGAAGACGGGGTGTTTTCCTTTAAAGCCCAGTCAGAAGAGTCATTCCCTCATAAGAAAAGAGGATGGTTCAGTAAGGAAGCGTTTGCACGTAGGAAAAGAATGCAAAAGTTGCAACAGCAAAGAGCCTTAGCATCTATTAAGCGAGAAACAGATGCCCATACACAGGATATGCTTAATAGAAGCCTAGCTAATTTCCATATCCTAGCTACAACTGCTGCTGACCCAAGTCTGGAGCAAATAATAGCACCCCAACCACAATTGCAAATCCGTGACCAACCGATGGAGATAGAAAACCCTGAAAACCAAGTGGAGATGCATGAATTTAACCCAGAAGAAATCCCTAGGGTACCAGCACCTAACCCCCTAGACCCAAATTACGACCCCTGGTGGGACGATAATAGGGATTTTGTGCAACGTTACCCGATACATGAAGACCCCCCTATGCAGAATATAGGAGCCTATCCAGGTATGGACCCTTTAGATCCTTATTACCACGATGAATATATTAGGGAAATCTTAGAAGATCCTTACCGATTTCAGGCACTTTCACCCCCATATCAGGAACCAGTACCCCAGATTCCGAACCCAGTCCTAGAACCTGCACCCCCAATGAGTGCAGAAAACGTGCAAGAACTTAGGACTTTCGGGGAGGAAATTTTAGAAAGCAGTGAGAGAATGAGACAGGTGGGAGAGCGGCTCGTATAGAAATACGATGAGCGCAATATGGATTTTTGGATAAATCCATATCCGTGACGTGATAGAGGAGAGGGTAATAGTAATAATAATATAATATAATAAAAAAATGTGTGTACGGATGCCTATTACTATTAGTGTAATTCTATTTCTGTTGGTATTGTAATTTTTATTTCAGTACTAGTGTGTAATAGATGCATAATAGTATATGGAAATAGAGTAAAAGTCACAATGATCGACGCTTTTGGCTAGATTGCGTATCATGTGATTAACTATATTAAATATTATCTTGTGATATTAATATGGGGTAAATGTTTAAAATTCAGATGGCCGATGAAGGAAATCAAGGAAATCTGAATAATGATAACCAAAGTAACATTAACATGGTTAATGAGAATCCAAGCATCAATAACAATGGAAATCAAATGGATAATAGTGTCGTTCAACATATAGTGGCACAAGGAATTATAGATGCAATGCCATATATTATTCAAACTATTCAAGAAGCGAATAATAAAAGTAAGCATAGCAGTAAGCGACCCATCGAACCTGAAAACAACGTGAACAATGAACCTGTACTTCAAATGCCCATTCCCAAAAGAAGAAAAAACATGCCTTATGGTTGTTCTTACAAGGAATTTTGGTCTTGTAAACCAATGGAATTTTCGGGCAATGAAGGGGCCATTGCAACCCTACGCTGGATAGAGAAGACTGAGGCAGTCTTAAGAATAAGCAAGTGTGCTGAAGAAGATAAGATACTGTTTGCTTCTAATCTATTTAAGAATTCAGCACTAGAATGGTGGAACACTATCCTCCAATCAAGAGGAAGTGATAGAACTTACAATATGGAATGGGAAGAATTTAAGAACAAGGTAGAAAGGAAATTCTACCCACCCAACGAGAAGGAACAGATAGCAAACAAATTCCTAAACCTTAGGATGACCGGGGTAGATAGTAAGGGCTATACTACCACATTCTTTGAATATGCTAGAATAGTATCAACCCTTGCATCACCAGAGCCAGTATTAATCTCCCGTTACATCTGGGGATTAATTGGAGAGATTAGACACGTAGTCAAGGCAGCTAGACCTCAAACTATAGAAGAAGTTGTAGAACTAGAAAATACCTTGACAGATGAATTAATCCGTACTAGAGAAGAAGAACTGTGACAACCCTCATAATTACATGTATCCGTACGATTATTTAATGATAATTAAAGTGCTTGGTGACTGTGTTGAATTACTTAACTGTTTCCTGATTACTGCGTCATACTTACATGTGCTTGTTAACATACTAGTCATGTGCAGAAAATTTACTAAATGGTCCTGAATATTTTCCTATGTGTTAGGAATAAAAAGTGTTACAAAAATATATATAATAGACACTTTACGGAATAATTAAACACTTTAACGAAACGGTATTTAACCGAACAACCGGACATTACCCGGGACACTAAATTTTTGTCAAGTACATTGTTTAATTATTTCTTGGCTTGTCGTGATCCCCGTTTACCATAACAACCACTAAAAAGTAACTAACTAATATATAAAGGTTCATACTTGGAAATTAACTAACCATTACCTATTAGTTGCAAAATGTTACAACCAACCCCCCCCCCTTAACCGAAATCGGTCCCCAAGGGACCCACAAATCATCACCTCCATACTTCATAAATCCTACTAGATTTCCCCATATATTTTGTGTAGATATGATTGGGCTTGTTGCTTGATAGGTTAGACAAGATATTAGATGAAGATCCTTAAGTATGGTACCATCACTCCATATCATTCACAATCTTCACACCTTTACTCCCACTCTCTCTCCCTCCCTCACGGTTACACCCACAACCGCCAACATCACCACCATTCCACCACCATCTCTTCCATTCTTAAGCTCCATCTAAGTGCTTGAAGGTGAATCAAAGGTGCTTGAACTTGTGGAACTTCAAAGGAGCCTTGTTCTTGCTTTTTCATCAACTTTTCTCATCATCTTCTTCTTCACTAGATTCTACCCTAGCCTTGTGCTAGTAGTAAGCTCTTGACAAACCCTTGTTCATCTTGTTTCTTGGTTACAAGTTGTAGTATGTTTAGTATGTTTAAATCACTAAAGAAACAAGAACATTAAAAAGATGAAACATGATGTAATAATGTTAGTATGAAGTTGTTTTGATATGTTGTTGATTACTTGCTGATTTACTTGTTAATATTGATGTTAAAGGTCGTTGTTAATCACTAAACATGTTAACGGAATCAATCGAACATGCGTTAGAAAGTAGGGAACTAAAAACAGAAAGCTGATTGGTGTTTACAGCCAACTTCAGTTGGCTGTAACCGGACCTTAATAAATCGAAAAACTGAATTTCTAAAGCCTAAATTATGTATTTTCTCGAAACAGATCCAATGGCACTGGAATTGTAATTTTTCGAGGTCGTTTACTATTTTTAAGGAACCGTTTTGTAACAGCAGCTAAAGCTGAGTTTTTGCTGCAGTAAATGAGTGATATGTTTTTAGTCATAACTGGAAATCTATGTTGAATCAGCTCATGAAATTTGTACAGTAGATGACCCCTGATGTATTTGTAATTATCCCATTGGAATTTCATAAATCGGACTTACGATAAATTTTTAATGAATTATTCCGTGGACTGCAGTCAGAAAGTGATGAATCTGATTGCAGTCGGATAAACGAATTTTTATAAAATATTGGTAATGAATTGGATCCCGATATTTTTACACAATAATATTTGGATCGTTTAAGACCTTCTGTAAAAATTTGGGAATTTTTGGAATAAGTTAACTATTTTATTAAAATCCCCGAAAACAGCCCAGTTTTGAAGAATAAAGCTGAAACGACAAAAGTAGTGATTTGCGTGTCTAAATGTCGGGTAGGTTATCTGAGAATAATCTAACATGTTATATGTCAATAAAAGTGTTATGTGCAATGTCGTATGTTTGCTTGTGAACGTGAATAGATGGGAAGCTTATATGGGCGTAAACCGTTAAAGTGATGCATGTTATGTGATAGATACGTGTAGGAACTTTGTGCTCTATTTGAAAACCACTAAATGACTAACTGGTAATCATATTAGGACGTGATTGACCGGCCTTGACTGTTAGCTATTTTTGAGAGTCAAACCGAGCAACCAAAGGTGAGTTCACACCCTTACTAAGGCATGGGATTCCCGGTGGTTGGGAATGGGATTTAAAAAGCTGAGACGGAACTTGTACTTTCACCACTACTAGACTACTTACTTTCGTCCTCGGATTAGGAAGGACGCCAGCGCTAAACCTATGTACTCACTACGTACCACTGTCCTCGGATTGGGAAGGGCACCAGCGCTAAACCTACGTACTCACTACGTACCACTGTCCTCGGATTGGGAAGGGCACCAGCGCTAAACCTACGTACTCACTACGTACCACGCGCTAAACCTACGTACTCACTACGTACCACTGTCCTCGGATTGGGAAGGACACCAGCGCTAAACCTACATATTTAATATGTACCTCTGTCCTCGGATTGGGAAGGACACATATAAATACATCTAGTCTAGTGGTTTACAACATGGGGTAGCCCCCACCGTTTATGGTTTGGGAAAATAAGGAAAGTTGATTTAACCTGCAATTGCAAACAAACTCACAGTTCTTGAAAAACTACTTTATAACGAATACCTACTATGAACTCGCTCAACTTTGTTGTTGATTTGTTGTTACATGCCTTGCAGGTCGTTAGGTACTTATGGAGCTTGCGCGAGGAGGAGGTCGTTGTGGGATATGGACTATTATGTCTCGTGCTTAATAAATAAACTTTATGAACTTATGGAACTATGTTTTGGTTGTTAAACTTATGAACTATGAACTTATGTTTTGGATTTACGTCATATGCTTCCGCTGTTAACTTAAAGTCGGTTACTGTCTTTTGGTCACCAATTGTATTGTGATTGGTTTATTTACTTAATTACGTTGTTCAATATGATTGGTGGCTCGATCCTGGCCATGTCACGCCTCCAAGAGGTGATACTCCGCATGGTGGATTTTGGGGGTGTGACAAGAACAGAGGAGAAACCTAACCCAAAGCCTTACTCAAGAATTCCGTTCTGGGAATTACAACCATAGAAATATGGGTTCTACCTCTGCACCTTTCTGCAAGGTCTGCAAGAAAAAGCATTCGGGAAAATGCTCCACTCTTTGCAATTATTGCAAGATGCCAGGACACAAGGAAGAAAATTGCATGAAGAAATCCAGTAATGGATTGTGCTACAACTGTGGAGAAAAAGGTCATATCATGCCAAACTGTCCGAAATTAGCTCCAGCTGCGGACAACAAGAATACCAAAAATGCTAGAGCATTTGTTTTGACTGCAGATGAAGCTAAGATGATTCCAGATGTCATAGCTGGTACGTTTTTAGTTAATGATATTTTTGCTAAAGTATTATTTGACTCTCGTGCGAACCAAAGTTTTATTAATACATCATTTTGCAAATTTCTAAATCAATCATTAACGAAACTACCACAAGAATGTTTAGTAGAGACAGCTAATGGAGAAACCGTTAGGATTTCTGAAATCTTGCAGGGAGCAAGAATAGAAATTTTAAATCAGAAATTTATTGCAAATCTTTATCCCATGAATCTGGCAGGATTCGATGTTGTATTAGGAATGAATTGGTTAATAGCCAATAAAGCCAGTATTTTATGTGATCAAAAGTCAATTCAAGTAAATTCACCAAAAGGTAAAACGATCACAATTAAGGGAGATAAACCATCTAGATCTACAAAATTTATCTCTGTGATGAAAACTGTAAGTTACATAAGAAAAGGATCATTAGTGTATTTGATTTCTATAATCACTAACACTAAAGGAAATGATTTGAAAGATATTCCAGTAGTATCTCAGTTTTCAGATGTATTTCCAGAAGAATTGCCAGGGCAACCTCCAGATAGAGAAGTTGAATTCAGAATACATTTAATACCAGGAACAGCCCCAATTGCCAAAGCACCTTACCGTTTGGCACCCGCTGAAATGCAAGAATTAAAGAAACAATTAGACGAATTCTTAGAGAAAGGATTCATACAGCCGAGTTCGTCGCCATGGGGAGCGCCGATACTATTTGTTAAAAAGAAGGATGGATCAATGCGTATGTGCATTGATTACCGTGAATTAAACAAGGTCACGATTAAGAACCGGTACCCATTACCGAGAATCGATGATCTATTCGATCAACTGCAAGGAGCTCGATTTTTCTCTAAAATCGATTTAAGGTCAGGATATCATCAATTAAAGGTACAGGAAGAGGACATTCCTAAAACCGCATTCAGAACAAGGTATGGTCATTATGAATTTACTGTCATGCCATTTGGTTTAACCAATGCCCCAGCCGCATTTATGGACATAATGAACCAAACATGTAAGCCATATTTGGATAAATTCATAATCGTCTTCATAGATGATATTCTCATTTACTCTAAGAATAAGGAGGATCATGCAAAGCATTTGCACGCACTATTAAGTTTATTAAGAAAGGAAAAGCTTTATGCTAAATTTTCTAAGTGCGAATTTTGGTTAGAACAGGTACAATTTCTTGGACACTTAGTCAATCATGAAGGAATTCATGTAGATCCAACAAAAATCGAGGCGATTACTAAATGGAAAACCCCTGAATCACCAACCGAGGTTAGAAGTTTCTTAGGATTGGCCGGTTATTATAGAAGATTTATTCAAGATTTTTCTAGAATAGCCATTCCTTTAACTAAGTTAACCTGTAAATCTGTTAAGTTTGAATGGGGATTAAAACAAGAAGAAGCCTTTAGAATCCTTAAGCATAAATTAACCCATGCACCTATATTAGCGTTACCAGAAGGAACTGAAAACTTTGTAGTCTATTGTGACGCTTCTAAATTAGGTTATGGATGTGTATTGATGCAACGACAAAAGGTTATAGCTTACGCATCTAGACAACTTAAGAATCATGAAGAGAATTATTCAACCCATGATTTAGAGTTAGGAGCTATAATTTTTGCTCTTAAGATTTGGAGACATTACCTTTACGGTAGTAAGTTTATCATATTTACTAATCATAAGAGTTTAAGGTATGTTTTCAAGCAAAAGGAATTGAATATGAGACAAAGACGCTGGATGGAGATGCTTAGTGATTACGATTGTGATATCCAGTATCATGAAGGAAAAGCAAATGTAGTGGCAGATGCTTTAAGTCGAAAGTATCATGAAAAGCCAAAAAGGGTACGTTCTCTTAAGTTAAATCTGCAAGTAGATTTAAATGATCAGATAAGAGAAGCACAAGAATCAGTAATCAAGGAAGATACTGAAAAATTAAAAGGTATGCTAAAAGAGTTAGAACAAGGAACATACGGAATTTGGAGATTTCATGAAAAGAGAATGTGGATACCTAAATTAGGAAACCTACGTTATCGTATTTTAGAAGAAGCCCATAAGTCTAAGTATACGATGCATCCAGGAAATGATAAAATGTACCAGGATTTAAGGAAGAATTTCTGGTGGATAGGAATGAAAAAGGACATAGCAGCCTATGTTTCTAAATGTTTAACATGTTCACAAGTTAAAGCTGAACACCAGAAACCCTCAGGCTTGCTACAACAATTAGAAATGCCAGTGTGGAAATGGGAATTGATAACAATGGACTTTGTTACTATATTACCCAAAACAAAGAAAGGAAATGATACAATCTGGGTGATTGTAGATAGGCTAACCAAGTCAGCCCATTTCTTACCAATGAAGGAAACTTTCAGTATGGAACAATTAGCTAAGTTATATGTAAATGAAATTGTTTCTTTACATGGCATTCCTTTATCAATTGTTTCTGATAGGGATAGCCGATCTACCTCTCATTTTTGGTCAAGTTTCCAAAAAGAAATGGGAACCAAGTTAAATCTAAGCACGGCTTATCACCCTCAAACGGATGAACAAAGCGAAAGAACAATTCAGACAATGGAAGACATGCTTAGAGCCTGTGTAATTGATTTCGGAGGTAATTGGGACGATCACTTACCTTTAATAGAATTTTCTTATAATAATAGTTATCACACAAGTATCAATGCTGCACCATTCGAAGCACTTTATGGACGAAAGTGCCGAACCCCAGTCTGTTGGGCAGAAATTGGGGAAAAGCAACTATCTGGACCTGAGATAGTACAAAAAAAAAACTGACAAGATTATTCAAGTCAAGGAAAGACTGAAAACAGCATGTGATCGACAGAAGAGTTATGCTGATAACCGACGCAAGCCATTGGAGTTTAAAGTAGGAGATAAAGTATTGTTGAAAGTCTCGCCTTGGAAAGGAGTAGTAAGATTCATCAAACGGGGAAAACTAAGTCCCAGGTATATTGGACCTTTTGAGATTATTAGAAGAATAGGACTCGTAGCCTATCAGCTACAACTACCAGAGGAAATGGCAGGAATACATGATGTGTTTCATGTATCAAATCTCAAGAAATGCTTAGCCGATGAATCACTGATAGTACCTCTTAAAGATATAGAGGTAAATGAACAACTCAAGTTTGTAGAAAGGCCTCTACAGATTGAAGACATGAAAGTCAAAAATCTCAAGCACAAGAGATTAGTTCTGGTTAAAGTGTAGTGGGACTCCAAAAGAGGACCTGAGTATACATGGGATCTTGAATCAGAAATGCAAAAGAAATATCCGCACTTATTCCAGTAGATCTCGAGGACGAGCTCTAAAACAAGGTGGGGAGGATGTAACAACCCTCATAAATATTTCCGACACCCTAGTATATGTTAAAGTGTCCCAATATGTCTTTAAATACATCCCGTATGTGAAAACCGAGCCCGAAATACAGTATAACATTTAAAATAAAAATCTAAAATCTGAATATTAAGTTGAGGCGGGCCGCGTAGACCTACCCCAACCATTTACGCGGTCGGTATCGAGGTGGATACCTGATCTCGTTTGATTACTTAAGTCCAAACGGGCCGCGTAAGACCCCGTTTATGTTAACGCGGGCCGCGTGAGCTCAAAGTGGTGGCGCAACCTGGTGATGACACGTGTCAGCATCGTGTCAAGCCTAGTGGTGATCCGGACGAGCTACACGTTGACCCAACGTTGACGCGGGCCGCGTAAGCCCTGGGCTTATGTTACGCGGGCCGTGTAAGGACCAGATTACAGCACTATATAAGAAGGCCTCAGGATTTCATTTTCCGTCGCTCAATTCTTTTTTTTCTAAATGAATTTCTGAAGATATAGGCTTTATAAAGCTAATATAATACCCCCTAATTAGCGAGGTTTTGCTCCGTTGTAAGTATTATAACCCCGGTTTCATAGTAGATACGCTACCCGATTGATTTAGGGTTCCGTCACAACTGTCGTGGTTCTGCCCGATGTAGTTGTTGGAATGCCGTCTCGGGGAGGGTATCATTAATATTTTCAAAGGGTTATGATACTAACCAATGTACATTTGTATAAATTATAGATTATATCCAGGAAACCCTTACGCGAAGTCTAAGATAGCAATGTGAGTTTATCCTCTTTTTGTTAACCTTTTTGTAATGTTTTACAATGTGATTAAGCGGAGATTGAGTCTTTGTAGTTCTTCAATTACTGCCGGTATGTTGGGGTTTTGTATACAAAATTTACTACACTATGAGTAGTAAGTCGGGATGACAATACTTTACCATTGGACAATGAGTTAGCCAATGGGTAATATGACCCACAAGTCAGGATTGACAGTACTAATGGAGTAATTGTGTAGAAATAAACAATGTGATCGCTCTCAATACTGTACACTGTGACTTTTTATTTAAACTTGATTAAACTGGGATTCACTCGCCAGTATTTCCCACTGACAAATGTTTTTAAAACGCATTTCAGGTAACACAATATGACAGCCAATTAGTAAAAAGCCAGCTGGAGAGCACTGAAGGCTTGGGAAAAATGTGGCTATAAAAGTTACCTAAAAGACGATGTTTTAAATTCAATAAAATAGGGTTTATCCCTATAAATGTATTGTAATAAGAAACTTGGGTTTTACCCATGTGTTTATTAATATGAAATATGGTGGTTTTACTCTGATAAACATTTCCTAACTACGGTCCTGATGTAATTTCCGCTGCCAAAATTAACGCAACTGATACCACCGAAAATCTGAGTTCGCGTCCGCCCGTTCCCGGGGATCAGGGATCGGGGGTTGCGACAAGATCTGAGTGGTTCTTGGTGGAATGAGGCAACACTTGATGTTCATAAGAACTCCATGACGACATCACCCTAGAACACCTCAAATCCATTGATTTCACGGTTAAAAGTTAAGATTCAAAAGAGATCATGGAAGTACAAGATTTGAGGTAGAAACTTACAAGAATCGCGAGGAATCGAGAGAAAGTAGCCCAAAAGTGTGCTGGTCGGGTGGGAGCTGTCACATCACTGTTCAAGTGATGTGACAAGTGTTATTTATAGGTGCAGAGGAGGGAAAGTGATGCAAGGTGTCGGATCGGATGGCAATCTGATCGGGTGGCTGTCCGATCTGGTGGTAATCCGATCGGGTTGCAATCCGATCGGGTGGCCACTCGATCGATCAGTCACTCGATCGGTGGTCTCCGGCGTGTTGCGTTTCGGTATTTCGTTTCGATCGTTAAGCGTTGCGATAGTTTGGTCACACATTTTCATACCCACATTCATATATTTAATACAAATAGTCACATATGGTCGTATAAATATCCATATTTCAAAGTTGCGATACAATAATCGGGTTTCGTTTCGAAGATGCGTTATTCTGCAACGCCTCACGGCCATCGAGGAGGGTAGAATAGGTCCTCACTCAACGTCATCGTGAGCGTTAGTGTGTGTGATGCGATGTGTTATAGCGATAAAGTATGCGTAATATGCTAAAATACTGCGAAATAGCGATGCATGCGATATAGCTACATTATGATCCGAATCTCTGGTGCTAGGCGTAACGAGTGTAATGAGTAGTAACAACGCACGAACGTCCGGGTTGTTACACATAGTTTGGTTATAAATAATAAATTTCACATATATGCAATACCCTAATGATATGACAAGCAAGAATAAATATTTTTACTGATCATCTTAGACCAGAACCTCAGATTAATATTTAACCCCTTTTATAATCTTTAAAATGACCAAAATACCCCTACGGGGCATAAATTGGTTTTAAATCCGTTTTGGGCATAATGGAAGGTATCCTACTGATATCATAACACATTTTAAGCATATTAACTTAGGGAACCTGCACATGACTCTTTTGGTTACCCGTTAAGCATTTTTCGCGTTCGGTACGGTTTATGTGACTAGTTTGCATAAATTGACCGAAACGGGTCAAACCTTATTATTTTTACCTCAAAATCCAGAATGGGTTTAGTTTACCCATATTATACAAGTCTTCATACTTGTCGGGTCTAAACCACATTCAAATGCGGTATTTGCTTAATCTTGCGTTTTGAACCGTATATCTTTCTTTAAAACTAACCGGTCTATGTTTAAACTTAAGTAAGACCCGTTAGGAATCTAATAGGTTATTAAAATCTTCGTTCCAGATTTAGGAGCCCAGTAAAAGATATTTTCACTTGCTGATTGTATACGGCTGAGATAAATTTGAATATTTTGCTCAGGTAAATACTTTTAACTTATTTTCCCTTATACGGGCTTGGGGTACGGTATATAAAATACCGCTTGGTCGGGTATTGAATTTTTAATCTTATGAAGGTTAAATCATTGAGATAACCCGTTTAATCTGTTTTGTTTGTTTTAAGCCTTTGGGGGTTAATGACCATGTCCTGGATATCCTCGGCTCATTCATTGAAATGGCCACGACTTAAGCACGGGGTGTAGGCATACACCTGCCGGTGCGTATGTAAAAATAATGTACCCGCCTGTTCGAGAATAACTCGTCGTGGGATATATTATGTGGTGTGTCTATTAATCTTTAATCCGGTATTCAGCCCGGGCTACTGAACGTATAACAAACATATAATTCTTTTTACAAGTTTATTTTTAAATAATTATCCCAAGTTATAAAAATTATTTGTGCCTTGTGCACTTAAATCAATTTTCTTAAAACATTTTCAAAAGTGTCAGTTAATTGTATTTACCAGTGTAAACTGACGTATTTTCCAAAAGGTTAAGTGCAGGTACTAGGCGGAATAGGTTGGCTACTCCTGAGTGAATTAAATAAAGATTTATGCAAGCTTTATCACTTTAAAAATCTGTTGAACAATATTTTTCCTTTGTTTTGATATGCCTGTGGATCCTTTGACATCCCGTTTGTAATACTCATGTTACTTTCATTCGGTTTGTAATATTATTACTTTTTAGACTTCCGTTGTGCATTAAACTGTGATTATTGACTATGATGATATCAACTACGTCACGATACTCCCCACCAGGCCCACCGGTAATACGTGGAAATATCAGGGTGTGACAGCGGTTGTTAAGACCGCTTATCTTACGACCCTATACAAGCACTAGACTAAAAGTGACGAGTTAAACATGTTAAAACATGTTTAACTAAGTTAGAAAACAGGTTTTGATATCAAAACAAAGTGTTTTGATACTCGAAGATAGTTTCGTCTCAAAATACGCATAAACGACATTTTGACCGAAACTTTGACTCGTCACTTTGACTAATCAACGTGGTAATCACTAGGTATAGTCACAAGGGACTATAACCATCGTGATTACGCTCACGTTGCAAAGTTCAAACGAACTTTGTGTTGACCAAAGACTGGTCAAAGCAGAAAGTCAAACATTGTTTGACTTTCATGCTTAAAAAGCAATAACAAGCATGAAAGAAGCTTAAAAAAGGTCCAAGCGATGGAGAATTTGATCTAAAACACTCAGGTATGAAACTAAGGCTTCAACTTAGAGCAGATTTTAGAGCAAATATGAGTTGGGATGAATGAAATCAAGTGGGTATTTATAGATTTCCAAGAACCGTTAGGATCATTTCTCCTAATTCGGGTTTTAATCTGGACGTTACATGTGTTGCCCATGGTTTACAATACAATGGGACATCAAAAATCATCAAATGGTATTCCAAATCAGTGATCAAAACCATCAAAACCAGCTCAAATTACCAGATTCAATGCTTCTGTCTAACAGTCTGACGCGGGCCGCGTAGACTCACACTGAGTCTTGCGCGCCCCTCCTAAGAAAGTTTGGCAGAATGTCAAGTTTAGTCCCTGCAGGCCTGAAACTTGGATTTTGATGCATTTTTTACACGTTTAAGCCCCGTTAACCCCATTTCAAAGCTCTAAAATGAAGTTAAAGTATAGGGAACATGAAATATGATCAAAAACATCTCGGATGTTGGTTCGTTTGGTCGTACGGTTGCGTTATTCGGTTAATTACAACGAAAACTCGAACGGACGCAAAAACAATCCAAATTTCACGACGAATGGTATTTTTGCATTCCATTCACTAAAATAAAATATTTTAATGATTACAAAAATTTTTGGATGTCCGGATATGTTCGGAACGTAAGATATGCGCGAAAATGCAAACTTATGCACTTTTTGACGCTTTTAGTCCCTATTGATCAAATAAGTTTATTTTCGCACACCGAACCCCTCAAAGCCTATTTCTAAGCTATGTAAAGGATATTTAGGGTATGTTAACTTATGATCAAGTTCCGGAATGTTCGTTACTATACGAATCGGTATAGTTTCGCAGTTTGACATAAATAGTCCCTGCGATCGAATAAACTTGTTTTCGACACACCAAACCATCCAAAACTTATTTCTAAGTTATGTAAGGGTTATTTAAGGTATGTTAAGCCTATGTCACTATTCCGGTGTGTTTGTTGCGTTAAACTGATTACGTTTACGCATCGGTTCGCGTATAACTTTCCAGAAAACGATTTAAAGCTCGAAATTGAACAAGAATTGATATGTGCAATTGATACACATATTTATACAAATCCCAAGTATGAAACACAATATTTCATTGATTTTGCATTCTTATGATGGTCAAAGAGGCATAGATGTCACATCCGTGGGGTGACAGGCTCCCACCTTGACAAAAAAAATTGAGGTATTATTTAGGCAAAAATCCTGACTGCACTCTTTAGAAATATGAAAAAACCCTGTGATCACCTCGACAGAAAATAAATCCCGAGTCTGTCGATGCTTAAGAAAACATAAATACTTGTTTTCGTATACGGGTAATAATATACTTATTTTTTGTTTTTTGGAACGGGATAATAATAATTTATCCACCTTGAGTCGAATTAAAGACTGTTTTTTTTTTGGTCCCATTTGGATAAAAGAAAATACAATTATTTTTTACTACGGAATTTATGATGTGGTTGGCATCTCATGCGGAATGATACAAAATAATTGGTACATATGGTATATTTTATTATTATTCATATATTGTGATGAATCAACGGCGTAGATTAGTTGTGTCCGCTAATCGCTCCACATGTAGCGTATGACATTCTAGATAAACGAATGATTAGTGGATACGTAATTAGTCGCCGGTGATTTAGGGGAGAATAAATATTGCTGCCTTTTTAAGCCACTTCATGTGCATCTTATACGAGAAAGATACATTCCCAAAATCAATTTTGTATATAGATTAAGAATATGGATGAATATCCTAGAAAGAGTATGATGAGATTTGAACTTTTATCAAGTTAAGATCATTTGATAAACGATATCGTAATTGAAATGGAAGTTAGCTATGATAGAATATCGGGGTTTTAGGTTATACAAATAAACTGAATTAGAATTCGAACCGAATTTGAAATGCTAATTCAAATTCGAAATATCATTTCGAATTTGAGAATTTTGAGTTCAAGTAGAATTTAATTCAAATTCGTGTTGATTCGAGTATTCCAAAGCATCAGGAAAAAATAAAACAAATAAAAGATGTATACACAAATAAATATTATATGTGTTTTTTTTTATAATAATAAAAATTGTATAATTCGAATATTTAGGTCGAATTTGTTTGAAACTCACAAATCCGAATTCAGATAATGATTGAATTCGTTCGAAACTCACAAATAATATTATATGTGTTTTTTATAATAATAAAAATTGTATCATTCGAATATTTAAGTTGAATTTGTTCTAGACTCACAAATATGAGGATAGGGACCTGATTTGAAAAGTTAAAACCCGAATTCGAATTCGTTAGTTTAACTTAGTTTGGTTCGAGTTTTGGGTATTGCAAGCGCGACTAAAATAACGAACACTCTATGGAAAGAGTAATAAGGAACATACACTCACTGTTGACCTTTTATTTTGGTTACATCATTTATTCTATATCATTTATACTAGTTAAGTTTAAATTTTTGACTAAAAATTAAGTCCAAACTTCTCAAACCGTACACAAAAGCTAGAAGCTCATAATTGTCTTACTTTTTATTAGTCAAGTATAAAAAGAAAAAAAAAGGTAGTCAACCCATTAATCCATTATGAATAAATGGACTTTTAACTTTTATTTATTTTTTGTTAACAAGGGTAAAAAACTCATCTAAAAAAATTATTGCGTAAGTTAGTGAACAAACATAAAACTGAAAAAATGTTTAGTGTAATTATTGAAACCAAAAGATTAAAACTATTTTGTTTTAATATATATAAAGAACGAAAAATGTAATTTACTAAAACTTTAATTATTTTAAAATAAGCTCAAGTTTACTTATCATTAAGCACATATAATATGGATATTAGTGTAAACGAGTTTAGTCACTCTTGATTTACTTGAGACCAAATCACTAAAAGTTAAAACAAAGCTGAGCTTAAACATGTTCGACAAGATTGATCGGGAGCTCCCGCCTAAGATGAAACTTATTTTATAAATAAGTTTGATCCCGAACATAATACACAAAGTTTAATTGACTTCGCAAGGTTAAACAAGCTATTATTTATGTAAATATAATTTTAGTAGTAATAAAATACATAACTATATGGTAAATATTATCGTAAATGTTTAATTATTTTGGGGTGGAGTGGAGTTTGAGTTCTATTCCCAGTTGGTCAGGTGGTATTCCACTAAGTGGTTTCCTTCTGTGAAGGTTGTTTGATTCCTACTGAGTGCAAATTATGTAAATATGGGAAAACACCTTTGGGAGATTCGAACTTAGGGTGAGTGGTTTAAACAATATGTATTGGCCTTTTGGAATAAGCTGGAAATTCAGTTGATATGCGTTAAAAAAATTATACTAAATCTAAACAAACCGGACACCCATATTTTTGGAACCCATGTTAATATATTTATCTTAAAGTAAATGTAAAAACAAAATACGACCCGCCAAACTTGTTTGTTACCAAACACAACCCTACAAAATCCATGCTTTTCACTTTCATGTCTTGAATATGCAATTGATTAGTAAAAGGTACAACATCCCAAGCATAAATAACTACATGTTAAGCATAAAGTACAACATACCAAGCATGGCCCCCACTACTGTCTCCGACCAACCATTTGTTGCTTCAATACAAAGGTATCATGAAAAAAGTTACTACCAATCAATGAAACAAAATCATGGAAACTCATTGGTGGTTAATCAAAAGCAAAAGCTTAGGAAGCTTGTGCCTTTTCATCAATTTACAACCATAAGCATAATTATAATTAGGTTTCGTACTCCTGCCCTGAATAATTATTGTTAGACTGTTAGTGTAAGTGATAACTTCATAATAATTATTGTGACACCCTAGATAAATATTACATTGATCATGCACATGAGATATTGAATAAATGAAAATGTCCAACCTCAAATACCGATACGCACTTTGGACGTATTAATGTAGACCAGTGAAAAACTCTACAGTTAAACGTGTTTGATAAGATTAAACCTATGATGAATGACCCTCCTAGAAAGTATCCACTCGAGCAATAGAAAACAAATATTTAAGCTTGTTATATTTAAACTTTAAAGTAAACAATATTAATTGATATGAGAGTAAAGATGTTAGTTCGTCTATTTATTAAAAAAAACTATACAATAAGATAATCAGTTGGAGAATAAAACTATTGATTGGGTGAAGGAAGTTAGTTAAGTTACTATAACTTTTACTAAAAGAAAACAGTTTATCAAAAGTTATAATAATCCAGAAATTAATTTTAGTTTTCATTTTGAGGAATTATAGAATGCCCATCTTGTTGAGCCCTACCAACTTTGAATACTATTGTAAAAGAACTCAAATGATCTTCAACACTTGGAGCATGGAATCTAACTTTTTGCTTCGCAAGGGTAAATAATCTCATAAGCGCTAGTGTTAGTGTGGGCCGTGGGGTACCCCACTTGTGAGAGGCACATGCCTCTTAAATAGGAGATTACGAGTTCAAAACTGGGTAAGTGAGTAATTTAGAATTATTGGTGTAAAGTAGGAGAATAACATTTACCGTTCATACAAATAATCATCAGCATAGCTTAGTGGCCAGTGGCGGTGATACGGATCGGAAGCGTACTCAAATGGCTCAAGAAACTATTGATAATCAAAGACGATAAATCGAACCAAAGGTTCCAAGAACAAAGTTCTTTTTATAAAATTCAATCAAAAACTCCCCTAAACAATAACCCTAAACATCCTATTTATAAGATCTGAATCATAATTAAAAAGGAAACAAAATAAGATAAAATATTAAATTCAAATAAAGAGATAATTAAAGAGATCGGGTCTATCCGCATCAGGCGGACCCATGAATTATTTGTTGGGTGTGTGGATGAGTGGTTCAAGCATATTTACAGAGGGTGCGGTCGGGTTTTTTGCCTAAAAAATACATTAATTTTTTTTTTCCAGGGGATGCACCCACCCACCCTAGGCTTCACCTATATCCGCCCCTGTTAGTGGCTTAGGGCATTCAACACGCGGTGTTTCTATACATGAAAACCTTGTCAAGGGTCTGTTATTATTTTCACATATGATACTTTGTCATTGAAATGTAAGATTTGTCGATCATAATATATAAATTCTAATACACAAATATAAAGCGAACACACAAAATTGGTTAGCTAAACTCTTATATCTTTTTTTTTTAAGGCCAACATAATTTTTATTTTATAAAACAAGCAAGCAACTTACACCAAACAGAACTTGCAGCCATCAAAACAGAATTTTTATCTTATATCTTATTAACACTATCATCACATAGATATAATTAATTTTTTTATTGTTAGGGCAGGCGGGGTGGTGCGTGATACCACCCCATCACTCGTTAATCTATCACTCTACACTGCCGCCCCCCCTTTCTATTACTCGTTAATCTATCACTCGTTGAGTGTATAACGCGTTGCAAATCAAAAAATGGAAGGTGTATCTTGTACATTGTGCATTAATATTTGTACATTGGAATCCCTATCACTAGTGATACCACCCCCACTACATTTCTATCACTAGTGATAGAATATTGGGTGCTGACATGGCATGATTTGATTGGGTGCTCCCATCACTAAAATCTATCACTAGTGAACCACCCATCCTCCCCTTATAATCTTCTTTATAACTATCTCTGATAACAAATTTTATCTTGAATATTTATTACATCCAAAAATAACTTTCCCCTCCATCCTAAATGTATATTTTCAATGGTAAAATGGAAAAACTGATAAACTAAATATTAAAAAATGCTTTTTTCTAGAGACTCAAAATATTTAACTTTAAAAGTATGTTTTTCATAACAATCATAAAATTTGCCACTAATGAAAAAGTAATTAAATATATATATGGAAGAAAAAAAAATCACAATTTACATATATTGTCTTCAACTTTTTCAATATTATATACTTTATAAATGAATAAAAAATAAACATTAACAGTATAACAGAGGGAAAAAGAATTCCACGTGGGCATCGGGTACATTTCTAAATTCTATTTAACTGGATAACGCAAGACTACCTAACGAGTGGGCAACATTTAACGACCGTTAACTTTTAACATTTTCTGCTTAAAGTCCATGAATCGGGCCGTTACATTGAGGTTGCCAGGTTGCCACTATGAAAGAACAAATAAATAACTATCAAAAACTATTAAGGTTTTTCCATGTCATTTCTATAGGTTTTTTTTTCCATAATAATTTATTTACCAAATAAATAATTTTTTCTCTAATAATTTGTTTCTGTAAACTTTTAAAAAAAAGTTATAAATATGTTTTTTTATAACATTCGGCTATAAATTATATTGGAAACAAAGTAATATTCAAAATAAAACAACTTTTTTTGTTTTGTAAAACTACACCGAATATCATTACCACAACGATACGTAAACGATACCGTACTACACCGACCGAACATTGGCACGATAGCAATATTCGCATCGGCACGATAGGAATATTCGTTTTTATAGCTTTCGATTTCAACACGAGTTGGTTTCTAGTTTCGGTATTTTTTGCATTACCAATAACGAACCAGTTCAGTACAACCATCACCAGTACAATGGGTTTGTGTTTTTACTCATTTCGATTTCGGTTACTTTTGGTAAGGATACAATTTTTTTTTTCAATATTTAGATATAGACTCTATTGAGACGATTTTTTTTTCAATATTTAGATATAGACTCTATTGAGAAAAAAAGTGGTACTAAATAAGAAATATTTTTTATATCATAAACTATACAGGGCAACGATACCATACCATATCAAATTGTACAAATACTAACCGGACAACATTAGTATAGTTAACCGTACCCTTTTTTAATAATTTTTTGATCGATATAAAACATGTGTGATCCGTGTGGATATTACCTTGATCATGTACTCTATATATTTTTTTATTAGATAAGATAACTTTTATGTAATTAACCTAAGGGAAAATATCAAATAGGAAGATTAATTTCGCTAGGAAGGATAGGAAGCAATAAGAGGATGACATGTGGCAACATTTAAAATAAAGAAAAAATGTATTTTAGTCAATCCAACCATTTCTTCTTCCTTTTTCAAAACCCAGTAACTTCAAAACCCACAATTTTCAAAACCCACCATCTTCAACCATTTCTTCACTTTCTATCTCAATAATCACTACATTATAGTGCGGTTTTCATCACCAATCAATGATTCAAACCCCCGATCAACGTGTTCTTCAGTTTTTTTGAAGAAAACCCAGTTTAATTTCATACAAAATCTCGTTTTTTTCCTGGCGGGGTCCAAGGGGCAGAGCCCCTGGCTGGGGCTCGAAAATTTTTTTTTCGATTAAATTGTTGTACTAAAAACGCATCAGAAAAATTAATTTTCCAGAAATTGGCTCATTTCGAAGACAGTAATTCGTAGACAATTCAGACAGTTCACAGACAATTCACAAACAGTTTAGAAACAGTTTTATGTGTCCATTGCGTTTTAGAAATAAGAGAGTTTTATGTGTTTTCTGGCTATTGCGTTTTAGAAAAAACACGTTTTTAAGTATCTTTAGTCATTGCGTTTTAGGTAAAACACATTTTTGAATTGTTTTTAGTCATTGCGTTTTAGGTAAAACACATTTTTAGGTGTTTTCAGTCCATTGCGTTTTACAGAGAACACTTTCTTTTGTTTTTTAGGTCATTTCGTTTTAGAAATGAGACATTTTTAAGTGTTTTCTGGTCATTGCGTTTTACAAATAAAACATTTCTTTGTGTTTTCTGGCCATTGCGTTTTACAAATAAGACATTTCTTTGTGTTTTTTGTGCATTGCGTTTTAGGTAAAACACTTTTTTATGTGTTTTTAGTCTATTGCGTTTTAGAAATAAGACATTTCTTTGTGTTTTCTGGCCATTGCATTTTACAAATAAGTCATTTCTTTGTGTTTTTTGTGCATTGCGTTTTAGAAAAATGTCATTTTTTAGGTTTTTTTTTTCATTGCGTTTTACGTAACTGGTTGTTTTTCTGTTGCGTTTTACACAACTGGGTTTAATTTTTTTTTTAAATATAACAATAGTATACTCGTTTTAAAGATAAAAAAACGCTCGTTTTTTTGGTGCAATTTTTATAAAAAAAATAATGTCGTATGAAAGAGTTATTAACGTTTAAAAAATGGGGAGGAATTGGAGGAGAGAGAAACTATTGACTTGGATTGACTAGAATGCCCTTGAACAAACTCACGCGCCTCTTTTCTTCTTTTCAATTTCCCTGATTTAATCTTAGCCCTTGATTAACTAAGTGGATGGTCAAGATCACTTCCTAGCATTCCTAGCCAAATTAGCTTCCTATTGTATCTCCACCCATTAACCTAATACCTAAGTTGAAAACTTAGAGCATTCACATTCTAACCATCAAATTATGTGAGGAGGGGTTTTTATATTATAAAGGGTATAAAAAGTGGTTGTGAGTAGAGGAGAGAGAAAATGTTACTGTTCATCTGTATATTTGGGGGGACACTGTTCACCCGTTATAATTTTTTAATATATTTTGAAAGTGGTTGTGAGTGGAAGTGAGAGAAAAATGTAATGATAATATTATTTAATTGAAAGTAGAGAGAAAAAATATTTGTTTTTAGTGGAAATATATTGATATAGGAGTTGTTTTTTAGTGGAATGTATGTATAATTTGATGGATTGGATGTGAATGCTCTTAGGTAGGTAAAAAAAAAACATAATAAACGAATAACAAACAAAGTAACCATGTACATAAAAAATTTCCCTCTATATACATTTACATTTAACGGACGGAAAAAGAATGCCACGTGATAATCAGGTTAACCGGATTACCTAACGAATGGACAACAATTAACGACCGTTAACTTTTAACATCTTCTGCTACAACTCTATAAATAAAGCGGTTACATTACAGCTGCCGTTCTAACTTCCTCTGACCACCAAACTGAAACACACACAAACACACACACACAGTGTGTGTAAACATTCATCTTCACTGGTGAGAGAGGAGGTTGAAACTTAAATGTGTGTAATGCCGATGGAAATTCCAAAGAAACCGGTCGCCATTTGTTCATTTCTGTTTCTAATGCTGTTGATTGCTACCGTGGTTGCCGCTGTGCACATAGATGATGATTCAAACCTTAGGTATGGATGTTTTTGAGCTTGATTATTGTGTTATCATTTTCATAATTTATGTTTTTGAAATTTGTTAGAAAAGTGGAAAGTGAACGCAATGTTTCGTGTTTTAGAGATATTTTAGGTCGAATTACAGAGTGTTTGTTTCAATTAGCTGTTCTAATTAGGCGTAAAGTTTGTTTTCATCATCTACATTTGTGAATTCTGTTAAAATTAGGCTCTCAAAGTTCTTCATTAGTTAAATCAGAAGCTTACATGTGTGTTAAACTGTACAGGATTGCGGAAACAGAGAAGTTGCAGAACCAGAGCTTCTACGACTCATCAATGGCGGCAAGGTAAAAACAATAGACATTTGATAAAAAAAAAAAAACTTTAGTAGTTTCATCAGAGTTTTTATCTTCTACAACGAGGAGTAGGTTCATTGCAGTACGGTTATAACTTATTAGTGTAAACAAAACAGAATCACAACCGTTGAGATACCGGATTTTGAGATCTGGACGGTTAATTTGCAGCAGTTGTTGTTACAATTCCTCTTATTTGTTTGTTTCTCTCCACTTTTAGACCGTTATAACCGTAAAAAAGTTGCACTGTTGTGTTTCTCTCTCACACACTGAAAACACACACACATACATCTTACTTTTTGTGACGGATATAGTACGCTTGTTCCCTGCACACGCTGTCGCTAATTAATGGCCGTGCGTGCTTGCTTTTTGCGACTATGAATGGGATTAAAAAAGAGTTAATTTGAGTTATGTGTGTGGAGTTACGCAGAATAAAGGAGATTGAAGCTTTGAATGATAATGCAGTTCAAGATCCAGAAGAGGTTGTCTCCCATGTTGAAATGTGAGTATATAACTAAATATATTAAACTAATTTGAATGGATTTTACTTTTTAGTGACTTGGGGATGGTAGACACAAACAAATGATTTGAGGAATTCTCTTCCTATTTCGGCGTCACACAAAACTAGATCTTTTTTTTTTTAATTTTTATTACAAGTGACATTCCATTCCATCTCAAACATATAAATTAGAAATGTTTTTAGGAATTACTTTACTTTTAGACTTAGTTATTAAATATTAGAGTTAAATGCCATTTTAGTTCATATGGTTTGGTTCATTTAAACAGTTTAGTCCAAATGTTTCATTTTTTGCATGTGGGTCCAAAAAGGTTTCACTGTTTGCAGATTTAGTCCACTGTTAACGAGAAGGGCAATTCAATCTTTTTATATGTATTTTTGTTAACTAGAAAGGCAATTCGGCCATATAAAATGACCGAATGGCCCTTCTCGTTAATAGAAATAATGGGTGAAGTTAAAATGAAACCTTTTGGACTAAAATCTGCAACAGTGAAACCTTTTTGGACCCAGAGGAAAAAATTGAAACCTTTGAACGAAACTGGTAAAATGACCCAAACCACAAGGCCTAAAATGACATTTACCTCTAAATATTAATGTGGTATTGCTCTCTTTGATATCGAAGGTTCAAATCTTGTTAAAGACGACTTTTATGTAATTTAAGTTGTTTAAAAAATATTTTATTATTTTAGGCTATCAAAATGTATTATTATTATTATTATTATTATTATTATTATTATTATTATTAGTTTAAATCTATCATATATTAGTTTTATTTATTATACAATAAGCCAATTTCATTTTTTAAACAAAATAAATTAGTAGTACTTGATTACACACCAAAGGTTAGAGATGTTCAAAAAGAGAACAGGCATGTTAATTTTTTAAAAGAAAAAGTTAGTCGTGTAATTAAAAATGGTGAACCAAATATAGTATTTCTTTTATCGAAAATTATATTTTATTATGGATAATTTCATATACATTTAAAAAAAAAACTTGTATAATACCAAACATTTAAGCAAAGAAAAAAAACAATATCAAATATACACATTTAGAACACTTAAAATCCTGTATCTGTCTATTTCACTATATTGCAAATTATATTATGACCAATATATTTTTACACTTTATCAACCTATAAACTATTTGGCAAATGTGTTAATGTGATAAACATATAAAATAATAGTATATTCAATATTATGGTTCTCACTCTGTAAAAAGTAATTAACCTTTTTATAAACCAATGCTATACTTCTGTGCCTAAATTGCCATAACAGAGGAACCAACCCATGTGCTCCTACTTTGACCTAAACGAAATCAGTCTACATAACCTTACACATGGTTTTCTGATCGATTTTGACATCTTTGCAACCGGTTTTAACCCAACCCCTTATTGGCTATTGCATTTCCTTTACATGCCACATGTAAATTTTTCTACTTTTTAACTTTTTCATATGTTAGAAACTGATTTAGTCGTTTAACTTCTATAAAGTCACTATGCTCCCATATATTCGTTTCGTATGTCAAATGGTTTTCTTTTTAAGTTACCCATACCTCCAAAATCTTACTACTCAACAAACTAATCTTTGCCATGTGCCATGCATGTGCTTCCAAAGAAAGATAAAGATATTCAATCTATTCACTTTAAAAATTCAACCAGGATTTTCCTCCTGCGCTACGCGACCTGGAGTTTGGTCATTTCCCCCGTGCTACATGGCGTGACTTTTGTCGTTATCGCCTTTAACTCATTAGAAACTATGAAAGCGAATATCCCTGATTATACCAATACCCTAAACCTTAGTAAAAAAAGTAAACATTTTTAATTTTTATGGTAAATTATAAAACAAAACTAAAGTCTCGTTGAAATATGAAAAATCTAAAGTTTTAGGGGAGTGTGGTCACTAGTGATAGAATTCCATCACTCACAAGCACCCAATCAAGTTCCGCCATGTCATCAACCATTTTTCCATCACTCACAACCTTTTTTGGTGGCAATGGTCATCACTCACAACACCCAACAATAAACCACCACACCCCCTCACATCCATTTATCACACTCAAGCCATAACGCGTTGATTTTATCACAGTTTTGAAATCATCACTCGTGAAAAAGTAGGTGGCGGTGGTCTTCACAATTGTTCCACGCGTTAAATTATGCTATCACGCGTTATTTTCATTCCGCCCCCACTGCCCTTAAAAACAACACAAAAAGACAAAATAGGTATTATTCCTAACTGGTCTTTTAAATATTATTATATAATATAATGACATATTTTGAAGCCTGTTGCGTAAATAAACCATGATTGATTACATATAAAGAAAAATTGGTTGGTCATATGGGTAACATATTATGGGCAAATTGTGTTACACTCCAAAAATTTTGTCAATTCATTTATTTCTTATTATTTAAACTTACAATAAAAATAAAATTCCCCACATTTTTCACATTCTGACTAGATAGTACGTGATTATGTAATATGTAGGACCATGAGAAACAACACCGAGAGAAGGAAACTAGGATACTTTTCATGTGGGACGGGTAACCCGATTGACGACTGCTGGCGTTGCGACCCAAACTGGCACCACAACCGCAAGCGCCTAGCAGACTGCGGCATTGGGTTCGGAAGAAACGCAATCGGAGGCCGCGAAGGTCGTTTCTATGTGGTCACCGACCACCGAGACGACGACCCTGTCAACCCACGGCCAGGGACCCTACGCCACGCCGTCATACAAACGGCCCCCCTCTGGATCGTGTTCAAACGCGACATGGTGATACAACTAAAGCAAGAACTTATTATGAACAGCTTTAAAACGATCGATGCGCGGGGAGTCAATGTGCACATAGCTAATGGAGCTTGTTTAACTCTTCAGTTTATTACTAATGTTATTATTCATGGGTTGCATATTCATGATTGTAAACCAACTGGTAATGCTTTGGTTAGAAGCTCTCCTTCACATTATGGTTGGAGAACAAGGGCTGATGGTGATGCTATTTCCATTTTTGGATCTAGTCATATTTGGATTGATCATAACTCTCTTTCTAATTGTGCTGATGGACTTGTTGATGCTGTTATGGGCTCCACTGCCATCACTATTTCCAATAATCATTTTGCTCACCACAATGAGGTCAGTAAGTAAATCTTTACGTTATAGTTACATGTGACAAATTACCATGTTTATAAATGGTTGAAACTGACCCAACTGTCTAAATCGAAGCAAATCGGCAGGCTTAGCTGGTTTTGACGTTTTAATGGTCCGCCCTTATAAACTTTTTTTATATACTTTTATGAACCATTTTTTTTTTAATCATTTTTTAAAATTTACCAGAAACTAATAATTTTGAAAAATTAAATAAAATCAACCGTTAAACCATTAAAACAAAGCCAGCCCACTAACTCCACCAGTTTGGTTAGTAGTTTCTTGAAAACGTAGATGATGGTTCTGCGTAGAGGTGCACAAAATAACCAGTTAAATAAGCGTAACCGGTTAATAACCGCTAGAGGAATAACCAATTAGTTATTATTAACCGTAGATTAGTAACTGGTTGGGGGTTTCTTTAGAAATAACAAGTTATTTTTAAACAGTTTTTAACCGATGTAACGGCTAACCGGGAAAAAACCCGAAAAAATGATAAAAACTTGAAAATAACCGAAAATAACCGGTTATTAACCGAACCGAAAATAACCGGTTATTAACCGAACCGGTTAAAGCAAAAATGAGAAATAACTGCCTAATCGGGCTGGACTGACCCAAAATGTCTTTTATAAAAAAGTATATCTTGTAATAAATAATTAAATGTCATAATTGTCACTCATGATTAAAAAAACAACAATTTATGTACTTGTAATAATGACTTATTGTAAAACAGGTGATGCTGTTGGGGCATAGTGACTCTTATTATAGAGACAAGATGATGCAAGTGACTATAGCATATAACCATTTTGGTAAAGGTTTAATCCAGAGAATGCCAAGGTATATCATTAATTAGTGTATTTAATTCACTGTTTGTGACTTTGTGTAAGATGGTGCATCTATCTGACTCATTTTCTTTTTGTTAAAAATAAACAAAAATATAAAAATTGCAGATGCAGACATGGGTATTTCCACGTGGTGAACAATGACTACACTCACTGGGAGATGTATGCTATTGGTGGAAGTGCAAGCCCCACCATCAACAGCCAAGGCAACAGATATCTTGCCCCTAATAATCCTTTTGCAAAAGAGGTACTTTGGGATGTTTAGATGTAATCGTATTTGGTCGCGGATCTAGTAATTTTTTTTGGTGTAGAATCAGCAGGTTTAACCGAACTTTCAATATAGTATAAGTCCGCCCCTGATTATTTTATATTATATTTTTAATTTTTAACAAGAAAATGATCATTTATTATCCAGGTAATGAATATAGTTATTTTAACCAAAATTTTCAAATAACATATCACAAGATTCTGAATAATGTTGATTTTGAAATGGTAATTACAGGTTACAAAAAGGGTTGATACTGATATACATAAATGGCATGGGTGGAACTGGAGATCAGAAGGTGATCTACTTCTTAACGGTGCGTATTTCACTCCATCCGGGGGAGGTGCATCTGCAAGCTACGCTAAAGCGTCAAGTTTAGGGGCCAAATCATCTAGCATGGTTGCCGCCATAACCGCCAACGCTGGTGTTCTCAAATGTCGTAGGGGTCACCAATGCTAGCATCACCACGTTGTTTTTCTTGGTCAGCGTTGTTTTTTTCACACTCCGTTCATCACCACGTTGTTGTGTGTTGTGTCGTGCAACCTCGGCCAAGTTCGAAGTGTTGTTCACCGCGCTCTACTTTGTGTTTTTAGATCTAACTAGGTATATTTGTTTTCGGTCACAAGATCTGATTCTTTTTTCTTTTTATTTTTTTATGATTTTGTTCTAATTTTCAAAGTGTAATTTCGGTTATTTGAGTCGATACGAGTTGTAATGTTGAAGCTACTTGGGTCATGAAATGAAAAGATTTTTTTTTTTTTTTTTTAATTTTGGTGTGGGAATTATTATACATATTATTGTGTTGTTGTGATGGTTGTGGTGATGATTGCACAAAAAGGCAAAAGCTTTCAGAAATTGTCAAAGCTTTGTAATGATCTTGTCTAAGACATTGGATCCAGTTTATACACAATCATTTTCCTCCAAATTGTATTTGACTTTTGTTGACCCAAACTGATTTTTTGTAATTTTGACCCAAAGCCCAAACTAATGCACAAGGTACACAGATAACTTGTGTCCCATTGGGTTGTAGAGATGATATCAAGAGACAGAGTGACAACTTTGTCCTACCGATGTACAACTCACGCATGCATAACGTACCAACAAACAAAGCGTGTCATGAAAGTTATCCCAAATGGATAGATGTACCCAAGAGACTGTCTTGCAACCATATCAATAGGAATGTGTAAGGGTCCCCATGTGTAATACACCAATGGAAATACATAAAGCCTTATGTATTGAATACGTAACCAGCCTCTGCATAGTGGGACTTTACCGATGCAAGACCTCGTGAGCGATGAGAAATCTTGTTCTTTTCTTCCTTCGGCATTTCACCAACAAAAAAACGTACACACTTTTTTTTATATTTTTGTCAAATCATCTATGTATGCAAGATGGCCTTGCCTTGTCAGCCGTCAGGCAAGTTGGGTAACGGGTCAAAACAGTTCGGGCCAATTTTACTTGCAAGTACCTTTTGTCCATTTTTAATGTTTTCTTATTAAAAAGTGTGTTGATTATGGTTAGAAAACAATATTACTATCATGATCATATATATCTTTGAATAAAATTTATTCAATGGTTGAATGCATTGCTTATAGACTTTGGGTGACTTTCGACCTGTTTGACATGACCCGTTGGCCTTTTAGCTATTTTCTTTTCATTTTGATCCGTTTGAGAGCCAAAACTGACCCATTCATAAGTAAACGGGTCGAATTTCCACCTCTAAGTAAATAATGCACAATCTTCCCCTAAAAAAACATCCATAAACATATGCAAATCACAGGCAACAAAAGAACATCCATAAACATATGCAAATCACACTTTCAATTGAACCGTTCAATACAAGTAATAAGCAAAATGAATAAATATAAAGCATAACCGGGTCTTTCCCACAAACGTAATGCGCTCAACATCTGGCCCGATAGCAAGAGAAAATATACACATAGCGTAGGTAGGCAGATTTATCCTCATACGCCATCAACATCTCTACAAAAGTGATTCATGTTCTTAAGAAACATGATATATATATATATATATATATATATAGGGAGAAGATCATGCGAGAACCACCTCTTATTGCGAGAACCAATGTAAACACACCAAAAATGCCTAAAAATAGCTAAAAATCACACAAATTTTTTTTTTTGATTTTTTTTTAATATTTTTTAGGTTAAAATCGCTACTTTTCGCACAAAAAAAAAAAAAAAAAAAAATTTTTGCTTCTAAAAGTAGCGATTTTAACCTAAAAATATTAAAAAAATCAAAAAAAAAAATTTTGGATTTTTTTAGGTTTTTTGGGGGTTTAGTTTTTAGCATTTTAGCTTGAGGGTGGGGGAGGGGGGTTTAGGTTTTTTTTTGGGTGGGGGGGGGGGGGGTGGGGGGTTTAGGTTTTTGGGTGGGGGGGGGGGGGGTTAGGTTTTTTTAGGGTTTTTTAGCTATTTTAGGTTGTGTTCACATTGGTTCTCAAGGTTCTCACAATAAGGGTGGTTCTCGCATGAGTCCCTCCCTCTATATATATATATATATATGAATATCGCGAACACAACCCCATTTTTTAAGCGGGTATATATGACAACCCAAAAACTAATTCTTTCCATTTTGTGTTAGAAATTGCCACTCCTAGTTTGAATATGCACATCCAATCGCCCCGTACAGATCTAACTCTATTTATGATGATGATATAAACAAGATTCGAATCAAATTATGAAAAGTTTAACATGTGATCAATGATATTGTGACAGAATGCCATAGAACATCACCTTAAACAAGAAATAAAGTATTTTTTTTTTTCAACATTCCAATGTAATTTTTTTATTGAAAAACGTTGTAACAAGGAATAAAGTATTTTTAGAGTTGTATTCAAAATAAAGTATTACCGTAACGATGTGATACCAACCAAACAACACCGTCGCTTTTATGGTTTTCGAATTTACATACATTTATTATTGTTTTTTTTATATGTATAATTAAATCAGATTATAGAACAGAGTGTTAGGGGCTGTTTGATTGCATCTGAATGACAATAAGATGCTACCTCTTAATGAAATCATTTAAGAGTTTAACAAAGATAACGTAGAAGAATGTGACATGTGATGGTTTACCATTCAGATGTTACCTCTTATCCAGTCAGACATAGGGATGAGCACGGTATCGAACCGATACCGATCCCGACAATACCGATCCCGATTTTCTTCAAAAATTGATCCCGATCCCGAATACAAACGGTATGGTATCGGTATGGTACCGGTATCGGTACCGGTTTTTCGGTATGATACCGAAAAATACCGAATTCTTAAAATGATAAATTGCCACCAGTTCAGTTTTGGATTATAAATTTCATACCAGATGCATCAAAACAAAAATTATTAAAGCCCAATATGCTAGATTCTTTCTCACATCTCACAAGACTTGCTTCCTTCCGTTTCACGATAATGTCGTAATTTGGTCAACCCGATTCCCCGTAATCTTAACATATACAGGGTGTGGAGAACTTGTAACTTTAGTTGGTGTTATTTGCTCGGTTCCTTAATTGAAAGTTTAAAGATTTCTAGGATATGCGTTTGAAAATCAGTTTTCTTGAATTCAACTGTCCTAAGTTTATAAATAGACACTTTATATTTGATTATGTGAGCACAAACCTAATAATACTTATGATTGTATTTGAATTTCTAAATCTAATTTGTTACTTCTGATTATACTTCTCATGAACAAGTACTTTTTAAATACCAAACACCTCGTGTGCACTTTTAAAACCAGGCTTTTAAATAAATAATAGCAACGTTTGATTGAGGCGTGTCTACAGGTTAAGGTGATCTCACTTCCTAAAAATCATCTTTCCACAATATTATCAGCAATTTAATCACAAGACCAAGACAACAAAGTAATTAATTAAAGATTTCCGACGGTAGAGTGAGTACCTTTCATGAATGTTAGATGCGAAACAACTGGCGGTGATCCAGTATTTGGGTCTGATATAGTTTGCAATAAATAAATTTGTTGATTTTGACTTTACCATGAAGGCATGAACTGGATCCTAACATTATATGTATTAACGAGAGGATCACCTCACCTGATTTAATTCGGTACTACCATAGTGCCATCTTTGTAAATGGTATATATTCCCTTTTAAATATGCTAACCTCACAATCGGTATTATTTCGGTATTACCGAAAAATACCGGTACCAAATCCCGCAAAATCCCGATCCCGATAAATGGTAAAACGTAATACCGATACCGATACCGAATACAAGCGGTATGGTATCAGTACGGTATGGTATCGGGATGGTATCGGGATGGTATCGGTATCCGGTACCACATGCTCATCCCTAGTCAGACATAAGGTTACCTCTTATTCATTCAGACATAAGGGCCACAAATGATTTCATTAAGAGACAGCCTCTGAATGGATTAAGAGGCTACCAAACAGCCCCTTAGTGTACCTGATTAGCAACCAAACTAGCTTTCTCTTTGGCAATATCCTCCGGATCACCTTGCAGCTCCGGGCTCCGGCACTATTAATCAAACAATCATAACAACAATTAATATTCCAATAATCCATGATTATTATTTATTAGGGGATCATTATATATAATTAACCAATATATATACTGTCAAGCTTAAGGGACTGAAAGGGGATTGATTGTCCTAAAATAACTTTTAACTTCTTCACGCTTCCGGTACATACCTCATAAGGGTGTCCGGGGCGTACAGCGGGGACCAATTCGGTGACCACCTTCCCCGATCGGGAACACCGCCGCCATCACCGTGGGGACCCGATTCGGGGGGTGGTTTCGGCACTTGTTCAACGCATTGAATTGGCACGATAATTGAGGAACGATCGAATTTAAAAAAAAAATTCACTTTTTAAACAAATATAAATAACCACACCCACTTCACTATTTTTTATACTCTCAAACCACACCAACTTCTTATTTTTTATACTCTCAAACCACACCCATTTCTTATTTTTTATACTCTCAAACAACACCCACTTCACTAAATGGATCCCAAGTTCCCGTTTTTTCCTCCCCTACCCGACTTTCCCGACGATGAAGGTTCTCCGTCAAACGATAGTAGTTTAATTTTCTTCCAAAATCTCATTCAACAAGCGGAGGTACTAGACACGGCATCGTCTAGTAAAAAAAAATTGTCCCTCGAGATCGTGAGGGTGGCCACGAAACACTAATGGCCGATTATTTTGTAGAAAATCCAAAATTTAATGCCGATATTTTTCGTCAGAGGTTTCGTATGTCCAAGTCTTTGTTCCTAAAAATTGTTAGTGACGTCGAAGCGAACGACGAGTGGTTTCAAGATGGCTTGGACGGGAGAATGAAGAAAAGTTTCACGCCGTTGCAAAAGGTTACTTCTGCGATTAAACAGCTTGCAACCGGTAACCCACCAGACGAAAACGACGAGTATTTAAAGATGTCTGAAAGGACCTCTCGTGAGTGCCTTGAATATTTCTGCCAGACGGTCTGTGCAATGTATGCCGGTGAATTCTTACGTAGACCAACGAGCCACGACGTTGCGCTATTGTATCAGGCTCATGAGGAGAGACATCATCTACCTGGTATGTTGGGTAGTCTGGATTGTACACACTTCGTCTGGAGAATGTGCCCCACAGAATTGCGTGGACAATATATGAGAGGCGATCATCAATACCCGACGGTTATGTTAGAGGCGGTGGCGTCTCAAGATTTGTGGATTTGGCATGCTTTTTGTGGCCCGGCGGGTTCACAAAACGACATCAACGTGCTCCAACAATCTCCATTATTTCTTGCTCAACGAAACGGAACGGCGCCATATTGTCCATTTTAGGTGAACGACCACTTATACAAACGCGGGTATTATCTTACTGATGGGATCTACCCTAGCTGGTCCGTGTTTGTGAAGTCTTTTCCATATCCTCACATCCCGAATGAAAAAAAGTTCAAGAGGCAACACGAGGCCGCAAGAAAAGATGTGGAACGGGCGTTTGGTGTGGTAAAGGCGAAGTGGGGAATACTAAATCGTCCAATGCGTTCCAAAACGGTGAAAAAGATAAGGTTACTCGTGTATACGTGCATTATTTTACATAACATGATTATAAAAGACGACGGAAGGGCGATAGCACCGGTACACATTCAAGATCCTCCAGTCGAACCCGTCTTCGCTGAAACAACTTATAGCGAGCTCATTGACGAAGTAACGCATTGGAGACTAAAACACGATCTCGTTGAGCATCTCGGACGTTTAGATCTACCTCACCTTGAAGTGAGTTCCGACGACGAGTAGTTTGTTTTTATATTTTTCTAGTTTGAATGTAATTTTTATTTTTCTAGTTTGAATGTAATTTTTATTTTTCTAGGTTGTTTTTTTTTTAATTTAATGAAATGTCTTTTATTTAATTTTTATTTTTATTAATATTTTTTTAATTTATAAACATGCATAATTTTACAACAAATAAAAAAAACAAAAAAACCCAAGTCCCCTAGAGGGGAGTGCCGCCATCAAAATGAGGTGTTAGGGGAGTTTAAGAGGGGAGTTGACGTGGCACTAGCTGATTGGAGGTGCGTAAGAGAGGGGACTCCCCTCTTAGGGGAGTGCCCCTCTCACCCTAACCATATGTTTAATTTTATATTATTTTTTTCTTGAATTTAGGATATATTTTGGAGACTTAAATTCTTTTGATTGAATTTGTCTTTTATTTCCCATTCCCACTATAGTCACATCAATCAATCAAAAATAGTTAGGGTGTCCGGAGTGGGCGGTAAAGTGAACGGCAAACTCGGTTTGCCGAGCGGGAACACCGTCGCCGACCCTTTTACCGATCGGCAAACATAAAGGGGCGGGAACAGCTTGCCGACTCGGGATTCTTCAATGTTTTGACCGTTGTGCTTTTTCCAACGGTAATAATACCGTTCAAAGTAAAAAAAAAAAAAAATTATTTTTTGTTTCACAAAATTACGGTATACATACTAGACCAAATACCTTCTTTGTCATCCATTTTACTACATTCAACTATGTAAACTTTCAAATATTTTGATAAAAATGGAAGGCTCATCAAACAAGGGTGAAGGCAAGAAGAAAATGGTAGGCTCCGGTTCGAAGTCGAGGGGTCAAGATAAACGTTGTTCGGGTGGTACTAGTGTCCCGTTTCATCCGCACCTTGGGTTTGCGAATCAAACCCAACCTCCATTTTATTTTAACCAACCCATGCATCAACCTTTCGGTTATGATACCAAACCCATCCAAAATTGGATGCAACACGGTCCGATGATGGCTCGACCCGGTTATTATGATTACGACGCGGGGAGGACGATGCTTATGTAATGAAGCAAGCGCTAAAGGATTACAAAGACAAAGAAAAAATTGACTTTGCTCATATTGCGGCTTGGGAGGTTGTTAGAACAAATCAAAAGTGGTCGTTGTTACCTTTGTTGAATGAAGAAAGCTCCGGCTCGGGTCGAAAAAAGAAAGTCTTCGGATTCGGGAAATTATGCACGAGGATCACCGAATGTCGAAATCTCGAGCGGATTCGATATTCCCGACATAAACGAGGATCCTTCACCACCACCAAGACGACAAAAGAGGAAGGACAAAAAGGACAAAGGGCCGTCTTCAACAAACGAAGATCCATGAGATATAACACACAAATTCGAAGAGTAGAAGGCCATGAAAAAAGAGATAATGGAAATTAAACGTATACGAGAAGAAAAGTACTTGACCTTGGCGGATGAGCAACGAGAGGCGTTGCGACAAACAATGTTCGACAAGGACTTGGAGACATATAATCGGCCTACTAACAATGTTCACCCTGCTATGTTGGCAATCACACTCGCTAGAAAATGTGAGATCGCAAAAAAATATGGATGGCCTTGTGATTTTTAGTTTTTTTTTTAAGTTACATTTTATTTAAAATGTAATGTTTTATTTTTATTTAAGATGTAATGCTTTATTTTTATTTAAAATGTAATGCTTTATTTTTATTTAAAATGTAATGCTTTATTTTTATTTATAAAAAGTTTATGTTTTTTTTCATTTTATCTTAAATTTAAAAAAAAAAAAACAGAAAAAAAAAGTTTACCACTTCAGCAAGTGTTTAAACCATTGCCAACACTTTTCAACAAAGTTTAAACACTTTTACCTGATTGACATGACGCGCTTTGATTGGTCGGTTTTTTAGTTTACCACTCCAAAGTGTTTAACTACTCCTTACACCCTTATTTCTAGGTAACTTATTTAAAAAAACCAACCGTACAGTTTCCTCTTCACTTTGATCATCATCAAATTTGATTTTAGTAAAAGTAGTCTCACACTTGTTAAAGCACTTGAGGGGTAAATGATGAAACTAATAAAGACTTATGTAACAACATAAAAGTAAAAAAATACCGTGATTTTTTGACTTGTGATTTTTTGACTTAATCTGATGCTTCGATTTCGTAAATAATTATTGGTAATTAAAAAAATGGCGAGATGGGTGGTGGTGATGGCATCATAAATTTTAGGAGAAGAAAGGCAGCAGTGAGGGTTTTCAAGGATTTGAAACGAATGGTGATGATGATTGAGTGGGTTTGCATATAGGTAACAGAGAAGGAGAAAAGGAGTTAGGCAGCCGGAGTCTGACCTACCGGTGAAGATAGCCATGGAGTTGGTGATAAAGGGGTGGGTGGTGGTGGTTTAGCAGACTGGGGTTGTGGGTGGTGGTTGCAGGTGGTGAAGGGGTGGGTGGTGGTGGAGTTGTAGAGGGTTATTTGTTTAATCAAGTCATTTACATAATCCATCCTTTAAAATATGAATTGACAGAACTACCCTCATGTGCCTTGCACATGATCATATTTAACAGAAAAAATTAACCGGGTTAGGATCAAAGGACATACCGTGCAACATTTTGAAACAATAAGTACAAAACTCATCAATTTTAAAGATAAAGGACACCGCCTGCAATCGCCTATATACATAAAGGACAAAACTTGCAATTCACTCAAAAAATAACGAGCCGCCCCGATTAGGCTCGAAGTTCTTACTAGCCAAGCTCGAGCTGGACTTTTCAACTTGAAAAAATAAACAATCAGAGCCGAGCTGGGCTGGTTTAAGTTTAAGCTAGAGCCCAGCTCGGCCCGATTACAGCCCTGTATGATTAAAGACATAAGATTGTACCAGATGGGAGGTGGCGGCATGAACAAGTGAAGGAACTCGAGATGGGTCATGAGAAGAGCAAAAAAGGGCAGCCAAAATGTTTGCAAGCACACAACTTGGATCAGCCTCAACTGCTTCCATTATCACATCCCTTTTTCTTCCATAGCTCAGAACCTGAAACAACAAAATCAATTTCCATCATTATCATCATTAAACCATATCCATAAATAATAATAATATAATAATACCTGGTGATAATAGGAGTTGATTGAAGAGATGCAAGAGGAGGCGGTGTTAACCTCGTAACCCCATCTGTCCAACATCATCGTATCACTGTAATTTGAAGACTATGATGAAAGACAGATATCAATTCAATTATGTTTCTAAGCCTAATTTAGGTGACACCTTTGGACATTGATATGTGTAGTTAATAGTTCAGGGGGGTCTTTTGTAAACAATATTAGTATAGGGTTGTTTTTGTAAATGTTGTATCGAATTAGTTGAGTTTGGCAGTTATAATAACAGATAGGCTAACAGTCAGTGGTTAGCTTGGTTTTGGGAAATCTTCATCTCTCTTAGTTTCTTTCTACAATTGAGCTCTATCATTGGTATCAGAGCTGTTCGATCTTCGGACAACTCGTGATTCAAGCCCTAATTCAATTCAAAGTAAGAATTGATCATTCGTTCGTTCAATTTCATTCTCGTTCGGTTCAAAAATAGGAATTGATCAATTGTTCGGATCAATTTCATTCAAATTCATTTCAATTCTGAATTAATCTTTGTTCGATTTATTCAAACTCAAAATGACAGCAGTTACTCGGCAACAAGAGATGGAGAAATCCATTAAAGACAATGCGTTGTCCATAGGTAAAATGGAGATTAATGTGCAAGATCTTCAAGCCAATTCACAATTAATTTCTGAGAATGTTCAAATAATGGCAAGTGGGGTGGAAGAAAACAAAGCTGCTGTCGTACAACTGCAATTGCAAATTCAGGCAGTTTTGGATAAGCTGTCAACATTTGAGAATACTGACAAAGAATCATTGGCTCAAAGTGGAAATCATGATCAGAGAATGCCAAGATTGGGAAGAATTGATTTTCCCAAATTTGGGGGTGAGGACGTAGAAGGATGGGTGTATAAGTGTAATCATTTCTTTGAAATAGATAAGACTCCAGAAGAGGCAAAGGTTAAATTGGCAGTGATCAATTTAGAAGGGAAAGCTTTGTAGTGGCATCAAGGGTTCTTGAGGAGTAGTGGAAGGAGTATTGATGATGTGGGTTGGGATGAATACAGCAGATCAGCCATTTCAAGATTTTCAGTAACCCTATTGGAGGATGCTATGGAAGAACTTAAGAATTTACACCAGACAGGTTCACTTCAGGAATACTGTGATTCTTTTGATTCTTATTTGAATAGGGTAGTGGTTTGTCAAGAATATGCTGTGAGTTTGTTTGTGGGGGGGGGGGGGGTTAAAGCCTGAAATAAGATGTTTAGTAAAGGCTTTTAAACCAAGAACGTTGAGGGAAGCCTATGCAGTAACTAAACAACAAGAGATTGTGTATAATACACTGTTTGGGACTGGTAATCAAAAGAAACATGTTTACAATTCCTATAATGCTCATAAGTATAACAACACTGGGTTGAAACCATCTCCTACTATGAATGCTAATACACCACCCCTACTACCAACACCTCTTAATGCTCAACCTCTCAAGACTACAAGAAGACTTACCACTAAGGAAATGGCTGAGAAGAGAGAAAAGGGAGAGTGTTTCTGGTGTAAGGAGAAGTTCACTCCTGCTCATAACTGTAGGAACAAACAATTATTCAATTTAGAGTTGGTTGATGAGGAAGAGGTGACAGACCAGGAACTAGTGACAGTTGAGGAGGGACAATTGATAGAAGCTGAGCCTCATATCTCTATACATGCAATCACAGGTATACCCTCTTATTCAACCATGAAGATTAATGGGTCAGTGGGCACTAGAAGGCTGAATATTTTGGTGGATTCTGGTTCCACTCATAATTTCATTGATACAAAGGTAATAAGTAAACTGCAATGTCCTTTACAACCTGTGAAGCCTATGAAGGTTACTGTTGCTAATGGTAATCAATTGGAGTGTGGGCAGAAGTGTAGTCACTTTAAATGGATGATGCAGGGAGTGTGGTTTAATGCAGAAGTGTTGGCATTACCACTGGAAAATTATGATATGGTCTTGGGAGTGCGGTGGTTGGCCACATTAGGGAATATTAACTGGAACTTTGCTGATATGACCATGCAGTTTAAAGTGCAAGGGAAAACTTATACATTGAAAGGTATTGAAACAAATGGTATGAGTTTATGTTCTGCTGAGAAGATGCAAATATTGGTGAACCAAGGGGCAGGTATAATTCAGTCACAAATGTTTGGTCTACAGTTGTTGCAAACTGAAGGGCAAGATGTGTTTGGGTCTACAGTATTGGATCCGTTGTTCAGCAAAGAATTGCAAGCATTATTGGAAGAGTATAGTGATGTGTTTCAAGTTCCAAATGCATTACCTCCTAAAAGGCAGTATGATCATAAAATAAATTTGAATAATGAGAACAAACCAATCAATTTGAGGTCCTATAGATATCAATCTGTGCAAAAGGATGTGATTGAGAAGATGACTCAAGAATTGCTGGAAACAGGAGTAATAAGAAGTAGCCAAAGTTCTTTTGCAGCTCCTGTTGTGTTGGTTAAGAAAAAAGATGGATCCTGGAGGATGTGTGTGGATTACAGGCAACTTAATGAGGCGACAGTAAAAAATAGATTCCATATTCCTTTAATTGATGAACTGTTGGAAGAATTGGGGGGAGCCACTGTGTTTTCTAAGCTGGACCTCAGATCTGGTTATCATCATATAAGAATGCATGAACCTGACATACATAAAACAGCTTTTAGAACACATCAAGGACTGTTTGAATTTTTGGTAATGCCCTTTGGGCTTACAAATGCTCCAGCTACTTTTCAAGCATTAATGAACTGCACTTTTAAAGATTTCTTGAGGAAATTTGTCTTAGTGTTCTTTGATGATATCCTAGTTTACAGCAGTGGGTTGAAACAACACTTAAGTCATTTGCAGCAGGTCTTAGAAACTTTGAGACAAGGTCAATTATATGCTAAAAAGTCAAAGTGCATGTTTGGAGGGCAAAAGGTAGAATACTTGGGGGCATGTAATCACAAAGGAGGGAGTATCAACTGATCCTTCAAAGATTGAGGCAGTAGTGCAATGGCCTAAACCTGAAAATGTGAAACAGTTGAGAGGGTTTTTGGGCTTATCTGGATATTACAGGAAGTTTATCAAGGGGTATGGAGTTATAGCTAAACCTTTAACTGAATTGCTTAAAAAGGATGGGTTCAAGTGGAATGAAAGTGCTCAGAACTCCTTTATCCAACTTAAACAAGCATTGAGTTCAGCACCTGTATTGGCAATGCCTGATTTATCTCAGCAGTTCATAGTGGAAACAGATGCATCTTCATTGGGTATTGGGGCAGTTCTCATGCAAAACAACCATCCTTTAGCATTCATTAGCAAGGCCTTGTCTCCAAAGCAACAAACATGGTCAGTTTATGACAAAGAACTGTTAGCAATATTGTTAGTGGTCAAACAGTGGCATTACTATTTGATCACTGGTCATTTTATCATAAAAACTGATCATAAGAGCTTGAAACATCTGTTGGATCAAAAGATTACTACACCTTTACAACATTCTTGGATGGTGAAATTGATGAATTATGATTTTGAGATACAATATAAAAAAGGGGTTGAGAATGTAGTGGCTGATGCTCTTTCAAGGTTACAAAGCTCTTCTCTTTTCACTTTGGCAGTATCATCTTTTGATCCTTTATTACTATCAAAGATAAAAGCCTCATGGGAAACAGATGTTAATGTGCAAACAATTATTCAGCAGTTGAAGAAGGCAGTGGTTGTGGGTCAGTTCTCTTGGGAGACAGGATTGTTAAAAAGAAAAGGGAAATTAGTAGTTGGAAATGATGCTCAATTGAGGAAAGAACTGTTACAATGGTGTCATGGATCAACTGTAGGAGGTCATTCAGGGGTTCAAGCCACTTGTCAGAAGATAAAAGGGTTATTTTACTAGAGGGGTCAATCTAAAGATGTGAGAGGTTTCATAAGGCAATGTCATGTTTGTCAACAGGCCAAATATGAGACTGTGGCTTCTCCTGGACTGATTCAGCCATTGCCTATTCCTACTTGTGTGTTTTCAGACATAAGTATGGATTTCATTACTGGCCTACCTATGTCGAAGGGTAAAAATGTAATTTTTGTGGTGGTAGATAGGTTTACTAAATATGCTCATTTCATGGGCCTAACCCATCCTATTTCTGCAAGTTCTGTGGCTCAATGCTTTATTGATCATGTCTATAAATTGCATGGATGGCCTACAACTATAGTATCAGACAGAGATGCAGTTTTCTTGAGTACTTTTTGGCAAGAGTTTACAAGACTGCAAGGAATTGAGCTGGCTATGTCAACTGCATACCACCCACAAACAGATGGCCAAACAGAGGTGGTAAATAGGTGTTTGGAAACTTATCTTAGGTGTATGATCTTACACTATGGAAAGTCTTGGGCTCATTGGTTGTCTTTGGCTGAATGGTGGTACAACACTAATTACCACACTTCTATAAAGACCACTCCATTTCAGGCTCTATATGGGTTTGCTCCTCCTTTACATGTACCTTATATACATAGAGATACCAAAGTTGCAAGTTTGGATGAGGAGATGTGTTCTAGAGAAGAAGCTATATCAATATTGAGGTCTACATTGTTGATGGCTCAAAACAGATTAAAGCAACAAGCCAATAAGCATAGAAGTGATAGAACGTTTAAAGAAGGTGATTGGGTATACTTGAAACTAAGGCCTTATGTTCAGACATCTTTGAGAATGGCAACATTTAATAAGTTCTCTCCAAAGTATTATGGACCTTATTTGATCATAAAGAGGATTGGAGAAGATGCTTACCAGTTAGATTTGCCTCAGGAATCGCAATTGCATCCCGTCTTCCATGTATCACTTCTTAAACAGGCTAATGGTCCACCAACCACTGTTGTTCCTGTGCCAACAGTGGCTAGGTTCTTGTATCAACCTGCTAAGGTGCTGGATCGTCGTTTGATAAGGAAGGAAGGAAAGGGGTACATCAGGTTTTAATTCAATGGGAAGGCTTATCAGTAATTGAGGCTACGTGGGAGAATAAACATGATCTGCAACTAAGATTTCCTGATTTTCAGCTGTAGCAGTGGTTGGGGTTTTTCAGTGGTTAGGTCTTATCAGTGGATGAGGTTTATCAGTAGTTGAAGATCATCAGTAGTTATGGGTTAACAGTGGATTGGTTGTGTCAGTAGTAACTTTGAGGATCAGTGGTTGAGGATTATCAGTAGTTATGGGTTAACAGTGGATTAGTTGTGTCAGCGGTAACCTTGAGGACAAGGTTTGATTGAAGGGGGGGGGGGGGTATTGATATGTGTAGTTAATAGTTCAGGGGGTCTTTTGTAAACAATATTAGTATAGGGTTGTTTTTGTAAATGTTGTATCGAATTAGTTGAGTTTGGCAGTTATAATAACAGATAGGCTAACAGTCAGTGGTTAGCTTGGTTTTGGGAAATCTTCTTCTCTCTTAGTTTCTTTCTACAATTGAGCTCTATCGGCATCTCCAAACACTTTTGCTACTTATTAAATACCTCTACGATAGAAATTCGTTTTAATAATGACAATTTATTTTGGAATAATAATTTTTAATAATCTCACGTTCGCTGACCAACTTTAAAAAGTCTCATTTTTTCACATATTTATCTTCAATGGACAATCACTAACACAATCTTAACACAGTAACGCTCTTAGTCCCTGATCGCCGGAAAAACGTTTTTGGCAGGAAAACTCAACCTTTTCGACTCAAACCTCTTTGTAACCTTATTATGCACCTTTAGGAACCTTTTCTAGTAAAAAGTCCCAATTGTTAAGGTCGCCGGAAAAACTCATTTTTCACCGTATTTTTTTTTTTTGGCCGAGAAACTCAACATTTTAGCCGGAAAACTCAAAGTTTTCGTCCCAAACCTATTTGTAACTATGGATCGGACCTTTAGGAACCTTTTTCCGACCAATTTATTTTTTATTCTATTTCAACTAACAACAACTAATATCAATTAATATTAATCAAGGGATTGTATGCAATAATTAGTTTTATTAAATAAACATGTGTAAGCTTAACTATCCATGTTTGATTGGTTCCATATGGTTCATTCGGTTCATCTCTTTGTCTTAGTGTTTGTTCATTGGGTAAATCCAAATGCGTGGCAAATGATGAATCCTATGATTTCCTTAGAATTGTTTTGGTATATGCACACAAGAGAATATTTCTTTTACATGTTAAATAAAGTAATAAAAATTAATTAGAAAACAAAAACCTTTCGGTACTGATTGATAACTCCTCAAATAATACAAATACCGTTGTAAAACTAATACTAAAATACTCACCGATTTGCAATGACGTTTTTTCCCATGGTCTGTGTTGTACAATCATTAACTTGGTTGTGTAAGTCGGACTCGACGTAGAAGAAAATTGAGATTAAAAGAAACTTCAAAAATTATGTTAGATGATTTAAACACGTTGGGAGGAGAAGGTCTTGGGTTCGAGTCCCACAGACGACAGGAGTAAAGAATTGCATTTACTTATTTGGTAATTTTTTTATTATTATTTGGTAGATTTATTCAACCCGATTATACATGGGTTTTTTTAAAGATATGACGTTTTTAGTATTTACTATACAAAATTGCATTTATTTAATCTGTGTAATACACATGGTTTTTAAAAATATAACTTTTTTATTATCTGATATATAAAATTACATTTATTTAACCCGTACAATATACGGGGTTCATAAAGATCTAACTTTTTATTGTTTAATATATAAAATTACATTTATTCAACACGTGTAATACACGAGATTCTAACAATATAAACAATAACAAGAGTAAAATCATATATGAAAACAAACTATACGGAAAAGCTATAATAAAAAATTAAGGTCCTACCGGGAGTCAAACCCAGGTCGCTGGATTCAAAGTCCAGAGTGCTAACCACTACACCATAGAACCAGTTGTATTCTTTTAGTACAGTTTCGCCTTTTAAAATGAGTGAAATGAAACCAAAAAACAAAAAAAATGCACCAGCCGGGAATCGAACCCGGGTCTGTACCGTGGCAGGGTACTATTCTACCACTAGACCACTGGTGCCAGATGGGATTTCCTTTCTAATATTTGTACTTGTTAGGATGGTGTTTGTTTTGTTATTTCTAATTTCATTTCACAGGCACAGTTAACGTAAAAGGGTGGTTTAAAAACACAGTTAGTTGGAAAAGGCAAGGTAAAGAATTTTAATTTTTTTTTAAACACATAGTAGGATATTCGTGTTTCTCGTTTTTCTTGTATCAAATGTTGTGGAGAAATGGACAAAAAAATGTATCATTTCAAATATATTTACCAAATGGGTATCTTAGAACAAATTATAATTATTCTTTTGTTTTATTGTTTTTTTTTTTACCAAAGAGATGGTCCCTAGAACAAATTATAATTGCAGAAAACAACCTTTATGTTTGTCCCAAACTACACTTTATACCTTTCACTATGAAATCGGTAAAAACCAACCTTTATGTTCATGTTTTGCTACAAGTTCAACCTTTAACACAAACGACGTTTAATTTCTTGGTTAAGTTACATCACATGCAAAGCATGTGAGGGCATTAACGTCTTTTTACCTAGTCCTTTTATTTTCTTTTTATTTACAGGTATTTTATATATTTATAAACTCTAATGTTGTGGGACCCACAAAAAAACAAGCTTCCACCTTTCTTCATCATCGTCATCTTGTCTTCATTCATCATCATCTTTGTAAATTATAATCCAGCAGAGTTTATTTATTCAAAAAAAATTGAGATTAAACTTTGATATTATTCTTCAAGCTCTCTTTCTCTAAACTCACTGGATCACCAATCTTCAAACTAACAGATGTGAAATTTAAACTTCAATTTCACACCAATCATCACATCCTAAATAAACATGAATACCACCAGACTGGTGATGTCAAAGACGATGTTGACGCTATTGTTTCTCGCACCGCATCTATGAGAATAGAAACGACTCGCCGGTGCGGCAAGATTGGAGATAGTTACCGTTGTTGGATCGTGTCGCATAATACCCGAACCCGAGCTAATGGGTCGGGCCAAACGTGAACGTCTCTAAAGGAGCAGGGGTGTTTAATGTTAATCTTAATTGAAGATAATTATAAGAGTTAGAGATAATTATCTAATTCCTTATTTTTAGTTAGATATAGAAAAGGATGTTTATGTTTAACTAGAATTAGGATTATATTTCAATTAGGATTTCTACCACTATATAACCAATCCATCATGGATTATTGTGGTTATGAGTGATATTCAGTTTTGAGCCAATTTTCTGAATAAAGGAGAGTTAATTCCTTAAACTCGTGTGTTTAATTAATCGATTGGGACTTGAATTGGTATCAGAGCCAGTTCAATATCCCACCGATTGTGATTGTTACCTTCGAAATCAGAATCGGAGGTGAACATACCTGTTCTTCGGCGTCAAAGGTACCGACAGGAAGAACACCGGCGGCGGCAAGAGGCAGCAACCGGAATCACAATTAGCGGCGTCGTTCTCCGGCGTCAAAGGGACCGACAAGGGAGAAGCAAAGACGGCAACATCAAGTTTCTTCATAGGATTTGATTGAAAGAAGCAGATTCTCGTCTGAGATATAGGAGCAGCCTAGGGTTTCTTTTGTTTCAGTGAGTTGTTTTTGGAAGAGAAAGAGGTCTTGTGTTTTAGAAGCAGGTCACGTGGTTTATTTAATAATTCAGTGGGTTATCCTTGTTGGAAACTATTGGAACAAACAGGTGGTCTGGAGTTTTTATTAATTAAAAGAAACATCTGTTTTTTTTTTAATTAATAGCAACAGTGTCTTTTATTAAAAGACAGAACAGTTCGTTATAATCAGGAGCAGATCTGATTATTAATATAACAGCTAAGGGGATCGATTCTGAGAGCACTATTTAGAACCAACTAATCTGTTTAATCCGAAGGACTGGATCAAGGCCCGGCTACACCACTTACGTATAAACGAACTAGAAGGAGAAACATGGCTGGTGGTGAAGGTTCGGTACCGCCACCGGTTGCAGCAAGGGATCCGGCTTCTACAAGCTTACAATGTCCGATGTTGACTTCAACTAATTACAACATCTGGGCAATTAGGATCAAGGCAGTTTTTCGAGTTCATGGAATATTGCAAGCTTTGGAACCTGGTGAAGAACAAGTAGAAGCCAAAAAGGATGACATGGCGGTAGCACTACTTCTTCAAGCAATACCCGAAGAGCTCGTGTTTCAGGTGGCTCAGTTTCAGAAAGCAAAGGAAATCTGGGAAGCATTGAAGACACGGTATGTTGGGGTTGAACGGGTTCGAGAGGCAAAGATTGAGCAACTGGAGAATGAGTTCGAATCCTTGAAGATGAAAGAAACAGAGACAATTGATTCTTTCGCGGGAAGAATAAGTCAGTTGGTTACCAAGGCAGCCAGTTTGGGAACCACCTACGACGACAAAAAGCTAACCAGAAAGTTATTAGGCTCTGTTCCAGCAAAGTATGTTCCAATTGTCGCATCAATTGAATAGTTCGCAGATTTGAAGGCCATGAAGTTTCAGGAAGCTATAGGGAGGCTAAAGACTTTTGAAGACAGAATTAAAAATATTGAATTTGCAGGCGAAAATCAGAGCAAATTGATGTTCGCTGGTGGTGAAAGTTCCTCTAGTCACAAATCCTCTAATAACTCAGGGGGGCGTGGGCGAGGAGGTTATAATAATAGGAGTCGGGGTCGTGGACGTGGTTCGGGTCAAGGGCGAGATACGAGTCAGAACCGAGATAATGGTCAGAACCGTGGTGCAAAGGGCTCGGGTCAAAAGAATACTGACAACCGACAGAGACCAAAGAAAGATAGATCTGAAATTCAATGTTTCAGATGTGATCAGATGGGTCACTTCGCGTCTAGCTGTCCAGAAAGACGGAAGAATCAAGAGGTAAACTTAGCAGAAACGGAAAAATTGGATCCAAATCTTTTTATGCTAGAATGTACAAGTGAGACGGTTTACTTAAATGAAGACAAAGTGATTCCCAAGAAGTTTGAATCCAAGCATATGGAGGAGAACTTGTGGTATTTAGATAATGGAGCTTCAAACCACATGACGGGGAACAAATCAATCTTTTCAGAGCTAAACGAGCGAGTAAACGGTAAGGTACGTTTCGGTGATGACTCTTGTGTTGAAATTGCAGGAAAAGGCTCAATTTTGTTCGTAAGCAAAACTGGCGAACATAAAATATTAACAGAAGTTTATTATATACCGAGCCTGCGTTCCAACATAATTAGTCTCGGGCAACTTACGGAGACGGGTTGCAAGGTTGTGATGGAAGATGATGTCTTGCTCGTTTATGACAAAGCAAGAAACCTGTCAATAAAGGTATTTCGCTCCAGTAACCGATTATACAAGATCAAATTGACGGTTGGTTCCCCAGTATGTTTACTTTCTAAGCTTGATGACGAATCTTGGCTTTGGCATGCCCGTCTAGGGCACTTAAATTTCGATTCTTTGAAGAGACTAAGTTCGAAAAATATGGTTCATGGGATGCCCGTGATTAATCATCCATCAAACATATGTGACTGTTGTTTGATTGGAAAACAAACCGAGAAGCCGTACCCAAAGAAAGCACTTTTTAGAGCCACAAGACCGCTCGAGCTACTACATGGCGATCTATGTGGTCCTATCACGCCAGCTACTCCGGGAGGCTGCAGGTACATGTTCTTAATTGTAGATGATTTCTCACGTTATATGTGGTGTTATCTTTTGAAGTCCAAGGATCAAGCGTTCGAAGTATTCAAGCGGTTTAAAGTTTTGGTCAAGAAGGATTTAAAAGAAAAGGTTGGAACTTTCAGAACAGATCACGGAGGTGAATTCACATCAACCGAGTTCAATGATTGGTGTGAAGTTCAAGCTATCCGAAGACATCTTACTGCTCCATATTCACCACAACAAAACGGGGTCGTTGAGAGAAGAAACCGAACAATAGTAGGTATGGTAAGGTGTATGCTAAAACAAACAAATGTTCCACAGAGATTTTGGGGCGAGGCCGCAAAGCATGCAGTTTATGTTTTAAATCGAAGTCCAACGAGAGCGGTCGATTCAAAAACACCATATGAGGCACAGCTAAAGGAAAAACCAGATTTGGAATATTTACGGGTATTCGGTTGTGTGGGTTATGCTACAGAACCGAAAGTTAACCTACATAAACTTGATGATAGGGGAATTCCGATGGTTTATTTCGGTTCAGAACCTGGGTCAAAATGTTTCCGTATGTACGACCCAGTTCAGAACAAGATTTGTGTTCGCAGAACAGTAAAGTGTGATGAGAAGCGGGGTTGGCAATGGAAGAAAAATACAATTGAACCAGAATTTTTCACTGTTGTTTTTCACTCGGGTCAGCACGAGATTGTGACCGAGACAACCGGCAGCTCAGAGAACGAACCGGTGCACACCCCACAGCATCAAGGGGGTGCGTCCGTGTGTCATCAGCAATCGCAAGCAGCAGCGGAGGACACTACCCCAACGTCACCGGCAGCTTCGCCTGTGTCAGCAAATATTTCAGGTTCGGGAGAAGTTGACCCGGGTGAGCATATGCCCGAGTTCGATGCTAACTTTGAAACTGAAACTCCCCTAAGGCGTTCAACGAGACAAAAACGCGTTCCGGTAAAATTTAATGATTTTATTATTCAAGATGGTATTAATCGAGAAGAACCGGAAGAATTGTTACTCGCAGCGGAAGATGAGCCGAATTGTTATTCTCAGGCCAAAGGGAACGTGTTTTGGGAAAAAGCAATGCGTGTAGAGTTAGAGTCCATTGAAAAAAATAAAACATGGACTTTAACGAAACTCCCGGATAAAGTTAAACCAATTGGGTTGAAATGGGTTTTTAAAGTCAAGCGTGACGCATCCGGGAAGATTATTAAATATAAGGCGAGGCTCGTTGCAAAAGGGTACGTTCAACAGTTTGGAATTGATTTTGAAGATGTGTTCGCACCAGTTGCACGGATGGAGTCGGTACGCTTATTACTTGCACATGCGGCTTGCAAAGGATGGCAAGTTCATCACTTAGACGTCAAATCAGCATTTTTGAATGGAGATTTGAAGGAGGAAGTATATGTCAGTCAACCGGAAGGTTTTATAAAAAAGGGACATGAGGATAAAGTCTACCGGTTAACCAAGGCGTTGTATGGGCTTCGTCAAGCACCACGAGCTTGGAATCTCAAGCTTGATGGTACATTAAAAATTCTTGGTTTTAAGCGGTGCTCTAAAGAACAAGCAATCTACACGAAACGCGAGGGGAATGATTTAATTATTACGGGTGTTTATGTAGATGATTTAATTGTTACAAGTTCGAGTGCTAAGAAGATCGAAGAATTCAAGAAACAAATGGAGCAAAAATTCGAGATGAGCGATCTCGGGTTACTTTCTTATTATCTTGGTATTGAAGTGATGCAAACTGAGAAGGGAATAACGATCAAGCAGGAAGGATACGCGAAGAAAATTTTAAAAGAAACAAGTTTGTTAGGGTGTAATCCAGGAAAGTATCCTATGGATCCGGGATTAAAACTAACAAAAGACGAGAAAGGCGAACCGGTTGATCCAACAAATTATAGAAGATTGGTCGGATGTCTCCGTTATTTATTACATACAAGACCGGATTTATCTTTTGCTGTGGGGATTGCGAGCAGGTACATGCAAACTCCTATGGTATCTCACTCAGTTGCAGTTAAACAAATTCTTCGTTATATTGCCGGTACTACGAGTTATGGGTTACGGTACAAGCGGGGTGGAAGTCACAAGATTGTAGGTTACAGTGATAGTAGCCATAATGCTAGAACGGACGATGGAAGGAGCACTACAAGGCACGTATTTTATTTTGGTGAAACACCCGTTTCTTGGTGTTCTCAGAAACAAAATGCTGTTGCTTTATCATCTTGTGAAGCAGAGTTTATGGCGGCAACTTCAGCGGCTTGTCAAGCAATTTGGCTTCGGAGCTTATACAGTGAAGTCGTTGGTGGAGAGATGCAAAAGGTAGTTATTCGGGTGGATAATAAATCGGCCATAGCATTGATGAAAAATCCTGTTTTTCATGGTCGGAGCAAACATATTGACACGCGCTACCATTTCATTCGTGAATGTGTTGAAGATGATTTGGTGGAGATCGAGTATGTAAGCGGAGAAGAGCAAAGGGCCGATATTTTAACTAAAGCACTCGGGAGGATCAAGTTTATTGAAATGCGAGAGTTACTTGGAGTCGAAGACTTCCCTAGCCCGATTCGGGTATTAGGGGGGGTGATTGTTGGATCGTGTCGCATAATACCCGAACCCGAGCTAGTGGTTCGGGCCAAACGTGAACGTCTCTAAAGGAGCAGGGGTGTTTAATGTTAATCTTAATTGAAGATAATTATAAGAGTTAGAGATAATTATCTAATTCCTTATTTTTAGTTAGATATAGAAAAGGATGTTTATGTTTAACTAGAATTAGGATTATATTTCAATTAGGATTTCTACCACTATATAACCAATCCATCATGGATTATTGTGGTTATGAGTGATATTCAGTTTTGAGCCAATTTTCTGAATAAAGGAGAGTTAATTCCTTAAACTAGTGTGTTTAATTAATCGATTGGGACTTGAACCGTTGTTAGATCCGTAACCCATTCTCGCCATCTTCGCACTCCTTTCAAGCACCAACAGGCTTGAAAATGTCGAATAACTGCCACCAACCCTCCCTCCAACCATTCCGAATCGAGCCATCCTGAACAAGTGCATCAGCACAGGCCTACAGCAAGGTAAACAACGGTTGGCAATTTCAGGCCCGGGATGTTGGCTACTCTACTCATGATCTCATCTTTACTACTACATATCTCTGACATATTCGATCTCTGTTCACGCTTCTTGCAGTGTATCATCCAATCTTTTTCGATCCTCATTTGAACCACAAGGGTGTCGCTACGGTTTTGGAGATCTGAATATCGACCCAACTGGACAAAGCCTTTACAAAGCGAATTGAATTTGTCAAACTGAAAGACCTTATCGAAAGAAATGGGCTGTAACTGATGGAGATACTTACCGTGATGCTGGAGGCTCTGTAATGGTGATACTTACCCTGACAGAAATTACATTGCAGAGTTCGATCGGAGAAGAAAGGTTTTCGCCGGAGAATAAAGGTCTTCGCCGGAACTGAACCTACTCGCCGGAACAGAGTTCGATTCAATGTTCAGTTGAATTGAATTAAATTTTTAGAGAGAGATGCCGGTGAGAGTGGGTTTGACTTGAATTTTTAGAGTGAGAGAGAGGGGTAGGGGGTAAGTGATAATATTTTTTTAATATATATTAAAAGATTAATTAAAATGACATTAATACCCTCACATGCATTGCATGTGACGGCAGTTAACCAAGAAAAACAAACGTCGTTTGTGTCAAAGGTTATACTCGTAGCAAAACATGAACATAAAGGTTGGTTTTTGTCGATTTCATACTGAAAGGTATAAAATGCAGTTTGAGGTAAACATAAAGGTTGTTTTCTGCAATTTTTTCTATTTTAAATAGTCAATAATGACCTTTTTGTTTTTCTGTTTTTTTTATTTTATTTATGAAGACAAGTGGTTGTTAGTCTAGACTCTAGAGTCAATAAAGTGGGAAAAAAAAACTTGTGGTTAACTGGTTACCAACTCCAACTTTCAGAAATGGTTTATTTCCGTATACTTAAATATGAACTACGGGTCTGTTTAGTATAGGGGTAATGGAATTGACGAAGGAATGGAATGGACGAGGTAATGGAAAAAACAAGAGAATGCAATGGATCATTACCTTTCCATGTTTTGTTTAGTTACCATGTGTGAATGGAATGAATTATTATTGCGCATTGTTCGGTAGGCAAGAAAAATTGAGTAATAAAATCAGCGGAGAATAGTGGTGGTGGTCGGTGGTAGTGATTGTTGGTGGTTATAGGTGGCAGTGGTGGGTGTTGGCGGCGGCGGCGATGGGTCGTGGTGGTGGCGGCGAGTGGCGGTGCGGCGGTGACGACGAGTGGTGGTGGCGCCATGGTGGCTGTTGGTGGTGGGTGGCAACAGAGGTGGCGGTGGGTGGCGGCGGTGGGTGGCGGCGGTTGGTGGTGGCGTCGACGATGGTGGTGGGCGGCGGCGACGAGTGGCGTTGGCGGTTGGTTGCGGCTGTGGGTGTTAACGATGGCGAGTGGGTGGCGACGGTGGCTGTCGGGGTGAGGTGGTGGCGGGTGGCGGCGATGGCGTCGGTGGTGGGTGTTGGTAATGGTGGGTTGTGGCGAAGGTGGTGGGTTGTGGTGTTGATTAATGGTGCAAGAGGGGATAGAATGGAAAAAAAAACATGGAGGGTGAAAGGAATGATTTTAAGGGAATGGAATGCCTTTTGGAATGGACAATTCCATTCAATTCACTAACCAAACACCATTTTCTTCATTCCCTTGTAATCATCCATTATATTCCACCTTTCATTCATGCATACCAAACACTAGATAATATTCTCTCTCCACCCATCAAATTTTACTTTTTGTGTTTTCAACAAAACTCTAGTTCATAAGTTCATTATCATACATATACAAAGACCATGGCAGGGAATAGTGTTTCCCTGCCATTGGTTGAAATGGGCGACTGCCCATCCTCTATTGGACCAACCATTTTATTATTTTATACCCACTTTAAGATTATGGTTTTTCCCAGTTTAAAATTACGCTTTCTCCCAACTAAAAAATATAATAACCTTTTTGCTAGCAGCTCAAAATTACGATTTTGACATCGGTTCAAAAATTACGATTTTACCCTCAGCTTTTTGTTTCATACCCGCTTTAAAATTACGGTTTTCCCCCCAGTTTAAAATTACGTCTTCGCCCCCAATTCAAAATAAAATTATGCTTTTGCCCCCAGCTCAAAATTACGATTTCACCCTCAGTTTAAAATTACTTTTTGCCCCCAGCTAAAAATAAAAATATGGTTTTCCCCTACCTCAAAATTACCATTTTACCCTCCGTTCAAAATTATGATTTTCCCCAGTTCAAAATAAAAATATGACTTTACACCCAGCTAAACCGAAAATACGATTTCGCCCTCGGTAAAAAAATTACGCTTTTACCCTCAGCTAAAATTACGTTTCGCCCCAGTTCAAAATCAACTTTTCTTTTTCCTCAGGCTCAAAATTACGATTTTACAGCAGTTTATTATTTTATACCCACTTTAAAATTACGGTTTTTCCACCGGTTCAAAATAAAATTATGCTTTTGCCCCCAGCTAAAATTTATGATTTTCCTCTCGGTTCAAAATCACGATATCACCCTCAATTCAAAATTACGTTTTTTTGCCCCCAGTGCAAAATAAAAATATGGTTTTCCCCAGCTAAAAATTAGGATTTTACCCTCGGGAAAAAAAATTGTTTTTCCCCCAAGTAAAATTAAAAATATGACTTTGCCCACAGCTAAAAATCGTGTCAAGGAGCTGCCTAACACTCTTCTTACTTTTTCTTTATGGCAAAACTATGATACTGCTTTTTTAATTGGTTAAAAATTATTCGGCCATCGCCCCGCAACACAGGCGGAGCAACACCTAGTTTATATTTATAGATGAACAAAACATGTTCCTTGCCCAACTTAAACTAGAAAGCAAAAAACACAGGTTTTTTAATTTTCAAAACAATAAATAAAAAAAATCCTTGTTTAATAAAATTTAGAAAAACAAAAAGACAAGTTTCTTAGTGCAGTTGTATCCACCAAAGATGAGTGTAAAATTAGTGAAATTGGTGGGGCCATCATATCATACCTCAATTGGTGTATGGTGTCTTGCTGGTGGACTGACTTTCTTTCTCAATACATATATTTTATATAAAGAGAGGGGGTCTAGTAGGTGTAGAGGAAGGTAGTCCTTTGGGCATGATCCGTCACGTAGGCGGTCACGTCATCGAGTGTCGGGATGAGCCCCAAGAGATGGGCCAAGGATGTGGTAGTGAGCCCTTTATATGTATGTATGTATGTATGTATGTGTGTGTGTGTTGGATAAGAAATCAATGAGCCCGTCACGAACGTCAATGGAGGGACGGTGGGGACGGGGACGGACCTAAGGGGGGCGGTGTGGATGCCCCTGGGGACGTCCCCACACCCACTAGCCTATGTTTGAATATTCTTCAGCTTCTTCTGGAAAGGTTTACTTAATTTAGCAAAAGACATTAAATGTCTGTCAGTAGCAGTAGCTTTTTTTTCTGTTTTGTTCTACATGATTAGCCAGCCAGCCTTTTAGGCGGTCTCTCTCTGAATCACAACCGGTTAGACTTTGAACAAACTGGGGATTAAGCTTGACAATATCTATCTAGAGAGACAGAGAGAGTGAGAAAGATGGAAGCTTTTCTTCCCTTGCTTTGTCTTTTACTCATGTATCCCTACCGGTCTTCCTCACTACCCATGTGCACCAGCTTGAGTGAGTCTCTTTTCACACACTTATGCAAACAAACAGAGACTAGTTTTTGATATATAATATATGATGACTGATGTGTGTACATACATGTAAATGGATAAGGGGCACCTGTGATTGCAAAGGAGGCTCTGTCCTTTTGTCCATACAAAGGGAGGGTGTGTTGTGACTCAACCAAAGACTCACAACTGCAGATGCAGTTTCAAGCTATGAACATATCTCATCCTAATTGTGCTTCTCTGGTCAAATCAATTCTTTGTGCTGTAAGCTCCATACACTACACTCCATAGCAGTGGCGAAGCTTTGAGATTTCCGACGGGGGTCGAAAACGTATATACCCAAAAATTTCTATAGAACCAGGGGGTCGAAAACGTATATACCCAATAATTTCTATACGAAAAACACATATATTACACTACTGAGCGAAAAGTTCGGGGTCCCCCCTTAATAGCTGCGCCCGTGCTCCATAGTTTGTTACTCTTTCATAGAAACTTATCATGTTTAACAGGTCTCTTGAGACATGAATAGGACAAGTGTTAAACATGAATACAACTCGTTTAGCTACTTGTCTATACCACAGTTGTATGTCTTATGTGCCAAGTAGAAGAAATGATGGATCCTAGCCTCTTAGTCTTATTTATTTTTTAAAAAGTAAAAAATCGCGTAGGAGTAGTAGTAGTTGTATCGTTTAGCTACTTGTCTATACCACATTTGTATGTCTTATGTACCAAGTAGAAGAAATGATGGATCCTAGCCTCCTAGTTTTATTTATTTTTTAAAAAGTAAAAAATCGCGTAGTAGTAGTAGTAGTGTACTTTTTAGTGAACAGGTCTAATCTTGTTTTATACATATTGCCAACCCTTATAACCCCCCACTAGTGTTTTAATTGTAGTTTTCCAAAAAAGAAAAGTGTACAGTTTTATGCAATATAACATCTCTCAAGGCTTTTGGCCTAGACAATGATTTCAATTGTCAATATGTGATTTTAAACCATGATTTAAAGTATAGCAGGAGCTTTTTTGTTATTAATATGACAGACCAACAACTTGTTAAATTTTCAGACATGTGATCAGTTCTCAGAAAGCCTATTCAAAGTTGAATCACAGATTCGTTCCGTTCCAGTTCTTTGCGACTCTCGTAACTCACGAGATTCCTCACTATCAAAACAATCTGCAACTAGTTTCTGTGCAGATGTATGGGACACATGCCAAAATGTCTCCATGAAAAATTCTCCCTTTGCCCCGTCACTACAAGGTGCTGCCGGATTGCCACAAAACACCTCATCAAAGCTCACTGATCTCTGGCAATCAAGAAACGACTTCTGTACCGCATTTGGTGGTGGACAAGATGATGATAAGTGTTTCAATGGGCGGCCAGTCGAGCTTAACTCAACCGAAACCTCGGTTCCTCCAAAAGGCCTATGCCTTGAAAGGCTTGGAGATAAAGGGTATATCAATATGGCTGCTGCTCATCCAGATGGATCAGACCGCGCCTTCTTCTCAGACCTGCCGGGAAAAATATGGCTAGCAACCATTCCTACACACAGTTCTGGAGAACCACTGGGTATAGATGAATCAACCCCTTTTGTAGATTTAACTGATCAAATCAAATTCGATACCGTGTTTGGGTTGATGGGGATAGCATTTCATCCAAAGTTTGCCGAAAACGGGCGTTTCTTTGCTTCCTTCAATAGTGACAAAGAAACGTCCACCACATGTTCAGGGCGGTGTGGTTGTAACTCAGATGTTGGTTGTGATCCTTCCAAAATAGACGCGGATCACCCATGCCGGTATCATAATGTTGTAGCAGAGTACACTGTTAACGGGACATCATCGGAGCCTGCAAAGGTACTAAAAAACTGATACTGTTATGAGTATTATCCAGTTCTGGAACATGACCTGATTTCTAATATGTTTGTAGGCAACGAAAGGGAAACCTACAGAGGTGAGAAGAATATTGACCATAGGGCTTCCGTTTACATAAAAACATGGTTAAAACATACATTGAAGTCGAAACACACTTGAAACATAAACATAAAAAAAAAAGTCTTTAATCAATAAGCGATGCAGAAGAGTGAGGCGGCCGAAGAGAAGAGGTCACAATGGATTTTTTAGGGTACAGAACCCAAATCTGACGTGATTAAAAGCTGATTTAGAATATTGGGCCCATAACCCAAATCTGACCTGATTGGGCCTGAGGCGTCGCTTCACACACCTAGCTCTTCAGGTTTAAAGCGTCGCCTCAAAACGCTTCATGTGAAATAACGCTTCATGTGAAATAACGCTTCAAAGCAGCAAAAAGAAAACGGTTTTCTAATGCATCGGGCATTTCACGCTTCAAGCTCGCTTTTTTAAACCAAGGTTGTCACATACAGTATCATCACGTGATCCCAATTCAAACTGTAGACACCATATCAGATTATTGTATTAATTATAAGTGAATTGATTAATTTGAGGACTACAATTGTTTTTCTCTTTACAAGCAAACCAGTAGGTACCGTAACAAATGAATACCACTAAAGTATGCTCGGTAAGATCATAAACAGATTAATACACAAAAAATATACCATGTATGGAATTCATTTGTTATAAAAATAAAAAATCTTGAGTTCTGACCCCAATTCACTTATCAGTCTTATCGACGACATTTTTCTCTATCGCTTCATCACACAGCTCAAGAGTCAGATCCAGGTTCCCGTCATGATAGTTCATATCCATAAAGAAATTGTATAACTCTCTATCGGCAACGAAACCCTTTTTCCTCATTTCCTCGAATATATTCTTGGCCTCTAGATGTTTTTTCCTCTTAATAAAACCTTTAATAAGAGCATTATAACCATTTACCGTAAGATCATACCCCTTATCCACCATTTCTTTACGCAAAAACCATGCCTCTTTCATATTTCTCGCTTTGCAGTGGCCTCTTATTAGTATATTATACGTGTTGGCGTTTGGCGAAAGACCTTCACTTATCATTTCCTTGTAGATTTCAGTTGTCGCATGCATATCACTTCGAATACAATACTGCTTCATAAGCGAATTGTAGGTGGTGGCGTTTGGCATGATACGTTTTTCCAACATCCATTTCAGCAGCCTCTTGCCATCTTCTAGCATTCCCGACACGCAAAATCCGTTCATTAAAACGTTGAACGTGACGACTGTCGGCTGAAGCCCTTTATCCAACATTTCACGGAGAAGCTCGTGAGCGTTAACCATGTCTCCGGCCTTGCAATAAGCATCCATTAGAGTCGTGTATGTAAATGTATCTGGATAAACGCCTGCCACTTTCATATCGCCCACTAGCTTTACCGCTTGTACGATATTTCCAACTTTACAAAGACCGTTAACAAGTGAATTATACGTGCATACATTCAGTTCAAGACCCTTTGCACACATTTCACCGAGAAGTTCATTTGCTGTATCGATTTCCCCTTGTTTGCACAACCCGTCAACAAGTGCGGTATACGTGACGACATTCGGCGTGAGGCCCATACGAACCATCTGATTATGAAGCGTAAACGCGTCTTTCATCTGACCAGCCTTGCAGTAACCATCGATAAGTACCGTACACGTGACTTCATCGACTTCCATTCCTCTACTAACCACTTCAACAAACAGATTGTGCGCTTCCGTTATATTTCCCGTTCGACAAATTCCCGCTATAATCGCAGTATACGTTACAAGATCAGGAACAATGTTCTTGCCATGCATTTCATTCAAAAGCCTATACGCAGCAGTGATATTTCCCGCTTTGCAGAAACCGTCAACTAGCGTCGTATACACTACCTTATCCGGAACTAGTTTCCGGTATAACATCTCCCGTAAAACCTTCTCGGCTTCCGCCACTTTGCCAATCTGACACAAAAACAAAACCACACTGTTAACCGTGAACACGTTTGGCTCGATTCCTCTTGTTTGCATTTCTTCGATAAGTTTCGGAACTTCGTGAAACTCTCCGATCCGACAGTAGCCGTTTATAACCGTGCTATAGCTAATAGCATCAGATGTGTAGCCTCGTAACCTCATCTGGAAGAGTAAGTTATGAGCTTCTTTCACTTTCCCGATTCGACAAAGACTGTGCATCGTTATATTATGCGACACGGTATTCCAGTCAACCCCCTCTTTAGCGAATTCGGTAAAGACGTGCGGTGTTATCTTACACCCGTTCATATTCTCGGATAGCTTTGAGAGAAATAAATTGCATGACGCAACGGATATGACCACTCCGTAGTTTAACATCTTATACAATAACTTTTTCGCTCCGTCTAGTATTCCGACTTCGACGAGGACTTGGAAGAAAATATCAAAGACAAAGGGATTATTATTACTCCAATCTTTGTAAGTGTATATCAACTTCTCCATGAAAAGGGTAAACGGGAGGGTAGCATCTACGTTAGGTTTACTCCAGAAGTCGTGAATGAGTCTATAAGCCGTTTTTGGGTCCCTTGCAGCAACAGAAATTTGAATGATAATGCAACGAGCCTCGAGCGATGGAGCTCTACGTAAGCACAGCCAGCTGAAAAGATTCAGAACTAACGTGTACTCGTTCTTTATGTCCATCAGAACCCAAATAAAGTGGTCGGGTTTGAACCTTGATTCGAATGGTTTTAGAATTCGTTCTATGGGCTCGAAACGGCGTTGCTTAATGGCGGTGCTTATGTTGTATACAAGTTGGGAATCTTTAATGGTGGGTTTTTTTGGCGAATAATCGGGAAAGGGCCTGACACTAGCTGAACCAAGTGACGAAAACTTATGTTTCGAATAATTTGCTATGTCAAGTGGAAGATGATAACGATAATATCTTGGGACGAAGATAGGAAACCTCTTCATATCTTAGCATGAAATAGCATTCCCGATTTCTACCTTTGATGCTGGCATTACCCTTCTCCATATTAAAAGGGTGAAGCATAAAGGATCTTCCTCAATACATCCCTGTTACAACAGCAATTGCACTATACATAAGCAAATCTTGATAGAATAGATTCTTGTTTAAAGTTAAATTAAGTAATCAATACTAAATAAACAGATAAATAGGTGTTACATAACATAACATAGCCCAAAAGGCCATATTTTTTCTGGTGGCATTTCATCGAACAGGTGGTGGGTATTAACTGAAATACCACAATCTGAGTGTTTAAGCGTTCAAATAGAGTACATAACATAACATAACATAACATAACATCATTGATAACTTATAAGATGAAGTTTGTATTCTGGGTTGGACTGACAACATCGTACTCAAGATCAAATATAGAGGCAGAAACTTTAATACCTCTTGTAAGTGTAACCATAGTCACATAATTCGCTGGTCATGGCACGATTTTCGTTTTGGTTCGTCCGATCCAATTCGCGGTACGAACAGGATCCGGGTTCGCAAGGGATCGCGTTTCCGACGACCATAATGGCAACAATTCAAATGTAATAGAGAAGAAATGGTGGCTAATCGAAGCTTACCTGCTTGCTTGCTGGCTGATTGAACCCTCCCTGCTGAATCGTAGAATGAAACAAAGAAGTTCACTCAGTCGGCTGTTTGTTTTTTAGGTTTAGAAGATAGATGGAGGAGCGAACAGGGGGATAGACAAGAAACAGGAGACGGCTGCTTTAGTTTAGGTTTGTTTTAGTTTTAATTTTAACTAGTGATATTTTCTCGCACTTCGCGGCGGGAAGTCAGTCAGTATCAATTCGATTCATTAGAGTACCGTCACTTACTATTCAAATAAAAAAGAAAGCCTTACATCAATTAAAAACAATTATGGATACTGATATTGATGTTGTTCAAATGATACTGTCCAAGTTTGTTTGCGTTCTATCTTTTATAGAAAAAGAGTACTCTGCTGCTATCGTACCAAACCGAACCGTGAACAACATTTGGCTCGATACTGGTATCTATTTTTAGTGTTTTTGCTTTCAATAACCTGACACCATATCGCTACCATATCATACCAAATTGAGCAGAACAACAATGGTATTGGTATGTATTCATTCTTATGGTTTACTGTTTGACATCGAATATCGTGCCGCTGCCGTAGTGAAACGAACTAACAACCACGGTTTCGGTGCCGATATTTATTTTATTGTTATCTCTTTCAATAAACTGATATCGTATCGTTATCGTACCGAACATCGGTACCGGTACATAGATTCATTTTTATGGTTTCCCGGTTCAAAAAAAATCAATTATACAATTCCGTCTGCCACGATAAACGAATATCAGTACCGGTATTGTGACAGTTTGAACCGATTGATACTATTAAAACAACATCGATGCTGATACAATGTTCATTTTTATCATTTTCGGTCGATATAAAACACGAGATAATTTCTATACCGTATGTAATAAAACTGTATAATCAATAAATACTATTAAAAACAATTATTTCTATACTGAATGCAGTCAAATTGTATAATCAATAAAATACTATTAAAAATCAATTATTTAAAAATTCTTGGTTACTCTTTTATTATTCATTACCACATTCAATTCATATATATAAAATATATAGTGAGATTCTCCCACGCTTCGTGGCGGGAATTCAATCAGTATCAATTTCCAATTTGTTTCGGTATGATACAGACACTTGCTATAGTAATCGAAAGAGAAAACATCACATCAATTGAAAACAATAAAAATGAATATCCATACCAGTAGTGATGTTGTTTAGTTGATATCGGTTCGATTCGTTTGCATTCTACGTTTATTTTAGTTAATTGCGATATTTTTTCGAAAATGGGTATTGTACCGCTGTAGTACCAAACCAAATCGAAAGCGATTGAACAAATCTACATCCATACCGGTATTTATTTTTATTGTTTTTACTTTTGATTAACTGACACTGTAGCACCTCCAAACTCTACTGAATTAAACCAAACGACCCCAGGTACGACTCACATTTATTTTTATGGTTTTCTTTTTGATAACAGATACTTTGATTGTATGTTAAAAGTTATATGAAAACAGTTTAAAATCAATAAATGTAATAAAACAATAAAATAATGAAAACTTTAAAAACAATATTGAGAAAATAAAACTAAAATACTGTTCACGACAAGTTTAAATTAATATATATAATTTTAATTTTACTTCTATTTTTATTTTAAATATACTAGAATTTAGACCCGTGTGATATACGGGTGTAAGGATATAAATTATATAACTTGATAATTTTGTACAAATCTTTTTGGCAATTTGCTTATATATACGAACAGGATAGATGACATATTCAGTTTTCTCAATCAACTATCGTAAATATATGGTAGTCATACCAAATTTAACTATAACTAAAACTATTTCAATTAATAATTTTCAAACACATTTCTTTAATTATGGAATTTTATCTGTCTTTCCAAATTATTTTGCATATTTCTATTTTTTAGCTCACGTAACACATCTTATAAATATATCTAATCATTTTTAATAAGTGATCCATTAGGCTATAGTGTGTGGTCATGACCCTCATGACCACCATGACCCTCTCCGTCAGCGTCATGTTACACATCTCTAATCCATCATCCAAAACCACTACCCTAAGGTGTGGTTATGACTCAAACCACTATCCCCTTATTTATTATAATTTATTTTTGTCTATAGAAAAAGAAAAGAAATGGAAAAGAGGACCTTGATTGCCATGGTTTAATCCATGCGAACTATGGTGGATCAGGCAAGGGGGTGGTGTAGCCTTCTATTCATGTTCCTACGTGTCGAATCATTTCCTGACCATGACCCCACACCCTTTAGCCTTATAAAACAATTATACTCCCATCTTACTTTCCAATTTATTGTGGAGTTGCTAAGACACTATGGATCCACGTATGCTTTCTGTTACTATTTTTTACATTGCTTTGCTTTGTTATGATTTGATTTTGATTATATTTCTGTTATATATAACTTTTATATATTATTTTAACTTTTTTATAAATATATTTTGATATTCTCAAATATAAAAACCATAATATCAGAGTACTAACATCTAGATGAAGTCACGACCATAAACAAAGTTCTATGGTTTGCTACCTCCACAACCCAACAGGTTGTATGTATAAAATAATTTAGTTATAAAAATTTATGCATACATTATTAAATTATATAATTTTTATCCTCAAACCCATGTAATACATATGTTTATAAACTAATCCTTAAACTCTTATAATTCACAACAAAATTTTGAATAAAACTAATATCTAATGTAGACTAAAATAAACATGTTGTAACACTGTATTCATAACTATAATTTTATAAAAGAGGATATTTTAAAATTACATGAGAAAAACAAAATAGGTTAAAACTTAATTATAAAAACTAAATGACAAAATAAAAATAAAAACAATTGCTGCTTCAAGAGCTTTTAATTTAATAATTACGAAATACCAAAAAAGTTAAAACATCCAATAAAATACAACAAATAAGAAATTATTAAAGTTTTAATGATAAAAAGTTATGATAAATAATAAAAATTTCATTTAAGGATACCATCAATCCAATAAGAAATTTAAAAAAAAAACTCACTACTATTTTTTATAGATTAAAGTGAAAATATAAAATAAACTAAGATTGTATCTATATCTATATCTATATCTATACTATATTATAAAGCATTTGTTTAGGGACTTCTTAAAAGTTAAGAGGTACAAGTATAGTTACTTATCATACAACACACAATGCATATGTTAACTACTTTTTGAGGGTAAATTTGTCTTTAAACATCCTATTTAATCCAAAGAAACTTAAGAGTTAAAAGGTATTTATAAGAAGTAATGAGATTCAATTAAAAGGTATTTATAAGAAGTAATAAGATTCATCTATACTATATTATAAAGCATTTGTTTAGGGACTTCTTAAAAGTTAAGAGGTACAAGTATAGTTACTTATCATACAACACACAATGCATATGTTAACTACTTTTTGAGGGTAAATTTATAAATGAATGATGAGGGTAATTAATCAATAATTAGAGTAATAATAATAATAATCAGAAATGTTTGTTTAATTAAAAGATGCAGAAGTAATGAGATTCAATTAAAAGGTATTTATAAGAATGATGAGGGTAATTAATCAATAATTAGAGTAATAATAATAATAATCAATAATTAGAGTAATAATAATAATAATAATAAGAAATGTTTGTTTAATTAAAAGATGCCTAAAGTGAAATTGAAGGAAACCGTGTAATAACAAATCTATACTATATTATAAAGCGTTTGTTTAGGGACTTCTTAAAAGTTAAGAGGTACAAGTATAGTTACTTATCATACAACACACAATGCATATGTTAACTACTTTTTGAGGGTAAATTTATAAATGAATGATGAGGGTAATTAATCAATAATTAGAGTAATAATAATAATAATCAGAAATGTTTGTTTAATTAAAAGATGCAGAAGTAATGAGATTCAATTAAAAGGTATTTATAAGAATGATGAGGGTAATTAATCAATAATTAGAGTAATAATAATAATAATCAATAATTAGAGTAATAATAATAATAATAATAATCAGAAATGTTTGTTTAATTAAAAGATGCCTAAAGTGAAATTGAAGGAAACCGTGTAATAACAAAAATTAGATAAGTTGTAATCTATATATATATATAGGGTAAGGTTATTGTAAAAAAGACCTAAAGTGTGAGAAAGGTAAGAAAGAATCTCAGCCACTAGATCTAAATTAATTGAAAAGGGTAAACAAGTAATTTTATCATTAATTCAATTAATTAAAAACTTACCATAACCGCCACCTTAATTATAGGAAGTATATAACACCATTCAGCAAGAATATAACACCATTCAGCAAGTATATAACACCATCCAGTAAGTATATAACACCATTCAGCATTCAACAAGTATATAACACCATTCAGTAAGTATATAACACTATTCAGCAAGTATATAATACCATTCAACAAGTATATAACACCATTCATTGACTAAACATCTAATCGAAACATATTTTTTTCTCTATATAAGTATAGCAATATGGTACTCATTTTAAAGATAAAAAAACGCTCGTTATTATGGTGTACTTTTTTTTTAAAAAAGTTACGTATAAAAAGTTATTGACGTTTAAAAAAGACGGGGGGGGGGGGGGGGGAGTTACATGTGCATTACCTAATTTCTAGTGGGTTTAAAAGACTATATTGCCCCTAGATATTTCAAATCAGTCCAAATTAATGAAAATATTTTACAATTTGGTCCCTAATGATCTCAACCATTAGATCAAAAGATCTAATGGCTGAGATTCTTTCTTACACTTCTCACACTTTAGGCCTTTTTTACAGGATCCTCTACCTATATATATATATATATATAAAACATTTCATGTGTAAAAAATGTAATTTCTCCCACAATTTTTAAGACGCCATTCCAAACTCATTTTTTATTTCCCCAATTTTACACCTCCTCTCCCAAATCTGCCCCCATTCAATGCACTCTTAATGTTTCCTTCAAACAAAACCCCTGTAAATTGAAGAACCAAATGAAACGGTGGAGCAATTAATCATGCTATTGAATCGTTTGCCATCTCTATTTAGGGTTGTGAAGCGTCTCTGTCCTCTGCATCTCATCCAAAAAGGGAATGCCAGGTTTCTTCGACGTGATTCTCAACTATATCGAAGGTATTGTTCTTGTATTTTGTTTTAATTCAACTGGTTAATCGGTTGTAATGTTGTTGTTAGTGTTGATTTGTTTACATTTTAATATCTATTTTGTTAGAAAATCTGCATTAAGATTTTAGTTTTATGCTATTAGTTGGATGATTAGGGTATAAATTTGGTAGGTTATGCTGCCGTTGGCGTTTACAGTTACCAGAAAAGCATCGAAGAATGTCCATATGAATGTATTTGGGCCTGGGTTTTGTGTGATTTTTAGGGCTACGTTTCTTCAAGGAGAATTTCACATAAAGATTAAGATGGCAGCTGAAAAGTTTCACGTTCATATACCTGTTCATCCAAATATTTCTTACATGTCTTTTCCTGCTCCTCCCATCGTGATCAGTTATTCAATGGTTCTTCTTGAAGGACAGAAATTGATCAGGAGAAATTTCGCCACACTCAATGTTGCCACTGGTTCACTTTCTGTACTTGTTCTCTCCCTCTATCTCTTTATGGCGATAATCTCAACATCAGAACTCCAAGGGAGCCATCGATTCATTTGTGGTCGATCATGATATTTTTTGGAGCTCCGATCATCCCGGCATCGACCTTATTGTGAGTATATTGATCTATTTAATTCGGATCATTTTCGATCTTATATTTGTTATTATGAATTTCGATTGATTGGATAGTTTTAGTGATTTGAAATTTTGTTTGTTTTTCCTGTTTTGATATTGAACGATTTGTTCCCAGTTGCCGATGAAGCGGAATTTGTCGAAGTTTATAGAAAAAGAAATTTGGTGCCGCTCCACAAGTGCAATAATCACTTACACGTTTGATGTCAGGTAATGTGTCATTTGTTAGCAAGTTGAGGTTTAGAAATGAATGGATATAAAATATAAGTAGTCTGGGGGGTGTTGTTCAAAAGTTGATGGGGTCCTATGTGGCTGTATTGTGAAAAAAGATTTGCAGAAATGATCAAGAAATACAACAAAAGGTGAAGAAGAAGCTTTATTCTACACATTGTGCAATGCCAGAGGTATCGGATTATATTATTAAGCTTTGTTATTGACTATAAATCTTCCCTTCACATCCGTTTCAGTCGTAGAAGATTTTTATAAAGTTTATGGTGTTTTGATGATCAATTAGATTGCTGGTAGTGTTGAACTTAATGAATTACTTGACATTGTTGAATGTAACGAAGAAAAGGGTCATACATTGTTGAGATCTTTGTATTCATGTATGTTAGGGCGGAAGTTGCAGCACAAAGGCTGCAGTTTGCTGAAGGCGAATTTTTAAGGCCGCAACTGCAGTTCGGGCAGAAGTTGCAGTGTATGACTAGCTTTTTGTCGACAGAGTTACCTGCAGAAGTTGCAAGTTCAATGAGAAGCAAAGTAGTGCTTTTTGTTTTATCTTTTTATGCAAGTTTAATTAGGGCTTTTTTTCATACATCATTCTATCCATGATATCATCATATTTAGATTAACAAAAGAGAGTCAAGTTTGGTTTTGAATGATTTCTGTCATCGACTTGTTTTGTTTCATGCATCTTTTTTTTTTCAACAAATATATTTTAGAGTAATATTTGTTGATTAAATAGTAAACCCTGTATTTATATTTGTTGTTATCAGCCTGATATATACAACTTAAGTTAAGAATTTTCTCACTTATATCCAAGCGAATTGGCCGGTTTGATGTTCTATACGGTTTAGTTTTTGTGGTTATTGTCGAATTTTGTTTCTATTTCGATTTTGTGACGGGACTGGTGCAAAGTAGTTTTCTTAATCTCAACTTCATGGCACATCATCTAATACGCCTAACATAGAATAGAAGTTGTCTTTTTATAACTAACTAGGTTAGAATCCCATGTTTTATAACTAACTCGGTTTTCGTTATGGTTCAAAGCTGAACCGAACCGAATTGGCTTGTGCAACCCTTAAAATAATCTAAGTGTTGTGCTCCCGCCGCATCGCGCGGGCACCCTACTAGTATAGATAAATGTGATATTAAAAGTTTTAAATGTATATAAAAACCAAAACAAATAAAAAATTAAATTTAACAAAAAAAAATTAGATTGTAGGAGGTGTTGCCATGTGGCATTAATTGTAGTATTTTATTAGCATTTAGATATATTATTATTAGCCAATGAATGGTAAAAGAAATTTAATCTATTTTTACTTAGCATAGTTAAATTAATTTTAACTAGTGATATTTTCTCGCACTTCGCGGCGGGAAGTCAGTCAGTATCAATTCGATTCATTAGAGTACCGTCACTTACTATTCAAATAAAAAAGAAAGCCTTACATCAATTAAAAACAATAAAAACAATTATGGATACTGATATTGATGTTGTTCAAATGATACTGTCCAAGTTTGTTTGCGTTCTATCTTTTATAGAAAAAGAGTACTCTGCTACTATTGTACCAAACCGAACCGTGAACAACATTTGGCTCGATAATGGTATCTATTTTTAGTGTTTTTGCTTTCAATAACCTGACACCATATCGCTACCATATCATACCAAATTGAGCAGAACAACAATGGTATTGGTATGTATTCATTCTTATGGTTTACTGTTTGATATCGAATATCGTGCCGCTGCCGTAGTGAAACGAACTAACAACCACGGTTTTGGTGCTGATATTTATTTTATTGTTATCTCTTTCAATAAACTGATATCGTATCGTTATCGTACCGAACATCGGTACCGGTACATAGATTATTTTTATGGTTTCCCGGTTAAAAAAAAAATCAATTATACAATTCCGTCTGCCACGATAAACGAATATCAGTACCGGTATTGTGACAGTTTGAACCGATTGATACTATTAAAACAACATCGATGCTGATACAATGTTCATTTTTATCATTTTCGGTCGATATAAAACACGAGATAATTTCTATACCGTATGTAATAAAACTGTATAATCAATAAATACTATTAAAGACAATTATTTCTATACTGAATGCAGTCAAATTGTATAATCAATAAAATACTATTAAAAATCAATTATTTAAAAATTCTTGGTTACTCTTTTATTATTCATTACCACATTCAATTCATATATATAAAATATATAGTGAGATTCTCCCACGCTTCGTGGTGGGAATTCAATCAGTATCAATTTCCAATTTGTTTCGGTATGATACAGACACTTGCTATAGTAATCGAAAGAGAAAACATCACATCAATTGAAAACAATAAAAATGAATATCCATACCAGTAGTGATGTTGTTTAGTTGATATCAGTTCGATTCATTTGCATTCTACGTTTATTTTAGTTAATTGCGATATTTTTTCGAAAATGGGTATTGTACCGCTGTAGTACCAAACCAAATCGAAAGCGATTGAACAAATCTACATCCATACCAGTATTTATTTTTATTGTTTTTACTTTTGATTAACTGACACTGTACCACCACCAAACTCTACTGAATTAAACCAAACAACCCCAGGTACGACTCACATTTATTTTATGGTTTTCTTTTTGATAACAGATACTTTGATTGTATGTTAAAAGTTATATGAAAAAAGTTTAAAATCAATAAATGTAATAAAACAATAAAATAATGAAAACTTTAAAAACAATATTGAGAAAATAAAACTAAAATACTGTTCATGACAAGTTTAAATTAATATATATAATTTTAATTTTACTTCTATTTTTATTTTAAATATACTAGAATTTAGACCCGTGTGATACACGGGTGTAAGGATATAAATTATATAACTTGATAATTTTGTACAAATCTTTTTGGCAATTTGCTTATATATACGAACAGGATAAATGACATATTCAGTTTTCTCAATCAACTATCGTAAATATATGGTAGTCATACCAAATTTAACTATAACTAAAACTATTTCAATTAATAATTTTCAAACACATTTCTTTAATCATGGAATTTTATCTGTCTTTCCAAATTATTTTGCATATTTCTATTTTTTAGCTCACGTAACACATCTTATAAATATATCTAATCATTTTTAATAAGTGATCCATTAGGCTATAGTGTGTGGTCATGACCCTCATGACCCTCTCCGTCAGCGTCATGTTACACATCTCTAATCCATCATCCAAAACCACTACCCTAAGGTGTGGTTATGACTCAAACCACTATCCCCACTATCCCCTTATTTATTATAATTTATTTTTGTCTATAGAAAAAGAAAAGAAATGGAAAAGAGGACCTTGATTGCCATGGTTTAATCCATGCGAACTATGGTGGATCAGGCAAGGGGGTGGTGTAGCCTTCTATTCATGTTCCTACGTGTCGAATCATTTCCTGACCATGACCCCACACCCTTTAGCCTTATAAAACAATTATACTCCCATCTTACTTTCCAATTTATTGTGGAGTTGCTAAGACACTATGGATCCACGTTTGCTTTCTGTTACTATTTTTTTACATTGCTTTGCTTTGTTATGATTTGATTTTGATTATATTTCTGTTATATATAACTTTTATATATTATTTTAACTTTTTTATAAATATATTTTGATATTCTCAAATATAAAAACCATAATATCAGAGTACTAACATCTAGATGAAGTCACGACCATAAACAAAGTTCTATGGTTTGCTACCTCCACAACCCAAGAGGTTGTATGTATAAAATAATTTAGTTATAAAAATTTATGCATACATTATTAAATTATATAATTTTTATCCTCAAACCCATGTAATACATATGTTTATAAACTAATCCTTAAATTCTTATAATTCACAACAAAATTTTGAATAAAACTAATATCTAATGTAGACTAAAATAAACATGTTGTAACACTATATTCATAACTATAATTTTATAAAAGAGGATATTTTAAAATTACATGAGAAAAACAAAATAGGTTAAAACTTAATTATAAAAACTAAATGACAAAAATAAAAATAAAAACAACTGCTGCTTCAAGAGCTTTTAATTTAATAATTACAAAATACCAAAAAAGTTAAAACATCCAATAAAATAAAACAAATAAGAAATTATTAAAGTTTTAATGATAAAAAGTTATGATAAATAATAAAAATTTCATTTAAGGATACCATCAATCCAATAAGAAATATAAAAAAAAAAAACTCACTACTATTTTTTATAGATTAAAGTGAAAATATAAAATAAACTAAGATTGTATATAGATAAATGTGATATTAAAAGTTTTAAATGTATATAAAAACCAAAACAAATAAAAAATTAAATTTAACAAAAAAAATTAGATTGTAGGAGGTGTTGCCATGTGGCATTAATTGTAGTATTTTATTAGCATTTAGATATATTATTATTAGCCAATGAATGGTAAAAGAAATTTAATCTATTTTTACTTAGCATAGTTAAATTATTTTGGGTTGGATTATAGGGTGGCTTCGGTTACTTTTTCAGCTGTGAAGGATAGATGGAAATGGATAGGGAACGATTCGGGTTCCTTCTCGGTTGGATCGATCAAAACTTGGATGAATAAGGAGTATGATATCAGTGGGAACTTCTGTATGAAATGGTGTAAGTGGGTTCCTTCCAAATGCAACATCCTGATGTGGAGAGCGGAATTTGAGCGGATTCCGACTAAAGCGGCGTTAATAAAGAGAGGAGTTTCGCTGGAGTCTGATGCTTGCCCGATGTGTAATGATGTTTCAGAAACCGCAGAACATTTGTTTACTTCGTGCGAGGTGTCGTATAGAGTCTGGATGAACATCACCAATTGGTTCAACATCACCAATTGGTTCAAGTTATCGCCGCTCATCCTTTTTTCTTTCAAGGACATTCTGAATTTGGCTGAGAATTCTAATATGGATAAACGGAAAGCGGAGATATTGCATGGGATTATGATAACGGCGTGTTGGTGTATATGGAGAGCGAGGAATGAAATAGTTTTTCGGAGAGAGAGTATAATGCGGACCGCATCTTTGGCGACATCAAATCTTTTGGCTTTATTTGGTTAAAACATAGGTCTAAACAAAAAGATCTTTCATGGATCGAATGGTGTAAATACCCTTCGTATATGTCGAATTTGTAAGTTGGCCTTTTGGGTTGTGCAGTGTTTCTCTGCCTTTTGGGTAGGGGCTGCGTTTGAATGAAGTTTATAGTTTCAAAAAAAAAGGTAAATTATTTTGAGTTTTTTTTATTTACTCTATCTTATCTTTGTTGTTAATATGATTTTTATTTTTTACCCAGTATAGTTAAATTATTTTGAGTTTTTTTTACATACTCTCCTTTTTGCTGTTAACATGGTTTTCATGCCACGTGTTTTCTTCTTTTTCTAGATCAAACATATTTCTCTATCATCTTTCTCATTAGTTCCAGAATGTTATTTTATCATAAAAAATCCACCACCTGCCCAACTCCGTCTGCATTTTGCAAAACATGGCTTCCGTAAGCCACTTCCTTCTTCAGAGGAAGTTATTATTTCCGTAAACCGTTGTATTTTCTTTTTATTACTAGAGCGTAACCTACTCATAATTTATCTGCAAAAGTTTTAAATCTTTTGAAGTATGGGCCCTAAGAGAAGCTAAAGACAAGCTGGAGAAGCGTGGTGAAGAGCTAACATGGAGATTAGACTTTTAAAAAAACATTTGATGGTACATCTTTTATATGTCCAATAGAGATGAATAGTAATAAAAAAAACTTATTTTCTAAACGTTTTATGTTACTTACATGTTGATCTTGAAGAAGGAAATGGACAAGAAATCATAATGGTGTGGAATGCTATCCGAAAAATGCAAGGAAAATTGGGAAAGACGCACAATCAAATTATTCATGAGAAAGAAGCAGCAAAGTCGCTACTGAACAAGCTCTACGTAATCAAAGAAGTGCCAGTTATTAATAAAATGAAAGTGGAGTACTTAGAAAATCGTAATCATGAACGGGCGTGCACTAATGACCTTAACCACTCGACCAATGTTGATAGGCATTGGGGAAGGGCAAACAACAACCGTCTTGCGGTATCGAGTTATTAGAAACATGCTTTGAAACTAAACACTTGGCAACTAAACGTTTTACAAAACTGTGAACTCGCCAACTTTATGTTGATACACTTTTTCTGCATGCTTGCAGGTCGATAGGTATTTGATGTGGGACTTGCAGTATGGGGAGGTGGATTGGTCATGGGTCGTGACTAGTGTAAAGACAAGGAGTATTAATTGTTTTTACATACTTTGGTTTTGAGTTACTAAAACAACGAATTATGCTTCGCTGAACGTAAACATGTTTTAAACAAATGTTTTGAATTTTCTAATTACATTGAATGGGAATTTTTATTTATTGTATTATTGTTAGTTCAATGTGATTAGTGGCTGGATCCTGGTACGTCACACGCCATGCGGTGAAGAAGATTGTTGAGTTGGAAGAATCACATGCTAATACCTAGGGGGACTTCACGAGATCATTGAAAGATAGCTAAAGGGGCTTAATATATACACACACACACACATATAAACTGGTGGGTGGTGTGCAGCAATGGTGGTGGTAGTGGTTAGGGAAGAGCTTTTTTTTCCCAAATACCCGTACCGTACCGTACTTGTACCCGTACCATTTTAGGTATTTGGTACATATATCGGTACTCAGTTTTGTATAGACCTTTAAAAGTTTTTTATATTATGTGTTATTTAGTGTTATGGTATTTATAGTACTTGTATTGATTTTACCTATACGGTACCCGTATCATATTGGTACCCGTACCAATTCTACATATTTGGCACGCGTACTATATTGGTACTCATGTCAAATTTACTTATTTAGTGCCCCGTACAAGTGCTTAAAAACTAAATAAAAACAAAATGGTACCAAAGCGGGCACTGTATCGAAAATACCGTACCCGTACGGTACCTATATATTTGGTACACATTTTTGTTCAAATTCGATATCAGTATTTTCAGTACCGGTACGATACCAATCTCATCCCTAGTGGCGGTGGTGGTGGGAGGTGGACGGGATGATGGGTGGTGGTGTTGGACGAGGGTGGTGGACGGTGGTGATGGTGATGGACGGTGGTGGTGTTTAATCCTCTACAAACCTTAGAAGATCTTAAAAGTGGTTGGTCCAAGTTTGCACCAACAAGAGCTCGCGAAAATGTATTTTAATGAAACATATTTGAAAAAACAAACAGTCTGCAGATGGCAATGTCTGCGTGGAACAGACAGAAGAGCCTATGCAGATATTTTTTAGAAAAACAAACACCATCTTAAAATAAGATGTAGACAAAAACTAATGATTATTTAAGAACACACTAACATTGAAAACCCCGATTAGTGTACAGGAAAACAAAGACTCAACCGAAAATATAACTCAAGACAAATGTTTGACTCTCTATTTTAAACTTTATGATTAAGAAAGAAATTGTATTTTTAAGATTTAAAAGTTAGCATTTAGGATAGATACATAGTGTTTTGATGTGTATACGGTCAACACTGTGCATGGGATAACAAGAATTCGTGCGTTAATCGTAATAAATATGTTTAGAATACTTATGTATTATTGAAAAAGTATGTTTATAAGTTACAGTAACTTTCGGGTCATTGAAACGACAAAAATCAGCAAGTAGATCAACTTACGCGATTTCAACACGTAGCGCGTGTGCACGACATTTAATGCCATATCACCAAAATACTAATATTTTGAGCATAAAAATAATTATTGTAATTTATAAACTAATTTGTATTGAAATTTACGCGAGAAAACGAGAATTCTGACGCAAGAACAAGCTGGTACGGAGTTGTGCGCAGATAATGGTGTGCTGAAGAAGGATGGGCTTGGCTAATGGGCTTCAAAGTTCAAACCCACTCCACCAAAACTTAGGTATATAAACCCCTATATACCTCCACATCCTTCATTATTCACAAACATTTTATCTCTCTGCCTCATTTCTCTCTAACCTCTCTTTACATTCTCTCTCTAGAACACAAGATCCGTCGACCAGAAACCAGCCACCACACGGCGGAGTCGTGGCGACTGCGGCAGCCGACCACAACGGCACATGCTGACGGCGGTTTTCCGGTGAACATTTCGGAGACCGTGTTGGAACCTCAAGGTTTATACATTGAGAGATATTAAAGTTTAGGATTGATCTTGTAATGTTTAACTTAGTTGTTTTGGGTTGATTATGTGTTTTGGGTTTTGTAGAGATCTCGAGTGGGCCTAGGTGGTTTCGACCCACATTAGTTGGTATATAAGTAAACCTTTGTAACCTTTAGTAGGTTGATCGCTGGATAGGAGGTTTAGAGGTCACTCGAGATCAGTTATTCGTCTTGTATCTGTCATCGATCTTAAAGGTGAATGCAAGATAGTTTTGATTTGATAATTGTTCTTATTATTCTTAATTGTTTTCTTGAATCCACTTGTGTTTGGATTCCGCACTAACACAAGTTGACGGTGATATCATTGAGAGATCTGTGACACCTGTGTCACTGCGACCATCAAACAAATACCAAACCAATGAAATATTGTATTTCATACTTTGGACTTGTATAAATATGTGTATCTTTTGCACATATCAACTCTTGTTCGATTTCAAGCTTTAAATCGCTTTCTGGAAGGTTATACGCGCACTGATGCGTAAATATAACCAGTTTAATGCAACGAACACTACGGAATAGTGAAATAGGCTTAGTATACCTTAAATAACCTTTACATAACTTAGAAATAAGTTTTGAAGGCTTTGGTATGGCAAAATCAAGTTAAATCGCTTACAGGGACTAAAGTTGACAAACTGCGAAAGTATGCCAATTTGAACAGTAACAGACATTCCGGAACATGGCCATAAGTTAAACATACCATAAATATCCTTTACATAGCTTAGAAATAGGCTTTGAGGGGTTCGGTGTGCTAAAATAAACTTTTGTGTCATTCAGGGACTAAAAGCGTCAAAAAGTGCACAAGTTTGCATTTCCGCGCATAACTTATGTTCTGAGTACATCCGGACATCCAAAAATTTATGTAAGCACTAAAATATTTTATTTTAGTGTTTAGCTTGAGAAAAATCCATTCGTCGCGTCATTTGGATCGTTTTTCGCACTTATGTGTATTCCGTCGTAATTAAGCGAACATCGCAACCGTACGGCTAAACGAACCGACATCCGAGATATTTTTGAGCACATTTTAAGTTCCCTATACTTTAACTTCATTTTAGAGCCTTGAAATGAGGTTAACGGGGTTCAAACGCATCAAAAATAGCTTAAACGGGCTGCGGGGACCAAAACTGTAATTCTGCCAAAATAGGTGCTTGCGCACCGCAACAAATATTTGTTACGGTGCGCAAGCAGGGGTCAGTTATGCAGAAACTCATTTTCTCAGTAGTTAACAGCCTTTAACCCTCTCCAAAGGCCAAGGACAAGTGTCAAACTCTTGTGGTGGTGCAATATCAGTTACCACAACATTCCGACAAGTGTACGGGCTAGATCATTCCCTCTTCTCCAAGAAACGATCCTAACGGTGAACCGAAATCTATAAATACCCACCTTGTTTTACCCATTTCCCTCACATTTGAATCTGATTCTACACTCTCTAAGTGGAAGTATATGCTTCCTACCTGAAGAGTGAATCGGGTTCGAATCTTGCGGGGACCCTTCGTAAGTATTCTTTCGTTCTTTTATTGCTTTTCGAGTCTGAAAGTCAAACTTTGTTTGACTTTCTGCGTTGACCAGTTTATGGTCAATGCGAAGTTCGTTTGAACTTCGCAACGTGATTGTAATCACGATGGTTATAGTCCCTTGGGACTATGCCTACTGATTACCACGTTGTCTAGGGTCGTAAGGGTAAGCGATTTAATAAATCGCTTATACCTTCGACCCCGACCCGTTTGGTCGATCTTTAGGATCCGACCAAACACATTAGGTGACCATAGTGTATAGGGAATAACCTTCCGAGGTTATACCTTATGGTCGCTTCGTTTAAGTAGTTGTATGATAGGTAGTTTATACTTTATATGCCTTAGGTAAATTGCCAAAACGCCCTTTTTACGCCAAATTTCATTTTTAGCATATGTAACATAACTTATGACATCTAAACTAATTTAACAACAATATTAAACATGTAGAGGCATATTTTACTTATCATAGGACTAGTTAGGCGGTCCGAACGCGTTTCACGCAAACGACGCGTTAAAGTAGCATAAGCTACCTAAACGGGTCGTAATGGGTCGTAAGCACTTAGGTTAGGTTTCATTTAGTATGTAGGCTTTGTTAAACCATACGACACGAGTCTCCATACTCGTTTGGTTTACGAACCCTCATTCTATCTAAATCCTCCGATTTAGGTCCGATTTATTAACATAGTTACCTATATTAGGTGCCGTTTGATATCCGCGATCTCTAGCATTGTTTGGTTGTTACTCAAGGACTACTAAGCAATCTCAAGTGAGTACATAGACCCCTCTTTTACTGTTTTCCAAACTGTTTTGGGGTGGAACACATGTGCCTACTTGTTACTTTCATGCTTTCCTGTTTTCACATCATATACCGGCTATGTTTGTTAGTACATTATAGTACATGATTTCATTACATTTCATGCTATGTATGTCCATTGTGTGCATACTTAGTACATTGTTTTACATTACATTTCTGCTATGTATGTTGACTGATAGCATGCTAGCACATTGATTTACATGACTTTTCTGCTTTGTATGTTAACTTAGCATACTTAGTGCATTTCTATTCATCATATGCTTACATTTTGGTATGACATTTGGTTTGTTTAAACTATACTATACATTCATTAACACCGATCATGCCGCTCGGTAGTAGGTAGTGGTACCATAGGACTTGACAAATCCCATTCCTGAAATCTCGGGTTTGTTTGGACGTAAGGAATGACCGAATCCGAATACATATTCTTTTGATAACTCATTTTTACATAGTTATCCGACTGTCGCAAGGCTTGGATGTATGAATTTTCACAATACCGCATAAATGTTTATATCAGTATAGCATGCATTTACTACACAGAACATAACTTTGATTTAAACCAAGTTTTACTTCAATACTTTGTTTTGTACATTTTCACTTATGGTTTAAGTAGCCTTATTTTACTTACCATACATAACATTTGTTACACATTACTTGACTACTTTTGGACTATTAACATTTGATATGATTTATACAAGGACTTTTGACAATTGGTTTAAACATAGACTTATTACATTGGTGGTTTGTTTGAGTGAATTAAATAACGAGGCGTGTGTAATATGATACAAGCATGGTGGATACGCCGCTGGTACTTCCTATATATAAGTATTTGTATGGTATTATATATCGTAGCGTTATTTGAATCATTTCAGTTTATGACATATAACATTTTATACAAATAACATACTTTTCACAATACATTGTTTTACAAACAACTTATCTTATACAAACTCATTGTACATGGTTATTCATTTAACCATACATTATTTTCTTATTTATACATATCATCTGATCTTATCGTTTTTCAAATGATTTACAAGACAAAGCAAATTACAAGGTTCATGACTAAACATTTTCTCAAACATAAGTCATGAAACCTATTTTCACAAAACCTATGTATCTCACAGGCATTTTTATGCTGACGTACCTATTTTCACATGTGTTTTTCAGGAGCTGTTGCATAAGATGATCAAGATACACATAGGCAGACTTGGGCTTTAGTGACAATAAAAGATGCAAGACTAGTTAATTATGTTGTATTTCTTTGTTTGTTAAGACATTGTAACACTTTTAATTAATAAAACGAAACTTCAATTGCCATGGATTTGAAACAATTATTTCTGTTACAACACTCCCCGACATTTCCACCACGTTTTATATGTTCTACGTGGTCGGGGTGTGACAAGATCCTCTCGGATTTTACAATTGGTATCAGAGCCAAGAAACCAATTCTTGGTTCGGTTTTTGATATCATTCGGATTCAAGAAGGCTTTATTTGTTACTGATCGATTTGCTAAGTGTGTTCTACAGATTTTCAGTTTTGTTGGTGTAATTCTGATTTCGGAAGTTGCATCTTCAAACTGTTCTTCACAAATTCTGGCATAAAGTTACTGATTTTGGTTTGTGATTCGTGAATAAAGGTGTTTGCTGAATTATCAGAGGATTATTGAGGATAAGAATTCAAAGATCTCAAATCTTTGAATTTTGGAAGCTGCTGAAAATCAGGAATCGTAGTTATTTTTATCTCACAAATCTGTTTTGCAGGGTCTCGACACAATTTCAACTTGGTCTCGACTCTTATTCAGCTTCGTCTCGACTCAAGTTCTTTCGTCTCGAGTGGATATCGCGATCTTGTCTCGACTCACAACTGCTGTGGTCTCGAGTTGGCGTCTTTAACTCGAAACCATTTGTCTCGACTGGCTTCAAGTTTAATTGTTCCTGATCTCGACTCGCAATCTCGGTCTCGACTCAGTATTCAGTTCACTCGCAATAACTGTCTCGACTCAGGATTGTGTTCACTCACTGATTCAGTCTCGACTCCCGTCTCGACTCGCAATGACTCCTGCAACGTTACTTTTGGACTTTAGGATTTTTGGACTTTTGGACTCTTGAACTTAAATAATTAATCAACAAATTAATTAAGTTATTGAGTAACCATGACTACAAATAATCAGAGTGTTGACCTGGCTGCTATGTCTAAGCATCAAGAATTGGATTCCATCATTGGAACCACCACTCGTGTTCCTCGGTTGTTAGATGGAAATGAATTCCCTGAGTGGAAACGGCGTTTCGAAAAACATGTTAAGGTCAAAGATGCAAAAATCTGGCGAAGCATTCTAAGAGGTCCTAGAGAAATTATGATGGATAGTCCTACTGATGAAAGTGTGAAAGTGAAGAAGCCTGTTGATCAGTATACTGAAGAAGATTTTAAAATTGTTGAGGAAGATGATATGGCGTTTTCGTACCTGACCATGGCTTTGGGACCAGACATTGCTATTGGTTTTCGCACTTGCAAATCTGGTAAGGAATTGTGGGAATCATTAATAGATGTCTATGAAGGCAATGAAGATATGAAAGAGAGTCGTAGAAATCTGCTAAGTCAAAGCTTCAATAATTTTAATCATATATATGGAGAGACTGTTGATAATCAAATTCAGAGATTTGTTAAGTTAGTTACTCAAATGCAGATGGAGGAAATGCACACGCCAAATGCTTCATCTAATAGACAGCTTCTAAATGCTTTACCAAAGAGTTGGGATCATCACGTCGCAATGATCAAGAAAACCAAGGATCTAGCAAGATGTAGCTTATCTGAAATGATTTCTCACATTAAGGCCTGTGAGCTCGATGATAAACAAAGAGAAACAAATCACAAGAATAGTATGTTGGCTGCTGGATTCACTGCAACACCCTCGACATCAAGCAATAATACTGCTTTTGTGTCTCAAGCTGGTTTTCAAATGTTCAGCAATTCTGCTTCTGCTAAAGCTGCTCCTACCTCACCAAATGTTTACTACTCTGGAACTCCAGCACCTGCTGTTGCTGCTGCTACACCATCTTCTGCTAACGCTACTGCTGCTGCTTTGTTAACTTCCACTGCTAAAAACGAGATGATTGCTTTCTTCTCACAACAGTCAAAAGAAAATCTTAGTATAGCAGCTTCTGTCATAAATTGCTTGAATGCCTTTACTGCCGGGAAAATCAATCCTCCTAAGTTTTCTATGGATGACTTAGATCAAATTCATCCCGAAGATGTAGAAGAAATGGATATAACTTGGCAGATGGCTATGGCAGCTTTTAGAGCCAAAAATTTTGTTAACAAAACCGGGAGAAACAAATGGGAAAATCTTACCTTTACTGGACCTACAAAAATGCCATTTGAGTTTCGTTGCTACAATTGTCATGAACCAGGTCATGTGGCAAGAAACTGTACCAAACCAAGGGTCAATAGTGAGCAAACTCCAGTCAAACCTGCTACTCCCGCCACACCCAATCGAGAAAGAGCTCTTGTAACCACATCGACTATGTCTGCTGATGCTGCTGCCAGTGGAAGTCCTCAACCTCTGGGATTAGCTCAAGCCTTGGTAGTTCAACCTGATTCGTACTTTAATTGGAATTCGGAAATTGAACGACTAAACATCTCAGATCCAGAAAACCAGTCTGATTCAAACAACATTGCTTTTGTGGCCTCAAATGATCAAGCTTCTGTTCCTGAAAATGAGACTTCAGCACTTGAGGAGGAGGTTTCGGCTGAAAACTTGGCTTTCATGACTCAGATTCTTTCAGCTCCAGTCAAAGGTCTCACCAAGGAAGAGGTAATTTCTGTTTTCTGTACTCCTGAGTGTAGAGAACGAGTTGAAGCCTATAGAATACACAACGCTGAGCTAATTGAAGACTACAATGACATTAAAAGGAAAAAAATTACTTTGGCTAATAATGAAAAACTTTTTAAAGAGAAAATAGAAGCTCAGCGAAAAGACATCATCCAACTCAAGGATGATGTTAGTGTAGCAACAGCCCAACTCATCATGGTTAAAGAAAAATTATGCAATGTGACTAAAGAACTGGAGGATGTTAGAGATAAATATCAAATAAATGAGATAAATATTAAAAAATTTGATTCCTCCAGCAAATTAGTCGAGAATTTGTGTAATCAACAGCTAGCATATCAGAAAAGAAAAGGGTTGGGATTGGGTTTTAATCAGGCTCCTCCTCCTTACAATAACAACTATACTTATTTACCCATGACGGAGGAGGAGATGCTGAACAAAAACAAAATGACTTATGGTCCCAAAAACTGTAAGTCATCAGTAAATGTCAGACCTGCTGAAAAACAGGTGGTTAAACCAGTTAGTTTTGTTTCCAAAGGTACTTTTGATCCTAACGTTTCTTCATCATGTGCAGATGAAGTACCTGAAGTAGGATGGGGTGATGTGTTTGGGGATGAACCGTCTTTAGATTCTGATGTTTCTAAACCTACTTTTGATAAAACTAATTCTGGTTGTGTGTTTGGTCAATCGTTTTTGAACTCGTTTCGTAGTTATGTTTCGTCTTCTTTTGGGCCTGCTGTTTTGGGCAAAACTGTGAATGCTTGTGATGAAACTTTGAATAATGTGCATGACGATGGATGTTTTTCAGTAGATAAAAATTGTGATTCTAATTCTAATGTTTCTGACTCTTCTGCTGATGACAGCATGATAGGTGAGGTCCCTCAGGATTCATTCAGTGAAACCACTGAAACTCCTTCTAAAGAGAATCAACCTTGTTCTGATTCTTCTTCTGAATCAGTCTCAGAGGAAGTCCCTAATGTTGAACCTAGTGGGACCCCATTGAAAACCGAGGATGAAAAGGAACCCTTGTCAAACTCAGATGATACACGTGTTGATGAAATACGTGTTGATGAAGTTCCTACATCTTCCGAGATTAAAACTGAATCTGATTTTCAACAAGAAGAAGTGACTGTTTTGAATGAAAAATTACAAGAAAAGGTTTATGAAAATAAAATTAACACTGAGTCTGAAACATATTTTCGTAATGATACTGATAATGAGAAATCTAATCCATCTAAATCTTATACTTGTGCCAGTTCTACTTCTGATCAACAGGTACCTGAATGCTCAGAAAAGGCACAAGTTAACCAAGCAAGAAACATAAATCAAGCTCATACTCATAAACCCAACAGATACATGCCTGCTATGAAGCATCAAAACTTCCACAGATTGAAACGTCAAACATGTTTCAATTGTGGAATTGCTGGACACATCGCCAGAAACTGTGTTCATCTTCCAAGTGTGCAGTCTAAAAATAAATTTGCACAAAATCAGAAAGTTAAGCCAAACCGATATCATTATTCAGAGTCAGTGACAACTAAAAAGTCTAAGACAATGAGAAATGACTATCGTAAGGCTAAGCCTTCTGATCAAGATTGGAATGCAGCCAAACGTAGAAATCAAAATCAACAAAAGGATTTTCGAAAAGATCAATATAAAGCGTTTGGTAACTATAATTCTCAATGGTCAAATAAGCATTGGAAACCTAAAACTAAGGCCACGCATTCCAATTCGTCTCATACATCTCATCGAAATTCTGCTGTTAAAAATCCTTCAAAATTCTTAAATAAAGATAATTTGGTATGGCAGAGAGTGACTTACTTTGATGTACAAGGGAAACCCAGATCCACTATGGGCTGGGTTCCTAAATCTAACTGATCCCGCTAATCGTGCAGGAACAGCTGTGGAGGACTGCCGTGCGCCTCTGGTACATGGATAGTGGCTGTTCCAGGCATATGACGGGAGACTTGTCTCAACTGGTCAATGTAAAAGAATTTGACGGTGGATATGTCTCTTTTGCGGGAGGAGAATCTGGAAGAATCACGTTAAAGGGAACAGTGAAAAACGGCGTTTTAAGCTTCGAAAATGTGAATTATGTCCCAGAACTGAAACACAATCTGCTGAGCATTTCTCAAATTTGTGATCAAGGAAATTCTGTTCATTTTACAAAGAAAGGATGCTATGTTTTGAAATCAGGGATTGTTATTCCTGAAGATTGGTTTTTGATGACAGCTGAGAGAAAGGGAAATGCTTATGTCATTGATATGAACAAGAAACCGTGTGAAGAAATTACTTGTCTATTTTCGAATATATCAGAACATGATGGTTTTTGTGGCATCGTCGTCTTGGACATGTGAATATGAAGAACTTGAATCGTCTTGCCAAAGGTCAACTGGTCCGTGATCTACCAATCAAAGACTTTATGTTGGTAGAAAAATGTGTTGCTTGTGCAAAGGGAAAAGCTCATCGAAAGCCTCATAAATCTAAGTCTACCCCCTCAACCAAAGCTGTGCTTGAATTACTTCATATGGATCTTTTTGGTCCAGTGAATGTGTTGAGTATTGGCAAGAAGGCTTATTGTCTCGTGATAGTCGATGATTTCTCGCGCTACACCTGGGTGTACTTTCTAAGCCACAAGAATGAGGCAGCGGGGTTGATCAAACAATTTATTACTTTGGTGGAAAATCAAGCCAGTACAAATGTCAAGGCTATTCGATCAAACAATGGGACGGAATTCAAAAATGTCACCATGGACACATTTTGTGCTGCAAAGGGAATTGAGCAACAGTACAGTGCACCTCGAACTCCACAACAAAATGGAGTAGCAAAAAGACGAAATCGCAGTCTTATAGAGGCTGCGCGTACTATGCTGGCCGATTCGAAGCTTCCTAGTTTCTTTTGGGCCGAAGCTGTTAGCACGACTTGTTACGTCCAGAATCATGCTTTAGTAAACAAACGACATATGGAAACTCCTTATGAGATTCTGGAAGGACGTAAACCTTCGGTTTCACACTTTCGCATCTTTGGTTGTCCATGTGTGTTACTACTTATGGACGCTAATGGAAAGTTTGAGGTCAAAGGGGACGAGTGTTACTTTGTTGGATATGCTAAAGGTTCAGCCTATAGAGTATACAACAAGGTAACTAAAAAGGTCGTCGAGTCGTGCAACATTGAATGGCTCGAAGAAAATGCTACGGACGCTAGAGTTGGACCAGATTGGTTATATGATTATGCTGAATTATTTAAATCATTTAACATTTTGTCAAGTGTCCCTACTGTTGCAGGTGTGTCTACTCCAAAACAGCCGCTGTCCTTTGGTGATACTGAAGAGGAAGAACAAGCTGAAGGAAGATCAAGAAACCATACCATTGACCCACCGGGAATGGTTTTCACTCGGCATCCTACGCCTCAGCATACTTCCCATCATTCCACTGAAGGTGCCTCTTCAAGTGGTGCTGTACCTAATGGTTCAGGATCTGCACTATTTCCTGAATCCATTCCTTAAGATTGCATCGTTACAACTCCATTAGTTCGTCGCAATACAGCATCTAATGAGGGGGAGTCTAGCAACATCACTGATAATAACCAAAATGCTGAAGACGAGACCGTACCTGACATGGCAATACCTACAAGTGTCCAACGAAATCACCCTATAGAGAATGAACCAGGCTGGGTAGATGCTATGCATGAAGAGCTGAACCAGTTTGAGAAACTTGGAGTATGGAAACTTGTCGAGTTACCAAAGGGAAAGCGCAAACTTGGAACTAGATGGGTGTTCAGAAACAAGCAAGACTCTGCAGGGGTTATTGTTCGAAATAAAGAAAGATTGGTGGTTCAAGGTTTTCGACAAATAGAGGGTCTGGATTATGATGAAGTATATGATCCGGTTGCTCGACTTGGAGCCATCCGGATCTTCTTAGCTTACGCGTCATATATGGGGTTCACTGTATATCAGATGGACGTCAAGACAACGTTTCTATATGGAGATGTGAAGGAAGAAATCTTTGTTGAGCAGCCACCAGGTTTCGTGCATCCAGATCATCCGGAATATGCCTACAAGCTAGATAAGGCATTGTATGGATTACACCAAGCACCACGAGCTTGGTATGCCACACTAACTGAACATCTTTTGGCTCATGGGTACACACGTGGCACGATAGACCAGACTCTGTTTATCAAGAAAGTGGGCAAGGATCAGATCTTAGTTCAAATCTATGTCGATGATATTATTTTCGGGTCTACAAGTGAGGAACTTTGCAAGGAGTTTGAGAGAGTTATGAAGAAGAAATTTGAAATGAGTGCTCTTGGGGAAATGACATTGTTTTTGGGTTTACAAGTCAAGCAAAATTCTCAAGGGATTCTTATTCATCAAGGGAAGTATATGGATGACGTGCTAACAAAATTCAACTTTTCAGACGCAAAATCAGCTGAAACACCAATGGCAGAGAGACCATTATTGACTGAAGATGAAGAAGGATCTCCTGTGGATCAACGTCAGTATAGGTCTATGATCGGGTCGTTGATGTATCTGACAGCTAGCCGACCGGATATCATGTTTGCTGTCTGCAACTGTGCAAGATATCAGGCTAATCCTAAAACTTCTCATCTTACTGCTGTTAAACGAATCTTTCGGTACCTTAAAGGCCGACCTCGGTTTGGTCTGTGGTATCCGAGGGATTCCAATTTTGACTTGTTTGCTTTTTCTGACAGCAACTTTGGAGGTACTGATAGTGACAGGAAATCTACATCAGCTGGATGTCAATTTCTGGGTGACAGACTCATTTCTTAGCAATGCAAGAAACAACAAACGGTGGCGATTTCTACAGCTGAAGCTGAATATGTTGCCGCTTCTGCATCTTGCTCTCAAGTGGGGTGGATGCAACATCAATTGCAGGACTACGGTTTGACTTATCTCAACACTACTATTTACTGCGATAATGATGCTGCAATACAAATTGTTAGAAATCCTGTTTTTCACTCCAAAACCAAGCACATAGACATAAAAGTTCACTTTATTCGAGATTGCTTCGACAGAGGTCTTATTACCCTTGACCAAATCGACACAGATGCAAATGCTGCCGATTTGTTCACCAAACCTGTCAGCAACTCAAAATTCAAAGTGCTTGTGGATTTTCTGAAAATGATCCGCTTTACTGACTGAGCATGTTTTTGTTTTTCGTAGGTAAATTTGTTCATAAAGTTTTCTATTCTTAGGTAGTTTTTATTTATGCTCAAATTTAGGGGGAGAAATTTAAAAAAAATACAAAAACATTAAAAAAAATAGAAAAAATACAAAAAGAGGTGTTGCATGACTGGGAAATGAAATGAATTTTCACATTATGGTTGAGGGCTGACTCATGTAAGACCAGTATCGAAATAGTTTGACTCTATACTCATGTAAGACCAGTATCGAAATAGTTTGACTCTAGTATGATGTGTTGGTAGGCTCTATCCTTTAGGCTGGAAACATTGGCTGTTTCTGTTCAGAACTAAAATAGTACATGACCTCAGGAAAGAAAATCACTTGGAATTAGCTCATTTCTATTTGAATGTCTGTATATTGTCCCGATACACACAATTTTGATCTGACTCTGAAATCTTCTCTGAAAAAGTCGTGTATCTCCTTTGCTGCATCCAGATATATGCTGACCTGGAGGTGCTAGGCAACGTCAGCTTCTGCTGCATCCAGATACATGCTGACCTAGTTGTACGTTGTCGCTCTGTAGATCAATTTAAACACCCGAAAGAGGCCCTCAAGTGCCCAAAAGAAACCCTAGAAACCTATATCAAATTGAGAAAAAATCATTTGATTTTGTAAATTATACCATCTTTGCTTAAGATCTATTCTGTTCTCTTCTCAATCTATTCCCAGTTAAGATTTCAGAGATCTGGATTGGACTTGTGAAATATGTGGTAGGGAAGCTACTTACATGATAGGGTGTGCTGTCTATAATTCCGAGATTGGATTAGTATTTGTTTGGGTGTTCATTGTTAAGAAATTAAAACATGATACATTTGTTACAGGCAGTTATTTGAAAAAGGTCTAGGGAGATGAGTTTAGGTGGAGAAATATACTGGCAATTGTCTAGATCATTCAGTAGTAGATCAGTGTTGATAAGTGTGGTCAAGCCCGAAACCCGTGATTTGATCCCTGAGCAAATTATGATATTTCCGTATTTTATTTATTTTGTAAATAATATTTCGATATTATTTATTTTTGTGTTTATAGGTTTTGGTCTAATAAAACATGCTCAGAAAGTTGAAGGGTTAAATAAGAAAATGTTTAAAAAAAATTAGATTGCTGTAAATAAGTGAAATTTTTATTTAATAAATCTAATTTTCTAATTGTTGAGTGGTCTCGGTTCGAGACTGTGGTCTCAGCCCATGTTATTAAAGGCCCGGCCCACAAGGTTGAAATATTTAAAGGGATCTCGACTCGAGACCCTCACTGTGCACTCGAAACAACTCAACTGTCACTTTCAAATTCTCTCTCATTCTCCGGCGATATTATCTGCTTTTCCGGCAACATCCCGTTCTCGACTTGAGGTTTTGAGTTCATTGAAGGTATTTTGATAGGTTTAATGACGTTTTAATTGAAGTTTTGCAGGTTTGTTGAAGATTTGATGAATGTTTGGAGATGCTCATAAACCCTAATTTTGATGATATTTTGGTGTTCAAAGAAATCATTGAGTGTTTGTGGTGTTTGATCCAAAACTCAGTGGATTAAAGTTGTTTGTGGGGTCTCGACTGAATACATGTGAAGACTCGAGACATAATGTTGCGAGTCGCAACCTTGTCGGTCTCGATTGGGGTCTCGACTCAAAGTTGATTGGTCTCGACTGAGGTCTTGGTCAAGTTAACTCAGTCTCGACTGAGGTCTCGACTCGAAATCTCTTGGTTTCGACTCGAAACCTCATAGTCTCGAGTTGCTTCATGTGTATTAATCGATGTTTTGACTGCTGAATTTGGTGTGATATGTTTTGAATTGTGTTGACTAAAATTTTATTTATATGTCTCTATGCTTAGTGTTTTCGTTTGGTGTAGGATATGGATTTAAAATTTATACCAACACACAATCAAGCTGGTTATCTAGCTTCACCACCAGAGAAGCACAGGAGACTATACACATCACTGATCAAAGGATTAAATAGCTGCCGACTCGTTCATGCTCTGCGAGAGAATCCAGTTGTTTATGAAAGTCTCGTGCAAGATTTTTGGAAGACAGCAAGATTTGAAGCACAAGGAGCTGATGGAAAGGGAATGATAGAAGCTGAGATTCAGAAGAAGAAGGTTGTTATTACTGAGCAAATGATAAGAGAAGTTCTACAGTTTGATGATACTGAATCTGATCCAATTGAGCTTCCAAGTGATACTATAGAGGATGTGTTACCTCGGTTAAGCTATGAAGGAAAGTATCCGTCACTTGTTAAGAAGTTTTTGCACCCGTATTGGCGCTTGTTGGCACATATGTTTATCTTATGTATGACAGAAAATCGAGGGGGAACTGATCAACTGAATATTACACAAACGACTGCATTTGTTGCACTTATTACGAATGAGTCGTTCAACTACTCGAAGTATGTTTTTGAAGGAATGAAGAGAAATGTTACTGGTGTTCGGAAGGATAAATTTATTATGTATCCAAGGTTTTTGCAGATGATTTTCAATGCTCACTATTCTGATTTGACGCGATCCGGTGATACCTTGGAGTTAAAACCAATGGGTCCCTCTTGTTTTGGTGCTCTCACAACTAAGAAGGGGACAAAAAAGAAGTTTGAGGGACGTATTCCTTTGGAGAAATTTGGTCGGTTTGCAGAGACTGAAGTTGTAGTTGCTAATCCAGTGATAGTACAAAATGTTCAGGTGAATGCTATGGTTGCTGAGGAGCATGATATTCAGAATATTGTTGATGATGAGCCTGAGACAGAGATTTTAACTATTAACTCTGACGATGAGGGCATAGAGATTATGTGTGATTCAGGAGATGATGAAGAACTTCCTCCTGAAAAAGAAGCTGATGTTGCTGTTTCAACTGTTCCCTCTATAATTACTGCTGAAAATTTGGCTTCGTTATTAAAGTCTGTAACTGATAAGATGGGAAATCCTCCTTCCAATCTTACAGTATCTACTGAAGAGCCTAGTGAAAACCCAAAGGATCCTGATTCACTGCCGTTGAAGCGAAAAAGGCGGGATCCTCGACTTGGAATGTATGTTGAGCAAAATAAAGATCAATCTATAAACATTGCTGAAGATGATGAAGGATTGTATGATTTTGATTTTGAGAAAAATGTCACTGATACCATCACCACACCTGAAGATATCTTTGAGCTGAACACTGATACTCAAAGGAATGTTTTAGAGTCCACCACTGCAGAGGTTCAGATTACAAATGTTGATACTGATACTGTTGTTGAGACAATGCCACTTGGTGTTTCTGAAGCTGCAGGTCCTTCTAGAATAGTTCTTGATATGCCTAGCAGTTCAAGTGGTAAGAGACCTGAAGAGTCGTTTAGAATGCCTTTTGATGATGATTCAAGCGATGATGATGATTTCATTAGCATGAGAGAAATGAAGAAAAGATTGATTGTGGTCGAGCAAGATTCTATTCATAAAGATGCCAAGATCATTCAACTTGAAGATACTTTAGTGCAAAAGAATCAACAAATTGAACAGCTTCAAGGAGATGTTACTTTACTGTTCAATATGGTGTATGATTTACGTGGAAAGCTTGAGAAGAAATTTGGGAATGAATTCTCTGATCCTACTGATGTGGAAAATAGAAGAAACGCCTTTGAAAAGGATTATGCTGAGAGAAGTGCTGCTATGGAGCAATACTTTAAAAGAGTTATTGATCCTGTTGCAGATAAAGATAAGGCTGAAAGAATCAAGAAGAAAAGAGAGTTTGTGATTTTGAAGAACAGGAATCTTAATCCAGATGATGATGATGCTCAAGCAACACATCATTTAATGGATGTTGGTGAAACTCTCTATGATCAAGTTGGAAATAGATCTGGTGTAGTTAGCTAGGGATTTGATCATGATCATAAAAGATGGTGGATAAAAAGGAAGGTTGGACCTGTTGAGTGGTACAAACATCCAGGCCAGTTTCAGTCATTTACTAAGATTGATTTGACTGATCTGTCTAAAGCACCTTATGTAGATGATAAGTCTGGAGGTCCTGGATATATGTTTTTCGAGAGATTGAAGAGGGAGGTTCTTAAGGGATTTCCTTCAATGCGTACATCAGAGTCCATTGTTAAACCAGCTAAAGGAGTCAGAGATTCATATACACGCAAGCGAATGAAGATTGTGCATTGGCCAGTAACTGATAAGGAAAAGGTGATTCCTTTGGTGAGAAAAATTCCACAAGGTGCTTTGAAGTCCTTGCAGTTTTGGACTTATGATGAGCGTCTAGGGCAGGCAGTAATTGTTTGTGATGATAATGTGGATTTTCGCTTGGTGGATCAAGTTGATTTGCTGAATGTTGCTCATGAAGACCTGGAAGTGTTAGCTCGTCATCAAATTAGGGCTACTGAGAAATATGAAGAGATTGCAAAAGCATGGACTGGTGCGGTTGCTTCAGCGATACATATTCGCACAAAAGGTTTTGGTGGGCTCAAAGATCGTTTGGGTGGTGCTGGTGATAGTTGAAGTTTCAAGACTCTCTATGCCAAAAACTTGATGTGCGATAAAGTGTCGTATATTTTAGGTGTATATTTTAAGCCCTTTTTAACACTTATTTTAGCCAAGTTTTAAATTTATAAAACACGATATTTCACTAACACTAAACACACATATGGGCAAGTGCACCCATCGTTGAGTGTAGTATAGCGTTGGTAAGATACCGAGGTCGTCCAAGGACACAAGAGCTTTTAATACCGGTTTATCCTCAACGTCTAACCAAAATAAAAGTTTAGAAAAATGTTTTAAACTAAAAAATAAAAACTAACTAAAATGCTGAAAATAAAAATAAAATAAAAACAGATAGACAAGATGAATCACTTGGTTCCGACTCGTATCTAGTATAACCTTTGATTATTTCCGCACTTTTGCACATAATTAAGAGATTATCTTAGTTATTGTAGTAGGCCCCTCTTTTGAAGGTGACGTTACCCTCACCCCAGTAGTTTGAGTCAGCAGGGATACAATCCTAAAGGGGTGGATTATTGGAAGATAATGAATTAAGTTATTAATGCAGTATTGTGGTAGGCCCCGCTTTTGGCGGTGACGTTACCCTCGACTAAGTAGTCTGAGTCAGCAGGGATACAGTCCTAAATAGCCGGGTTATAATATTAATAGTAGTTAACTTATGAGGGGATCAAAGAGTTTGGACCCCCGCCATCCAATACCGTGAAGTATTGAAGGAGGTCCTACTAAATTTGACCCAGGTCCATTGCAGGACCTCTAAACGCTGAACAATGGCAAGACCTTTACCAAACCGTTCCCTTAACCCCCGACCAGGTAGCCAACATACCTCCATATAGACCGTGGAGATATGAATGGTGAAAATCCTTTATTTTATATAGACAGTAAAATAATGCCAAGACACCACGGACAAACGATAAGGAAAGATCACCTTCAACATAAGTAACTAGTTATTAAAGTCATTAATACAAAACCAAATAAAAAGTGCAAAAGATTAGAAATAAAAAGTATTATACTAGACACTTTGTCTTCACCAAGTGATGTAAGAGACTTAGGCAAACATGGCCTTGATTGTCAAGAACTCTTACGATCAATCTTGGATCCCGAGACGACTCACACACTCTATGATGGACAATGGATGATGGTGGTGGATGATGGTGTTGTGATGGTGGTGGGTGGTGGATGAAGTGTGAGAGAGGTGGTGTGCCAAGGGATGAGTTGCAATGAAACCAAGCACTCCTATTTATAGGCTGAACAGAGGCCTGGGCACGGCCCCGTGTTCGCTGGGCACGGCCCCGTGCCCGTCTGACACTCTCTCTCTTCATTAATTGTAATTCGCAATTACAATTAATGCGCCTGCAGTACTTTCGGCACGCCCCCGTGTCCGCTGAGCACGGCCCGTGGTGGGCAATAGAAGCTTCTATAGGTTTGTCTTTTCTGCTGCTTCTTGGGCACGGCCCCGTGCTGGCTGAGCACGGGGCGTGTTCAGCCTTCTGTTTTCTCTATTTTGCTTTGGAAGGTGCTGTTGAGGGTTCGGGCAATCTACTAATGTTCCTTTTCTTGTATTTATGTTGGATTTAGCTGTCTTTTTGCTTCTTTTGCGTTTTTGAGCTCATTTAATCCTGAAAATACAAAAGGAAGACAAAAACACTCTTTTTCCAATATTAGTACTAAAAAAGGGTTAGTTTTATGCCTCATTTGATGTAATTTATATGTTGCATTTTACACACATCAAATACCCCCACACTTGAACTTTTGCTTGTCCTCAAGCAAAACTCTTTAATATTTGGCTTACACTCCCAAATGGAATAGGTAGAAGAGAAGGTTTTGGGCTTGTCATAGAGTGTCGGGATTTCCAAGATCTTTTTGGGTTTTATTTTTATTTATTTACACTCCTATTCGTAATGATTTATTTAGAACTGTTCATAAAAGAAATTACTTATTTGGGCATAACATGCCTTTTTAAAATTCTATTTATATACAAGTTCACATACCTCACGGGGAAATCACTCACACTCGGCCGAAGGTGTATTTTTAGTGAATCACTCGAGAGCGGCATGGAACTTATTCCTACCATAGGCTTGCCAAGAAATCAATCCTCCTCCTTTTTAACTTTTATACCTTTGTAGATATCAAGAGGACTTTGTGGGTTAAGGGTTGGCTAGGGTTAAAGGTAGGTGGTTGGGTTAGTGGTTAGTAGAAAAAGGGCTAAAAAGCGTAACAAGTGTTGGTTTTCGTATTTTTGCAACTTTTTATTTTTGATGAAGCTTTTATTCAAACAAAGTTATTTTTGATTACTTTGTTTGTTTATTTTCTTTTTGCTTCATTTTTCTCTCTTTTTTTTTTTTTTTTTTTTTTTTTTTTGAAGAACCGAACTTGTTACTAAAATAAAGGGTTAAAAATGAAAAAGGTTTTGGTGGGTGAAAGGGTTTTTGTTTTGGGTGATGAAACGAAAAGGTTTAGGCTCAAAGGGGCTAACTAGGGGGATTTTTTGGGTAGGTGGTAAAAGAAAAAGAAAAATAATGGTGTAGAAATGAAAAAGGGTTAGTCCTAATGCCTCCATCATGTACTTACTCGGGTTTAAGTTGATAAGGACCGGGAATGTATTGTCATGGCAAGTTCTAGAGTCGTAAGAACCAAGCGGCTATTCACACAAGAAACGAAAAATGAGCATTTAGTCAAATGATATGAAATTGTGTGCTCAATAAAGGCTCAAAACTCACTTTTGTGGGAATGGGTTTTTATGTGATCAAGTATATATAATCAAATTTTAAATAAGTTTGTCATGCCTTTTCATAATTTTCTTATGTTAGTTCTTTTTATCACTACGCTATCGGTTGTAAATTTGTAAAAATATAACCTTTTTGAGAGCTTGAATTTCCCGAGTTAAACCTAGACAAGTAAAAAAATGAAATTTTTGAAAAAAATTTGGGGTGATTAGCGGTTCCAATAGAGTTTTGTGTAAGGCTTGTATTTAGGACTTGCAAAATTCAAGGTTTTAGCATCCCCCCACACTTAAATTACACATTGTCCTCAATGTGTCCCAAAAATAAATTTTTTAGGTTGATTAGATGTGTAAATTAGTGTTTAAAAAGCAAAAAATTGTGTTACTGGGCACTGAACACGGCCCCGTGTTATCCGGGCACGGCCCCGTGTTCAAGTGCCAGTAACAAAATTGAAATAAGAGAAACAGAAGTCTGGACACGGGGGCGTGTTGGGTGAACACGGCCCGTGTCCAGTTACCTGTACTGGGCGTTTTCTGCAGGTGGTTCGACACGGGGCCGTGTTGGTTGGGCACGGCCCGTGTTGAACCTTCTGAAAGGGAGAAAACTGTCGGGTTGCCTCGTTCTTGTGCATGGGATCATTTTTCTCGTTCCCCTTTTCATCCTTTACCACCATGAGTGTGTTACAAACCATCCAAACATTAAAACCATCATTTCATTTCATCATAGAGAGAACTTACATAATCCTAAATTAAACTAGATAAAAGAAATAACAAACCACGGAGTCCTAGCCTTTTCTTTATTTTAATTTAGCAAAATTTCCAAGAAATACTAAATCTTGGTTAAACAAGGCCTTAGTGAACTCCTTCTTCCGAGTGCGGTTCTCCTCAAATGTCGGCGAGCCATTCTTCTATCTCCCTTGGAAGGAGAAAAGAAGGCTCATTGGCATTGGTTTGAGGAGTTTCAACTTCCACCGGGATCTCTTGTTGGTGTTCCATGGGAGGTTCCGCCGGAAGGTCTTCCCACCCGGTAGGGTTGTTGATTCCGAGAGCCAGGTTCCAATCCTGCTGAGGGAGGATTGGTTCCATTGGAGGTGCTACAAGAATATTTAACCTCTAGTGCAAGAGGTTAATTTCTTGGAAGCTGCTTTCAAGTCCCATCGTAAGATCGTTAATACGGTCGATAAGGACCTCCTCTACTGAAGTCATTTCATCGAGAGCCTCCCTTAATGCTATCACATAGTGAACAAGTGTAGCTTCAATGGAGGGTCTTCTTCCTCTTCGGTTGTTTGACGAATGCACAGAAGATGTATCGCTGTTTTCACTCGGCATCCTACGAAAAATAAACTAAAAATAGCTTATTTAAGGAAACAGTAACCGGACACGGCCCCGTGCTCACTGAGCACGGCCCCGTGTCCATCTTTCTGCAGAGTTTTGGAACAAGAAAACTTGTATTTTTAAGTTATTTTCTGAATGTTGTAGGCCCTTTTTGGCTACTATAACTTAAAACCATGTTTCATAACATGTTTTTACCAAGATTCTTTGAACAAAACTCATTTATCCCTACCATAGAGTTGGAGGAATTCCAAACTTTCAATGGTAGTTCTTGGAGAAAGATGAAGAAGAAGGAAATTACTAAAAGAGGAAGGGACAAGATGGGTTGTTGGAACCTTCTTTTAGACTTACCTAGGATAGTTTGAGAGAAGATTCCTGCAAATCTCTGCCCCAAGTTGGTCCAAATGTGCAGAATTCTTGGCTGCATTTATAGAAAATGACAGCAACCTGGACACGGCCCCGTGTTCAGTGGACACGGCCCCGTGTGCAGGTGGAGTTCTGACACAGTTTGTCCGTATTCTGACGTACTGATCAGAAAGGAATCTTTCGATGGACACGGGGGCGTGTTGGCTGGGCACGGCCCCGTGTCTACAGACTGTTTTATGAAGTTGTCTAGTTTTTTTAAGGAATTTGTTTGTATCGGGTGGTTCCTGACTGGTTGGAACAACCCCAAAGTGCCTAATATACCTTAATTGTCCTAGACTAAGGCGAGAACGCAAGAGGTTGTCGGTGAGGGTAATTCCTATTTTCATTCTAGGTGGACAAGTCCAACCCTTTTCCGGGCTCTTGTTAAAGAAGGTATATGCCGAATCGCTCAGGTCTATGTATGCACCGAACGAAGTCGATGGAGAGTCCTTCACGGCACAATCGACACAGGGACGACTATCGTCCAAGTCTTTGCTAGGTACGAAGGTATTTTCGGGAGCAACGAGGTTGTCGGAATGCGGTTCCAACATTTCTTCATGGGTATCGTCTTGGGGCGGATTAATAAAATCCTTCCTAAGCTCTTCTATCCATTTCAGAATTAGCTCTTCTAGTTGAAATAATTCGCTAAGGAACATTTCCCCTAGAATATCTGGCTGGGCGCATTCGAGGGAGAAATAGTGCTTATTTTTACTTTCGCCCCTCTTAAGGTTGTGAAAAGATCGTGGGTCCATGTAGTGGGGCCTATAATTTAGGAAGTAGCATTTTACTTCTTCATGTTCGCCACCACATAATTGACACCACGTACCATAAGAGTGCCGAAAGTAAAAATAATTACTATCACTCATGTTTATGTCAGAAATTACCAACCGTCGGGATCTAACGGTTCTGTTTTCAGTAACTGAAACTTGGGCACGGGGGCGTGTTGAGTGGACACGGCCCCGTGTTCAGCTTACTGTCTGATGTAAAACAGGATTGCCAGTTCCAATGATTGAGCACGTGGGCGTGTTCAGCGGGCACGACCCGTGCTGAGCTCTGCAGAAGCTGAAAAACTAAGAAAATCCTAAAAAAATAAAAAGAAAAATAAAAGATGATTAGGCCGTTGATTCCTAACTTTCTTAAAATCCTTGTGTCCCCGGCAACGGCGCCAAAAACTTGATGTGCGATAAAGTGTCGTATATTTTAGGTGTATATTTTAAGCCCTTTTTAACACTTATTTTAGCCAAGTTTTAAATTTATAAAACACGATATTTCACTAACACTAAACACACATATGGGCAAGTGCACCCATCGTTGAGTGTAGTATAGCGTTGGTAAGATACCGAGGTCGTCCAAGGACACAAGAGCTTTTAATACCGGTTTATCCTCAACGTCTAACCAAAATAAAAGTTTAGAAAAATGTTTTAAACTAAAAAATAAAAACTAACTAAAATGCTGAAAATAAAAATAAAATAAAAACAGATAGACAAGATGAATCACTTGGTTCCGACTCGTATCTAGTATAACCTTTGATTATTTCCGCACTTTTGCACATAATTAAGAGATTATCTTAGTTATTGTAGTAGGCCCCTCTTTTGAAGGTGACGTTACCCTCACCCCAGTAGTTTGAGTCAGCAGGGATACAATCCTAAAGGGGTGGATTATTGGAAGATAATGAATTAAGTTATTAATGCAGTATTGTGGTAGGCCCCGCTTTTGGCGGTGACGTTACCCTCGACTAAGTAGTCTGAGTCAGCAGGGATACAGTCCTAAATAGCCGGGTTATAATATTAATAGTAGTTAACTTATGAGGGGATCAAAGAGTTTGGACCCCCGCCATCCAATACCGTGAAGTATTGAAGGAGGTCCTACTAAATTTGACCCAGGTCCATTGCAGGACCTCTAAACGCTGAACAATGGCAAGACCTTTACCAAACCGTTCCCTTAACCCCCGACCAGGTAGCCAACATACCTCCATATAGACCGTGGAGATATGAATGGTGAAAATCCTTTATTTTATATAGACAGTAAAATAATGCCAAGACACCACGGACAAACGATAAGGAAAGATCACCTTCAACATAAGTAACTAGTTATTAAAGTCATTAATACAAAACCAAATAAAAAGTGCAAAAGATTAGAAATAAAAAGTATTATACTAGACACTTTGTCTTCACCAAGTGATGTAAGAGACTTAGGCAAACATGGCCTTGATTGTCAAGAACTCTTACGATCAATCTTGGATCCCGAGACGACTCACACACTCTATGATGGACAATGGATGATGGTGGTGGATGATGGTGTTGTGATGGTGGTGGGTGGTGGATGAAGTGTGAGAGAGGTGGTGTGCCAAGGGATGAGTTGCAATGAAACCAAGCACTCCTATTTATAGGCTGAACAGAGGCCTGGGCACGGCCCCGTGTTCGCTGGGCACGGCCCCGTGCCCGTCTGACACTCTCTCTCTTCATTAATTGTAATTCGCAATTACAATTAATGCGCCTGCAGTACTTTCGGCACGCCCCCGTGTCCGCTGAGCACGGCCCGTGGTGGGCAATAGAAGCTTCTATAGGTTTGTCTTTTCTGCTGCTTCTTGGGCACGGCCCCGTGCTGGCTGAGCACGGGGCGTGTTCAGCCTTCTGTTTTCTCTATTTTGCTTTGGAAGGTGCTGTTGAGGGTTCGGGCAATCTACTAATGTTCCTTTTCTTGTATTTATGTTGGATTTAGCTGTCTTTTTGCTTCTTTTGCGTTTTTGAGCTCATTTAATCATGAAAATACAAAAGGAAGACAAAAACACTCTTTTTCCAATATTAGTACTAAAAAAGGGTTAGTTTTATGCCTCATTTGATGTAATTTATATGTTGCATTTTACACACATCACACTTACACAAGTTGACGGTGATATCATTGAGAGATCCTCTCGGATTTTACAGACCGTTTTCCGGCCAAAGGTACACTTTTTCTACTAATTTCGACGTTCCGAACACCATGGTGAGGTCCATTTTCTCTAATTCAGAGCGGTTTATGCCGTAGAGAATTTGAAGAGAATCCGGCCAAATTCTGTCAAGTTTGTTTTCAAGTATTCTCTTCATGTATGTCAAGATCTTGCTTTGAAGGAAGTTGGTATTGCTTATCCAAACTATGTCAAGATCTTGCATTTAAGAACCTCCAACTTATTTATAGTTAACTTCAACATGTACATCATACCATATTATATGGTAAATCGTACCGAAGCGATCCGAAATGATCCTGCCGCTTCCATATCGCCCACTAGCTTTACCGCTTGTACGATATTTCCAACTTTACAAAGACCGTTAACAAGTGAATTATACGTGCATACATTCAGTTCAAGACCCTTTGCACACATTTCACCGAGAAATTCATTTGCTGTATCGATTTCCCCTTGTTTGCACAACCCGTCAACAAGTGCGGTATACGTGACGACATTCGGCGTGAGGCCCATACGAACCATCTGATTATGAAGCGTAAACGCGTCTTTCATCTGACCAGCCTTGCAGTAACCATCGATAAGTACTGTACACGTGACTTCATCGACTTCCATTCCTCTACTAACCACTTCAACAAACAGATTGTGCGCTTCCGTTATATTTCCCGTTCGAAAAATTCCCGCTATAATCGCAGTATACGTTACAAGATCAGGAACAATGTTCTTGCCATGCATTTCATTCAAAAGCCTATATGCAGCAGTGATATTTCCCGCTTTGCAGAAACCGTCAACTAGCGTCGTATACACTACCTTATCCGGAACTAGTTTCCGGTATAACATCTCCCGTAAAACCTTCTCGGCTTCCGCCACTTTGCCAATCTGACACAAAAACAAAACCACACTGTTAACTGTGAACACGTTTGGCTCGATTCCTCTTGTTTGCATTTCTTCGATAAGTTTCGGAACTTCGTGAAACTCTCCGATCCGACAGTAGCCGTTTATAACCGTGCTATAACTAATAGCATCAGATGTGTAGCCTCGTAACCTCATCTGGAAGAGTAAGTTATGAGCTTCTTTCACTTTCCCGATTCGACAAAGACTGTGCATCGTTATATTATGTGACACGGTATTCCAGTCAACCTCCTCTTTAGCGAATTCGGTAAAGACGCGCGGTGTTATCTTACACCCGTTCATATTCTCGGATAGCTTTGAGAGAAATAAATTGCATGACGCAACGGATATGACCACTCCGTAGTTTAACATCTTATACAATAACTTTTTCGCTCCGTCTAGTATTCCGACTTCGACGAGGACTTGGAAGAAAATATCAAAGACAAAGGGATTATTATTACTCCAATCTTTGTAAGTGTATATCAACTTCTCCATGAAAAGGGTAAACGGGAGGGTAGCATCTACGTTAGGGCCAGTGGCGGATCCAGCCAGTTTTTTCACTGGGTTCCCTTTTCCAAATCATACAAGGTTTACACTAAAAAAAAACGTTTTTTTCCAAATCATACAAGGTTTACACTACAAAAAAACGTTTTTTTCCGAATCGACTGGGTTCCTAGGAACCCGGTAAAACCTTCTAAATCCGCCCCTGGTTAGGGCAGCTGCGGAAACTCCAACCGATCTCTATTGACTTGTAAAAGGTTAAAACATCTAACTACAAAGGGATTTTTAGTTACTTGTATGCAGATCTGTATTCCACTGCTTTATGGGCAGCTGCGGAAACTCCAACCGATAGCGGGAACTTCACCTCAACTTCAATCCCTTTCAGTTGTGCCCGTGATTCTCCAATAGAGTGCAAATCTGCACCAAACACAAACTTGTCCGCTTTAGATTACATATACTCATTTGGAGAAGATAACAAGAAAGACGTATATATTCTGGCAAGCACGGGTGTGTACAGAGTAGTTCAACCAAGTCGTTGCAACTACAGTTGCACAAAGGAAAGTGGAACACCGGTACAAACTCCTACTTTTCCACCTTCTTCAAGCGGTAATCACCTGGAGCTTGTGATCTATATCTCTTTCATACTGGTCTTAGTAGGCTGTATGTTGTAAGTGTAGAAGCAAAGAGTATAATGGACCGTGTCTGGCATCATTTCAGCTTGGATGTGAAAACTACGTTACTTTGTTTTTTTTTTCTTTTTGACTTGTTTAATAAGCAGGCATGATGATCTAGATTCCACATATTGTGAATTGTGACAGTTGAACCTCAGTGCATGAAATTTTGTACAAAAACAGTCAAATATGTTGTCACTTTGGTTTAAAATAGCGTGAGGCGCTCCGAAGGGTTTTGGTTCCAAACGCTTTAAGCGAGGTGAGAGCTTCACGTATGCGAGGCTCAAAATATATAAAATATATAAAAAAATCTTTGTACATAGTTATAAAACACACTTAAAACACATAAAAACATGGTTAAAACATACATTGAAGTCGAAACACACTTGAAACATAAACATAAAAAAAAAAGTCTTTAATCAATAAGCGATGCAGAAGAGTGAGGCGGCCGAAGAGAAGAGGTCACAATGGATTTTTTAGGGTACAGAACCCAAATCTGACGTGATTAAAAGCTGATTTAGAATATTGGGCCCATAACCCAAATCTGACCTGATTGGGCCTGAGGCGTCGCTTCACACACCTAGCGCTTCAGGTTTAAAGCGTCGCCTCAAAACGCTTCATGTGAAATAACGCTTCAAAGCAGCAAAAAGAAAACGGTTTTCTAATGCATCGGGCATTTCACGCTTCAAGCTCGCTTTTTTAAACCAAGGTTGTCACATACAGTATCATCACGTGATCCCAATTCAAACTGTAGACACCATATCAGATTATTGTATTAATTATAAGTGAATTGATTAATTTGAGGACTACAATTGTTTTTCTCTTTACAAGCAAACCAGTAGGTACCGTAACAAATGAATACCACTAAAGTATGCCCGGTAACATCATAAACAGATTAATACACAAAAAATATACCATGTATGGAATTCATTTGTTATAAAAATCAAAAATCTTGAGTTCTGACCCCAATTCACTTATCAGTCTTATCGACGACATTTTTCTCTATCGCTTCATCACACAGCTCAAGAGTCAAGATCCAGGTTCCCGTCATGATAGTTCATATCCATAAAGAAATTGTATAACTCTCTATCGGCAACGAAACCCTTTTTTCTCATTTCCTCGAATATATTCTTGGCCTCTAGATGTTTTTTCCTCTTAATAAAACCTTTAATAAGAGCATTATAACCATTTACCGTAAGATCATACCCCTTATCCACCATTTCTTTACGCAAAAACCATGCCTCTTTCATATTTCTCGCTTTGCAGTGGCCTCTTATTAGTATATTATACGTGTTGGCGTTTGGCGAAAGACCTTCACTTATCATTTCCTTGTAGATTTCAGTTGTCGCATGCATATCACTTCGAATACAATACTGCTTCATAAGCGAATTGTAGGTGGTGGCGTTTGGCATGATACGTTTTTCCAACATCCATTTCAGCAGCCTCTTGCCATCTTCTAGCATTCCCGACACGCAAAATTCGTTCATTAAAACGTTGAACGTGACGACTATCGGCTGAAGCCCTTTATCCAACATTTCACGGAGAAGCTCGTGAGCGTTAACCATGTCTCCGGCCTTGCAATAAGCATCCATTAGAGTCGTGTATGTAAATGTATCTGGATAAACGCCTGCCACTTCCATATCACCCACTAGCTTTACCGCTTGTACGATATTTCCAACTTTACAAAGACCGTTAACAAGTGAATTATACGTGCATACATTCAGTTCAAGACCCTTTGCACACATTTCACCGAGAAGTTCATTTGCTGTATCGATTTCCCCTTGTTTGCACAACCCATCAACAAGTGCGGTATACGTGACGACATTCGGCGTGAGGCCCATACGAACCATCTGATTATGAAGCGTAAACGCGTCTTTCATCTGACCAGCCTTGCAGTAACCATCGATAAGTACCGTACACGTGACTTCATCGACTTCCATTCCTCTACTAACCACTTCAACAAACAGATTGTGCGCTTCCGTTATATTTCCCGTTCGACAAATTCCCGCTATAATCGCAGTATACGTTACAAGATCAGGAACAATGTTCTTGCCATGCATTTCATTCAAAAGCCTATACGCAGCAGTGATATTTCCCGCTTTGCAGGAACCGTCAACTAGCGTCGTATACACTACCTTATCCGGAACTAGTTTCCGGTATAACATCTCCCGTAAAACCTTCTCGGCTTCCGCCACTTTGCCAATCTGACACAAAAACAAAACCACACTGTTAACCGTGAACACGTTTGGCTCGATTCCTCTTGTTTGCATTTCTTCGATAAGTTTCGGAACTTCGTGAAACTCTCCGATCCGACAGTAGCCGTTTATAACCGTGCTATAGCTAATAGCATCAGATGTGTAGCCTCGTAACCTCATCTGGAAGAGTAAGTTATGAGCTTCTTTCACTTTCCCGATTCGACAAAGACTGTGCATCGTTATATTATGCGACACGGTATTCCAGTCAACCCCCTCTTTAGCGAATTCGGTAAAGACGTGCGGTGTTATCTTACACCCGTTCATATTCTCGGATAGCTTTGAGAGAAATAAATTGCATGACGCAACGGATATGACCACTCCGTAGTTTAACATCTTATACAATAACTTTTTCGCTCCGTCTAGTATTCCGACTTCGACGAGGACTTGGAAGAAAATATCAAAGACAAAGGGATTATTATTACTCCAATCTTTGTAAGTGTATATCAACTTCTCCATGAAAAGGGTAAACGGGAGGGTAGCATCTACGTTAGGTTTACTCCAGAAGTCGTGAATGAGTCTATAAGCCGTTTTTGGGTCCCTTGCAGCAACAGAAATTTGAATGATAATGCAACGAGCCTCGAGCGATGGAGCTCTACGTAAGCACAGCCAGCTGAAAAGATTCAGAACTAACGTGTACTCGTTCTTTATGTCCATCAGAACCCAAATAAAGTGGTCGGGGTTGAACCTTGATTCGAATGGTTTTAGAATTCGTTCTATGGGCTCGAAACGACGTTGCTTAATGGCGGTGCTTATGTTGTATACAAGTTGGGAATCTTTAATGGTGGGTTTTTTTGGCGAATAATCGGGAAAGGGCCTGACACTAGCTGAACCAAGTGACGAAAACTTATGTTTCGAATAATTTGCTATGTCAAGTGGAAGATGATAACGATAATATCTTGGGACGAAGATAGGAAACCTCTTCATATCTTAGCATGAAATAGCATTCCCGATTTCTACCTTTGATGCTGGCATTACCCTTCTTCATATAGGAAGGGTGAAGCATAAAGATCTTCCTCAATACATCCCTGTTACAACAGCAATTGCACTATACATAAGCAAATCTTGATAGAATAGATTCTTGTTTAAAGTTAAATTAAGTAATCAATACTAAATAAACAGATAAATAAGTGTTACATAACATAACATAGCCCAAAAGGCCATATTTTTCTGGTGGCATTTCATCGAACAGGTGGTGGGTATTAACTGAAATACCACAATCTGAGTGTTTAAGCGTTCAAATGGAGTACATAACATAACATCATTGATAACTTATAAGATGAAGTTTGTATTCTGGGTTGGACTGACAACATCGTACTCAAGATCAAATATAAAGGCAGAAATTTTAATACCTCTTGTAAGTGTAACTAACCACGTGATGCAGTTTTGATTAACACATGATTGAGGTGGTAGTGGAACCTCCGACTTCAGGGTTCGACGGAAAAGGAACGCTTGGGGTGGCTTCTTTAACTTGCAAAAATTCCTTGATTTATGCTGAATTATGGTTTCAACTTGTATTTGTGTTTTTTGTTTGTTTTATGTTGTATTCATAGTTGCATCAAAATGAATTATGAATGTTAAATGAGTCGTATTCATCGGTTGGCATGTCTAAACTAACTCGAACTCGAAAAGAATGTGAACATGAAAATCGTGTCAGACACGAACCAGATTACGACACAAGTATTCGCGGGTTGACCCAAACATGACCAAAATTTTTCAATTTTTTTAGCTATTTTTCACATATTATTTTTACAAAATTAAACTTTTACAACAAAAAATTCAAATGTAAATAAAACAATTACATTTTAATTCTAAAATCTTTTGTCAAACTCTTTTTTAAGTTATAATAATGGCATAAAATACCCAACCAAATTTACTTATGACATCAAAGACATTTGGATTTTGGTACAAAAATTAATAAAATATAAATGGTTTAAACTGGTCAACCCATCAACTGAACCCGACTTGTTTAGCTCAACGGGTTCAACTTGAAAGTGACTCGAACGTGTTTAAACTATATCCAAACCTGCTAATTTCGTATTAGATTTATGTCATCTTTTGATGTCATGTTGTGTATTTGTTAAAATAATGATTTGTTTTGGAAATCCTTGATGAAATGTGCAAGTGTTGCTTTTTAATTATTAGATTATGTTGCCATTGTTATAAAACTTAAGAGATTGAGATCAAAACTTTCTCAATATATCTTTCTCTATTCTTCTCATCTTTACAATTACACATTCTATTGATTCTAGTTTGAACAATCAACTCACACTCTCATGTGATGTGTATTCTTATTACATTCAATACAAGCACTATTTATAAAGCCATACTCACATCATAAGTCAAAACAAAGGGGCTACCATCCTAACAAGTTAAGAATTGATAATTCTATAACTTTTTAGTTGTCATCCACATTATTAACAATGATTTATAACACTCCCCCTTGGATGACACTTTGTAAACTCCTGGGTCTTTAAGTACTGCCTCGTTAAAAACCTTGCTAGGAAAACCCAGTGGGATAAAACCATAGCTAAGGGAAAAAGAGTGCAGTCTGTAGCCTTCTCCTGATATTTCTGGATCATGTATGTTGCCTCATTAAAAACCTTACTAAGAAAACCCAATGGGATAAAACTTAGTTAAGGGAAAAAAGAGTGCAACTTGTATAGTACTCCCCCTCATTTTAATATGTATCATTTATGTGACTTGTCTCTATCTTCCTTGAAAGTTGATCAAAGCTTTATAGACAACAATCCTTAGGTAGGCAATCTTTTTCCGATCAGTGTTATATGATCTTCATATGAGACTTCTGGTTCCATTTTGGAAACAAATATCATAAGATCCACAACTGTGTTTTGTTACATTACCTGCATTTACAAAAAACTAACCAAACTTGTTTCGATGGGTTATTAAAAGTATAAATTATACCTTACATACCTCAAGTGTATCAAAAAAATTTTCGTTTCACCTTAGGAGAATATGAAAAGGAAAATATAATTCATATTGCAACGTGTTAATGAAAAATTTCTAAATTTGTATGGTAAAAATGGTGAAACTGGCCGTCCCCTGGATCGAACCCGGGTCTAGGCCACACCCTTTCGCGCACCTAGCCAACCGAGCTAGGTGCCTAGTTTGTGATATTTCCTTTTTTGGTTAAATTTAAACATATGTACAATAACTTCCTATTTTTCAAAAAAATTTAATGTTTGAAAAATCAAATGGTCTATTATGCTTCAAACTTTCTATTTCATCTTGATTCCATAATATATGTGTATAACCATAATTTATCGACAATTCTATATTGGAATCATTAACTTCTTCCTGAGGGAAGGTATTATCATTCACTCCTTCCTAAGGGAATTGCATTTACCATTTTTTTTTATGGTCAATTTCCCTTTCAGTGCCTTTTCTTTTTCGAGGATGTTTTATCCTTTGAACCCAATTTCCTTTTCATGGCCTTTTCTATTTCGAGGATATTTTATCCTTTGAACCGACTGGCCTCCCATGTTTCAAACGGGGTTCAATAGCCATATTATTATTATCCCTTTGCTTGTCTGTAATATCAACTTGAGCTAAATCATTAGCATCTGGTATATAAGATTTTCAATATGTCTTTGTCCTTCTTGGACATTAATTTTAACTGGAGCAATTCAAGACTTTTTGGATGAATTTCCTTCTTAAAATATCTTTTAGATATTTTACTCGAGGATACAGATAATATAATGATAACTTCAAAATTTATTTCACTTTTAGTTGTTTTCTATCTCCCCCTCATGTTGGGATTTATAATCAGCAAATGAAGCCCATAAGAAATCTCTCATTTATGGCTATATATTATTTATTCCCAACATGTCATTAAATCTCATCTTTGTGCGTTGTGTTGTAATAATTTCAGTAACCATTTAGACGATGCATCGATTTAAATACTAAATGGTATCATGCTAGGATATGTGTATCCTTTAATCCTTTTTAGGATTATCATATGATATGTGAATCCTTTTCATCATAGTATATCCTTGATGGCTTAATCTGACATGCCATCATATCCTTGATAATATATATATATTATTGAAACTCAATAAGTTCCTTATTGATTTTTGGAAAAAAATAGAGCGTCCTCTATTTAAAAACTTTGTACTATCAGGTAATTAGCTTTTCCCATTCTTTCTATTAATTTTGAATGTCCCAGGCAAAACCGTTATTTGCATTATTCGTCTAATTTATGAATAATTTATATATACATATGTTTGTCATTGTATTTCCACAAAACATTTGTATGTGTGTATGTATGTACAACCCAAACTTGTATGTTTATCATGCTTCGTCTTTACCATTTAATATATTTTATAAATATAAACTTGTTTTATGAATCAAATAAACCTGACAGTTTTATAACTTCCCAAAAATAACATTTCCTTAATACATCATTTATTATATATACATATATATATATATAACTGTTGTATATATATAACCGTTGTACAACGGCTATAAAACGGTAATATAACCGTTACAAAACGGTTATAATTTACCACTATAAATAACCAATTATCAATCTCATTTTTTTTTACATCAAACCCTCTTCTTCTCAAAGTTATTCAAGAAAAAATTTTCGAAGATGATTCACCCGGTTTTAATATTGACCGGCATAATGTTAATATTATTGCCGATATTAATGTATGAGCTTCCGCCTCATCTATTTAGTACTTATGTATTCATTTATTTGTTCATAGTTGTTCCTTTGTATGTTATCTCATTTTTAATGAGTATTTAGATTTTAATATTTATCTTATTTATGTTTTGTAACAAAATTGGCAACCTATAACTGAAGTAATTATTAATATGGTGGTAGATTCCATCTAATTGTTATGGGAGTTGCTGTTGAGATGACAATGCTCGCGTGTCATCTTCCATATCAATGTTGTATGTAAACATGTTTCAATTCATATGGCTACTTATCCAGATACTTAAATAATTGAATCGTAGCAAAATGATTCTAGTATATAGTTATGTTTGCGGACCTCTGTCTGTGTATACAACTGAAATTAATCAGAATCAGAATCATGAGGTGATGGTGGTGGCGGAGTAAATTGTTTTGAGATAATACTAGCTACTTGTCTTAGCATTTCTTCCTGCCACTCATTCTTTTTCGTCAACCACTCTATTTGTCTTGACATTTTCCGGTTCTTTTTTATTAGTTTATCAACCTTTATTGGATCTAAAAATGGATTTATTAGAGGCACCGTACTTGGTCCGGCTCCAACAATTGACTGTTGTTGTTGCTCCGGATGTAGTGAAGACTGTTGCTGTAATAGTGGTGATATGGGTTGTTCTGGTGCAAACAACTCTTGGAATGTCATGTTATCATTAAATATGGATTGTTGCATCATTTCTCCTTGCCCAAAAGATAAAGGTGAAAGTGCCTGGTAGATGCCTGGTGTTTGTGGTTGAGTATGCTGTGTTTGAGATGTGTTAGTTGAAATATGTTCAAAAATGGGTGATATTGGCTGCTGTTGAGACAACAAATCAAACTGATAAAAAGATGGTGGAGGAAACTGCGACAGTTGATGTTGTATATTTTGTGATGTATTTTCTGGGATAACCGGTGCTGCCTCAGATTGAAACGATCGTGTTTGTGTAGGAATATCAATAGGTATTTTATCAATATTGGTAAAACTTACCACTCCAGGTAATCGTGGTGGGGATAATTCTTGAATAATCTGATCGTTTATGACACCTAGAGATTTAGCTATTTTTGTTATGTATGATCCTCCCATAAGGTTTTTCGGGAGACGTGTTTGGTATTGCTCAAAGTACATAGCAAGAGAGTAAGCAATATTACAATGGACTGACTCGAATATACTGTATAAGTGGAAGAGATCAGTACCACTAACCCTGTGTAGATTAGACGTGCGCCCCCTGATCGTGTTGGCTAGAACACGGTGCATATATTGATAAAGAGGATCTCTAAAAGTTCTTGAATTATTATTTTTACTCCACACTGCTGGTGTAAGTGTAGACCAATAATCTTGTATGCGATCAGGATATTCGGTTAATGCGTTTATAAATATAGGTGATCTAACCTCTTCTTCTGTATAAATACCTAAATGTACTGCGAACTCAGATAATGACAAATTAAAAGTTTTTTCACCGAGTCTAAAATCGATAGAGGGCTCAGATAGGTTTTTATTTCGTGTGAAATGAAAAGTAGACCAGAACTCATATGCCAATTCATCGTATGAGGGTTCTAAGATATCAAAAAAACGACGCCATGGTGAACCGATTGGTAGTAACCTCGTCAGTCGATCATCTTTGTCTAGAATCCCCGTTATGCTCCAGTCGATACTATTAATAGTATTAACTTTAAGCCTCCTGAGGGTTAGACATTTCGTATGGGTGCGTGCATCCCTAAACTGAAGAAATTTATGGACTTCGATCTGGGCACGAATTTCTGCTGCGTTTGAAGATTCAGCGTGTGCACGAGTAGAAAACTGAAGACTCATGATAGTAATATTGGGCTTTGTTTGAGATCTTAAAAAATAGAATTAGAGTGTGAGTTGTTTTGGGTATGTGTCGAACTATATCAGAAGTTCAGTTGGTTTGAGGATTTACATGAGTGGTGGGTTACTTATATAGATAAAAATTAAGCTTACACAATACGCTTGGTTAAGGCTTCAATGATACACCTTGAAAATAGTTTTACTGTATTAGGTTTGAAAATTTCGATAACAAACAAAATGTTTAAACTAATATTAGATTCGGTAGGTATCGTGGGTAACGTGCTGAGTATCACTTCTAAATGGTTCCGATAACAACAGCGATGATATTAATAATTGGTAATTTTATAATAAAATATCCATAGCCATTTTTACGGATATATATATATATATAATTACGTAACCCTTCCGGTTACTACATGTCCGTTATTTTAAGTGCACAAAGTGTAAATCTTTATATAATTACAAGAGATTTACAACAAAATTACCTAAACAATAATGTTAATTAGCTATTTGCATCCAAAACATATGCCATATTAGTGAGTCGAATTCAATATAATTTTTTATTTTAGCAAAAACAAACAGAATATTAGTGATAGTGACATCAATATTTATGAATTCAAAATAATGGACAATTATTTGAGCGGGTCACTCATATATGGACTTTTGGTAAAGTGTGAAGGCTTTAATTATTAAGAGCAATTATTCACCTAATAAATTAGATCATTATACATAGTTGATTATATGTAATATATAATGTGAATCAAAACAGATATATATATATAATTCGTATGCACAATAATAAATAAATAAACGTTATTAAACATTAGATTTTATAAATAAATGTTAGATAACATAAATATAAATGTTAGGTGCATAAATAAATGTTAGATAACATAAATGTAAATGTTAGGTGCATAAAAGAAATTTAGATTGTTAGTAGTCCCATAGTTACGGCGATAAAAGTAAAGTTAGGTGCATAAATAAATTTAGATTGTTAGTAGTCCCAAAATTATTATATATCCACAGTATGAGGTTCTCTGCACTGATTTAGATGTTTTTATGATAGGAGTGTCTGGATAACTGGGTCTCCTAAAAGAAAACAATCCCACGGTACAAAAGAAATATTACGTTTATCATAATAATTATAGTTTATATAAATTAATCAAACACTTACTTTGATTATAATTGCTTGAACGTTTCCTTGGCTAGAGCCTCGTGTTTGGCTAGAGCCTCGTGCTGATAACGTGTTATAAAACTTAAGAGATTGAGATCAAAACTTTCTCAATATATCTTTCTCTATTCTTCTCATCTTTACAATTACACATTCTATTGATTCTAGTTTGAACAATCAACTCACACTCTCATGTGATGTGTATTCTTATTACATTCAATACAAGCACTATTTATAAAGCCATACTCACATCATAAGTCAAAACAAAGGGGCTACCATCCTAACAAGTTAAGAATTGATAATTCTATAACTTTTTAGTTGTCATCCACATTATTAACAATGATTTATAACAGCCATATAAATTTCCATTGTTGATGAAATGTGCAAGTGTTGAGGTTTTATTTAAGTTCCTATATAAAATATGAATGATAAATTATATTTTTTTTAGTAAAATGCACGGATAATCCCTGTGGTTTGTCAAAATAACACATTTAGTCCTTAATTTTTTAAAATTACACTTATACTCCCTGTGGTCTGCTCGGTTGTTACTCGGATAGTCCCTAGAGTGGATGGAGGTTAATTTTCTCTGTTAAGTGTAAGTAAGATGACTAAAATGCCCTTATCATTCACCACCCCTAATTGAAGCATATGAGTCCCACTTTTTACCCACCCCATCCCTTTTTCTTTCTCTCCTCTCTCGTTCACAAGAATTCACCACCACCACCAGCACCACCTCCAACCTCCTAACACCACTGTCGGCCACCACCTCCTTAAACAACCACTGAAACCACCACCCTCCACCGTCACCAGATCTGTACCCAATTCACCCTCCAATAACAGATGCGACGATGGTCGGAATAAGGGCATGGGTTTCTGATTCGGTTTGCAGGTGGTGTTAGGAGTTGTTAGATTTCTCCGCATCACCATATACCTGCAATCTTCCATTGATTCCGGTGAAGAAAACCCTCCGACGATAATACACAGATTAAATGATGAGGTACTCCAATCTACGTAGTTCCATGCTTCCAGATCTGCAACAACCTGCAAATTCAAAGCAGTCGATGATGATGGATGGACGGTGGTTATTCATTTGTCTGATTGTCACCCGTAACCTTTCACTTGTATATGCTAGGCAACTTTTCCATCAAATTTGATTCACCCAATTACTTGTATTTGAATAATAAGGGAATATATGATGATGATGATGATGTTACTAATTTAGGAGTATTCTAGTGCTACAAGGTGGTTTTTGGTCTTTAAAAAAATTAGACAAAGTATGGAGACGAATTGAGGTGGTCTCCATTGTGTGTTTAGTGCGAAGATAGAGGATGACCGATAATTTCAGACCCCAGAGTGGTTTGCCGGAAAACGGTGGTTGTTTGGTGGAGCTGATAAGTGTGAATGAGATGAAATGTTGGTGGAGATGATGCGTCATTTTTTCTTTTTTCTTTTTTTAAGATAAAGAAGAAGTGGAAAGTGGATCCTTTTTCTGTTTTTCAATATTTTAATTCTAAACAAGGGTGTAACTTGTAAGACCCTCATTGGAAATTTACACGATTACAACTTTAAAATACGCATTTTAATACTAAAAATGCGACTTTACAAAAACTTGTCGTGCCAACATTCCCATATGTTTTAAAAACATTTCAAGACATAGTTGTAAGTGTTTACATAATTCACTTATAACAAAACAAAACAAGGTTTAACGCGGAAGCTTCATTTAACGTGTGTTCGGTTCTTGTTCGTTGCTTGATTTTCATCCGGGACCCTCGACTTTCACCTATGATCAAAACCAACTTAAAAGTTAGTTTTGATGGTTAGATAACAAGTACAACAAGGTAAATGGGTCAAATAATCAAAATAAACAACATTTTCAAGTTTTTACGTCGTCACCGCGCGCCACGGTAAACCCCTTTGGGCGTCGCGCGACGCCACGCCTCCATTTCGACAGAATGATTTGATCTGCAGCTGCATATTCCCAGCCAACCTTAAGTTTACGGAAAAGAGCATAACTCTTTCGTTATTTGTCCGTTTTACACGATTCTTTTTCCTACGTGATCGTAATTTAATTCTCCATCACATGGAGTTAACGCCCGACATCCGGATTAACAAAATTCTAGACTTTTAAGACTTCGGCTTAATACTTTTTTACAAAGTTTAGACCCATTCATAATTTTATCGAACAAACATGTTTGTTTGATCCCTATTTCTTATGAACCTCATAATTTCTATATTGTTTATCATATTAGGTTCGAATCACGGGTTTATATACACTCTTAAACCCATTTTTCGTGTAAATGCTTATTTTGACCCATTAAAGGCCTTTAAGCATGAATTGCATTCATTCGTTTCTAGCTTAACATTTTCGCATTTCTTATCATGTGATTTTACACCACAACTATATCTGTGGTGGATTTAATGCGGTGATCTATATAATCCGAGTTTTACCCCTCGGATCATTTATTTTTGGCAAAGACTCATATCGAGTCATTTGATCAAAGATTCACATCTTTCTCTTTTTATACTTATCCTAAGTATTTACTTGGTCAAAAAAATCGTTTCCAAACAACCTCTAAGGGTTGTTTGCCCAATTTAGCTTACGAGGGCGTTTTAGTCCGTTTTTGCCTTTCATTTACGATGAAGGAATTTTGAAAGCATGTTTGACCCATGATCCTTCTTTTTAGTTATGATCTTGTTTGAAAAGTCTCTAAGCTTTTCAAAACGCAACAACCCTCATTTAAAACATTCGGTTTACCCATTCAAGTAACCCATGGTCTATCTAAGACTTCATTTAATACTCATTAAACCTTACGTTCTAAATGAGTAATTACTCTTATTACACATACCTGGCTCGGGTCAATGTATTGACCCGTTTTAATGCCTTGCTATAATAATTGCTAAGTAATAGCGATGCAAATATCAGTTCGACATTTATTCCTGAAATCATATATCTCGACTAAATCATTAGTCGATATTATCAAAAGGTGGTATCTTCACCTTTTGACCCGTTTGGTCTAAATGATCGATTATATTAGCGAGATGACATGTATTTTCATCTCGACTATATGACTCGCTCCGATTTACATCGTGCGGTCATTTTACTTGTAATTCATTTCTTAACACTTTTTGGCCTATTATGGCTTACGTCATAAGTGTCTTTCAAAAACTAACGGTTATTGTAAACTAGTGACCAAATTACCGTTTTACCCTTATTGTTTGTTTTGATTTACCGTATTAGGTAACCATTAAAAGTTCATTTTCCATTCGATCATGTTATGATCGAATTACTGATTTAACTACTTTTTAACCATCAATATGGTTTCTTTTCTTATTCAGTTATCTTGTTCCATACGACTACACGCCGGAACATCATTTCTCAGTTATGTATTTATCTTATCTGTAGTTAATACGATAAGAGAATACTCTAGAATATAAGACTAGTGTAAGCTATACTTACCTTGCATCCGGATTATGCTTTTTCTTTGATTCGTTTGATCCGCTTCCTTCCCAAGCTTCCACCTAGCTTGCCAAGCGTCAAACTATCATTCAATCATATACTTTATCAATTATCCGATAAGCATCATTCTTATGTTACCGGTTTATTCATTTTAACACGTGATGATATTAGACATCATTCTAATCAAGAATAGATCATCATTTTCATTTTATCATACCACCCGTTTCCTAGTAAGTATGATCATGTACTTGAACACACTATTTTGTTCAAGTATTTCTTGATTACAATCGTATATGATGATCTTAAACACAATTATATCATCAAGTTCTTCCTACGGTTAAAACCCACTTAACCTAGTGTGGTAAATCATCCAATCCTTCAATTCATAGCATGTTATGTATGATTTTCACTTAGGGTTTTGTTCCTAAGAAAATATACATCACTAATCTAGCCATAGCTTCTCTAATCCATGCCTAATTCACGATTAGGATGATTATCCAATTTTTTAAAACTTCACAAATCATCAAGATTTTACATACCTTATGATCCTCTTGTTCGGGTGATCGTTAATTCACGTTCGGTTGTGAATTTGAGCTTCGTTTGGCCCTTCAATCGGATGGATTTGTTGAAGGTTAGGGTTTGGCTCCATGGGGAGCTTCCCCTGCTCGATCTAGAACACACACGTATGTGTATGTTTGTGTTTTGATTTGTTTAAATAACCTTTCAGGTTATCCCACTTTAACCCCTAGTGTTTGGTTCATTATTAGATAGGCCACAACCTATTTATTTTAATAGCAATGTTCTCATTTACTAACTAAGTTAAACATTCCTAGTTAACTCCGTGGGGGAAATTATGACTAAGTTTATTTTGAGTCTCGTTAACTCGGGCCTTCTATAAACTTTATTTCATCAAAAGCCTTTATACTATTTTTATTTAGTATTAGGTTTATTAATTTAAAAATCCTAATATTCACCGGGTTAATTTTACCACTAACGGTACTTTACCCGTCTTTTAGTATTAACGTGGTTTGATTACCAAACCCGTTTTCGGGGGTGTTACAAAGGGACATAGACTTAATTGAGAAAACTAACCCCCATCCACTCTAGGGACTATCCGAGTAACAAACTGCCAAACCACAGGGAGCATCGGTGTATTTTCCAAAAATTTGGGACTATAGGTGTTATTTTACAAAACCATAGTGACTATCCGAACATTTTACTCTAAATTATATAAAACAGAAAGCTATCAAAAAAATATTTATTAATTGGCTTTCTTTATTATTTAGTATTTGAAATGAAATAATGAAGAATGAGAAGTGTGTACTCTTTCATTTATCAACCACATATATATACACAATGATGTAGTCAAAATATAACTGAAAACATAACAACTTAGGAGGAGAATCAGGAGGGAATATATCTTTATTTATAACACTTCCCCTCAGATATATATTATTATTTATTATACACAGTTAATAACATACTTTAGGATGATATTAAATAGATACTTCAGGACCTATATAATAAACTGATACTACTGGATCAGTTGTATTGCCGAATTAAAAACCTTACTAAGAAACCCCATTGGGACAAAACTTAGTTAAGGGAAAAAGAGTATAGTGTGTATAATTCTCCCCCTGAATTCAACAAACATCTTTCAATCTACGGAGACCGATCTTGTTTGATAGTTGCTTGAAACTGTTTCTTGGTAAAGATTTTGTGAATAGGTCAGCTAAATTTTCACTTGACTTGATTTGGCAAACATCAATTTCCCCTTCTTTCTGCAAGTTATATGTTGAGAAGAATTTTGGAGAAATGTGCTATGTTCGATCACCCTTGGTGTAACATTCTTTGATCTGAGCTATGCAAGCAGCATTGTCTTCTTCAATAATCGTCAGCTCCTTCTTGATCTGTTCTAATCCACATGCTTCTTGTATGTGAATAATCATTGATCTCAACCACACGCATTCTCGACCAGCTTCATATAGTGCAATTAGTTTAGCATGATTTGATGACGTTGCTGTAAGTGTTTGCTTAGTTGACTTCCAAGAAATTGTTGTGCCACCATATGTGAATACATAACCTGTTTGAGATTTTGCTTTATGTGGATCTGATAAATATCCAGCATCAGCATACCCAACAAGCTGGGACTTTTGATTTTTCTGGTAGAAAAGACCTAAGTCTTGTGTCCCGCAAATATATCAGAATATGTGTTTTATTCCATTCCAGTGTCTACGTGTTGGGTTTGAACTATATCTTGCTAGTACATGTACCGAGAATGCAATATCGGGTCTCGTGTTATTTGCAAGATACATAAGGGCACCGATCGCACTTAAGTACGGTACTTCTGGACCAAGTACTTCTTCGCATTCTTCTTGAGGGCGGTAAGGATCCTTTTGAGGATCTAGCGGTCGGACAACCATGGGTAAAAGCTAATATAAAAATATATCTCAAAATATCTCCTCAACTACCTACGTGATCTTCTCCTAACAATCCTCTATGATTGATTCTTTTATTTATTAGGTTGACTTTGTATTTATTGTATATTATTTCATTTCCTTTTGCATGTATCTTGTAAAGTTTTTATATAGTGCAATACATCATCTCTCTAATCATCAGAGAGTTCGATACTTTCATGGTATCAGCCAGGATACTTTGATCTTCTTGTTTCTTTCAATCGCCTCCCTCCCCAATGACGCAAACAGTACCCGCATCCTCTTCCTCCTCTTCTATTGAATCCAAACTCCCTATGGCAACCATCTTACACATGATTACCATCAAGCTCTCCACTTCTAATTATCTTTCTTGGCAATATCAAATCTTACCTCTCCTTGCTAATCAAGGTCTTGTCGGCCATGTTGATGGCTCTTCTTCTCCGCCTTCCAAATCTGTTGTGATCGAGAACAAAGAACAACCGAATCCTGAATATTCGGCTTGGTCCCTTCTTGATCAACAAGCTATCCTCATCATTAATTGCTCTCTCACCGAACAAGCCATTGCTGAAATTCTCGGCCTCACAACCGCTAGGCAAATCTGGACTGCTCTTGAAGCGGCTTATAGCAATAAGTCCCTTGAACGTATGCATCTTCTTCGTGATAGTCTGCATCAACTAACCAAAGGTTCGTCAACCGTTGCTGATTTTGGCCGTAAATTTAAAGGAATATGCGACCAACTATCGGCTATCGGTCATCCGGTTAGTGACACCGATAAAACCCATTGGTTCTTGTGTGGTTTAGGACCCACTTTCGAGAGTTGGTCAACAGCCGTTAGAACCAATCGTGACCCGATGCCCTTCCGCGATCTCTTGACCAAAGCCGAGAGCCAAGAACAGTTTCTTGCGTCTCTTCAGCCTCCTTCTCCGGCCCCCGTCGCATTTACTGTTCATCGGTCCTCGAGTTATAATCAAACTCGCTCCCGCAATAACTCTTCCCGTGGTCGGTCTACTTCATCTCCTGCCAAGGGAAATCGTCGCCCGCCGCATTGTCAACTATGCCGTACAAATGGACATTATGCAAACAAATGTCCAAAACTCTCCTCTTTTGCTACTTCAGCCTCCTCTAATGAGGATCTTGCTCGTGCATTTCACTCCACATGTAATGTTCATGATGATGCTCCTGATTGGACCGCGGATAGCGGAGCCGATCTTCACATGACCGACGATACCGGTAAGCTTCATTCCTTTTCACCTTATAATGGTAAAACTTCCGTTGTCTTTGGAAATGGTTTATCTTTACCCATCTCTCATAAAGGTCATACAAAAATTAATAACACCATTCCTTTAAAAGATGTTCTTGTTATTCCTAAAATAACAAGGAATCTTCTTTCGGTTAGCAAGTTGACCAAAGATTATCATGTTGATGTCCTTTTCTCAGATTCTTTCTTTGTTATTCAGGACCGGAAAACAAGCAAACCGCTCGCTGAAGGACGATGTGAGAATGGACTTTATGTGATTCGGGATAAATCTTTTGCATTTGTTGCTTCTGTTTCGTCAAATAAAGCCTCATTTGAATTGTGGCATAATCGTTTAGGACATGTTGCGTTTGATACTATTTCTATTTTGCAAAAACTTGGTTGTTTGTCATTTACATCTATTTTACCTAAACCGAATATTTGCTCTCCTTGTCAACTTGCTAAAGCACATAAATTGCCATTTTCTCTAAATGAAAAACGTGCTTCAAATCCTCTTGATCTCGTTCATTGTGATCTATGGGGACCCTCACCAATCATAAGTAGAGAAGGTTACAAATACTATGTTGTGTTTATTGATGATTATTCTCGTTTTTCATGGGTGTATCCACTTAAAGCTAAAAACAAGTTCTACACAATTTTGCAAACTTTTTTGCGTTTTGTTCAAACTCAACTTTCGCGAAAAATTAAAGTTTTTCAAAGTGACGGTGGTACTGAATTTGTCAATCAATATGTGCGTAAAATTTTTGATGACAATGGCACCTTTCACCGTCTCTCTTGTCCATATACCGCACCTCAGAATGGACGAGCCGAGCGAAAGCATCGACATATCGTTGAAACTGGCCTCGCCATGCTTTTTCATGCACATGTTCCTATTGACCACTGGGTAGACGCCTTTAGTACCGCCACATACATTATTAATCGTTTACCTACAAAAGTCTTGGACAACAAATCGCCTTTTGAGATTATTTTTTCTACTCAACCCTCTTATAATAATTTTCGGGTGTTTGGTTGTCGTGTTTACCCATACTTACGTGACTATGCTCCTCATAAACTTGCTCCCCGAAGTATTCCTTGTATTTTTCTCGGCTACGCGCCTCAATACAAGGGGTTCAAATGCTTTGATCCCAACACGTCTCGTGTTTATGTCACAAGACACGCTCGGTTTGATGAGACTTATTTTCCTTTTAATAATACGTCCTCGCAAACTGACATCACCAAACTTTTCTTATCCACTTTTCATGAATCCACTTCCTTCTCTCCACCCACTTCTCAACCTATTATCACTTCACCCAACACTCAAACTCATGCTACTACACCCGAGTCCACTGTTTCTTCCATGACATCCCCACATTGTTCTCTTTGCAAAGATTCAAGCCCATCTACTCAGCCAGTCCATGGGCCTGACACCGCCCACTCCACAGCCACTGGGCCTACTTCCTTTGCTCAGTCGTCCACTGCTGCTGGGCCTAACTTTTCTGCTCAGCTCGATACCGGGCCTACCTCGCCCCATTCTTCTCGGCCCACCACCACCGTCCAGCCCACTCCCATCGTTCAGCCTGTTTCGTCCCATTCTTCTTAGCCCACTTTTACTGTTCAACCATCCACACCTACACCCGATTCCTCCTCGGCTCATCCTCCATCCTCTCCTGAGCCACAACATCAACCTACTTCATCTCACCTGATGATAACACGCTCGAAAGTCGGTATCTTCAAACCTAATCCTAATCACACCTCCTATCTCTCTAACGCTATGCACTCGTGTCTTCATGTTGCTCTCCTTAGCAATGTTGATCCAAAAGGCTTCCGAAGTGCGTCTAAACATCCTCATTGGATGCAAGCTATGCATGACGAACTAAATGCACTCAACCGAAACAACACATGGACACTTGTGCCCCGCCCATCTTCGACAAATGTGGTTGGTTCTAAATGGGTTTTCCGTACCAAATATCATTCGGATGGTACTTTGGATCGGCATAAAGCTCGTCTCATGGCCCAAGGTTTTACACAAATCCCCGGTCTTGATTTTCATCACACCTTTAGTCCCGTCGTTAAAGCATCCATGATTCGCATTGTCCTATCTCTAGCCGTCATAAATCATTGGTCACTTCACCAATTGGACGTGAACAATGCTTTTCTTAATGGGACTTTATCCGAAACCATTTTCATGGAGCAACCTCCCGGTTTTGTTGACCAACGCTTCCCAAATCATGTGTGCAAACTCAACCAGGCTCTCTATGGCCTTAAACAAGCTCCCCGTGCTTGGTTTCATCGACTTAGCTCCTTTCTAGGGTCCTACGGTTTCACATGTAGTCGTGCGGACCCTTCCTTATTTGTCTTCCATCAAGATGATCTTATCATGTACTTACTCGTTTATGTTGACGATCTCATTCTCACGGGGAATAATGACACGTTACTTCGTAACTTCACATCACGTCTTCATAACGAGTTTGCTATAAAGGATCTAGGCTCCTTAAATTATTTCCTTGGTCTAGAAGTCCTTACCACATCGGATGGTATGTTCTTAACCCAAACCAAATACGCCAATGACATTCTTATTCGTGCCGGTCTAAACGAAGCCAAACCCGCTCCTACTCCGCTCTCCGCTCTCCACATCCGATTCCTTTCTCTCGGATGGTGAACCTTTTTCGGATCCTACCACCTATTGCTCTCTTGTTGGAGCCCTTCAATACTTGACCATAACTCGCCCCGACCTATCTTATGCAGTTAACCAGGCATGTCAACACTTACATGCTCCCACTGTTAAGCATTTTCAATTGGTTAAACGCATCCTAAGATATGTCAAGGGTACTATTTCGCATGGTCTAGTGTTTACTCGTCCCTTGTCTACTTCCATCTTAGGGTACTCGGATGCCGATTGGGCAAGGTGTATTGAAACAAGAAGATCAACCTACAGCTATTCTATATTTTTAGGGGGTAATTTGGTCTCGTGGAGCGCCAAGAAACAGCCTACTGTCTCTCGTTCTAGTTGTGAGTCGGAATACAGGGCAATGGCCAATGCTGCAGTTGAAATTGTTTGGATTACACGCTTACTTAAAGAACTTCATGCTTTACCATCGGCTCGCCCTACTTTGTTATGTGACAACAAAAGTGCTTTGTTTATGAGTCAGAATCCCGTTTCTCACAAACGGGCCAAACATATCGACTTGGATTATCACTTCATTAGACAACTTGTTATGTCTGGGAAATTACACACTAAGTTCGTGCCTACCAAGCTTCAACTTGCAGATATTTTCACCAAAAGTTTACCGCGTCCGCAGTTTGAATATTTTCCTGACTTGCTTCGGGTTCAATCTCCGCCGTTTCGCTTGAAGGGGGATAAAAGCTAATATAAAAATATATCTCAAAATATCTCCTCAACTACCTACGTGATCTTCTCCTAACAATCCTCTATGATTGATTCTTTTATTTATTAGGTTGACTTTGTATTTATTGTATATTATTTCATTTCCTTTTGCATGTATCTTGTAAAGTTTTTATATAGTGCAATACATCATCTCTCTAATCATCAGAGAGTTCGATACTTTCAAAGGGTATGCTAAACGGATGAGATTTGTCCATATTAAAACGTATTAGCATCTTCTGGATGTAGTTTGACTGATGGACGAATGTACCGTTTCGTAAATTCTCAAACTGCAGGCTGAGACATAATTTTGTTGTGCCAAGGTCTTTCATCTCAAATTCTCTCTTTAATATATTAGCAGTTTTTTCTATCTCTTCAGGAGCTCCGATGATGTTTATATCATCAACGTAGACTGCTACTATAGTGAATTTTGAGAGTGATCTTTTTATAAAAACACATGGACTGATTACATCAGACTTGTATCCTTCTTTTTCCAGATATTCACTGAGCCGATTGTACCACATGCGGCCAGATTGTTTAAGACCATATAATAAACTTTTTAGCTTTATAGCACACATATCTCGAGGTATTGATTTTAATGCTTCGGGCATTTTTAATCCTTTAGGGATTTTCATGTAGATGTCATTTTCTAGAGTATAACCATTTTGTTGAATACTTTTAAAACTAAATAAATTTCGTCTTGATTTACTAGAGTATAATGCACCATTTATAATTACTTTAGTAACCGATGGTAATATGATGCTTGCTCTTCCAGAGCCTTCTATAAGATCACACACACCGGAAATAGTACCCACAAGTGTCTCTGTAGGAGACAACTCAGAGAAAAATTTCTTATGTTTGAGAATAGTGTTGGTGGTACCACTATCTACGAGACATTAATCACCAATGATAGCTTTATTGGAGCTTGTAAACATATTTCCTCTGGAAATAATAAAATAAATTAATATAACGAACTACTTGCTTGAGTAGAAAAAAAAACATCGCATCACACAAAAATGAAACAAACATCACAAAGATTTTAAATGAAACCATAACAATAGTTCAAACATAAAATACCACAAGAGTTTAAACAAGATCCAAACAAAGAAGAAAAACCATAGTCTTAAAAACATCACATAAAGTTCAACGATAGGATGTCAATAATTTTAAATGAAGTCAGATGCGTCCAGATGAGTGTCTGATAGTGGTGTAGGAGATGACAGATTAGGTGCATTCTCAATCAGATTTGTCTCAACATTTTTTCCTGTTTCTTTCATCATCTGTTGATAAGCTTTAACGAGATGTTTGAGGGTGCGACATGTGCGGGACCAATGATTTGACATTCCACATTTATAACATATATTGATTTGGCTCTCGCTAGTTCTCCCTCTAGGAGGTTGTCCCGTGTTCTGTCGGCTCGATTCGCCACCACTAGATTTAGAATTTTGAGATTCTCGTCGCCATGTATTGCTCCGTCCGCGACCAACAAACATGATATTAATTCAGAATATTTTGTAAATTTACGTTCCCTGTACTGTTGCGACATGAGCATGTTTGATGCATGGAACGTTGAGAAAGTTTTCTCAAGCATGTCTTCGTCGGTTGTTTTTTCACCACATAATTTAAGCTCAGAGGTGATGCGGAAAAGGGCAGAGTTGTACTCGCTAACACTTTTATAATCTTGTAGCCTCAAATGAAGCCATTCATAGCGGGCTTTAGGGAGCAAGACCAGCTTCTGGTGGTCAAATCTTTCTTTGATATTTTTCCACAACTCGAGAGGGTCCTCAACAGTAAGATACTCCCTCTTCAAGTCTTCGTGAAGATGGTGACGAAGGAATATCATATCCTTAGCCTTATCTTGAGCGGAGGTTTGATTCTCATCATTGATTGTCGCCCCTAGATTATTTGCTGTCAGATGAATTTTCGCATCAAGAGTCCATGGGAGGTAGTTATTTCCCGAGATATCAAGTGCGACGAATTCAAGTTTTGATAAATTCGACATTGTATCTACGAAATGAAACTTATATGTGAATTTTGTGAAATGATAAGTAATATGGGAAAAAAATTACTAAGTGAAGAGATGGGATACAAGGTAGGAAAAAAATATTCTGTTAATTAATTTAATGTTATTTTATATAAAATTAATTTTAACTATACATAAATTACACATCTAGTTAAACTCAAGTGTAAACTTAAGCATTTGATTAAAATAATACAACTTTAGGACATTAAGATATAGAAAAAAAAAACAATTTGAACAAATCTATACGTATGATGTAAATTGACTGAGAAGAAATTAGTATATATAGATATATTAATGTTTATATGAATATGCATTAATGTGAATTAATATTCAGTAATTGAAAAAAAATATTGTAAACGAAAATATAGGGATACTAACAAAGTTGGGAAAGAAAAATGGTGTCCAGGTGCATTTAATATAAAACCGTTAGTCTCCTCTATTTCTATTTAATTATTGGTTAGAAAATTATGTAAACAAAAACTTTTGAGTTTCAGTTTAAAAAAAAATGGAAATGGAAAAAAGAGAAAACGTGTTCGTCGCTAAAAGAATTTGGAAATATGGGATTATGACTCAGTCATAGCATTGGAGAATAAAATAATATATGATAGGATATAAGATAAGATGGTATGGTGATGGAGGATGAGCCGTCACGTCACCGGAAGTGAGGATGGGCCTAAAGGGGATAGACCAAGTGGGTGGAGGATGGGGCTATATATATATATATATATATATAGGTAGGGGATCCTGTAAAAAAGGCCTAAAGTGTGAGAATGGTAGAAAGAATCTCAGCCATTAGATCTTTTAATCTAATGGTTGAGATCAATATGAACCAAATTGTAAAATATTTTCATTAATTTGGACTGATTTGAAATATCTAGGGGCAATATAGTCTTTTAAACCCACTAGAAATTAGGTAATGCACATGTAACTTCCCCCCGTCTTTTTTAAACGTCAATAACTTTTTATACGTAACTTTTTTTTTTAAATTACATCATAATAACGAACGTTTTTTTATCTTTAATATGAGTACCATATTGCTATACTTATATAGAGAAAAAAAATGTTTCGATTAGATGTTTAGTCAATGAATGGTGTTATATACTTGCTAAATGGTGTTATATATACTTGCTGAATGATTTATATACTTACTGAATGGTGTTATATACTTGCTGAATGGTGTTATATATACTTGCTGAATGGTGTTATATACTTGAATGGTGTTATATACTTACTGAATGATGTTATATACTTACTGAATGGTGTTATATACTTGCTGAATGGTGTTATATATTTGCTGAATGGTGTTATATACTTGCTGAATGGTGTTATATACTTACTGAATGGTGTTATATACTTGCTGAATGCTGAATGGTGTTATATACTTAGTTAATGGTGTTATATACTTCCTATAATTAAGGTGGCGGTCATGGGAAGTTTTTAATTAATTAAATTAATGATAAAATTACTTGTTTACCCTTTTCAATTAATTTAGATCTAATGGCTGAGATTGTTTTTTACCTTTCTCACACTTTTGGTCTTTTTTACAATAACCTTACCCTATATATATATATACATATATATATATAAGAGAGTAGGAGTTGGGTGGAAAGTGTGTTTTTCCTAGAAAGTCTAGGAAGCAATAAGAACGCGACATGTGGCATTGAAGGATTTTATCTAAAAGGGCATTTATGTACTTTCACAATCTATTTTTATTTTAGGAAATTATCTTCAATAACTAACTATACATAAATTTCGGAATTTTTTGTTTTCGATTTCTGATCTCACGTAATATCAATCATTCCTTCGTTTTCTTGCTGGAATCTATCAGCATGTTCTTGGTACTGTGTTTTAACAATTTGTTCTTGGTGATGTGTTTTAACAGCAAGCAGATTCATACAGCTGTGTTTTATTATTCAGATTCATACAATTGTGTTTTAAAAGGAAGCAGATTCATACAGTTGTGTTTTAGCATTCAGATTCATACATCTGTGTTTTAACAACAAGCAGATTCATACAGTTGTGTTTTAGCATTTAGATTCAAACAGTTGTGTTTTAACAGCAAGCAGATGCATACAGTTGTGTTTTAGCATTCAGATTCATACAGTTGTGTTTTAACAGCAAGCATATTCATACAGTTGTGTTTTAGAATTCAAATTCATACAGGTGTGTTTTAACAGCAAGCAGATTCATACAAATGTGTTTTATTATTCAGATTCATACAGCTGTGTTTTAACATCAAGCAGATTCATACAAATGTGTTTTATCATTCAGATTCATACAGCTGTGTTTTAACAGCAATTCAGATTCATACAACTGTGTTTTAACAGCAAGCAGATTCATACAAATGTGTTTTACATCAGCAGATTTCGCCCCAGCTTTCGATTGGCATCCGGTAACTGTTTCGCTGCTATCTATCCTTTCCAAAGTTTCCTGATTTTTGAATCTCTTCCCTGCAACCAGCAAAATACCGTCAATTACAAACAAGAATCACCCGTAATCGCTTTGTTAAACACGCAGTACAATGAAAGCTTGATCTTACGTATATGGAACAAGGAAAATCTCTTATCTTCATCCATGATTTTAGGTATTTTTGGTATGATTTTGGGGGTTTCTGAATTTGGGTTTAGAGAGAGAGAGAGGGAAATTGGCGTGTATTAAGGAGATGTGATATCTCTGACGGTTATTTTTGATTGGTTTAAAACACACATAAGGACGAAATTGCCCCTACTCATTTTAAACAATCTATTAAATATAGTTAATTATTACAAGATTGCCATTGATTTAATCTCAACCCTTAAACACACCAATCGGATGGACAAGATCGCTTCCTAGACTTTCTAGGAAAAACACACTTTCCGTAGGAACCCTACTCTATATAGGATTAGGATCATGTGAGAAGCACTAGTCTAATTGAGAAACTTGAGAAGCATTCTAGAGCACACATTTTCCCTAACCTTTTCGTAATATACACATATGTATAGTTTAAAATTGACTATATACATATATGTATATTGTCAAATCTTGAATTATACACATATGTATATAGTCAATTTTAAACTATACATATGTGTATATTACGAAAAGCTTAGAAAAATGTGTGGTCCAGAATGTTTCTCAAGTTTCTCAAATAGGGTGGACTTCTCTTAGGATCCCTACCCTATATATATATGTAGGTTGGTGTGTGGAGGAGAGGCCCGTCAAGACCGTCTGCTGGGCGACGGAGAAGCCAGGACGGGGCAGGGGGCGGTGTGGGTGACCAGCGCCGGGCCAGCCGGGCCTAAGCCGCCCCCATACCCTTTAGTCTAAGAGCTTGCAAGCATGGGCGGATATTAGAAGGGCCGTGGCAGGACCACGGTCAGGGCAAGTTTTTTTGGCCGTAGTGCTAATTTTCCGCATTTCGATCAAAAATTTTATATATACTATGTTCGGCCTGGGCTTTTTTTAGTGCTCGTGTCTTTCGGTCCTGGCATGTTCAACGGGCAAGATCCGCCACTGCTTGCAAGAAAACAAACCAAAACCTCAAAACTAAGAAAACGTTTCTTCTTGAAAAATGCTACCACATCGCTTCTTCCTGAAAAATCGCTCCGATGGTTGCATATTCTAGTTCCGATATGAACGGTTATAGGCCGTAACTGCCCCGTAAAACTCGCCATCGTGGGTGTGGTGGGTGACGACGAAGCTCGTGACAATGGGGACTCCCGGAAAGAAACCAGAGAACTCAAAATTGAAAAGAAAAAAAAATCGATGGGGGTACAAAAAATATTGTTTGGACCAGAGCAAAAAAAAAAACATCGGCGACCAAACTATTCCGGCAAGGGGTTTTCATTAGCGACCGAAGACTTAGGGTTCCGGCGCAGCAGCCACATCAAAAACGGGATCTCCATCATGCATTTACATCAAGGTTATATGATGGCTTAACCACCGGGCATATTGTTGTTTCCTAGTTACGGGATTTAAAGCAAAACCCACAATTCTTTCTTTGCTGGTTAAAAAAAATCTTGATCTGAAGTCCTAAAATTCAGATCTAAAAGTATATTTCTTTTTTTTTTTCAAAACTCCATACATAAGAGAAAAGTTTTTTTGTTGTTGTACAGTGCATATATGTATCGAATAAAAACAAGATGGGTAATAATATGTACAGAGCATAGTATATAAAATAAAACGTCAAAGTGTTTATGTTTAATTTCGTATAAACAAATGAGCATATCTTTCGACCAGTTTCCCTCCAGTAAACATTTTGTTTTGCTGTCATTTTTCTTTTTCTTGAAAACATACTCTGTTGTGCTATGTACGTAGCAAATAACTATCTTGTTTTTACGTCAATGATATAACACTGAATCACAAAAAAAATTTTTGTTGATATCTGTGATTCAAGTGATTCAATTGTATATCTATCTAATAAATGCAGGAGACATTAATGATTGTTACCTGGTTTGGTGAATTTTGTAATTGAAACAAAAAGTCAAATGGAGATGAAAACAACGACCAAACGTAAGATATCTTCAACTAGAATGGAGATAGAGCCAGGGTGCTGATAACGTGAAATGAAATAATGAAGAATGAGAAGTGTGTACTCTAAGAATTAGAAGTGTGTACTCTTTCATTTATCATTGTATAGGAAATTGGTGCAAGTGCCATCCTTTGGTGGTGTTCACCTTCAGGGATCTCCTAGAAATTCACAAGCATGTGGGTCTTGTCGGTATGAAGACGGAAGCTATTAAAGGTCTTGTTAGAATCGGGTGTTGGGCTATCTGGAGAATGAGGAACGAAGCAAGATTCAAGAATAAAGAGGTGAAGTTCGAGTACATTTGTGGTGAAGTGAAGAAACTGGGTTTTTTATGGTTCAAAACTAGGAATAAAGGTATTGAAACGTCTTGGAATGACTGATGTAAATTTGTAAATATTTAAAGTTTGTTGTGGTTTGGGTTGCCTCGGTTTGAGGTAGCTGGTGTGTTAATAAAATTTACCTTTCAAAAAAAAAAAATCAACCACATATATATACACAGTGATGTAGTCAAAATATAACTGAAAATACAACAACTTAGGAAGAGAATTAGGAAGGAATGTTGTAAATTAAAGACTACATTGCATATATCTTGCTTTTTAAAATGAAACAAGAAGCCTGTATAAATAGGCTTTACAAGAGAAACAAAATAATTAAAAAGAAATGTTAGCTGTGATTGATCCTTAATTCTCGGATGATGGAGTTGATTGAGCCTTTATTTATGGAAGGTGGAGTTGACTGACCCCACAATGTTTATTCTTTTCAACACTCCCCCTCAAGTTGAATAGTGGGATATCCACAATTCAAATTGAATTGATTTTGATTTTGGATTTTGGTTTAGGTACCGTCTTCTTGACATGGCAGCCTGTTTTGGTTTGATTTGAACTACCGTTTTCTTGACATGGCAGTTTGTGCTATTGAGTTACCGCCTTTCGACATGGTAACTTTTTTTGGTTTGACTTGAATTACCGCATTTCGACATGGTAACTTTTAGTTACCGCCTTCAGACATGGTAACCTTTGATTTGACTTGAGCTACCGCCTTTCGACATGGCAGCCTATTTTGGGTTTTGGTTTTGAGGTTTGGATTTTTGGTTTTGATGGTCTTTTGGGTTTTTGCTTTTGGTTTGGTTTGGTTTGAGCCACCGTCGCCAGACATGGTGGCTTGGTTTTGGTTTGGAGACATCGTCGATAGACATGGTGCCTTGCTTTTGGTTCTCCCCCGCAAGCTAAGTGCGGGAGCGTTTTTTTTCTTGCTGGTTCATAGATTTGAAACCCGACCTTTTCTTGCGGGTTCAAAGATTTGAACCCGACCTTTTCTTTTATTACTCTTAATAAAAATCTTTTGCTTTTTCGTAACCCAAGACCTGCTCTTTTTTTTTTTACATCCACTAAATTCTCTTCTCTATAAAGTGACCCCCACTTTTTCTTTTCTCCTCAATAGTGCTCTTGCTTTTGCCTTTTTTTTATTTTTTTTATTTTAGGCAATTCTTTTGGCTTTCTTGTGGTCCAAAAAGATGAGGGTGTGAACAAGTATGGAGAGGCCGCATGTTTCTAAACTTCACCACTCTATTCCTTCCTGGTATCTGCAGCAGCAGCCCCGACGACAATCCGCCATCTTTTATTCCATTTCTTCTGTTTTTTTTAATTTGCCAACACAGGAATATTCCTGTTTTCCCACCGAGGATTGCCGGATTTCTTGTGGTGCCGGTTTTGGGCTTGTGGTGTGGCGGTAGCTGGGTTTCCGCCACAGAATGGAGGCGGCGGCTATGGTTGTGGGTTGTGGCGGTTGAGATAGTTGTAGCGTGGCTGGTGGTTTTCAGTTTTAGGTAGCAGCGAAAGGCTTTTCAGTGGCGGCGGCTGGATCTTGAGCCTATGTTGCCGCGGGTTGATGGTGGTTTGTGCTGTTTGGTGACCGGCGGTGACGGCAGGAAGAAGCTGAAGACTGAGTTTTCTGAAGCTTTTGAACAGGTAGGTTTTTGAATTTTTTTTTTTTTTGGAGTTTGATTTTGAGTTTTGGGAGAGAGGATTTCTGAATCGATTTTGTTTAATGGTTTGAAGGAGATGAGTTTTCACTTAATGGCTTTGTTTTGTGGTTTGAGCGGATTGATCTGAAGATCGTATGCACCGCTCTGATACCATGTTGTAAATTAAAGATGACATTGCATATATCTTGCTTTTTAAAATGAAACAAGAAGCCTGTATAAATAGGCTTTACAAGAGAAACAAAATAATTAAAAGGAAATATTAGTTGTGATTGATCCTTAATTCTCGGATGATGGAGTTGATTGAGCCTTTATTTATGGAAGGTGGAGTTGACTGACCCCACAATGTTTATTCTTTTCAACAGGGAATATATCTGTATTTATAACAGTATTTGCTTTTTTTTTTCTCTTTTAACCAACATTATTATTTAGTATTTGTCTTTTTGTTTTTTAACCAACATATTAAACTCTTTTTAATATTTCGATTAAATTAATCAAGTATCTATATTTTATTCTTTAATAATTTTATATTTTTTTCAATCAATCTAATATTTTTATTTCTCTGATCAACTCTTTATACCTTTTTAGCAATAACCCTCTTTTCAAAACAACATAATGGGTATGTTTGGCAACAAGCTCTTAGGGGCTTTTAGGAGCTTTAAGCTTCAGACTTTAAAGAAAAAGCTTCAGGCCCAATAAAAGCCTTGTTTGGTTGACACAGACTTCAGGCTTTTAGATTAGTTTTTTTTTTTGACAGGAAACTTTCATTCACAGACAACCGAACCCGAAAACCGGGCCAGCCCAAAAACAAAACAAAACGTTACATAATTACAAATTTACACCAATCAATCCACTCTATCGATTGAAACCGCGATCTATTTCTAAACCAAAAGAACCCCAAAGCTCTCACCTCGCTAAACACACCTTCCACACTAGGCTTGATATCTGAGAAAACCGCTCTATTCCTAGCCAACCAAATGCACCAACAAGCAGAGATCACGATACCTTGGAAGGCCAATTTCTCTGTCGGCCCCAGCCTGCTGAACTTATGCACCTCCAAAAGATCAAAGATCGAGAACGCAAAAATCGGAGGAACATGACACCATCTACTAATTTTGTGCCAAATCATCTCCGCAAACCGGCAAGAAATAAAAAACCTACAAGCTTTTAGGGTTTAAATTACTTAAATAACCTATAATCCTCATCATCCCATATTGAAAAAAAGGATCGATCCAAACAAAAGCCAGGTATGCATGTTATTATTTAATTGAATTGAATCTTTTGTCTTCTTATGTGTTGCAATTTCAAACAAGAAAAGCATGTTACGTACTCGTAATCGTTAGATTCCGGATTTTAGTTTCTCTTATTTAATTTATACATTAATGGTCAACAAAAGCATTTTGATTATTCACGAATTATTCACGAAATAGCAATATAGAGATGGTCGGTCAACAAATTTGTAAAAAAAAAACCAACATCGAGTATCAAGAGGTCTGTTACTTGACAAATAAAAACTTATTTTTTTACATTGCTTCTTCCTTTTCTTACTCAGTGGTAAAAGAACGAGAATGAGAGACCAAAAAGAAGAAATTTGTATTTTATGACTGGGGATAGTTGTGTTGCTATATAAAAATTTAAAATAAATTTGTTTTTCAATAATAATTTTCATTAAATCAACTACAAGACATTAGAACTAACCAACAACACAGGTAGGGGTGCAAACAAGCCGAGCGGCTTGCGAGCTACTCGCGATCGGCTCGAGAAAAAGCTCAAAACGAGTCGAGCCTTATCGAGCCTGAGCCGAGCTTGAACCTAAAATAAAGCTCGTTTGTTTATCGAGCCTTAGTGTAAACGAGCCGAGCTCGAGCTTGAGAAAACAAAGCTCGAATCGAGCCAAGCTCGAGCTCGTGCTCTCATAAGTTAATCGAGCTCGAGCTCGAGCCTGGTCGAGCTCGTGCTCGGCACGGCTCGTTTGCATCCCTAGGTGTATATTCTTACTCTTTCTGGTTATTGACATTCACTACAATATAAGTTTTAAATATATATTTTGTTTGTGATCTTGCAATATGATGTTAAGTTAGTTTCTGAAATGTTAAGATGCAATTTGACTGTGTATGCTGAAATAGTTGATTATAATGTGATCTAGTTAGCTAACAGAAAATTGTTGAAGTATTTGCTAGATAGATTGATCTTTGTTAGACTCACTGGAATGTGATCTAATTGGCTGACATAAATATAAGATCAATGACATATATGAAAACCTATATGTATATGTTGAAGTTTGGATTTGATTTTGTGCATTTGTTTACAGTTAAATCTACTGCTTTACACAATAATTATTTATTTAATTATAATATGTTAAGATGTGTTTTGACTATGAATGCTGAAATAGTTGATTCTTTATTTAAAAGTTGAAATGGATTATGATAATTGTTGAAGTTTTTGCCAAATCTAAGATCAGTGACATGTATGAAAACCTAGATACATATGTTGAAGTTCAGTTTTAAATATATATATTTTGTGTGTAAAATGATTACTAGAGGCCTAATCATTCATACTATGATGAAACCACATTGACCAAAAAGGGGGTTTTGCTGTGATGATTACAAAATTTCAATTTTCTTCTTCATCATTATTATCTTATGTATGTATGCATGGTTGCTAGATGGATTCTAAAAAAGAGAAAGAGAGAAAAGAAATTTGGCTAAAAGAAATGGTTTTAGAATTATGTCGGTTCCTAAACAAATATATCACGAAGCATGGTCGAACTTCCCCATTCAAATGGGTCACTCTTTGAGGACATGTTACGAAGACATTATTGTTTCTATTTGTTTGAACTTTATTGCTTTTGGATTGATTTATTGTTTTTTACCTTGATGTTTTAGTGACATGACTATATGTTAAGCTATTTATCCATTTATATTTTAGCTATTAAAGTGTTTATATGTTAAGCTGATATTGAATTTATTATCAGGGTTACAATGAATAATGAAACAAGCAAGAAGAAGCACAAACTTCATTGCTATAATTTTTTGTTGGGTTCAACCTATACATGTGATCTAGTTGCTGCATACTATTATAAGCATATGTACAAGGAACCATGCATGACATCACCTCAAACGGGACAGGCTTGGATGATGGAAGTTTTAAATGGCAATCCTATACGATGTGTAAATGCATTCAGAATGCATCCAAACGTATTTACGAAATTATGTAGAGAGCTTGAATCGAACTATGGATTGCATTCGAGTGATAGAATGCCAACTTGTGAGAAGGTGGGGATATTTTTATATACATTGGCATTGGATTTATCTAACAGGGATGTTGGGGAGCGTTTTCAACGTTCTAGGGAGACTATTAGTAGAGCCTTTCATGAAGTTCTAGAGGCAATAGTTGGTAGAGGTAAAGGTTTTCAAGGTCTAGCACGTGACGTTATAAAACCAAAAGATCCAACTTTTCAATTCGTACCACCTCAAATCTTGAATGCCAAAAGATACATGTCGTATTTCAAGGTATTAAATTGATTAATGTCATTCCTACTTGTGTACTTGTTACTTGACAAATGTTCAAATTATATATAGGATTGTATTGGATGTATTGACGGTACACACATAGGGGACTGCATCCCAGAGAGTCAACAACTACCTTATATTGGTAGAAAAGGGGTACCAACTTTCAACGTAATGGCAACATGTGATTTCGATATGTGTTTCACATTCGTATCGATCGGATGGGAGGGATCAGCACATGACACGCGCGTTTTCATTAACGCGACCCAAAATAGTAAATTCAACTTCCCACAACCACCTGAAGGTAATATTTCAAATTACTTACACATATATATGGAATTGTTTCATGTTATTTTTAATAAATTCTAACGCCTTTTGTTTTTCGACTCCTTTATCAGGTAGATATTATTTGGTTGATAAAGGATATCCAGATAGAAAAGGATACCTTGTTCCATATTCCAAGACAAGATACTATCAATCTCAATTTCAAAGAGAGCCCCCGAATAATATGCAAGAAGCTTTCAACCGTTCACATTCATCTTTACGAAGTCATATTGAGAGGTCATTTGGAATTTTGAAGAAACGATTTAAGATACTTGGTAAAATGCCCAAGTATAGCGTGCAAACACAAATTGAACTGCATGATGTTCGTAACCATGACACAAGCACTAGCGGTCTATTTGAAGGAACATCGAATGAGATGAAACATGTTCGCAACGAAATTGCTACTTTGATATGGAATGCACGAAAGTAATGATGTAATAGTATTATATTATGTTATGACTGTTTGTCAATAGCTATGTTTTATTTAATTGAAAATGACCATGTTTTATTCATTTGAGAAATAACTTATATATATATATATATATGTGTGTGTGTGTGTGTGTTTGTGTGCGTGACTACGTTTAGTATTATGTTTTTTTATGCCCATTTTGGTCATTTTATACATTTTATTAAAAGCTCCAGCTACTCTGCCAAACACCTTAATATCTAAAAAGCTACAGCTACCAGCTAGTTTTGCCAAACATACCCAATATCTTTTGTTTTCCCTATACAATTAATTCATTATCTATTTCTATATATCTTTTTCTGAACGCCGAATTTCTTGCTCCTTGTGAGACATGAACCCAAGACTTTACAATAAGTGTTTTAAAAGGTTTTGCTTTGTCACAGAACCACCAACCCCAGTGGTCTCTTTTGTATGCTTGTATAGTTATATATGATTATCGCTTTCTTATATTTTTAGTAAATCGACCTAGTAACTATTTTTATTTGACGAAACAAGAATTGATCTCTTGTTTCTCTTCATCTTTAATAGTACTTCAAGATTAATTCAATTTTTTGCTAATCTGTAATTGTACATAGTACATTGGCTGGAGCCAACAAACAACATTGTAACACAACTAAGAACACAATGTTAGTTTTTTAAGTTTCAGTTTAAAAAAAGGAACAAAACAGGACTTATATGTTTTTGTAGTGGATATCGGTGTTCAGACGTTTTTTTTTTAGAATTTTTGTTTTGGTTCATTTTGTTGTTCACTAGCTAAAAATATATTATAAAAAATACATAGTGTCAACGAATTCATATAATTTTTAAATATTTAATTTTCCTGTGATATGTACAAACATTTGAAAAAATAATATAAAATTGATTCGTCTAGATTTAAATTATATGAAATGAGATTAAAAAAAGATAATAGAGAAATAAAATTGTGACGAGAGGGTTAAATGGTAATTTGTTCTTACTCATTTGTTTCGTGTTCGTTCGTTTAAATGAATGGTCATAAACAAATGTAAAGGAACAAAAACAAGTAAACGTTCATGAAGATAAATGAACAAACACAGTATGTGTTCACAAACGTTAACAAACTTGATGCCACGAATGGTTCATTGATTATTCAATTCATATAAAGAACTAGTGTTGATTGAAAAAAAAAAGAGTTATTGTTAAAAAAGTATAAAGAGTTGATCTAGAAATCCAAGAAATAAAAAAAAATTGGGTTGTTTGAAAAAAAATTATATAAATCATTAAAGAATAAAAAATAGATACTTGATTAATTTAATAGAAATTTTAAAAAAAGTTATTATGTTTTGGGTAAAAAAAAGTTATTATGTTGGTGAATAAAGAAAACGGCAGATACAAAATAAACAAGGAACGCCATTTTGACATATTTTTTTCGAGGAACGCCATTTTAGTAAATATTTTTCCCACCAACATTAATTTGAAAAAAAAACACTTATTTTAAAAGGTAATTATTGTTTATTTTTTAAAAAGATGAATTGAGCCAAACATAGAAGATGACAATTTGGAAGGATTTGTAAACATGAAGCTTTTAAATAATATTAACTTACATCATTTCTAATATGTCAATTAGGTTGTCATGATTCTTTTACAATTTAATAAAACTAGTTAAGATGACTTAGCATGACCATAAAGTGATTTATATGTTCTAAGGTTTAGTATGCACATTAGGTGTTCAACAAAATGCTTCAATGAATTCTTGCAAAATTTCAAAGACCGGATGAGGTTGAAATACTTTATTATGTCGAGTCTTGTACATGCTTGAATGAGTAGAAACGAATATGTTGAAAACATCATGGATTCATATAACAACTTGTGTTGAAAATGATCTTGAACAATGTATGATTAATGTGATGTGTTGACTTGCAAATTGTCAACATACATCGAGTCTAGGCGGTCAACGATGTAGGAACTAGATTCACTTTTTATTAAAATATGTTACAAAATAAATAATAAATAATAACGAGACTCTCGTTATTTGTGGTAAATTCGACTATTACAATACCGGTTACAAAAATTAAATAAACGAATATAAAGTACAATATAATTGTACCAATCTTGATTCAAGCAAGCGTCTTTGGAAACTTCAACCGCACCTTCCAGATCGAAACTCCGCGGCAAGACAAGCAAAATTGTTGACGGTTTTGGCTGAGGCACGTGTTCAATACGCTTCCCTTAAAACAGATTTCGCGCCTGCTCTCAGACGGTTCTGTCTCCCAGGGTACAACAACCGGAACAGTATGTGTACTGCCAGAGATGGCTCTCACTTCCACCGGGTATAATGGTGTTCTAATTTAGTAGAAAAATGTGAAGTTGTTTAGTTTGAGAGTTCTCCTCTCGATGTGAAAAAAACTCGTTTCTAACACTTTTGAGTTATTGATATTCTCTAGTATTTCTCATGCAATATGAACCCAACGTTCATATATGTATATACTTACAAAAGATGAAACATATTAACCATTAATATTGTAATTAACAAGATCATCAATCTAGTAATAAACAATATTAATTTGTAATAAAATGTACCATTAATATTGTAATTAACAAGATCATCAATCTAGTAATAAACAATAGTGATGTGCAATAAAATGGAATTGATGTGGTTAAATGAAACCGTCATATCAATTTATGACATTCTAGTAACTAGTGAAGACCGGGTTGATTGACTTAACTGAGTCGCGCGCCACACGGATGCCACTATGCATACCGGGACGCCACCTGATCATGCGCCATCCAAACTCGTGCGCCATTTGCAGTCTTCGCCATAGCCAATGACGTGCGCCATGCGCCTAAGAAGCTTGTGCCGCATCGTCATGTGCCATGCCATGGCATCCACCTACGCCACCCAAATGTGCGCCATACGTGGACCCGTCATGTATCTGACCACGCGCTCATGCGCAAAAATACAAAGGCGGTGTGCGAAGTTCAAAGCGCACCACATTGGGCTTATAGCCCACATCACGCGTGCATATGTGAGGGTGCGGCGCACCCTTTGGTCCTCGCTAGTGTTTGCCTTTAAGGAAAACAATTTACAAGGAGTGCTCCTCCTTATATACCACTTTGAGTTTTGTCATTCCACCTATGTGGGACAAGGTGACAAATCTCAATCCATTTTTCTTATCTTTGTTTGTTCCAAATATACAACTTCAAGCTTCGATATCTCATTCATCTTAGATCTATTTGGACATATGTAACACCTCGAAAATTCACGTCCTATAATGTATTGACACGTGTCACCAGCTCGAACGTGAGAAAGTATACTTTAGAGGGACTAAAGTTGACAAACATAGAAAGTATGTGAAAATAAGGGTTCAAAATGTCAACAATGGATAAACATACTTCATAATAACCCTACATGATGTTTATAACATCAAACGAATAAATCATGGATCATACGAAGCTAAAAGTGAGAGATTACAAACTATAGGGGTTAAATGTGTCAACATGTTTAAAGATGTACCTCTGAGTGACCTTTTGACAAACCCGAAGCTTTGTAAATGTTAATTATACTCACTTGAATGTACGATTAAAATTTCACTATGTTTCGTTATCGTATGAGAAAGTTATGACCAAATTCGTAGGCGAGGGGTTAAAGTGCAAACTTTGAAAGTTAAGACTTTTCGGGTTAACCGGAAGTGTTCAGGGACTTGGGAAAGTGGGTATAAGTCCTAAGGCCCTTGTGGGTAAACATAAGGGGGTCAAAATGCAAGAAATAACCCCAGTTGCCCCTTCGTGAAGCCAAAGGTCAACCTGCAAAACAAAAGAAAATTTAAAATCTGATTTCGTAGGCCAGGCGACCCGCATGAGAATTATCAAAGTGGGAGGCGGCCCGCGTGGGACGCCCAGAACCCAAAAACCGGCTGCAGCCTGTTCTTTCACGATTATGACCGATTTCATTGGTTTTTCTCATTTATGGGCGACCCCTAAATTATCCTAGAGTACTAGGACACATGTTGGAAGGTTGTGGTGTGTCCTAGACTTAGTTGCCAACATGTTATGGTGGATTAAAGTGCTATATAAAGCCATTATGTGCAACATTCATTCTCACACCTTCATCTGCATTTGTGGATCATTTCTGGAGCTATCAAGCAGCCTCAAGTGACCATATCTCGTGCATAGGACTCTTGTAAGTCTGCTAGTTCTTGTTTAGTTGAGTTTAGCTTGGTTAATTAGCTAAAAGTCAAACCGTCGTAATTACGGGTTGACTTCGAGATTAGTCTATAATGGCTCAGTCATATCTCGAATTAAAAGTAGTTATAGGTTGGTATTTATGTGGGTAATAAAACCTCAAAAGGGTTTCCCCTGATCACCACCCTAACCAGGTCAAATGTCGGGTCAAACATATAATTAAAAAGTCAACAGGATGCTTAAAATGTCATTTATGCATAATTAGCTATCTAGAACATATACAACCTGTTTGATCATTGTTATAACTTAGTAATAAGTATAAGAACATGTCCAAACATGTTCAACCCGACTATTTCCTGTTTAGACCCGGTTCGGAACCGAAAGTCACATAGTTTGACTTTCACTTTGACTTTCAGTTCTGACCCGTTTAGGCATGTTTTAGAAATGCCTCAGAGCTTAAATTGGATTAGGATACATGTTAGAACAACCCTCTGTCATTACACACCTTGGTTCACTAGTTATCCAATTAATATGCATATTTCCGTTAATTGCTCATATGTTGACCGTTATGCCCTTATTACCTTAAAACATGATTTTTGAAAATGTAAAAGAGTAGAAACTTAAATTACTGATATATAAACTTGTATGCAAAGTTTGACATCAGTTTGAATTGTAGATTAAGAGTTATGCTCATTATCGCTAAATGAATGCTTTATGTTAATAAAAAGGCGTAATTAGCGTATAGCCTAGTTAAACATACTTTTTGATATCAAATCTTTTACCCACTGATGTAATATATTATTTTGGGATTTTTAAAGATTTTTAATTAATTTTAGGCTGAGCATAACTCATAGTCGTAGGCTTAATTCGGTAATTGTCGGTTTTGCCCTTACGGGCCATTAAATGAGTTTTACATATCTAAACGATTCCAAACCTTTTGCTACTGATTAGTTATGATAAATAAATTATTTTAAGCCTTCTGAAAATATAAAAATATCAGATTTAAGTATCGAACCCGGAAATGGCCTTTAATCGCCTTATTTAGCGTTTTTAACGCATAGTACGTTTTAAAATCATATTGAACATACCCGGGTTGATACCTACTGATATACGAGGCAAATTATGATATTTTAACAGTAAACAAAGGTTGATAAACTCAGACTTCAGTTTTGAGCTTTTCGGCTTATGTGAAATTACCAAAATGCCCCTTCGGTGCATAGTTTGGTTATAAATGATATATTTCACATATATACTTCACCCTACTGTTATAACTCATCAAATTGAGTATGTTTGCTGTTTACATCAGACCTGTAACTCAGTTAAACATTTAAACTCTTTTACAACCTTTAAAATGACCAAACTACCCCTACGGAGCATAGTTTGTGTTTAAATTAGTTCAGGGCATAATGAAAGACATCCTACTGATGTCACAACATATTTGAAGCATATTAACTTAGGAAACCTGTATATGGCTCTTTCGGATACCCGTTACGCTTATTACGCGTTCGGTTCGGTTTATGTAACAAGTTTACATAAAATAGCCGAAACGGGTCAAACCTTATCATTTTTATCTCAAAATCCAGAATGTGTTTAGTTTACCCATATTATACAAGTCTCCAAACTTGTCGGGTCTAAATCACATTCTATTCCGGTCTTCGCTTAATCATGCATTTTGAACCGTAAACCTTTCCTTAAAACTAACCGGTCTAAGTTACGACTTAAATAAGACCCGTTAGGAATTTAATAGGTTAATAAAACCTTCGTTCCAGATTGAGAGCCCCAGTAGAAGTACTTGTGCTTGCTGATTAGAATATACGGCTGAGTATAAATTGCATTGCTAGCTCAGGTAAATACTTTTAACTTATTTTCCCTTATACGGGCTTGGGATACGGTATTATAAAAATACCGCTTGGTCGGGTGTAGAAACCTTTTAATCGGAGATGATTAAATTGCATAATCCCGTTTTAATCTTTATTGATTGATAACAAATAACATTGGGGGTTAATGACCGTGTCCTGGATATCCTTGGCTCATTTTAAAAAGTGAATGGCCACGACGTAAGCACAAGGTGTAGGCAAAACACCTCCTGTTGCATATGTATAACGTATACTCACTCGTAAGGGTATCTTCTTGTGAGATTATATTTGTGGTGTGTCGATTAATCTTGTCCGGCTTGTATTGTATAATCACCGGCCCTAAATGTTGGACAACCATGCAAATCGGATACAAGATTTTTATTAATAAAATTGTCCCAAGTATAAAAGATTAATTTTGCCTCTGTGCATTTTAATCAATGTGTCAAGATATTTTGTGCCGTTTGCACTCGAATCACTTTTCAAACTCTTTTTTCCAAAATGAGTCAGTTAATTGTATTTACCAGTGTAAACTGACGTATTTTCCAAAAGGTTAAGTGACAGGTACTATGCGTAATTGGCTGGGAGCTCAGGGCGTCACTAGGGAATCTTGCAAGTTCTAGATGCCTAAAGTCTGTTGAACAGTTTTCTTTTATTGATCCGCCTGTGGATCCTTTACCTTCCGTTGTAATACTTTGACATTACTTATATTCGGAATGTAATATATTTATCTTTTGCTTCCACTGTGCATTATTATATTGTGTTGTTTGACCATGATGTTGCCAACCACGTCACGATACTCCCCCACCGGGCCCACCGGTGACACGTGGAAAATCGGGGTGTGACAACATAGTTTGAACACAAACCCATAAATAATTATTTATACAACACATATATAAATATTATTGATGTCCAAAATATTTAGTGAAAAACTCATTTTCACTAAATTTCCAACAATCCCCCACATGAATGGAGATCGATGAAAACACCCAAAAATTACCCGATAATACCTCGACAGTCAAGTATTGTAGGATATGTAGGTTTTACCTTTGAACCTTCCTTTGTGAAGCATACTTAGTCTACTAGGGTTTTGTAGACGTGATGTCCTTGAACAACCCCCCATTTGTGTAAACGACAATATACATTCACACAATACTTTCCCTAGCCGGGCCATCCCCTCACTATCGTGTCCTATTATGGTCCTGGAACACTAGCCTGGTTCTGCGAGAGCTCTAGGATTGCGCACCCCACAATGCCATTCGAAGCGACCCTACTTCTCTCTCACATAGGTGATTTCTTTGAATCATTAAAACCATTATGGCTTACTATGATTTTCACAAATCAATTAGCCATATATTATGCTTAGCCTCACAACAATGTCACTGAATATTATAGGAATGGACTAGGACGTATTTAAACACCCTTTTATAGTTTTAGGGGGATATATGAACACACACACTAGCTTATACATAAACATATAGATATTAGCTATGCCCCCACAGTGACTACCCTTCGGTTCATGATTAAGTTGTCCTATTGAACCTAGATCTTGGGATCTCCAGTCAGCTAGGTTAGGTTTCCCTCATGTCCCTTTTCCATGGGCTTTAGTCTCATTTCACAAATTGATCTCTTATCAACCCACTGGTTGTTGGATCCAAAATTATTTGTAGATTTCGCTAAGTCAACAACAATAATTTTCAATTTAGATCAGTTGTCCTAACGTGTTCTTGACTTACTAGTCAATTTTGCCTTTTAGTCGATTTGTAAGACTTATAAGTTATAACTCATGATCTCAACTTGGATCTAGTTATGTACCTTGTCTTTAGAATGACATGAAACTCAATTCATGGCTAGACACGTTTCCATCATGCCTTTGGTATGTCATAATTGACATCTTACTAGATTTTGAATCTAACCAATTGGCATTCGAGTCCAATCTACTCGATTGACTCCATATAACCATTGTGTACTCCACTTGGTCATGCGTTTGCAATATATATTAGGATTGCTAAAATCCTTATTGCCAAACCTTCCATATTCAAATGCAAGTCACCCCCCCATTTAAGTGTAATTGGATAACATCCAAAAAAGGTGATGAAAGGTTCTCCCTTTCCTTTTGAGTTTGAGAAAACTTCTCAACTACCATTTCTACATACCCTAAAGGGTTTGTTTCTTAAATGCCCCCCCCCCCCCACCACATTGCTTGCATTTTAATTAAGATCGAGTAGTATTGCTCTTGATGACTTTGTCATTCAATTATATTACTCTACTCAGATTAATATTGCTCATAAGAGCTTCTGAGCTATATGAGTTCTTCACATATGAAACCGTATAGAATCATTATCAATGATCTATTTATTCGGTTCTCCCAAGTTATCCCTTTGGACTAAAATGCAGTTATTTATAGTTTTGTTTTAGCAAAAAATTCTTTATTATGTCATCACATATTTTGAATGTTTAAAGTTAATTTAATCTCCGTCGAGCATATAAATTAACAAGTATTAGTCTAGCATGTTTTAGACCACAACACTCTAGCATGTGAATGGAAGATGCATCATTCCGATTCTTCACAGCCTTAAGAGATAACGCACTATCTCTTCCGAACATTCGTTTCTTAGTTTAGACACAATAATGAAATTTTATTTCACCATTCCAAAACCATCAGTTTTAGGAAGGTCTCAAAACCATAGTTAACTTCATCCATTAGGATCATGACTCGTTTGCCTTTTATCTTCAAGGCTTCACCATTGACTTACTAAGGACTTAAACATAAGTCTTAATCCAAGTCACTTTGATGAAAGTTCTTTGTATAAAATCACTCGAGTCTTGAGATATAGTCAATTAGATTGACTCTCAACAACAAGGCATTCACGTATGCCTATAGTGATCTATACATTTACATTGTTGTTTCATTAATACCATGTATTGGGATACTCTCCCAAATTGAGGACCAACACTCCACATAGTTTAAACAACATTGATGGTGGTAGAAGCATCTACAAGTCCATCTCTATTGTAATTTCCCCTTAATAAATTTGCTAAATTTATTAAAATCATTTACAATAAAAACATATATTTCTTTCATATGTTATATTCTTTGAAAACTTACATGTGCATTTCCATGTTGATGCTCTCAACATTAAATGACATATCTTGTTTTCGTGCATTTCATCTCAAACCATTCACCACATTTCTCACGAAGTCGTTATACGTTTGATGTTTGATTTTTGGCTTATTACATAAGTTATGATCACAACCCGCTCGTTGTGTTCGTGTAAATTACTTTTTACACTTTGTATCAAAATGGGTATCCTTGTGACAAATTATTAGTAGTCCAAAATAAAAATTTATCTTTTATTATATGTTAATCCATTTGTTTATGTAAAATAAACCCAAACGGTAGTCCACCATTTTAAATAAAATAAAAGTGAACATATATAATAACGGATACACCAATGATATCTAAACATCAAATCCTAAAGTGTTATTATCTTCAACACTTTCGACCGAAATAAACGTAATTATATCGTTTCGTGCCATGTTTTGAGGTACTCCCTCAAGGGAACACATATAACTTGTTTCATCTTGAAACTTAAAACTTGAATAATCACAAGTTATCCAAAATATAAAGTTGTTTACAATTAACTACTCGCAAGTAGTTAAACAACTTATTATATTTATAACAACATTGAGTTGTTTTTCACCAAATAGTCTTTCCGAGACTATTATATGGTTCAAGATGTTATACTTCTTGTAGAAGTATCGAAACACTTATAATTCGCAAAAACATGTTTTATTCGTTCAAAACATTTCTCGTTTTTGCAAGTGTTTTAATATTAAACTATAAATTTATGTTTTAATTACAAATCAAGACAATAAACCTTAATAGTTAATTAAATAAAACAATTTCAAACTCGCTCATTTGAAACTAAAACGAATACACATCGTTTTAATAATTGGTTTATCATATTAAATCCGTTTCTAACCCACTCTTAGATAATAAACGATTACCAACCATTAAAATGAGTGGTTTGTATGATAATCAATTCTAATATGCTAATTAGAATTTAACTGTTTGACAAACATTCAAAATATTCGGTTTTTATAAAGTAAACCGTTTCTAACGCGCTCGTTGGAAATAAAACAAATACACTTATTCTCATAAGCCAATTTTGGTTTATTAAATGAACATTTTCTAACACACTCGTTATAAATAAACATAAACCTTTTCTAGGACGCTCCTTAGAAAGTAAACAATTGTCAAACTCTTTAAATCGTTTCTAACACGCTCATTAGAAGTAAACACAAACATTTTCTAAGACGCTACTTAGAAAGTAAACAATTGTCAAACTCTTTAAATTGTTTCTAACACGATCATTAGAAGTAATCGAAAAAAAAAACTATTTCTAATACGCTCATTAGAAATAAACAAATACAAAACAGTTTTAACATTTATGTAAAAAACCGTTTCTAACTTATTTGTTAGAAATTTAAAGGTTTAGACGAAACCGTTACAAGGTTAATTATTATCCATAAATTGTTTCCAACTCACTCGTTAATAATTATTTGCAACAATAATCTTATCTAACACACTCGTTAGAAAATCTGACCGTCTTTTAAGTAGTTAGGTTTACAAAATCATTATATCTACATACTCATTAGATATAATAGATGATATTAAACCTTATTATTATATAAAATAATTATTTTCTAATATGCTAATTAGATGTAACCACCCTGGTTTTCACACTTGTATTTGTTTGGTTTACATTGTAACGATTACCGTATTTAAAATGGAATGTATTTGAACATACTTGCTTTATACTCATACGTACTTATACCGACACGAACACGTGGATAATTTCAAAAATTTGTTGTTATTTATGCTATTAAACAATACCACGTAAACTATAAGGACCTATTTGACATTCTTGGGAAACTTGCTTGAAATTGTTACTTTTTCATTTCGAGGACTAAAACCGTCATTATTTGAAAGTACAAAGTTTAGGGACTAAAATTATCATTTTTTTTGAAACTATATAAGTACAAGGTTTAAAAGTGCAATTATTACAAACTACAAGTTTAGGGTCCTTTTGGTCATTTTTGAAACTTATATTATTAATATATATATATATATATAGGGGAGGGTTATCTTGAGAACGCTAAATATTGCGAGAACCGTGAGAACGAATGAGAACACCAATCAAAACCAATTTTTTTAATACAAACCTTATTGTAATTAAGATACAACATCAAAACAAGAATTTACAACATCAAATAATCAATTTCTCCTTTCAAAAATCACTCTTTTTAGATTTTTTACACATGTGTAAATATAACAGATTTACACATGTGTAAATGGCAAACTTACACATGTGTAAATTTTCTTTATTTACGAATTCACGTAAATTTAAACGTGTAAATTAAATTTATAACATTGTATTCGAATAATAATGATAAGTGTAGAAAAAATTTTTGAATTTGATTCGTTTTTGACCAATTTCTCGCGGTTTTTTCATTTGTTCTCACGGTTCTCACAATATTTAGCGTTCTCATTTAAACCCTCCCCTATATATATATATATATATATATATATATATATATATAGGGGAGGGTTATTTTGAGAACATAGATTTTTGTGAGAACTCTAAGAACCATTTTCATCCATAGATTATGCTCAATCAAGGGCTAAGATTAAATAGGGGTTCAAATGAGGAGGGAATCATAAATTAAGACACAAAAGGGCAACAAGGTAAAATCACACTTCACTAACTATCAAACAGTCATTCCAAACGTCCTCTTCTTCCTCACAAAACCAAAACCCTAAATTGCTTCTTCTTCCTCCTCCCAATAACAATCTGCAAATCAGAAGTTATATAGGGTTTTTAAGGATCAATAGCAATAATGAATGACAATCAAACCCTTGGGAAACATAAAGATGTCGTTGAGCTTAATGTTCTTGTTCAGGTATGATTTTTAATTGGTTTACTGAGTTTAGTTAAACTAGGGTTTTTTCTGGTTCTGTTTTTTTCTCAATGGCTCAGCCACACTCACTTAATGAGTAGTCGATGTTTCAAGCTCTTAATCGATATGTGATTTAGGAATTTTTGATTCCTAATCGATATGTTATGATGGTTTTACATGTTTCTAATTTGCATTGTTGTTAGATTGATCATCTGATACATATCTATGTTAAATAAGGATATGATTCATGAGTTGTTTGGTGAAAAGTTAGGTTTTGTGTATTAGATGATTGATTAAGGACTCTGAGTTGTTTATTTGGGACAGAAAGATTATAGATTATGTAAATTTACACATACACAATGGTTTGACATTTTAACAAACAGTTAGTATGTTTTTTTTTAGAGTAAATTGCAGTTGTAAATTACCATTAAAAATGAAAAGGCCTGGATATAATTAGTCTGTCAAGCACATTAGGAGACCTAAATCCAGAACACGTTGCATGTTTTTACGTTGCTAGGGTTTCCCATGTCTTGCGCTCCATCTTAATATATTGTATGTTCCAATATGCCAATATGTGATTTTAAGAAGGTTTTTGAATCTCTTCTCTTTATCTATTTTTTATCTATGTAACGACAAACAAAAAAAGAAGTTCGAAATTGAGTTTTGAGTGGAAATGTACAAGTAATCGGAGTATAAACGTATGCGCACCTGCAGCCGCGCGCTGTAGTGTTACGGCAGCCGCGTCGGTACGTTTCTGCAGCCGGTGCCGCTGCGTTTCTTGCTACGCTGCTACTGCGTTTCTGCAGCCGGTGCTGCTGCGTTTCTTGTTGCGCTACTGCTGCGTTTTTGCAGCCGGCACTGCTACATTTTTGCTGCGCTGCTGCTGCGTTTCTACAGTCGGCGCTGCTGCCTTAAAACATTAAAACTACCTCAAACATTAGTAGATATAGAATCACGTATTTGTTTGTTCTTCATCAACATTTTTCTAACAGAACTGTTATCCAAAACATTAGTAGATTAGCTCACAACCCCAAGGTCGACGCCGGAGACAAGGCAGATGGCGAAAATAACATACACAAATTCAAGCGGTTTATACCGAACAACCAGACGTGTTCTTTGAAAATGATGACGACGACATTAAAAGTTGTGATTCTGAGGTGTACAACGACAAACATGTGGCGGCGTCGAGATAGAATTAAATCGGAGGAAGAGGAGACGACGACGGAGAAGCGAAAGAGAGTGGCAGAGGCATATTTGGAGAAGTTGGGGGAGGCGTTGAGGAGAGAGGAGGAGGATGGTGAAGAGTTTAATGAGAGAAGAGGTAGAAAGGATAGAGACAGGGATTCTCTGTTTGCATGATTTACATCGTTTTATTGTGCATCTATGTGTCTTTAAAGCAAGGTCTTAACCACGATGGCTCATGACTGATGATGATTTCAGGTGACTCGTAATTTAAACAACTTCCGACTTGTTTTTGCTTTAATGCGCCTTGTGAGGAGTCTTCTACAGAATCCATACCTGCACATTGAACCATATGTAAGTATAGTTGAGGTTGTGTGTTGAAAGGCTTTGCTTGTAGTATCTAATTGATTCTTGTTTTTCAGCTGCACCAACTGATGCCGTCTGTGATGACATGCCTAGTTGCAAAAAGCTTGGGGAATAAGTTAACTGATAACCACTGGGAACTTAGAAACTTTAGAGCTAATCTGGTGGCTTTAATATTCAAAAGTATAGTTGTAGTTATTAAGAATTTGAAATGCATTGTTGCATTTTGATGTTACAATCAGATTCTAGTTACAAATGAAATAAATATTACAATATTAGCATGTGTAAATCATTTAGTTGTGGTAATTGACCATAGTTGTAATCATTGATGCAATTAAATTAGGGAATTCCAATGTGACTACATTTAGTGATAAGGGGAATTGTGTTGGTATTGTGTTTCGGTACCGGGATTTCCACATGTTTTAACACATGTGTAAATCATATATATGAAAGTTTACACATGTGTAAATCATAATACTTTTAAAATAAGAAAATATATGAAGCTTTACACATGTGTAAATCATAATATTTTTTTAAAAATAAGCATAAATATGGAGGTTTACACATGTGTAAATCATAACACTTTAAAAAATGAGCATAAATATGAAGGTTTACACATATGTAATTCATCTATATGAAGGTTTACACATGTGTAAATCATAATACTTTAAAAAAATAAGCATAAATATGATACTATGAAGGTTTACACATATGTAATTCAGCTGTATGAAGATTTCTACATGTGTAAATCATATATACGAAGGTCTCCACATGTGTAAATCATAATAATTGTAAAAAAAGTAAGCATACATATGAAGGTTTACACATGCGTAAATCATATATATGAAGGTTTATACATGTGTAAATCATAATACTTTTAAAAAATAAGCATAATTACGAAGGTTTACACATGTGTAAATACTTTAAAAAAAATAAGCATAATTATGAAGGTTTACACATAAGATAAATCATATATACGAAGATTTACACATGTGTAAATAATACATACGGATGTTTACATATGTGTAAGTCATATTACTTTAAAAAATAAGCACAAATATGAAGTTTTACACATGTGTAAATCATAATAATTAAAAAAATAAGCGTAAATATAAAGGTTTACACATGTGTAAATCATATATACAAAGGTTTACACTACTGTAAATCATAATACTTTAAAAAACAAGCATAAATATAAAGGTTTACACATCTGTAAAGCATAATAATTAAAAAAAAATAAGCGTAAATATAACACTCAACACTTTACCCGTGTAATTTAGCTGCACTATGTAAAATAGACACAAATATGTACCAGAGCACAATTTACACACTTGTAATTCAGCTACTCATATGTAAAACATACACAAATATGTGGTAGTGAATAGTTTACACATTATGTGAATATAAATTGACACGTATATATAAAATATAAAAAGATGTGGAATCCACCAACAAATTAAACATAAGACGTAAGTAGTAATTACATCGAATTAATAAGGTGTACAAACTGTTTTGTTATCTTGTTTTTTAAAGGGCCACCTAGATTCATATCGATTTCTACATCATTATGACTAGTTGCTTGGTTGGTGGTACTGTTAGGCCTCATCATCTTGATTATCGTTGTTGAACCATTAGTACTAAAGAGTTGACCCACTGAAGTCACTACTTGACACTTGTTGCTAGTGTTAATACTACAACCACTAGAATTCATCTTTTCCTTCTATTTTTGGCGATATGGGAACGTATGGGCGAAGGATAGTGGGGGCGGGAGGGGGCGGCCGACCCCTCGAACTTTTCGCTCAGTAGTGGAGAGTATGTAGTTTTCGTATAGAAATTTTGGGTATATACGTTTTCGACCCCCCCGGTTGGAAATCTCAAGCTTCGCCACTGTGGGAACGGGAACACCATTGTTATCTTAAAGTTGGTCCTGGATTTTGACCATTTTAGTCGCATTGCTCAAGCATCATAAGCACACATCACCTCCTTTGCAGTATCAAACATCCCCTAGCCAGCGTTTGCACCGCCTTATCTCCTGTCAAGGGTCAGATCAACTTTTCAGGGGGCTAAAGTAAATTAGAAAATCGAGGATTTTTTCATAAATAACGTTTTACAACCGAATGAGTTGCGTAACATGTTTGCATTCAAATAGCATGAAGATTATTTGAATGCAGCTGAGCAACTATGACACCTGATTAAAAAGAAAATAAGGATAAATAGGAATTTGTAGTGACTGTGTACATAAAAACTAACATTTACTATGGATAAAATAAAGAAAATTTGTTAAACATTAAGCTAGTGGATTTGGTGTGTGGGCATTACCGATTCCACCATGGCTAGTTGCTTATTGAATAAACTTCAATGATATACTATTGGATTCATGCATAGGCACAACAAATAGATTAACTAGTTATTAATATAACAAAATGTAATTTCTCTCACTTTCAGTTCTTAAAAATTATATATTAGTAAGTGTCAATGAGTGTAGTAAGGTGTTACCTCAAGTGGTGAGACTTTTGGTCCCGTCATATACACATTGGTGTAAAATTTTTGAAGTAGATTTAGAGGGTATGTCGCTTTCTCGTTTAAAAAACATTAGTTTCTGAAAATCTAATACCTTGATTTCATTTCTTATTTTTATTGATCAACAAATGCCTATAGAGGACATGAAAATATGCAGAGAGGATCTCGACATACAAGCTAAATCTCTCAAATTTCTATCTAAATCACAAAGTGCAATCTTAGAAATCAATCAAACACTTAACCTTTTGACAACTTCATGACCCATCAAAATCAAACAAAATTTGCTTACACACCAACTAACCACCTGATCATCCTATTTTTACTACAAATTTGCGCGTCAAAATTAACGAACCAACAACTAGTTCCTTCAAGAGGATCAAAACAAATTTTTTTTACAGCCAACAAGACCAGAGATCAAAACAGTTCATCCAATTGTGAACTATATGTAAAAACTAAATATTAGGCTTTACTTTTATAACGTCAAGCACTAACAAATCCTAAATTCAACAAAAAAATCAAAACAATTCATTAAATTCAAAGAGATTTTCGATAGATATATGAAAATTAATACCAAATGCTTCAAATACCCAATTTGTTGACAACATCAATACGTATCATATACAAATTTTTCAGTTGAAGCTATCAATCAGAGAACTTTTAAAATACCTTTTAGTTGTGACCAGTGTTTGTAGTAGCGTATATGAGGAAGGTCTTCTTCTTGCTTACACCAAACTCCTTTCACCATGGCGACGAGTGATACGAGCTTTTCTAGGGTTTAGAAACTCTATATCAGTGCACAAAGTTTGTTTTTGTGTGAACTCAAGTGATAAATGTGGTTGTTTTGAGGAATAACTCTGGTTTGTCGACTGAATAGGCCGCAATGAACAGTCCGTCCTTCTGGAAGAATTGCTTACAAATTATGTACTTGTTTGATGGAATTGGGTTTTTAGGGTTAATTTCTGTTGATGGTTGGTTTGTTTGTTTGTTGTGTTAGATCTTGAAAGTTGTGATTTCAAGATGGGAATTGGATGAATCTGGCACAGTGGTGGAGAGAAAGAGGGAGAGACTGGAAGATCGGTGGTTGAAAGATGAAAGGAGAGATCAGAAGGGTGAGTGTATAATAGTGGAATAAGAATAAACATAATTACCAATTTAACCTTTTTATTTAAACATAAAGGAATATAAATGAGTGGCTGAGAATTGTTCTCATGGTTCTCACAAAAAATAGGTGTTCTCATTTAAACTATTTCCTATATATATATATATATATATATATATATATATTTAGTTTTAAAAGTCCAGGGTTCAATTGGTCATTTTATGAAACTTATATTTCAGGGACTAAAACTGACTTTTAGAAACTTATTTTAACTGAATAGTCTAACCAGGTTAACTTTCATATAAAAGTTTTATTCTTTAAACACTAACTCAGTTAGTGGATTTAACTGAACAGTACAGGGACCATTTATGTCAACTTTCGAAACTTCAGGGACCAACTATGTATTTTATATGAAAGTATAGGGCTGTTATTGTAACTTTTTGAAAGTTCAGGGACTATTTTTGTATAAACTGAAACTAAAGGGACCAAAGTGTAAATATTAAAAAAAAACGGATTAAAAGGGGGGTCCTTCTGTGTCGGACCGACCCTTGCCGGGGATCGAACTCGCGCCTCTCGTGTAGAACCGTAACGCCTTAATCAGTTTTTCCTCCTACTAGGAGCCGGTATATGTTGAAATTTAATTCCTTTTATAAACTAACTAGATTTAATAATATTTAATTTATTATAATTCAAAACAAAAAGGGTTTAAACCCAATCGAACCGGCCGCGAACAAGGATCGAACCCGGGCACCCGCAACACAAACACAACACTTCAACCAGTTAGACTACAAGTTGGGATGCGATTTATATCAGATTTTATTATATTTAATAACTGATTAAACTAATTTAATTTACCCAGATCGGACAGCCTCGCTGTCATCGCCGGCACTGGAACCAATCCCATTTAACCGTTGTTTAATCCAGCCGAAAGCATCCCACAACGGTCTTCGACCTTTTACAACTCATTTTCGCATTTCAATCGACCAAATTCGGTGCCTTTCCACTGTTAACCGAAAGTTTTATAAAAAATTTCAAAAGTGGATCGATTCCACTGATTTTTGTTGTTTTTGTGTCGAATTGATCGGCTATTTAAGCTCCTCAGACTCCTACGAATCTCCAGCACCCTTCACATTTCTCTAAAACCTCTCTAATAAGCTTTCTGAGCTCGTCGGAAAACTCGCCGAAAAACCGAACCAGTCTCTGGAATTACCCGAACTGACGTTCCAGTCGATACCGGTACGATTTTATTTCACCAATTAGTTCGTAATTGTTTGCTTATTGTTCCAGTAGGTTCATTTTGGTCCAGAACATAGGTTCCCCGTAGGATTGAAACGGTTTGACTTCTGTTGACTTTCTAGAGGTTGAAGATGACTGATTTTATTATTACTTATATTTTATTTATTTCAAGATGTAACACAAACCACTGGATAGCCCAGTGGTTGTGTGTGTGTTTGTCTTCAACACAGACCCGGGTTCGAACCCAGGGGTCTGCAAACCTTTCTATTTCATTTATTTTTTTATTATTTTAACAAATGCAATAATTTTTATTTCATTAATACTCAATACTACATTTTATAAAAATACAAAAAACTGTTATATTATTTATAAAACTATTTATTTTATATTAAAACAGTTCAATACTTAAATAATTCATAATAAATCGATTTTTAAGAAATAAATACTGAAATTTTTATATTAATTATTTTAAGTGTTAAACTTTACAAAAATAATATTGTTACTGATATTTTATATAATTTTGATATTTGTATAATTAAATCAGTATTTATACTTATAAATATAGTTTAAGTTAATATATTTAAATTATATAACTATATAATATTTATCTGAAATTATTTTTATGACAAAATATACATGTTACTGAGTTTATATAAATTTAGAGTCTGAATTTTTATTAAATTTAATTATTTAGATAATTAAACTTATATAAACTTATTTATTGTTATTTTAACCATTTTAATTCATTTTATTTATTTAAAATGATTCCAATGCCATAATAATTATTTTAAATCAATAATATTCAAGTTCAATAATTACAAATGTTATTTTTAATTATTCAGATTTAATAAAATTATTTTGATATTTAATTTTATAATTATCATATTAATTCTTTTAAATAAAACATTTATCATTTATCAAATAATGTATATTTTAAACCATCTAAAATAATTTATAATTTTTATAAATTAATTATATCACTTGTAATATATTTTGGTAATTATTTAACTATGTTATTTAATTATACAAGTTAATTATATTTGATTTATTATTACAAATGTTTATATTAAATCAATTATATATTCTTGCAATTATATTATTTATATTAAGTAAATATTTTTCATAAATAATCCCTTTATATCATATTCATTTTCCAAGTCCTCTTGCTAGGTTATCCAAACCACATAATTACCATTTAAACAAAACCCTATCGAATCCTATAGATTTAGGATTCCCACTTATTCCATTAAACATTATTGTTGATACATATTCCATATTGTTGCATGTTCAATCAATTAGAGTGACGTGGAATCTTATTTCCAAGAACTCTCACACTTTGCATACTTGTTTGGACTTACTCGAAATCAAGGTGAGTTCATAGTCCCTTTTTACATTATTTTTGGGATGAAACATATGATACAATGTGATACAAACTTATTTGCTATTTGTGGATATCCCGATTGTCCTTGCATTTGCTTAATACTTGTTGTTGTTGCTTTAACGCGTTTACATTCATTAACTTGCAAAAGCCCAGCGGTTATATTATAGCGCTATAGGTGTGACGCCCCATCTCACTTCTCATTTTGTTGCAATTGTTGTTGTTGTTGTTGTTGTTGTTGGTACTCATGTGAAATTTTCCTAGAAGTGAGGTGATAGACCCGTGTTACGTCATAACGTAGGCTTGAATGTACCACAAAGTGACTACTTGTATTACTCTTTTGCTTAAAGACATATCACATGCCACAGTGTTAAACCATTTTCATATCACATTGTTGTTTTTGCATAACAAAACCTATGAATTCACTCAACCGTTTGTTGACCCAATATTTTCCTAACATATGTTTCAGGTGACAATGTTTGATGCTATGATCTGCAAGAATATTACATATAGGATTGATCAAGACTTATGCCTTAGCTTAAATCCGAAACTATCGTATTTGTGAAACAATTTGTTATTTTGTTTATGTACTTTTATTTAATCAGATGTGAATGCAATCTCTTTAATTGAACCTAAACTATATTTAAACTTAATTTAACAATCATGTGCTCAAATGCATTCTGCCATGTTTTGTGGTGCCCTTAACTTTTTCGCCTCCGGTCAGGGTGTCACATTAGAAAATAAATATATTTCAAGACTTTTAAAACCAATATTAATATATCAATTATGGTTACTAAAAGCTTATTAAAAAGATATTAAACGTTATAAACACTTTTCTAAGGGGTTACAAAATAAACTTTTCTAATACGCTCATTAGAAAATTTAGTATTTCAAAACATATTGAAATACATATTATTTTGTATATGGTTCGGTTTATCTAAACACGAACAAAAATCATGAACTCCAAACTTGAATCAAAGCGTTCGTTTTTGTAACACGGTATTCGGATTAAAGATTGTACTCCAATCATAAAAATAATCCGACTCATTTGTGCTGCATATTATTTCCCAAAAAAATATTTACAAGATTTTAACAAAAATCCCATTAAATATTTTAATTTTCGTGAACCTAAATCCTCGTAGAGAAGGGATGTTGGGATTGAACCCTACCAGAGGAACAGATGATAAAGCCAAAACTGGTTCAGAACAGTGGATCCCTCATAAGCAGATGTTTGCAACAGACTTTCCCCTTGACAGTGGCTCCTAACATCTGATGCAACTCAAAGCACTGACATTCGACAACAACTACTGACCCCTAAAGACTGCTGAAGACAAAGCACTGATGTCTATCCACTGCTATGTCTCAAAGTACTGCTGGATACCAAAACACTGTTGAAGTCAAAGCACTGATGAACCAAAGGCCTGATCAACCAAAGGTAAACCACTGCCAACAACAACAACAGTGGTTCGATATCAATAGCGGATGCAACAGCAGTAGTTTAGTTTGTATCTTGTAATCAGTTGTTTAGATGAGCAGTACTTGTAATAGATCAGTAGTTGAGGTTGTTAGGTTGTTAGATGTCGCTTTCATGGTGAAGTCAGCTTAGATTCTCAGTGGTTTGATCTGTACTATAAATAGAATAGTTTTGTAACAACTCTCACTAAAACTACTATTTCTTATCTTATTTTAAACAAAAGGAAACCCTAATTGAGACCCCCAAGTAATACTGCATAACCCCTAAAATTTTCAGAACAATCAGAAGCAGGATCAGGATCAGGGCCCCTAAAACTTAGGGGGGGGGGGGGGAGGGTAAATTCCCATTAGTATTATCTAAACAGTTTTACGTGTAAAACGAAATTGAACGAACGACCAACTCACCTGAGCTACTGGGACACGGGGCTACCCTATGCTATTAGGGTACCCCTCGCGCCACGTGAAGGCCCCTCGCGCCACGCGAGGGCGCCCTTTTCCCAGTATATATAGTAGACATTGACACTTGTAATTACGCGTTGGTTCGACGTTAAAATTCGATTCATGCACTGAGATATCGTCCAAATACTACAGAAACACACAATCACGAATTTCCGCCGTGATAACAAGGTAATAACTCGATCGCTGCTATGATTCAATGTCCGATCGATTGAAACTATCCGATGAATGTTTAAGTGCTGCTCAAATTAGGGTTATACTTTGTCATTCGTGGTGAATTCAATGAATGTTTAAGTATTGCACTTTGTCATTCGTCGTGAGGGTTTAATCTCGTGAGTTATCGTAAATGTTGTATTAGTTACTAACCTAGTTCGTGTGCATTGTTGTTTAAACTAGGTTAACAGGCTTATCAGTAGGCTAAACTCTGCCCGATTTAACTTGCAATGTGAGTCATTCTCTTTTTACCAAAATTGCTTTTAAAATCATGTTTGTTTTCAAAGTTATAATTACAGGGATTAAGTCTTTGTAATCTCCAAGTTACAGCCGGTATGTGGGGTTTTGTATACAATACTTGATAACCGTCACCATTGGACAACGGGTTAGCCAAGGGGTGATATGACCATAGTCACAGACACCATTGGACAACGAGATAGCCAATAGGTGGTCGAGTGACAAATACCGTGGGTAGATGGTTGATATATGTAGACATTGTAATCGCTCTTAATACTGTAAATTATAACAATGCGTCGTTTTTAGTAAAAAGAATGGTTCACCAGTATTTCCCCGCTGACAAAACTTTTTTTAAACATGTTTCAGGTGATCTGTTGTGATCCAGGAAAAGTGCCGTGAAGCACTACAAGCTTAAGGAAGTGGCTCAATATAAATAAAGAAACATGTTTTGTAAAATAAGGATTTCCCAGTGAAATCAGTATATTGTAAACTACCGGGGTTTTATCCCGAATTATGAAATAAAATAATCAGGCAATTTTCAAGTTTTAAAAGATCCTGTTTAAAATCTTCCGCTGTCGCATCAATTAAATACCACGGGTTCCTGTCCCGCGGCTCCTGACCGGGTCAAACCAGGGCTGGGGCTGTGACAAGTTTGTACTGTTCTATTCAGGGAGTTTTCTTCTCCTTCAATCCTTTCATCTTGTACGATCAACCATTGAGCATCAGGTTGAGGGGGAGTTTCGTATGTAAGCTTGCATGTAATTATTGTGCATTGAATCATTCGACTAATGAGAAGCATGTGTTTATGAAAAGCTATTTCTCCCTTTTGATTGTGTTTACAAAGTTTTTTTCTATTTCCGCTGTATTTGATTCATCTTATTCTCATTCATTCATCCAATTATGTCAAACAAACACAATCATGACAGCCTCCGATCCTAACAATTGGTATCAGAGCTTGGACAGTCAAATTCGATCTAACAATTAATTTGACATAAAAAGTTCAGCTCAAAAATTCCATTGATACTAAGGTTGATCGTATTTGTTGAAAAACAGAAGTAAAGGGTAATTACGTCCAAAGTTAATTATCTGAAAATCCTCTGTAAAACAACCAAGATGTTATATATCTCAATCACATAAGATTCACATAATGCTGTTAGTTAGTGTATACCACCGATAGTTGTTAGATCTATGAAAATATTTAATGATTTCGGATCTGGTGTATTCTATGAAATTTCAGTGTTTATGTTGAAAATTATGTTGGTTCCATGATTGACTGCTGCTAAGGTCTCATCTCAAGTCATTTAAAAACATATGTTCAGAAAATGGCAATTATGCCCTTGGTAACATATGAGAGATGAACACAACCTTAGGAACTAGATCTTATATATGAACAACAATTTTGAAAAAGTGTAGAAACATAATTGTTTAACATTCAAATTAAAAATTAGCAGTTTTAGAAATTTGCATCAAACATACCTATGGATCAACTCCAAACTATGGTTGTAAAACACCACTGTTGAAAGGAGATTGAAATTTTATCCAAATCTCTTGAGAGAAAAGGGTAAAATCCTGCTAAGGGTGTGTATTTGATGTTTTAGAAATCCAGATCATGAGTAATGTGAAATTTGGCATAAGCATATGCAAAAATGTCCAAATCTCTCAAAACATTGCTGAAATGATGTTGGATCTAGTAATCCTTCCTTAAAAAACCTTCCAGTGAAAGTTTTAGTACTTATCTATGGAAAGGGTAAAAAGGGAAAGAAAAAAATTACAAAAACTCAATGGTGTGTTTATCTCAAAACTTTTGAAATCAAAAGAGAAGAGTATAAATCTAAAACACTTAAGAGTCCACAGGTTGATCCTATAAAAGGAGAACCAAAATAGATCTGCACTTTTGGTCAAACATATGCCATCAATCACCCATGCACAATCATTGTTTCAGGGAAGTTCAGGTAACAAAAGGTATCTCCAGACAATTGTCAATAAAGTGAAATAGGCCAAAATCTACAAAAAATTTTCACAAAGTACCAAGGTTCACAAAGAAGTTTCAAAATATTTGTGAACATGCCATTTCAAAGCTACAATCATCTGTCAGGGTAATGGTGCCAAACTGTGGTTATGAAATTTTGATTCAAACCACTGACCATTAGTCAAAACTTGTGAATGAAGTGTTTCTGATCTTGTCCATGGTTATTTTAACAATTGGAAATTCATCTAATCTAATTGGTTTATTATCAGAAAACCTGTATTTGATTTTAAAATGGTAAAGGCTTCTTGAATAAAAATAGGATATATTGTGTTCATATTCTATTCTGAACTTTTACTCCTTTTAGATAGTAAAAGTTCAATCACCTGTCAGGATATAGAACCCTTTTTATTTTAGTCTAGGGTGATATATTCCCTGATAATGAATCAGGAGGAGATGGTGTTATAATTGGGGTCATTTCATTCACAAGCTCAAAAATACAAGATGATTGATAACAACAATCAAACATTTGATTGCACATGTTTTACTAAAAAATTCTCAAAAAGATTAAAACTCAAAATGTGTGGTCAAAGTTAAATGTGATAATCATCTGGGATACTCAACCACTGTCAAAATCTACAGAAGTGTTCAAAACTTGATGTAGATGAGTGGTAAAACCTGGAATGCAAGAAACAGAAAATTTTCTGCATTAAAAATCCCTATAAATCCTGCTGTTATGATAAACTTACATCTAAAATATGTTTGTCAAGAAGTCTCTGCAGGTAACTTACATTCCCTTCAACAAATGTTTGGACATGATACTAAAATCATTTTCTTCATCAGAGCAGCAGTTGTACAAAACAGTTGGTAAAGCTCATCCACTGCTGCACAAACAGTGTTTGATCAGAGTTACTTTCTAAACCTTACCACTATTTCACCCCTAACCACTGTTGATATAAATTCATAAAAAATGGACAAAAATCATTAGTGTGCCAAACCTATCTCTCAAATCATTTCATTTTCATTTCAAACAACTATTGGATCATCCAAAGTCACCAACAGTTGTTAGCTCAGATGAATCACATCTGCAACCTCACCTTTTAAATCATCAATCCATTTTTAACATTTCTCTCACACTCTTGGTAACATCAGTGAATAGGATTCCTTCAAAAGTTCTTTCCTTAAAACATTTGTCCTCTTATTGGCATTCTATCTTTCCATCAACAAGTCAAGTATCAAGTCATACTGAAAGACAGAAAGTTGGGTAGCTGTCATATAAGAAGAGCTTCAACAGTTCAAATGACAATAAGGTTAAAACCTTTATCACTGCCAAAGGACAAAAGTCCAACTGGCAAAAAGTGGGTCTGAAAAGAACTTTGCATATGTTGAAGCATGTTTGTCAAGATTAGGATTTTTGACTGGACTCAAAGCAAGCAGTTGATCTCACAACCACTGACAGAAGAATTATCATGATGTTGCTGCATGCTGAATTATCCTACCATTTGTAACTTTATCATACGATTATTGAATTTTGATATAATTGCTCAAAAGATTGTTTTTATGCAGGACAGTGAAGTAGCTGAAATATACCATCAAAAACTTAGTATCTCACTTATCCACTGTCACTTAACATCAGACATCACTTAGTGAATGTTTGCTATGAAAAAGGTTTGATTTCTCTTTTCATATTTCAGTCTAAGGTCAACAGGAGGATATGCCATTTCAAAAATTTGGACATATCTACACCTGAAAAGTTGACTCTTAGGTTTGATATGCTTGACATGAATAACCAAGCAAAAACTTGTTTTATACATGAATAAGCATCAAAATGTTTTCAAGAAATCAAAATTTCATCCTTAAAATAGCTAAAAATGAAGTTTTCATTAAAACCTTAAAAGTCTGCCATATCCACTGTTTTTAGACAAACATCTGTTCTGCTGAATGCTATCCACTGATGAAAGTTAACCACTGTCAATCACTGTTGTTCAAAATCAGTGTTTTCAATCACTGATAGAGCTATCCACTGTTAGCTGAAAATTAACCACTGTCATTGATAATCATTATTGTTCAAAATCAGTGTTTTCAATCACTGATAGAGCTATCCACTGATAGCTGAAAGTTAACCACTGCTTCCTTCAAATTCTTGTTAACCACTGATGTTCAAAATCAGGGTCTTAACCCACTAATAAGGCTATCCAATGATAGTTAAAAGTCAACCACTGTTTCCTTTATAATCGTTGCACCTACTGATGCTTGTTCCATCAGTGGTTTCATAAAACAACTGTTATCCATAACCGTAGCACCCACTGATGCTTGTTCCATCAGTGGTTTCATAAAACAACTGTTATCCATAATCCATCAGTGGTTAGCACGTGGGCAGTATTTTGCGGTCAGATATTTGTAACTGCTGCCACGTCAGCATACATTTTCTCTTTCTATAAAACCCTGTTACAAACCCTAAACAGAGGTTTCACTGTCGAATCGAATTCAAAATTCCATTCTCAAAGCAGTTACCATCAAAATCCTTTAAATCATTCATCGTCGTCTTCTTCTCACAACAACCTTCGAATCACCATGACTCTCAATCTCAAAAACCCTCACAACTATCTGTGTACACTCGATAAAACAAGTCAAAACACAGATTTCCATTCCATCATCGATGCTCTTTCATATTCAAAGTATAAAACTTTGTTGACTTGCAATCCACCAATCTACCCAGACACCCTACGAGAATTCTGGAAAAATGCAAGTGTTCAAGTTCAGGACAAAAAGCCCTGGGCTATCAGTTCTAAAGTAGGCAATGTTCTGGTTTCCATCACACCACAAACAATCTATGAGGTGTTTGAGATGAATGACCATACAGGTAGTATTTCTTTTCCCAAACATGAGTACCAGACTGATCTGGCCGAAAGAGGGTGTGATGGACAAATGAATAAAGCAACTTTACAAAAAGGGAATTTTCCACCTCCCATGAAATTCTTGTTCCATACCCTGCTCATGTGTGTATCAAATAAAACTACGGCTTTTAACGAAATACCTTTGAAAATCCAATATTTGGGCTATGCTATCATGGCAAATGCTAATTTCAACTATTCCAAAGAGATTTTCAAAGATATGGTTAAAAATATTGATAATATCAAAGAAAATAGAAAACCATTCTTATTGTTTCCTAGATTTTTAAGTTACTATTTACAAAATAAAATCCCAAAGGATAATGCACAAGTGCTTATCCATGTTGCTTCTTATCAAATAAACAGTTTATCCTCTGAAACCTTTACAAGGTTATCAGAGCCAAAATTTTTGAAAACACAAATAGAGGAACCTGAGCAGAATTTAGCAGTAACCACTGCTCCTCAGGCACCTGCTGTTGAGCCCACTGCTCCTGGTGAACACAGCAGCACAACCACTATTGTGCAACCCACACCAGAAATTTCCAAAAAGCCAAAAAGAAAACCCATAAAAAATCCCACTAAACCCATCAAAAAGGTTACTCTGGAAGATGAGATCCCAGAGGAACAACCTGTGACAACACAAATGTCACTTACAACCACTGTTGCTACTTACTCACAACAGATGGTAAAAAGATCTCAACCCATACCTGCAACTCCTCCTGCTTCTTCTAAAAAAGAACAGGTTGTAAGCCAAGGGACACCACACTATGAGACAGTTGATTCATTTGAGTCTATGTTGAATAGCCCACCTCCCGGGGCTAATTCTCTTTCCACTCCCACTGTCACATCCACAATTCCCCCACAAACAAAACTTCTGTTGGATGCACTTGACTTGAACCAGACACAAACCAGTCCTTCTCAATCACCTATCAATGAGAATATACCTCAACCACTGACTGGGTCTGATGTATCAGCTAGTGCTAACCCACCAACACAACCTAAGGAGGTTACACCCCCAGAGTTACAAGTAACTTTGGGTGGTAGTTCAAGTGAAGCAGCCACTACAAGTGCTGAACCCATTGGTTTGCACTTGGACAGTGGTTACATAAATCAGACTTCCTTGAAGGCAATTTCTTCACTCGAAATCATGATGTATCTAGTTTTTACTGGTTCACTAAAAGTGGTTTCCATTCCTGAAGAAAGAAGTCCCCAGTACCGAGAAAAAAGGGGCATCAGTGGATGACTCTTGGGAAAACATTCCAAAGTCAACCACTAATACAACCACTGCTAGTGGGAAATCAGATGATCCCATTAAATTGGGTGATGGTTTAAAGTACCAGGAATTGACGGAAAGGGTTGATAAACTGGACACAGCTGTTGCAGAAATCAAAACCATGCTGAAACAGTTGTTACAGGCTCAAAAAGCACCAACCCCTGCTGCACCATCCACTGCTGCAACATCACAAGAGCTGTGGAGCTTATTCCAACCTTTGCTCATCCAACAGTGTGCTTATGCTGATCAAAAGCATAAGGTACACATTCAAGAAGTTAGAAACTACATGGATGCAAGGTTCAAGGATACACAAGCAGATTTAAAGGCAATCAAAGCCCATCTGCTCCAGACCACTGGCACTTCACCTCCTCCTATCTTCTTTGTGGATAAACCTCCAACAGCTGATGCCAAAAAGGGAGAGAATGTCAAAGCACAGAAGAAAAGAGGTTATGAAGATGGGCTATATATTGACGGTGAAAGCTCTTTTATGCTTGCCAACATTCCAAGGCCAGATGGGTCTAAGAAAATTGATGAGACTCTTAATGGTTTTGCTGCAGAAAAAGCAAAGCTTAAAGAGAGTCTGGTAGAAAAGGGTAAAGAAAGGTTTGAGCAGGAGAAAAGGGATGTTATGAAAAAGTTTGAACAAGGTCCTTCTATGATGAAAAGAAGAAGGCCCTCAAAACCTCCTCTCATAAAAATCCTGAACTAGCAGCTGTTGCAACTCCTGCTGTATCAACTATTGTTGGTACATCAGTGGTTTCAGCAGCTGTTAAGCCAAAAACTACCAAATACACAACCACTGCTCCCTCTCAAACCACTGCCACTATCACTACCACAACCACTGCTCCACCACCACCACCAAATATAACCCAATCACCTTCATCACCTCCTGTCAAACGGCAGAAGACAGCTGATGACCCATCATCAGTTGTAATGACAACAACGGTTGAAGCACAAGTTGTTTCAACAACTGTTAGTCAGCAACCATCCACTTCAATCACTACCATCATTACCAAAACAACCACAGATCCACCTCCATCAAATATTCCATCACAAGCTATTATTCCTTTTGTTCCATCACTTCAAACAAAAACACCTTCTCCCAAAAAGGTGTACAAAAGTCCAGGTGCATGATGACATACCATCACCTGTTCCCATCTCATCTGCCCCCATCAAAGCCACCAAACCTAAACCTATCATTCCACCAAACTTGCATAATCCACTAAAGCTCCAAGAACAAGATCAGGATATTGTTGTACCAGCAGCAGCAGGCTATCCATTAGAACTTCATGCAGTTAAAGATGAAATGAAGCAGTTCTATTTGATAGATGTTCATTTAAAAAGGAAATTCCCTTCATTGTTTGGTCTTAGACATCCAAGAAACATGGATGAATACTTAAAACTTAAAGTCAAACAAGCAGACATCAGGGCCAAACTTGAAGGCAAAGGGAAAAGTGATGCCGAAGCCTCAAATTATACTCAGTTCTTGCTATCCAAGGTCAGACAATTGGAAGATTATGCAAGAGATCTGAGTAAAGAAATGTCCAATTTACCACCAGAGGCTGGCCTGCAAAAGGATCTCAGGAAAGACATGCTGGCACAAATCATGAGTGAAAAGTTCTATCCTGCAAAAGAAGAACAATTCCAGGATTGGCCACTTGTTGCTCTTAAAACAGAACTCAATAGAATTGAGAAAATAAAAAGAGATCCAAGCATGAAAAGGTCAGCACCAAACTGGAGTAAATATAAAAAGGCTATTGAAGATCTCACCTTGGAGTATAAAAGGAAAAAGCAAGAGTTGGTGGATGCAAAGATAGGGACTGCCAAAGCCATAGCAAAATGGACTAGGCAATACACAGATGAGGCTTATGAAATGCTGAAGAAAAGGAGAGAAACAGATCCTAGCCTTCCAAAAAAGCCTGATTATAAATCCACTGCCAAGCCAAAACAACAAATTCACACTTCTGAACTACTGTTCACATCATCAGACACCTCTACTATTGTGTTAGAACAAAGAAAGAGGAAAACACAGACTGATGCAGAAGAAAAAGAACAGGAAGCTGTGTATTTTAAAGAAGCTATCAAACAGATGGCTCTTGAAAATGCAGGCTCAGCAAAATTGCAACAGATAGTTCAGAATGTCCTAAACAGACCTCCATCATGTCACACCCCGACTTTCCACGTGTCACCGGTGGGCCCGGTGGGGGAATATCGTGACGTAGTTGATATCATCATAGTCAAACAACACAATATATAAATGCACAGCGGAAGCAAAAGATAAATATATTACAATCCGAATATAAAGTAATATCCAGTATTACAACGGAAAGTAAAGGATCCACAGGCGGATCTTAAAATATAAATATTGTTCAACAGACTTTAGACGCCTAGAACTTGCAAGATTCCTTATTAACGTCCTGAGCAGCTTACGTACTTGTACCTGTCACTTAGACTTTTGAAAATACGTCAGTTTTCACTGGTAAATACACTCAGCTGACTCATTTTGAAAAGAGTTTGTAAATTGGTTTGAATGCACTTCGGCACAAAATAAGTAGACACATTGATTAAAATGCACAAGGCAAAATTAATCTTTTATACTTGATTAAAATGCACAGAGGCAAAATTAATCTTTTATAACTCGGGATAAACTATATTTCATGTTATCAGTTTTACATAACTTGCTCTACATATGGGGCCCGGTTCTATGCCGGTTCAAGATTAACCGATACACCACTATTCCCTTATTGGGAATCCCTTATTGGGTATAATTAATTAATTAGCATATAGCATCTGTCAGGTGTATGCCTACACCCCGTGCTTAAGTCGTGGCCATTGCATTTAATGAGTCAAGGATATCCAGGACACGGTCGCATTAATCCCCAATGTTTCAATCAAGCAATACGAATTAAAACAGGTTATTTGGACTTCCTGACTCATTGGTCTTTGAATCCCATACCTGACCATGCGGTATTAATTACCGTATCCCAAGCCCGTAATAGGGAAAATAAGTTAAGAGTATTTACCTGAGCTAGCTCCTGTCTTAAATAGCAAGAATTACAATAACTCAGCCGTATTCACTTAAGTAAGCGTAGGTACAATTTACCGGAAGGCTCTAGTCTGGAATGATGGTATAAATAACCAATTAGAATGCTAACGGGTCTTTAATTAAGCCTAAGCTTAGACCGGTTAGTCTTACCGAAAGATACGGTTCAAACGCATGATTAAGCGAAGACCGGATGGAATGTGATTTAGACCCGACAAGTTCGGAGACTTGCTTAATATGGGTATTTCACACACATTTTGGTTTTTGAGATAAAACCGATAAGGTTTTGCCCGTTTAGGCTAATTTATGTAAACTAGTTACATAAACCGAACCGAACGCGTAATAGGCGTAACGGGTATTCATGAGAGCCATATACAGGTTTCCTAAGTTAATATGCTTCAAATATGTTGTGACATCAGTGGGATGTCTTTTATTATGCCCGAAACGAGTTTAAACACAAACTATGCCTTGTAGGGGTAGTTTGGTCATTTTCAAGGTTATAAAAGAGTCTAAGTATTAACCTGAGTTACAGGTCTGATATAATCAGCAAAAATACTTATTTTACTAAGTTATAACAGTAGGGTAAATTATATATGTGAAATTTATCAATTATAACCAAACTATGCCCCGTAGGGGTATTTTGGTAATTTCACATAAGCCGAAAAGCTCAATACTGAAGTCTGAGTTTAACAACCTTTGCTTACTGTTAAAATATTATAATTTGCCTCAAATATCAGTAGGTATCAACCCTTGTATGTTTAATATAGTTATAGCACATACTATGCGTTAAAAACGCTTAAAAAGGCGATTAGAAGCCTTTTCCGGGTTCGATACATAAACCTGATATTTTAATTATTCCAGAAGGCTTAAAATAATTTATTTATCATATGTGATCAGTAGCAAAAGGTTTGGAGTTGATTAGATATGTAAAACTCATTTTATGGCCCGTGAGGGCAAAACCGACAATTACCGGAATAAGCCTACGACCATTAGTTATGCTCAGCCTAAAATTAATTAAAAATATTTAAAAATCCCAAAATAATATATTACATTAGTGGGTAATAAGTTTGATATCAAAAAGTAGGCTTAACTAGGCTATACGCTAATTACGCCGTTTAATTAACATAAAGTTTTCATTTCACGCTAACGAGCATAACTCTTAGTCTACACCTCAAACTGATGTCAAACTTTGGATGCTAGTTTAAATATCAGTAATTAAAGTTTCTACTCTTTTACATTTCCAAAAATCACGTTTTAAGGTGAAAAGGGCATAATGGTCAACATATGTGCAATTAACGGAATCATGCGTATTAATTGGTTAACTAATGAACCATGGTGTATAATCACAGAGGGTTATACTAGCATGTAACCTGGTCCAAATGAAACTCTATGGTATTTTTAAAACATACCAAAACGGGTCAGAACTGAAGTCAAAGCAAAAGTCAAAGCTTTGCGTCTTTCGGTTCCGAACCGGGTCTAACAGGAAATTGTTGGGTTGAACATGTTTAGACATGTTCTTACACTAATTACCAAGTTATATTAATGATCAAACAGGTTGTATGTGTTCTACATTGCTAATCATGCATAAATTGTAAATTAAACATCCTGTTGACTTTTTAATGGCAAGTTTGACCCGACATTTGACCTAGTTAGAGTGGGAATCAGGGGTAACCCTTTTAAGGGTTTATTACCCACATAATTACCAACTTATAACTACTTTTAATTTGACTAATCACTGAACCATTAGTGATTAATCGTTAAGTCAACCGTTAATTACGACGGTTTGACTTTTAGACTAATAACTAAGTAAAACTTAATCAAGGAAGGTCAAGGGTGCTTACCAAAGTCCTAATCACGATTAGGGATGCTTGGTGTCTGCTCTTGAGCTCCAGAAAGACCCACAATTGCAGATGGAATGAATGCAAGAATGTTGCAACATTGAAGGCCTTATATAGTGAATTTTGATCCACAAAATGTTGACATGTAAGTCTACCAATGACCACAAATCTTCAACAAGTGTCCCTAAGGGCTAAAAATCAGTTTAGGCGGCCTTTGGTGATGTTAAGGGGCAAGATAAGTCGTTTGCAAGGCTGAACAGCCATTTTAAACGAGTTTCTGCATCTGGGAACTAGCTTACGGACCGTAAGGTCAATAATGTTGAGGTCCGTAAGGACCTTATCAGCCAAACAAAGTTTCATTTGTTGACAGTTTTAGTCCCTGCACTTCCAAATGCCATTTCTGACTCATCTAAGGCCCGTTAAACCATTTTTAAGGCTCTACAATGATGCCTAAGCATATAGAACATGAAACATGCTCAAAAATATGCCGGATGTCGGTTCGTTTGGTCGTACGGTCACGTTGTTCGGCTAATTACGACGAAACACGGACGGACGCGAAAAACAATCCAAACGACGCGACGAATGGAATTTTATCAAGCCAAACACTAAAATAAAATATTTTAGTGCTTACATAAATTTTTGGGTTACCGGGAATATCCAGAATGTAAGATATGCGCGTAAACGCAACTTGTGCGCTTTTTGACACTTTTAGTCCCTGCATGACTTAAAAGTTTATTTTTGCGCACTAAACACCTCAAAGCCTATATCAAGCTATGAGAAGGATAATTAAGGTATGTATAACTCATGGTCATATTCCGAGAGGTCCGATAACATACGAATCGGTATACTTTAGCAGTTTGACGCTTTAGGTCCTTCTAATGCGCAAACTTGCGTAACTTATCATTTAATAGCATTGAAGCCTCATCTAATTCACATTAGGCATTATTGAAAGTATTATTAAACATCATAATGCTTCGGGCTCGCTAGAAGGTCATTCAGAGGTATAATTAAACATATTGACACTTCTAGTCCCTTATACTTGCAAAGTTGCGCGTAACTTCACTTTTGGGCATAAAAGCCTTGGATGGCCAATGATTGGCATTCCCGAGAGTATAATCAAATATCATGAGGCTCTCGGTTTGTTAAAAGATCACTCAGAGGTAAGAATTAACATGTTGATGCTTTTAACCCTTTTCTGCGCAACTTTCAATTAATTACATAAACGGCTACACTTGATTAACAAGTGGCTCATCTGTGAATATAAAAGCATAAAAGGTTATTTAGAAACTTATTTTTGGTATGATAATACTTCCGGTTCTTTCATAATCAAAGTTTTCAATTTTTCGAAAAATTAGTCCCTTATATTCAAGGTTTGACTTTACTAGGGTTTATTACACGTGTCAATACTTCATTGAACGTGATTTTACGAGGTGTTACATCCTCACACCCTTAAAAGAAATCTCGACCTCGAGATTTGCTAGAATAATGGAAGTATTTTCTGAAGTAGCATGGACTTACTTCCGTAGTATATTTGGCCCTCTAAGGGTATCCCAGTTGACTTATGCAATAGGTACATACTCTCCTTCGGAGCTTCTTAACCTGTCGATTCTTAGTCTATACAGGTTTATTGTCTAATCATAAAGTTTCATTAGTCTGCCTATCATTACTTGATAATGTTTTTCGGTTATTGGCGAAACACATCCTTCGGTTACTAGTGTGTGATGTATTGCGAGCTCCGCCAAGCTCCTTGAATAGGTTTTAGCTTATAAGCCACTTGATCCTGATACATTCGATTTCCTTCGAATGATTCTATATATTCAGAGCTTAACTAGCCTGATAATTTAACAAATTTGGCACACTGAGGTGTCAGAGATATCCGTACACTCAGGCTTTGGTTCATCTATCGATGTCGGTGTCAGATAAATGACACATTCTCTTTATAAATTATAAGGATGTCCTAAGTAGAGATACTTATAAGGACATTTTATATTGGATATCTTCTTTGAATACTACTAGTCGACTTTAGTACAATATGACCATTGGGATATCTCAGGGGTTCCATGTATTAAACCTCCATACTGATCAGGCATGGAAGCAATCTATGGGACACACTAGGATACGCCAATCCTCATATGGCACTCTTATCAAACATAATTTGGCATTCGCAGGCGATATAAAATAATGAGGAAATAATAGAATAAAATAATATATATTGTCGTACTCTTTCTGGGGAAGAGAACTCCAGATTCTTATGAAAGGATTTATCTCCGAGGATGGGAGAGAGGGTCATTATTGGTAAATTATACCTTATTTTTAATATCTGAATTCTTATGAATGTAATCAAGAGTTTACTAGGCTTATGGTTTATTTAAAGATTTATTATCCCTTGCATTAACGTAAGATACTTAGCAGAAACTATCAATGCTAAATGGTACGGGACGTACCTGATGCTATTATTGATATGTACTGTCTCTGTCATTCAATCGGTAGTTCAGGCGTTTCCTTTCTTATCCTTCCCAGGATTAGCTGCTCCTTCCTTGGCAGCCTCAGGGCAATTAGTACTGGTGTGCCCCTTTTCGCCACAGCTGAAACAGTTTGCATTCTTTATGTCCCTACATTCGTGGGACTGGTGACCAGTTCTTTTGCAGATGCCACATTGCTTTATCTTTTGGTTTGATCGACACTGTCCCCAGTGTCTTCTGTTGCAGGTTTTGCATGTAGGCTTCTTGTTGGAATCCGGTTGGTTATTGTTGAACTCGGATTTGCTCTTCTTAGGATTTTGGGAGTTATCCTCCTCCTTTTTACGCTTCCCTTCTTCAGAAGCCTTGGCAGCCTTGTTTCTAACCACATCGAGTGTGAGAGATAGCGACAGATCTGCCGCTGACCTGAATGTAGTAGGTCTCGATGCTTTCACACTTGCCTTTATTCCTGGGGCTAGACCCCCAATAAAGTGAGCTATTCGCTTTGGTTCCGGTGTGATCAAATAAGGAACCAATCGAGACTTGGTATTGAAACTTGTAAGGTATGCTTGACAATCTAAGTTCTCCATGACCAATGTCAAGAATTCAGTCTCGATCTTCTCAACTTCATGTTGAGGACAATAATTTTCTTTGATAAGAGCAACGAACTGATCCCAAGTCATGTTGTATAAAGGGATCTTCCCGGTGGCTTGAATTAACGATCGCCACCAGGCTAAGGCCTCACCCTTAAATGATTGCGACACAAACTTTACCACATCCCTCTCAGCGCATCCGCTGATATCCACCACTGTATCCATTTCATCTAACCATGCCATACAATCTACAGCTCCTTCCTCCCCAGTGAAATCCCGGGGTTTACATGAAACAAAGTACTTGTAGGAGCAACCCTTATCACGGGGTCCTTGATTCAGTATGATATGTTGAGACAGATCACTGTGATGATTAGAAGAGTGACGCTCGTCATCTTCCTTCTTGGGTTCATCCTTCTTGGGAGGTGGCTTTGCATGCGGTGTGGATAGGGTCCTACTTCGAGTCCCACTATACTCTTCATATTGCCGCTCTAAGGCTTTTGTAACGGCGTCGTCTACTAACGCCTTTAACTCAGCACCCGTTAGATTAATTCGGGCGTTGTCAATATTCTCCTTTGGGTGACTGTTAATTTCATCTGAGCCAGCCATTTGATTGAACTGTTACATAGAACAAGGACAATAGTTTACTTGGGAGTTTATTGTGGAATTGTCTTTTATGGCAATTCATTAACCATGGTAACGGAGACCATATTTGGTTAATTTATTAATCACATTTATTTAGCATTTATATTATAGCTTATCCTAATTATAAAAACAATAATAGTTTTACTAGTGGCACGAAAGGCCTAGTCATATGGACATTTATAAATTATAAGCTATGATTTCAGAGAATCAAAGCATTGAGGTTTGAATCATAGTTCATTACCTATTTCGGTTAGGGAGTCATCGCTACCCCTGTCTTTTGGCTCATGTAGAAATGAGCAAGGCCCGTAGGCACCATCTTACCAATGCATGGTCAAAATATGATCATCTCAATTGATGATTTAAACCCATGATGCAGAGATCATTAAGTTGGGTTAGGAATCTTTTGAAGAATCCTTATATAAGAATGGCGTGTGTGATTTTAATGAATCACGTCTGCCAGGAGTGTTAACATATTTTCAGATGTTAACAGGGATACAAATCTTTTAAACAGGTCTTACCATCTTGGCCAGGTCTTTATAATGACACTCAGGCTAGGTTTCACTCTTAAGATTCTTATTCATATGTATACTGGCAGGGAAAGAATGATATTTATTTTATTCAGGATTTTTATTATAAATCCTAATTTATAAGTTAATAATAGCACAAATGGCCTAGTCGCGTAGACAAGTTTAATTTATAAGCCACGATTTCGGAGAATCAAGGCATTAAGGTTTGAATCAAAGTTCATTACCTTTTCTTGACAGGGAGTTGTAGGCTACCACTGTCTCTAGTCTCAGAGGACATTAACTATAGCCCGTAGGCACTTCCCTTCTAAGGGATGTTTATAATATGATCATTTTATAGGATGCTATAAGCCATGATTTCAGAGAATCGAGGCATTAAGGTTTGAATCAAAGTTCATCACCTTTGAACAGGGAGTCGTAGACCACAACTGTCGTTGTCATAATTGACGATACAATATGGCCCGTAGGCAAATCAATTGACATTACTAAACGATGCTTTAAGAAAAATAATAATCATCGCACTGATGATAGTAGTCATGATAGTATTGATCATATTGACTATGAGGCTTGGGCATAGCCCACCACCTTAGACAGGGACCCTTAATGGTTACAACTGTCATTGTCGTATTGACAATATAATAAAGTATAGCCCGTAGGTACTTCATCACTAAGGATGTTAATAGTTTGATCATCATATTGATGATATTAGTCATGATCGCACTGATCATATAGATTTATGAGGCTTGAGCATAGCTCACCACCTTTGACAGAGAATCATAAAAGATCACAACTGCCTTTGTCACGAATGGACAATATAATATAGCCCGTAGGCAAAACATCACTAGGATGTTATATGATATTAGTCATGATCACATTGATCATATAGACTCTTAGGCTTGAGCATAGCTCACCACCTTAGACAAGGAATCATAAAGATCACAATGTCAATGTCTCAAATGGACAATACATTATAGCCCGTAGGCAAAACATCACTAAAGGATGATTATTTCAAATAAGGGAATTTAGATTAACCCCGGTGGCCTGTGTGACTTTAACGATTCACAGTTTGCCAAAAATGTTAACATACTTACAGATTTTAACAGGGATTGGAATCTTTTGGATAGGTTTTACCATCTTGGCCATGTCTGAAATGACATTTAGGCTAGGTTTTACCATCTTGGCCATGTCTGCATTGACATTTAGGCTAGGTTTTACCATCTTGGCCATGTCTGCATTGACATTTAGGCTAGGTTTTACCTTTAAGATTCCTTTAATATTTAACGCAGAGCAATCCTATTTTGAGATGTTAAATTATGGATCTGAACCTAATTATGGAACAACCATCTTGGCCCGGTATTAAAATGACACGTGGCTAGGTTTTGTCCTTCTTAGATTTTGCCATTTTATAATGGTAGATCTTATAAAAAGAGTGTTATTTTTCATTTATTTCATATTTCATTTTTAGAATGAAAATTTAAATTTAATCATTCCACTATAAAATTTAAAAATCAGGTTTGCCCTAAATGGGATTTGAAAGGAATAATGTTGTCCTCGAAGGGACTGAAAAGATAAATATGTCCTTATAAGGACTATTGGGGAAACGATCTTCAGCAAAGGAGTTTCTTCTTCATTCAATTCCTGAATGTTTTCTCCTTGGTTGCACGTTTCATCCGGGTCGCGGTACGAAGCTCAGCATTTCAAGGCTCCATATGTGGAGAATTCTTATTACAGCTTCTTCGCTTGGCGGCGTATCCAATATAAAAATTTGGAAGCAAAAATTTCCAGATTAGGATAGAGAATATTCCTATGTTAAGTCTAGACTCAGAAGGTCAAGGAATGTGCTACTGTGTCATTGAGATTAAACACCAAAAAGCTAGTGTTTAATTCACTCAATGTTGGCTCTGATACCAACCTGTCACACCCCGACTTTCCACGTGTCACCGGTGGGCCCAGTGGGGAATATCGTGACGTAGTTGATATCATCATAGTCAAACAACACAACATATAAATGCACAGCGGAAGCAAAAGATAAATATATTACAATCCGAATATAAAGTAATATCCAGTATTACAACGGAAAGTAAAGGATCCACAGGCGGATCTTAAAATATAAATATTGTTCAACAGACTTTAGACGCCTAGAACTTGCAAGATTCCTTATTAACGTCCTGAGCAGCTTACGTACTTGTACCTGTCACTTAGACTTTTGAAAATACGTCAGTTTTCACTGGTAAATACACTCAACTGACTCATTTTGAAAAGAGTTTGTAAATTGGTTTGAATGCACTTCGGCACAAAATAAGTAGACACATTGATTAAAATGCACAAGGCAAAATTAATCTTTTATACTTGATTAAAATGCACAGAGGCAAAATTAATCTTTTATAACTCGGGATAAACTATATTTCATGTTATCAGTTTTACATAACTTGCTCTACATACGGGGCCCGGTTCTATGCCGGTTCAAGATTAACCGACACACCACTATTCCCTTATTGGGAATCCCTTATTGGGTATAATTAATTAATTAGCATATAGCATCTGTCAGGTGTATGCCTACACCCCGTGCTTAAGTCGTGGCCATTGCATTTAACGAGTCAAGGATATCCAGGACACGGTCGCATTAATCCCCAATGTTTCAGTCAAGCAATACGAATTAAAACAGGTTATTTGGACTTCCCGACTCATTGGTCTTTGAATCCCATACCTGACCATGCGGTATTTATTACCGTATCCCAAGCCCGTAATAGGGAAAATAAGTTAAGAGTATTTACCTGAGCTAACTCCTGTCTTAAATAGCAAGAATTACAATAACTCAGCCGTATTCACTTAAGTAAGCATAGGTACAATTTACCGGAAGGCTCTAGTCTGGAATGATGGTATAAATAACCAATTAGAATGCTAACGGGTCTTTAATTAAGCCTAAGCTTAGACCGGTTAGTCTTACCGAAAGATACGGTTCAAACGCATGATTAAGCGAAGACCGGATGGAATGTGATTTAGACCCGACAAGTTCGGAGACTTGCTTAATATGGGTATTTCACACACATTCTGGATTTTGAGATAAAACCGATAAGGTTTTGCCCGTTTAGGCTAATTTATGTAAACTAGTTACATAAACCGAACCGAACGCGTAATAGGCGTAACGGGTATTCATGAGAGCCATATACAGGTTTCCTAATTTAATATGCTTCAAATATGTTGTGACATCAGTGGGATGTCTTTTATTATGCCCGAAACGAGTTTAAACACAAACTATGCCTCGTAGGGGTAGTTTGGTCATTTTCAAGGTTATAAAAGAGTCTAAGTATTAACCTGAGTTACAGGTCTGATATAATCAGCAAAAATACTTATTTTACTAAGTTATAACAGTAGGGTAAATTATATATGTGAAATTTATCAATTATAACCAAACTATGCCCCGTAGGGGTATTTTGGTAATTTCACATAAGCCGAAAAGCTCAATACTGAAGTCTGAGTTTAACAACCTTTGCTTACTGTTAAAATATTATAATTTGCCTCAAATATCAGTAGGTATCAACCCTTGTATGTTTAATATAGTTATAGCACATACTATGCGTTAAAAACGCTTAAAAAGGCGATTAGAAGCCTTTTCCGGGTTCGATACATAAACCTGATATTTTTATTATTCCAGAAGGCTTAAAATAATTTATTTATCATATGTGATCAGTAGCAAAACGTTTGGAGTTGATTAGATATGTAAAACTCATTTTATGGCCCGTGAGGGCAAAATCGACAATTACCGGAATAAGCCTACGACTATTAGTTATGCTCAGCCTAAAATTAATTAAAAATCTTTAAAAATCCCAAAATAACATATTACATCAGTGGGTAATAAGTTTGATATCAAAACGTAGGCTTAACTAGGCTATACGCCAATTACGCCGTTTAATTAACATAAAGCTTTCATTTCACGCTAACGAGCATAACTCTTAGTCTACACCTCAAACTGATGTCAAACTTTGGATGCAAGTTTAAATATCAGTAATTAAAGTTTCTACTCTTTTACATTTCCAAAAATCACGTTTTAAGGTGAAAAGGGCATAATGGTCAACATTTGAGCAATTAACGGAATCATGCGTATTAATTGGTTAACTAATGAACCATGGTGTATAATCACAGAGGGTTATACTAGCATGTAACCTGGTCCAAATGAAACTCTATGGTATTTTTAAAACATACCAAAACGGGTCAGAACTGAAGTCAAAGCAAAAGTCAAAGCTTTGCGTCTTCCGGTTCCGAGCCGGGTCTAAACAGGAAATTGTCGGGTTGAACATGTTTAGACATGTTCTTACACTAATTACCAAGTTATATTAATGATCAAACAGGTTGTATGTGTTCTACATTGCTAATCATGCATAAATTGTAAATTAAACATCTTGTTGACTTTTTAATGGCAAGTTTGACCCGACATTTGACCTAGTTAGAGTGGGAATCAGGGGTAACCCTTTTAAGGGTTTATTACCCACATAATTACCAACTTATAACTACTTTCAATTTGACTAATCACTGAACCATTAGTGATTAATCGTTAAGTCAACCGTTAATTACGACGGTTTGACTTTTAGACTAATAACTAAGTAAAACTTAATCAAGGAAGGTCAAGGGTGCTTACCAAAGTCCTAATCACGATTAGGGATGTTTTGTGTCACCCACAATTGCAGATGGAATGAATGCAAGAATGTTGCAACATTGAAGGCCTTATATAGTGAATTTTGATCCACAAAATGTTGACATGTAAGTCTACCAATGACCACAACTCTTCAACAAGTGTCCCTAGGGGCTAAAAATCAGTTTAGGCGGCCTTTGGTGATGTTAAGGGGCAAGATAAGTAGTTTGCAAGGCTGAACAGCCATTTTAAACGAGTTTCTGCATCTGGGAACTAGCTTACGGACCGTAAGGTCAATAATGTTGAGGTCCGTAAGGACCTTATCAGCCAAACAAAGTTTCATTTGTTGACAGTTTTAGTCCCTGCACTTCCAAATGCCATTTCCCACTCATCTAAGGCCCGTTAAACCATTTTTAAGGCTCTACAATGATGCCTAAGCATATAGAACATGAAACATGCTCAAAAATATGCCGGATGTCGGTTCGTTTGGTCGTACGGTCACGTTGTTCGGCTAATTACGACGAAACACGGACGGACGCGAAAAACAATCCAAACGACGCGACAAATGGAATTTTATCAAGCCAAACACTAAATAAAATATTTTAGTGCTTAAACAATTTTTTGGGTGTCCGGGAATATCCAGAATGTAAGATATGCGCATGATGCGTGTGAAGTGTTATATATATTAGGTGTATATTTTAAGCCCTTTTTAACACTTATGTTAGCCAAGTTTTAAATTTATAAAACACGATATTTCACTAACACTAAACACACATATGGGCAAGTGCACCCATCGTTGAGTGTAGCATAGCGTTGGTAAGATACCGAGGTCGTCCAAGGACACAAGAGCTTTTAGTACCGGTTTATCCTCAACGTCTAACCAAAATAAAAGTTTAGAAAAAATGTTTTAAACTAAGAAAAATAAAACGAACTAAAATGCTGAAAATAAAAATAAAAGAAAAAACAGATAGACAAGACGAATCACTTGGTTCCGACTCGTATCTAGTATAACCTTTGATTATTTCCGCACTTTTGCACATAATTAAGAGATTATCTTAGTTATTGTAGTAGGCCCCTCTTTTGAAGGCGACGTTACCCTCACCCCAGTAGTTTGAGTCAACAGGGATACAATCCTAAAAGGGTGGATTATTGGAAGATAATGAATTAAGTTATTAATGCAGTATTGTGGTAGGCCCCGCTTTTGGCGGTGACGTTACCCTCGGCTAAGTAGTCTGAGTCAGCAGGGATACAGTCCTAAATAGCCGGGTTATAGTATTAATAGTAGTTAACTTATGAGGGGATCAAAGAGTTTGGACCCCCGCCATCCAATACCGTGAAGTATTGAAGGAGGTCCTACTAAATTTGACCCAGGTCCATTGCAGGACCTCTAAACGCTGAACAATGGCAAGACCTTTACCAAACCGTTCCCTTAACCCCCTACCAGGTAGCCAACATATCTCCATATAGACCGTGGAGATATGAATGGTGAAAATCCTTTATTTTATATAGACAGTAAAATAATGCCAAGACACCACGGACAAACGATAAGGAAAGATCACCTTCAACATAAGTAACTAGTTATTAAAGTCATTAATACAAAACCAAATAAAAAGTGCAAAAGATTAGAAATAAAAAGTATTATACTAGACACTTTGTCTTCACCAAGTGATGTAAGAGACTTAGGCAAACATGGCCTTGATTGTCAAGAACTCTTACGATCAATCTTGGATCCCGAGACGACTCACACACTCTACGATGGACAATGGATGATGGTGGTGGATGATGGTGTTGTGATGGTGGTGGGTGGTGGATGAAGTGTGAGAGAGGTGGTGTGCCAAGGGATGAGATGAAATGAATCCAAGCACTCCTATTTATAGGCTGAACAGAGAGCTGGACACGGCCCCGTGTCCGTCTGACAATCTCTCTCCTAATTAATTATAATTCGCAATTACAATAAATGCGCCTGCTGTACTTTCGACACGCCCCCGTGTCCACTGAGCACGGCCCCGTGATGGGCAATAGAAGCTTCTATAGATTTGTCTTTTCTGCTGCTTCTTGGGCACGGCCCCGTGCTGGCTGAGCACGGGGCGTGTTCAGTCTTCTGATTTCTCTTCTTTGCTTTGGAAGGTGCCGTTGAGGGTTCGGGCAGTCCACTAATATTCATTTTCTTGTATTTATGTTGGATTTAGCTGTCTTTTTGCTTCTTTTACGTTTTTAAGCTCATTTAATCCTGAAAATACAAAAGGAAGACAAAAACACTCTTTTTCCAATATTAGTACTTAAAAAGGGTTAGTTTTATGCCTCATTTGATGTAATTTATATGTTGCATTTTATACACATCAAATACCCCCACACTTGAACTTTTGCTTGTCCTCAAGCAAAACTCTTTAATATGTGGCTTACACTCCCAAATGGAATAGGTAGAAGAGAAGGTTTTGGGCTTGTCGTAGAGTGTCGGGATTTCCAAGATCTTTTTGGGTTTTATTTTTATTTATTTACACTCCTATTCGTAATGATTTATTTAGAACTTTTCATAAAAGAAATTACTTATTTGGGCATAACATGCCTTTTTAAAATTCTATTTATATACAAGTTCACATACCTCACGGGGAAATCACTCACACTCGGCCGAAGGTGTATTTTTAGTGAATCACTCGAGAGCGGCATGGAACTTATTCCTACCATAGGCTTGCCAAGAAATCAATCCTCCTCCTTTTTAACTTTTATACCTTTGTAGATATCAAGAGGACTTTGTGGGTTAAGGGTTAGGCTAGGGTTAAAGGTAGGTGGTTGGGTTAGTGGTTAGTGAAAAAAAAGGGCTAAAAGCGTAACAAGTGTCGGTTTTCGTATATTATATATATATATATATATATATTTTTTAATGAAGCTTTTATTCAAACTAAGTTATTTTTGATTAACTTGTTTGTTTATTTTCTTTTTGCTTCATCATTATCACACAAATTTTGTTTTTCACGAAGAACCGAACTTGTTACTAAAATAAAGGGTTAAAAAAAAAGGTTTTGGTGGGTAAAAGGGTTTTTGTTTGGGTGATGAAACGAAAAGGTTTAGGCTCAAAGGGGCTAACTAGGGGGATTTTTTTTTGGGTAGGTGGTAAAAGAAAAAGAAAAATAATGGTGTAGAAATAAAAAGGGTTAGTCCTAATGCCTCCATCATTTACTTACTTGGGTTTAAGTTGATAAGGACCGGGAATGTATTGTCATGGCAAGTTCTAGAGTCGTAAGAACCAAGCGGCTATTCACACAAGAAACGAAAAATGAGCATTTAGTCAAATGATATGTAATTGTGTGCTCAATAAAGGCTCAAAACTCACTTTTGTGGGAATGGGTTTTTATGTGATCAAGTATATATAATCAAATTTTAAATAAGTTTGCTATGCCTTTTCATAATTTTCTTATGTTGGTTCTTTTTATCACTACGCTATCGGTTGTAAATTTGTAAAAAATATAACCTTTTTGAGAACTTGAATTTCCCGAGTTAAACCTAGACAAGTAAAAAAAAAATGAAATTTTTGAAAAAATTTGGGGTGATTAGCGGTTCCAATAGAGTTTTGTGTAAGGCTTGTATTTAGGACTTGCAAAATTCAAGGTTTTAGCATCCCCCCCACACTTAAATTACACATTGTCCTCAATGTGTCCCAAAAATAAATTTTTAGGTTGATTAGATGTGTAAAATAGTGTTTAAAAAGCAAAAATTTGTGTTACTGGGCACTGAACACGGCCCCGTGTTATCCGGGCACGGCCCCGTGTTATCCGGGCACGGCCCCGTGTTCAAGTGCTAGTAACAAAATTAAAATAAGAGAAACAGAAGTCTGGACACGGGGGCGTGTTGGGTGAACACGGCCCGTGTCCAGGTACCTGAACTGGGCGTTTTTCTGCAGGTGGTTCGGCACGGGGCCGCGTTGGTTGAGCACGGCCCGTGTTGAACTTTCTGAAATGGAGAGAATTGTCGGGTTGCCTTGTTCTTGTGCATGGGATCCTTTTTCTCGTTCCCCTTTTCATCCTTTACCACCATGAGTGTGTTTTATTCATTACAAACCATCCAAACCTTAAAACCATCATTTCATTTCATCATAGAGAGAACTTACATAATCCTAAATTAAACTAGATAAAACAAAGAAATAACAAACCATGGAGTCCTAGCCTTTACTTTATTTTAGTTAGAAAAATTTCCAAGAAGCAATTAATCTTGGTTAATCAAGGCCTTTTTGAACTCCATCTTCCTCGTGCGGTTCTCCTCAAATGTCGGCGAGCCATTCTTCCACCTCCCTTGGAAGGAGAAAGGAAGGTTCATTGGCATTAGTTTGAGGAGTTTCAACTTCCACCGGAATCTCTTGTAGGTGTTCCACAGGAGGTTCTGCTGGCAAGTCTTCCCACCCGGTAGGGTTGTTGATTCCGAGTGCTAGGTTCCAATCCTGCTGTGGAAGGACTGGTTCCATTGGAGGTGCTACAAGAATATTTAACCTCTGGTGCAAGAGGTTAATTTCTTGGAAGCTGCTTTCAAGTCCCATCGTAAGATCGTTAATACGGTCGATTAGGACCTCCTCTACTGAAGTCATTTCGTCGAGAGCCTCCCTTAATGCTATCACATAGTGCACAAGTGTAGCTTCAATGGAGGGTCTTCTTCCTCTTCGGTCGTTTGACGAATGCACAGAAGATGTATTGCTGTTTTCACTCGACATCCTACGAAAAATAAACTAAAAATAGTTTATTTAATGAAACAGTGACCGGACACGGCCCCATGCTCACTGAGCACGACCCCGTGTTCATCTTTCTGCAGAGTTTTGGAACAAGGAAACTTGGGTTTTTAAGTTATTTTCTGAACTTGTGGGGCCTTTTTAGCGACTAATAACTTAAAACAATGTTTCATAACATGTTTTTACCAAGATTCTTTGAACAAAACTCATTTATCCCTACCATAGAGTTGGAGGAATTCCAAACTTTCAATGGTAGCTCTTGGAGAAAGATGGAGAAGAAGGAAATGGCTAAAAGAGGAAAGGACAAAATGGGTTGTTGGAACCTTCTTTTAGACTTACCTAGGATAGTTTGAGAGAAGATTCCTGCAAATCTCTGCCCCAAGTTGGTCCAAATGTGCAGAATTCTTGGCTGCATTTATAGAAAACGACAGCATCCTGGACACGGCCCCGTGTTCAGTGGACACGGCCCCGTGTGCAGGTGGAGTTCTGACACAGTTTGTCCGTATTCTGACGTACTGATCAGAATGGAATCTTTCGATGGACACGGGGGCGTGTTGGCTGGGCACGGCCCCGTGTCTAGGGACTGTTTTATGAAGTTGTCTAGTTTTTTTAAGGAACTTGTTAGTATCGGGTGGCTCCTGACTGGTTGGAACAACCCCAAAGTGCCTAAGATACCTTAATTGTCCTAGACTAAGGCGAGAACGCAAGAGGTTGTCGGTGAGGGTAATTCCTATTTTCATTCTAGGTGGACAAGTCCAACCCTTTCCCGGGCTCTTGTTAAAGAAGGTGTATGCCGAATCGCTCAGGTCTATGTATGCACCAAACGAAGTCGATGGAGAGTCCTTCACGGCACAATCGACACAGGGACGAATATCGTCCAAGTCTTTGCTAGGTACGAAGGTATTTTCGGGAGCAACGAGGTTGTCGGAATGCGGTTCCAACATTTCTTCATGGGTATCGTCTTGGGGTGGATCAATAAAATCCTTCCCAAGCTCTTCTAACCATTTCAGAATTAGCTCTTCTAGTTGAAATAACTCGTCAAGGAGCATTTCCCTTAGAATATCTGGCTGGGCGCATTCGAGGGAGAAATAGTGCTTATTTTTACTTTCGCCCCTCTTAAGGTTGTGAGAAGATGGTGGGTCCATGTAGTGGGGCCTATAATTTAGGAAGTAGCATTTTACTTCTTCATGTTCGCCACCACATAATTGACACCACGTACCATAAGAGTGCCGAAAGTAAAAATAATTACTATCACTCATGTTTATGTCAGAAATTACCAACCGCCGGGATCTAACGGTTCTGTTTTCAGTAACTGAAACTTGGGCACGGGGGCGTGTTGAGTGGGCACGGCCCCGTGTTCAGCTTACTGTCTGATGTAAAACAGGATTGCCAGTTCCAATGATTGAGCACGGGAGCGTGTTCAGCGGGCACGGCCCGTGCTGAGCTCTGCAGAAGCTGAAAAACTAAGAAAATCCTAAAAAAAATAAAAAGAAAAATAAAAGATGATTTGGCCGTTGATTTCTAACTTTCTTAAAATCCTTGTGTCCCCGGCAACGGCGCCAAAAACTTGATGCGTGTGAAGTGTTATATATATTAGGTGTCTATTTTAAGCCCTTTTTAACACTTATGTTAGCCAAGTTTTAAATTTATAAAACACGATATTTCACTAACACTAAACACACATATGGGCAAATGCACCCATCGTTGAGTGTAGCATAGCGTTGGTAAGATACCGAGGTCGTCCAAGGACACAAGAGCTTTTAGTACCGGTTTATCCTCAACGTCTAACCAAAATAAAAGTTTAGAAAAAATGTTTTAAACTAAGAAAAATAAAACTAACTAAAATGCTGAAAATAAAAATAAAAGAAAAAACAGATAGACAAGATGAATCACTTGGTTCCGACTCGTATCTAGTATAACCTTTGATTATTTCCGCACTTTTGCACATAATTAAGAGATTATCTTAGTTATTGTAGTAGGCCCCTCTTTTGAAGGCGACGTTACCCTCACCCCAGTAGTTTGAGTCAACAGGGATACAATCCTAAAAGGGTGGATTATTGGAAGATAATGAATTAAGTTATTAATGCAGTATTGTGGTAGGCCCCGCTTTTGGCGGTGACGTTACCCTCGGCTAAGTAGTCTGAGTCAGCAGGGATACAGTCCTAAATAGCCGGGTTATAGTATTAATAGTAGTTAACTTATGAGGGGATCAAAGAGTTTGGACCCCCGCCATCCAATACCGTGAAGTATTGAAGGAGGTCCTACTAAATTTGACCCAGGTCCATTGCAGGACCTCTAAACGCTGAACAATGGCAAGACCTTTACCAAACCGTTCCCTTAACCCCCTACCAGGTAGCCAACATATCTCCATATAGACCGTGGAGATATGAATGGTGAAAATCCTTTATTTTATATAGACAGTAAAATAATGCCAAGACACCACGGACAAACGATAAGGAAAGATCACCTTCAACATAAGTAACTAGTTATTAAAGTCATTAATACAAAACCAAATAAAAAGTGCAAAAGATTAGAAATAAAAAGTATTATACTAGACACTTTGTCTTCACCAAGTGATGTAAGAGACTTAGGCAAACATGGCCTTGATTGTCAAGAACTCTTACGATCAATCTTGGATCCCGAGACGACTCACACACTCTACGATGGACAATGGATGATGGTGGTGGATGATGGTGTTGTGATGGTGGTGGGTGGTGGATGAAGTGTGAGAGAGGTGGTGTGCCAAGGGATGAGATGAAATGAATCCAAGCACTCCTATTTATAGGCTGAACAGAGAGCTGGACACGGCCCCGTGTCCGTCTGACAATCTCTCTCCTAATTAATTGTAATTCGCAATTACAATAAATGCGCCTGTTGTACTTTCGACACGCCCCCGTGTCCACTGAGCACGGCCCCGTGATGGGCAATAGAAGCTTCTATAGATTTGTCTTTTCTGCTGCTTCTTGGGCATGGCCCCGTGCTGGCTGAGCACGGGGCGTGTTCAGTCTTCTGATTTCTCTTCTTTGCTTTGGAAGGTGCCGTTGAGGGTTCGGGCAGTCCACTAATATTCCTTTTCTTGTATTTATGTTGGATTTAGCTGTCTTTTTGCTTCTTTTGCGTTTTTAAGCTCATTTAATCCTGAAAATACAAAAGGAAGACAAAAACACTCTTTTTCCAATATTAGTACTTAAAAAGGGTTAGTTTTATGCCTCATTTGATGTAATTTATATGTTGCATTTTATACACATCAGCGCGTAAACGCAACTTGTGCGCTTTTTGACACTTTTAGTCCCTGCATGACTTAAAAGTTTATTTTTGCGCACTAAACACCTCAAAGCCTATATCAAGCTATGAGAAGGATAATTAAGGTATGTATAACTCATGGTCATATTCCAGGAGGTCCGATAACATACGAATCGGTATACTTTAGCAGTTTGACGCTTTAGGTCCTTCTAATGCGCAAACTTGCGTAACTTATCATTTAATAGCATTGAAGCCTCATCTAATTCACATTAGGCATTCTTGAAAGTATTATTAAACATAATAATGCTTCGGGCTCGATAGAAGGTCATTCAGAGGTATAATTAAACATATTGACACTTCTAGTCCCTTATACTTGCAAAGTTGCGCGTAACTTCACTTTTGGGCATAAAAGCCTTGGATGGCCAATGATTGGAATTCCCGAGAGTATAATCAAATATCATGAGGCTCTCGGTTTGTTAAAAGATCACTCAGAGGTAAGAATTAACATGTTGATGCTTTTAACCCTTTTCTGCGTAACTTTCAATTAATTACATAAACGGCTACACTTGATTAACAAGTTGCTCATCTGTGAATATAAAACCGTAAAAGGTTATTTAGAAACTTATTTTTGGTATGATAATACTTCTGGTTCTTTCATAATCAAAGTTTTTGATTTTTCGAAAAATTAGTCCCTTATATTCAAGGTTTGACTTTACTAGGGTTTATTAGACGTGTCAATACTTCATTGAACGTGATTTTACGAGGTGTTACACATCACCAAACTCATCTGCATTAAAACCTCTCCCAAGAAACCCATTGGATTCAAAAATACTAAAGTGGAAGTCTGATCAAAAGACCCACGTATTGACTCTGCTCAAATCCAATGGTGATGTGAAGCATATATCAAGGGAACAAGCACTTGGCTTGGGTGTTGAAGATTTACAAGATCTCCTTGAGCTTACATTGTGCAGGGATGAGGATGATGAAGATTCCCTGAACTTTGAATTACAATTTAAAGGGCAAATCAGGGAAATGCTGATGAGACAATAAAGATCTGAAATAATGAAGTGTTTTGGCATCATCTGTTCCAGGGGGAGATTGTTGGGATTGAACCCTACCAGAGGAACAAATGATAAAGCCAAAACTGGTTCAGAACAGTGGATCCCTCATGAGCAGATGTTTGCAACAGACTTTCCCCTTGATAGTGGCTCCTAACATCCGATGCAACTCAAAGCACTGACATTCGACAACAACTGTTGTTCTACAACAACTGCTGACCCCTAAAGACTGCTGAAGACAAAGCACTGATGTCTATCCACTGCTATGCCTCAAAGTACTGCTGGATACCAAAACACTGTTGAAGTCAAAGCACTGATGAACCAAAGGCCTGATCAACCAAAGGTAAACCACTTCCAACAACAACAGTGGTTCAGTATCAACAGCGGATGCAACAACAGTAGTTTAGTTTGTATCTTGTAATCAGTTGTTTAGATGAGCAGTACTTGTAATAGATCAGTAGTTGAGGTTGTTAGGTTGTTAGATATCGCTTTCATGGTGACGTCAGCTTAGATTCTCAGTGGTTTGATCTGTACTATAAATAGAACAGTTTGTACTGTTCTATTCAGGGAGTTTTCTTCTCCTTCAATCCTTTCATCTTGTACGATCAACCATTGAGCATCAGGCTGAGGGGGAGTTTCATATGTAAGCTTGCATGTAATTATTGTGTATTGAATCATTCGACTAATGAGAAGCATGTGTTTATGAAAAGCTATTTCTCCCTTTTGATTGTGTTTACAAAGTTTGTTTCTATTTCCGCTGCATTTGATTCATCTTATTCTCATTCATTCATCCAATTATGTCAAACAAACACAATCATGGCAGCCTCTGATCCTAACAAGGGATTTAAGATTGTAGCAACAATCTTCACGAAAGTCTGTTTTAAGATTGTAGGAACTAGGTTCACTTTTTATTAAAATATATTACAAAATAAATAATAAATAATAACGAGACTCTCGTTATTTGTGGGAAATTCGACTAGTACAATACCGGTTACAAAAATTAAATAAACGAATATAAAATACAATATAATTGTACCAATCTTGATTCAAGCAAGCGTCTTTGGAAACTTCAACCGCACCTTCCAGATCGAAACTCCGCTGCAAGACAAGCAAAATTGTTGACAGTTTTGGCTGAGGCGCGTGTTCAACACGCTTCACTTAAAACAGATTCCGCGCCTCCTCTCATATGGTTCTGTCTCCCAGGGTACAACAACCGGAACAGTATGTGTACTGCCGGAGATGGCTCTCACGCCCAAGATTCCACCGGGTATAATGGTGTTCTAATTTAGTAGAAAAATGTGAAGTTGTTTAGTTTGAGAGTTCTCCTCTCAATGTGACAAAAACTCATTTCTAACACTTTTGAGTTATTGAGATTCTCTAGTATTTCTCATTCAATATGAACCCAACGTTCATATATGTATATACTTATAAAAGATGAAACATATTAACCATTAATATTGTAATTAACAAGATCATCAATCTAGTAATAAACAATATTGATGTGCAATAAAATGGAATTGATGTGGTCAAATGAAACCGTCATATCAATTTATGACATTCTAGTAACTAGTGAAGACAGGGTTGACTGACTTAACTGAGTCGCGCGCCACACGGATGCCACTACTGTCACACCCTGGCTTTGCGGAAGCGTGGTTAATTTGGTGTGACTTCTTAATACCATAGCTTAACCATAACAAAGCTATATGAAATAAAACCATGCAAGATCATCCATTCGATTAAGTTTTAAAAACCAAATACAATAACATTGTCTTAACGGAAACACATCCTAGCGACATAGACATTGTTCAACAAACACAACATAACATAAGCATAGTCTAAGGACTGTGACTTGTCCAGGAAAGAGTCACATTCCCTAAACCCGGATGACCTCGTAACTAGTGCAGCGGGAAAACGTGTCATACCGCGCCAGATCCTTTAATTCCCTGAAATACATGTAAGTTGAAAAATCAACAATAATGTTGAGCGAGTTCATGTGTAAGTGAGTAAATAAATCTTTGTACATATAAAAATCCTGGTATGTAGCAAATAAGGAAAAGAGATCACCAATGGTTTGCAAGGCCATCGATATGTGTGAAGTGCAAGTAGGAACACTCAAACCTAGCAGATTTTGCGATGGGTACAAAGTCACCCCGAGGTCCGCATTGTTGGACCTGGAGTTGGGCTCGCTACACCCAGATAGATCTACCGCTTACGTCCCTCGGTCCTACAATGAGGATTAATGGCCTCCAGTTCCCGCCTACCCACTCACATGATCTAAGTAGTAAACCTCCTTACGCTAACCATACCATGTATAAAGTACTCGTAATCATAGTAACATGTATTTCACCCCCGCAGTTTTAGAAAACTGAAAACAATTAAGAGAAAAGGGGGGCATGAACTCACAGTGGTGCGTCTCTACCAAGTATGCCTCCAAATCAAGCAGCCGTGTGACGACCTACATGTACTAACTCTATTAGACGGACGGCCGTGCCTTAGCTTCAAGGTTTAAGTTTTTGGGAAATAGTTAGGCAACTATTTCGTGTTTATATTTTTGTATACTTGGTAGTCATTTTCCTTCCCAAGGATGGGGGATTTAATACATGTGTGTTCGTATAATTTCGAAATATATTATTAAGTCTCACTTAAAATATATTTTATTTCTAACTCCAAAATATAAATATTCTTCTCAAAAATATTATATTTTCCATTACACATAATTTTCCCCAAAATAATACTTTAACAAAAATACGCGTTCATGAATATTTCCTTAAATTGCGTAAGTTACGTTTTAACGATCAAGTGGTAATAATAATTACCGGTGTAACTTATGTATTTATCGTAGAGGCGTTCGTATTATTTTGGATCCATCAACAATTGATAGTATTATTTTTACCCTAAAAATAATACTAGTATTTTCACAAAATAATCATAAACACATATCAAGTGAAAAATATATACTAAATATATATTTATCAAGTTTTATTTTTGTGAAATCCCACCTCCGATATTTTGTAAACAAAGTCGTGGCGAAATTCGTAGTTTGAAAACAAGTCGACAAGTATCTCTAACACTTATGGTGAAAATAATTCTAAGTGTTAGGTTTTTAGAAAAATTTCGCCAGAGTTTCCTCTGTAACTGGAGGTGGCCACGCTTTCAAGCGTATCATTTTCTTTTATAAATCCACCCAACAATTTCCTTATTTAACCAAAACAACGTTCAAGACAACAAACTAGTCAACAAATATATATATAAGTCGCGAAAATCACATGAACTTGTGGTTTTCTAATATTATGAAGTAAATCCCATTACTTTTAGCGGATCTCGATATAAATCCATCCGATTTTGTAAAAACCTCATTTTTAGAGAAATTCCATCTTTACAACTTCTCGTCATCTTTTTCAAAAATAGTTATTTTGTCGAAACTTAGTGTTACACAAGTATTTACACACTTGTGTGTTTGCTAAAATCATTCTTGTTTATGAAAGATCCGTCTTTAAAAGTATGTTTTCTCTTGACACGTGGTCCTTTGAAAATATCGCTTGTAGATCCGTAGATCTACTAGTTTTAAACACTATTTTACAAGCAAAATCACTTTTACACAAGTTCATGATTCGTGTGTGGTAGAGTTTCATCCTTTAACCCTTGTCACTTCCAAAACAACCTTATGTCATGATTCATGATCATGATCAACCCGGGTTAAATAATGATCCGAGCTACCACAACATAGATCGGGTCCAAATAACTACACAAATCAATTACTACAAGATTTACACAACATATGAGCTTTTAACCATCACTTTTAGTGTTTTTAGTAGACTTTTAAGCTTCATCTTGTATGTTCATGACTTTTAACCGTTACATATCATATTAACCACTCCACAATAGTCCGAGAAGGTGATTTAAGCAACTTACTACTAGCTCGAGGCTAGGGAAGATTCTAGTCGCAAAATGAGTGGATAAAAGCAAGGTAGCGAGGTCCTTCGCCTTCCGATTGCACCAAGGTTCCTTATACGCGATCCTTATCACTTGTATGCACTTGGAATGTGATGATCAAAAATCAGAAATGGGTGGATGGTAGAGGGGTGTTCGGCCGAGAGCCTTTGAGAGAGAGAGAAGAGTGTTCAAGTGTTGAGTTGTGTGATGGAAAAGTTATGGTAGGTTAAAGAGATTACTTATAGACAATTAGCATGTGCATTAACCATTGGATTAAGTGTCCTCTAGATATTGGACATGGAAGATTAAGTAAATCAACATGGTACAAGGGGTGTCCCCTTGGGGACCGAATTCGTAAAGGGGGGGGGGGGTAACCTAGTTGGATTCCAACTAAACATCAAGTGTTAGTTAGTTAAATGTGAAGGTTAACTTGGTTACTAGTGTGTCATGTGCTATGACGGGTGTTAGGGTATTCAGGGACCCTAACTGGCTCAGAAAAAGAAAAACAGTGTTTATGACAATATTTTCATGTTCCGGGTATAGTCCAGTTGTTCGGTTGGATAGTAATCCGTTAAAGTGCTTAACAAAGCTTTAAAGTGTCGTTATAATTATTTTTAGTGACACAACTTATTCCTGACACTTTGGAAAGTGTCTAGTAATATTTTTCTCATGTTTTGGCACTTTATTAGTTAGCTAGAAGCTGGATTGTAATGTAAAGTGCTGAATTTTGTACTTAGAGTACGTTTTAGGCACATCCAGTCATTGTAACTTATTTCTAGAGACGCAGTTCTACAACCCTTGTATCCCTACACTCACCACTAGTGTAGTAAAATATCTCAGGCTCTTACAGGCCTTAGAGGCAGTACCTGTCTGGTGCTAGTTATGACAACACGTTTAATAGGTTATCCGTTCATTGTGCTACTGTGCTTTTGGTGCATCAAGGTTGTCACAAAAGTGCTGTAAGCAAAACATGGAGTGACAGCAAGTAAAGTATGATGCAAGTAGGTACATGTATCAGTATTCAAGTAGCAGTTTATTCACAAGTTCAAGCAAGCACCGTAATTAAGCAGTAATTAATTATTAATTAAGTCATACGGATACCTGGTTTAGTGAGGGTTGTCACATTCTCCCCCCGTTAGAAAAATTCCTTCCCGAAATTTTAAGTTCTGCTTGTAGATGCAGGGTTCTTAGGAAATAGGTGGGGGTATTTCTCTTTCATCCGGTCCTCACGCTCCCAGGTGTATTCAGGACCATGTCTGGCATTCCAACGAACTTTGACGAGCTTGACACTGCTCCGGCGGGTCTTGTTTACTTTCCAATCCGTAACCTCAACCGGTTCTTCAACGAAATGGAGCGTGTCGTCAACATGAATCTCGTCGATGGGAATGGCAATGGTATTTTGAGTTGGACTTTTCTTCAGGTTGGTACATGAAATGTATCGTGAACTGAATGGAGTTCAGCAGGTAAGTCCAGCTTGTATGCTACCAGTCCTATTCTTTCCAAAATTCTGAAAGGACCAATGTAGCGCGGATTTAACTTCCCACGCTTTCCGAAGCGTGCCACACCCTTCCAGGGTGAAACCTTCAATAAAACCATTTCTCCCACTTGGAATTCCAAGTGTTTCCGGTTTGGATCTGCATAGGCTTTCTGTCTGTGGCGAGCTGCTTCGATGCGTTTTAGAATCTGCGCAATCTTGTCTGTCGTCTCTTGGACGATTTCGGGACCAGCAAGCTGCCTATCACCTGCGTCGGCCCAGCATAGGGGTGATCGGCACTTGCGTCCGTAAAGGGCTTCAAATGGCGCAACACCAATACTGGTGTGGTAGCTGTTGTTGTATGAAAATTCGACCAAAGGCAAATGCTTATCCCAGCTACCGCCCAAATCCATAACACACGCTCCCAGCATGTCTTCCAAAGTCTGAATCGTTCGCTCGCTTTAACCGTCAGTCTGTGGGTGAAATGCGGTGCTCAGATTTAATTGTGAGCCAAAAGCTTCTTGGAAGGATTGCCATATCCTTGACACAAACCTTCCGTCTCTATCAGAGATGATCGAGAGAGGCACTCCATGACGTGCGACGATCTCTCTCATGTAAATTTCAGCCAATTTGCTCGTACTATCCTTCTCTCTGATAGGTAAAAAGTGCGCGGACTTTGTTAGGCGGTCAACTATTACCCAGATAGTGTCATGGCCTCTTGGCGTTCTTGGCAACTTTGTAATAAAATCCATTGAGATGTTCCCATTTCCACTTGGGAATCTCAGGTTGTTGCAGAAGTCCTGAAGGCTTCTGGTATTCCGCTTTCACCTTAGCACACGTTAGGCACTTGCTCACATAAACAGCAACATCGCCTTTCATCCTAGGCCACCAATAATAATCTTTGAGATCCTGGTACATCTTATCCGCTCCTGGATGGATAGAGTACCGCGATTTGTGAGCTTCATCAAAAACAACCTTCCTTAAACCACCAAACAGAGGAACCCAAATCCTTTTCTCAAAACATAACGTTCCTTCCTCGTTTGGTACCAGTAGCTTCTCCATCCCACGGAGATATTCTTCTTCAAGGTTTCCTTCCTTGAGAGCTTCTTTCTGCGAGGCACGAATGCGCAAGGAAAGATCGGTTCGGATAATCATTTCTAAAGCCCTAACCCTTATGGGCTTGATCCTCTCCTTTCGACTTAGGGCATCGGCGACCACATTCGCCTTCCCTGGATGATACTTTATCTCGCAGTCGTAATCGTTCAGCAACTCAACCCAACGTCTTTGCCTCATATTCAGCTCCTTCTGGTTGAATATGTGTTGTAGGCTCTTGTGATCTGTAAAAATTGTACATTTCGTACCATATAGGTAGTGTCTCCAGATCTTTAAAGCAAAAACCACTGCGCCAAGTTCCAAATCATGTGTGGTATAGTTCTTTTCGTGCACTTTCAATTGACGTGATGTGTAAGCAATAACCTTTTGGCGTTGCATCAACACGCAACCCAATCCTTGACGCGAAGCGTCACAGTATACCACAAAATCATCTGTACCTTCCGGTAGTGCTAAGATTGGCGCATTGCAGAGCTTATCCTTCAATATCTGGAACGCTTCTTCCTGTTTGATTCCCCAATCAAACTTCTTATCTTTCTGCATGAGGAGCGTCAATGGTTGAGCGATTTTTGAAAAATCCTCAATGAATCTTCGATAATAGCCAGCCAAACCCAAGAATTGTCGAATCTCGGTTGGCGTATTTGGCGTCTCCCAATTCTTAATTGCTTCGATCTTGGTGGGATCCACGTGGATTCCATCTCCATTTACCACGTGCCCAAGGAATTGTACTTCTCGTAGCCAAAACTCGCACTTAGAGAACTTGGCATACAGCTGTTCTTTCTTCAACAGCTCCAAAATAGCTCTTAGATGTTGTTCGTGCTCAGCCTTTGTCCTTGAATAAATCCAGATGTCATCTATGAACACAATCACGAATTTGTCCAAGTACGGCTTGCATACTCTATTAATCAAATCCATAAAGACTGCAGGTGCGTTTGTTAACCCAAACGGCATAACTAGGAACTCGTAGTGCCCATAACGAGTTCTGAAGGCTGTCTTTGGGATACTCTCCTCTTGTATCCTTAACTGATGGTATCCAGATCGAAGATCGATCTTTGAATAAAAGCTTGAGTCTTGCAGTTGGTCAAACAGATCATCAATCCTTGGCAGAGGGTATCTATTCTTGATCGTCAGCTTGTTCAGCTCCCGGTAGTCGATGCACATTCGAAAACTACCGTCCTTCTTCTTGACAAACAGGACCGGAACTCCCCAAGGCAAGAAGCTTGGTCGGATAAATCCCTTGTCTAACAACTCTTGAAGTTGTGTCGACAGTTCCTGCATCTCAGACGGAGCAAGTCTATAAGGTGCCTTAGCCACAGGTGCGGCGCCTGGAACTAAGTCAATGCGGAACTCTACTTGTCTCTGAGGTGGCAGTCCAGGTAAGTCCTCTGGGAAGACTTCTGGATATTCCCTCACGACAGGGATGTCTTCTATTCTTGGCTCAGCAGCCTTCTTATCCACAATGTGTGCCAGGAAGGCAACACATCCCTTCTGCAAACACTTTCGCACTTTCAGGCAGCTGATAATTCTTAACGGCGTATCACGCTTCTCCCCGTGAACCACAATTGTTTCGCCATCTTCGGTTGGGATACGAACGACCTTTTCGTGAAAAACTATTTCAGCCTTGTTGCCTGATAACCAATCCATTCCTACCACCACGTCGAAGCTTCCCAACTGGACTGGTAGTAGATCCAAAGCAAACTCACGCTCTCCCAATTCGATCACACAGCCTCTGATAACTTCATTGGCCTCTACTATCTTTCCATTAGCCAATTCGATTGAGTACGGAATATCTAATTTACTAGCGGCTAAACCAAGCATATTCTTAAATTCTAACGATACGAAGCTATAATCGGCGCCAGTATCAAATAAAACGGATGCATAGCGTTGGTTTACAGGGAACGTACCAGTAACGACATTGGGATCCTGGCGCGCTTCCCTTGCTTCGATATGGAACACTCTTCCTCGGGCTTCGTTTAACTCTGGGCAGTTCCTCTTAAAGTGCCCGATATCACCACAGTTAAAGCATCCAGGTCTTTGCCCGTTTCCACCTCCATTTCCAGCTTGGTTATTCCTTTGGTTATGATCCACAGCGCCCGCTTGATTAGCATTGTTGCCTCGATTCCCATTACATCCATTGTTTCCTTGTGGGCGATTTCCATTCCCACCCCGGTTGTTATTTCTGTTTCCGAATCCTCCCTGGCCTCCCTAGCCAGCAGTGGCCCAACAAGTGTCCTTCAAGTGGCCCGGCTTTCCACATGCTTCGCATACTTTCACACTACAATGGCCAGAATGGTGACGTTGGCAGGTATTACACTTGGGCTGGGTGCCCATATATCCTTTTCCTTTCTTTCCACTACCAGCTGTAACCTGAGCTGGCGTGCCTGATCCTCCTTTCTTAACGACCACACTGGCGCCCTGCTTGAAGTTCGAGAACTTCCGTTTGTTACCTCCTGATGACTCGACGTGAGTCTCTTTCTTCTTAGTCTCAGCATCACCAAACTTGTTCAGGCGAATAGCCTCCTCTGTGAGAGCCACGCTCAAATCCATTGCCTCATAAATTTTCGCAGGCTTGGATGAGGTCACCATGCTTATGATTTGAGGAGCTAATCCCCAAATGAAACGTTCAATCCGTTTGAACTCCGGAGTGACCATGTAGGGTACCACATGCGATAAGTCATGGAACCTTTGAACGTATTCTGCGATCTTTGGACCTTCCATTTTCAAATGCCAGAACTCGGTTTCCAATCTTTGGATTTCCGCGCGAGAGCAATACTTTTTGCGCATAAGTTCCTTCAGCTCGGTCCAGGTTAGCGCGTAGGCAGCAGCTTCACCAAGTGTCTGTACTTGCAAATTCCACCAAGAGAGGGCTCCATCCAAGAATAGCCCCGAGATATAGGTGACTTGCTGATCTAGCGCGCATTTGCTCATGCGAAGAACAGATTCAGTTTTCTCAGCCCAACGAACAAAGGCGACAGCACCTCCCGTGCCATCAAAGTTGACCGGTTTGCACTCTAGAAACTGCTTGTAGGTGCACCCTGCACATACATTATAACACGTGAACGACATTAGCATCTTTGCTATAGATATCCAATTAGGTCATGGTATGTCTAAATGACCTAGTATTACCATGAGGTGGATTGTTGTTGCCGTTGTTGTTTGAGCTGCTTCCGCTGGGTCCTCCTTGCGAGGCGGCGTATTGCGCGATGGCAGCAGCGATGACTTGTTGGAGTTCTGCCTCATTGGTAGGCATCGGTGTTGGACGTTTCGGCGGCATCTTCTAAAAGATGTGTTTACGTTGGTCAGGCCATAGTAAAGATCCAATGTTATAATACGCAAGTCAGGTCATAATATAGCGTACATATATAACGATAGTAATAGTACATAACATCTCATGTTATAATCATATCAATCACACAACATCCCATGTTACAAACATCAATCACGCAACATCCCATGTCATAGAATATAGATAACCAAATCAAGCATCAAATATGATGAGAATACTGCGATTGCCATATATTAAGACCACATAGTAAGCGTACAAGTACATCACAGTGTCATACAACATCAGTCGACTAAGGGCTACATCACCCTAGTCCAAAAACTATATCAAATCAGTGTCAATACATCAAATACATGTCAACAAAAGTCAGAATCAAAATGTAGTCTCCAAAAATGCTGTGCAGTCAAAAGCATTCGCCGTCTTCTCACCAACGTCTACCCATACGATACTGAAGAGCTCTACACGGATGGCGGTGGAGGAGGGGGAAAGTGAGTGTAAAACAAACGACGCAAAAGGAGCCAGTCCTCCTCCATGGCTCTCTGGGTACGCAACCAAGAAGCAACCTGCTGCTCAAGTGCCAAAAGGCGTGCAGCATAGTCTGGTGGTAAAGGTCGAGAGGGCTGCAAAGGAGAGTGGGTCTGACCCTGGCACTGACACGGCGGCGGCTGAGCTCTCTCAAGCTCCTGAATGCGCTGCGTGTGTGCCTCGTGCTGGGCGACAAAAGATATCAGAACGTCCTCAATAGTATACCCCATATGGAAAGAATGGTAGGGGTCAGTCGGTGGCATGGCAGAAGGTGACGCCCAAAGAAACGGCTCACTGGTGGGATCAAAAGGTGCCACATGAAATGGGGAAACCTGGGGAAAAGTAGCAGACGGTGGTATAGCAGGGATAGATACCGGTACATGTCCAAATGGGTGAGCCGAAGAACCTTCTCCAGGTCGCGCTGGAGGTGTAAACCGAGGAAATGAAAAGGAGGTATCAACGCGACGGGTATCAGTGATCTGAGGGGGAATAGGTGGGACCTCATTATCAGCAGGAATCCACCCATGCTGGGCGTGCTCATCTCGTGGGTCAATCTGTGCCTCAAAAAGTGCATGATCAAACTGAACTGGCATAGGATCATGGTGAGGTGCAACAAAAGGGTCAACTGGTGCATCAGCAATAAGTGGGGGATCAACATGATCAGCAGCAAAGACATGATCGCCCTCCAACAACGGGGCATCCACTGGGTGATCATCAATAGGTGGGTCAGCAATGACAGGCTCAATAATAGGTGCGTCAGCATGAACTGGGTCGTGCTCAAATGCAGGGTCTAGAGCGGCTACCTACTCAAGGGCCATGGCAGGCTCGGGGTCATCAAAGGCCATCTCAAAATCAAACTCGGGATCAATGGGATCAACTGGGTCGACTGGATCCTCCATAGGCTGATCCATGGGTATAAACTCTATATCCGCATCCGGGTCGAATCCTGAGGGGAAAGTCAGGATCGGAATCCTCCACCTCCTCGTGGTCGAAAGCAAAACTAGGAATAGGGGCAACAGAGGATGCCTGGTCGGGATCTGATCCATGTGAGAAATGATGCGCACTCTGGGTGTGTGAAGGTGCGGAGGCCACAGACTCGAAAGAGTCTGGGACCGGAGAGTGAGCAGGTGACTCCTCAGCGGGAGCATCTGCGATCAACAAAAGATCTCCAGCAGCAAGAAGGGCCTCGCCCTGAACCTCATCCTCTAAGGGCTCATCATCAAACAGATCGACGTCACCATCATCGTCGGCGTCGAGAAGCAAATCGTAAGCAGGATATGAAGCCAAAGGTATGGGAGCAGGGATCTCCACTAACGGTAGGTCCCCGGCCAAAGGGCCATCGGCGAGCTCATCAGCACCATCAGGTAAAGCAAAGGGCTGAAAGTCGTCCTCGTCCGTGCTAGTAACGTCGGATGTGTGGACCTCATGCTCTGAAGACTCTAGGTCATCTGATACTATAGGTCTAGGTCCTGTGGTGTCTGAGTCACCTGTGCCAGAGGTGTCCATGGTGTCTGTAACATAAACACAAATATGCACAAACAGTCAATCATACAATCAAATAATCACATAAGTCACCAAGTAAGCATTCAAATAGTTCTCCTAGTCCCACTAGCCTCCCAGCCTCCCAGACTGCTCTTCCTAGTCCCACTAGCCAATTCTCCTAGTCCCACTAGCCAATTCTCCCAGCCTCTCAGACTGCTCTTCCTAGTCCCACTAGCCAATTCTCCTAGTCCCACTAGCCAATTCTCCCAGCCTCTCAGACTGCTCTTCCTAGTCCCACTAGCCAATTCTCCTAGTCCCACTAGCCAACTACCTCGGCCTCTCAGACCGAGCCTCGGCCTCCCAGACTGAGCCTAAAATAATAAATAAAATGTGCTCAACATTTGTTTATAAAAAGTTTTGGATCTGGACTTAGGTGGTATGCAGTAAAAATGTTTTCGTGAGAGCCCTAGTGATCATAGTCTAGACTCGAGAAAGAATCCTAGTTCGCTATGATCAGAGCTCTGATACCAAGCTGTCACACCCTGGCTTTGCGGAAGCGTGGTTAATTTGGTGTGACTTCTTAATACCATAGCTTAACCGTAACAAAGCTATATGAAATAAAACCATGCAAGATCATCCATTCGATTAAGTTTTAAAAACCAAAATACAATAACATTGTCTTAACGAAAACACATCCTAGCGACATAGACATTGTTCAACAAACACAACATAACATAAGCATAGTCTAAGGACTGTGACTTGTCCAGGAAAGAGTCACATTCCCTAAACCCGGATGACCTCGTAACTAGTGCAGCGGGAAAACGTGTCATACCGCGCCAGATCCTTTAATTCCCTGAAATACATGTAAGTTGAAAAATCAACAATAATGTTGAGCGAGTTCATGTGTAAGTGAGTAAATAAATCTTTGTACATATAAAAATCCTGGTATGTAGCAAATAAGGAAAATAGATCACCAATGGTTTGCAAGGCCATCGATATGTGTGAAGTGCAAGTAGGAAGACTCAAACCTAGCAGATTTTGCGATGGGTACAAAGTCACCCCGAGGTCCGCATTGTTGGACCTGGAGTTGGGCTCGCTACACCCAGATAGATCTACCGCTTACGTCCCTCGGTCCTACAATGAGGATTAATGGCCTCCAGTTCCCGCCTACCCACTCACATGATCTAAGTAGTAAACCTCCTTACGCTAACCATACCATGTATAAAGTACTCGTAATCATAGTAACATGTATTTCACCCCCGCAGTTTTAGAAAACTGAAAACAGTTAAGAGAAAAGGGGGGCATGAACTCACAGTGGTGCGTCTCTACCAAGTATGCCTCCAAATCAAGCAGCCGTGTGACGACCTACACGTACTAACTCTATTAGACGGACGGCCGTGCCTTAGCTTCAAGGTTTAAGTTTTTGGGAAATAGTTAGGCAACTATTTCGTGTTTATATTTTTGTATACTTGGTAATCATTTTCCTTCCCAAGGATGGGGGATTTAATACATGTGTGTTCGTATAATTTCGAAATATATTATTAAGTCTCACTTAAAATATATTTTATTTCTAACTCCAAAATATAAATATTCTTCTCAAAAATATTATATTTTCCATTACACATAATTTTCCCCAAAATAATACTTTAACAAAAATACGCGTTCATGAATATTTCCTTAAATTGCGTAAGTTACGTTTTAACGATCAAGTGGTAATAATAATTACCGGTGTAACTTATGTATTTATCGTAGAGGCGTTCGTATTATTTTGGATCCATCAACAATTGATAGTATTATTTTTACCCTAAAAATAATACTAGTATTTTCACAAAATAATCATAAACACATATCAAGTGAAAAATATATACTAAATATATATTTATCAAGTTTTATTTTTGTGAAATCCCACCTCCGATATTTTGTAAACAAAGTCGTGGCGAAATTCGTAGTTTGAAAACAAGTCGACAAGTATCTCTAACACTTATGGTGAAAATAATTCTAAGTGTTAGGTTTTTAGAAAAATTTCGCCAGAGTTTCCTCTGTAACTGGAGGTGGCCACGCTTTCAAGCGTATCATTTTCTTTTATAAATCCACCCAACAATTTCCTTATTTAACCAAAACAACGTTCAAGACAACAAACTAGTCAACAAATATATATATAAGTCGCGAAAATCACATGAACTTGTGGTTTTCTAATATTATGAAGTAAATCCCATTACTTTTAGCGGATCTCTATATAAATCCATCCGATTTTGTAAAAACCTCGTTTTTAGAGAAATTCCATCTTTACAACTTCTCGTCATCTTTTTCAAAAATAGTTATTTTGTCGAAACTTAGTGTTACACAAGTATGTACACACTTGTGTGTTTGCTAAAATCATTCTTGTTTATGAAAGATCCGTCTTTAAAAGTATGTTTTCTCTTGACACGTGGTCCTTTGAAAATATCGCTTGTAGATCCGTAGATCTACTAGTTTTAAACACTATTTTACAAGCAAAATCACTTTTACACAAGTTCATGATTCGTGTGTGGTAGAGTTTCATCCTTTAACCCTTGTCACTTCCAAAACAACCTTATGTCATGATTCATGATCATGATCAACCCGGGTTAAATAATGATCCGAGCTACCACAACATAGATCGGGTCCAAATAACTACACAAATCAATTACTACAAGATTTACACAACATATGAGCTTTTAACCATCACTTTTAGTGTTTTTAGTAGACTTTTAAGCTTCATCTTGTATGTTCATGACTTTTAACCGTTACATATCATATTAACCACTCCACAATAGTCCGAGAAGATGATTTAAGCAACTTACTACTAGCTCGAGGCTAGGGAAGATTCTAGTCGCAAAATGAGTGGATAAAAGCAAGGTAGCGAGGTCCTTCGCCTTCCGATTGCACCAAGGTTCCTTATACGCGATCCTTATCACTTGTATGCACTTGGAATGTGATGATCAAAAATCGGAAATGGGTGGATGGTAGAGGGGTGTTCGGCCGAGAGCCTTTGAGAGAGAGAGAAGAGTGTTCAAGTGTTGAGTTGTGTGATGGAAAAGTTATGGTGGGTTAAAGAGATTACTTATAGACAATTAGCATGTGCATTAACCATTGGATTAAGTGTCCTCTAGATATTGGACATGGAAGATTAAGTAAATCAACATGGTACAAGGGGTGTCCCCTTGGGGACCGAATTCGTAAGGGGGGGGGGGGTAACCTAGTTGGATTCCAACTAAACATCAAGTGTTAGTTAGTTAAATGTGAAGGTTAACTTGGTTACTAGTGTGTCATGTGCTATGACGGGTGTTAGGGTATTCAGGGACCCTAACTGGCTCAGAAAAAGAAAAACAATGTTTATGACAATATTTTCATGTTTCGGGTATAGTCCGGTTGTTCGGTTGGATAGTAATCCGTTAAAGTGCTTAACAAAGCTTTAAAGTGTCGTTATAATTATTTTTAGTGACACAACTTATTCCTGACACTTTGGAAAGTGTCTAGTAATATTTTTCTCATGTTTTGGCACTTTATTAGTTAGCTAGAAGCTGGATTGTTATGTAAAGTGCTGAATTTTGTACTTAGAGTACGTTTTAGGCACATCCAGTCATTGTAACTTATTCCTAGAGACGCAGTTCTACAACCCTTGTATCCCTACACTCACCACTAGTGTAGTAAAATATCTCAGGCTCTTACAGGCCTTAGAGGCAGTACCTGTCTGGTGCTAGTTATGACAGCACGTTTAATAGGTTATCCGTTCATTGTGCTACTGTGCTTTTGGTGCATCAAGGTTGTCACAAAAGTGTTGTAAGCAAAACATGGAGTGACAGCAAGTAAAGTATGATGCAAGTAGGTACATGTATCAGTATTCAAGTAGCAGTTTATTAACAAGTTCAAGCAAGCACCGTAATTAAGCAGTAATTAATTATTAATTAAGTCGTACGGATACCTGGTTTAGTGAGGGTTGTCACAACTACGCATACCGGGACGCCACCTGATCATGCGCCATCCAAACTCGTGCGCCATTTGCAGTCTTCGCCATAGCCAATGACGTGCGCCATGCGCCTAAGAAGCTTGTGCCGCATCGTCATGTGCCATGCCATGGCATCCACCTACGCCACCCAAATGTGCGCCATACGCGGACCCGCCATGTCTCTGACCACGCGCTCATGCGCAAAAATACAAAGGCGGTGTGCGAAGTTCAAAGCGCACCACATTGGGCTTATAGCCCACGTCACGCGTGCATATGTGCGGGTGCGGCGCACCCTTTGGTCCTCACTAGTGTTTGCCTTTAAAGAAAACAATTTACAAGGAGTACTCCTCCTTATATACCACTTTGAGTTTTGTCATTCCACCTATGTGGGACAAGGTGACAAATTTCAATCCATTTTTCTTATATTTGTTTGTTCCAAATATACAAATTCAAGCTTCAATATCTCATTCATCTTAGCTCTATTTGGATATAGTTTGAACACAAACCCATAAATAATTATTTATACAACACATATATAAATATTATTGATGTCCAAAATATTTAGTGAAAAACTCATTTTCACTGAATTTCCAACAAACGATCGGGATTAATAACCAAGACATCAAATAACTAGGGCAAATTACATAAGGATAGCAGGTAGACGAGCAACAAAGTGCGCCGCCATCCCCTTCTAAATAGAAAACCCTAATTTACTAAAAACAAAGCCTCGCCCCTGAGGGGACCACATGCTGAACTCTAGCCAAGAACCGAACCGCCTCCGGCGCAAGGAGCCGAACGTGTCAAACATCAAGGATTTGCAAGACAAAGGAGATCAAAGAATGGGTGAAGAAATCCAAGATTCATACTTCATACAATCCTACAGGTGAAGGTAAGTGCCATGCAGCCAACAGTAACTATATATGAACTAGTTGACGTTACCCGCACGTTGCGGCGGGAGTTGATTAACAAAGTTTTTATTATAAAACTCAAAAAAGAAATTTGTATAAACAAAACAATATTCTAGCTTAAGTTTTTGGTGCTAATGAATTTTACCAAAATTTTGCACAATTATTTAAACAAACATTAATAAGCATCTTAAGTATTATTGTGACACTCATATATAAACAATATCTGATATAAAATATCCTTTGTCATACATATGAACAACAGTAATGAATGAGGTTCATCAAAATTTACAGGGTTAAAACATAGCATAGGTAATGTTCGATAGCTAAGAATATTTTGGCGTCATAATGGTATAAAAAAGTGCTTCGTTTGTTGGATATTGCATACTGTTAGCAAACGATGGTTATTAATGCAAGGCCTTAAGCGATCGTAGTGGACAAAGCTTTAGTAGTTGTGGGGGATGGTGGTGTAGTCATCAATTTGTAGAAAAGATGTTCTTAGACCAAGTCTAATGCATGCAGTAATAGTATGGGGTACTACATTCATATACGATCTGGCAGTGTCAGATAGATAATCGCTGACATTGTAGCAAGAGTCTAGTGTTATACGGGACTCAAAATGTGATTGATGGTTTAAGTCGGCTATTGCCTCTATTGCATCACCCTAGTAAATAAGAGGGGTTCAAATGAGTGAAGAAAATAGCAGTATAATATATTAAATAAAATATATGGCAAAAAAGTTTACATGAGTATCTACAAAAAGATAGCAGAGTTCTTGTTTTCTGTATGGTGTCCATTTTCTTATAACTCTTAACTGAAGCGAGTCTGCATTATCATGTGGTCTAATGGCTGATATCTCGATGAACGACATTCTGAGATTCCTGTGTGATGCAATTAAATGGTGGTAAAAAGACTAGGTTAAATGTAAATGATCAAGGTTAAAAGACATAAACCACAAATATACAATTACAGTTGTCCAACTATAGATAGGTTAATATAATAAATCCCCTATTTCTTCAGTTTAATAATTATGGTTAGCACAGTCCCAGTCGGTTACAGGTTCATTGGGTAGTGGTAATGTATTACAAAGTATATATATATTTACGCGTTTCATAAAAAAATTAAAACAATGACAAAATGGAATATATGTTGAAATCCATTCACGGGGTTCAAACCATAAAACAAAGAGGTGTAAATACGATTATATGATTTCTGTGGTTGCTTGAACAATAAACAATAAAACATTTAAAAAAATTAAGCCAAATAACATATTTATTAAAAATTCAGATATAGACATTACATTACCCTAATGATGAGAACACAGTCAGGGGAAGTGTACCTTTAATGGCCTTGGTTTTCTTTGGATGATGAGCGGTTGATCGCAGGATGAAGAAGATTGGAATGGTTGAAGTTGGCAATGGTTTTTTGGGGAAAGGAACGTAAATAGGGTTTGGGGTAAACGATTAGTTATGGGGGAAACGAAACGGTTATATTGTTATTAGGAATTGGCATGTGTTATGTATTATTATTATTATTATTATTATTATTATTATTATTATTATTATTATTATATTAGTATATATATCTATATAATAAAAGAAACCATTACGGGACACTTGTCATTCATGGAGGGCATCAATAATTTTGTTTTCCCACCTAATACACATTAATTATTAATTAATATTAAATAAACAGGATTTGATGGATAAATAACTAAGAAACCATTTAGATATCCTAATTTATAATTTACGAATTTAACTTTGATTTATGGATAAATATGATATTGGAATTTTATCTTGTAAATCTAAAGTCATTTTAAATTTCGTAAGTTTTACTTTTTGTTTTGGTATCAAATTATATTTTTGTGATAATTAAAGTTTTGTAAAGAATAGCACAAATCATCTATACTATATAATAAAAGAAACCATGTTAGGGACACATGGCGTTCTATGAGGTATTCTTATTTATTTTTCTAAATATTTATTATAGAAATTCAATTATTGATAATATTAAATTTAAAATTTAAAATTTGTAGTAGAGATTTTAATGATAAAGACAAAGATAACTGATAATAATATATTAATTATTATAATCATATATTAATTATTAAAATCTAAAAAAAATATTAGCGTTTTAAATAATTATAAAGATAAATATTTTATTTAATTGGTAATTTTAATTGTTATTATATTTTGATGATAATGACAAAGATAACTGATAATCACATATTAAAATAAAAATATTTTTTAATCAATTGTTTTGTTAAAATGATTTATTCAATACATGTAGAACATTTATAAATGTTTTAAATGCTAATATATTTTTTTTATAGTATAGATTTTTTAATAAAATATTTTTTTCTTTTTTTCTGCTGATTATCAGGTAATACGTAAGTTTCTAACCTAATAATAAATAAAAAAACAAAGTAAAATGTTATAAACCATATAATACACAACTCTCTAACCTAATAAAAAAAATAAAGTGATATGTTACAATAAGTAAATAGTAGTTCAAAGTTTATTTTGTTAGAAAACATATCTTGATGACCAAATGCGTTAACGGATTACATTATTCGTGTAAGACATGTGTTTAACTGTTTATTCAAATCATGCAATACACGAGTTTTTAAAAGATGTAACTATTTTATTACTTAATATATAAAATTATATTTATTCAACCCGTGTAATGCACGGGGTTCTAACATAGTTATTTAATATTCAATATTTAGAATTCGTCCCCACTTCATTCTACATACTATGTATGATATTTTGCTCTTCATATGCTATGTATATTATCTATATATATTACATGGAAAACATCTATGTTTTTTAGACAAATTTCCATGTCAAATAAGTAATAATTTATTCCCCTTTAATCAAATGAGTAAACTCTTAACATACATAATTTTTTCATCTCCACTTCATTCTACATCCTAGGTAGTAGGTATGATATTTTGCTCTTCGTATGCTATGCATGTTATCTATACATGTTACATAGAAAACATCGTGTCTTTTTAGACAAGTTTATCATATCAAATAAGTAATAATTTATTCTCCTTTAATCAAATGAGAAAACTCTTAACATACATATTACTACTCTATATTACATATACATAGACCATATTATGAGCATATTTTATTTTTTTTATTTCATATTGTAATTGTGATTCAGCCCGTGTATTACACGGGGCAATAACCTAGTTATTATTATATAGAAAATGGTGAAATGCATATGGTAATATATTAGTATATTATATGGAAAACGGTGGTAATGATTTTTTTTGAACGGCCAACAAAAGACATTTTATTAGTAAAACTAGCCAGCGGCTACCACCAAACTTACATACACCAGATCGTAAACTACTTACATCCAAAGTTTCAGCATACAAAACAAACTAAAACACATCAAAACTCTTCCATTGACCCCAAGTTACCGCCGACGCCTTTGCACGATTTTTTATCCATAAAAAACTTTTCGCCTTAATTTCTTCCAGAATACCAGTTATTGATTTCGACGTACCTGAAAAGATAAGCTCGTTCCACGATTTCCATAGACACCAGATTGTAACTAAACACACCGCGTGAAATGCCTTTTTCCTTTTTTCCGACCCATGGAATCGGTTATGATCTTCCAAAATATCTTTAAGACTGAAAGCCAAGAAAATAGGGGCCTTACACCATTGATATACAAGCTGCCAGACAACTTGGGCTACTTCGCATGCTATAAAAAGATGTTCACCGGTTTCAGGGACCTCTCCGCATAGAGCACATTCTAGGTTTTGAACCGGGACACCCCTTCTAGACAACGCTAGCCTGGTTGGGAGCCTTTCTTTCTGAGCTCGCCACGCAACAATGCCGACCTTTTTAGGGATCCAGTTATTCCATTGCACTACATACTCGGGAGGCACACAAGATAACTCGATTAAAACCTTTTTGATACTTGCTACATTGAATACTCCCGTATCGTCTAGTTTCCACACCCATTTATCCTTTCCTGTGGAGATAGCCACATGTTGCAAAAGAGATGTTAGTTGCTGAAACTCTAGGACTTCCTCAGCACTACCCGTATGTTGTCTCCACTCCCATGTCGAACCATTTGTAGACTCGCCTATTCTTTCAGCAACCGAACACCATCGGTTTTTTTCCAGCTGAAAAAGTATTGGAAAAAGAACATAAAGAGGCTCCGACGTCACCCACGGATCGAACCAGAATGTTATGTCAGTACCGGACCCCAAAACCCCAATTATATTTTTAGATACGTCTATCCCCATATTTGCCAGATTCACCGAGCTGGTGTATATGTGTTTCCATGGACCAACGACTGCTACTTTACACGGAATCGGGTTCCACGATCTCGAATTTGAATGGACTGCCCATACCAATTTCCGCCATAGACAATCCTTTTCCGACTTGTACCTCCACCACCATTTCGCGAGCATTGCAAGGTTTATGTCCCGTAATGACCCGAAACCTAAACCCCCGTATTTGATTGGAACGACCGCATTATCCCATGCCATTTTTGACACCTCCTCCGACCCGCCCCAAAAGAAAACCCGTCGAAGCTTTTCCAATTGATTTATGACAAGAACCGGAGCTTTATATAATGAAAAGAAATAAGTTGGTAAGGATGTCAAAACCGACTTTAAAAGCGTAATCCTCCCCCCATAAGATAATTTTTTCGCTTTCCAAATAGATAATCTACTCTTGAAAAGATCAATAATGGGCTTCCAATTCCGAGCTAGATTCATGTTTGCTCCTACGTATAAACCGAGGTATTTGAAGGGGAAACTTCCTACTCTACATTGTAACATATTAGCCATCGTTGTCACTTCCGAGTTTTCCACACCCACTCCATACAAGCTACATTTAGATAAATTTACTTTCAGACCGGATGCCAAGTAAAAGCACCTTAGAATTCGCCGAATATTTAAAGCGTTTGAGACCGACCATTCACCCAAAAACACGACATCGTCTGCATAAAGTAGATGGGTTAAGGTCAAGTCACCAATGTTATTGCAACAAATGCCGTGAACCAAACCACTCTCCGATGCTTTCTTCATCATACCGGATAGAGCCTCCATTGCGATTAAGAAAAGGAAAGGAGAAAGAGGATCTCCCTGCCGGAGACCCCTAGTACAAGCAAACTCTATTGTTGGTGAACCATTTACCAGTATAGATGCTCGAGAAGACTGTAAAATACCCATTATCCAGTTACGCCATAAAAGTGGAAAACCCATTTGATCCATTATCGAGTTCAAGAAGACCCAACTTAGCGAATCATACGCCTTATGGATATCCACTTTAAAGATCATACCTGCCTTTTTCCTGAGCTTAAGCCAAGCAACTAATTCATTCAGCATCAATGGACCGTCGACTATGTTCCTACCCGTAAGAAACGCCATCTGTTCCACAGATATAAGTTTATGGATCACACCTTTTAGCCGATTCACCAATACTTTAGATATGACCTTGTTAATACAACCGATGAGGCTTATAGGGCGAAACTCGGATGGCCTCATCGGGTCCTTAATCTTCGGGATTAAGGCGATAAACGACGACGAACACCTGCCATTCAGATTCGGATTGTTATATAAATCATTAAACAGCTTTAAAAAATCCCTTTGAAGCCCACTCCAACAACGATTCAAGAACTTGAAATTAAATCCGTCTGGCCCAGGAGCCCGGTCGCCATCACACTCCCAAACGGCGTCCTTAATTTCGGATAACGAAAACGGTTGCGTCAACGCCAAACCTTCTTCCGTGGAAATACTTCTATCAGGCATAAAGGTTGTTGGAGGCTGAATCTGCATAGGCTCAGAGAAAAGATGGGAATAAAACTCAAAAAAGTGTTGTTTAATCACAGTCGGGTTGGTACACCATTCATCGTTGATAAAGATACCATTAATACGACTCGAACTAAGATTCGCGTTCACCGTAGCATGAAAAAATCCAGAATTTTCATCCCCTTGAATCGCCCACCTAATTCTAGACTTTTGATGCTCATCCATTTGTCTTTGTTCATCAATATTCAGCAAAATCTGCTTGTACTCCATCCTTAAATCCATTTCGGCTTGGTTTAAATATCTTTCTTCCGCAAAAGTCTCTAGTTCATCCACCTTTGCTTTATGCATTGAATAAGTCCCTTCGGTTCTGCGTTTATCCACCGCAATCCGGTCCTTGATTCTATTCTTTAGCCACCTGAGTTTAGTGGCGAGTGCTAGATCCCCAGGACCGATAAACGAAAACCGGTTACATTTATTCATGATGAACTCCATAAAACCCTGTTTTTCCAGCCAAGAATTATAAAATCGAAACGGATCGTGGCCAAAATCGGTGCGGGTGGTAGATAACAAAAGTGGACGATGATCCGAGTATAGCCTATCAAGAGCCGAAACCACTGTACCAGACCAAGATTCCACAAAACCAATGCATACCAAGAACCGGTCAAGTTTACTCAGCTTATCCCCCCGATCCGAGATGTAGGTGAATTTTGCACCACCCATATCAAATTCCTGAAGCGCTGCAGACAAGATAAAATCATTGAAGGCTTCGGCATTTGCCGCCACAAAATCCGAGTTCTTACGTTCCTCCGGATATCGAACATCATTAAAATCCCCCGCAAAAACCCATAGACCTTGTCGTGAATTTCTTAATCGAATTAAAACTGACCACAATTCCTTACGGGCAACAGCATCATTTGGAGCATATACATTGACAATATTAAATCTAATACCTGACGGCACAAGATGACCACAAACACATAAAAAAATACCTATTTCTGACGACTTCGCAACAGGAGAACACTGTTGGATTCCAGATAGATGCCAGACCACCGGACCTTCCCACCGAGTCAACCGCCGCCATCTGAAATAAAGATCTACCCCACATGTGGTTAAAAGAGAAGGTAGATGACTCCCTCAGTTTCGTCTCTTGAATACAGAGAAAATGAACACCATGACTAGTCTTTAAACCTCGGATCCATTCCAACTTCCGGCCGTCCCGGACTCCTCTCAGATTTGTAGAAAGGATATTCATTGGATAATATTGTTTTCCCCTTCACCAAGAATTGTGTTACGAATCTCATTCTCGAAGCCTTGCAATTTAACCCCGATTGCAACAGTTTCAGCGACTTCAGTGGTTACCAAATCATCAGCAACAAAGGACTCTCATCATGTACCTGCTGAGGACTCTCATCATGGATTGTCTACCTGAACATCAGTTGTTTCCAGATTACCAGTTCTGATCTCTCCTTGTTCGAGTTCATCCTCCATCTCGTCATCGTCAGAATCCGAGTACCATAATGATGCTAATAATAAATGAATATATGCTACTTTATATTTTGGATAAGGTGTTAGTATCCATTCATTGGACCAATGTAAAACATTAAAAAAGTTAATACATGAATGGTATAAATGCAATCATTTGAGATGGTCGTGGAATTTTGACATGCAATTACATATGTGAAGGGGTGGTAAATGTATTGGTTTTTGTTTGACGCAATGGTTGGGTGGAGGGTTTTTTTGGGTGCTAATCATTGAAACGGTGGGAGTATATATGGTGAAGATCTAAGCGGTACATTAAAGGGGTGTGGTGACCAATTGTTTGTGTTGACGCTAGGGTGGTTAATAGTTGGTAGGTTTTTTGGTTGCTAATTGTATTAGGGTATAATATATAATATATAATATAATGTGATTTAGATATGATTAATCTCATTTTAATTGAAGTTAATAGGCATAACCGTTCTTAATTTGTAGTCTTAAAATATATTTACGAAAAATGTGAATGAGATCGGAAGTTGAAAGTAGTCACTTGATGGGTGATTAAATTGTAAAAATAAATATAACCATATGGTTGTGATCCAGTATGAAATTTAAGGTTGTAAGCTGATTGGAATAACTAAAAGAGTAAAAGGCATATGGTTTTGAGACTATTTAAAATGATACTATTGAAATTCATCTATATGTATAGCATGGATTACTATGATACTAGCCACTAGGTTACTAGTTTAAATGTAGCATAGTGCATTTTGATGTTTTCTAAGTTTTTATGCATTGTGAAACTTTGGAAGAACTCGGGATGGTAAACATTTGATTGAATGGAAATTTGAATCGTAAGACCTGTAGATGGTGTATTATACGATCACTGGCGCTGGTGAAATATGTTCTTGCATAAGCCAACCAAATACGTTAAGAAGAGATGGGCCAGCGTAAAAAAAATACGTCGACCGACACATTTTTCGTCAGATTGGGCTTTCGGTTACGTGGGTTTGTTTTATTCAATTATGTACACCCACTTAGTTAGACCAAGCGGTATGGGGGCGGCTTAGGCCCGGCGCCGGTCCCCCACACCGCCCCCCTCTTTCCGTCCCGTCCTTTTCGGCTCCCCATAGACGAATTCGACGAGCTCATTTTCAAAGTTATAGCCGTTGGTAACGGCTAGAATTATTAAAAAAAAAATCTTTTTCACTTTAAATATATACCCTCTTTTCATCCATTTTTTATACCATTCTTCTCCTATTCTCATCCATTTTTATAAAAAAACACTCCCATTTTTTATACAATCATGAATCCATTCAACCCGAACAACCCCAACCCGAACCAACCTAACTTTTTTTCGAGTCCCGCTTACACTCTGGCTATGGATCCTTCGTGGGTGTCTCCACAATTTACGTTTTCGAGTTTCCAACAATCACCTAACGCCTTCTCCCAAATGTCCCAAGTTCAACAAATGCAACAATACCAAGCACTCCAACAATTCATTCAACGCAACTCGGTTCAACTTGATCAATTCCAATCGCAACCGCCAACTTCCCAACCGCAACCCCCGGTTCAACTTGACGATGATGAAGAAAAAATGGACGTCGTAGGTTGTTTAGTTTTTTAATCGTATCGTAATTTTTTTTCATTTTTATGTTTTCCGTTTTCCGTTTCTAGGATTAGTAATTTTTATTTTTAGGAAATGTAATTTTTTCTATGTTATGAAATGAATTTATTTATGATGTTTTATGTTGTATTTTTTTTATTTTTATGAAGTTTTTAATATGTTAACAAAAAAAAATTGTAAAATAACTAGGTGGGGTAACTCCATCCTCCACCCCCCTCAAAAATGAAGGAGACATCCTACATGTGATGGTGATGTGGCGCCTACGTGGCGGCCCATCCTCATGAGGATGAGCCTCCCCATACCCACTAGTCTTATTGTTAACATGTATGTTCCGTATTCTTTCAGTTAGACTGGAAGGTATGGGGGCCGGCTAGGCCCGGCAAGGACCGGCGCCGGTCCCCCACACCGCCCCCCTCCATCCCACCCCGGCGAAACCAGCAAGCCCAAGCCGTCCTTGCCGCCCCACTTTTCAAAAATCTATCCGTTGAACGGATAGAATAAATAAAAAAAAAAAAAAAAATTCTTTTCCACTTTAAATATATATCCATTTCACATCCATTTTTATACCATTTCACATCCATTTATCCTAATCTTCTCCTTCTATCATCCATTTTTTTTAAAAAACACTCTCATTTTTTTTTACCATCATGAATCCATTCAACCCAAACGATCCCAACCCGAACAATCCCAACCCGAACAATCCAAACTTTTTTTCTAGTCCCGCTTACACTCCGACTATGGATTCTTCGTGGGGGTCTCAACCATTTACGTTCGCGGGTTTCCAACAATCACCTAACGCCTTCAATCAAATGTCCCAACTTCAACAAATGCAACAATACCAAGCATTCCAACAATTCATGCAACGCGGCTCGCTTCCACTTGATCAATTCCAATCGCAACCGCCAACTTCCCAACCACAACCCTCGGTTCACCTTGACGATGATGATGAAGTCGTCCCCGAATCGCCACCAAAAGAACTCAAGCGCAAAAAAAACAGGGGGAAGGGGAAGGCGGTTGAAACCGAACCCGTCACCGAAAAAAAAAGCGGTTCGAGAGCAAAGCCGAGACCGTGGACAAAAGTAGAGGAGGAGGCGCTAGCTATCTCGTTTATTAAGGCCTCAACTTGCCCGATTGTCGGTATGAACCAAAGTTCATTTTTTTTATATAAATTTAAAAAGAATTATTTTTTAGTTTTACTAATCCATTTTTTTTAAATTTTAGGGAACAATCAAACGGGTTCTGGTTTTTGGAAGAAATGTACGGAAAGGTTTAATACCCTTATGGGGGAAGGCCCCTACCGTGATCTCGAATCCGTATCGGGCAAGTGGCGGAAAATGAACAAGTGCGTGAATGATTTTATCGGGATTTATAACCCACTTTACATCTATCGTCCTAGTGGGAGTAGCGACGAGGACGTTCTTAACCTTGCGATGTCTAAATGGGAAGCAAAAAATCCGCCTTTCCCGCACCTCCGAGCATGGAACGTTTTAAAGAAAGACCCTAAATGGGCGCCGATTCCAAATGAGGTCGCAACCGCCAAACGGACTAAAACTTCCGAGTCCGGAAGTTATAGCGCGGGAGGCTCCACCGCTCGTTGTCAAATCGACATAAACGACGATCCGGAATATGAAGAACAAGAATATTACGAACCGGAACGTCCCGACGGAAGGGACAAAGCAAAAAAAGACGCGGCCGCAAAGCGCAAAGCGGCCGGCTCGAGTGGAGGGGGCGGCTCGGGTGGAGGTGGCGGCTCGAAGGCGTCTTCGAAAATGGACGACTTAATTTCCCAATTCCGTTCGTTCCAAGAATTTGCGGCCGAAAAATATAGTCACAAGAAAAACGTGTCGGCCGACTATGCTCGAGCGGAGGATTTTAGGATAATGAGGTTGGATCTCGACTCGGTTCCGGAGGAGGAACGAGAGGTGTATCGAAGGATGAAGGAAGAGGTGAAGAAAAAGTGGACGTCGTAGGTTTTTTTTCATTTTTAGGAAATGTAATTTTTTATTTTTTACGAAATGTAATTTTTTTTTTTAGGAAATGTAATTTTTTTTTTTAGGAAATGTAATTTTTTTTATGTTATGAAATGAAATTATTTATGTTGTTTTATGTTGTATTTTTTAATTTTTATAAAGTTTTTATTAACTTATTAAATTAAAGCTTAGGAAATTATAAAATAATAAGGTGGGGCCCCATCCTCCATCCCCTTCAATTATCAATTTGGCCCATCCCCCACGAGCCGCCTACGTGGCGCCTACGTGGAGGCTCATCCCCGTGGGGATGGGCCAAACCACTCCTTCTAGTCTTAAGAACGTGGTTACCAAAGGTCAAGCCGATTGAATCAAACACTACAATTGTACACGTGGAATGCAACTAGACGTAGGGTAACTTAAAAACTATGTTCTTTTCAGGATGTTGAAATGTTAAATGACCAGACATATTCGATACTCTATGAAATTAAACTTGTTAAGTTCAGTCAATAATAATAATAATGACTGAAAAACTTGGTACCAATAAAGCCTATGATTCCTTAAATTGGGGTTTAAGGACAAGATTTAGTAACTTTTGGGGTAGGTCTATGTTTCAGTTGGCGGCAGTGGATTCTCAAGGTAGATCGGGGGGTTTAGCTAGTTTATGGAACCCATCGATGTTTGATTGTGAAAACGTTATTAGAAATCGGTACTATCTGATCGTCTCGGGCAGGCTCATTCATTCTGAATTTGTTTTAAATATAGTGAATGTATATGCTCCCAACAATGCTGTGGAACGTAGACATCTTTGGTTGGATTTGCTGCATATAAGGAATTCTTTACAGGGGATATGGGTGATGATGGGGGATTTTAACGAAGTCAGAGACGCCTCGGAAAGATTTAATTCGGAATTTGTAGCCTCTCAGGCTGATTATTTTAATCAGTTCATATTAACGGCTGCTCTCCAGGAATACCATATGGGGGGCGGCCGATTAACTTATATCTCAGATAATGGTGAAAAGCTTAGCAAGTTGGATCGTTACCTAGTTTGTCTAGGTTTTATGGAAAGGTGGCCCAATGCAATGGTTATGGCTTTAAACAGGGAGGCCTCGGATCACCGTCCCATCATATTATCTATAACTCCGGTGGATTTTGGGCACATCCCTTTTCGGTTCTACAACTCTTGGCTGGAAATGACGGGTTTCGAAGAGCACATTAAACAACTTTGCATGTCTTTTGTGTTCTCCGGTCCTCCTGACCTTGCCTTAGCAATTAAGTTGCGTTGGCTGAAAAACAAATAAAAGATTGGGTCCGTGTTGAAAAAACTAGATCGGAAGGTTTATATAGAGAAAGGAAGGAAAAGATATCGAAGCTTGAACAAGTGGCGGAAACTAGATCACTAGAGCTGGATGAGCTACGGGCAAGGGCTGAATGTATCCGGTTAGTTTCGGATATGGAAAGGCTCAAACATATGGATGTCCGACAGAAGTCAAGGTCTAGTTGGGCATTGAAAGGTGACGAAAATGCGGCATTTTTTCACAATATTGTTAATTCGAACCTGTCAAATAATAGAATTAATGGTATTGATGAGAATGGATCTTGGATTACTAACCCGGTGGTGATTAAAGAAAAATTCTTTGAGTTCTTCTCTAATCAATTTAACGAGCCGATGGGTACGAGGCCGATTCTCAATTGTCCAAACTTGGTGACCATCTCGGATAATGAAGCAACTCAACTTTGTTTGCCTTTCTCGTTGGTAGAAATCAAGGAAGCTATTTGGGATTGTGATGGGGACCGTGCACCGGGTCCGGACGGATTTAACTTTAAGTTCATAAAGAGATTTTGGAATGGGCTCCAAAACGATTTTGTTAGGCTTTTTAACAAATTTCATGTAGATGGTTCTCTTAACAGGTGTTGCACCTCTTCCTTTATTGCTCTAATTCCCAAGGTTATCTACCCGATATCCCCAAAGGACTACCGACCAATAAGTCTCATTGGAGTAATTAGTAAAGTAATCTCTAAGGTATTGGTTAATCGTCTAAAGGGTGTTATGGGTAAAGTTATTTCGGAAGAGCAGTCTGCCTTTTTGGCGGGTAGAAGTATTATGGATGGTTCTCTTGTCCTTAATGAGATTGTATCTTGGATGAAAGTAGTCAAAAAGGAAGGAATGATCTTTAAAGCCGACATCAATAAAGCCTATGATTCCTTAAATTGGGGTTTTCTCGACTCCGTTATGGCACAAATGAATTTTCCGAGGCAGTGGAGAGGTTGGATTATGGTTATCGTTTCATCGACCCATGCTTCTGTCCTTGTAAACGGCTCCCCCACCATGGAATTTCAGTGTTCCAGAGGTCTCCGGCAGGGCGACCCTCTATCACCGTTTCTATTTGTGATCGCCATGCAGGCTTTGACTGGGATTATGAAACAGGCTTCCTCGATTGGCCTCTTCAGGGGTATTCAATGCACGAACAATGGCCCTACCATATCACATTTTCTTTATGCCGATGACGTAATTTTCCTTGGTGATTGGTCAACAAAGAATGCAAGTAATCTTAGAAGGATCCTTTGTTGTTTTTACTTGGCCTCGGGCTTGGGTATTAACCTCTCGAAGAGTAGTATTATGGGGGTTGGGGTTAGTCAACAAGAAGTTCAAAATATGGCGGATTTTCTTGGATGCAAGTGTGGTAGTTTCCCGTTTAAACACTTGGGATTAATGGTCGGTGCCAATATGAACCTTGTGAAGAATTGGAAGCTGGTCCTTGATATCTTCAGAAGTCGGCTCGCTTTATGGAAGGCAAAGCAACTGTCCTATGGGGGAAGGGTCACGCTATTAAAATCGGTATTAAACTCGCTTCCAACTTACTTTTTTTCTCTCTATAAAGCTCCGACGCAGGTGCTTGATTCCTTAGATAGATTGAGAAGGGTATTTTTTGGGGGCGGGTCGGAGGAAAAAGCCAAAATGAATTGGATCGCGTGGGATAATGTTATTGCTCCAGTGGAATACGGGGGTTTGGGGTTCGGGTCTTTAAGAGACATGAACTTAGCTATGCTGGCTAAGTGGTGGTGGAGATTCAAGGTCGAAAAAAAGGGGCTTTGGAGGAGGGTAATTTGGGCCATACATCATAATTCTCGCTCATGGTCGGCCATTCCGGCTAAGCTATCTATTCCCGGTCAATGGAAACAAATCCATAATGTGCAACATTCTCTTGCTCAAATGGGTATTGACATTCTGTCTGCTGTCTGGAGTCGGGTTGGGGATTGTATAAATACTATGTTCTGGTTGGATGTCTGGGTTTGGGGACAAACCGTTACAACTGACGTTCTCAAGTCTATTTGCATTAGAGAAATCAAAGCTGTGTTAAGTGGCTGATAGAATAATACGGGGCAATAATGGGATCTGATAGAATAGGTTTGATACCTCTTTTCCATTCATTCTATTCAATTTATAATTACATTGAACCTCTCTATTTTAGGATAGAGATCAATACAAATCATTACAATATATACGAAATATATGGTTGCTATTATACCCCCGCAGTCGAAGCGGGAGGAGACCGAATGCTGAGACTGTACCTAAAATCTTCGAATAGAATACGAGGCAGGCCCTTTGTAAGAATATCCGCGATTTGGTAACGAGAGGGAACGTGAAGAATCCGGACCTGACCGCGCTGAACCTGTTCACGCACGAAATGAATATCCAGCTCAATATGTTTCGTGCGTTGATGTTGAACCGGATTCCCTGATAGATAAATGGCGCTGACATTATCGCAATAAACAAGAGTAGCTCGAGATAACGGCTGATGTAACTCAAGGAGCAGGTTACGAATTCAGCTGGGAATGGTCTCGTCCAGTTTTGCAAAATTCAGAGGTGGTGGAGCTGCAACATCTCTCGAGGTTTCTAGGGGCTGTCGACTGTCGTGATATCGGATAGGCGAGATAGGGTCGTATGGAATTTACATCCATCAGTTGACTTTTCAGTAAGAAGTATTAGGTTGATGCTACAAGTCGCTGCCTGCTTACTCTTTTTCTTGGAGTAAATGGGTGCCAAAAAAGGTGGGTTTCGTGGCGTGGCGTGCGGAAAAGGATCGGTTGCCTACGAGTTCAGCATTGGGTGCAAGGAACATTCATATATCGTCGGATAGATGCGTTTTCTGTGAGGATTATGCTGAAACAAGCGAGCACTTGTTTGTTTCCTGTCACTTTACCCAAACTCTTTGGTCCCTAGTAGCTCATTGGTGTAAAATTCCTATGTTTTTTGCCTTCCATTTAAAGGACATTTTGGAACTCCATGCTGGGTTAATGGGGTCTGTGAAAAAGAAAAAGATCCTCCAGGCCGTTGTTCATGTCACAATCTGGAGCATATGGAACCTTAGAAACAACATTGTCTTCAATGGGGTGTATCCGACAATTACTAAAGCTTTGGAGGAGATAAAATCCATGAGCTTTTTATGGGTAAAAAACCGTTCTAAAGATCGAAACATCACCTGGGAAGCTTGGAGAAGGTTCGATGATTTTGGTTAAGTTTCTGTTTGGTTGAGTTTTTTCTGTTCCTTTATGTTGTAATGAGTAATGTCTGGTGGTTTTTTTTTTTTGTTTCTTGGGTGCCCAGTTAGGATTGTGTGTATATGTGGTATAGCCTCTGGCTATTTTTTTATAAATAAAGAGTTATGTTGGCCGTTCAAAAAAAATCCCTATATAATCTCCTTTTAAAAAATGTGTTATAGAAAGTTGATGTGCAGAGTCCGTCCGAAAGGAGAGCTTTATGTGAGAGAGGAAGGAGAAAAATCCCATTACGGATGCACTAAAGATAGGCAATCACATGACTAGTCAGATCAAGGGGTGCAAACGAGCCGAGCGGCCCTCGAGCTACTCGAGATCGGCTCGAGAAAAAGCTCGAAACGAGCCGAGCCTTATCGAGCCCGAGCTTGAGCCTCAAAACAAAGCTCGTTTGTTTATCGAGCCGACCTCGAGCCTCACATGTGAAGCTCGTTAGGCTCGTCGAGCCTTATCGAGCCTTAGTGTAAACGAGCCAAGTCGAGTTTATTTAAACTTGTTTACAAGCCGACCTCGAACCTAAAAATAAGCTTATTTAGTAAACGAGCACGAGCCCGAGCTTTACTTATCGAGCTCGCAAGCCTAAAAAGTCTATTATTTATATTATTTTTATTTAATATACTAATTAATAGATAATAAACGAGCCGAGCCCGAGCCGAGCTCGAGATTGATAAAATACAAACGAGACGAGCTCGAGCTTTAATCGAGCTCGAGCTTTAATCGAGCTCGAGCGTGGCTGAGCTCGGGCTCGGCTCGGCTCGTTTGCACCCCTAGTCAGATCCTTGTTGATCTGATCAAACTTTCTATAACACATTTTTGTTATGAAATTTTAATTCACTATGTTACCTTTAAACTTAAGATAACAAACATTGTGTTCAACCAAAATCATTATGAATCATGATGGGATATATGTTCGAGATGGGAATCGTCTGAATTGATATGTTATTAATCTTAGTGATATAGTAGTATGATCCTTTCTCCCTTACAAAAGTGGTGTTGGTGTAGATCTTTGCAAATATAAGGCTAGGTAACATAGATATAAACAATTACTCTTAAAAAATAATTAATGATTTATGAATTGTTTTCAACTAACAATCTAACGGATATCCAACAGCACAATTTCTATATATACCAACTGTTACACTCCTGTGTGGTCTGATGTGGCCGTGTGGCCACACGATGAAGAGTGAAGAATGGTGACAAGTGACGAGTATTTTCATAGTTGAAGAATGATGCGACACTAAGTTAGCACTAAGTAATAAGTGAAATGCACGCACATGAGTCTTAAGGGAAGGCAGACATCACATCCCCTCTCCTCCACATCTGAGTCTTTACAGGACACATTCTCTTAATACTGCTCAAAACAACAATTTTCTCACCATCTCTCTCTTCCCCATGTCCTTCCCGTCATCTCTTTCCCTTCATATTGACTTAAGGATTGCCACAAGCGTCAACGTTGGAGATAGTATTATTTGGATGCTTTTTATATATAATGCTGAATTTTTGTAGTTTTACATCTGTGTATATATATGTTTAGCTTAATTATAACAAATTTATAATATATAAACGTCACATATTTATTAAAACAATACATAATAAGTTCTCTGTATAATTATAACAAATTTTTATTGAAATAACAAGTGGAAAGCTAACTTCATAACATCAAAAGTGTTTGGAGAAATAGGAGTAATAGAAGGTGTTTGGTTTGAAGGAAAACCTGTAAAATAGAGAGGAGTTAACTTCCATTTTGCTCCCTGAGATTTGGTCAATTTAACGGTTTTGCCCCAATAGTTTAAAAATAGTCATTTTTCTCCCGCATTTTGCTCCCCGCCTCTAACTCCATCCAAAAAATCCATTAACTAGAAGGGTATTTTGGTAATTTTATAGATAAAAGCAAGGACATGTAAGTTTTTTCACTTAAATAAACCTATAACTTGTTTATTTACATGTATATAAGTAATTCTTTTCTGATCCCCCATCTTCCCAACCACTCTTTCTACCGGCCACCACCATCCACAACCATCCACCACCACCTGCAACTACCACCTGCCGACCACGACTACCGCGACTTTTAACTAAACGTTTAAATTGAGTAAGAGCCAGGGAGTAAACTACCGAAAATCCCCTACTTTTAATTGAACGTTTTGACTGAGTTAAAGCCAGGGAGCAAACCGGCGACAAACTTGAATGATCATGGAGGAAAATGGCTACTTTTTAACTATTGGAGCAAAACCGTTAAAATGACCAAACCACAAGGAGCAAAACAAAAGTTAACTCTAGAGGGAATTATTGCTCTACACCTTCCGCTTCGCCAATCGATAAGTTACTCATATGGTCTGTGAGTGAACTGTGAATCACTGCTTTTTCACTCATACACTCTATAGATATGATACTTGTCTCTCTAAATTTAAATATCTGTTATAAATTATAAAAAAAAAAAAAATAATAATAATAATAATAATAATAATAATAATAATAATAATAATAATAATAATATTTGAGGATTCTTATCTTTCAGCATTTGCTATTCCTTCCAGCGCAGTTAAAACCTCTAGGAAGATCCAAATCTCTCCAACGCAAATTATAATATAAGGGTTCTGGTAAATGTGTTTAGTTTATTTATGAACTAAGAATAAGAATTCTAATGACTTCAAATAAGAAAAGAAATTAAAATATTAAACAGTGAAGATAATAATGGTTTAGTGTTCAGAATAATTCATACAGATTCAGTTTGGATCAAAACCTATTCAGGCATAATAGGCGAATCGAAAAGGCAACATCATTAGAGCTATTTGTACTATTTTTCTATGATGCACAACAAGTCTTGTAGCAAGATATATTATAAGCTATGCATTTAAAATATCCAGAAAACCAAGAGCCCAGACAACAAATGTCTTTAAGTAAACATCATATACCATTCACATTACTAACCACTTGAAGATATATTGTTAACTTTTATAAAAATGACACTATAAAGATGTTCCTGTCCGTGTAGTTGAGCATTCCGAATCTAGCTGTTGTATACAAGTGTTGCACTTATCCTATGCAACAACAAATTAAACTTGCAATTTCACATAGATATTAAAGTAACAAATGATGATAATAATAATAATAATAATAATAGTAATAATAATAATATGAATAAGAACGTGTTACTCTTTTAATTCTTTTCATACCTTATTTTCAGAGCCAGGCACATTTGAAGCATTTGCTGCTGTAGGCTGACTCCGAGTGAACCGAACTTGAAGGGGAAAAAGTCGACTGCCCATATTACGAAGATAGAATTAAGTCTACTTTTAAATCACGGATCCATAAATAGTTTTCAGTTAAGTTGTTCAGCTTGCCTCTGACACACAAGAGCGGACATTGTTCTCCCTCAACGGAATGGCAATATGAGCATGCTCCTTACATGGTGAATCTGCATTTAGCAAGAAAAAAAATCACAGATTTTGCACCTTCCTTGATATGAAAAGAATTTAAAAAAAGTACAGCAAATACCAAACAGAAAAGAAACGTGCCTGCAATTTCTGCAACAGTTGCTCTAGGAGCCCCGTGATGAGAATTTGCTTCACAATTTTTGATATCATGATTGATCCTGATTTTTCCAATGGCCCGTTAACATGAGAGAAAAAAATCAACCACTAGATAAAACCAAGTGCGGTTGCTGGACCCCACGAATTTTAGGAATTTCAGAAGGTCATTCTAACAAATGATGACACAACAGGGCTGCAAACGAACTGAACGATGTTCATTTGTTAAGGAATATATGTGTTCACGAACTGTTTATGAACACTTACCGAACGAGATTTTATGTTCACGTTCGTTTGTTAAGGAAATGAACAAATTTGTGTTTGTTAATTTAGGCAAAGAACGCAAACGAGCGTTCATGAACACAAATGGAAACAAACGAACACAAACAAGTGTTCGTGAACATAATATATAATAAACTTATTGATGCCGTTATAAAATATATTTTATTTGTTGGAGTTTTGAAGTAATTAAATAAAATATACAAACTGAAAACACCAATGAAGTTTTGAACACGAACGAACACGTTGTCGAACGTTCACGAACATAAATGAATGAACGCGACCTCTGTTCATGTTATTAAACGAACGAACAAAAACAAACTTCCCGCCGAAGGGTTCACAAGCTGTTCGCTGAACGTTCGGTTCGTTTGCAGCCTGACACAAGACCATAATGTTCTGCCTTGTCATGTATCTGACCATGATGTGCACATTATACAAGATTAACTGCTTACATGACAGTTCATTTATAGGGTAAAGTTCTTGTACAAATAATCTTAACATACTAAACATACAAATTGAAGGAAAACTCAAAAAGACAAGGTGGCATTTTTGTAATTATCAATAACTATCAAAGTTACTCTACAAATATACCTAAAAAACCTAAAAAAAAACTAACCCCCCCCCCCCCCAAAAGCTAAAATGCTAAAAACTAAACCCCCAAAAAATCTAAAAAAATTAAAAAAAAAACACAAATTTTTTTTTTTTTTTTAACATATTTTATTAAAAAATCGCTACTTTTAGTAGCAGCCAAAAAAAAAATTTTTTTTTTTTTGCTAACAAAATGTAGCGATTTTTTAATAAAAAATGTTAAAAAAAAAAATTGTTTTTTTTAGGTATTTTTGGTTGAGTTCACATTTGTATAGTAACTTTGATAGTTGGTGGTAATTACAAAAATGTCACCTTGTCTTTTTGAGTTTTCCTTCAATTTGTATGTTAAGATTATTTGTATTTGATCTTTTGCCTCATTTATAAGCCTGTTCGTTTCTTTTTTGTCTCAACTTTCATGATACGGTGATAGCATGAGAAATCGTCATGGTTATGTCCTAATGTTTATGAATAGTTTTGTCTATGCGCTACCTGTCATCTTCCCCGTCTTTTTCTGTTGCGTCGTTTTCTTCGTTTGCCAAGATTAATGAGTAAGCAACTCTATCCTGCATCAAGGTAAGGCATCATCTGTTATCGATAAGTTGTGGTAGATTGCTATGAAGTACGCTATTCTGTAGTAACAGATCTCTGACCTCTTCATCCATATGTGTCATAGTTTCTTGAACGACTTTAAAAGAAACTTCCAGCATCCCTAGTTCCGAACGCAAGGCCTGATAATTTTAAGAAAAAAACTATTGTCTGAAACAGAGACTAAACAGTAAACAGGCTTTAGTGCATACCTTGTTCTCTAAAACTAAGGTCTCAATGATCCCTTCTTTCATTAGCATAGCTTCCTGAAGGTAAGGTTGGTTAAGCCAAATTGACATTGCTGATTAAGTTTTTGTAAAATATAAAACAAAACATCTAGATATAAGATGATATGGATATCTCCTCTATTTTTGACCGACGTTGATCGGTTATTTTTGCAGTCTCCAGCTGTGTCTGGAGCTCTGCAATCACCCTATCTTTTATGTACAACTCATTCTCGTTACTTTTCAGTTTAGCTTCAAGGTCATTGTTTTTTTCTGCACAAAACAGACTGTCAATATTCGGTATCTTAAACATGGCAGTAATGAAAATGAAACAACGGCGTTACCAATTAGTAAGCCCTCCAAATCGCACACTTTATCCATTTGTATCTTTAAACGAGCCACTGAGAATAGAAAGAGGGTTTATCAGTGACGCAAAATAGGTGATATAAGCGATTGACTGACCCTTCAAGTGAAACAGGACATGCCTACTTCCTCTTTCTCATCGACAGCATGTTGTGCGTTATCCACTACTTGCTTGACTAAGGACGCCTCAGTCCAATGATAAAAGATGAGCGTTTATTTTCTCAGAAAGCGTGGCAATCTTTCTATCTCTGGATTCAATGGATCTTTTCATTTCACAAGTAGATTCCTGCCAGAAAATCACATGAAGCTTCTAGTCTCATGTTGTTTTAACAAGAATCCTCACTTGTTTTCGACACTGACCATTTGAATCGCATAATAACAACTTGCAGATAAGAGTTTCACTTAGAAAAAACATGTTTATCGAAGCATTGAGGAAAGCTTCCTTAGCTTGTACTATGCAGTTTATAGTTTCCTTAAGTTCTTTATGCTTGCTTTGAAGTAGATAATTTTCATCTTCAAGGAACTGCACCTGTCCAACACAAACCCTAACTAAATTCAAAACAACTCCTCCAAGTGTGTATCCAATATATATTTATTTATTTATTTAGGCATCATTAGTTATTCGATAAGGCATACGATAGGAAATTTGTGTATTTATTATTTATATTAAGGGCATGTTTGGGTAAGCTTATTGAAACAACTTATTGGCTTTTTGGAAAAGTTATGATTTTGTGACTTATTGACTTATTGGCTTTTCCCCCTCACATACACCCTCTTTGCCAAACATCATTTTATAGCTTATGACTTTTCAAAAAGCCAATAAGTCAATAAGTTGTTTCAAAAAGCTTACCCAAACATGCCCTAAAGCAGCAGATGATGAGAAAGAAATAGATTATACCTTGCGTTGGGTGAGTTGAATAGATGAAGCTAACTCTGCTTCCAACTCCGTTATCTTTCTACATGATTCTTCTTCACTTTGCTTCCATTTCTGAAGTCAATTTGAAAAACTTAGTTATACTAAGAATTTGTACTAAAGTTTATTTATAAGAAGAACCTGGAATTGATTGTGAAGTTGATCGGAAGAAACAGCTTCTTTTTCCTGAAGAGAATGATGGCGGTTGATTGTAATGATATTTAAGAGGATGGATGGAGATTAGAAAGAATATTACTCACTCTGAGTTCACCAACTTCCGTGATTAGGGTTTGGAGCTTCAGCTTGAATTCTGAGACTTTGCTCTCCTTCATTTTGCCGCTAACAATTTCCACTGCAACTCTGTGTTTTTATTGTTTCGTTTCTCAAATATGATCCTTGAGGACGACCGTTCCAATATTGCCGAGGACGAACAGAACACCCATTCAATTCAAGTGCGTCCGGACGAATCACAGTCATGCAAGTACAAGGTCAAGTACGATTTTCTAAACATTCGTCCTTACTTTCTCACTCTATTTTCTCTCTCTGCCAATACTTATCCTCACGCCGGAGGGTGGTCGCAGAGGGGCCCTCCCATCTCTGCGGCGAGCCTAACGGTTTTCTGTTTTGAAGGGCGAATTTCCAAGCTTCTCCACAAGGTCCAAACCCTCATTAGAGGCTCCGGCCTTAAATCGATTCTTTGGATCTTCAATTGGCGCCATCCGGCTTCACAGCTCACAGTCCTTCACTCTAGTGAATTTCTTGAGCAACGAACTGATCTATGGCGGCCTCGGGTTCTATGAACTCGGGATCCAGAGCTACTAGTGTACAAACTACAGCTCCGACAAGTTTTACTTCTACGGTTTCAGCTCCTCTGAGCTCGGGACCAGGTTCAACTTTGCCATTTATTCTGATGCCAACTTCGCAAAATGGATCGAAGCCAAGCCTCTGGACGTGTTTGCTTGGCAAACTTCTGACATGGTTGGAGTTCCTCGTTCATTGGCTGAGCACAGATTGAAAGTCTCCCATTCGGTAAACCCAATCGCTCAGAGAAAAAAAAATATGGCTCCAGCCCGTCACAAAGCCATCGCCGAAGACGTTCGCAAATTATTAGGAGCAGGAATTATAAGGGAGGTACGGTACCAAACCTGGGTTTCTAACCCGGTAATGGTCACCAAGAAGGACGGAACCTAGAGGATGTGCGTCGACTTTTCCGATCTTAATAATGCCTCTCCGAAGGATTGCTACCCCCTTCCGGAGATTGATTTAAAAATCAATTCCTTAGCAAGTTTCCGTCTTAAATGCTTCCTGGATGCATATAAAGGCTACCACCAGATACAAATGGCTTTGGGTGATGAAGACAAAACGGCATTCGTGACAAACGAAGGACTTTTTTGTTATACCAAAATGTTGTTCGGGTTAAAGAATGTCGGAGCAACTTATTAGAGGTTGATGGATAAAGCATTTAAGGGTCAAATCGGAAGAAACCTGGAAATTTATGTGGACGACTTAGTCATAAAGAGCGAGGCCGAAGATAACATGATTGATGACATACCCGAAACCTTTACCAGGCTTCGGAGTATCAATCTCAAGTTGAACCTAAAAAATGTTCTTTCGGTCTAGAAGAAGGTAAGTTTCTGGGAGTATGGATAACTCAATCCGAAATCCAGGCACATCCGGATAAGATTCAAGTTGTCATCTTCATGCAACCTCCAAAGACGGTTAAAGAAATCCAGTCTCTAAACGGCAAGCTTGTGGCTCTCCACCGATTTATCTCCAAAGCGGCTGATCGTACCATTCCTTTTATGAACGTACTAAAAAGCGAACTAGTAAAGGACAGATAGAATGGACGGAAGAGGCTGATTCGGCATTTCAAGAGCTAAAAGTTTGTCTTGGGTCCTTACCCACATTAATCGCACCAATCACCGGAGAAACTGTCACCGTATATCTCTCCGCCTCCCATTTCGCCATCAGGGCAGTACTAGTAGTGCACCGCTGTTGGAATTATATGTACGGGTTCGATAAGTCAACGCTGCTGATCGAGCTATGACCCGTAAGAGTTACACCTTGGGCAACGAACACGAAATCCACTTAACTCGATTAACTGGTAATCACGAACTATTAACGAAATAAACGGACTTATTATTTATACTAATTATAAATAATATGTATAACGTTTATTCTGTTATTCTCGGGCTTCATCGCGTCTTGAACCTGTACCACATATATTAGATTTGGTACCCGGGTAATTATTAAATCATTATATATAATATAATATATATATATATATATATATATATACACGATTAAATTGCATTCTAGAATGTCAAGCTTTGAATTATCAAAAAGTGTGCACCCAGAGTTTGAAATTTGCATTCCAAATTCTCAAGCTTTGGCAATCTTTTTTTTTTGTCAATCTTTTACACAAGTAAAAGGAATTCAAAGACGTGTGTTTATTATATTATATATATAGTTGAGGGTTGAGGTTTGTCTGAGAGATGATCAATACACAAGCAAACAAAATATACTCCTTTTGTGTTGGTTGTTGCTTTTGAGAAAGAAGAGACATAATAATTTAGCTCAAATTATTGGCTAAGTGCACAAGAGATTATATTCTATTTCGAGTATAATTGTGTTAGAAAGAAAAGGTCTCAAGTATTGTTCAATCGCTGCTGTTCAAGTTGAACACCACCGGTTACCCGACGCACCCCGTGTTAATTCGTGTTCTAGCAACTCGTTCATTGTACCTCGGTGTCTCAACCGGTTAGTCTTTAACCACTAAGGTATAATTTTTCTCATCGGTAGATTAATTATTTTATATACCGTATTTGCATGTCTGTAACCATGATCCTGTTCGGTTCGTTTTGGTGTTGATTAATATATTTATTCCGCTGCGTTTATTAATTACCTATTTAATTAATAATATATATCAAACCCGTTTTGATAAAAAGTAAAATTGACACCAATGAAACCCAACAGTGGTATCAGAGCCACGCTTACAACATGCAAATCGGTACCGGTCTTTTAACCGGAATTAGAACACAAACTTTATTTATTTTTTTTTTAAAAGTTTCTGTTCTAAATAATTTTAGAAGCAACTATAATTTTGGTCAATATTTTATTTGTTTTGCTTGACCAAAAGATTGCCCGGTATATTTTGTGATTGTTGTGGAATATGTAAATCTGGCCCGACCTTAATTTTATGGTTGTATATTTTATTCGGTTTTGTAATTATTATTTTTTGCCACTGAGATGGTTCAAAGTTGTAATAATTAGTTTATTGTTTTGGTCCGTTGTGTGGTTCAAAGTTGTAATAGATAGTTTTGTCTTTGTTATATTTACTTGTTAAATATTGTTGATACGAAGACCTGAAGAAAACCGAATGCCAAGAGGAGTCTTGGAGTTAGTGGGAGTTGCTCAAGACGACTGGATGCACTCAAGTTCATCCTTGTGGTTGTTTGTGTGTTGTGACCCCGTGACCCGTTTGATCTTGCTATAAGGCTCTAGCAAGATCGAACAATTTTTGGCCATATAGGTTTACATATTTATTTGCTATTGTGGTTGCTTTTTATCTTATAATTTGTTATAACATAACCAACCCAAATACCAACATGATTTTAAAAGGAGTTTTAAAATATTAAAAACCATCACATTAAAACAAGTTCTAAATTTTTTTTTTTACAACTTGTTAAAGTTTTTGTTATAAAACAAAGGTTGTTTTTGAAACAAATAGTAACCAATTAAGTTTTGCAAATTAAACTAGTTTTTATTTTCAAAACTATTAACTTAGTAGTTTTCTATTAACTTAAAATTGGTTATTCCAAGTCGCGACAAACTTAGTTTTAATAGGTTATTTAAAACTAAGTGTCCTGAGAGATGAAAGGGTTCATCAAGATGTCACGACTAAAATATATACTAAAATTGGCTCTCTCGACCCTATTTGGTAAATATTAAAATTAACCCATAATTAAAATCAATAGTCTATGCCATCCTATCACAAGCTACACTTGGAACGTAATGCGAACCATCAGTGTTTGGTGCCACAGCACCGCACTTGATGTCTAGCTTATCCTTCCAAGGTGCAAGGGTTTCGTTGACACATCCGGCCCTTCCACAAGTACCTTCTTTTAGGACGACTATTACTTTTTCTTTTCTCATCACATGCTCCAGCTGTCTTGAAAGTAAAAAGTCGGCATAGATGAGGCTAAACGTATCAATGCATAGACAAGAGTTGTCTTAGCGGCCTCATATCCGATAGTTGTGCAATTCTCACAATTGACACTCGTTGTCAGTCTGCCTAGTCAGTTATTAAAGTGTATGCCACAGCTGCCTTTAATACTGACCTAGCCAGATTCTCATTCCTTGTTTTAATTACTGTAATGGGTCATTAATTAAATAAGGAAGTATACATCGAAAATACTAATTAATATCACCTTGCTTATATAACAGATGTCTAATAAAAACAACTCCTTCATTCTCAAGTCTATACTTGAAAAGAAATATTTTTTTTTTGAATAACACCAACCTTCTCGAATGGCACCACAATCTGAGAATAGTTCTCAAGATAGAGGAAAAGCTGTATATCTTAGATGGCCCAGTCCCTACCGAGCATGAAAGTAATTCTGTTACTGCTCGCAAGGCACTGGAGAAACATAACGAGGATGCCGTTGAAGTACCCTGCCTTATGAAAGCCACCATGTCTCTTGAACTTCAGAAGAACATGGAAGATAAGGATGCTTATGACATGATCCAAGCAACTGAAAGGCATGTTCCAGAAACAAGCCCGACATGAGCGATATGACACCATGAAACAACTCATAAGCTGTAAAATGCTGGAAGGATCATGTATCAGTACTCATGTGCTAAAGATGAAAGGATACATTGACCAAATGAACAAACTTGGTTATTCCATAAAACCAACCAAGTTCTAATGGTCAAGTCTGGTGGTGTTAAAAAGCCCAATAACAAGAAAAGGAAACATAAGAGCAAAGGCAAGAGAAAAGTTGTTGTTGTTGCCAGAAATGCCACTAACAACAAGCATGTTGCAAAACCACACCCTCCTAGGAGCGGCAGTGCTTTGAATGCAACCAAATGGGCACTGGAAGGGAAACTGCCCACAGAATCTAGCCAAGCTGAATATGAACAAGGCCAACAACATTGGCACTTCTTCCGATATTCTTATTTATGTTATCAAACTTTTCACTGTTTCTAGCAATACATGGGTATTTGATACCGGATGTGGTTACCACATCGTTAATGTCTTACAAGAACCTGAAAAGTGGAAGAAACTGAAACAAGGCTACCTGGAACTCATAGTTGGTAATGGAAAGAGGGTTCCAGTTCTTGCAACTGGAACATTTTGTTTTTCATGTTCCGCTGGCCTTGTAGTTACTTTAAATAACTGTTTATATGCATCTGGTTTGACCAGAAACATTATTTCAGTCTCTTCACTGTTTGAACAAGGATTCAATTCAAGTACATTTTAAATGGTTCTTCTGTTATAGCCTACTTGAATGATGTCTTTTATTTTGAGGCTAAACCTCGAAATGGTATTTATGAGATTGATGTTCAAACAAGTGGTAACATATATCATCTTTCTAAGCGTAACAAAGCTGGCATAAATGAAATATATTTATGGCATTGCAGACTTAGCCACATAAGTAAGGCACGCATAAAATGGCTCCAGTCCAAGGGGATTCTTGAATCCACTAGACAGGACTCCTTTGATGATTGTGAATCTTGCTTAGCTAGCAAACTCACAAAGCACCCCTTCACCGAAGTTAGTGAACGGATCAGTGGTTTTCTAGAACTCATTCACATGATGTATATAGCCCTTTCAGAACCATGTCTAGAAACCATGACTAAAACCAGCTTGATAGAAAGATAAAAGTACTTCGATCAGATCGATGTGGTGAATATCTCAGCTTTAAATTTCTCAATCATCCAAAAGAGTGTGGAATAGTTTCACAACTCTCTCCACCTAGCACACCCCAACTTAATGGCGTGAGTGAAAGGTGAAATCGAACTCTACTTGATATGGTTCGATCGATGATGTGTAGAACTAACTTGCCTCACTCCTTTTGGATTATGCTCTTATGACTGCCGCCCGCATTGTCAATCTGGCTCCGACTAAAAAGGTAAACAAAACCCCATATAAGATATGGCATGGACGTAACCCGATTTGGAATACCTAAAAGTATGGGGATGTGATGCATACATCACCAGTGATGCTGATGATAAGCTCGATCCTCGAGGCGAAAAGGTTGTTTTCGTCGGATACTATAAAAGAAGCGGATATTATTTCTACCATCCTGATGCAAATGTTATTTCCATCAAAAGGAAGGGGCACTTTCTCGAGGAAGAACTTCTTAATCGAGAAACTGGAAATAATGTGGTTGATCTTGAAGAAATTCAAGAACCACAAACAACCGCTAAGGTAGTCAGACTGTCTGATCAACAAGTAGTTGTTGCCAATGAATCAGACATAAAACACAAGCGTTTGCAGAAGTAGTAGAATTCGCAAGAATCTGATAGATGTCTATGGCGTCTAAAAGGTCCCGGAGTCTTATTAGTAGCTGAGTCTAATGACGAACCTGCTAACTACAAATCTGCAATCTTAGATCCAGAATCTGAGAAATGGCAAGAAGCCATGAACGTCGAGATGCAATCTATGCATGACAATCAAGTATGGTACTTGGTTGAGCTACCCCCCGAATCTCGGGCAGTAGGGAGCAAATGGATTTTCAAAAGAAAAACCGATATGCATCGAAATGTACACACCTTTAAAGCACGGCTAGTTGCGAAGGGTTTCACTCAAACTCAGGGTATTTACTATGTTGAAACCTTCTCGCCCGTTGCTATGGTCAAATCGATCAGGATATTGCTTGCCATAGCCGCGTACTATGACTACGAGATATGGCAAATGGATGTCAAAACTGCTTTTCTTAATGGGCATCTCTCTGAAGATGTCTATATGGTTCAGCCTGAAGGTTTTGTCGATCCTAAATATCCAAGTAGGGTGTGTAAGCTGAATAAGTCCATTTATGGACTCAAACAGGCATCTCGTAGCTGGAATCTTCGTTTTGACCAGAAGATCAAAGAGTTTGGTTTTGTCAAGAATGAAGATGAGCCTTGTGTTTACAGAAAGGCTAGTGGGAGCACTATATCATTCCTCATCCTGTATGTGGATGATATACTAATAATTGGAAATAACATCCCTATGCTTAATGAAGTTAAACACTATTTGGGATCTTGCTTCGCAATGAAAGATCTTGGAGGAGCAGCTTGTATTCTGGGAATCAAGATCTACAGAGATAGATCTAAGCGGCTTCTAGGGCTAAGTCAAAGTACATACATAGACAAAATAATGACACGCTTTAAGATGGAAAACTCCAAGAAAGGAGGTGTTCCTATGACTAAAGGAACCGTGTTGAACAAATCGCAATCTCCTTCAACGGACATTGAAATTAAGCAAATGGAAGTAGTTTCATATGCTTCAGCGATTGGTTCAATCATGTATGCTATGTACTGGACTTAACGTCTCGTATGCTTTAAGCATGACCAGTCGTTTTCAGCACAGTCATGGCATTGCCCAATGGACTGCAGTAAAGAACATTCTGAGGTACTTGAGAAGAACCAAATATATGTTCTTGGTGTTTGGAGGAATGGAAGAGGAGCTCACTGTAAGGTGTTACACTGTTGCTGGCTTCCAAAGTGACCGAAATGATTCTCGCTCACAATTAGGATTCGTATTCAATCTCAACGGAGGAGCTGTATAATGGAAAAGCTCCAAGCAGAGTATAGTGGCAGATTCAGCCACCGAATCCGAATGTATAGTTGCATCAGATGATGCGGGAGAATCTGCTTGGATGAAGTAGTTCATCAGCGACCTCGATGTGGTTTCAAGAATTCATAAACCAATCTAGGTGTTCTGTGATAACACAAGAACCATTGCTCAAACCAAGGAGCCTAGATCACACGGTTAAGCACATTCTAAGAAAGTTCCACTATATACGGGAGATACTGGAACGAGGATGTTGGGTTTCAGTGGTGTCAATTTTACTTTTATCAAAAACTAGTTTGACATATATTATTAACTAAAATATTAATTAATAAATACGCAGCGGAATAAATATAAATAATCAACACCAAAAGTGAACCGAACAGGATCATGGTTACAGACATGCAAATACGGTATATAAAATAATTAATCTACCGATGAGAAAAATTATACCTTTGCGGTTAAAGACTAACCGGTTGAGACACCGAGGTACAACGAACGAGTGCTAGACACGAACACGAACAAAGAGCGAGGCGTCTCGTGGCGGCACCTGAGATAAGGTGGCGGCACTGATATAAAGTTTACTGGTGTGGGAATGGTTCAAGCCACACTCTTTACGTACAACTCGTGAGCCAAGCCAATATATTACTTGAACAAATATGTTCACCAATGTTTTTAGAAGTTGCAACAATGCAATCCTCCAAATTCTCTATATTGGGTGGTTAGTCAAAAAAAGCCATCCTGGACACCTTATATAAATGCCAGAAGCTTTCTTTTGGTCAATCAATCCGTCTGTACATTATGGACTTTATATCTCCTTTTGACATATAAAGGTAGATGAATTAATGCATTCACATACCCATATATAAAATATGTTCACACATATATATATATATATATATTGATTTAATAATTACCCGAGTATCAAATCTAATATATGTAGTACAGGTTCAAGACGCGATAAAGCCCGAGAATAACAGAATAAACGTTATACATATTATTTATAATTAGTATAAATAATAAGTCCGTTTATTTCGTTAATTGTTCGTGATTACCAGTTAACCAAGTTAAGTGGATTTTAATGTTCATTGCCCAAGCTGTAACTCTTACGGGTCATAGCTCGGTAAGCAGCATTGACTTATCGAACCCGTACACATAATTCCAACAATCTCCCACTTGGACGGGATTCGATAAAATCCTCAACGCAGACAGTCAGCGGCGCTCTAGCTGCACATGGCTGCCCCCAACAAGGTATGACACTTTAAAGTCATTAACCAAAAACACATTGTCATTAGTAACAACTTACTAATGCAACACAATAGACTTATGGTAATTGTTGTCATTCATCCTTTCTGTAAAAGACATAAATTGAATCAATGAGACATGGATTAAGTTCATTCTCATATGGTGTTCAATTATTATTGTTCTCGATCAAGAGTCAAAGTGGTCCGAACAAACACACAGTAAGTTTGGGTAAGGCCTTACACTTCACCAGTTTGAATCAACGAGGGCGCCACAATGTCTAACTGTTACATATCATGTAAGAGTACAGAATCCCTTATCGACTACATACAACTCCCACTGAACTTCAGAACTATTCCCAATTAAAGCCTTTATGACTGGCAGTTACGCGACATCGGTTGACAGTAATCAAAGAATAACCCTTGGTAAACGGAAGTTCTAATATGTATCTCAGGTCAGAGGATACTAAATGAGTATACCAATTTCAAATCATCTTATGACTAAGATCCATGAAGATAATTTGATGCGAGTTACATCCAACGTCATTCATAATGAGGTCTATGAATTTGGAAGTCAACTCCTTGAGTCCAAAGTCAGAATAGTCTTAATTCAGAATCGTTCCCACGAGTCTGACCGACTACGGATAATTTAGAATACATGATTCATGGATTAAACGTATTAAAATCGAACGCAGTTGTAAGATTCAAACTTTGCATTTAACCAGTAAATCAAAGGTGAATTCAAAAGGTACAACTGTTTGAATGTTCGTACATCCAAATACTAAATCAAAACGTACGGCTAGCTAATCTAAGACCGATAGCTTGTCCTGATTCATCGGTTTAGAGAACGGGTCTGCTAGGTTTTGATCTGTGTGTATTTTACTTATTAAGATGTCTCCTCGTTCCAGTATCTCCCGTATATAGTGGAACTTTTTTTTTAGAATGTGCTTAACCCTGTGATCTAGGCTCCTTGGTTTGAGCAATGGTTCCTGTGTTATCACAGAACACCTAGATTGGTTTATGAATTCTTGAAACCACATCGAGGTCGCTGATGAACTACTTCATCCAAGCAGATTCTTCCGCAACATCTGATGCAACTATACATTCGGATTCGGTGGCTGAATCTGCCACTATACTCTATTTGGAGCTTTTCCAATAGACAGCTCCTCCGTTGAGAGTGAATACGAATGCTAATTGTGAGCGAGAATCATCTCGGTCACTTTGGAAGCCAGCATCAGTGTAACACCTTACAGTGAGCTCCTCTTCCACTCCTCCAAACACCAAGAACATATATTTGATTCTTCTCAAGTACCTCAGAATGTTCTTTACTACAGTCCATTGGACAATGCCAGGACTGTGCTGAAAACGACTGGTCATGCTTAAAGCATACGAGACGTTAAGTCTAGTACATAGCATACATGATTGAAGGAGATTGTGATTTCAATGTCCGTTGAAGGAGATTGTGATTTGTTCAACACGGTTCCTTTAGTCATAGGAACATTTCCATTCTTGGAGTTTTCCATCTTAAAGCGTGTCATCATTTTGTGTATGTATGTTCTTTGACTTAGCCCAAGAAGTCGCTTAGATCTATCCCTATAGATCTTGATTCCTAGAATATAAGCTGCTTCTCCAAGATCTTTCATTGCGAAACAAGTTCCCAAATAGTGTTTAACTTCGTTAAGCATAGGGACGCTGTTTCCAATAATCAGTATATCATCCACATTCAGGATGAGGAATGATATAGTGCTCCCACTAGCCTTTCTGTAAACACAAGGCTCATCTTCATTCTTGACAAAACCAAACTCTTTGATCTTCTGGTCAAAACGAAGATTCCAGCTACGAGATGCTTGTTTGAGTCCATAAATGGACTTATTCAGCTTATACACCCTACTTGGATATTTAGGATCGACAAAACCTTCAGGCTGTACCATATCGACATCTTCAGAGAGATGTCCATCAAGAAAAGGAGTTTTGACATCCATTTGCCATATCTCGTAGTCATAGTACGGGGCTATGGCAAGCAATATCCTGATCGATTTGATCATAGCAACGGGCGAGAAAGTTTCATCATAGTCAATACCCTGAGTTTGAGTGAAACCCTTCGCAACTAGCCGTGCTTTAAAGGTGTGTACATTTCCATGCATATCGGTTTTTCTTTTGAAAATCCATTTGCTCCCTACTGCCCGAGATTCGGGGGGTAGCTCAACCAAGTCCCAGACTTGATTATCACGCATAGATTGCATCTCAGCGTTCATGGCTTCCAGCCATTTCGCAGATTCCGGATCTGAGATAGCAGATTTGTAGTTAGTAGTTTCGTCATTAGACTCAGCTACTAATAAGACTTCGGGACCTTTTAGACGCCATAGACATCTATCAGATTCTTGCGAGTTCTACTACTTCTGCAAACACTTGTGTTTTATGTCTGATTCATTGGCAACAACTACTTGTTGATCAGATAGTCCGACTACATCAGCGGTTGTTTGTGGTTCTTGAATTTCTTCAAGATTAACCATATTATTTCCAGTTTCTCGATTAAGAAGTTCTTTCTCGAGAAAGTGTCCCTACCGTTTGATGGAAATTACATTTGCATCAGGATTGTAGAAATAATATCCGCTTCTTTTATAGTATCCGACGAAAACAACCTTTTCGCCTCGAGGATCGAGCTTATCATCAGAATCACTTGTGATGTATGCTTCATATCCCCATACTATAAGGTATTCCAAATCAGGTTTACGCCCATGCCATATCTCATATGGGGTTTTGTTTACCTTTTTAGTCGGAGTCAAAATGACAATGCGGGTAGCGGTCATAAGAGCATAATCAAAAATGAGTGAGGCAAGTTAGTTCTATACATCATCGATCGAACCGTATCAAGTAGAGTTCGATTTCACCTTTCACTCACGCCATTAAATTGGGGTGTGCTAGGTGGAGAGAGTTGTGAAACTATTCCACACTCTTTTAGATGATTGAGAAATTCAAAGCTGCGATATTCACCACATCGATCTGATCGAAGTACTTTTATCTTTCTATCAAGCTGGTTTTAGTCATGGTTTCTAGACATGGTTCTGAAAGGGCCATATAAATCATGTGAATGAGTTCTAGAAAATCACTGTTCCGTTCACCAACATCGGTGAAGGGGTGCTTTGTGAGTTTGCCAGCTAAGCAAGGTTCGCAATCATCAAAAGGAGTCCTGTCTAGTGGATTCAAGAATCCCTTTGGACTGGAGCCATTTTATGCGTGCCTTACTTATGTGGCCAAGTCTACAATGCCATAAATATATTTCATTTATGCCAGCTTTGTTACGCTTAGAAAGATGATATATGTTACTACTTGTTTGAACATCAATCTCATAAATACCATTTCGAGGTTTAGCCCCAAAATAAAAAACATCATTCAAGTAGGCTATAACAGAAGAACCATTTAAAACGTACTTGAATTGAATCCTTGTTCAAACAGTGAAGAGACTGAAATAATGTTTCTGGACAAACCAGATGCATATAAATAGTTATTTAAAGTAACTATAAGGCCACAGGTACATGAAAAACAAAATGTTCCAGTTGCAAGAACTGGAACCCTCTTTCATTACCAACTATGAGTTCCAGGTAGCCTTATTTCAGTTTCTTCCACTTTTCAGGTTCTTGTAAGACATTAACGATGTGGTAACCACATCCGGTATCAAATGCCCATGTGTTGCTAGAAACAGTGAAAAGTTTGATAACATAAATAAGAATGTCGGAAGAAGTGCCAATGTTGTTGGCCTTGTTCATATTCAGCTTGGCTAGATACTGTGGGCAGTTTCCTTTCCAGTACCCATTTGGTTGCATTCAAAGCACTGATGCTCCTAGGAGGGTGTGGTTTTGCAACATGCTTGTTGTTAGTGGCATTTCTGGCACCAACAACAACTTTTCTCTTTGCCTTTGCTCTTATGTTTCCTTTTCTTGTTATTGGGCTTCTTAACACCACCAGACTTGACCATTAGAACTTGGTTGGTTTTATGGAATAACCAAGTTTGTTCATTTGGTCAATGTATCGTTTCATCTTTAGCACATGAGTACTGATACATGATCCTTCCAGCATTTTACAGCTTATGAGCTGTTTCATGGTGTCATATCGCTCATGTCGGGCTTGTTTCTAGAACATGCCTTTCAGTTGCTTGGATCATGTCATAAGCATCCTTATCTTCCATGTTCTTCTGAAGTTCAAGAGACATGGTGGCTTTCATAAGGCAGGCTACCTCAACGGCATCCTCGTTATGTTTCTCCAGTGCCTTGTGAGCAGTAACAGAATTACTTTCATGCTCGGTAGGGACTGGGCCATCTAAGATATACAGCTTTTCCTCCATCTTGAGAACTATTCTCAGATTGCGGTGCCATGAGAAGGTTGGTGTTATTCAAAAAAAAAATATTTCTTTTCAAGTATAGACTTGAAAATGAAGGAGTTGTTTTTATTAGACATCTGTTATATATAAGCAAGGTGATATTGATTAGTATTTTCGATGTATATTTCCTTATTTAATTAATGACCCATTACAGTAATTAAAACAAGGAATGAGAATCTGGCTAAGTCAGTATTAAAGGCAGCTGTGGCATACACTTTAATAAGTGACTAGGCAGACTGACAACGAGTGTCAATTGTGAGAATTGCACAACTTTCGGATATGAGGCCGCTAAGACAACTCTTGTCTATGCATTGATACGTTTAGCCTCATCTATGCCGACTTTTTACTTTCGAGACAGCTGGAGCATGTGATGAGAAAAGAAAAAGTAATAGTCGTCCTAAAAGAAGGTACTTGTGGAAGGGCCGGATGTGTCAACGAAACCCTTGCACCTTGGAAGGATAAGCTAGACAACAAGTGCGGTGCTGTGGCTCCAAACACTGATGGTTCGCATTACGTTCCAAGTGTAGCTTGTGATAGGATGGCATAGACTATTGATTTTAATTATGGGTTAATTTTAATATTTACCAAATAGGGTCGCAAGAGCCAATTTTAGTATATATTTTAGTCGTGACATCTTGATGAACCCTTTCATCTCTCAGGACACTTAATTTTAAATAACCTATTAAAACTACGTTTGTCGCGACTTGGAATAACCAATTTTAAGTTAATAGAAAACTACTAAGTTAAAAGTTTTGAAAATAAAAACTAGTTTAATTTGCAAAACTTAATTGGTTATTATTTGTTTCAAAAACAACCTTTGTTTTATAACAAAACTTTAACAAGTTGTAAAAACAATTTAAAACTTGTTTTAATGTGATTGTTTTTAATATTTTAAAACTCCTTTTAAAATCATGTTGGTATTTGGGTTGGTTATGTTATTATAAGATAAAAGCAACCACAATAGCAAAATCTATATATATATATATAAACATGTTAAATAAGGGCTGACGTGGCGCTTTATAAGAGCTTCTAATTTGACGTGGCGCGTGATAAGAGCATCTAAATGTGGGTTTAGGAGGGAAAAAATCGGGTCTTTTTTTCTTTGAGATGGGCAAACACGGGATCCGAGTTTTGACCCGGATTTAAATACCTTCTAAAACACGGTGTACTTTGTAATCACTGTTCTAAACCCTAGCCTCCCCTTCCTTCCTCTTCTACATCTGTCATCGCCGCCAAGTTGTTCCTCTCCTAATCATGGGCTGTTTATTTGCAATTATAGCAGAACGTGACACCAGTTCTTCAATCTCATCAATGACTAGGGTTTCCGAGGAGGAATCATCGTCGGCCAACGGAAACCACTCTCGATCGCCGCTGGCTCACGGTGCTTCTGATTATCTCGCGAAACGAGTGCTCAAGGGAAGCGTTGTTCTTCAAGTCGTCTACGGTCACATCTGATCCGCTTCTTCTATGGATATCGTGTTCGGAAAGGTTTTATTCTGCTTTCGTTTTCGTAATTCAAGTTAATTTCGTGATTTGTAACGGTTTGTCGTTGAAGATGTTATGTGTGATGATGATTTTTTTTGAAAACAGTAATTTGTTATAAAGAGTTAGGGAAGTGATAACAACTCTGAAGTTAGGTTTAGTACAAAGAAGAAAAGTTAATCAGACTTTCGGATTAGATATGGGAGGTGTATAATTTGGTATTTAACAACTGTGAAATTAGAATTAGTTATAGTTATAGAAGAGAAGGTGATCAGACTTTCGGATTACTTATAGGTGATATGTTATATATAATTTGGTATTGTAGTATCATCACAACCCTGAAATTAGGATTAGTATACAAAAGAAAAGTTATTAAGACTTTCGGATTACTTATAGGTGATAGGTGATATATAATTTAGTTTTTAGTGTCATAACAACTCTTAAAATTGGGTCTGGTACACGGAAGAAAAGTTAATTAGAATTTTGGATTACTTATTTATAGTTTGGTATTGTAGTATCTAAAATGTTATAGGTTGAGATGATTATGTTTGATGCAGGAAACATCATTAGAGTTGGTAATGGTGGATGATCAAGGAGTTGTGCAGTCCATGTGTGACCAACCTATGTTTGGAACAATTAAAGATATTGCTATTCTTCCGTGGAATAATAGGTTTCGTAGAGCAATCCCTCAGGTATTTGGACATCGTTTAGTTTTTAAACCCTAATTATATTTTTATACAATCCATTTAATTTCTTGTATGTTTCTGCAGTTACAAGGAAGGGGTCTTTTGCTTATTGCATAGGTTTGTTTTCTTAAGCTTATTTTACTTGTAACTTTGTTGCTATATATTTTATGTTTTGTGATCTTTTCTTGGTGGCATTCGTTTATTGCTTAGGTTTTTTGCTTTGTGTCACACTCCAATATCTAGCTCAACTGGAAACCTAAGGCATCAAATTGGAAGAATGCTGACCGTTGATTCCAAGTAAGTTTTCATTTTGCGTTATGTGTTTTACAGGGTCATTATCGTAACTGTTTTGATGTTCGTTTTTCAGTGGTTGTTTCATTGCTAGCAGCGCATATGAGGATCATTTGGCTCTCAATCTCATCAATGGCGGCCAGAAAGTGTCATTTTAGAAGGAAAAAAAAACTACATAATGTTTTTATATTCTCATAAGTAATTTTTTTTTTGTAGATTTGGAATTCAAGGAAGAAAAGTAAACATTACAGGAACAGATGACTGTGTCCAGGTCCTCTCTACCTTCGGTCTTTAGTAGAGGTGGAAAATGGCGCGATTGGACGAGTTAGGTAATGGGTCAAAGCTGGTAATTTTTTTGTACAGGGGTTAGCCCGAAATGCTTTTCGTCTAATTTTGACTAGAAAACATATCCCTTTGTATAAATCTAATGAAAACATTTTTAGTTCTAAAGGCTACAGAGATGGCTATGGGAATGTTGAGTGGTTGAATTTAAATTGGTTAACCTTTTGAGGAAAAGGTTTGATAGGGTCAACTTCAAAAGCATATTTCGGGTGATTTTTGACGTATTTCTTTTAACTAACTTTTGATTAGGTAAACAATGCATCGTTTCAAGATGTAGCTCATGCAACAACGTTAGCTGGTTGTTAATTTGCGCTACCCAGGTTCGTTTCCCGTTCGGTATGTTTTTTTTCTTCTTTTCTTTGTTATTTTTCTGTCATATGTCTGGTGATAACGCACGTATAGTTTCATTATAAAAGGTGTAGGTGCTTTTATATCTTTCATCTTCTTCATTTGTTCAGCCTCCTTTCTTCGTGTCTTTTCAGTTCTTGATTTCAGTTCTTTAAGGTTAGTTAACAGATCAGAACGGGCCAGATTAAAAGTGTGTTCAATAGTTATAGGGTCAAAAAGTGTCATTTTTGAAGGAAAAAAACTACATAATGTTTTTATATTCTCATAAGTAATTTTTTTTTTTGCAGATTTGGAATTCAAGGAAGAAAAGTAAACATTACAGGAACAGATGACTGTGTCCAGGTCCTCTCTACCTTCGGTCTTTAGTAGAGGTGGAAAATGGCGCGATTGGACGAGTTAGGTAATGGGTCAAAGCTGGTAATTTTTTTGTACAGGGGTTAGCCCGAAATGCTTTTTGTCTAATTTTAATTGACTAGAAAACATATCCCTTTGTATAAATCTAATGAAAACATTTTTAGTGCTAAAGACTACAGAGATGGCTATGGGAATGTTGGGTGGTTGAATTTAAATTGGTTAACCTTTTGAGGAAAAGGTTTGATAGGGTCAACTTCAAAAGTATATTTCGGGTGATTGTTGACGTCTTTCTTTTAACTAACTTTTGATTAGGTAAAATCCAAGTTTTATATGTGTGTATATATATGTGTGTGTGTATATATATATATATAATGTTTAAAAAGGAAAATTTCATGTACTGGACACTTACAAATTTATTATTTTAAGTGTCCATTTAGATCATATAGTGAGGAACGACCTTATTGATGAAAGTAATGATTTGCTATTATCCTTGAGGTTTAATTAGATTAGTTTAAATGGGGTGGTTTGCTTGACTTTTCAATGGATTCAGCAGCCTACCCCTAGCTCAGAAGTGGCTGAATTGAAAAGGCTAGGATAAGTAAAAATGGTTACTGGACGCTTCGGGTCAATTCTCGGTGCGGAGCTTTAGGAGACACGTGAAGGGGCTTTATTTTTCTTACTTTGGTACCAATTTCGTATGGAATAAATGGGTGTCGCTTAAAGTAAAGTTATGTCCTGGTGAGTCTCTCTATATCGGATCAACCATTGGTTCCGCATAGTATCCACACCGGTGTTTATTTAATATTTTAACACTTATAATTTGGTTTGTTCTTTTTGTAAAGGGGTCTCGATTTACTAAGGGAAATGTTTAGGCAATTCAAAGGATATGCATCTTCAAATTGACTCGACTATCTTTAAGTTATATTTCCACTTTGTCACTTAGTTTATGTAACATGGCACTTTGTTTATATTAAAAGAAGTTTACAACAATTCAGTGTTACTCTTGATGCAATATTTAACTCGCAGGTATGGTTTGATTTTAATTTTGCAGTGAAACCGACGCAGTGGTAATTGTTCCCCCAAAGCAAAATGCGTCAAAATCGGAGGTGGATGATGGCTATATTGCGGTTGGTAATGATCCGCTTGGTCGGCGCCGCGACTTCCGTTGTTGAGGACTTCCTAGGGGCGTGTACATGTACTTTCATCTTGGTTTAATGATTCGGTTGGGGCCAGATGTAACCGGTTTAGTTTCTCCAAGTATGTAAAATTTGAAATGTTGATGATACATGCAGATGTGAGTGGTAACCGGTAACTCTTGAACCTTATGAAATATTGTGTCAGAGATGAACAAGATAGATGTTCTGTTAGAATTGTTGTAATGCAAATATTTGATGACATGCCGTGTTAGTTATTGATGTTAAGATTTATTGAATGTTGATGTTGTCCATCGGTGGTTGTGTTATGTATGAATCATATGTTGAAGGTTATTGCTTGGATGGTAACAAGCGTTACAATTAGGCGACCTGGACATTCCAGCATCAGTGAATGTCCTCATAAATTTTAAAAAAATAACCTGTTATACTTAAAAAAAATATACATGATTAATAACTAATAAAATAAAACAACCCGTGGGTACCACGGGAGATAACCTAGTAAATATGTAAATCTATATGGCCAAAAATTGTTCGATCTTGCTAGAGCCTTATAGCAAGATCAAACGGGTTACGGGGTCACAACACACAAACAACCACAAGGATGGACTTGAGTGCATCTTGTTGTCTTGAGCAACTCCCACTAACTCCAAGACTCCTCTTGGCATTCGGTTTTCTTCGGGTCTTCGTATCAACGATATTTAACAAGTAAATATAACAAAAAAAAACTATATATTACAACTTTGAACCACACGATGGGCCAAATCAATAAACTAATTTATTACAACTTTGAACCATCTCGGTGGCAAAAAAAAAAAAAAATAATAATAATTACAAAAACCGAATAAAATATAAAACCATAAAAATAAGGTCGGGCCAGATTTACATATTCCACAACAATCACAAAATATACCGGGCAATCTTTTGGTCAAGCAAAAACAAATAAAATATTGACCAAAATTAAAGTTGCCCTTAATATTATTTAGATCAGAAACTTTAAAAAAAATTAAAGTTTGTGTTCTAATTCCGGTTAAAAGACCGGTAACGATTTGCATGTTGTAAGCGTGGCTCTGATCAGTGGTGTCAATTTTACTTTTATCAAAAACTAGTTTGACATATATTATTAACTAAAATATTAATTAATAAATACGCAGCGGAATAAATATAAATAATCAACACCAAAAGTGAACCGAACAGGATCATGGTTACAGACATGGAAATACGGTATATAAAATAATTAATCTACCGATGAGAAAAATTATACCTTTGCGGTTAAAGACTAACCGGTTGAGACACCGAGGTACAACGAACGAGTGCTAGACACGAACACGAACAAAGAGCGAGGCGTCTCGTGGCGGCACCTGAGATAAGGTGGCGGCACTGATATAAAGTTTACTGGTGTGGGAATGGTTCAAGCCACACTCTTTACGTACAACTCGTGAGCCAAGCCAATATATTACTTGAACAAATATGTTCACCAATGTTTTTAGAAGTTGCAACAATGCAATCCTCCAAATTCTCTATATTGGGTGGTTAGTCAAAAAAAGCCATCCTGGACACCTTATATAAATGCCAGAAGCTTTCTTTTGGTCAATCAATCCGTCTGTACATTATGGACTTTATATCTCCTTTTGACATATAAAGGTAGATGAATTAATGCATTCACATACCCATATATAAAATATGTTCACACACATATATATATATATATATATATATATATATATTGATTTAATAATTACCCGAGTATCAAATCTAATATATGTAGTACAGGTTCAAGACGCGATAAAGCCCGAGAATAACAGAATAAACGTTATACATGTTATTTATAATTAGTATAAATAATAAGTCCGTTTATTTCGTTAATTGTTCGTGATTACCAGTTAACCAAGTTAAGTGGATTTTAATGTTCATTGCCCAAGGTGTAACTCTTACGGGTCATAGCTCGGTCAGCAGCGTTGACTTATCGAACCCGTACACATAATTCCAACAGAGGAGACATCTTAATAAACAAAATACACACAGATCAAAACCTAGCAGACCCATTCTCTAAACCGATGACTCAGGACAATCTATCGGTCTTAGATTAGCTAGCCGTATGTTTTGATTTAGTATTTGGATGTACGAACATTCAAACAGTTGTACCTTTTGAATTCACATTTGATTTACTGGTTAAATGCAAAGTTTGAATCTTACAACTGCGTTCGATTTTAATACGTTAAATCCATGAATCTTGTATTCTAAATTATCCGTAGTCGGTCAGACTCGTGGGAACGACTCTGAATTAAGACTATTCTGACTTTGGACTCAAGGAATTGACTTCCAAACTCACAGACCTCATTATGAATGACGTTGGATGTAACTCGCATCAAATTATCTTCATGGATCTTAGTCATAAGATGATTTGATATTGGTATACTCATTTAGTATCCTTTGACCTGAGATACATATTAGAACTTCCGTTTACCAAGGGTTATTCTTTGATTACTGCCAACCGCTGTCGCGTAACTGCCAGTCATAAAGGTTTTAATTGGGAATAGTTCTGAAGTTCAGTGGGAGTTGTATGTAATCGATAAGGGATTCTGTACTCTTACATGATATGTAACAGTTAGACGTTGTGGCGCCCTCGTTGATTCAAACTGGTGAAGTGTAAGGCCTTACCCAAACTTACTGTGTGTTTGTTCGGACCACGTTGACTCTTGATCGAGAACAATAATAATTGAACGCTATATGAGAATGAGCATAATCCATATCTCATTGATTCAATTGATGTCTTTTACAGAAAGGATGAATGACAAAAAATTACCATAAGTTTATTGTCTTGCATTAGTAAGTTGTTACTAAAAGCAAGGTGCTTTGGTTAATGACTTTAAAGTGTCATATCTTGTTGGGGGCAGCCATGTGCAGCTAGAGCGCCGCTGACTGTCTGCGTTGAGGATTTTATCGAAACCCATCCAAGTGGGAGATTGTTGGAATTATATGTACGGGTTCGATAAGTCAACGCTGCTGATCGAGCTATGACCCGTAAGAGTTACACCTTGGGCAACGAACACGAAATCCACTTAACTCGATTAAGTGGTAATCACGAACTATTAACGAAATAAACGGACTTATTATTTATACTAATTATAAATAATATGTATAACGTTTATTCTGTTATTCTCGGGCTTCATCGCGTCTTGAACCTGTACCACATATATTAGATTTGGTACCCGGGTAATTATTAAATCATTATATATAATATAATATATATATATATATTTATATATACACGATTAAATTGCATTCTAGAATGTCAAGCTTTGAATTATCAAAAAGTGTGCACCCAGAGTTTGAAATTTGCATTCCAAATTCTCAAGCTTTGGCAATCTTTTTTTTTGGTCAATCTTTTACACAAGTAAAAGGAATTCAAAGACGTGTGTTTATTATATTATATATATAGTTGAGGGTTGAGGTTTGTCTGAGAGATGATCAATACACAAGCAAACAAAATATACTCCTTTTGTGTTGGTTGTTGCTTTTGAGAAAGAAGAGACATAATAATTTAGCTCAAATTATTGGCTAAGTGCACAAGAGATTATATTCTATTTCGAGTATAATTGTGTTAGAAAGAAAAGGTCTCAAGTATTGTTCAATCGCTGCTGTTCAAGTTGAACACCACCGGTTACCCGACGCACCCCGTGTTAATTCGTGTTCTAGCAACTCGTTCATTGTACCTCGGTGTCTCAACCGGTTAGTCTTTAACCACTAAGGTATAATTTTTCTCATCGGTAGATTAATTATTTTATATACCGTATTTGCATGTCTGTAACCATGATCCTGTTCGGTTCGTTTTGGTGTTGATTAATATATTTATTCCGCTGCGTTTATTAATTATCTATTTAATTAATAATATATATCAAACCCGTTTTGATAAAAAGTAAAATTGACACCAATGAAACCCAACAACCGTAATCAAGCTCAAATACCAGTTTACTATGTAAGTCGCATCTTAAAATATTATGAAACTCGGTACCCAATGATAGAAAAATTGGCACTTGCCCTGGTACACGCATCCAGACGACTCCGAAGGTATTTTCAAGCTTTCAACATAGAAGTACATACTAACCTCCAAATCCAACAAATCCTAAGAAAACCGGAGGTTTTCGGGCGGCTCACCAAGTGGGCAATCGAGCTCAGCGCTTTCGACATTACCTATCGAACCAGAGGTCCGATAAAAGGTCAAGCAGTAGCGGATTTTCTTACGGAAGTTCCCACCGGAGAAAGCACCAAGGAAAAATCTGACTTACCAAAAGTTTGGAATCTATACACGGCCGGTGCTTCAAGCAAAGAAGGGTCCGGAGCAGGTCTAATCCTAATAGACCCAGAAGGGATAGAATACACTTACGCTCTGCGTTTTGAGTTCAAAACGTCAAACAACGAAGCAGAGTACGAAGCTCTTTTGGCTGGACTCCAAACAGCGGCCAAAGCAGGTGCAAGCTCCGTCCTAGCCCACGTTGATTCGTTGCTAGTTGCCAATCAAGTCAACGGAGAATACGAGGCACGAGAAGAAAACATGATTCAATACCTAAACCAGGTCAAAAGTTTGACGTCTACGTTCGATTCATGCAAGGTGGTTCATATCCCAAGAAGTAAGAATAAGAAAGCTGATGCTTTAAGCAAGCTTGCATCCGTCACGTTTTGTCATTTGTCCAAAGAGGTCTTAGTCGAGACTCTGCAAGCTCCGGCCATCAATCAAACGGAAGCCGTAATGACAATCTCCATTCAAGAAAAGTCATGGATGACTCCGATCTTGGATTATCTGAAAAACGGCACGCTCCTGGAGGATAGGGCTCAAGCACGGAAGATGAAAGTGAAGGCACTACAATACCAAATTCATGACGGAAAGCTTTATCGGAAAACGTTCTTAGGACCGCTCCTAAGATGTTCAACTTCGGAAGAGGCCAGCTATGTTATAAGGGAAATCCATTGGGGGATCTGCGGCATTCACTCTGGGCCAAGGATGGTTGTAGCCAAAGCAATGAACGCCGGATATTTCTGGCCGGGCATGCATCAAAGCGCTGTTAACGAGTTGCAAGCATGTGAAGACTGTCAGCGGCACGCTCCCATCAGCCATCGGGCCAAAAACAACCTCGTTCCAGTGACTTCGGCGTGGCCGTTTCAGAAATGGGGAATCGACATCATCGGCCTTTTCCCTGTTTTCTCAGGAGGAGTAAGGTTCTTGCTGGTGGCCATTGATTACTTCACAAAATGGATCGAAGCCAAGCCTCTTTGATCCATCACCGGAGATCAGATACTGAGGTTCGTTTGGGAAAATATAGTGTGTAGATACGGAATGCTGCTCTGTATCGTCAGTGACAACGGAAAACAATTTGCAGAAAAATCGTTCAAAACTTGATGCGAAAGAATGCACATTGAGAAAAACTTTGCTTCGGTTGCCCACCCTCAAGCTAATGGACAAGTAGAAAGGGCAAACCGCATCATTGTGGATGGTATAAAGAGGCGTTTAGGAAAAGAAGGAGTCTCTTGGGCAGACGAGCTACCGGACGTCCTATGGGCACTTAGGACGATGCCTAAGACAAGCACCAGGGAAACTCCCTTCAATCTGACATACGGCACGGAAGCAGTCATCCCTGCCGAAGTTGGTATCCCCACTCCTCGCATGCTCCTAAGCCAAAACGATAATGAGCAGCAACTCCGTCGGAACCTTGACTTGGCCGAAGAAAGAAGAGAGCTCGCGGCCATTCGAGAAGCAAAATATAAGAAAGAGTTGGAAAAACATTACAACTCAAAAGTTAAGGAGGTCCAGTTTAAGGAAGGAGATTATGTTATGCGGAGGAATGATGCGAGTTTAATCGAATGAACGGGGAAGATGTCTCCGAAGTGGGAGGGGCCCTACCAAATTAAAACTGCCGGAAAGAATGGTGCTTACACACTCATGAAGATGGATGGAACTCCCGTTCCTCGTACTTGGAACGGGATGCACCTAAAATGATGTTTCCTTTGAAAAACTTTAGAATATTTCAAAATAAATTTGTAATGCGAAGGCTACGGCCAGCATCGTTCTTACTTTCCTTGTAATGCGGAGGGTGTTGCCCGCACAACTATTTTATATTTCCATGAACTGCGGAGGGTTTTACCCGCAGATTATTTTAATGTTTTTACCAAGTATGTGTTAACCGGAGAATATACTCCGGACTGGTTAAATAGAGTGCTCAAAATTTCTATCATTTGCAAAGTTGCAACACATAAGTTATCATCGGCCGAATAAGGGATACTAACGCTAAAAGGTAAGGACGAACTGGCATCGTTCGTATTCTTTCCTTCATCTAAAAAATTATCCTAAAAAGCAAAACAAATTGGATCCATACCTTAAAAAGAACGTTCTAAAAAAATGTAAGCATAAAAAGCATGGACGCGTGCAGAACAAAGTGACTACATCAAAAATAACCGGATCAACATAACCGGAAGTCAGGTAAGCCATTTACATATTAAAGGATAATTGTCATATACACAAGTACGGTAAAAACATCATTACATCCATTCCGAATCAAAACAAGGTGCATATCCCAAGCTGCCAGATATGTCCACCTTCTAAAAAACAGTTAAACAAACTAAAAAACTTTCCAAGGTGCATACCCCAGGAAACCGGGCATGTCCACCTCATTCTTTCGGAGATTCGCCGCCCGCAAAAAAGAGAGCATCCTTAATTTTAGAATGCGGTTCATTAACAAGCTTCGGAAGATCTTCTATCACCGGGAAAGTAAGGGAATCGAAACAAGCAACCACTGTATTTAACTCCTCTCCAGCATTACGGTTCAACAGCGGAACTTCGGCATACGGGGTCTTTTTCTTCAGAGCATGGATATACCCGTTTTGAAGACCGGAGTTGACACCTATGGCGCTCATCGCGTTATTTACAGCAGCAACAGCCACAGTCATCTCCGGACCTTTTTGTATGTTCTTAGCAAGAAGTTTTGCTCCTTCCGAAAGTAGCCAAGTTTTTGTTGCTTGGAGATCCTCCACCTTCGCTTTTAAAGCAGCATTCTCCATCTTGATCTTTTCAATTTCGGTTTCGTGATGCCCTTTCATTTCTTCAATTTGAGCCTTCAAGTCGGCCTCCCCTGTTTTAAGTGCATCCCGCTCTGACCAAAGTGTTAGAAAGAAACAACAAAACAAAAGGAATCAAATCAAGTAAGGAACACACCTGCCATCATATTCGCATAGGCTAAACGAGCGTTTAAAAAAGACTCTTCCATCTTCGACAAAACCACCTTGTGCTCTTCATCTTTCTTCTTTAAAGATTCAGCAAAGTTTTTTTAATTCCGCCGATATTCTATCCCGATCTTCCGCCGTGGAGGGAGCAGCTGCTTGAGACGATTGATTCTGGGTGGTCAAGGACTTAACTTTCTCCTGCTGGGTATGAAGATCTTGGGTAAGCTGGGCAATCTTTTTCTCAACATCTGAGGTCCTCTGAATCTTGCGTTTCAAAGAGAGGGTCTCTTTCTCTAAGTTTTCCCTCACCGACTCCGCCTCAACCCATCTTCGGTAAAGCTCCGTCACAAAAATATTGGATTGAGCTTGGTTGGACAGAACCATGACGCCCAGATCTTGGTTTTCATCTTTCGGCTCCTAGCATGATCCAGCGGAGTGCTGATATTAAAGAGAAGAGTTCTTGCAACAAGCTCATCCATCACCGAATCTTTATTCCGGATATCCCAATCCGGAACGAACTTCTCATCAGCCGTTGCCGGGTCAACCTCCATATCGTCCGAAAAAACATCTGCATAGCGAAAAAAGGACATCAACTCAGGTCCGAACCAAGATGGAGGAAGAGAGGACACTTGGTCTTCCTCATCATCAATAAAACAGTCCGGACCCAAAGATGAGTCCAAAATCGTACCTGAAAAAGTCACCACTTTCGATTCACCACGATTTTTTCCATCTCCCTTGCTCGTAGTCTCTGGATTCTCCATCTCCATACTTTCTACTTCGTTAACAGGAATAAAGTCGCCAGAAAAAGTAGGGGTCGGTGCAGAACGAGCCCGCGCGGCTTCCTCCCTAGAAGATTTACCACCGGAAAGGTGTTCATCCAATTCGACCATCACATCACCACCAGAGTGGGAGGAACCTTTTTTATTTTTCTTCATCCTCGGCATAGGAAGAGGATCGGATGAACGAATTTGTAAAGGTTCATTCTTCCTCTTACGCACAAGGCCTTTCTGATCTGCATCAGACATAACACCTTTACTCTTCAAGGAAACAGAGGATGGATGATATTGTAGGGCTTCATCCAGCTTCATCCAAACTGCGTACTTCCGGATCACTGTCCACGTCATCTAAAACAGACTTCTTTACAACTTGGGATCCAGAAGAACTAGCCGCACCTTTCGTGGGCGTCGGAATAGAGGAGGTAGCTTCAACAGCAGATGGTTCGGATGTATCCTGGGTAATCAGGGGACGAATCTCCTGGGCCGCATAAGCCACTTGCTGCATAAGAGGAACCTCGCCTTCGCCCTGATCATCAAAATCAAAGTCAAGAACATCAAAACTTGGAACCTTTAGAGCATCCCTAAGAGACATTTCAACTCCTGCATTTTCAGAATAAAAATAAGTTAGCAAAATAGGGGAAGAAAAAGTTCCGAAGGGGGAGGTAAAGGGCCGAAAACTTACGTCCTCGCTTCATACGAATGACCGGCCAATCCCTATCCCCTTGGCCCTAGGAAAAACAGACGCGACCCAACAAAAGAAAATGCTCGTGAAGAGGACGGATCGGGGATCTATGATCAATCAGAGCACGAGCCAGTTCTTTATTAAAAACAAAATCATCTTCCAAGTCAAAGGACATAGTTTGATCCTTGAACCTCCATGCCATCTCCACCGGAAGACAACGGTCATCTAACCAGAAAAAATTGTCCTTCCAATTTTTTAAACTGGACCGTTCATCTCCGGAGGGGGGAGGAATACCCTTCCGATGAGCGAAAGTGTACCAGTCCCCGACAGAAATAAACTCCTAAAAATACCGAAAGACGTCTAAGTCCGGCCTCTGATTCTGGGCCCTACAAGAAATTTCAAAATGGTTTACACGACTAAGGCCGAACGGATTAACCTGACAGATATGAACCCTAAAAAACTGAAGAACCCTAATTAAAAATCGCGAAAACGGGACCCTATAGTTCGCGAAATTACAAACACGAGTATAAAAGGGAAACTTCCCCGGACGGAAGGGATAAATGGTTTCATCCTTAGAAGGAAGGACTGGATGAAGATCTAGAGGGATCCTATACTCTCGAACAAACTTATCCAACTGTCGTTGGGTGAGAATGCTCACACTCTCCGACAGATTATCCTTACCCGGAGCCATAACACAGAAAGCCAAAAAGGAAAAGAACGCACCTTTCTTAAGAGAAGAAGAAGACAAGAAAGCAAAGAAGATAAGAGTTGAGAAAAGAAAAAGAGAGAAAAAAGGTAAAAACAAAATGGTGAAACAAGCTTTTATAAGGAAAAAGTAAGTCGGTTAGGGACAGTCAAATCAAACCGTCACTTCAACTGACGCTCACGCTTCCTAATCCGGGGTTTTATAACCATCACGTGTAGGTGACTGACGGTCAAACCACTTACCTCACCCGCGCCACGTCAGCACCATTCAAAGAAAAATGACACGTAGTTCGATCCAACTCTACACTTCGGTAACATTTTATTAAGTCCAAAAATAAGACTTAATAAACTGGGGGACTTGAAGATAAATATCCGAGTCCGGATATGATCCTTGAGGAAGAACCGAACCATACATGGACGGACATCCCAAAGATGTCCGTTCCCATATTGCCGAGGACGAACACCCATTCAATTGCGTCCGGACGAATGACGTCATGCCAGTTGACCATTATAAATACCCCATCAAGTACAAGGCCAAGTACGATTTTCTGAACCTTCATCCTTACTTTCTCACTCTATTTTCTCTCTCTACCAATACTTATCCTCACGACGGAGGGTGGTCGCATAGGGGCCCTCCCATCTCTGTGGCGAGCCTAACGGTTTTCTGTTTTGCAGGGCGAATTTCCAAGCTTCTCCACAAGGTCCAAACCCTCATTTACAGGCTCCGGCCTTAAATCGATTTTTTGGATCTTCAGTTTCAAATTCACTTAATTACACGTGTACTCCTTGTGTACCTGATTACTTTTTGTTGGGATCGCGAATTTGTATACTTTCCAAACACTTTTTTAACTTTTCAAAAAGTCAATAAGCTAATAAGTTACCAAAAATAAGCAATCCCAAACACTCCCATAGTCCGAGTACAAGTCCAAGTAGTCTGAATACAAGTCCGACTAGTCTGAGTACAAGGCCGAGTAGGCCGATTTTGACCGCCGCCGACTAGTCAAGTCCAACTAGGGTAAACTTGCCTCGAAGGTGGTTCGAGGACCGAGTACTCGCCGAGTAGAAAGCCGAGTAGGACGACTTTTAACTACTAAAAGTGAACACAAATTTCTTAAAAAAAATATATTTTTCAATAATATTAAAAAAAAAACACAACCCCCTACACACACACGCATGAGGGCTGAACACCTATGTCAGTGTATGTGGGGAAGGTGGTTGTTGAATGATTTGGGCATCAATTGTTAGGGTTTCATTGGTATATATCACTGCATGTGGGGAAGGTGGTTGTTGACTGGTTTAGCCATCAATAAGGGTTCCATCGGTATTTGTTTGAGAATGTTGGTGAAGGATGAATTTCACTGTTATCATGTGGTTGTCATTAGAAAGCAACACCAACTTTTCATTAAGCAACACTGATTTTGAGGTGAAGTCAACAAGAATGGAGATATGTGATGGTGGTATGATTTTGGAGCTTGGGTGGTTTGTTATTTTTATGGTTTAGATATGTATATGTAAAAAAATTTAATTAATAGGGTATACCTATACAACACCAATATAGGCCCACTTACAAAGCTATTTTTATGGTTTATATTTGTTATTAGCCCGTTGGCATTAGATTTAGACCTTTAGTGAGCTAAATACCCAATTTCGTTAAAACCTAAAAACACGTTTTCTTGAGCTCGAACAGGGTACATGAATTCTCAGAGCCGGCCATGAGTCTAGTGGGCCCCGCTTTTATCCCCTCTCCCAAAATTTCACCGCATGCGGCAACAACTCACCGCAAAAATCTTCATCGCGCGGCAAAACCTTGTTGGTGGCACAATCCCTGTGTGGCAAAAACCCTTCCCGCATTGTTCCCCGCATCGATCCCGTATACCCTTAGTAAAGTTGTCTATGAAGTACTAGCTAGACACCAAAAATGGATACAATAATACATAGTACAACTTTTGTTTAAAGGTTGTGTTTATCTCAAGCCCTTAGTAAAGTTGTGTATGAAGTACTAGCTAGACGCCAAAAATGGATACAATAATACATAGTACAACTTTTGTTTAAAGGTGGTGTTTATCTCAAGCCCCATAGCTAAGGTTGGCTGAAAATACCAATCATGATATTAGGTGTACGTTTGTGGGATATTGATCACACCCAAAAGGACCAACACAAAATAAATAGATATTCCATCAAACACAAGATAAAGTATTAAAGTATAAATTGTATTTTATTGCATTTGTTATATTTCTTCATCAATTAAATTGTAGTTTAGGATTTAGACAAGCATTAGGCTGGAGGGTGTGGGGGCGCCACCCAACCCAGCTGGCACACTATAGCGCCTCACCCCCGCCATCGTCCACACCCCCGGCGCTATGCCGGGGCGCTATAGAACCATCGCCAAGATGGTAACGAGCTGCAACGCGCATTGACCGAGGTGCATTAATGTTTTGGACTGTTGAAAACGGTCAAAAATTTAAAAAAAAATTACTTTTTATTTTATTTATAAATTAACATTATAAATACCCACTTTCTACCTCACTTTTTAAATCATTCCTCTCACTTTCTACCTCACTTTTTATATAATTCTCTTCTTATTTTTTAAAACTTCTCAACAATGTTTCCCAACAACCCAAACAACCTATAGGATCCGACCAATCCGTTTTGGCCAAATATATGTAGTTTTTTTTAAGTATGTTGTCTTTTTTTTTTTTTTTTTTTTCTAGTATGTTATGTTTTTTTAATGACTTTGTAGTGTTTTTTTTAATGAAATTATGCTTTTATTTTTAACTAGGATTACGACCCGCCGCAATGCGGCGGGGATTCTTTATTTATAACTAAGTCGATCTACGACCCACACGTTATGTTAAACCTGTCAAACGGGGTAAAAATAGACGATGTAAAAACGTTCACCCACACACGCACGTTGCGTCGTGTTAACTCGCAAAATTTAGAACGAAACGTAAAAACGTTAAGCCAAAGACGCACGCTGTGATGTGTTAAGTCTCAAAATTTAGAACCAAGCATAGAGCGCAAAATTTGCGGAAAATGAAAACTATAAAGGACCAAAGTTGAAAGTAAAAAAAGTTATGATAGATTGTAAAAGATAAAAAGTTTTGGGTTAAAAGTAAAAACAATTAGTTTTGGTTTAAAAGTAATTGAGTTAATTACTGTTTTCGTCCCTGTGGTTTGTCAAAAATCACTATTTCAGTCCATTAGTTTAAAAATTGCGATTCCAGTCCCTGTGGTTTCACTTTCGTAACCATTTCAGTCCACCTCCGTCAACCCCATCCATTTATTCTGTTGAGTACACGTGAATTGACCATAATGCCCTTATTAATAAAAAAAACTAAAAGATATCTAAATGAGTTAATTACTGTTTTCGTCCCTGTGGTTTGTCAAAAATCACTATTTCAGTCCCTGTGGTTTCATTTTCGTAACAATTTCAGTCCAGTCTCCTAACACCGTCTATTTTACCGTTAAGTTTTTAATGAAATACCTAAATTACCCTTGTTTTAATTAAATATGGACTTATATGATTTTATTATTGGATTTATATGATTTTATTGTTGTATGACTTATGGACTTAAATTGGGTTTTAGGGTTCGACCCACCATGGCTTTAGTAGAAGTAGAAGTCTGACATTATTTTTACATATATCGTTCTAAAATTTTAATTTTGGATTTTAGAATGAGAAAATGTCCAGGTAAGCGTTACTTTTCAAAGTTATTATGTTAATTGATGCTGCTAGGAAGATATTAATTGGGGTGGGGTAATGGGTCGCCAGACATTAAGAGGGTGGGGTTGTGATGCCGAAGACTGGACTGAAATGGTTACGAAAGTGAAACCACAGGGACTGAAATCGCAATTTTTAAACTAATGGACCGAAATAGTGATTTTTTACAAACCACAGGGACGAAAACAGTAATTAACTCATTTAGATATCTTTTTGTTTTTTATTAACAAGGGCATTATGGTCAATTCACATGTACTTAACAGAATAAATGGATGGGGTTAACGGAGATGGACTGAAACGGTTACGAAAGTGAAACCACATGGACTGAAATCTCAATTTTTAAACTAATGGACTGAAATAGTGATTTTTGACAAACCACAGGGACGAAAACAGTAATTAACTCAAAGTAATTTATGAAATACTTTTGGGTGAAAAGTAAAAAAAAAATCAATTTTTTTTTTTGGAAAACCCCCAAAGCCAACGTTACGACAACCATATGCATAACAATTTTTTCTTTGAAAAATCCCCAAAGCACACCCCGCGTTGCGGCGGGGCGTAAAACGGTGTCAAATAGTACTAATGTCACACAACCGTCATTGACAACCAACACTGACTCGACCTATAATATGCGTATTGCGACGAACCTGTCAAACATGGAAAAATAGAGGTAAAAACGTTGAACCACACATACGTTGCGTCGTATTAACTCGAAAAATTTAGAACTATACGTAAAACAAAAATTTGCGAAAGATGGAAAGTATAAGTGAAAAAAGTTGTGAAGTTAAATTGCAAATAATGAAAAGTTTTGGGTTAAAGTTAAAAAAACAAATTATGTAGGGTTAAAATTGAAAAAGGTACAAACCTTTGGGTTAAAACTAAAAAATCAAGTTTTTTTTTTGGAAAACACTCAAAGCACAACTTACAAGTCCTTATGCACAAAAAGTTTGCTAATTTATATAGGTTTTAATTTTGTAGTTATTAAAATTGCCATTTAATTTAAAAAAATAAATATTTTAATAAATAATTAGTTAATCATTACACGGGGCTCCATCCACACCCTCCAAATTAAAGGGGGGCATGATAAAGCCCCCTTGCTGACATGGCGATGACATGGATCCTACTTGGTATGATAAAGCCCAAGGGGGTTCCATCCACACCTCATAGCCTTAGGTGCTTTAGTTTAATGGTGGTTATGATTTTGAGGTGGTGGCAACGACTTCACTGAACCTGCTAGAGGATAGTTGCTGTAAGACCATGTGCAATAATGTCTTCACCTTTGGGTGTAAGGCTGTAAACGAACCGAACGAACACGAACAAGACCTTGTTCGTGTTCGTTTGTTAAAAATATATGTGTTCGCGAACCGTTCACGAACACTTATCGAACGAGATTTTATGTTTGTGTTCGTTTGTTAAGGAAATGAACTTGTTCGTGTTCGTTTGTGTTTGTTTGTTAATTTTAGGCAGCGAACGTTGACAAACACTAATGAGCACAAACTAATGTTCATGAACACAAATGGAAACAAATGAACACAAACGAACAGAATATATAATACACTGACACTTATTAGATATTTAATTTGTCAGCATTTTGATATATTTAAAGAAATATAAAAACTAAAAACACTAATGAACTATCGAACACAAGCGAACACGTTACCGAACGTTCACGAACATAAACGACGAACGCGACCTCTGTTCATGTTTGTTCATTTAACTAAATGAACGAAATTTCTTGTTCGTGTTCGTTTGTTTAATAAACGAACGAACACAAACGAACTTCCTGCCGAACGGTTCACGAACTGTTCGCCGAACGTTTGGTTCATTTACAGCCCTATTTGGGTGTTTTACGTTATGTGTTAGTCTAGTCAGTAAAGGGGCATTTGGGGTGTTTTTCATAAATGTGTGTTGTGTAATAATGCCTAGTAATGCCCCATCAATAATTACCCAATTATTATTATTTTTTTAAATTAAAACTAATAAAATTTCATTAAATAAAAAAATTACATTGCTAAAAAAATAAAAAAACCGAAAAAAATAAATAAAAAAATTACATCGTTAAATAAAAAAACTAATAATCTAAAGTCCGTATTTTTCACGAATTTGTTGCCGACGCATTTGCACTAGGATCAACGCCTCGCGTACGAGATGGTCGATGGTGGTGGTGGGGTTTGGTGGTGAAGATCTGGATGTTTAGAGAGAGAGGGACTTATAGTGTTTAGAGAGAGAATGGATTTTAGGTATTATTTTTGTGTTGTTTATTAAAATGTTTCTTAAACGAAAGACTAAATTACCCTTATGTGACTAAAGTTAACTGAAAATTTTAACCAGATTAATGCTAAAGGACGTATGTTGTAGTGAGTTTTCCAAATAAAGAATTGTGACTGTAATTATTGAAATTAAATGCTATCCATTGTAATTCGATACAAACATAAATAATAAAAAGTGTAAATTACCCTTACTTTTTTAATTGTGACACGTGTCATCTTATTATAGCTTCCCTTCCCAAACGGAAACTATCTTTTCCATAAATTTTGATGTTAAAAGAGAGAGATATTTTGAGTTGGTATTTGACGAGGGTCAATTGGTAAAGCGTTCCCGGCTTGACGTATATATGTTGGGCTGGACCGTTAAAAGATTGTAGGCAGCCCTACTTGCTCAAATTATTTCGGTGGTTCACCCGAATAATTCAATCGGATACAACTCTGAATTTCTTCTTCTATTTGAGTTAAACATAATTTTACTACTTCTGCTCATTGTTAATCAATTATGCCTCAATTGATTCCCATCACTTGCATGCTAATTAGTCCAATAAATTACTCAAAAATAAAAATTATGTCTTCATCTTAGAAATGCTACTTATCTAAATTCTCGTTACTGTACAGCTCTTAAACAAGTATTAAGATATCACTTTATATAAACATGTTTTCCATATTTAAAGGCGGTTGCCGCACACCGTTTACCTGCCATTCTTATGTAATTTTCCCTATGTCTATACTATTTTTTTTGTTTACAAAAAACTTGGCCACAGTTCTTAAAAAGTTTTGAACAGGTTATCTGAATATCGGATTATAACAAATTTTTTTTTTTTTGATAAAAGAAATAATTTATTGTTTTGTTGAGTGGGATGCATTCATAGTTGTTAATAGCGAATAACAATAAATAGCGACAAGCTACCTATACGCTTCGTAGTGATAGCGATGAGATGGCGAGCGCTATTTGATGTTAAGTGGTAATGTATTAGATTTTTAAATTAGGGTTTTATTCACGAATTTAAGGTACTTTTATGCAATTAGTGAAGATTACAGCTGTTTGGTTGATTAAAATGCCTAAAAATTCGGTTTTTAATAATTTGTTTTAAAAAGAAAAAGAAAAAAAAAACCCTTTTTGTCGCCATTGAGTGCTAAACATCAAATAGCGATGATCCAGCGCTACGCTACGCTATTCGCTATAGCGCTCGCTATCATCGCTATTAAAAACTATGGATGAATTTGGTAACAAAGGTTCTTATTGTAAAAAGTGTACACAGGATTTTGATATTGACATGTCATTATGCACATTGCCTCGTTAAGTAGTCGTGCATCATGATTTAAACGATTGTATACTATAGGCATATGTTACAAATAAATTCGGGAAGTCTTGGTCAACCCTTTGAGTCAAATCGTGTGTTGTGTCTCTTGTTCAGGTGGTTGCATGATAGGAAGTAGCTATTATGTATCATTGTATTGCGCATTTGCGCCTCAATGCCTTCATCCTGAGCATCTTTTAGCTTCAGTTTGAATTGTGTGATAAGACTATCAGTTTAGATTAATAAGTTGATGCATTTGCTTGTAAAAGTTAATACTCATTTCTATATATTTAACAATACCTCTGCAGGCAGCTGTCACTGATGGATGCGAATGGTCTGCGTGCAATCTTCTTTATACAGTTGCTACAAAGTTCCCTGCCAATGCCCTTGTGCATCGTCCGACGTTGCTGACATACATTGTTTCTTCTAAGGTATGAACTAAAATATATGTTGTTTATTACTTTTTATCGATATGTGTTTGATGTTGAAATAATTACTCTGCTATTGCAGATAAAGACTCCGGCCCAGGTAGAAGCTGCGGTTGCATTTCTTAGTGTCACTGGTTCGGAAAATATTGATATCAGTAAATTTGAAGAAGCTTGTGGAGTTGGTATGCTTGGATGAACATGTATTAAGCTATATATATATTCATTGTTATAGATTGTTAAAATAGAAGCATTCATATGGTAATAGGGGTTGAGGTCTCGGAAGAAGATATAGAGCATGCCGTCAATGAAGTCTTTGAAGAGAAAGAGAGTGCAATCAAGGAGCAACGCTACAGAACAAACGGTGAGTTTCAATTTCATGATGCTTTTAAAGCTATACTGTTCTATGTGGCAATGCTGATCTGATGTGTCGCATGTTCATTGGGTTTAGTTGGTGAACTAATTGCTCATGTTCGAAAGAAGCAGCCTTGGGCGGATCCAAAGACCGTAAAGGCAAGTAACTCACTTTTCTTGTTTTATATTTTATTTAATTACAAAATAAATATATGTATTTCATGTGTCTTCCTTTCATCAGCAAGTTGTAGATCGAAAGCTCCTTGCTTTACTTGGTCCGAAGACGGCAGCAGATGATGAAAAGCCGGTAAAAAAGAAGAAAGAGAAACCGGCTAAAGTAGAAGATAAAAGCGCTACTGAAGAACCGGTGCCATCTGAAGAAGAACTCAATCCTTATTTAATATTCCCCGCACCTGAGGAGAATTATAAGGTTGAACCATTGAAGTAGTTACTCTTTATTTCGTCACCATTTTTTCCAGTATGGGTTTTTATGATGCTTTGTTTTGTTTCTTGTTTTCTGACAGGTGCATACGGAAGTATTTTTCAGTGATAGACCTGTGCTCAGAGCGTGTAATTCAAAAGCAATATTGGAAAAACACCTGAAGGCAACAGGTGGAAAAGTTCTGACCCGTTTTCCTCCAGAACCAAATGGATACCTACATATTGGTCATGCCAAGGTAAACACGCTATTTTTGATCAAGTAGTACACTGTACAACTCATTAAATTGCTACAAAATATTACATTCTATGTATATGCAGGCTATGTTTGTTGACTTTGGTCTTGCAAAAGAAAGAGGTGGTGGCTGCTACCTGAGGTACGATTACTTGATCAATATGCTGTCATTTGGATCAAATGCATATGTTAAAACAAAAGATTGGTAGATATATAAGAGCATGAAAAACTTTTAATTGAAGATATGACTTTTCTAAAAGAATATTACCTTAAGGTCAACTTATACAGTTGAGGATGAAAGATATTGTAGATGTGCACTTAAGTAATAGAGTTCCGTTTCGTTGCGATAAAGTTTGTAATGGTCTGCAGTGGACAAATTATACTCTAGCTATAGACTTGTAGTTACCACAAAAAAAAAAAAAATAATAAATAAAAATAAAAATAAAAATAAAAAATAAAAATAAAAATAAAATTAAGAAACAGGTAAATTAGCTTTCTAAGAGTAGTAAATGAAAATTTTAACTAAACAATTTTTTTGTCCTTTACTCCTTTTTAATTAGTTTTTTTTTTTGTCTGCTTGATAGGATGAGGAACTGCTTACGTTTGTACTTACGAAACAGTCATGTGCACATTTTAACATCTGCATGATCTATAACTTGTAGGTATGATGATACTAATCCTGAAGCTGAGAAAAAAAGAATATATTGATCATATTGAAGAAATTGTGAGTTGGATGGGATGGAAACCTTTTAAGGTAAAATCTGCTACTTCTGAATGAAGTCAAACTCTGTTTCTTAATGGTCCAGAACATTTAATGAAATATAAAATTTGCAGATCACATACACCAGTGATTATTTTCAAGAATTATATGATTTAGCAGTGGAGCTCATACGCAGGGGTCATGCCTATGTTGATCACCAGGTTTTACATCAGGCCGTTTTCTTTTAATGTACTAAATCATAATTTTTTTAATCAATTTAATTAGTTTTTTTCGTGTAGACTGGTGATGAAATAAAAGAACACAGAGAGACAAGGATGAACAGTCCATGGAGAGATAGGCCAATTGCAGAATCACTTAAACTATTTAATGATATGAAAAATGGCATGATTGAAGAAGGAAAAGCTACACTTAGGATGAAACAAGACATGCAAAGTGACAATTTTAATATGTTTGATCTCATTGCTTATCGGATTAAGGTGGGTATTATTATTATCGTTGATTCGTTATTTCGACAAATGTATGGTATTATTATAATCTTTCTGTGACTATCTTTCTTCAGTTCACTCCTCATCCACATGCTGGAGACAAGTGGTGTATATACCCAAGTTATGATTATGCACATTGCATTGTTGATTCTCTTGAAAATATCACACATTCGTAAGTCTAGTGCGACCCTTTTTTACAAAAAAAATTTAGTTATTTACTATATACCAGTGATTTTTCAGCTCTGCACACTTGAATTTGAGACACGGCGTGCTTCATATTACTGGTTACTAGATGCACTGGGTCTTTACCAGCCTTACGTATGGGAGTATTCACGTTTGAATATAACCAACACTGTGATGTCAAAACGTAAAGTAAGTGTTTTTGTTTTTCTTAAATAAAATATGTAGATATTTACCGTTGGTTATTAATAATTACTTTTGTAGTTGAACCGGCTAGTGACCGAGAACTACGTGGATGGATGGGATGATCCACGTTTGATGACACTAGCGGGATTGAGGCGTAGGGGTGTCACTTCTACAGCAATAAATGCTTTTGTTAGAGGAATTGGGATTACCAGAAGGTTGTAGTTTATTTTTAAAATAAACATTTCATTATGTGTTTTGGCAGTGGATTGATAAGAATAGTATGGGTCTGCAGTGATGGTAGTATGATACGTTTGGAGCGCCTTGAATATCATGTACGGGAAGAACTTAATAAAACAGCTTCACGTGCGATGGTTGTGCTACATCCACTAAAGGTATCTGTATTGTTATTATTATTCATTTTGTTTATTATCATGTTTCTATTATTAATCTTTAGTCTTTGTGATTATAGGTAGTTATTACCAATCTTGAACCAAGTTCAGTAATAGATCTTGATGCAAAGAAATGGCCAGATGCCCCTGTTGATGATGCATCTTCATACTACAAGGTAGACTTCACTCTCTCTCTCTCTCTCTCTATGTATTGGTATTATGATGGTGTAAATCTGATAATTTTTGTTTCTCAGGTCCCCTTTTCAAATGTTATTTATATAGAGCAAACTGACTTTAGAATGAAAGATTCAAAAGATTACTATGGGCTTGCTCCGGGAAAAGCTGTCTTACTCAGGTGCATAATGCTCATGAAATTCATGTAGAGGTGGCATTTTTTACCCATTTATTGATGAATGGGCCGATTTTGTTTTGTGTATTATCTCAAATGGGTCAAACAGAAAAGTTTTTTTTTTTTTTGGGAGAACAAATCAAATGGATCAAAAGTTGCCCAAAGTTGATGTTTTATTACCTTCCACTTTGTTTTTCTCAGTGGTTTTGATACAGTTTTTTTTTAAATGACAAGTGTTTGCGGTTAAGCCCCATACTAGAAAATGAACCTATCTCACCTCTGCTTTTAGGAGTCTTTAAAGTTGAATGCTTGATAATTCTACACAGGTATGCATTTCCTATAAAGTGTACTGAAGTGGTGCTCTCTGATGACAAAAAAACCGTTGTCGAGATACATGCCGAGTATGATCCAGACAAGAAGACAAAACCAAAGGTAAACCTTAGTTTGACTTTGTAATCTCTTCGACTTTTTCAATGTTACGGCAGTATCAGCTGGCTTCGTTTGTTGTGCAGGGGGTTCTTCATTGGGTTGCAGAGCCTTCTCCTGGGGTTGACCCATTGAAGGTGGAAGTCAGACTGTTCGATAAACTGTTTTGTTCTGAGGTTGGTGATTCTATTAACTAGTAAGTAACATTTGTCGTAAATGACACAATTAATAAACTGACGCTTTTTATACTGTAATCAGAATCCTGGAGAACTTGATAACTGGCTTGATGATTTAAACCCCGAGTCTATGGTGGTTATACGGTCTGCATATGCTGTACCATCCCTCCGACATGCAGAGGTAGATGACAGTTTTCAGTTCGAAAGGCTTGGTAAATTCTACAATCCACTCATTGACTCATTGTTGCTTATAATTTTGGAAACATTATTATGTTTTATTAAAGCAAATTGTCCTATTTTCTCCACCAGGGTATTTCGTGGCTGACAAAGATTCAACACCTGAGAAACTCATATTCAACCGAACTGTTACATTACGAGACAGCTATGGGAAAACTGGGAAGTAGGCAAGGAGCATTCACATATTCATATCTTTTCTCAACTTTCATCTTATAATATAAAAATGTGGTATTTGACTTTTGTACAGTGGATCATTGTCTTGTATTTTACTTGAAGCCACCATCCATCAAACTGTAGCAAATTCAGATTGATTTGAGATAAGAGTTTAGTCCCTTAACTTCTCTTTTGTTTCAGAAAGTGATGTTGGCTTTAATTATCCTTGAGCTTTCTCACTTTCGCTTCCAAAGTTGGCATGCTTATCTTGGGACCTCAGATTTCCATAATCATTCTAGGTATTTACTTATTAATTGGATTGAGTATGATAATTATTGTGGTGTGTGTATCAAAGATATTTTTAGATTGAACATGGTTGTCCGTTGTCATATCCCTTCCCCAGACCGGTCAACCTGACCCCAACTGGTTTCGGTTCCAAACCAGTTCAGTTTCAAATCCAAATCGTAAGTTCAAGACCAATTTCCCCTCCTCGTTGTTCAACACGAACCGAACCGGTTTTTAGTCCAAACCGGTTTAAAATCGATTGAGAAAATCAGGTTTGTAACTAGTTCTTGCTGTTGCTAAAAAGTAGCCTTTTTGTAACGGCTATTACTATATAGTTGTTATATGCGTTTTGGACCGTTTTCTTCACCCAAAAATCAGCATTTTGCCTCTAATATTGTGCAAAATGAGACGGCTAAAGGACAAAGGGGAAGCACCCAAGCAGTGAGCTCGTGGGGTATAATTGATCAAATTTTGTTAATGGTATGGCTGCAGAAGGATATGAAAATCTTGATATCTTGGCTTGGTGGAAATGAAAGGGATCCCAATTTCCGATCTTAGTCATTATGGCATGTTATTTACTAATCGTCCAAGCTTTTACGGTAGCTTTGGATTCTACGTTTTCAATCAAACTTGTATTGTATTGTGTTGTACTATTGAGTAAATTAGGAGGTCCTTATAGGACAATACAAGACATAATAGAAGGAAACATAAATCAATTACAAGCAATCCCTAAAATCTCGGATCTAATATTGACTAACATTCCCCCGCAAGTTGAGGGCGGGGAACGACCTGCAACTTGGACCGTAGAAAATCATATCTCTGTGAGGACAAGGGCTTTATAAATACATCAGCAATTTGGTCATCAGTGGAGATAAACTTGTCATTCAACTTTCCTTGAGTGACCTGTTCACGAACAAAGTGATAATCAACTTCGACGTGCTTTGTGCACGCATGAAAGACCGGATTTGCAGAGAGATAAGTTGCTCTGAGATTATCACACCAAAGTGTCGGTGAGTGATTAACCAACCCAAGTTCTCCAAGACCTTAACCAGATAAGCTCTGCTACAGTGTCAGCGATTGCCTTGTATTCTGATTCTGTTGAAGACCGGGAGACAGTTCGTTGTTTTCGGGCAGCCCATGAAATAAGATGTGAGCCCAAGTAGATAGCGTACCCCCCGGTGGATCGACGGTCGACATGACCACCAGCCCAGTCAGAAGCAGAGTAAGCCCGAATAACATCTCGGTGCCAGTGAGAGTCAGAAAAAGCCTGGAGCTGGGACCCCCGAACCATGACGAAACAATAAGCCAAGATGAGCCGTGGCTTTAAGATAATGAAGTATTCGTTTCACCACAACCCAATGGTTTTCGGTTGGGGCATGCATGAATTGACACACCTTGTTCACAGCAAAAGCAATGCCCGGACGAGATAACGTGACATACTGAAGAGCACCAACCGTTTTCCGGTATCGAGAAGGGTCATCAAGAAGCGGACTGTCATCTGGAAGTAACACATGAGAAGTACTCATAGGAGATGTGACCGGCTTGCAGTCTGTCAGTCCAGCTCGATGAAGAATGTCCATAATGTATTTACGCTGGGAGAGAATTAGATCAGAATTATGATGAACCACTTCGATACCCAAGAAATAATGTAGATGACCAAGATCCTTAACTGCAAAGAGAGAGCTCAGATGAGTTTTATCATCAGTGACTGCCCCCGGATGATTTCCAGTAATGATGATGTCATATGAGGGGTCAGTTTGGGATCCATAAAAACCAATTTGTTGCAACGCCGTAGAAAGCTGAGTGAACCATGCACGAGGGGCTTGTTTAAGCCCATAGAGAGACTAGTGCAGCAAGCACACATGATTCGGTTTGGTGGGATCAACAAACCCGGGAGGTTGTTTCATGTAAACTGTTTCCTGAAGATCCCCATGTAAGAAGGCGTTCTGAACATCTAGTTGTCGAAGTTGCCACTTTTGTGTAACTACCAGTGATAAGATGGTGCGAATAGTTGCCGGTTTAACAACCGGGCTGAAGGTTTCATGATAGTCAACTCCTGGTTGTTGGTGAAATCCTTTAGCAACAAGTCGTGCTTTGTAGCGGGTAATCTTTCCATTTGGATCTGTTTTCAACCTGTAAACCCACTTGCAATCAACAACGTCAGTATTTTTGACAGGTGGAACAAGTGACCATGTCTCATTCTTATAAAGTGCCTCCAACTCTTCAGCCATGGCATGACGCCACTCCGAGGATTTGTTGGCAATGGTAAATGATGTGGGTTCGGTGGGTAAGATGGGGGAAGTAGTGGCAGTGTAAGCAGGATTGTAGGGAGTGGTTTATTTGGGATTGGGTCGTAGGTTGGTGGTCTAGGTCAAGGAGGTGGGTTGGCTTGCGGATTGGTTGAGACAGGTGTGGGTGTTTGGTGTAGAGTGGTGTCACACCCCGACCACGTTAAAACAACAAAACCGTGGCGGAAACGTCAGGGAGTGTTGTAACAGAATCATCGTCTCACAACCATGGTAGTTAAATGTTTCGTTTTATTGAATTATCAAATATTTGTTCATTGTCTTAAAACCAAACAAACAATTTAAACATCGTCTACTATTGTTTTTATGTCACTAAGGCCACATCCAAATCCTAAGTGAACATGCTCCCTAGCAATCATCACGCAACATCACCTGAAACATATGTAAAAACAAAGTCAGCAAAGAAATGCTGGCGAGCACATAGGTTTTATAAGAGTATCAGAATCATGGCTCGTTATTATATATTGCAATACCTCGAAAACCTTGTTTTGAAAAGTACAATATATTGCAACATGACTAACCAACTCAAATCAAGATGGTTATAATTTATAAAATCTCGTAGCCATGATTCTTAACCCCAAAACATTTGCTTTAGTAAACCAGTTCGTAAAATATCTCGTTAAAAACTCGTTAATAAAACTCGTATGGTTTATATCATTTCGAAAACCTCGTTGTGTGACATCGTTTCAAATCGTTACCCAAGTGAACTAAATAATGATATGAAATGTAATATGATAAAAGCATTTATATATAAGATGTACCAGCGGCGTATCTACCATGCTTCTATCATGTTACATCCATCCCATTACCTAATCACAACCCAACCAAATCGTTTGTTCAAATCGTTTTATCTCGTTTAAGTCGTTCCAAATCGTTTTAACTCGTCCCAAAATCGTATTCGTTTTAATTGTGAAACTACTTATGGTCGTCTCGCTAATAACATTCAAACCTTCGTGACTCGACTACCTCGTTTATCGTATTAACAAACCACCAAAGGGTAAGTTAACAATCATCAGATTCGGTCGTTACCTACATAACCCCCACACATAACCATGGGTGTAGTCTGATAACGGGATTTGTCAGATCCTATGGTACCATAACCTAATACTGGTCGGCTTGATCAATGCTAATGAATGTCATTCGTTATGTAACTACAACCATCGAGTTCGTTAACATTATTGAAATCGTTATTAGTTTAATATAAACCATCTTTATCGCTTTTGAAACCATCGTTTAAATATCGAAATCGTTTTAATACATATGAATCACCCCAAAATGATTGAAAATAGTAAAATAGGGGAACTATGTACTCACATTGAATAGAAAGGTATCCTTGATCTAAAGAACTTAGCGAAGCTCAGACAAACCAAGGAAATTCAAGTGGTACCTAGTAATCGGATCACTAGTAAATAAATTGACACCTAATTCGGAGGATCGGATAGAATGAAGTCTTGTAAACCAATTGAGTGTGGAACTCATGTGATATGGTTTAACAAGGCCTACGTCCAAAATCGGAACCTAACCTAAGTGCTTTTGACCCGTTACGACCCATTAAGGTAGCTTATGCTACTTTAACACGTCGTTCGCGTGAAACTATGTTCGGATGGTTAACTGTGCTATGTCAAGTCTTACATGCCCAATAATACCTAAACATGTTACTAAATCAGATTATATGTCAAAAACATGTTCACATATGTAAAATACGAATTTATGCTTCAAAAGGGCGTTTTGGTCATTTCTTATGGGCATACAAGCTACTTAACAAATAACTAACCAATCCTATGTGATCATAAGGTATAACCTCAGTGGTTATTCTTTATGCAACTATGATCACTAATCGAGCTTGATCGGATCCTAAAGATCGACCAAACGGGTCGGGTTCGAAAGTTTAAGCGGTTGTTTAGACCGCTTAACTTACGACCCTAAACAAGCACTAAACTAATAGTGACGAGTTAAACATGTCAAAACATGTTTAACCTACTTAGAAAACTGATTTGGTATCAAAACAATGGGTTTTGATACCCGAAAATAGTTCCGTTGCAAAATGCGTGCTAAAACGCATTTTGACCGAAACTTTGACTCGTCACTATGCCTAGTTAATGTGGAAATCCGTAGGTATAATCGCTAAGGATTATAACCATTGTGATTACAATCACGTTGCAAAGTTCATTTGAACTTTGACTTGACCAATTGATGGTCAAAACCGAAAGTCAAATTGTTTGACTTTCTGCTTAAACATAAAGAATAAGCATGAAATTAGACTTACAAAGGGTCCTAGCTATCTTTTCTACCAAGAATAAGTTTCCAAACAGATTAGAAAGCTCTAAACACTTGAGAGAGCTCCCAAATCAGATTGTAGAGAAGAGAGGAGATGAATGAGCAAGTGAAACAAGTGAGGGCCTTGCTATTTATAGTTGTTGCAACTTTACAAGATCAAGACACATGTTTGTGTGGTATCCAAGCAAGGATCAAGGCCCTACAATTGTCACAAGCAGGTACAAAGCCTTGGGGAAGAGATAACTTGCTCACCACACCAAGAAATTGCAAGATTGGCCCCTGAATTATGAAACATCAGCTAAAAACTGATTTCTGGTCGCTGGCACTACCACACGGTCTGCGTAAGGATGGGGAGGGGGCTTATGCGCCCCGCCTGGCCCTCCCAGATCAGCAAAAGTTTCAATAATTACAGTTCAGGTCCCTGCACTTGGTTTAAGCTCATTTCAGGCCCTTTTGACCCCCGTTAAGCCATTTTCAAGGATCTACATGGTCAATAAAGTTTAGAGGACTCAAAATGTGCTTGGAACACTCTCAGATGTCTGCTCTTTTGGTCGTACGGTCGCGTTGTTCGTTAAATTACGACGAAACTCAAACGGACGCGAAAACGAACCAAATTAAGCGACGAACGGTATTTTTGCATGCCGATCACTAAAATAAAAATATTTTAGTGTGTACAAAAATTTTGGATGTCCAGATGTGGTCAGAACGTAAGATATGCGCGAGAATGCAAACTTACGTCGTTTTTGACACTTTTAGTCCCTGTAAGATCAAATAAGCATGTTTTCGCACACCGAACCACTCAAAGCTTATTTCTAAGCTATGTTTAGGTTATTTATGGTATGTTTAGCTTATGATCAAGTTCCGGACTCTTCGATACCATACGAATCAGTATAGTTTCAGAGTTTGACATAAATAGTCCCTGCGATCGAATAGACTTGTTTTCAACACACCAAACCATACAAAACTTATTTCTAAGTTATTTAAGGGTTATTTTAGGTATGTTAAGCCTATGTCACTATTCCAGAGTGTTTGTCGCGTTAAACTGGCCGCGTTTACGCACCAGTTTGCGTATAACTTTCCAGAAAGCGATTTAAAGCTTGAAATCGGAATCAAATCAAATCGTAAAGTCATCAAACACAAATACACATATAGTAACACCAAAACACATTGTTTTATTGATAATTAACATTGTTTTGAATTGTTCATCGATTACAAAGCACAGTTGTCACAGTCTCCCCTACTTTAGGAAATTTCGTCCCGAAATTTTAACTAGAGGAAACTTGTGAGAACAATTGCGGATATTTCGCCTTCATTTGGTCCTCACGTTCCCAAGTAAACTCTGGGCCACGTTTGGATTCCCATCGAATCTTGATCAAATGAATTCGTTTGTTCTTCAACTGTTTGTATATTCGGTCCACTATCTCCACAGGTTTCTCGACAAAGTGCATCGTTTCATCGATTTGGATTTCGTCGAGTGGAATGTGAAGATCAGCGTCAGCTAAACACTTTCACAAATTGGACACGTGGAAAGTCGGATGGATATTTCCAAGCTCTGGAGGTAGCTCTAGTCGATAGGCAACCTTTCCAACTCTTTCAAAAATCTTAAATGGTCCAACATATCGTTGTGCAAGTTTTCCTTTCATTCCAAATCTCACCACTCCCTTCCAAGGTGACACCTTGAGTAGGACATGGTCTCCGACTTGAAATTCTAAGGGCTTGCGTCGTAAATCCGCATAACTCTTTTGACGACATCTAGCTGTCACAAGATTATCACGAATTTTCTTGATTTTGTCTGTTGTTTCCAGAACAAGCTCCGGTCCAGTAAGCTGAGCTTCACCGGTCTCGTTCCAACAAACAGGTGAACGACATTTTCGACCGTAGAGAGCTTCGAATGGTGCCATATTAATGCTAGCATGATAACTATTGTTGTAAGAGAACTCGATCAGTGGAAGATGAGAATCCCAATTACCACCAAACTCAATCACGCATGCTCTAAGCATATCCTCCAAAGTTTGAATCGTTCTCTCAGATTGTCCATCTGTTTGGGGATGATAAGCAGTGCTTAGATTTAGTTGGGTTCCCATGGCAGATTGCATGGTCTTCCAAAAATGAGATGAAAATCGAGCATCACGATCGGATATGATGTCCAAAGGAACATCATGTCGAGATACAATATCATCAACATAAATCTTTGCAAGTTTATCAGCAGATAGATCCTCGCGATTCGCAATAAAATGAGCTGACTTCGTTAATCGATCGATAACAACCCAAATAGCATCATGACCCTTAGATGTACGCGGTAATTTAGTGATGAGATCCATAGCAATGTTCTCCCACTTCCAAACCGGTATCTCTGGTTGTACAAGCAAACCAGAAGGTCGTTGATGTTCTGCCTTGACTTTGAGACAAGTTAGGCATTTCGACACATACAAGGCAACATCTTTCTTCATACCAGGCCACCAGAACTTAGTACGAAGATCCTAATTCCCAATAACCATTGGCTCTGATACCATCTTTTCGTGTCACACCCCGACCACGTAGAACATACAAAACGTGGCGGAAACGTCGGGGAGTGTTGTAACAGAATTAATTGTTTCAAATCCATGGCAATTGAAGTTTCGTTTTATTAATCAAACATGAGAGTTTACATTGTTTTAAACAAGAAACAAAGAGTACATAACATAAATTAACTAGTTCTTGTCTCGTTTTAAGTCACTAAGGCACAGGTCCGCCTAAGTATGTCTTGATAAGTCCTATGCATCATCTCCTGAAAACACATGTGAAAATAGGTACGTCAGCATAAAAATGCCTGCGAGATACATAGGTTTTGTGAAAACAGAATTCATGACTTATGTTTGAGAAAGATGTTTAGTCATGAACCTTGTAATTTGCTTTGTCTTGTAAATCATTTGAAAAATGATAAGATCAGATGATATGTGTAAATAAGAGAATAATGTATGGTTAAATGAATAACCATGTAAAATGGGTTTGTATAAGATAAGTTGTTTGTAAAACAATGTCTTGTGAAAAGTATGTTATTTGTATAAAATGTTATATGTCTCAAATTGAAATGGTTCAAATAACGCTACGATATGTAATACCATACAGACACTTATATATAGGAAGTACCAGTGGCGTATCCACCATGCTTGTATCATATTACACACGCATCGTTACTTAAATCACTTACTCAAACCAAACCACCAAGATGTAATGTTTAACAATTGTAGAAATGTTTATGTATAGTCAAATGTCTATTGTCAAATGTAAATCAGGTCAACAGATACAAATGGTTCACACGGTTCAACAGTTACAGATGATTCACATGGTTCAACAGTTACAAACGGTTCATATAATCAAATGGTTACGACAGTTCACATAGTCAAATAGTTACAACGGTTCAAAATGTAGTATAATGTGTTCATATGCTGGATGAGCATATGCAACAGAAATGTAATGTAAAACAATGTACTAAGTATGCACACAATGGACATACATAGCATGAAATGTAATGTAGAACGATGTACTAAGTACGCACACAATGGGAATACATAGCATGTAATGTAAAACGATGTACTAAGTACGCACACAATGGGCATACATAGCATGTAATGCAATGAAATCATGTACTATAATGTACTAACGAACATAGCATGTATATGATGTGAAAACAGGAAAGCATGAAAGTAACAAGTAGGCACATGTGTTTCACCCCAAAACAGTTTGGAAAAACAGTAAAAGAGGGGTCCATGTACTCACTTGATATTGCTTAGTAGTCCTTGAGTAACAACCAAACAATGCTAGAGATCTCGGAATCAAACGGCACCTAATATAGGTAACTATGTTAATAAACCGGACCTAAATCGGAGGATTTAGATAGAATGAGGGTTCGTAAAGCAAACGAGTATGGAGACTCGTGTAATATGGTTTAACAAAGCCTACATACTAAATGAAACCTAACATAAGTGCTTACTACCCATTACGACCCGTTTAGGTAGTTTATGCTACTTTAACGCGTCGTTCGCGTGAAACGCGTTCGGAACGCCTAACTAGTCCTATGACAAGTAAAATATGCCTTAACACATCTAATATTGTTACCAAATCAGTTTAGATACCAAAAGTTATGTTACATATGCTTAAAATGAATTTTGGCGTAAAAAAGGGCATTTTGGTAATTTACCTAAGGCATATAAACTACCTATCATACAACTACTCAAATGATGTGACCGTAGGGTATAACCTCTGAAGGTTATTCCCTACCTACTATGGTCACCTAATGTGTTTGGTCGGATCCTAATGATAGACCAAATGGGTCGGGTTCGAAGGTATAAGCGATTTATGAGATCGCTTACCCTTACGACCCTAGACAACGTGGTAATCAGTAGGCATAGTCCCAAGGGACTATAACCATCGTGATTACAATCACGTTGCGAAGTTCAAACGAACTTCGCATTGACCATAAACTGGTCAACGCAGAAAGTCAAACAAAGTTTGACTTTCGGACTCGAAAAGCAATAAAAAAACGAAGGAATACTTACGAAGGGTCCCCGAATGCTAATCTCGATCCAAGTAACTCAGGTATGAAACAATGGTTTCAACTTAGAGTTTCTCAAATCAAAATTCTTGTGGGTTTTGCAAATGAAGGCATGGGGTATTTATAGGATTTCCCGAACCGTTAGGATTGTTTCTTGGAAAAAGTGCTTCAATCTTGGCCATACACTTGCACCCATGGTATTGTAATACCATGTGCACATCAAACCAGCCCATAGTATTGCCCAAAACCATGTGCAAAGGTGGTATAGGCCAGATTCAATGTTTCTGCACAGAAAGTTTCAAAAATGGCAGATTTGGTCCCTGTAGTGTAATAAGGCCTTTTCCGACGCGTTTAAGGCCCGTTAACCCCATTTCAAAGATCTAAAATGAAGTTAAAGTAAAGGGAACTTAAAATTTTCTCAAAAATATCTCGGATGTCGGTTCGTTTAGCCGTACGGTTGCGTTGTTCGGCTAATTACGACGGAATGCGCATAAGCGCGAAAAACGATCCCAATGACGCGACGAATGGATTTTTCTTATGCCAAACACTAAAATAAAATGTTTTAGTGCTTACATAAATTTTTGGATGTCCGGGTGTATTCAGAATGTAAGTTATGCGCGAAAGTGCAAACTTGTGCACTTTTTGACGCTTTTAGTCCCTGAATGACCCAAAAGTTTATTTTAGCACACCGAACCCCTCAAAGCCTATTTCTAAGCTATATAAAGGATATTTAAGGTGTGTTTAACTTATGGTCATGTTCTGGAATGTCTGTTACAGTTCAGATTGGCATACTTTCGTAGTTTGTCAACTTTAGTCCCTGTAAGCGATTTAACTTGTTTTTGCCATACCAAAGCCTTTAAAACTTATTTCTAAGTTATGTAAAGGTTATTTAAGCTATGTTAAGCCTATTTCACTATTCCGGAGTGTTTGTTGCATTAAACTGGTTATATTTACGCATCAGTGCGCGTATAACCTTCCAGAAAGTGATTTAGAGCTTGTAATCGAACAAGAATTGATATGTGTAAAAGATACACATATTTATACAGATCCCAAGTATGAAATAAAATATTTCATTGGTTTGGTATTTGTTTGATGGTCGCAGTGACACAGGTGTCACAGTCTCCCCTACTTAAGGAAATTTCGTCCCGAAATTTATTCGTAGGAGTCTATTTGTGACTTTGTGTCAAATAACCACCAGAGATATGTAAAGCAAAATTTTGTTATTTTCCTCAACGGATACTTTTCAGAAGCGAAAATGAACGAACGGGGTCATTTTCTTCAACGGGTTCTTCGGAAATGGAAAATAAAGGATTTTTAACTAAACGGATATACATTTCCCTCAACGGATATTCTTCAGAAGTGAAAACGAATGGATGATTCATTCTTCCTCAATGGGTCCTTCGTCAGAAACGGGAATGAAGGAATAATCCACGGATATTTATTTCTATCAATGGATATTCTTCAGATCGAAAATGAACAAACGGGGTCATTTTCCTCGACGGTTATTCTTCAGAATTTGAAATGAAGAAATAATCAACGGATATTCATTTCCTCAACGGATAATCTTCAGAAATGAAAATGATCTAACGGAGTCATTTTCAACGGTTGCTTCCTCAGGTACGGAAATGAAAGATTTAACAACGGATAATCATTTCCTCAACGGATAATCTTCAGAAATGAAAATGAACTAACGGAGTCATTTTCAACGGTTGCTTCCTCAGAGTTGGAAATGAAGGATAAACGGATATTCTTTTCCTCAACGGATATTCCTCAGAAGTGAAAAATAAATAGCTAGTTCATTTTTCCTCAACGGATGCTTCATCAGAATTGGAAATGAATTGGGTTAACTTAGATACATGATAGAACTTGCTGTGATTTCTGTGCACTAAATTCCATAATTATGTATGCATCCATAATTACGTAATTCCTTGCACAGTCCGCACAGTTCGTTTTGTAATGTTGTGGGGAAGGATATCAAACTTGTGATGAGGGTGACTAGACTACCATAGGGTCCTTTTAATTAGATCGACAGAGGATCTTCTTAATTAGGCCACCAAGGAGTCCTTTCATCTATATCATCACATAATATTCCTAACCAGATTTTTGGATCGATCAGTTTAACTAGACCACTAAAGGGGTCTAATTATGAAGTAGTACTTTATAATCCAAGGGACTTAACTACAGCGTAGAAGTCCATTAAGGATTTTAGGTAGTACCTTTGGGTATCCTACTATGAATCTCTTGTACAAGGATATGCAAGATTCTACGAGGATTTGGATAACATAATTTGAATCATATGACACATAAAAGGGAACACATAAGCACATAATCACATAATTGTTTAATTGTTATTATCTTGTTATTGATTGCTATTAACTTGGCACCTCGTACTTCGTTTCTCTTGGAAGAAACGGGTACTTAGGATTTTCGTGGAAAACGCAAGAGATCATACAATGGAAGAAATTTGGGGGTAGTCTGTTCTTCAAGGAATATGGTTCCTTGATTGTTGGTATTGTAGAGGATATGTTTATACATGCAACCATATAAACATATTAAAATGTAAATGAAAGATTTATTTATAACAACAATAACAACAACTGTTTCATAGATCGTGATAACAAAAGAAAATAATACACAAGGCTCGATTATTTTCTACACAGCGTTGTCTCTTGTCGGTCTGATACTCATCTCTGCGCTGGATTTGCATTAGCAAGCCTTGGGCAATTCCTACGAAAATGGCCCATCTCGCCACAGTTGTAGCAAGACCCCGGTGGGAAACGAGCTTGAGCAGGATTGTTGCCAGCTTGATTTGGTGCAGCTGCGGTTGGGCAAACCCTCGCTGTATGACCTATAAGTCCGCAAACTTGGCATGTGCGGCACTTCACACCAGCATGATGATGTAGGCCACATTGGTTGCACAAGGGTGCAGTTCCATTGTAGGGTTTCCTGGCAGGGGGTTGAGCTGGTTGGTTGGGGACGGCTTGATCATTGTGAGTAACCATGGCGAAGTTCTGAGAAGCCTTTCGCTTCTTTGACTTCTTAGGGGATCCAGTCTGTTCATCCATGGTCTTTGATTCCTCGATTGGGTTCGATTCCTCGACCGGTTTCTTGTCACCCTTTCGGAAAAGCTTACGTTTCCTGATCTGAGATTCAGTCAAGGTTGCAGCTAGCTCAATGGTCTGCCTAACTGTAGTAGGGTTGCTACCAGTCACAATGTCTTGTATTGAGTCAGGGAGGCCATCAATGTACTTTTCGATTGCCTTATCCAACGGCGTGACCATGTTTGGGCATAACAGACTTAACTCCTCATAACGGTCCGTGTAGGCTCGATGCTCACCGCTATCTTGCTTCAAACCATCAAACTCTCTTTCCAATGCTCGCAGTTCATGACGAGGACAAAACTCCCTCATCATAAGAGCTCTAAGTTCAGCCCATGTCTGTGCTAGAGCAACTTCTGTACCACGGTCTCTCATAACCCCGTTCCACCATGTAAGGGCCCTCTTCTGAAACACACTCGAAGAAAACTCGACCTTGCGATTGTCAGGACACTGCACGTGGCGGAAAGTATTCTCAATGCTCTCGAACCATTGAAGAAGCCCAGTCGCTCCCTCAGAACCACTAAACTTGAGTGGTTTAGCCGAGTTAAAACTCTTGAAATTGCATGGACCATTGTTGTTGTTGTTGGCTTGGTTCCATTGAGCAAAGAGGTTTGGGAATTGAGCAGCCATTTGCTGCGTAATAATTTCTGCCAGTTCGGCACTCGCTATCTGGTTTTCGCGTCGAGGAGGCATTCTAAAAGAGGAAACATGAAAGGAAACGAGTGAGAGTATTAGACGAAAAGAATGAGATGAAACAAATCTGATGAAGCAAGGATATTGGTCATTTGTTTGTTACTACAAAGCAACAAACGACCCTGGTGACTAATCAAAGTAAATGGATCAAAAATAATGTATCGCGAAGACATGCTCTCCTATAAGTGAACACTCATCCCAAGAATTCCCAGGTAAGCACAACTGGTCTCGCGTCTGATGAGATATATACGAAGTGCTTGCCTAGACAGAAAACCCAGAATACAGGCATTCACCCTTCCAGTTTGCACGTGTTCACATTATTTAAAACCCAAAACCTTGACGAGATTTTGAAAACTCAAAGGGGTTCAAAACCTTATAACAGAGGGTTCAAAACCTTACAATAGAGGGTTCAAAACCTAGTAATCAATCATCCTAGAACAGATGATTAGTTTTCAAAGCGGTTTTGAAATTTATGTTCTTGTTGTGGTCGTCGCCTAAGGATAGGTGACGGTATTGTTTTATGACTAAACACAAGTAAACTCGCGTTAGGGTCCTAGAAAGGTTATAGACTAGGTCAAAGCATTACTAATAACCTAATTCCCTATAACCATTGGCTCTGATACCATCTTTTCTGTCACACCCCGACCACGTAGAACATACAAAACGTGGCGGAAACATCGGGGAGTGTTGTAACAGAATTAATTGTTTCAAATCCATGGCAATTGAAGTTTCGTTTTATTAATCAAACATGAGAGTTTACATTGTTTTAAACAAGAAACAAAGAGTACATAACATAAATTAACTAGTTCTTGTCTCGTTTTAAGTCACTAAGGCACAGGTCCGCCTAAGTATGTCTTGATAAGTCCTATGCATCATCTCCTGAAAACACATGTGAAAATAGGTACATCAGCATAAAAATGCTTGTGAGATACATAGGTTTTGTGAAAACAGAATTCATGACTTATGTTTGAGAAAGATGTTTAGTCATGAACCTTGTAATTTGCTTTGTCTTGTAAATCATTTGAAAAATGATAAGATCAGATGATATGTGTAAATAAGAGAATAATGTATGGTTAAATGAATAACCATGTAAAATGGGTTTGTATAAGATAAGTTGTTTGTAAAACAATGTCTTGTGAAAAGTATGTTATTTGTATAAAATGTTATATGTCTCAAATTGAAATGGTTCAAATAACGCTACGATATGTAATACCATACAGACACTTATATATAGGAAGTACCAGCGGCGTATCCACCATGCTTGTATCATATTACACACGCATCGTTACTTAAATCACTTACTCAAACCAAACCACCAAGATGTAATGTTTAACAATTGTAGAAATGTTTATGTATAGTCAAATGTCTATTGTCAAATGTAAATCAGGTCAACAGATACAAATGGTTCACACGGTTCAACAGTTACAGATGATTCACATGGTTCAACAGTTACAAACGGTTCATATAATCAAATGGTTACGACAGTTCACATAGTCAAATAGTTACAACGGTTCAAAATGTAGTATAATGTGTTCATATGCTGGATGAGCATATGCAACAGAAATGTAATGTAAAACAATGTACTAAGTATGCACACAATGGACATACATAGCATGAAATGTAATGTAGAACGATGTACTAAGTACGCACACAATGGGCATACATAGCATGCAATGTAAAACGATGTACTAAGTACGCACACAATGGGCATACATAGCATGTAATGTAATGAAATCATGTACTATAATGTACTAACGAACATAGCAGGTATATGATGTGAAAACAGGAAAGCATGAAAGTAACAAGTAGGCACATGTGTTTCACCCCAAAACAGTTTGGAAAAACAGTAAAAGAGGGGTCTATGTACTCACTTGAGATTGCTTAGTAGTCCTTGAGTAACAACCAAACAATGCTAGAGATCTCGGAATCAAACGGCACCTAATATAGGTAACTATGTTAATAAACCGGACCTAAATCGGAGGATTTAGATAGAATGAGGGTTCGTAAACCAAACGAGTATGGAGACTCGTGTAATATGGTTTAACAAAGCCTACATACTAAATGAAACCTAACATAAGTGCTTACTACCCATTACGACCCGTTTAGGTAGTTTATGCTACTTTAACGCGTCGTTCGCGTGAAACGCGTTCGGAACGCCTAACTAGTCCTATGACAAGTAAAATATGCCTTAACACATCTAATATTGTTACCAAATCAGTTTAGATACCAAAAGTTATGTTACATATGCTTAAAATGAATTTTGGCGTAAAAAAGGGCATTTTGGTAATTTACCTAAGGCATATAAACTACCTATCATACAACTACTCAAACGATGTGACCATAGGGTATAACCTTGAAAGGTTATTCCCTACCTACTATGGTCACCTAATGTGTTTGGTCGGATCCTAATGATCGACCAAATGGGTCGGGTTCGAAGGTATAAGCGATTTATGAGATCGCTTACCCTTACGACCCTAGACAACGTGGTAATCAGTAGGCATAGTCCCAAGGGACTATAACCATCGTGATTAAAATCACGTTGCGAAGTTCAAACGAACTTCGCATTGACCATAAACTGGTCAACGCAGAAAGTCAAACAAAGTTTGACTTTCGGACTCGAAAAGCAATAAAAAAACGAAGGAATACTTACGAAGGGTCCCCGAATGCTAATCTCGATCCAAGTAACTCAGGTATGAAATAATGGTTTCAACTTAGAGTTTCTCAAATCAAAATTCTTGTGGGTTTTGCAAATGAAGGCATGGGGTATTTATAGGATTTCCCGAACCGTTAGGATCGTTTCTTGGAAAAAGTGCTTCAATCTTGGCCATACACTTGCACCCATGGTATTGTAATACCATGTGCACATCAAACCAGCCCATAGTATTGCCCAAAACCATGTGCAAAGGTGGTATAGGCCAGATTCAATGTTTCTGCACAGAAAGTTTCAAAAATGGCAGATTTGGTCCCTGTAGTGTAATAAGGCCTTTTCCGACGCGTTTAAGGCCCGTTAACCCCATTTCAAAGCTCTAAAATGAAGTTAAAGTAAAGGGAACTTAAAATTTTCTCAAAAATATCTCGGATGTCGGTTCGTTTAGCCGTACGGTTGCGTTGTTCGGCTAATTACGACGGAATGCGCATAAGCGCGAAAAACGATCCCAATGACGCGACGAATGGATTTTTCTTATGCCAAACACTAAAATAAAATGTTTTAGTGCTTACATAAATTTTTGGATGTCCGGGTGTATTCAGAATGTAAGTTATGCGCGAAAGTGCAAACTTGTGCACTTTTTGACGCTTTTAGTCCCTGAATGACCCAAAAGTTTATTTTAGCACACCGAACCCCTCAAAGCCTATTTCTAAGCTATATAAAGGATATTTAAGGTGTGTTTAACTTATGGTCATGTTCCGGAATGTCTGTTACAGTTCAGATTGGCATACTTTCGTAGTTTGTCAACTTTAGTCCCTGTAAGCGATTTAACTTGTTTTTGCCATACCAAAGCCTTTAAAACTTATTTCTAAGTTATGTAAAGGTTATTTAAGGTATGTTAATCCTATTTCACTATTCCGGAGTGTTTGTTGCATTAAACTGGTTATATTTACGCATCAGTGCGCGTATAACCTTCCAGAAAGTGATTTAGAGCTTGTAATCGAACAAGAATTGATATGTGTAAAAGATACACATATTTATACAGATCCCAAGTATGAAATACAATATTTCATTGGTTTGGTATTTGTTTGATGGTCGCAGTGACACAGGTGTCACATTTCGACTAAGCCCATCGGCTACGACGTTCGCCTTACCAGGATGGTAGCGAATCTCGCAATCGTAGTCATTCAAGAGTTCAACCCAACGTCGTTGCCTCATGTTCAGCTCCTTCTGATTAAGAATATGCTGGAGACTTTTGTGGTCTGTGAAAACCACACACTTCATGCCATAAAGATAGTGTCTCCAGATTTTGAGAGCGAAAACCACAGCTCCCAACTCAAGATCGTGAGTCGTATAGTTCTTCTCGTGAACTTTCAATTGTCTAGACGCATATGCTATAACTTTTCCTCGTTGCATGAGGACACAACCAAGGCCTAAGTTGGACGCATCGCAGTAGACAACGAAATCATCGTTTCCTTCGGGCAAAGATAGAACAGGAGCATCACATAGCTTCTGTTTCAGCGTTTGGAACGCTTCTTCTTGTTTGGGTCCCCACTCAAAAGGCTTAGGGTCTGTTTGGTATGGCGTAATGGAATGGATGAGGGAATGGAATGGACGAGGTAATGGAATGAATGAGGTAATGGAATGTATCATTACCATTCCATGTCTTGTTTGGTTACCATGTGAGAATGAAATGAATCATTACTTTGTGTTGTTTGGTAGAAAGAATAGACGAAGGAATAAAATTGGTGGTGAGTGACGGCAGTCGGTGGTGGTGGATGGTGATAGGTGGCGTTTGGAGTGGTGGTCGGAGGTGGTGGCAACAGAGGTGGGGTGGTGGTTAGGGCGGACGTAGGTGACGACGACGACAATGTTGGTGGGTGACGTCGACGGTGGTGGAGGTGGGTGGCGGGTGACGGCGGAGGTATGGGTGGGTGGCGGCTGTGGCAGGGGTGGTGGCGGGTGATAACGGGGGCGGGGGTGGTGGCGGGTGACAACGGGGGCGGAGGTGTCGACGGTGGGAGACAACAAGGGCAGCGGTGGGTGGTGACGGTGGTGGGTGACGGCTGGGGTGGTGGCGGTGGCGGCGAAAGTGGGTGACAGTGGCGGTGAGTGGCGACGACAATAGTCACAAGGACGGTTGTGTCGGTAGTGGTGTCGCCCGTGGTTGGCAGCGGAGGTGGTGTCGTGTGACGGCGGAGGTGAATGACGGTAGTGGGTTATTAAAAATGATAATAATAACAATAATGGTAAAAAATTAATAAAATAATAATAATAATAATAATAATAATAATAATAATATATTTGTTCCATTCCTTGAAGGAATGGAAAAAAAACACCACATTACAAAGGAATAAAAATTGTTATATTTGGAAGGTTTACATTCCTTGTGGAATGTCCCATTCCATTACCACATAATAACCAAACATGTTTCTTTTCATTCCATCGGAATGATCCATTCCATTCCGCCTTCTATTCATTCATACCAAACGCTACCTTATTCTTTTGAGTCAAAGCAGTGAGTGGAACCGCGATCTTAGAGAAGTTCGAAATGAATCGACGATAATAACCAGCGAGACCAAGAAATGAACGAATTTCTGTAGGTGTCGTAGGTGTATTCCAATCCTTATTTGCAACAATCTTGGGTGGATCCACATGAATACCTTGCTCGTTGACAATATGTCCCAAAAACTGAACTTCTTTAAGCCAAAATTCACACTTGGAGAATTTAGCAAAAAGTTGTTCCTTCTTCAGGAGTTCCAAAGTCAAACGAAGGTGTTGCTCGTGATCGGCTCGAGACTTTGAATAAATGAGAATATCGTCGATGAACACAATGATGAACTTGTCTAAATAAGGTTTGCAGACCCTATTCATTAAGTCCATAAAGATAGCTGGAGCATTTGTCAAACCAAAAGGCATGACAGTGAACTCGTAATGCCCATACCTCGTGCGGAATGCAGTTTTGGGAATATCTTCTTCGAATACACGAAGCTGATGATACCCAGAACGCATATCGATTTTGGAGAAACAGGTAGCACCTTGCAGCTGATCAAAGAGATCATCGATTCGGGGTAGGGGATATCGATTCTTGATGGTAAGCTTGTTAAGCTTACGAAAATCGATACACATTCGAAAAGATCCATCTTTCTTTTTCACAAAGAGGATAGGAGCGCCCCAAGGTGAATAACTCGGACGGATGAATCCTTTATCAGATAACTCTTGAAGCTGTTTCGATAACTCTTGCATCTCAGACGGTGCAAGACGATAAGGTGTTTTCGCAATCGGGTTAGCATTGGGTACAAGGTCAATATGAAACTCGACTTGACGAACTGGAGGCAAACCAGGCAGTTCATCAGGAAACACCTCTGGATAATTCCGAACAATCGGAATATCCTGAATACTCTTGCTCTTGCCTTTCTCCTCGGTGACATGTGCTAGGAAGGCAACATATCCTTTTCGTAAGTAACTCTGGGCTTTCGTACATGACATGAGTTTCAATCCACCAGACGGTTTCTCGCCACGAACCTCTAGGACATCATTAGACGAAAGAGGAATACGGATGATCTTATCGAAACAAATCACCTCAGCGTGGTGTTTGGTTAACCAATCCATCCCCACGATAATGTCGAAACTCCCAAGTTGCATTGGTACGAGGTCGATGGGAAAAAGATGGTTATCGAGGTTCATTTGACAACCATGAATAACAGAATCGAGTACGAGAGGTTTACCAGTCGCAATCTCGATAGATAAGGGTTTCCTCAGTTTAGTTCTAGGTATCGCAAGTAAAGGCTCAAAGGATAATGAAACAAAACTCCTATCGGCACCAGAATCGAAAAGAACAGATGCAAGTTGATTGTTAACAAGGAACGTACCGTTAACAACCTCGTTGTCCGCCCTCGCCTCATTCGCGTTTAGATTGAATGCCCGTCCACGAGCGGGATTCATATTCGCGTTCGCGTTGACATTCGGATTTGCATTCGCATTTACCAACCTCGGGCAGTTGTTACGGAAATGACCCATTTCTCCGCAATTAAAACACGAACCAGGTGGGAATCTCGCTGCATTCCCTTAAGCTTGTGCTGGAATTTGAGCAGCCTGATTTTGGCCAAAACGACAAATGTTGGCCAAATGCCCAAGTCTACCATACGTAGCACACTGTTTACAGGCCTGTTGGGCAACATGGTGACCATTACATCTAGTACAGTGAGGTGCGGTACAGGTATATGCTTTCTTTGCAGGAGGTTGAGTCGGTGGGTTCTGAGCAGTCTGGTTGGTGACAGCAAAGTTATGGGAAGCCTTGCGCTTCCTCGACTTTTTAGAAGACTCACCCTGCTTCTTACCCTTACCCTTGTCAGAATCGGTCGACTTCTTTTTATCACCCTTGCGGGTGAGTTTACCCTTCCTGACTTGGGACTCAGTCAGGGTAGCAGACAACTCGATCGCGTGACGAACGGTAGTAGGATTAACACCGGTCACAATATCCTGAATGGAATCGGGTAAACCATCGATATACCTCTCGATTGCTTTCTCCAGTGGGGTAACCATAGTGGGACACAACAAACTGAGCTCCTCAAATCGATCCGTATAAGCACGGTGTTCTCCCCCGACTTGTTTCAAATCATCGAATTCTCGTTCCAAAGCTCGAATCTCGTGACGGGGACAGAACTCTCTCATCATGAGAGCTCGGAGCTCTTCCCAAGTTTGTGCTAATGCCACTTCAGCACCCCTATCACGCATCACTCCATTCCACCATGTAAGAGCTCGCTTCTCGAACACGCTTGAAGCAAACTCAACCTTACGCGCATTCGGACACTGCACATGTCTGAATGTGCTCTCGATACTCTCAAACCACTGCAAGAGCGCAGTTGCTCCTTGTGACCCAGAAAACTTAAGTGGCTTCGCAGAATTGAAATTCTTGAAATTACACAGTGCATTATTGTTGTTATTGTTGTTGTTGTATAACTCATGGATTTGGGTCACAACGCCTGGAAGTACAGCAGCCATTTGTTGAGAGACAAGGGCTGCGACTTCTTCAGCAGTAAAAGTTTGAGCATCGCGTCGAGGAGGCATTGTCTAACAAGGAAACATGAGAAACGAGTGAGGTCGATAATTGAAGAAACAAAAGAGGTATTGAAAACATCGTCAAAACACAAGGAAGGCGACCATTTGTTTGTTACCTCGAACAAACAAACGACACGCAGTGACTAATCAAAGTAAATGGGTCAATATAATGTATCGCTGAAGACATGCTCGCCTATAAGTGAACACTCACCCCAAGAGTTCCCAGGTAAGAGTGACTGGTTCGATACTGCGGATTTGTACGAACACTCTAGCCTTAGACAGAAAACTCAGGGTACATGCATTCACTCTTCCAGTTTGCACGTGTTCACATTATAAGACCCAAACTTTGACGAGATTTTGAAAATTGAGAGGGATCAAAACCTTGTAATCAATCATCCCAGGATAGACGATTAATTGTCGAAGCAGATTTGTTATTGTGTTCTCGTTGTGGTTATCACCTAAGGATAGGTGATAGTATTGTTTTAAAATCTAAACACAACTAAACTTGCGTTGGGGTCCTAGAAAGTTATAGTCTAGGTCAAAGCAATACTAACAACCTAATTCCCTATAACCATTGGCTCTGATACCAACTCTTCTGTCACACCCCGACCACGTTAAAACAACAAAACCGTGGCGGAAACGTCAGGGAGTGTTGTAACAGAATCATCGTCTCACAACCATGGTAGTTAAATGTTTCGTTTTATTGAATTATCAAATATTTGTTCATTGTCTTAAAACCAAACAAACAATTTAAACATCGTCTACTATCGTTTTTATGTCACTAAGGCCACGTCCAAATCCTTAGTGAACATGCTCCCTAGCAATCATCACGCAATATCACCTGAAACATATGTAAAAACAAAGTCAGCAAAGAAATGCTGGCGAGCACATAGGTTTTATAAGAGTATCAGAATCATGGCTCGTTATGATATATTGCAATACCTCGAAAACATTGTTTTGAAAAGTACAATATATTGCAACATGACTAACCAACTCAAATCAAGATGGTTATAATTTATAAAATCTTGTAGCCATGATTCTTAACCGCAAAACATTTGCTTTAGTAAACCATTTCGTAAAATATCTCGTTAAAAACTCGTTAATAAAACTCGTATGGTTTATATCATTTCAAAAACCTCGTTGTGTGACACCGTTTCAAATCGATACCCAAGTGAACTAAATAATGATATGAAATGTAATATGATAAAAGCATTTATATATAATATGTACCAGCAGCGTATCTACCATGCTTCTATCATGTTACATCCATCCCATTACCTAATCACAACCCAACCAAATCGTTTGTTCAAATCGTTTTATCTCGTTTAAGTCGTTCCAAATCGTTTTAACTCGTCCCAAAATCGTATTCGTTTTAATTGTGAAACTACTTATGGTCGTCTCGCTAATAACATTCAAACCTTCGTGACTCGACTACCTCGTTTATCGTATTAACAAACCACCAAAGGGTAAGTTAACAATCATCAGATTCGGTCGTTACCTACATAACCCTCACACATAACCATGGGTGTAGTCTGATAACGGGATTTGTCAGATCCTATGGTACCATAACCTAATACTGGTCGGCTTGATCAATGCTAATGAATGTCATTCGTTATGTAACTACAACCATCGAGTTCGTTCATATTATTGAAATCGTTATTAGTTTAATATAAACCATCTTTATCGCTTTTGAAACCATCGTTTAAATATCGAAATCGTTTTAATACAAATGAATCACCCCAAAATGATTGAAAATAGTAAAATAGGGGAACTATGTACTCACATTGAATAGAAAGGTATCCTTGATCTAAAGAACTTAGCGAAGCTCAGACAAACCAAGGAAATTCAAGTGGTACCTAGTAATCGGATCACTAGTAAATAAATTGACACCTAATTCGGAGGATCGGATAGAATGAGGTCTTGTAAACCAATTGAGTGTGGAACTCATGTGATATGGTTTAACAAGGCCTGCGTCCTAAATCGGAACCTAACCAAAGTGCGTTTGACCCGTTACGACCCATTAAGGTAGCTTATGCTACTTTAACACGTCGTTCGCGTGAAACTATGTTCGGATGGTTAACTATGTGCTATGCCAAGTCTTACATGCCCAATAATACCTAAACATGTTACTAAATCAGATTATATGTCAAAAACATGTTCACATATGTAAAATACGAATTTATGCTTCAAAAGGGCGTTTTGGTCATTTCTTATGGGCATACAAGCTACTTAACAAATAACTAACCAATCCTATGTGATCATAAGGTATAACCTCAGTGGTTATTCTTTATGCAACTATGATCAATAATCGAGCTTGATCGGATCCTAAAGATCGACCAAACGGGTCGGGTTTGAAAGTTTTAGCGGTTGTTTAGACCGCTTAACTTACGACCCTAAACAAGCACTAAACTAATAGTGACGAGTTAAACATGTCAAAACATGTTTAACCTACTTAGAAAACTGATTTGGTATCAAAACAATGGGTTTTGATACCCGAAAATAGTTCCGTTGCAAAATGCGTGCTAAAACGCATTTTGACCGAAACTTTGACTCGTCACTATGCCTAGTTAACATGGAAATCCGTAGGTATAATCGCTAAGGATTATAACCATCGTGATTACAATCACGTTGCATGTAAGGACTCTCAAAATTATCCTAAAAATACCCGTAAGTGAAAACCCGGACCCCTGAAACCTTACCCTACATTAAAAATCAAGAAAAACAAAAATTATAGGTTTCAGGCGGGCCGCGTAAGAGACAAGGCATGTCTTACGCGGGCCGCGTCAACATTGAGTTTGACCGGATAAGTATCCGGGCCACGTATCAACCACCTGTCAAGCCTAAGCCCATGACCATGCAAACCTATACGTAGACTGGGCGGCCACGTGGGCCGCATAAGATATAGGTGATGGGTTACGCGGGCCGCGTAAGGCCCTAAATTTAGCTATAAATAGCCCGTCACTTGCACAGTCCACTGGTGTCAATCAAAACTTTCAAAAACGAAGTATTAACTCGATCGCTACTATGATTCAATGTCTGATCGATTAAACTATCCAATGGATGTTTAAGTGCTGCCCACATTAGGGTTTATGCTTTGTCATTCATCGTTAAATTGATGGATGTTTAAGTATCGCACTTTGTCATTCGTTGTGAAGGTTTTAATCTCGTAAGTTATCGTAAATGTTGTATTAGTTCCTAACCGAGTTCGTGTGCATGTTATTAAATTTAGGTTAAAAGGCTAATCAGTAGGCTAAGCTCTGCTCATATAAATCTGCAATGTGAGTCATTCTCTTTTTATCAAATTTGATTTCAAAATCATGTTTACTTTCAAAGTTATAGTTACAGGGATTAAGTCTTTGTAGTCACCAAATTACAGCCGGTATGTGGGGTTTTGTATACATTGCTTGATAAACTTCACCATTGGACAACGGGGTAGCCAAGGGGTGATGTGACCATAGTCACAGACACCATTGGACTCAGAGGTTACCAATGGATGTTCGAGTGACAAATACTGTGGGTAGTTGGTTGATATATGGAAACATTGTAATCACTCTTAATACTGTAAATTATAACAAACGAGTCGTTTTAGTAAAAAGAATGATTCACTCAGTATTTCCCGCTGACAAAACCTTTTTCAAACATGTTTCAGGTGATATGTTGTGATCCAGAAAAAGTGCCGTGAAGCACTACAAGCTTAAGGAAGTGGCTCAGTATAAAATAAAGAAACATGTTTTGTAAAATAAAGATTTCTCAGTGAAATCATGTGATTGTAAATTACCGGGATTTTATCCCGAGTCGTGAAATAAAATAATCGGAAAAATTGCAGTTTTAAAAAGATCCTGAAGAAAACTTCCGCTGTCAACTAACTTAAATAAATACCATGGGATTTCTGTCCCGCGGCTCCTGAAATGGGTCAAATCGGGTCGGGGGCCGTGACATTGCAAAGTTCAATTGAACTTTGACTTGACCAATTGATGGTCAAAACCGAAAGTCAAACTGTAGGCCAAACTGTTTGACTTTCTGCTTAAACATAAAGAATAAGCATGAAAGTAGACTTACAAAGGGTCCTAGCTATCTTTTCTACCAAGAATAAGTTTCCAAACAGATTAGAAAGCTCCAAACACTTGAGAGAGCTCCCAAATCAGATTGTAGAGAAGAGAGGAGAGGAATGAGCAAGTGAAACAAGTGAGGGCCTTGCTATTTATAGTTGTTGCAACTTTACAAGATCAAGACACATGTTTGTGTGGTCTCCAAGCAAGGATCAAGGCCCTACAATTGTCACAAGCAGGTACAAAGCCTTGGGGAAGAGATAACTTGCTCACCACACCAAGAAATTGAAAGATTGGCCCCTGAATTATGAAACAGCAGCTGAAAACTGATTTCTGATCGCTGGCACTATCACATGGCCCGCGTAAGGATGGGGAGGGGGCTTACGCGCCCCGCCTGGCCCTCCCAGATCAGCAAAAGTTTCAATAATTACAGTTCAGGTCCCTGCACTTGGTTTAAGCTCATTTCAGGCCCTTTTGAGCCCCGTTAAGCCATTTTCAAGGATCTAAAAGGTCAATAAAGTTTAGAGGACTCAAAATGTGCTTGGAACACTCTCGGATGTCGGCTCGTTTTGTCGTACGGTCGCGTTGTTCGTTAAATTACGACGAAACTCAAACGGACGCGAAAACGAACCAAATTAAGCGACGAATGGTATTTTTGCATGCTGATGCGTGTGAAGTGTTATATATATTAGGTGTATATTTTAAGCCCTTTTTAACACTTATTTTAGCCAAGTTTTAAATTTATAAAACACGATATTTTACTAACACTAAACACACATATGGGCAAGTGCACCCATCGTTGAGTGTAGCATAGCGTTGGTAAGATACCGAGGTCGTCCAAGGACACAAGAGCTTTTAGTACCGGTTTATCCTCAACGTCTAACCAAAACAAAAGTTTAGAAAAATGTTTTAAACTAAGAAAAATAAAACTAACTAAAATGCTGAAAATAAAAATAAAAACAGATAGACAAGATGAATCACTTGGTTCCGACTCGTATCTAGTATAACCTTTGATTATTTCCGCACTTTTGCACATAATTAAGAGATTATCTTAGTTATTGTAGTAGGCCCCTCTTTTGAAGGTGACGTTACCCTCACCCCAGTAGTTTGAGTCAGCAGGGATACAATCCTAAAGGGGTGGATTATTGGAAGATAATGAATTAAGTTATTAATGCAGTATTGTGGTAGGCCCCGCTTTTGGCGGTGACGTTACCCTCGGCTAAGTAGTCTGAGTCAGCAGGGATACAGTCCTAAATAGCCGGGTTATAGTATTAATAGTAGTTAACTTATGAGGGGATCAAAGAGTTTGGACCCCCGCCATCCAATACCGTGAAGTATTGAAGGAGGTCCTACTAAATTTGACCCAGGTCCATTGCAGGACCTCTAAACGCTGAACAATGGCAAGACCTTTACCAAACCGTTCCCTTAACCCCCTACCAGGTAGCCAACATACCTCCATATAGACCGTGGAGATATGAATGGTGAAAATCCTTTATTTTATATAGACAGTAAAATAATGCCAAGACACCACGGACAAACGATAAGGAAAGATCACCTTCAACATAAGTAACTAGTTATTAAAGTCATTAATACAAAACCAAATAAAAAGTGCAAAAGATTAGAAATAAAAAGTATTATACTAGACACTTTGTCTTCACCAAGTGATGTAAGAGACTTAGGCAAACATGGCCTTGATTGTCAAGAACTCTTACGATCAATCTTGGATCCCGAGACGACTCACACACTCTATGATGGACAATGGATGATGGTGGTGGATGATGGTGTTGTGATGGTGGTGGGTGGTGGATGAAGTGTGAGAGAGGTGGTGTGCCAAGGGATGAGATGAAATGAATCCAAGCACTCCTATTTATAGGCTGAACAGAGAGCTGGACACGGCCCCGTGTCCGCTGGACACGGCCCCGTGTCCGCTGGACACGGCCCCGTGCCCGTCTGACACTCTCTCTCCTCATTAATTGTAATTCGCAATTACAATAAATGCGCCTGCTGTACTTTCGACACGCCCCCGTGTCCGCTGAGCACGGCCCGTGGTGGGCAATAGAAGCTTCTATAGGTTTGTCTTTTCTGCTGCTTCTTGGGCACGGCCCCGTGCTGGCTGAGCACGGGGCGTGTTCAGCCTTCTGTTTTCTCTATTTTGCTTTGGAAGGTGCCGTTGAGGGTTCGGGCAATCCACTAATGTTCCTTTTCTTGTATTTATGTTGGATTTAGCTGTCTTTTTGCTTCTTTTGCGTTTTTGAGCTCATTTAATCCTGAAAATACAAAAGGAAGACAAAAACACTCTTTTTCCAATATTAGTACTAAAAAAGGGTTAGTTTTATGCCTCATTTGATGTAATTTATATGTTGCATTTTACACACATCAAATACCCCCACACTTGAACTTTTGCTTGTCCTCAAGCAAAACTCTTTAATATTTGGCTTACACTCCCAAATGGAATAGGTAGAAGAGAAGGTTTTTTGGGCTTGTCATAGAGTGCCGGGAATCCAAGATTCTTTATTAGGCTTTATTTTTATGTTATTTACAATCCTATTCGTTATGATTTGTTTAGAACGTTTCATAGGAGAAATTACTTATTTGGGCATAACATGCCTTTTTAAAATTCCATTTATATACAAGTTCACATACCTCACGGGAGAAATCACTCACACTTGGCCGAAGGTGTATTTTTAGTGAATCACTCGAGAGCGGCATGGAACTTACTCCTACCATAGGCTTGCCAAGCAATCAATCCTCCTCCTTTTTAACTATACACCTTTGTAAATATCAAGAGGACTTTTGGGGTGAAGGGTTTGGCTTGGGCTAAAGGTAGGTGGTTGGGTTAGTGGTTAGTAAAAGGGCGAAAGGCGTAAAAAGCATCGGTTTTCGTAAGACCTTTTTTTTTATTTTTTTTTTATTTTTTATTTTTTTATTTTGATGAAGCCACTATTCAAACAAAGTTATTTTTGATAAACTTGTTTGTTTATTACTCTTTTGCTTCATCATCATCATCATCTTTTTTTTTTTTTTTTTTTTTTGAAAGTCATTAGAAAAACCGAGCTTGTTACTAAAACAAAGGGTTAAAAATAAAAAGGTTTTGGTGGGTGAAAGGGTTTTTGTTTTGGGTTATGAAATGAAAAGGTTTAGGCTCAAAGGGGTTAACTAGGGGGATTTTGGGTAGGTGGTAAAAAGAAAAAGAAAATAATGGTGTAGAAATAAAAAGGGTTAGTCCTAATGCCTCCATCATTTACTTACTCGGGTTTAAGTTGATAAGGACCGGGAATGTATCGTCATGGCAAGTTCTAGAGTCGTAAGAACCAAGCGGCTATTCACACAAGAAACGAAAAATGAGCATTTAGTTTAATGATGTGTAATTGTATGCTCAATAAAGGCTCAAAACTCACTTTTGTGGGAATGGGTTTTTATGTGATCAAGTATATATAATTAAATTTTAACTAAGCTTGTCATGCCTTTTTTCATAATTTTCTTATGTTGGTTCTTTTTATCACGACGCTATCGGTTGTAAATTTGTAAAAATATAACCTTTTTAGAATTTTGAAATTCCCAAATTAAACCTAGACAAGTAAAAAAAAATTGAAAATTTTTGAAAAAATTTGGGGTGATTAGCGGTTCCAATAGAGTTTTGTGTAAGGCTTGTTATTAGGACTTGCAAGATTCAAGGTTTTAGCATCCCCCCCACACTTAAATTACACATTGCCCTCAATGTGTCCCAAAAATAAGTTTTTAGGCTGATTAAATGTGTAAAAATGGGTTAAAAACAAGATTTTATGGTACTGGGTAGCTGAACACGGGGTGGTGTTGGCTGAGCACGGCCCAGTGTCCAGACTGCCAGTACCAAAAGTAAACAGAAGGCTGGGCACGGGGGCGTGTCCAGTGAGCACGGCCCCGTGTCCAGGTACCTGAACTGGGCATTTTCTATAGAACCTTGGGCACGGGGCGTGTTGGGGTGAGCACGGCCCCGTGCTGAACTTGCTGTAATGAAGAAAAATCGTAGGGAGGCCCTGTTTTTGTGTTTGGGGTGTTGGTTCAAGCTTCCCTTATCATCCTTCACCATCCCGAGTGTGTTTTATTCCTGAAAAAACTAAACTAGAAAACGTAAAAGTTAATCTAAACTAAAACTACGGATAGTTTCGCGGAATGCCTCCGTGGTGCGCCACGTTTATAAGGGTCCTTGGCTAGACCCTCCTTATCAGGTGGTTCTGGCTCATCTTCAATTAGGGGGTCGTCATTGCCGAATGGATATTTCATTGATCGCTCAAGATCGACACTCTTTTTAAATGCCCCTAATTGAAGAGGTAGATTGTTGAACTTCCGGTTTTTCAAAGCTTCGTGAGTTTTTACAAATGGTCGTCCCAACACTAGAGGAGCGTCATCTAGGATGACAAAATCGGTCGGGATTACCATTTGATTTGTTTGAACCAATACATCCTCAACTATACCGATTGATTTTATTACTTTCCGATTGGATAGAAAAATGGGTATTTGAAGTGGAGAAAAATCACTAATACTTAATTTTTCGAAAATGTAGTTAGGCATTATGTTAACACAAAGATCTTTATCGATTGTGACATTACTAATAAACGAATTTTGAAAGAAACATGGAACCGGTGTAATGTTAATTTCAAATGGGTCTTCTTTTATTAGTGAGGTTTGATCATCAGTTAACTTAACACTTACCGTTTCGTCAATTTTAGTGTTAGTGTTTAACTCTTTTAAAAACTTAGCATGAGTGGGTACTAAACAATGATTTTCAAAAGAAGGTGACAAGAGATTAATTTCTTCAAAATTAGACTCTTCTTGAATTTTAACGTTGTCGGACTCACCTTTTTCGTTGTTTAACTCATGTGTCGGTTTTTCACTTATTTGTTCTTCCATTTTAACATTTTCAGTTATCTCTTCCTTTTTTAATTCTTCTCTTGCGCGGGACTCCTCTTCCCTTGCACGAGCTTCTTTTATACATCGATCGATAACTCTAATGTGTTCTAATATCCTATCGGTCACTTCGGTTATAGAAAAAGAATCGGTATTTTCTAAGCTTGAATCCGGTTGTTCGATCCTTTGTTCCTCATAATACCCATATGAAGTAGATGGTTCACACCATTGTTCTTCATTGTAAGTATATGATGGATAAGGGTCGTAATTTTGTTCTTCGTAATACTCATATGAGGTGGGTTGTTCACGCCATGGTTCCTCATAATAAGCATATGAAGGTGGTGGCTCATATCTTGGTTCCTCAAAGTATGAGTATGAAGGCTCATACCTTGGTTCATCAAAATATGAGTATGAGGGAGGAGGTTCATACCTTTGGTCTTCATAGGATGTGTATGAAGTTGATGGCTCGTACCTGGGCTCCTCATAGTAGGTGTATGAATTGGATGGTTGATATGAGCGATTATTTTGAACCGATCGTGCGTTACGACAATTAGTGCAATAATTACCCCTATAATCATCCTCCTCATAGGTGTAGTTGTAACCTCCTGAGTATTGATCCATAAGAATCACTCAGCAGACCACAACTGAGTCCCGAGATCAGAAAATAAAAAGAAAAACGGAAACAGAGGCTGGACACGGCCCCGTGTTCAGTGGACACGGCCCCGTGTTCAGGATCTGTATCTGGGCGTTTTAATTAAATTTACTGATCTAGTTGAGCACGGGGCGTGTTCAGTGAGCACGGCCCGTGTTCAACCTACTGTAAATGCAAAACTAAACTAAAATGCAGAAAAATGTGGGCCCGTTTTGAAAAGGTTTTGAAAAACTGATTAGGCCGTCGATTTTAAGCTTTCCTAAAATCCTTGTGTCCCCGGCAACGGCGCCAAAAACTTGATGCGTGTGAAGTGTTATATATATTAGGTGTATATTTTAAGCCCTTTTTAACACTTATTTTAGCCAAGTTTTAAATTTATAAAACACGATATTTTACTAACACTAAACACACATATGGGCAAGTGCACCCATCGTTGAGTGTAGCATAGCGTTGGTAAGATACCGAGGTCGTCCAAGGACACAAGAGCTTTTAGTACCGGTTTATCCTCAACGTCTAACCAAAACAAAAGTTTAGAAAAATGTTTTAAACTAAGAAAAATAAAACTAACTAAAATGCTGAAAATAAAAATAAAAACAGATAGACAAGATGAATCACTTGGTTCCGACTCGTATCTAGTATAACCTTTGATTATTTCCGCACTTTTGCACATAATTAAGAGATTATCTTAGTTATTGTAGTAGGCCCCTCTTTTGAAGGTGACGTTACCCTCACCCCAGTAGTTTGAGTCAGCAGGGATACAATCCTAAAGGGGTGGATTATTGGAAGATAATGAATTAAGTTATTAATGCAGTATTGTGGTAGGCCCCGCTTTTGGCGGTGACGTTACCCTCGGCTAAGTAGTCTGAGTCAGCAGGGATACAGTCCTAAATAGCCGGGTTATAGTATTAATAGTAGTTAACTTATGAGGGGATCAAAGAGTTTGGACCCCCGCCATCCAATACCGTGAAGTATTGAAGGAGGTCCTACTAAATTTGACCCAGGTCCATTGCAGGACCTCTAAACGCTGAACAATGGCAAGACCTTTACCAAACCGTTCCCTTAACCCCCTACCAGGTAGCCAACATACCTCCATATAGACCGTGGAGATATGAATGGTGAAAATCCTTTATTTTATATAGACAGTAAAATAATGCCAAGACACCACGGACAAACGATAAGGAAAGATCACCTTCAACATAAGTAACTAGTTATTAAAGTCATTAATACAAAACCAAATAAAAAGTGCAAAAGATTAGAAATAAAAAGTATTATACTAGACACTTTGTCTTCACCAAGTGATGTAAGAGACTTAGGCAAACATGGCCTTGATTGTCAAGAACTCTTACGATCAATCTTGGATCCCGAGACGACTCACACACTCTATGATGGACAATGGATGATGGTGGTGGATGATGGTGTTGTGATGGTGGTGGGTGGTGGATGAAGTGTGAGAGAGGTGGTGTGCCAAGGGATGAGATGAAATGAATCCAAGCACTCCTATTTATAGGCTGAACAGAGAGCTGGACACGGCCCCGTGTCCGCTGGACACGGCCCCGTGCCCGTCTGACACTCTCTCTCCTCATTAATTGTAATTCGCAATTACAATAAATGCGCCTGCTGTACTTTCGACACGCCCCCGTGTCCGCTGAGCACGGCCCGTGGTGGGCAATAGAAGCTTCTATAGGTTTGTCTTTTCTGCTGCTTCTTGGGCACGGCCCCGTGCTGGCTGAGCACGGGGCGTGTTCAGCCTTCTGTTTTCTCTATTTTGCTTTGGAAGGTGCCGTTGAGGGTTCGGGCAATCCACTAATGTTCCTTTTCTTGTATTTATGTTGGATTTAGCTGTCTTTTTGCTTCTTTTGCGTTTTTGAGCTCATTTAATCCTGAAAATACAAAAGGAAGACAAAAACACTCTTTTTCCAATATTAGTACTAAAAAAGGGTTAGTTTTATGCCTCATTTGATGTAATTTATATGTTGCATTTTACACACATCAATGCCGATCACTAAAATAAAAATATTTTAGTGTGTACAAAAATTTTGGATGTCCAGATGTGGTCAGAACGTAAGATATGCGCGAGAATGCAAACTTACGTCGTTTTTGACACTTTTAGTCCCTGTAAGATTAAATAAGCATGTTTTCGCACACCGAACCACTCAAAGCTTATTTCTAAGCTATGTTTAGGTTATTTATGGTATTTTTAGCTTATGATCAAGTTCCAGACTCTTCGATACCATACGAATCGGTATAGTTTCGCAGTTTGACATAAATAGTCCCTGCGATCGAATAGACTTGTTTTCAACACACCAAACCATACAAAACTTATTTCTAAGTTATGTAAGGGTTATTTTAGGTATGTTAAGCCTATGTCACTATTCCGGAGTGTTTTTCGCGTTAAACTGGCTGCGTTTACGCACCAGTTTACGTATAACTTTCCAGAAAGCGATTTAAAGCTTGAAATCGGAATCGAATCAAATCGTAAAATCATCAAACACAAATACACATATAGTAACACCAAAACACATTGTTTTATTGATAATTAACATTGTTTTGCATTGTTCATCGATTACAGAGCACAGTTGTCACAGTCTCCCCTACTTTAGGAAATTTCGCCCCGAAATTTTAACTAGAGGAAACTTATGAGAACAATTGCGGATATTTCGCCTTCATTTGGTCCTCACGTTCCCAAGTAAACTCTGGGCCACGTTTGGATTCCCAGCGAATCTTGACCAAATGAATTCGTTTGTTCTTCAACTGTTTGTATGTACGGTCCACTATCTCCACAGGTTTCTCGACAAAGTGCATCGTTTCATCGATTTGGATTTCGTCGAGTGGAATGTGAAGATCAGCGTCAGCTAAACACTTTCGCAAATTGGACACGTGAAAAGTCGGATGGATATTTCCAAGCTCTGGAGGTAGCTCTAGTCGATAGGCAACCTTTCCAACTCTTTCAAAAATCTTAAATGGTCCAACATATCGTGGTGCAAGTTTTCCTTTCTTTCCAAATCTCACCACTCCCTTCCAAGGTGACACCTTGAGTAGGACATGGTCTCCGACTTGAAATTCTAAGGGCTTGCGTCGTAAATCCGCATAACTCTTTTGACGGCATCTAGCTGTCACAAGATTATCACGAATTTTCTTGATTTTGTCTGTTGTTTCCAGAACAAGCTCCGGTCCAGTAAGCGGAGCTTCACCGGTCTCGTTCCAACAAACAGGTGAACGACATTTTCGACCGTAGAGAGCTTCGAATGGTGCCATATTAATTCTAGCATGATAACTATTGTTGTAAGAGAACTCGATCAGTGGAAGATGAGAATCCCAATTAACATTGTTTTGCATTGTTCATCGATTAGAGAGCACAGTTGTCACAAGTGGCAGCGGGCGAGTTGGTAGGAGAGGGTGAACGGTCGGTTTGGTGTGGTGGGTTTTGAGGTGTAGGTTCGGTTGGGATAGGTGGACCGTGAGGTGTTGAGGAAGGTGTGGGTGACGTAGGGGGTTCAACGGGGAGGTCGGGTGGTAGGTTAGGAAAGATGGAGATATAGGGAGGCTCAGTTGGTGAGGGAGGTGGCACATGTGTCGGATTGTGAAAAGGAAATATATGTTTGTTGAAGCGAACATGGCAGGCAATATATATTCATTCTGAGGTTGGGTCAAAGCACCGGTAACCATGGTGAACAGGGTTGTAACAAAGAAATACACACGGAGTGGACCGAAAGTCCATCTTGTGACGATTATATGGACGAAGATAAGGAAAACATTGACACCCAAAGACACGTAAAAAGGAGTAATCAGGTTTACGTTTAAAAATGTGTTCAAAAGGGGACTTGGTGGATGAGACACGAGAAGGGAGTCGATTAATTAAGTAGACAACCGTCTCGTAGGAAAATTTCCAGAAGCGTTGAGGAAGATGAGATTGAGCTAAAAGGGCAAGCCCAGTTTCCACAACGTGACTGTGGTGATGTTCGACAGTCCCATTTTGTTCACTGGTGTGAGGGCACGAACGCGGTGGATGATTCCAAGATTATTAAAAAAATGTGTGGGATTTCGAAACTCGCCACCCCAGTCGGATTGAATGCTTTTCAGTTTAGTATTAAATTGTCTTTCTGACATTTTTATGAAATTAGTTAAAGCAAAAAAACATCAAATTTATGCACCAATGGATAAAACCACATATACCTAGTGTGATGATCACATATAAGAGAAAGAAACGACAACCATCAATAGATAAAGTTGGCGCAGGGCCTCAAACGTCACAATAAACCAAATCCAAGGCATGAGTGCTGCGGAAATTTGAATTTGCTAAAGAAAGTTTTGAAGACTTGACAAGAGGTACATAATGAATTTGAAAGTTTATTTGAAACAGGTGAAGAACAATGTGAAACAATAGACTGAAAAACTTGAGCATGAGGATGTCCAAGACGTTGATGCCAAGTTATGGAGGAAGCCTTGAAAACAGTGAAAGCGAATTTTGGAAGAGAATGAAAACGAGGAAGGCGGATGTGGTACAAGCCCTGTTCACTTGGACCCGTTAGGAGGGTGGTGCATGTAGACTTGTCCTTCACAACAAACTAAGAAGAGTGAAATTCAAAAAAGACATCATTATCATGGCAAAACTTTTCGACAGATAATAAATTCTTTTTAATTGCAGGGACGTGAAGAATGATATTTAGGTTAAAGGTTTTATGAGGGGAGTAAAGTTTGGTGGAGCCAATGTGAAAAATAGGTAGGGGATTACCATTACCAACAAGGAGAGTTATTACCATAATAGGGCTCAACATTGTCGAGACTAGATAAGTCTAGAGAAGAATGATCATTTGTTCTAGTGTCAGACAGCCAGGTAAAGCCAGCCTGGGAGGCAACGTACGAGTGAGCAGCAAAGTTGGCCTGTGGAGTCACACGAGATTGATTGGATTGGTTTGGACACTGAGATGGTAGGTGGCCAATGCCACAGCGATTGCAGTGACCATAAACCATGTTCTGAGTGGAGGCCCAAGCAAACTGTCTTGTACCGCTATTTTCACGAGAATGATTGTTGGAGTTGTTGCGCGGCTGTCCTCGTGAGGATCCCCGAGAGCCATGACTGCCTTGGTTAGAATTGACAGATCTGGGTGCAAAAAGCGCTTGCGGTTGTGAGTTGGAAGCTCCCATAGGATTCAGTTGATACCCAAACTGTGCAGCCATAAGTTGGAGGTTGCTGAGTTGCTCTTGGACTGTATTAAGGTTGGGTGGTGGGGCTGTCGTGGGTGCAGCAGTAGCCAGAAAATCTTGCGGGTTTGAGGCTGCAGAAGACACACCTTGGATTTTGGCAATCATGTAGTCATGATCACTGAGGATGCCATGAAGTTCATTGAAGGTAACATGAGGAGACAACGCCAACAAAGTTGGCCTGTGGAGTCACACGAGATTGATTGGATTGGTTTGGACACTGAGATGGTAGGTGGCCAATGCCACAGCGATTGCAGTGACCATAAACCATGTTCTGAGTGGATGCCCAAGCAAACTGTCTTGTACCGTTATTTTCACGAGAACGGTTGTTGGAGTTGTTGCGCGGCTGTCCTCGTAAGGATCCCCGAGAGCCACGACTGCCTCGGTTAGAATTGACAGATCTGGGTGCAAAAAGCGCTTGCGGTTGTGAGTTGGAAGCTCCCATAGGATTCAGTTGATACCCAAACTGTGCAGCCATAAGTTGGAGGTTGCTGAGTTGCTGTTGGACTGTATTAAGGTTGGGTGGTGGGGCTGCCGTGGGTGCAGCATTAGCCAGAAAAGCTTGCGGGTCTGAGGCTGCAGAAGACACACCTTGGATTTTGGCAATCATGTAGTCATAATCACTGAGGAGGCCATGAAGTTCATTGAAGGTAACAGGAGGAGACAACGCCAGCAAGTTTTCCTTAAGACCATTGTATTCTTCACGGAGTCCTGAAAGTGTAAGCATGACTATATCCTTATCTTTCATGGGTTCGCCAATGTTAGCTAGGGCAGTAGCGTATTTTTGGGCTCGGCTTAGGTATTCCGTAGGTTTCTCATCACCTTTCATGGTGATTCTAAGGAGTTGACTTTTTAGAGTAAACTCGTGAGAAGAGGTAACTGGTGCATAGGCACGTTCTAATGAAAGCCAAATCTCACAAGATGTTTTACCTTGGACATGCTGGAAAGATTCTTCAGACACGGTTGATGTAATCAGCAACCGAACATAGGCATCATTCGCGACCCATGGGAGATAACTTGGGTTATCAGTTGTAGTAGTTCCTGTTGTGACCTGCTGTTGTGGGCATGTGATGGTACCATCCAAATAGCCGAACAAGTTGTGAGAGACCAAGAAAGGTTCTATCATTGATCTCCAATGGCCATAGTTGGTAGGTTTTAGGTTAAAGGCGAATTTGTGAGAGTTGTGAATAGTTTTCTTCTGGTTTGTTAGGTTTGTAATGGCTGCCATAATGATTGGAAGAGAGGGGGGAGAGCCGGAGGGTTTATTTTCAGTAAATGTGGTGGCGGCTGCAGTAGGCAGCGCTGCTGCTGTTAGGGTTTCCGGCTGGGTAGAAGATATAGCAGCCGTGAATTATAGAGGAGCTGATTTGGCTCTGATACCAAATCAAACTTGTATTGTATTGTGTTGTATTATTGAGTACAATAGGAGGTCCTTTATAGGACAATACAAGACATAATAAAAAGAAACATAAATCAATTACAATATATATGAAATCCCTAAAATCTCGGATCTAATATTGACTAACATTTTCTCTTAGTGATAGAGTTTTATCAATACGAAAAACAAGACTCACTTCGCCGACTTTGGAGATGTGCATTTGTTTAAAGGATCACTTGGACGTGGTGAATTGTACACCACCAAACAACTCTACAAGACGAAACGTAAGTCGAAGAACAAATACACAAGGTATAGGTGAATTAGGGATGAATTAAACGCATATCAGACAAAGAGCTTGCGTATGATGCGTCTATTTGCACAAACAATAGTTCGGGCGAAGAACAAACACTGAAGATATAATTAAGGAAATGCATTATTAATTTTTGTAATTTTTAAAATTACGTTGTTTGTATTTGATTTTTCTATATTTGTTTTGTAAACTCTAAAAATTAATAAAAGTTTAATTCTATGTAAAGTTTTTTTAATTTTTGGGTCTTAAAAAAGATTGAAATGCGCGTGCATGAACTGGTTTACGAACTGAAACCGAAACTGAAGTGAACTAATACTGAGTCTGAACCGAATTCGGTGTTTCAAACTGACTAAACTAGTGCGAACTGGTTTCTCTCTCAAACTGGTTTCACCACGAACCCGTGAAGGTCCAAACTGGAACCGGTTCGGGTTCGGGGTGTAACCCGATTTGTGTATCTAACCTCATTGGTCTCCCCCTTCTTCTGTATAGTTTTTTTATTTGCCCAAATACTCATCGTAATATCATGCATTTACCCTTGCCTCTTAGAATCAGCGCTTTCCTACACTTTTTAGGCAAAACTTTATTTTAGCACAACCCCACCTGGATATCCACACACCTAAAACATTAAATATTAAAAAAAAATCCGAAGTGAAAAATGAATAACCATGACTAATTAATGCAGAATAACAATTTGAGGTACATTTATCACAATATGGACAATTTATTTGTTGATGGTTGAGAATCAAATGGAAACTTCATATATGAAATTTATCGGTCATAGTTGAATGCAAAGGACCAACAAGAAGTAAAATTAAAGGTGAAATGCTACAAAGAGACAAGAAAAAAAGAACAAATATAGCATAGTAATTTAGTTTAAAGGATCAAGTTATTCTATAAAGGCTTCTAATTGTAAAAAGTGTAAAAGGATTTATAGAGTGACAAGTGTCCAATAACCTAAAACTAAACCCACTATATCACCTAACCCCCCCCCCCCCCCCCCCCGGGGTAATAAAAAAAAAAAAGCTATACCTCACAAAAAAAAAAACCCAAAAAAACCTAACCCCCCACCCCCACCCCCCAAAAACCTAAAAAAAACTAAACACCCACCGCCACCCAAAAACCTAAACCCCCACCCCCAACCCCCTCAGCAATTTTTTTTTTTTTTGGGTGGGTGATGTGGGGGGGTTAGGTTTTTGGTGGTGGTGGATGTTTAAGGTTTATTTGTTTTTTAATTTTTTTTTTGTAGTGGGGTTTTTTTGTGTAGTGTGTTTTTTTAGGTTATTGGACACTTGTCACTCTATAAATCCTTAACACTTCTTACAATTAGGATCCTTTGTATTTGATCCTAATCCTTAGTTTAAAAATACTGATTTAATTTAATATACTTAATGTAATTATTATATAATTTTGGATATAAATAATCCAAACTTTCACCAATTGGTTGATAACACTTTCAACTTTTGATTTGTACCACCACTCCTAACTTTCAACTTATTTTCCGACATCACTCTCAAATAGGGATGAGCACGGTACCTATTCGGTACCGATACCGAAAGTACTGGTACCGGTATGGAATATATCGGTTCGCTACCGGTATTTTACCCGTAAATACCAGTACCGGTACCGAAAAACAAGGAAAATGGGTACCGATACTGAATATACCCGGTACCGGTACCTGGTACAGAATGCTCATCCCTACTCCCAAACTAACCCAACACTAACCCAATTTGGTGACGTCCACGTCATCAGAAAAGCCAAATCAGATGCCATGTCTGTTGCCACATCACTAAAAAATGCCACGTCACCATAGAAGTGCCACATCAGCAAAAAACTAACCGAGTTAGGGTTCAGTTAGTTTGGGAGTGAGAAAGGAAAATAAGTTGAAAGTTGGGAGTGGTGTGATACAAATCAAAAGTTATAAGTACTATCAATCAATTGGTGAAAGTTAAGATTATTTAAATTCAATATCCCTGTAATTTTACATTAACAAATCATTAATCAAGAGACATTACTCCCAGTAGCAGATGCAAGATTTTATTCTAATGGGTTCCTTTTGATAAATTGTCTTTAATTCTCACTAATTTTTCTAAATTCTACACAGTTCTCACTAATTTTTTCCGTTTTTTTCAAACGCACTGGATTCCTGGCTGTATCCGCCCCTGATTACTCCTAGAGAAAAGTTGTACATATTTCTAGATTAAAAAAAAAGTATTGATCAAAGGTAAAAAAAAAAAAGTATTTAAGTAAATGACAACATTAATCCTATGGAGTACTAATTAAAGTTTATGTATGATGAGTACCAAAAAGAAAGAAACAAGTTTGAAATGTTATAAACACGTGAGTCCGAATGGAGCATGGTTACTTTTGTAAAGACACTTTTACCCCTGATTCATTACTTCACGGAGTGAATTGCAAGGATTGTCCTGTATCTTTATACCCATTTGCAGGCACTGTCCTTTATGTTTAAAATTGACGAGTTTTGTACTTTATGTTTTCAAATCATACACGTTTTGTCCTTTAGCCCTAACCCAGTTAAAATTTTATGTTAATTCAGATCACAAAAGGGTAATTTAGTCTTTTTACCTATTTATACAAAAATATTTTAACAAATAAAACAAAAATAAATTAATATAATATATGTGTATATATACATATAAAACCTCTTTATCTTTCTACCCTACTCTCTGTCAAGAACCACCAACAGCCACCATCATCCACAAACATCCGCCACCATCCAACACCGCCCTCCGGCCATACATTCTTCGGCACAACCACCGATTCTCCATTCTCCGGCCATCGATTCTCCGGCAAAATCACCGATTCAGTACTACCAGATTCACAAACTCGATTTCAGCGTTAAGCTTCTCTTTAACAAAAGCGGAGGAAGACGGCGGTGAGGATACGACCGCCATGGCCTGTTTATATATGTTAATCACGCGAAAATCCAGATTAAGTAGTGAATTTGGACACTTCGAGTGATGTTTCAAGAACAATTAAAGCCATTCGGGGTAATTTTTGGTTCAGGTATTACGTCGAGCACTTGGTGTGCATTTATTTGTATCTTTTGCTTTACGTTTCCGGCTGAAAAACCATTTATTAATTGGTTGAGGAAAAGAATTTCTTAACTTCTGTTTAATTATGCTTGTTGGGTTCTTGCCATTTGGGTATGTTTAAGGTTTGTGATTATATACATATATAATAATAGAGTTCTATGTGAAATTATTAACTTTAATAGTTTATAATAACAGTGTTCTATGTGAAATTATTAACAGAGTTCAATTTTAATCATATTGCTTATTCAACAATGAAAATGTCTCGGATGTTATGTTCTAACTTGTATATACTTGGTTATTGGTATTTTTTTGACTTAATCTGATGCTTCGATTTCGTAAATAATTATTGGTAATTAAAAAAATGGCGAGATGGGTGGTGGTGATGGCATCATAAATTTTAGGAGAAGAAAGGCAGCAATGAGGGTTTTCAAGGATTTGAAACGAATGGCGATGATGATTGAATGGGTTTACATATAGGTAACAGAGAAGGAGAAAAAGAGTTAGGCAGCCGGAGTCTTACCTACCGGTGAAGATAGCCATGGAGTTGGTGATAAAGGGGTGGGTGGTGGTGGTTTGGCAGGCGGGGGTTGCGGGTGGTGGTTGCAGGTGGTGAAGGGGTGGGTGGTGGTGGAGTTGTAGAGGGTTATTTGTTTAATCAAGTCATTTACATAATCCATCCTTTAAAATATGAATTGACAGAACTACCCTCATGTGCCTTGCACATGATCATATTTAACAGAAAAAATTAACCGGGTTAGGGTCAAAGGACATACCGTGCAACATTTTGAAACAATAAGTACAAAACTCGTCAATTTTAAAGATAAAGGACACCGTCTGCAATTGCCTATATACATAAAGGACAAAACTTGCAATTCACTCAATTATTTATGAAATCGAAGCACCAGAATAAGTCAAAAAATACCAATAACCAAGTATATACAAGTTAGAACATAGTATCCGAGACATTTTCATTGTTGAATAAGCAATATGATTAAAATTGAACTCTGTTAATAATTTCACATAGAACTCTGTTATTGTATATGTATATAATCACAAACCTTAAACATACCCAAATGGCAAGAACCCAACAAGCATAATTAAACAGAAGTTAAGAAATTCTTTTCCTCAACCAATTAATAAATGGTTTTTCAGCCGGAAACGTAAAGCAAAAGATACAAATAAATGCACACCAAGTGCTCGACGTAATACCTGAACCAAAAATTACCCCGAATGGCTTTAATTGTTCTTGAAACATCACTCGAAGTGTCCAAATTCACTACTTAATCTGGATTTTCGCGTGATTAACATATATAAACAGGCCATGGCGGTCGTATCCTCACCACCATCTTCCTCCGCTTTTGTTAAAGAGAAGCTTAACGCTGAAATCGAGTTTGTGAATCTGGTAGTACTGAATCGGTGATTTTGCCGGAGAATCGATGGCCGGAGAATGGAGAATCGGTGGTTGTGCCGAAGAATGTATGGCCGGAGGGCGGTGTTGGATGGTGGCGGATGTTTGTGATGGTGGCTGTTGGTGGTTCTTGACAGAGAGTAGGGTAGAAAGATAAAGAGGTTTTATATGTATATATACACATATATTATATTAATTTATTTTTGTTTTATTTGTTAAAATATTTTTGTATAAATAGGTAAAAAGACTAAATTACCCTTTTGTGATCTGAATTAACATAAAATTTTAACTGGGTTAGGGCTAAAGGACAAAACGTGTATGATTTGAAAACATAAAGTACAAAACTCGTCAATTTTAAACATAAATGACATTGCCTGCAAACGGGTATAAAGATAAAGGACAATCCTTAATCCTTGCAATTCACTCCAAAATGATGACATCATGTGACAAGGTACCTAATTACACAAAATTCAAAGAATCAGCATCCAATAATCGTTAGATCCGTTCACGATTAAACTTCACGCGGGCTTTTAACGACCAACTAACATCATTCATTTTCCCCAAATTCCCCGTCGCAAAAATGTCGTTTCTTGAGGATTTTCAAGCTAGTAATCTTCAGTCCCTCTTCAATTTTTTTAATCTCGGTTTGTTCGAGTTATAAAGTTGTTTAATTTAGCAAAATATTTGACCCCTTGTCGTCAATTTACAGTTTGGTTGAGAAAAAAATCGAAAATTTATTCGAGCCCTAATTTTTTAGGGTTTATAAATTGTTCTTGAATAGTTACCAAAGTGTTAAATTGGTGGATATTATATTATTCAGTCGTTATGTTTGATTCTATTTGCTTGTTAAAGGGAGAATTTTGATGCCTGATTGTAGAGTTTAAATATTAGGGTTTCATACTGGAGTTGTTAAATTGAGGGGTTTTTTTTTTTTTTTTTTTTTTTTTTTTGGAATTTAAATACTGGGGTTTCATTCCAGAGTTGTTAAATTGGGTTTTTTTTTTATTTGTGTATTATTATTTTTTGTGTAGGTTTGGAGCCACTGCCAAACATTTTACAGAGGAAGTATGCGTTATTACGCGATTTGGATAAAAGTTTGCAGGGTATAGTTTATACACAGACTATTGAGTTCAAGTGCATGTGTACTGCTTTCTGCAATTTTATATGAAATATAATAAAGTTAAGGGGTGTATGTCTGCAGGTATTCAACGACAAAATGAGCAGCGTTGTTTACAGGAAATAGAGGAGTTTAAAGAGGGGGTTAAATCTGGGAACATTGCACCGGGTACTTCACTTAACAAGTTCTCAGATGATGCACAGGATGAGCAGAAACATGCCATTAGAATTGCTGATGAGAAGGTTGCTCTGGCTGTTCAAGCATATGACTTGGTACCGATACTTTTATTATGTTGTTTTTGTTCTTGAGTTTGTGCCAAATTTTGAGACATATAGTTGTGAGGTTATTTCCTCTATTTTAAGTGAAGTGTTGAAAATATTCCTACGCAGGTGGATGCTCATATTCAACAACTCGATCAGTATCTTAAAAAATTTGAAGAGCAACGGCGTGGTAGATTTCTTCTTATTTTTTGAAATCTGTCGTACACAGATGTGATGTAGATAAGCCTGACGCTCCTGTTTGTGTTGTGTAGAGGTGGCGCGTGTGTGTTTACACGGGTTTGAGGGGGGGGGGGGGGGGGGGGATCATCATTTCGGTACTGGTGGAAATGGACAAGTGGGTTGGGTTGACCGCAAACACATTCATATTCAGTTTTTTTTATTTTTTATATTTTATTAATCTATTTATGATTACAAACCCAAAATATATAGAATAATAATATGAATTCTTGAATAATAACAACTTAGGAGTTCATGCATTACAATTAGAGTTAAAACAATTTTCAACCGGTTTGAACTCTTGTGTAGTCCCCCTTCAAGCTAAATTTTTTATTTGATGTGATTGAGATAAAACACAACACAGATCGACCCATTTGTGATTTATTTGTGGTGGTTGCAGAAAAGGAAATTGCTGCAGCAGCCGGAACACCTGGTTCGAACCCTGATGGCAACGGGAAGCCTGCAAAGGAGGGGGGAAGAGGAGGACGAAAAAAGTAATAATCTTTTTAACATAAACTGTTATTTGTTTGCAATAAGTTGTTAAATCTGGTCACATATGCCTCTTTGGGTGGAGCTTTAATGGTCAAAGTTTTGACTTTTTTTACTACTCAGGTCCCGCCTTGCTGCCGCTGCGGCTGCTGCTCAAGTAGCGGCTGCAAACCCGCCCAGTATGGACTTGGATCTACCCGTTGATCCTAATGAACCGACGTATTGTTTCTGCAACCAAGTTAGCTACGGGGAGATGGTTGCGTGCGACAATCCTGATGTAAGTATTTTGGAGATTGCAAAATGAATAGGTGTAGTAACGGGTTAGAATGGGTACTTTTGGTATAAAAAATACATTTTTTTAATGTAAAATGCCATTTTCGTCCCTGAGGTTTGGACAGTTTTGCGACTTTCGTCCAAAGGTTTGTTTTTCTGCATCTGGATCCAAAAGGTTTGAAATCTTGCCATTTTCATCCGGCTCATTAAATCCATCCATTTTCTCCGTTAAGCCAGGGGTATTTCCGTTTTTTTTTGTTAACTTAAAGGGTAATTCGGTCTTTTCAGAGGTATTCGTTCTTTTACATAAAGTGAAAAGACTGAATTGCCCTTTAAGTTAACAAAAAAGACGTAAATACCCCTGACTTAATGGAGAATGATGGATGGAGTTAACGAGCCAGATGAAAATGGCAAAATTTCAAACCTTTTGGATCCAGATGCGGAAATACAAACATTTGGATGAAAGTTGCAAAACTGGCCAAACCTCAGGGACGAAAATAGCATTTTACTCTTTTTTTTTTATAAATAATTCATGTGTCAAATATGATGTACAATTTAAGTTTAAACCACAATGATCAACAATAGTTTTTTAATAATAATAATCTGTGTTTTGGAAATGATCAAGGGTTTTTTTATGAACTAAAAGTACACTATGGTCAATTTTCGACCAGTTTCCTTTAATCTACATTTTCTTTTCTTATACCCATTTAGCCCGTTAGAGATAAAATATAACCAACTCAACCCGTTTATAAGTAAATGGGTCCAAATTGCCATTTTTATCACTTTACAACCAACCAACACTAATGAGGTGATAATATTTCCACAGTGCAAGATCGAATGGTTCCATTATGGCTGTGTTGGTCTGAAAGAGCAACCCAAAGGAAAATGGTACTGTAGCGATTGCAGCGGGATGCAAAAGCGGCGAAAGGGGAAATAAATTAGTGTGCTTTTTTTTCTTTTTTCTTTCTGGTATTATAGGAAGCAACTGAAGATCAGTTAACTTGGGTTTTGTGCCTTTTTAGGGTTTGAATTGATGTTTTGTATTACACTTGGTGATAAGTAATAAACTCCGCTTATTTTAACCTTTCGTATGACATAGAGTTCATCACCTTTGTTATGATAGTTTGGTAGATGTTCACTAGCGCCGAAGAGTTTGGCCCGTTTATTGGTAAATGGGTCGATCCATAAACAAGGTGATCCAGGTTCTTCACCTAAAACTAGCTAAAATAAAAACAAGTTGAAGATCCAAGGGGTTAAAAAGTCTTCCAAAGTTGTATTCAAAGCAGTTATAATCTTATAAAAATTCTTTTCTTTTAAAAAACCGAAACCTTGATCAAACCGATTAAAGGGATGTTGGTCGGTTTTATGTCTCAAGATCCATCTAATTTCGGTCTTGGGCTAGACTGATGGAAATCACCGCTGACTGAACCCATGATTTATTCATCATACTCAAGCTACCTCTTTTGAACCCATGATTTATTCATCATACTCAAGCTACCTCTTTTGACCGACCCACTGGTGGCTCGACAAGTAACGTAAAGGTTCAAACTCAAAATTCACCAATAAATACAAGTTTTATGCATATGTTGCTGACAAAAGTAATATGTCAAGTTGTGCATATATCTTTGTTAGTAAATTGCATGTCAATCGGTTACCGTACTCCTAAACACCAGTCAATGGTAATCGAGTTTGATTTGATATTGATAAAAACGTGTAATCGAGTAAGTTTAGATTGTAGGTTTTCGAATCACAGTGTTTCATGACTTCATCTCATCTTAGTTTGTCCTGTTCAACTGTTTGTTTGATTTTTGCTAAAACAAACATGTAATTATTCAGTCAATAATATGTGGTTTATTAGAAGATCTTACATATAAACTTATTCACTTTTCACATTTAAATTTGTGTTAATCAACAAATCACAAATCATTTAATCCAAACACTAAAATCATTACTTTAATAACATAGTTACTAATTTTTTATTCAACACATAAACAAACTTTTAAGGTATCCAAGTTTATACCCTAACTAGCAATGTTTTAAACCCGGGCTAGCCCGGGTTTAACAACATTGCCCGTTCTACGCTCGATACTTCCAATCATGCATCTTCATATTCTTTTCCTTGCCTTTTTCCCTCCGGTCCACGAGGTAAATCCCATCATCCCTAAGCAACCAACTGCATCTCCAATAATTTGCCTTAAAGTCCAGCTCACGACAAAGCGGTTTGATCGTATCTTGAGTAAACACGTCGAAAACTAGTTCTTGATGCTGACCCTTATAAGCATGGCAGAAGAAAAGAGTAGTTGGACCAAAGATATTCTCACAGAATTTCCAGGTTGTTGAATGTTGATATCTTATTTTGTGGAAGCCGATATCGTCGTTTTTCGATTTGCAGTGGGCATAAACATGTTCTTTGTCTGTGCCGTTGACCTGGTTGACTACATTGATGGCCCAACCACCTAACCAGCATGGCTTTGCAGCAGTTGCTAATGCAATGACACAAAGAAAAGTTGTGAAGAAGATTATGTGTTTGTTCATGTTTGTTTTGTTGATGGTTTGAAAATGTGGGATTTTGTAGACTATATAATGGTTTTTTTACCTTGTATATTAACGGATATTCTTGAAAAGATATGAAGATTGATTGAATGGTAATTAAGGATTTTTATAAGATTAGAATGCTATCATGTCTATATATGTGACAAGAGTTTTAGGAAACTAATGAAGCAAAATATGTTTTAGAAATTTTTTAAGTTGCATGTTAAATTAAAGAAATAAATAAATAATTATCAACTTATATAGTATTTATTGAGTAAGAAATGTACTAAATTTGAAGTTTATGGATGTTTAAAAGGAAATGAATGTGGAGTTTTGATTATTTTTATTAGTGTTAAAAAGTGACTTTAATGAATAACATTATTTAGTTATTTTAAAATTTGATAAAGGGGTTTCTACCATGATTTTTTAACGGATGTTCTTGAAAAACTTATGAAGAATGAATGATACTTAAGGATTTGAAAAGTGCACCACTAAATCATATTTGTAACACCTTGAATTTTAGGAAACTAATGATATGATAATAACAAATAAGGATGTTCTTGAAAAGATAATGAAGATTAGAATGCCATGAGGCCAATACGTGTAATAACTTGAATTTTAGGAAACTAGTGATGGTAGTTATAAATATTGAAAGTATTTTTGTTGAACTTATTTTAACATTTTATTAAGATAAGTGTAAAATTAAATAAATAAATAAATGCAAAGCTAAATAGGTTTTTAAGTAAAAAATGTACTAACTTTGAAGTTTATGGATATTTAAAAGGAAATGAATTGAATGTGGATTTTTATTTACTTTTATCGTCTAAAAGTGATTTCAACGAATATATTTGTTTAATTCTTTTAAAACATACTTCTATAACCAGTCAATTCTTTTTTTTTCAACTCCAGTTATTTATTTCTTATTCATTCTCTGTCTAATGTGTTCTCTGTCTAATGTCTTGCAAATCTCTTTAACGAACCAATTGAAAAAGTCGTCTCATGTAACCAACAATATTTTTAATTGGGATTCAAATCCTATCTTAAATATTATCATCTCATGTTAATGACCAAAAGAGTTGAAAATTTTGGTGGTTACCAATATATAACAACTTTTGATTGGGAGTCAAATCTTCTCTAAAATGAAAATGAATTGAATACTTGGAAGTTTATTTAAGGAAGTGTAATTTTGGCGACTGTTTTTTGAATTAGGCAAGGATTTGGATTCACCGAAAACAATTTGATGCTAGTTAGTGGTTAGGAAATACACTTGGAAAGTTGGAATAATGAATTATCAATTATTGTACAATGATATATTTTCTCTCATCCAACTTTTATATTTTCTTATTGTTTTACTAATAACCTTGTTCTTTTTGATATTATTATAATAATGAAAAAACAGAGCAACGGTGATGCTACTTAAAAAATAATTATTTGATATGGATTTTTACTAAGAAAAGGTTTGTCCCAAATATTGCTGTGGATGGATATGTATATGTTTGCTATGGTTTCAACTATAAATATTTTGTCGCAAAAGAAATTTTACGTAAAAAATCATCAAAATAAATGTTTAGAAAATAAATTATTAAAATCCCCAACAAGGCACATCATCCTCAACTAAAACAGTGATGACCCCTTTGACTCATCAAGTCATTACAATTTATATTGGTCAACCAAAGTCACTATTGGTTAATCAAAGTCAAACTTATTGAAACAAAGTGAATTTTGGTCAATCATGGATATAAAACTTTACCTTAATAAGGCCCATCATACCCCCACTAAAAGCTATGATAAGTACTAGTGAAAAGCAATGAGTCTTTAGATATGTATTATAACTTTTTTACTTCTCACTTATAGACACATCTAACACATTAAGACCTAAAAAGACCCATCATGATTCTCCACTAATAGCTAATATGAGAATCATGACCAAATGTGGGCTATTAGAAATTATAATCCATTAAGAACTAACATAACTCACTACAACATGTTGTAGTAACCCTTTAAGAACTAATGTAATAATATGACATTAAAGCCCATCACACTTCAATAAGAACACTTGCCAATATGATAACTCGCTACAATACAATATGACTTATTACATACCAAGATCATTAGTACAACATGATACGCCCCAAGTACATATTGACAAATAAACAACTTCAATTGCATCACTATAAACTTCTTGCTCTATAGGGGAAGGAAGTTATCTTCACCAACGTTTCCTGCATAAGAGAGCTTCTCCGACGGCTGTGGGTTCGCAAAAACTATTTGATAATCTCCATTCCACGTGTTCTAGAAGAGCTCTCACAATCTACAATGGCCGCTGGTTTTTGTAGCATTTAGGGAACTCATGTTGTATACCTGGCGCTTGATTGATTTTGCCGCCTTAGTTTGCAACATAGAGCCAATAGCCAGTGTAACTGATGAAATCATGTTTCATCTAATAGACCCGATGGTCTTGTTAAAAGACCAAAAAGACTTTGATCAAGGTTAACAAGATATGCTATGTACAAAAGCATGAGGTTTGGTGGCTTCGTGGGGTTTTGGAGGTATAAACATTGGTTGAGGCACCTACCAAGATCCAGACCGAAAGAAGTATGTATGGCATTTTTCCGCTCGAGAAAATATGAAATCCGTTGTGTTATCTTATGGGTGCCCAATGCACCAAGATTCCTTAGTTTGGGCTCAGGTCAGGAATATTTCTTGACTTGTAGACGTGACCCGATCACAAAAGAGTAACCGAACTAGAAGCAATGCAAATAGACCCACAAGCCTTACTCCAGTAGAAATTGAAACTCAGGTTTTTCAAGGAGTTCAGGGCTAGGTTTCATGTTTGAAAAATCTTTCTCGTTAATGGATTTACCAATCTCCTCAACTGGGAAGGCCATGCTGCAAATAACAAAAGTAAAAACAATTCACCCATCTTTGACGGTGTAAATTAGGGATGAGATCTTTTTCCCAAATACCTGTACCCGTACCGACTCAGTACTTTCAATATCAGTACGGGTACGGGTAAAAATGGTACTGGTACCAAATATTATATTAGAACTTTAAGAGTTTCTTTTATATCATGTTTTATTTCGTATGATGGTATTTATGATACTCATATGGATTTTACCTATTTGGTATCCGTGTCATATCGTATTGGTACTCGTACCCATTTTACCTATTTGGTACCCGTACTGATTTTACCTATTTGCTCTACCCATACGAGTGCTCAAAAAATAAGAATGGTACCAAAGCGGGTACCGTACCGTACCAATATATATGGTACGGTATTCGGTACCCAGTTTTGTTCAAATTAGGTACCGGTATTTTCTGTACGGGTACGGGTATTGTACTGGTCCCATCCCTACTGTAAATTATATTTCATTGCCGTATATATAGTTTAGTGTATACCTAGAAGTGTTGTCATCTAACAAATAGGAGTCACTATCAGGATCACTGGAGTCCTCTGACATTAGACCTTTTAACTTGGAAATAAGCTGTCGAAAGTCGATTATAAATTAGTAGTTTCAGACGTAAACGAATAGCAAATGTAATAGTGTTATCCTTACATCTGGGGCGGCACTATCTGTGTCATCCTTATTATTCGAATAAAAAGTGCAGAGTCTGTGAAGTTGTTGGATACTTAGAACCTGATACCGAAAATGTCAACTTAAGTTAAGACACTTCCGTTCATGGAGTAGAAAAAAACAGTGGGAGACTTACAGGACATAGTTTAGTTGTGAATTCATCGTATGATATTTTAGATTTCTCTTTTGAAACCTGAAAAGAAAAGGTAAATTCAAATTTTGAAAGAATCGTTACTGGAAATTGAAAAAAGAAAATAAAAAAAAAATATTAAATTTGTTACATACCATAAACCCGACTGCCTGCCTTACACGGTTAAGTTCATCCGATGATGAGCCTGCATACTGATTCAGTGAGTCGTTAGGCCTACTTACTCTGACTTACAACAATAATATTGGAGGAAATTTCGACTTAGGCTTATTTTTTTATTTTTTATTTTTTGTCACAAATGGATCAAATAAAAATTTAGAGGAAAAGGGCTGAATAAGTCAAACAGGTTGAAAGTCATCCGTAGTGTATGCATAATGCAAAAAAATCCCTTTAACTGCTATCGTAACTAGGATTTCGACTCGTGCCACGCTTGTGACCTTGTTACACGTGTTACGATGATGATGATATTAACGTGAGGTACACGCGTGTGACGTGACACGTCACACACGTTACATTCGTGAATCGTGACATTAACGTGGTTAGGCATAGATAAAAAAGAGTATAGCGTCTCGCACGTTGCGGTGTAAAGTCGTAAAATTAATTCAAACAAATGAATTGAAGTGGTGTAATGTTGTGAAAGTAATTTAAAGGAAAGAATTAAAGTGTTGGAGAAGACGAGATGGGAAGCTATGGGTTAGAGTTGTTTAGGGGACATTATGTCACTTACCAAAAGATGGGGGTTAGATGTGTAAAATTTATAAAGTTGGGGAAGTTACCAACCATGGTCTCCATCGACTAGGGGTGTTCATCGAATCGAATAACGAATTTTCGAATTATTCGAATCGAATTTTTTGAATTTTTATTTTTTTACATGAATTCGTATTTGATTCGATTAGTATTTGAAACTCGAATAATTCGATTTAATTTAAATTCACCCTAAACAATAAATAATTTTACTTTCATTTTTTAAAACTACTACAAATAATTATAGGTAAAGGGTACTGTACAAATTCCCTTATCGTACATTACGTACGCTACAATCTCAGCCGTCAGATCATCTCCCCGCAATGAAAATCGCATGTTTTTTTTTTGTAATAATTTCGCATGTGATAATTTTGATGAAATAGCAGGTGTTTTTTTGTAACAATTTCGCATGTGGTAATTCAATTTCGCATGTGATAATTTTGATGAAATAGAAGGTTGTTTTTTTGCAACAATTTCGCATGTGGTAATTCAATTTCGCATGTGATAATTTTGATGAAATAGCAGGTTGTTTTTTTGTAACAATTTCGCATGTGGTAATTCAATTTCGCATGTGATAATTTTGATGAAATAGCAGGTTGTTTTTTTGTAACAATTTCGCATGTGGTAATTCAATTTCGCATGTGATAATTTTGGTAACAATTTCGCATGTGGTAATTCAATTTCACATGTGATTTTCAATGCGGGAAGATGATCTGACGGCTGAGATTGTAGCGTACGTAATGTACGATAAGCGCATTTGTACGTTAACCAGCCATATTCAACATAAAATATAATAATCTGCTAAATTAATTAACTATCAATATGTCAAAACACCAAAATTTAGAAGATAGGTTGGTTACTAGTAGCGATGTAAGTTAGGTAAAAATTTGGAAATAAGTAGTATGGGCGATTTGTCAGAATGTTTGGTAATGTTATGAATAATAAACTATCACTTATGGAGGTAGTTCATACTTTGGCCAAGTTTAGAAGTTATGTGTGTGTATATACATATATTGAAAAATATATATAAATTGAATTCGAATTTCGAATCAAATTGAAATCATAAATTCGTATTCGATTCTAATTCGATTACTGGACTCGAATACGAATCAACTCGAATTCGAACATTTTTAATCGAATTCGAATCGAGTCGAATTTCGAATTTTTCGAATCCGAATCGAATTCTGAACACCCCTACCATCGACCATGGTTTTTAATAGATATGGGAATGATATTGTTATTGTAACCATATTTAATGCATTACTTATTTATTAACTAACATATAAAATTGGACAAAAATGTGTTTTCAGGTCAACCTATATATAATAGTGAAGGCCTGTAAAAATACCTCTGCTGTGACTTTAGAGCACCAAACCTCTAGTTTAGATAATCCTGCCTTCACATACTCCCCATTTGCGAACGTGCAACACTCTTTGTGTAGAAGAAGGCTAAGGTGGCACATAAAAAAATTTACGATTTAAGAAACGAGATAACTAGTTTGACATGGCCAGACTTATAGGCCGTTTTAAGAAACGAGATAACTAGTTTATACCCATTTACTTATAGTGGATAAATTCCGGTTATATTTTCTCTAATTGGCCAAATTAAAAAAAGGAGTAAAATGCCATTTTCGTCCCTAAGGTTTGGTCAGTTTTGAGACTTTTGTCCAAAGGTTTGTTTTTCCTGATCTGGATCCAAAAGGTTTGAAATCTTGTCATTTTCATCTGGCTCGTTAGCTCCATCCATTTTTCTCTGTTAGATCAGGGGTATTTTCGTCTTTTTGGTTAACTTAAAGAGCAATTCGGTCTTTTTTCACTTTATGTACAAGCATTTAGCATAATGTGAAAAAGACCAAATGGCCTTTTAAGTTAACAAAAAAGACAGAAATACCCCTAACTTAACAGAGAAAAATAGATGGAGTTAACGAGCCGGATGAAAATGGCAAGATTTCAAACCTTTTGGATCTAGATGCGGAATAACGAGCCAGATGGAAATGGCCAAACCTCAGGGACGAAAATTGCATTTTACTCTAAGTAAAGATGACTGATAAATGGGTAGAAAGTCGTCTACGCTTTTTTATTCTAATTCTAAAATTAGACTATTACCGAATTACGATGATACCTGTGATCATATATCACACGCTAACTAGTTATAATAAATAATTGTTACTAAAAGTGTTACAGGTCACCAAAACCGTCCAATTTGTAACCTCTAGTCAGACTTTCTAGCTATTTAGAACAGAATTGCTACCTGTTGAAAAGCTGTACATCAGTGAAAGAGAAAACTTGAGAAAATATCTTCTGGATAATGCCTAATGGCACCTGAAAAAAATACGGCTGAGATGGTTAAACAATGAGCATGCAAGTGATAATCAATTCTCATTAGTAACCTTAATAAGAATTAAAAAAATACACTTACATTGCATTCTTTTAATGTATCAAGCAGGCCATCTAAGCGTTCAATGATGCTATCCCAAAACTCTACCGGAAAAACTTTACCATCCGATGTTATTGGCGCCTGAATTGTTTACAAGTTATAAAAAATTTAGCAACATATGATGCTTTTAATTGCGATCGAAGTTATAGTAAACATATGGATATGGTACCTGAATACAAGAGGCAAGAAGTTGTGACATATCCTTCTTTAAGTCATTACGAATAAATCCGTATAATTTTTCAACATAAGCAGCAAGTTGCTTCTTAAAAAGCAAAGCCGGGTACTTGACCTCCACATGGCACACTATACTAATAATTGATGCTGATCGAAATCCCTATAAATAAAGTAATAAGAATTATAATAAAAATATTAACAATAACAATAACACTTCTTATAAATGATTCACAAAGGAGTTTTGTAGAGATGGAGATCTTGACCCTTACATACAAATGGGTCAAAATGGGTTGTCTTTATCTCAAAGGGTCAAATGAGTCAAATGGGTCAAATAGGTTGAAAGTTGCCAGAAGTTGAGTATTTAAAGCTTACAACTTCCTCTATCATTTTTACTCAAAGATTTAGATTACTATTGTAATTTTATTGTTTTGTAATCATAATATTATAAAAGTTATAAAAATCAACAAAAGTGTTTGCAGTCAAACCACCCAATGCTAAAAATGAACCTATATCAACATGAACCTGTTTCAACTTATTACCCAACCTGCCTGTAGAAAATGGGATTGTATTTAGGAATAGGAGTGTTCAAAATGCCGCGGCTAGCTCGAAAAAAGTTCGAAAAAAGCTCCTTTCATTTTCCAGCCGAGCCGAGCCGAGCCAGCTCGTTTTGTAATCTAGCTGAGCTCGAGCCAGGGGGCTGGCTCATGGCTCGGCTCAATGGCTCGACTCGTGGCTTGACTGTATGGCTTGGCTCAGTGGCTCGACTCGATGCTGTGTGTGTGTGTATTTTATAATTGTGTGTTAATTTTTTTTTATTTTTGTTTTTATGTTATCAATATTTGTACAAAAATTAATAAAGAAATAACGAGCCGGTTGATTGGGCTCGAGCTTTTTTACGAGCCGAGCTCGAGCTCTACTTTTCAGCTCGAAAAAATAAACGAGCCGAGCCGGCTCTTTTAAGTTCAAGTTCGAGCCCAATCTGGCTCGGCTCGATTACAGCCCTATTTAGGAACAGAAAGTACTTTGGTCATCCTTCCAAATAATGATGTTGGCTGCTCGGGTTTGGGAGGACTTGGACTTAAAGTCCTCTGAATCAAAAACAGCAACGTAGATGTGACTGAGAGCCAATAAGCCATATGCTTAATCTCCTCACTTTTCTGGAAAATATAATATATTTAATTCAATTATTAAATATATAAACATCAATAGTAAAACTAATCATGATATATGTGAAATTTAAACATATTCAAACATGGACCTCTATTGCAGAACCCATCATCTGGATAATCCTATCAAATACGGTAGTTATATCTGGTTCAAAAGCTTTGCAGTGCAAAAGACTTTTGTATATAACATATGTAGCTACTGGCTTCCCTTGAGAAAACCCAAGGTCTTCTGTAGCAGCTTTCATAACATTATCAACCAGCTCCTATATGCATATGCAAGCATACAATTAGGTGATGTCATTTTACCATCAAACTCCATTATGCTCTTGAAATTATTTTTGACTCTTAATCGTTTACATTTATAGATTACCTTTGTAAGCTGATATAATAACTTTGCGAGCAAATTTATGAGTTCTTTTTTTTTTTTTGTGGATGAGCAAAAAATCCAATTGACTAGTTTGCCCTTTTGTGGGCTTTGTGAACCAAACAACATGAATGTGGTCGCCTGGTCGGAACAGTGGGTCTTTGGGTTTGGGTGCAGGTTAATGGGTGACTAGGGGTGCAAACAAGCCGAGCGGCTCGCGAGCTACTCGAGATCGGCTCGAGAAAAAGCTCGAAACGAACCGAGCCTTATCGAGCCCGAGCCGAGCTTGAGCTTAAAATAAAGCTCGTTTGTTTATCGAGCCCGAGCTCAAGCCTCGCATGTGAAGCTCGTTAGGCTCGTCGAGCCTTATTGAGCCTTAGTGTAAACGAGCCGAGTCGAGCTGAGCTTATTCAAACCTGTTTACAATCCGACCTCGAACCTAAAAATAAGCTTATTTAGTAAACGAGCCCGAGCCCGAGCTTCACTTATCGAGCTCGCGAGCCTAGAAAGTCTATTATTTATATTATTTTTATTTAATATATTAATTAATAGATAATAAACGAGCCGAGCCCGAGCCCGAGCCGAGCTCGAGCTTGAAAAAATACAAACGAGCCGAGCTCGAGCCTTGAAAACAAAGCTCGAATCAAGCCAAGCTCGAGCCCGAGCTCACATAAGTTAATCGAGCTCGAGCTCGAGTCTGGTCAAGCTCGGGCTCGGCTCGGCTCGTTTGCACCCCTATGGGTGACCCAGTAAAACTAGCTACAGAACCGAATCTACAACATCTGAGATCTGTCCAGTCACCTGGTTTGACCCTTATTCTTGAAAATGTAACGTGTGGAGAAAAAAGTTACGTGTCATGATTAACGTTACGTAAGTGTCATGATTCTCATTCCTTGGCTTACTGATATCAAAGAGTCAGGGAAAGGTTGGAACATAGAGAACAAACGAAAGGTTCAGGTTTGGTAAAGTTTGATCCTACGCCAACGATTTCACATGAAGATCCATTAGCAAGTTTGACAGATTTATGGAATATATTAGTATTATTAAGAGTGGTTATAAAATATGTGTTCGATTAATGGCACCTGAATCAATAACCTAAGTAGCACCAGAAGCAGATGAAGCCTATCCAGAAAAATAAAAAACGTGATGGATTGTGTCAAGTTGCTATCAAAGTTAAAACGGAAGTTGGTGTTGACTATAATAGGAGAAATGACTTCAACATGAGAAAGAAAGGAGACAGGAGGCTGTCTAGGAGGACCTGTTGGCGCTTAAAGAGGTCTCTGTTCTCACAGAATTATACATATAGAGAAAGGCAGATCCAATTAAATTAAAGAAAAACATAAGGAAATATATGTAAAAAAGCATGTCAAAACATACACGTTCCCTTCCTATGGTGGATTGTGTCAAGTTGCTATTAAATTTGTTTGAAGGACTGCCGCTTTGATGTTCCTGTAAATTAAACACATCTCCTTTAGCTTATCAAAGAGAGTACTGTTGATAGAAGAACACTATGAGATACGCATGAAATTGTAACTAAAGGCCATTCAGATAAAAAAAATCATGAAAGTGGTGTGTTATACCCTATGGTACAATTTCACGCATACAGCCATGAGATACGCAAATCTTTGGTCTCCTATCTAGCTTTTACTTATGTTTCTACTTTTACCTGCCTAAGCCTTAAATAATTTCATCCTATATGCAAATTTATAAGCGAATAATAAACATATACGAATCTATACGCAATATGGTGTCGCATATCAATTAATTTAAGTCATTATTGAGGGTTAAAACTTAATAGTCTAGTAAACGAGTAAAAGAACAATTTGACTCTTAGTCCGTATCTTATGGCTAAATGAGTAATTTCTTCATAATAATTACTTTCATGATAGGTCTTCAGTAAGACTATGGTGATAAATGCATAAATAGCATTGTACGTTATGGCAATGAGTTAAAGCTTTAGCCCGTAACCCATAATTATTTGATTTGTTATGGTTTTCTGTGTTGTCTTGTTTACAAAGACGCCATGCGGCAGCTGACATGGAAATTTAAAATAAATATTTTTTATTTTTAAAACCGCATTATCACTATTGGCTGTTTCAACATCACCTTCTGCCTCAGAATTTGATCCTCTGCTTCCATATCAGCAATCTTTTCTTGAAGACTAAAAAAGAACCACAAAAACATACAACTAAGCAAGTCACTTCATCAGCTACGAAGTGAAATAAGTTTTGATATAAAAATATAACCATTGCATGTCAAGCTTCAAATCAATTATCTTTGCTTCTGCATCCATAGCCTCTTTCAACCTATCTTCACTTAATTTACTCGTCTCTTCATATTTCTTTTGTGTTTCATTAATTTCCGATTCCAATGAATTAACCACATCCTGCGAGCGTTCAAGATCAAGACACATGAAATACAACAAATAATATTTTGGAAGATTATTTAAAAAAACCTAGTCAACTTTATAATATTTGCAAGAGTTAAGTACCCGGATGGTCCCTGTGGTTAACCAAAATTTTGGATTTGGTCCCTAGCTTTTCAAAAGTACACGGATGGTCCCTGTGGTTTGCACTTTGTAATGCATTTAGTCCCCAGCTAACAAATCTAAAGGTTTCAACAAGTCCAGATTATGGACTAAATGCGTTAAAAAGTGCAAACCAAAGGGACCATCCATGTACTTTTGACAAAAATTGGGGACTAAATGCCAAAGTGCAAACCAGAGGAACCATTCGTATAGGTTGGAAAGCTAGGGACCAAATCCAAAATTTTGGTCAACCACAGGGACCATCCGTGTACTTTATTTTATGGGAAAAGAAGACATGTTTGACTTCAAAACTTGACCTTGAGTTTCTCATTGTCAGTAGTAAGTGTTTCTATTTTCTCATTGTCAGCAGCACGAAGTTGCTCCATTTCTCTCGTAAGTGTTTCTATTTTCTCATTGTCGGCAGCACGAACTTGCTCCATTTCTCTCGTAAGCGTTTCTATTTTCTCATTGTCGGCAGCACGAACTTGCTCCATTTCTCTTGTAAGCGTTTCTATTTTCTCGTTGTCGGCAGCACGAACTTGTTCCATTTCTCTCGTAAGTGTTTCGATTTTCTCGTTGTCGGCAACACGAACTTGCTCCATTTCTCTCCTTGCAGCTTCAAGCAGTTCTTTAATTTCTTGAAATTGAACTTCCATTTCTTCTATAGTCGACTGCAATTTTGTATTTTCCTTATTTTTCGTTTCCTCCATATCAGCCTACAAAATTTTAAAGCCCTTCAACAAATGAAAAAAAAAAGCCAATAAAAGTAAAAACTAAAGTTTTGCTTTCTATAATATCTATTTTCATGCTTTATGTATCAAAAATATTATGGAGTACCAATTTATTTTCCATCTCCTTTATAGCTGACTGCAGTTCTGCAGTTTCCTTTTTCTTAGCTTCCTCCATATCAGCCTACAAAATTCAAAAGCAAATCGAACTATTAAAAACAAACTAAAAAAATTAAGAGTAAATTGCATTTTACGTCCTTTAACTTTAAGAGAAATTGCAAGCATTGTCCTTTAACTAACGAAATTACACCAGATGTCTTATATGTTACAATTTCCCATCAGGCGGTACCCTTTTGCCCTAACCCAGTTAATTTTTTCTGTTAACTCTTAACACATGCCACTCACATAAGGGCATAATGGTTGTTTTCACTTATTTTGTTGTTAATATATCTTATTTCTATTTAATTTTGTTTTAGTTATTAAGTCACTTATTTTGTTGTTGATATATATTATTTTTATATAATTTTGTTTTAGTTATTAAGTGAAAAGAACCCTCATGTGAGTGGCACGTGTTAAGAGTTAACAGAAAAAATTAACAGAGAAACAATAACATAAACTATAAAGGACATCCAGTGTAATTTCGTTAGTTAATGGACGTAATATGCAATTTACTCAAAAACTAACTACAGTTTCGGTTTGTGTAATGTGTGATTTTAATGTTTTTGAGTATTAAGAAATGTAACTAGTTATTAAGAAGCTACAAATTACCAATTCAGCTTCCATCCCCTTTATAGTAGATTCCAACCTAGCCTTTTCCTCATTTTTAGCTTCCTCCATGTTAGCCTAGAGAATTTGGAAGCACACAGAAAATTAAAAAAACAAAAGAGTTAAAATTAAGTTTTCGTTCGGTGAAATGAGCACCAATTGAACTTCCATCTCTTTTAAAGCAGACTCTAGTTTTTCTTTTTCCATATTTTTAGCTTGCTCCATATCAGCCTACAAGATTTGAAAGCATTTTAAACAATCAAAAGCAAACAAAAGGATAAAAAAAACTTGTCAAAACAAAAAGGATATGTAAACGAGCTGAGCTTGAGCTAGGCCTAGCTCAAGCTCGTGAGCTTGCGAGGCGGCTCGGATTATTTTATTCTATATAGATTAATTCTGATTTTAAATTTATTAAAATAAAGAAAATATGTGGGAGGGGATTGGAGTGTTAACATTTTAAGTTCAATTAATCAATAACATATAAAGAAATGGGAAAATAAACGAAAATTATACATATGATACTTTTAATATGCCTTTGGTCTTTAAAATATAAGAAAAATAAAAATAATACATATAGATATATGTTTGTTTTTTTTGTTATTTCTGTTATCAATATTTGTAAAATAATATTAATGAGCCGACTCGATTTACTCGAGCTGGCTCGAACATTTTACGAGACGAGTTCGAGCTTGATTAAATAAACAAGCCAAGCCGAGTTGACTCGTTTAAGTTCGAGCTAGAGCTCAACCTGGCTCGGCTCCGCTCGATTACAGCCCTATATGTGTAACAGGAAACATAATAAAGCACCAATTGAACTTCCAACTCTTTTATAGCAGATTGCAGTTTCGCATTTTCGTTATTTTTAGCTTCCTCCATCTCAGCCTACAAAAAATCAAAACAGATCAAACAATCAAATAATAAACAAAAGAAAAAATATATATTTAACCAAGTTAGTATTATCTATTTTAATGTTTTGGGTATCAAGAAGCAGAAGCAGAACAAAGTGTTAGAAAGGTATGAAGCACCAATTGAACTTCCATCTCCTTTACAGTAGACTGTAGCTTCAGAGTTTCCTTCTTTTTAGCTTCCTCCATATCGGCCTACGGAAATTGACAGAATAATAAACGATCAAAAAATAAACAAAAGAAATCAAAAGGTTAAGACTGAAGTTTTGGTTTCTATAATATTTACATCATGAAATAAAACAAGTTTTTTATAATTACACAACACCAACTATTTCTTCATACAAACTTATTTCGAGTCCGGTAAATCCATACAACCAGAAAAATATAAATCAAAACCAAGACCACAGTATATGAAACATTTTGACCCTTGTGGCCAGAGAAGAAGCAAACAGTACAATCATATATATTAAGTAGAGAACCACATAAGCACTTGTATGTAGCGATGTGAAGCTATAGTTGAAGAGAGAGAAATCTATGCAGTTACATAACCGCCTTATGCATCACAACTAAACTATAGGTACAAGTGTTTATGTGGAACTCACAATTCTCTACTTATAATTGGCTCTGTATTGAACAGTCCTTTCTCTCTCTCTCTCTATATATATATATATATATATATATGTATATATATATAGAGAGAGAGACATACATACATACATATATTGATAGTTGATGTTTCTGGCTCAAATTAGTTAGGGTGAGCAAAAACCAAACCATAACCAAAAAACCAAACCATTAACCGAAAACATTAACCATAACCGACAAAACCTATCGATTATGGTTAAGTGAATCTAATTAACCAACAATTCGGCTATGATCATGGTTAATGTGTCGTCGTTAATCGATTTTAACCGAACCGAACCTTCTATGCCTATGATTTACAACCTTTTATAATGTAAATTGGATCTATTTGAAGTGGTTGCTAATTTGGAAAAAATAGTGTAAAGTTATTGTTTATTTTGTCTTAGTTTGCTCATATAAATTTCTATACAAAAATACCTTTAACTTTTCGAGAATAATATCTTCATCAATTGATTTACTTTCTATACAAAATACCTTTAACTTTTCGAGAATAATATCTTCATCATTGATTTATGGTTACAATCGGGCCCCATGATGCATAATTCCAAATTAATTAGAAAAAGTCGGGCTTAGAACAGCATAACCAAACTATTTTTAGCTATAATATAACAAAAAGGATAGTTAAAAATACATTGGATAATTAACCAACCGATCCACAACCAACGATTAACTGAACAATGATTAATTGACCATCGGTTATGGTTAACACTTTTCAACTAACCGAACCCACAGTTAACCAACCATCGGTTAACCGACTTTGCACACCCCTACTAGTTACTAAACTACAGCAATTGGATGAAAGTATACTTACCCTGTTGCGTTCCTCCTCCTGTAATCGCATGGCCAGTTCTTTGGCTTCCTGTTCCAATTTATTTTTGGCATCTTGGAGAGCACTAGTGTCACTTGCAATCTACAAATATACATATTGATCAATGCAGAGAAATGATTGTTCAAACCAACTTCCACATTTATGTTATGTTAACCAATTTTCACATCAAGGTGTTTCATAACAGCATTTTTAAAGAATATGCAGAATTTGGTGTAACTAAGAATAACTTGAAAAAAGAAAGATATCAACATGGTTGCGTTGTAAACCAATATAAATCTAGAGCCTAAAATTTGAGAACAAAAAACATGTGAGAAATATAGAGTCACCTTTTTAAGCCTCTTTAATTCTATGCGTGCCAAGTCTTTCCTTAAAACAGACTGTGCATAAACTGCTACTTTCCTCATTTTTACATAACGACGCAATGCCAAATGCCGTCGGCATCGACTCTGCAAATTCATTTATGGAGCAACATTGGTTTAAGAATAAAAAAGCCTTTGACATGATAACATTATGAACATGAAGTCTAATGCCTATTACATAATTAAAACTAGGGTGTGTTGGGTGATGGGCCAAAACAGGTTCAAGTCCAAATGGGCAATTATGAAAGGGGGTCCAATGGGTCAGGCTGACCTGTTAATTCTTTTCCACATCAACCAACTTTGGCATCAACCAACTTTGGCCTCTCAACTCTGGCATTAACCAACTTTAGCCCCTCAACTTTAATAATGACATGTTTAGCCTCTCAACTTTAATAATAAACAGCTTTAACCCCTCAACTTTAATAATGACATGTTTAGCCCCTTGACTAAAACATCAAACAACTTTAACTCTCGTGATTTGCTTATTTTTATCTACGTTTCGACTGCGGAGCGCGGGTGGTAACCCACTAGTTTCAGAAAAAAAAGGGGGGAAAATTTATACAAAATTGATAAAAAAATGGTAATATGAAAATATATATATTCTGTGGAAAAATGTGAGGTCAAAGATTATATAAGCTTAAAAGATATATATATATATATATATATATTCATATTTGTAAAATATTAAAACTTAATAAAATTGTTTTACAGTAGTTATATTGTTTTAACAAATCGTTTGATTTCATGTGTCCTTTCAACCTCGGGTTGTTTAATTTGTGTTTGGGTTGGTAGTGCAAGATTTAGATAACATACATGCTTCCTAAAAAAATAGGTATACCTGGATACCAATTGCTGCTTTTGTTTTCCTTTTATAATTATATGCATTGCGTGCAGCCATGCCACGCATTCCATTTTGTATAAAAATAACTGAAGAACTCATGGATTTGTAACGAGTTCTCTCACGATGCATGCGTGCGTTTTTCTGAATTCTCAAACATGCCCTTTCTTTCCTTCGACGCTCATAGCAAACACGTGCAACTTCCCCTGTAAGATTATATTTTAAGTAAGCTAGATGTTACAATTGATAATGTTTACTTATTAAATGGTCTGTTTGGGTTTTGTGTTAAATAAAAAGGACCTAAAAGACGATATGTTTAAATGCATACAAGTTACAACCTTATTTCATTCTACTCAAAGATTTAGATTATTATTATTGTTAATATTTTCTTTGAAATCATAAGTACCCCTAGCAAGATATCCCTGTACGATGAAGCGGGAAATCGGACGGTATCGGTACGGTACCAGCGCTTGGTTTAAAGTCATGTTACGCGCAAAAGAATACGTTTTACATTGAAAACCATAAAACGAATAATGGTTCCGATTCCATTAATAACAATGTTGGTACCAATGTTGATAAAAAAATAAAAACGAATACCGGTACCGGTTCTGATAATAACGATACCAGTACCGATGTCGGTATAGGTTCGATTCGTCACAGTACTTTCTTGAATAGAACTCTTTTTTCAACAAAGTTCATACAGGAACAACGATAAAAAATATTAAACACAGTCGTGTACTCATCTTCAAAATCGTATATTATTTAAAGTATAATGGGTGAAATTTATATATTCCGTGCGCGATTATTAACATAAAAAACTTATTCCACGCGCGATGTGGCGGGAATTCGGTTGGTATCGGTTCGGTTCGTAACGGTATCGCTATCGTACTGACATTCTGTTTAAAGTCAATGATATACACAAACAAATGTGTTTTACTTTGAAAACCATAAAAACGAATACCGGTAACAGTTCTGATAATAACAATACTGGTACCGATGTCGATAAAAAACCAAAAAAGCGAGTAATGGTATCAGTTCCGTTAATAACAAACATTACCTTTATCGGTTTGGTTTATCACTGGTATCCCTTTGGTTTATCACTGTACTATCTTAATAAAACTCATTTTTCAACAAAGTTTATACAGAAACGCCTATAGAAAATATTAAGACCAGTCGATTATTCAGCTTTACAAAAAAAAAAAGATAAAGAACACGAGTTATTAGAAGAAAATCAGATTAAATAAAAACTAAATGGGGTAAAACCGTACATTATTTAAAGTATAAGAGGTGACATCAGAAATTAAAAAAAAATTGAATATAATTACATGAAAAATTTGTTACTATTCATCGCGAGTTCAAATTCATATGTATAATAATAATAATAATATTTTTTTTTAAATGGAATGAATGTGTGTGCCTGTGTGGTTCAACCTGACCCTGCCCATTGTGAACAAAATCAACCAGAACCCGCTCACAAAGCTCAAGTTTATAATACTACTAGAAAGGTAAGAATTGTGTATACCTCTACATATAGTCTGTATCACTATTGCTGAAGATCGTAACAAGGTATATTTGTTGCACGTAGAATACCCACGAAATCTTTTCTGGATTTTGATAGCAGATCTTCCTAAAACCTCACTTCTACGAGCATCTATTTCTGCCATTTGTCCTGCTCTCAGGAACACTTTTGTTTTACCGATCTGCAAGATTTTTAATCAGAAACATTGCACCTGTAAGAATATTCACACCATATAAAAATCTTAGCACCTGACGCTGCAACTTAAAAGCAAATCTTTCAAGTACCTGATACCCTTCAAGGTTTGCCTTTTGTAACAAAATCTTTGAAGCTTCTATCTCATCACTACAGTTAAATGCAAGATATATGTTTGTTATTATAATCATGTTTAAATTAAAATATTTTCAGTAAAACAAGGAATTTGAAATAAATACGTTTAGCAAATTCACGCAATAAAGAATGAAAATAAATACTTTTAAAAATCCAATACTTCAAAACTAATTTTATAAAGAGTAAAATGCCATTTTCGTCCCCGAGGTTTGGCCAGTTTTACGACTTTCGTCCAAAGGTTTGTTTTTCTGCATCTGGATCCAAAAGATTTGAAATCTTTCCATTTTCATCCAACTCGTTAACTCCATCCATTTTTCTCTGTTAAGTCAGTCAGGGGTATTTCCGTCTTTTTTATTAACTTAAAGGGCAACTTGGTCTTTTTCACTTTATGTAAAAAGACCGAACCCTTGAAAAAGACTGAATTGCCCTTTAACTGGAAAAATGGATGGAGTTAACGAGCCGGATGAAAATGGCAAGATTTCAAACCTTTTGGATCCAGATGCGGAAAAACAAACCTTTGGATGAAAGTCGCAAAACTAGCCAAACCTCAGGGACGAAAATGGCATTTTACTCTTTTATAAAACATAAACATATACATATTTTCATTTATACATGTAAAATTAATAGAAAGTAATGAACTACATTAATGTCAATGGTACTACCTCATTGTTAAAACATTAGGTGAAAGGATCTTGAAACGGTCTATAAATTCATGGAAAGGTTTACGGGTCGGGAAACCCGCACAACTGATCCTAATTGCCTCCATAACACCCTGTAACAACATGACTTGTGATCTCAATATGCAAGAACACATGAACAAAACTGAATCCACGAAAACTGTAGAAATACTAAACTTACCCCACATCGAAGTTGTTGCAATATATTCGGATTATCAAAAATGGCAGACTTTAAAAGATTATTTGGTTTTACACAACGAACATAATGCGGCTCGGTATGACTGAGTGTCTCGAGCAATGCTTGTAATTGTTGCTGTGAAGATTGGACATTAAAAGATGAGCTAAACTCAAAATTGGCCAAAACGGGTTCAGGTTGAAGTGGTCCTGTCTGGTTGACATGCAACACTTTTTTCTCTATTTCTAAAAAACTTTTCTACAAAAACAACATTATTACAATTATAATAATAAGCTAAATCTTTGAGCAAAATGACTTAGGAGGTCGTAATCATAATATACACTTTGGATGGCTTTCAACCTATGCAGTTATAGCGGTCCAACATTAAATAGCGGTGAACGGCAGATATTTGAAATATAGGTTATCACGGTGGGATATTGGTAATTTTATATCATGCAGAATTTATATGCACACATATATACAACGTAAAACATACATAATATTAATAGTAAGAGTAAATTATGATTTTGGCCCCTGTGGTTAATTCACTTTTACCCTATAAGCCCAAAAAGGGAATCTTTTGACATTTGTACCCCCAACGTCATTTTTTCTAACCATTTTGGCCCTCATCACTAACATCATCCAACTAAATGGTTACATGTTGGTCATTTACCCCTCACATGAGGGGCATTTATGTCATTTCACCCACATAAATATATCTTCCCCTGTTAAAACCCAATTAATGTCGCATTTAACCCCAAACCCTTCATCAGAATTCTCTGGTTGTCTTCTTCAACCAAACCCCAAACCCTTCCATCTGAATTCTTGTTTTTTTTGGACAGCAAACAAAATTTATTCCTTTAATTTGAATTCTTGTCTTCTTCTTGCCTTTAAGTTTGAATCCTTTAATTTTTAAGATATATATTTTTTCATAACAGGTTTATCGATTAGTAATGACCTCTGTTTTTATCATTTGTATTTATTCTATATATATTTCATATATAATTGATGCATTAATTAAGATCAAGGCATTTGTGAGCATTGCAGTTGTGTATCTTGATATAGAAGAGCAAATTTAATTGCATCAAAAACTTGTTAAGCATAAAGTTAATAATGCAAGTTTGAATTTTTATGATGGCATATTTTCTGAAACGACTGTAGTGGAGGAATCGATTATTTCCTAGTTAAATTTGGGGTGTTTATAATTCAATTTTAAGTTGTTGAAACTTTGACACTGAACTGATTATCACAAAAGATGTAGGAGATGAAATTGACTTTTGATTCAAACATATTTCAATCCATTTTTCTCAACCGTCCTGACCCGCCCATTTTGAGTGGTTAAGTGGGTTTCTAGGGTTCTAAGTTTGAAGAAGATGAAGTTATGCAGGGTTTTTTTTTTATTTAATGGGGATTAAGTGGGTAGGTGAAATGACATAAATGCCCTCATGTGAGGGGCACATGACCAACATTTAACCATTTAATTGGATGGTGTTAGTGATGAGAGCCAAAATGGTTAGAAAAAATAATGTTGGGGGTATAGATGTTAAAAGATTTCTTTTTGGGCTTATATGGTAAAAGTGAATTAACCACAAGGGCCAAAATCGTAATTTACTCTAATAGTAATATTAAAAGTCAAAACGCAAAAGTGCCAATATTTAAAACATGATCTAATCGTAAGCCCTGAAATCTTCCTCCGAATCCACATCAACATAGGCATCTAAAATAATGGTCAATATCGGTCAAATATCAGATAAATAGCGGTTCTGCTATTCTGGACTGCTATTTAACACGGCTATTTTGGAAGGCCCGATAACCGCTATCCCATCACTATTGACTACTTAGCTTTCAACACATTCGACCCTAGGTAAGTTTTTTCTATAACCCATTTGGGGTGATACACGACCCAAATTGACCCATTCATAAGTAAGGGGTTCAAAATTGCCGTATCTATATAAGATGGAAGAATAATGAGAAAAATTAGACCTTGAATTGGGAACCAATTGATATGAACTTTGAAGCTTTAGATGAATCTTGCGCAAGAGGTGGGAATAAGCTCGATACAAAGAAACATTTAGAAGCATTCATGAGAGCCTGATGCTCAGCAACAACATAGTCCTTGTTTTTATCCAAGAAGAAGTCACTTTGATAAGTGACCTAAAACAAAAATACCTCAATTAAACAAAATATATCAAACATTTTGCTTTTTCTCTAGGTTCAAATGTATTAGGGGTTTTTTCGATTTGCATTTTGAAGCTGATTATCTGATAATAGGGAGTTGTGGTCGCAATAATCAGTTTCATTTGTTTGGATAGATAGATTCTACTTATTATCTGTAGACTTTTACTCTAAAGTCTTCTTTTCTTCACAAAGGCTTGCCTTTTTTTATTACGAGTAAAGTACACGAATGATCCTGGTGGTTTATCAAAATTTTGGATTTGATCCCTAGCTTTCCAAAAGTACATGGATGCCTTGTGGTTTGCACTTTGTAATGCATTTAGTCCCCAGCCAACAAATCTAAAGGTTTTATTTAGCATGTCCAGGTTAGGGACGAAATGTGTTACAAAGTGCAAACCACAGGGACCATCCATATACTTTTGGAAAAAGTTAGGGACTATATACGCTACAAAGTGCAAACCACAGGGACCATCCATGTACTTTTGGAAAAAGTTGGGGACTAAATGCTCTACAAAGTGCAAACCACAGGGACCATCTGTGTACTTTTGGAAACTAGAGACCAAATCCAAAATTTTGGTAAACTACAGGGACCATCCGTGTACTTTACTCTTTTAATTATTTTGTGTATTAATTTCTGAAATTTACCAAACACTTGAACAAAACTGATTATTTACAATTTTAATCAGCAAAAGCATATCCAAAGGCTATCTCCTCCGGCACGTTTTACTACAGTTGATTCTCTTTATTCAGAATCTCACATAATCAGTTTCAAAGTGCACAACCGAACACGTCGGAACACCCCTTAACAACATTTAACAATTTTGTTTCAGGTATTACTATGCAATAAAATGAAACAAATATGCATACATCACCAGCATAATGGCAGATGGTGAAGTCTGTATTTGATAGCTTTGGTTTGCTAAAACGTTTATGATCTTTAAATGTCTGGTAAAGCTTGTCAGCAAAGGTAGCGTGAGTGGATCTTGGAAACATACTGCATGAATTGGCATGACAAGTTCAGTTTTGTAATTTTAAACACTACATTTTGCCTATTCAAGTATCATAAAAGGTGACTCTATTTAAACTAGTAATCTTACACCTTGAACAACTAAGGGGCTGTTTGGCAACCTCTGAACCAGTAAGTGCTGAACCAGTAAGAGGTCTGACCGGGTAAGAGGCTCTGAACTAGTAAGTGCTGTTTGTTGGCGGGTGGTGGGTGGTTAACGGTGGTGGCGGGTGGTGGTTGCCGGTTGGCGGTGTTGGTGGTGGGTGGTGGTGGGTGGTGGTGGCCGGTGGTGGCGGTTGGCGGTGACAGGTGGTGATGATGGTGTTTGTCATGGGTGCTGGTGGTTGGCAGTCGCGGGTGGTGGTGGTTGGTGGTGTTTGTCATGGGTGGTGGTGGTGGTGGGTAGTGGTGGTGGGTGGTGACTGAAGTTTTAGGGTTAAGGAAGTTTATTAGTCTAAGTAATTAATAGTAATTGTTATAGTGGGTCTTAAATGTAACTTATCTTGCCTTTATATTGCCTTGTATTCTCATTCCAAATCAATACAAACAAACCTATTGGTTTCTTTTTTGGCAACCTCTGAACCAGTAAGAGGTCTGACCGGGTAAGAGGCTCTGAACCAGTAAGTGCTGAACCAGTAAGAGGTTTGACAGGGTAAGAGGCTCTGAACCAGTAAGTGTTGAGCCAGGAAAGGGATGTTTGTTGGCGTTCTTGTTGGTGGGTGGTTAACGGTGGTGGTTTCCGGTTGGCGGTGTTGGTGGTGGGTGGTGGCGGTTGGCGGTGGCGGGTGGTGGTTGGCGGTGTTTGTCATGGGTGCTGGTGGTTGGCAGTCGCGGGTGGTGGTGTTTGTCATGGGTGGTGGTGGTGGGGGGTGGTGACTAAAGTTGTAGGGTTAAGGAAGTTTATTAGGGCAAGGGTAAATCTGTATGTGCTGTTTGCTGGCGGTGTTGTTGGTGGGTGGTGGGTGGTTAACGGAGGTAGCGGGTGGTGGTTGCCGGTGTTGGTGGTGGGTGGTGGTGGTTGCTGGTGACAGGTGGTGATGGTGGTGGCGGTGGCGGGTGGTTGGCGGTGTTTGTCATGTGTGCTGGTGGTTGGCAGTCGCGGGTGGTGGTGGTGGTGGTGGTTGGTGGTGTTTGTCATGGGTGGTGGTGGGTGGTGGCCTGGTGGGTGGTGACTGGTGACTGAAGTTTTAGGGTTAAGGAAGTTTATTAGGGTAAGGGTAAATCTGTCCCTTAACCATTCAGCATCATTTATCACTTAATCATTAAGAGGTCAACTGAACCATTAAGAGGTGTTATTTTTGTGAACCAAACACCCTTACCTCTTACGAATTCAGAGGTAGCCTCTTACCAAACACCCTTACCAAACAGCACCTAAGTAATATTAGTACGTGTTAACTATATAAAACTGTGTGTTATTTGTAAAAAATGCATACATACCAAGCTTCATCCAAAAGAGCAAGGATTCCCCCTGGTTTCTGAAACAATCAAAAACTATATTAGACCAACAAAGGAATATTATACATACTGCGAGAGGTGGCGGGTTGGGTAACAGGTTCAGGTCAAACAAATAATTTTGCACGGGTTCGAAACACGTTTTGTCCAAAATTTTACGTTTTTATAAATAACAAACAAAATGATTTTGAAGGTTTATACATTAAAAATACACTTGGATGACAATCTACTTGTTCAACTCATTGCGCCGGTTCCCTTTTAGGTATTGTTTATTTTACTCGTTTGAGCTCTTAGAGATTAAGAAAAAAGAAACTGAACATGCACGGACCTTTTCAATGAGGTCTAGAATGTCTTGATTGTCCACGAACTCTATATAACTCCAATTAATTTCCTCCTTGGAGTATTCTTCTTGCTCCATCTTGAAAACATGCTGCCAAAAAAACATTTTACCCACACCCATATTAAGCTGCTACTATACATGCTTAAAACACTTAAAAAATTGCTTATATGAGCAAACCTGATTAAAATGTTGTTGGAGTTTTTCGTTAGTCAGATTGATGCAAAATTGCTCAAAACTGCATACAACGAGTTAACTTGTATGTTAAACTAGTAAAAAAATCAGCAACTTATATCTCTATCAAGCAAATAACATATTACCTAACATGTTTCTATAACTTACTTTAGGCAAGTCATAATCAACCAGAATCAAACTTAGATTATTATTAATGGAACATTGGAACCATTAACCTACTTTAAATAAAGAACCAAAAGCATACCGGTTAAGCACCTGTTCGTCTTGAAACTCTCAAATCCATATATATCCAGAACCCCGATCAACAATTTCGAATTTGCATCTTGACCTATAGAATTATTAATCCTCGTGACAATCCTGGGTGATGCAACAAAGATCTTGAGCTATAAAAGCAAAGAAAGAAAGGAAAAAAGAAGTATGGTAATATGGCAAAATGAACAGGTCAAACGGGTTGGGTAACATATTAATACAATAGTAATCTAGTTCTTTAAATTAGCCATTTAGGAGGTTGTATACATTAAGTATAGACGTTTGGGGGACTTTCAACTCGTTTGACCAGTTCAACCCATTTGACGTGTTCTCCTTATGGCTATTTTTATTTTAGAATAAGATGTCGTTTTTGTCCCTGAGGTTTGGCCATCTTTGCGACTTTCGTCCAAAGGTTTGTTTTTCTGCATCTGGATCCAAAAGGTTTGAAATCTTGCCATTTTCATCCGGCTCGTTAACTTCATCCAATTTTCTTCGTTTAGTTTGGGGTATTTCCATCTTCTCTGTTAACTTAAAGGGCAAGTTAATAAGCCGGATGAAAATGGCAAGATTTCAAACCTTTTGGATCCAGAGGTGGAAAAACAAACCTTTGGATGAAAGTCACAAAACTGGCCAAACCTCAGGGACGAAAATGACATTTTACTCTTTATTTTATTTTGACTGCTTGAGATAAAATACAAGCCAAGGAAACCCATTCATTAGTAAATGGGTCAAAATCGCCACCTCTAGCATATGGTAACAATCTTGCATTTAGATCAAACTTACCAGTCAAACAATTTTGAATAAACAATTTTGGCCATAGCATCTCTACTGATAGCAGCAGAATTTGGATCGAGAGACTTTTTAATGCTCTCGCCACGAGTTACCATCACACGCTGGCAGAAAGATTCTTGAAGAGCTGTCTCGTCACACCTAAAGAGAACATGCCTATGTTACAAGAAATGCTTTCTTTTTAAAAAATAATAGAAATTAAATTTAGAGTAAAATGCCATTTTCATCCCTAAGGTTTGGCCACTTTTGCGACTTTCGTCCAAAGGTTTGTTTTTCCACATCTGGATCCAAAAGGTTTGAAATCTTGCCATTTTCATCCAACTCGTTTAACTCCGTCCATTTTTTAACGTTAAGTCAGGGGTATTATCATGTCTTTTTAATCACTTTTTGTGATAGTTAAAGGGTGTGGGTGGGGAGAAAGTCAACAGAGTTGGATCTTTATTTCTTAATTTTTTTTTTTTATAAACAAATATCTAAAAAGACAGAAATGCCCCTCATTTAACGGAGAAAAATGCATGGAGTTAACGAGTTGGATGAAAATGGCAAAATTTTAAACCTTTTGGATCCAGATGCAGAAAAACAAACTTTTGGACGAAAGTCGCAAAAGTGGTCAAACCTCAGGGACGAAAATGGCATTTTACGTTAAAATTTATAAAGACTAACTACATGAAAAGCTCAGCTGCGGTTTTCAGATGAAATCGAGATTTATCATCTTTAGGTTGAGAGGAATCTGGTTCACTCCCTCTACTAAACTCAATATTCCCTAAGTGGAGTATTGCAGCCACAACACGGAATATAGCTTCCTGTAAGGGATAAAACATTTCAGATTGCATATTATGGATACATAAGAATAATGAGTAAATTGTCATTTTCATCCCTAAGGTTTGACCACTTTAGCGACTTTCATCCAAAGGTTTGTTTTTCCGCATGTGGGTCCTCGTGGTTTCAAAATCTTGTCATTTTCGTCCTTAGGGTTTGGCAATGTATTGCAACTTTCGTCCCTCGAGGTTTGGCCCACATGGACGAAAATGACAAGATTTTGAAACCACAAGGACCCAAATGCGAATGAAAGTCGCAAACATGACCAAACCTCAGGGACGAAAAATGAAAATTTAATCTAAGAATAATATATATCAAATGTTTTGATTAATACCTGCTCATCAGAATTGATCCCAACAACACCCATGGCGTGTATGGTTTCAAGGTACTCTTTAGACTCATCAACTCCTGTGAGTTGATAACAATTTGATTGATTAAGGTAATGAAACGTTCTTGGGTCCCCTAGTTTATACTTTTCGGACACCTGAAAAATGCACCAGTGAAGGTTGTAGAAAAACAAAAGAACATTTAAGCTCAAAAAAGCGTAATCCAGTTACAATATAATCGACATATTACTAAAATCCATTTATCCAAAACAGAAAGAAATCATAATTTGGTGGATTGAAACTTAGAAAGATTACCAAGCCCATATAAGCACCAATAATATTCAAACATCTGAATTACCAATTTATTATATCTACTCACTGCCTGGTTCTCCTCTTCTAATATATTAGAGTAGAATGTCATTTTCATCTCTGGGGTTTGGCCAGTTTTGCAACTTTCGTCCAAAGGTTTGTTTTTTTGAATCTAGATCCTAAAGATTAAATCTTGCCATTTTCATCTGGCTCGTTAACTCCATCCATTTTTTCTCCATTAAGTCAGAGGTATTTCCGTGTTTTTTTTGTTAACTTATTGGGCAATTCGGTCTTTTTCAGGGGTATTCGGTCTTTTTACATAAAGTGAAAAAGACCGAATTGCCCTTTAAGTAGCAAAAAAGACAGAAATACCCTTGACTTAACGGAGAAAAATGGATGGAGTTAACGAGCCGGATGAAAATGGCAAGATTTCAAACCTTTTGGATCCATATGCGGAAAAACAAACCTTTGGACGAAAGTCGCAAAGCTAGCCAAACCTCAGGGACAAAAGTGGCATTTTACTCAATATATTAGGTATATAAATTTCAGAATGTACACGCACACAAATATTCAGATTTTGATTATACAAATAAGTAATAACTGATTACCTCAGGTGGTGCGGCACAGAGCATGTAAAAGCAATGATAACTTCTCTCAGGGTCAGAAACTTGACAAACCCGTGATCTTTCTAGCAAATAAGTTCTTATAGCAGCTCCAGATATCTTTCCCATTTCGTTGAATTGGAGCTCAACGAACTTACCAAATCGACTGCAATATTAGAAAATTCTAGTTAAATAAAGTTAATTAACCAAAAAACACTCCGTAGCTGAAACTCTCTCCACAAAAGGCCTTCGTAAACCTCGAATTGTTGTTCCTGACAGTCTTTGCGTTACCAAATGCTTCTAAAACCGGATTAGACTGTCAAAAAGAAAAACCAAAGAGGACACGTAAGAAAATTAAACATGTTTCTTATTAATGTGAGATTACATGTCCTAACAAAGATATGACATTATGACCCCCACAAATGATTAGAAAAAATATGGTGATAAAATGGGTGGGTCAGTATGATTTCAAAATGAGCAACTATGGGCCATTTTTGTAGGAACATGAATGGGTCGGGTTGACCCGAAACAACTTTTGCCCAAAACTATTAAACTTACTATAAAGAGTAAAATGCCATTTTCGTCCTTGAGGTTTGGCCAGTTTTGCGACTTTCGTCCAAAGGTTTGTTTTTTTGCATCTGGATCCAAAAGGTTAGAAATCTTGCCATTTTCATCTGGCCGTTAACTCCATCCGTTTTCTCCGTTAAGTCAGGGGTATTTCCGTCTTTTTTGTTAACCTAAAGAGCAATTCGGTTTTTTTCACTTTAGTAAGGTTATTTTGAATACTTGTACATTATGCTTAACGCTTGCACTTTGAATACTTGTACATTATGCTAAACACTTGTACATAAAGTGAAAAGGACCGAATTCCCCTTTAGGTTAACAAAAAAGACGGAAATACCCCTGACTTAACGGAGAAAACGGATGGAGTTGACGAGCCAGATGAAAAATGGCAAGATTTCTAACCTTTTGGATCCAGATGCGAAAAAGCAAACCTTTGGACGAAAGTCACAAAATTGACCAAACCTCAAGGACGAAAATGGCATTTACTCTACTATAAATAATTGGTGTCAAATATGATAACAAAATTTTTACTATGTGAGTAATCATAAAACATATTAGGAAAATATATATTGAAAATACGCTTTGGGTGACCATTGACTTGCTTGGACCATGGTATTTTTTTACCAAACTTTCTAATCTTACCCGATTGACCCGTTATAGATAAACCATAACCCGAATCAACACATTCATAACTAAATGGGTCAAAGCTGTCACCATTAAGTGACAACATGCATAACACTCATGCCAATTTTGTATAGATAAAGCATACTTCTAGAACTTGTTGCTCCACGCTCCTTTCATCAGCTCCATGCCGACCTCCCATATAAGCAAGATATTGCATAAGATTTTTTGTGCTTTCGGTCTTACCAGCACCACTTTCTCCACTCACTAGAATTGACTGGCTTATTCCTTCATTAACCATCTGCCTGCACTCAAAAACGTTTTTATTCTTCATGTATATAATAATTTTTGACACTCATTAATTACAGGTGGCATAGTTGTTAACAGCGAATGGCGGACGATAGCGACAAGCAACCTATACGCTACGTAGTGATAGCGATGAAATAGCGGACGCCATTTTACGTTTAGCGATACACTAGAAGAAAATTTTAGAAATATTTTATACGTATATTATATCCAAATACGGTGTTCCTATACGTGTATTTAACAAAAACCTAAAATCCAGCTATTGTATATTTGTATACGTATAGTTTATTGATATATATAAAAACCAAAAAAAATCCTGAAATCCCACTATTTACTCGCTACGGAGGCGCAAATATCAGATAGCGAGGAATGAGCGCTTCGCTACGCTATTCCCTATAGCGCTCGCTATGAGCGCTATTAACAACTATGACAGGTGGAACTCTTGATCCATATATTAATGATCAATGAAAGGGTCAATTCAGGTTAAACTTTATTCCTAACTGTTCAAATGGTTCAAAAGTTGCCTACGGTGTTTCTTCAATGCATAAAACCTTCTAAGTCGCTTTATTAAGAAAAATATAATGTTGTTGTAACCATACTGAACACGTAATTATACACAAAAATGGGCAAACTTGGCCTGGCTAAATCCGTTTTGACGTGTAACACAACCAGCCCGACCAAAGAAGATAAAAGAAAAAAAATGCCTGTATGCCATATCTGCAATAGCATAAGGATGTGGATTCAGTTCCCCAAGAGCTATTCCTTTGTATTTTTCCATCACAGATTTGTCGTATAAATTTGGTATTCGTTTGAAAGGGTTCACCGCAATCAAAATATTTCCTGTGTAAGTCTGGAAAACCAGTAGGTTACCCGAATTTAGTTCTAGTTATAAAATACAGTATCTAGCATACGCTAAACATGTACTCACGTAAATTTCATCCATGTCAAATCGACTTTTTAAATTCCGTAGAACCCCAGGCTCATGCAAATAAGCCAACTTTGTCATATCATCCACTCCACCTTCCGGAAACTCGGGATCTTTTGGATACACACTCGACAGAACAGCCACAACCTATAGTAACAATCGCAAAACTTTCAAAGTAAGTAGATCAAATTTTGTAAATTTTAATAACACAAACTTGATAAACGAAAAACGTACTTCTTTTCCGGATGAGCATTGTACTTTTATTTCTTTGTCATTGATTTCTAGAACTTCACCGTCTATCCAAGATACCTCATTATCCTCCACCCATACTTGAGATCCAACTATGATATTAGCTGAAGTAGACTGCATGACATGTATTTATTAATCAATAATCATCAACAAAAACTTTCATCCCTAACAAAATAAGCTAAACATAAAGGATCAACTAATCTAAACTTAACAAATAAGTAACTAGTTGCGCCACATGTCACAATTATGTGAGCCCAAAATTCTTTTTCCCACTTCTCTTATCTCACCCATTTCACCCATTCGTGTTCCATCTCTTATTTTTATAAATATATCTTATATCAAAACATCGTTTTATAACTCCTAAATCTTCATTACTAACTATTTAATATTTCCTTTATTCGACACATGTAATACACGCATTTCCAACCTAGTAAGTAACAGATCAAATCAATGATAATCAAGTGAAAATACTAAAACAAAAGTTCCATTGTTCCCAACATATCATTCATCATTCATGATGATCTAGTAGCATCTCACTTTGAAAATTGTAACATAAATAAATAACTAGTTGCGCCACGTGTCACAATTCTGTGAGTTCAAAATTCTTTTTTTCCACTTCTCTTATCTCACCTCTTGGTGTTCTATCTCTTGTTTTTGTATATATATCTTATCTTCATTGCTAACTATTTAATATTTCATTTATTCAACCTGTGTAATACACGCGTTTATAACCTAGTAAGTAAAACAAACATTCCATTGTTCCAACATATCATTCATCATCCATGGAAATCTAATAGCATCTCACTTTGCAAATTCTAACATAAACAATCATAAACACGCCTTAACGACAATAATTAGGGCTCGTGAAATTAGGTTAAACGAATCTCACCATTTGGGGAAAACAACACCTCAGATCTTCTCAATTAACGAATATATATATCTTCTGAACCTAATCAGACGATAATCAAACGAATATGTATATCTTCTGAAGCGTATTCAAATTCTGTTAACCGTCGTCAATGAAGAAAAAATGAAGCGGAATGATTGTAATGAAATTGTTAGTAGGATTGGGGAAACGATGCAGAGAGTAATGACGATGAAAAGCCCCAGGTTACGGAGATGAAAAAGCTCCGGCAACGTTTCCGTGGTGAACAACCGTCGTGGGTGACCGGAAACCCTAATTTAGACAGATTGATTGGCTTTTGTGATCTCATTGCCGATATTTGTGGGTTTGTTTTGATTTTCCTCCAAGAAGCAAGTATAACGGAAACGATGACTTCTCTTTCGATTTTTTTAGTTTCTTGCTCTTATATACTCTCTCCCTCCATCCCTTTAATAATAAAATATTGAGTAAACTGCAATTTTACCCCCTGGGTTTAGGGCAATTGGCAGTCTTACCCCCCTAAGGAAATAATTGCAATTTTACCCCCAACGTTTACTGTTATGTCGCAACTTTACCCCCCAGAGTCAATTTTGTTAACAGATCTGTTAACTGGAATGTGAAATGACTATAATGCCCTTTCATATTACCCCATGTGTTTTGTTCTACTCTGTAATATTACCCCCTGCCACCACTGCCACTACCATTCACCACCACAACCACCACAGCCACCTCCAGCCACCACCTTCAACCTTCACAGCAAAATCCCAAGTCAAAACTCAAAATCAAATCATACAAAAACTAGTTCCCTATAGGTAACAGATGGATCCATATTGGCACACACATAACAATACAGATTGTTAGCAGCAAAATCAAACACATCAATGTAAAAAAATTGCAGTTGGAACTTGCATCAAATGCTTGCAGTTGGAAGGGAGGAATCCATCCAGAGCTGAAATTCAACAGTAAGGAATTGCCTGACAACCTAAAGTAATTCAGATTCTTTAGCTTGGTGAAGTGCGTTTCAGAAAGAACACCGACCAATGGATTGTAGGAGTGATCTAGACTCTTGAGCTTTGAAAGTTGTCCCACACTCATAGGAATGTTCCCACTCAATTGGTTCCAAGAAAGAAAAAGGTATTCAAGCCTCAAGAGCAGTCCAATGCTTTGGGGAATAGGACCAGAAACCTTGTTTTTCGAAATGTCCAGATGAACAAGGCTGCTCAGATTACATAACAGATCTGGCATCGAAGATTTAAAGGAATTGGAGGAGAGGTCGATTGAAGCAAGATCGCTGAGCATTCCAATAAAATCAGGAATTTTACCATGGAACTGGTTCTGATGTAGATTCAGGAATTTGGAACATCGTCATCATCATCATCGTTATCACCTCCGGCGACCTGCAAGATTATCGCCGGCGACCTGCAAGTTTATCACCTCCGATAAACCTACTCCGGCGACCTGCAAGTTTATCACCTCCGGCGACCTGCAAGTTTATCACATCTGACGACCATCGTCGTCATCATCATTCTTACATTTGGAACATTCTGATATTGGCGGCGTTCAATTTAGGGTTCAGATTGTTTTTGAACGAAGAAGACGAAGGCTTACTGAACTTTTAGGGTTTAGTAATAATAATAATAAATATAGGGTAAGATTACCAAAATACCCCTGCCTATAACAGTCAAATAACTGTTGACTGGCGGCAGGGGGTAAAGTTGCGACATAACAGCAAACGTTGGGGGGTAAAATTGCAATTATTTCCTTAGGGGGTAGACATGCCAATTACCCTAAACCCTAGGGGGTAAAATTGCAGTTTTACTCTAAAATATTATTATATAAAATAATACGATCGAGTGGTTCCCCTGGTGGTACCATGATACTTTAGTAGTACGTCAGAGATGCAAATTTGTTGTTAAACAAAACATTATATAAAAGATTAAAAGTTAAGTTATATATTTTATTTTATTATACTTTTTTATGTCACGTGTGTGTCGCAAGTGCAACTTACTAGTTATAAAACCGATCAAATTCAACTCAAAGGTGATTTGTTTTTGAGTTACTTGACTTGTATAGATATACCAGACTACGAGTTGGAGTTGTAAATAGCTCACTAGGTTATTACTTGGATAATAAAATCTTTGAGAACAAACAAGGAATCATATGATTGAACTTGATGCCCTGCTTCTTTAGGTTTTCAAATTCTAGAAAAAAATCTATATGTATACACAAAGATGATACTAAGAACAAACAAGGAATCGTACAATTAAACTTGATGGTGCCCAAGGTGGCTTAAGAGGGAGTAAAATAAAACAAGGGTTTTGGACTTTGCTGCTTTAGGGCTTCAACTTCTAGAAAAATAAATCTATATGTATACACGAAGATGATACATGAATTATAGAATTGATAATTTTTGTGACGAAAAAACCCATGTATTCATTATCTGCTTTGGACTCACAAGCTTAAGACGGTCCTAGGTGGTGCAGTTTGGTTCTAGGATCTTTTGTTGGTGACGATAGGGTTGGTTAAGAGAGCAGTAAATTGGAATAGGATTTTAAACGGCAATTACGTCTTCCATTGTTTTTAAAGTTATTGACGACGGGCCTATGGGTTGCCCCATTTATCCGTCTTGGGCTACTGTCGCATGGGCCCAACAGGTAAAAGCCCAACAGCAGTCTGTCTTGCCCATTAAGGTTTCCCTTACATAAAATGGGCGGGAAACAAAGGATCAGAACACACAGGCGGTATTTAATGCATGATTAGAAAAGGATCTTTGGCTGGAATTGTACTTCCTAGCCGGAAACATTAAATGAGGCTACAATCTTACCGTTGGGGGTCAGACACGTGTCTGAGCCCCCCGAAGACTCTCGGAACCCGTTAGATCACCTCATTGAAATATCTCACATGGGAGATAAGGTCTCGGGGTTATATAAGGAAGGAAAGAAATAATCATAAGGCGGACTCAAGGTATTACGCTAATAACTCCCTCATTTATTCCGACCGATATCCTCCCACATTAAATACACACACATTTATTAGATTCACACCATAGAGGAACATTCCGGTGATCATACTCATCGGAATAAACTTCTCATACTCTCCAGCAAGTTTACTTACTCTCACGCCGGAGCTTGGTCACGGATCCCCCCCCCCCTCAGGGCCTTCCGTGACGAGGCCAACGGTTTACTTTTTTGTAGCAACAAAGGCTGGGATATCTTGACATCAGCGAAGACCCCTTGAACGTCATAAGGGACTTGGGTATTCGACATTGGCGCCATCCGTGGGACACATACAGTCTAGCTGGTAGTCTCACTCCAAAACTCCGACGTTGAGGTAACCCATTTCACAGGAAACAACATGACAACACCACCCAGCTCACCTACCATCCAAACGGTGCAGAACGATCATGATAAGGTCACAATGGAAGACATAACTCACGAGGAAGAGAACGAAAATCAGGTGGAAATTCTGGAAAAGGAGGAGGCCATTACTCCAGATTTTGTTGCCATGCACAGGGAGAAATTAAAAAAGCATCTTGAGGATCTAGAAAGATAAGAGAATCTTGACAGCCTCAGGGCTAGATTGTCCTCTGACACACCTTCCAACCAGGAAGGGGTGGATCCACAAAACAAAAGCAGTGACAATGACCCACTTGAAACCTTCATGACAGCCCTCAGACAGATGTCCTCGGAGGAGAGAGAGGATCTCATTACAGGGAAGAAACAGAAAGGAAAAGAAAAGGAAAAAAGAAAATCAAAGTAATGATAGCCTAGATCAGCCTTACCTCCCTCGGGACTTTGCTGAGATTTCAAAGTTCACCAGGAGGATTGCTGAGGCACCTATGCCCCCTAAGAAGAAGCTACATCCAAACTTCGACAGGTATGACGGAACTAGAGATCCTGAGGATCATCTCCATGCTTTCAATGGGGCAGGACAACTGGGACGGTGGCCTATGCCAGTTTGGTGCCACATGTTTGTGCAAACTCTAACGGAGGGAGCCAGGCTTTGGTTCGATAGCCTCCCCCCAGGAGGAATCGACAGCTATGAAGAGCTAAGTGAGAAGTTTCTAAGGAATTCCGAGGCAGAAACATCTGAGAAGCCCCAGAAAAACGGGGTAGAAGAATGGGTCCTTTGTGACAGATTCCCGGAGCAGACGATTAAGGTGGGAAGTCACCTGAGCGACAAATGCAAGAGTGCCCTAAAGGAACTACTCCTCCTCAATATAGACGTGTTCGCATTTCAGCACGGGGACATGACATGAATCCCAAGAAGCCTGGCTGAACATCGACTCAATACATACACCTGGGCAAGACTAGTGAAGCAAAAGAAACGAAACATGGGTCCCAGTAAGAAGAGGGCCGCCTGTGAAGAAACCAGGAAGTTGCTCAGAGCCGGAATAGTAACAGAAGTGAAATACCCATCTTGGGTTGCTAACCCGGTCATGGTCAAGAAGAAGGACGGGGGGTGGAGGATGTGCATTGACTTTCAAGATCTAAACAAAGCATGCCCCAAGGATTGCTATCCCCTCCCAGAGATAGACGTCTGTAACAACTCTCATCAAAATTACTATTTCTTATTTTATTTTGCCCAATAGAAAACCCTAATTGAGACCCCCAAATAATATTGCATGACCCCTAAAATTTTCAGAACAATCGGAACTAGGATCAAGGCCTCTAAAACTCAGGGGGGGGGGGGTATTCCCTAATTGGTATTATCTTCACAGTTTGTTGTAGAATGTGAAATTCGTCAAACCGTCGACTCACCCGAGCTAGTAAGACACGGGGCTACCCTATGCTAGGGGGGTACCCCTCGCGCCACGTGCCAGGCCCTCGCGCCATGCGAGGGCGCCGTTTTTCCAGTATAAATGCAGGGGTTTGGCACTTGAATTTTGGCGTTGGTTCGACGTAAAAACTCATTCCGTACATTGAGATATCGTCTGTTTACTCCAAAAACACACACAAGCACGAAATTCTGCCGCGATAACAGGGTAATAACTCGATCACTGCTACGATTTAATGTCCGATCGATAAAAACCAATCCGATGGATGTTTAAGTGCTGCCCGTATTTGGGCTATACTTTGTCATTCGTCGTGAAGGTTTTGAATCTCGTGAGTTGTCGTAAAAGTTGTATTAAGTTAGTGACCTAGTTTTCGTGTGCATTGTTATTTGAATTAGGTTAACCAGGCTAAAATCAGTAGGTTAACGCTGCCCGTTTATATCTGCAATGTGAGTCATTCTCTTTATCAAATTGTTTTCTTAAAACTCTACTTGTTTTCAAAGTTATAATTACAGGGATTAAGTCTTTGTAATCTTCAATTACTGCCGGTATGTGGGGTTTTGTATACATTACTTGATACCCGTCACCATTGGACAACGAGTTAGCCAATGGGTGATCTGACCATAGTCATAGATACAGTCGAGTGACAAATACCGATTTGGAGTAATTGGTTGATAGAAACAATATAATCACCCTTAATACTGTATATTATAACAATGTGTCGTTTTGTGCAACTTGAGTGACTCGCCAGTATTTCCCTGCTGATAAAACCTTTTTAAAACATGTTTCAGGTGATCTACTGTGATCCAGGAAAAAGTGTCGTGTAGCACTACAAGCTTGAGGAAGTGGCTCAATAAAATAAAGAAACATGTTTTTGTAAAAACAAGGGATTTCCCAGTGAAATCACCTTTATTGTAAATTATGTGTGTTATCCCCCAATTTGTGAAATAAAATAAATTGGGTATTTTCAAGTTTTAAACGATCCTGTTAAAATTCCGCTGCCAACATAATAATTACCACTGATTTCTGTTCCGCGGCTCCTGAAACGGGTAAAACCGGGCCGGGGGCCGTGACAGAAAAAGGTGGTATCAGAGCCACTGATTTAAGCTTATTAAGTATTTAGAAATACTTAATTTTTTCTGATTGCTATTCTGTGATTATGTGAAAATCCAATTTACAAAATTTTAACTTAGAATTTTGTGTGTTTCTTCATGTACGCTAACATCATGAATGAACTATCTGAAGCACTTCAAAATTTTACTATCCATACCACAGATATGGATACCACCGATACCTTCACTGGCTACCAGGCTGATACTGAAGAGCCAATGGTATTCCAAGCCCAACCCCAGGAGAAACCCAAACCGAAAAAGAGAAGAAGATTCGTGGGCTGGAGGCTTGTGCGTAGGAAGAAACCAGTGACACGGAAAGTTATAAAGACTGAGGATCCAATGGATAAAGGCAAGGGAATAGAAATCGGAAAAAGTTCCAGGCAAGACCAGGAAATGCCATCTTGGGAGGAGCTGGATCGTAAACTGGCACTTAGTGACCTCATCGGACCTGCCGATGAGACTCTCTTCAATTATCCAGCTAAAGCCCAACTTCCTGTCAATCTGGAACCGGCTATTCCAGATCCCCTTATTAACCCCCGACCTCTAGGAGAGCTGGAAGAATGGTGGACCACGGACTGGCAATTTCAGAATCTTTTAAATAACCCTAATACCTTTTTCCCCCAATTTGACCCCGAGCCTGCACTACATCCACCTATGAGCCTAGAAAACTTGGCTGAACTCCGCCACTATGGCGAGGAGCTGGTGGATGCCGGGAATAGAATCCGAGATGTGGGAGAGAGGATATCATGGAAATACGACGAGAGGGAACGTCGTTTCTGAGATGCCAGCTGACGGGGATGGTGTGACTGTGTGGTTGTGGTTGTATAATAACAAAATAATAATAATAATAGTAATAAAAATATAATCCTGTAAAATAACTTAAAAATAAAAATCGTGTAATATAACGGGTGTGTACGGACACATAGTAATATATAAAATATGGAAGTCGAAAAAAATCGACAATTTTGGCTATACGTGTGACATGATTTTTGTGCGATTGTTTTGCATTTAGTCGTTATTTATTTTATGCTAATAACTTATACATATTAATTACCAGATGGAACACGCTGGTAATGAACCAGTTAACGAGGGTAACCAATCCGCGCAAAACCATGAAGATCAATTTCTGAATAGACAAGATATAGAGAATATCATTGCTCAGGGAATAGCCAATGCTATTCCAGCAATCATTGCTGCTGCTCGAAATCCAGTTGAACCTCAACCAATTATTCCTAGTAAACGTACTCATGAAGACAACTTCAGTAATAACGTAAACGGATGCGGCAACATTAATAATAATGATAACGATGTAGTGCAGGCCCCAATTCCTAAGAAAATGAAAGCTGCAACGCCTGGTTGCACTTACAAGGAATTTCTTGCCTGTAAACCTGTTGAATTTGCAGGCAATGAAGGGGCGACTGCTGCACTGCGTTGGTTGGAGAAAACCGAGGCAATAATTAAAATAAGTACATGTGCCGAGGAGGATAAAGTCATGTATGCGTCGCATCTTTTTAAAGAAGGGGTGCTAGAATGGTGGAATACGGTACTACAAGCTAAGGGAAGCGATGTGGCTTATGCCATGAATTGGGAAGAATTTAAAAGTCTGGTAGAAAGAAAATTTTGTCCCGAATATGAAAAAGAACAAATGACAAACAAATTCTTGAGCCACCGAATGGTGGATGTTGATTGTCGAGGGTATACTTCGACATTCTTTGAATATGCTAGAGTTGTACCAACCCTGGCTTAGCCAGAACCGGTACTTATTTCCCGCTATATTTGGGGTTTGATTGGCGAAATCCGTGATATCGTTAAAGCTGCGAGACCTCGCACTATTGACGATGTTGTGGAATTAGCCAACACTTTGACTGATGGACTGGTGCGTACACGAGAAGAAAATAGGAAGAAGGAATTGGCTCAGAAAATTACCTAAGGATTTCGTGTGGGTAATAATAGCAATTTCAAGAAAAGAGGAACTGGGCAATCCCCCACTCCGCCGTTCTGCAGGAATTGTAAAAATAAACATTTTGGAAAATGTAATGAAACCTGCAACTTCTGCAAAGCTATAGGACATCGTGAAGAAGATTGCAGAAGGAAAACAAAGATCTGCTTCAACTGTGGAGAAGCTGGGCATTTTAGACCAGAATGTCCTATATTGGTCAAACTAGCAGATAACAAAGCCAAGCCTGCTGAAGGAACTAATAAGAAGAATGTAAGAGCCTTCCAACTGACCACGCAGGAAGCCGAACTGATTCCTGACGTAATAGCTGGTACGTTTTTAGTTCACAACATTTATGCGAAAGTATTATTCGACTCTGGTGCAAACCAAAGTTTTATAAATACTTCATTCTGCCAAGCTCTTAGGCTACCGTTAACGAAACTTAGGCAAGTTTTTACAGTAGAAACGGCAGACGGGAATTCTGTTAACATAGATACGGTTTTGCAAAAAGAAACTATAGAACTTTCAGGTCATAAATTTTCTGTTAGTGCATACGTCTGTCGACTTCATCTTGTATTAGAATTGTTAGATCAGGGCGCGTTGTACGAGAAAATAGGAGGTTTTAGAGTGTATTTGAGTTTATTTCACTTGAAGACCTAATTCCGCTTGAAATGTCAAGTAACACTTTCAAGCGAAATTTTGCTTGAACTGTCATATGGTCACTTTCGAGCGGAATCTGATCTCTATAAATAGGTTCTGAGCGAAATTTGTAACTTTCGTCATTCCGGTAACGAAGTGCTGCCGACGCGTCGTTTGATCTATAAAGTGATTTTAATCAATAAACAAGACGGTTAATAGTGAAACAAGCTGTTTTCCAAGTCTGTTTCGTAGTTTCCGCCTTTGAAATAGATTAGAGCTCTTCTGATTGACTCGTTTGGGTCACGATTCGATCCTACATTTTCTGCAAACCTATTACCCATGAATTTAGCTGGATTCGATGTCGTGTTAGGAATGGATTGGTTAGTAGCCAACCATGCTCGAATCCTCTGTGATAAGAATTCTATAGAAATTCGTGCACCCACAGGAGAAGTAATTATGATTACAGGGGATAAGCCGTGTAAACCCATGAAGTTCATTTCAGTAATGAAAGTTGCTAGTTATGAACGAAAGCAAGGAATAGTGTATATGATTTCAGTAATCATTAGCACTAAGAGTAAGGAACTTAAGGAAATTCCGGTAGTATCAGAATACTCGGATGTATTCCCAGAAGAATTACCAGGATTACCACCAGATAGGGAGGTAGAATTTAGAATTCATTTGATTCCAGGAACTACACCAATAGCCAAGGCACCTTATCGGTTAGCACCCACCGAAATGTTAGAACTAAAAAAGCAGTTAGATGAATTATTAAACAAAGGATTTATACAACCTAGTTCATCCCCGTGGGCTAAAAAAGCAGTTAGAATACCTAGTGTTGTTTGTAAAGAAGAAAGATGGTTCGATGCGGATGTGTATCGATTATAGGGAACCGAATAAAGTTACAATTAAGAATCGATACCCATTACCTAGGATTGATGATCTTTTTGATCAACTTCAAGGAGCTAGATATTTTTCTAAGATAGATTTACGCTCCGGATATCATCAATTGAAGGTACAAGAAGAAGACATACCTAAAACCGCTTTCAGAACTAGGTATGGTCACTACGAGTTTACAATCATGCCCTTTGGACTGACAAATGCTCCTGCAGCATTTATGGACATGATGAATAGGATCTATAAACCGTACTTAGATAAATTTGTAATTGTCTTCATCGATGATATACTTATTTATTCCAAAAACCAGGAAGAGCATTATGAGCACCTGCATGCACTTTTAAGTTTGTTAAGAAAGGAAAAGCTTTACGCCAAATTCTCGAAGTGTGAATTTTGGTTGCAGGAGGTACAATTTTTAGGACACATGGTGAATCACGAAGGTATTCACGTAGATCCTGCTAAGATAGAAGCAATCACTAAATGGAAGGTCCCACAATCAGTTACGGAAGTTCGAAGTTTTCTAGGATTAGCTGGGTACTATAGGCGCTTTATAAGGATTTCTCTAAGATAGCTGTGCCATTAACTAAGCTAACCTGCAAAACAGTTAAGTTTGAATGGGGACCTAAGCAAGAAGAGGCTTTTAGGATTTTAAAACAAAGGTTAACCAACACCCCAATTCTTGCTTTACCAGAAGGGACAGAAGATTTTGAAGTCTACTGTGATGCTTCTAAGCTAGGAGTAGGATGTGTGCTAATGCAACGCAAAAAGGTAATTGCGTATGCCTCATGGCAGTTGAAGAAGCACGAGGAAAACTATACGACACATGACTTAGAATTAGGGTCGATAATTTTTGCCCTTAAGATTTGGAGACATTATCTGTATGGAAGTAAGTTTATAGTTTATACAGATCATAACAGCTTAAAGTACATATTTGGGCAAAAAGAATTGAATATGAGGCAAAGAAGATGGATGGAAATTCTAAGTGACTACGACTGTGATATTCAATATCATGAAGGAAAAGAAAACGTAGTTGCAGATGCCTTAAGTCGTAAGTATCACGAAAAGCAAAAGCAAGTTCGTGCTCTTAGATTAAGTTTACAATTAGACTTAATGGAACAACTGAAAAATGTTCAAGAAACAGCAATCAAGGATGATGCTGAAGGAATGAAAGGAAGAATAAAAGACTTGGAGCAAGGGGCTGGTGGAATTTGGGGATTCCATAAGAAAAGAATTTGGGTACCTAAGCAAGGAGAATTAAGAACTAAGATTTTAGAGGAAGCCCATAAATCTAGGTATACCATGCACCCGGGAAATAATAAGATGTACCAAGATTTAAGAAATAACTTCTGGTGGATAGGAATGAAAAAGTATATAGCTAGATATGTATCTAAGTGTCTAACTTATTCACAAGTTAAGGCAAAACACCAGAAACCTTCAGAGTTACTCCAACAATTAGAAATGCCTGTTTGGAAATGGGAACTAATAACCATGGATTTTGTTACTAAGTTGCCCAAAACCAGAAAAGGTAATGATGCGATTTGGGTAATTGTGGATCGATTAACCAAATCAGCTCATTTCCTACCCATGAAGGAAACCTTTAGCATGGAAAGGTTAGCCAGGTTATACGTAGACGAGGTAGTATCCTTACATGGAGTCCCACTCTCCATTGTATCGGATAGGGATAGTCGTTTCACTTCAAATTTCTGGACAAGTTTCCAAGAAGCCATGGGGACGCGATTAAACTTAAGTACAGCTTATCATCCTCAAACAGACGGACAAAGTGAAAGGACGATTCAAACTCTAGAAGACATGCTCAGGGCATGTGTAATATATTTTGGTGGGAACTGGGATGACCACCTACCCTTAATTGAATTCTCCTATAACAATAGTTATCATGCAAGCATTAAAGCTGCCCCATTTGAACTGTACGGACGAAAATGCAGAACTCCAGTTTGTTAGGCAGGAATAGGAGAAAGTCAATTATCAGGCCCTAAAATCGTACAAGAAACCACCGACAAGATCACTCAAATCAAGGAAAGGCTGAAGACGGCTCGAGATCGCTAGAACAGTTATGCCGATAATCGTCGTAAGCCACTGGAATTTCAAGTTGGGGATAAAGTACTTTTGAAAGTTTCTCCTTGGAAAGGAGTAGTTCGGTTCGGTAAGAAGGGAAAACTAAGTCCAAGATACGTAGGACCATTCCTAATAATCCAGCGTATAGGACCAGTTGCCTATCAATTACAGCTACCAAAAGAGCTAGCCGGGGTACATGACGTATTTCATGTATCCAACCTCAAGAAATGTCTATCTGATGAATCCCTGGTAGTACCTCTTCAAGATGTAGAGGTAAATGAGAAGTTAAAATTGGTTGAGAAGCCACTGCAGATAGAAGACAGAAAGGTCGAGTTTCTCAAACACAAACGACTAGTACTGGTTAAAGTCAAGTGGTATTCAAAAAGAGGACCTGAGTACACTTGGGAGCTGGAATCAGAGATGAAGCGAAAATATCCCTACTTGTTCAAGTAAATCTCGAGGACGAGATTTTTATAAGGTGGGGAGGATGTAACAACTCTCATCAAAATTACTATTTCTTATTTTATTTTGCCCAATAGGAAACCCTAATTGAGACCCCCAAATAATATTGCATGACCCCTAAAATTTTCAGAGCAATCGGAACTAGGATCAGGGCCTCTAAAACTCAGGGGGTATTCCCTAATTGGTATTATCTTCGCAGTTTGTTGTAGAATGCGAAATTCGTCAAACCGTTGACTCACCCGAGCTAGTAAGACACGGGGCTACCCTATGCTAGGGGGTACCCCTCGCGCCACGTGCCAGGCCCTCGCGCCACGCGAGGGCGCCATTTTTCCAGTATAAATGCAGGGGTTTGGCACTTGAATTTTGGCGTTGGTTCGACGTAAAAACTCGTTTCGTACATTGAGATATCGTCTGTTTACTCCAAAAACACACACAAGCATGAAATTCTACCGTGATAACAGGGTAATAACTCGATCACTGCTACGATTTAATGTCCGATCGATAAAAACCAATCCGATGGATGTTTAAGTGATGCCCGTATTTGGGCTATACTTTGTCATTCGTCGTGAAGGTTTTGAATCTCGTGAGTTGTCGTAAAAGTTGTATTAAGTTACTGACCTAGTTTTCATGTGCATTGTTATTTGAATTAGGTTAACCAGGCTAAAATCAGTAGGCTAAACGCTGCCCGTTTAAATCTGCAATGTGAGTCATTCTCTTTATCAAATTGTTTTCTTAAAACTCTACTTGTTTTCAAAGTTATAATTACAGGGATTAAGTCTTTGTAATCTTCAATTACTGCCGGTATGTGGGGTTTTGTATACATTACTTTATACCCGTCACCATTGGACAACGAGTTAGCCAATGGGTGATCTGACCATAGTCACAGATACAGTCGAGTGACAAATACCGATTTGGGGTAATTGGTTGATAGAAACAATGTAATCACCCTTAATACTGTATATTATAACAATGTGTCGTTTTGTGCAACTTGAGTGACTCACCAGTATTTCCCTGTTGATAAAACCTTTTTAAAACATGTTTCAGGTGATCTGCTGTGATCCAGGAAAAAGTGCCGTGTAGCACTACAAGCTTGAGGAAGTGGCTCAATAAAATAAAGAAACATGTTTTTGTAAAAACAATGGATTTCCCAGTGAAATCACCTTTATTGTAAATTATGTGTGTTATCCCCCAATTTGTGAAATAAAATAAATTGGGTATTTTCAAGTTTTAAACGATCCTGTTAAAATTCTGCTGCCAACATAATAATTACCATGGATTTCTGTTCCGCGGCTCCTGAAACGGGTAAAACCGGGCCGGGGGCCGGATGCTTACAAAGGATATCATCAAATACAGATGTCAATGGAGTACGAAGAGAAGACCGCCTTCATCACAGACAAAGGGACATTTTGCTACACCAAAATGCCCTCCGGGCTTAAAAACGCTGGAGCAACTTATCAAAGATTCATGAATACCCTTTTCAGGGAGCAGCGGGGGCGAAACTTGGAAGTGTATGTCGATGACATTGTTATAAAAAGCCTAACCGAGATGGCCATGATAGATGATATAGCTGAAACTATCCGAACCATGCTAGATGTGAAAATGAAGCTAAACCCTGGGAATTGCTGCTTCGGAGTAGAAGAAGGAAAATTCCTGGGGGTAGTAGTTACTAAAGGCGGAATCAAAGCTAATCCAGAGAAAACTCAAGCTGTGGCCGAAATGCGATCCCCCAGATCACTGAAGGACATCCAGCAGCTGAATGGGAGGCTAATCTCCTTGAACCGCTTCCTATCGAATGTAGCCGACAGGACCCTTCCCTTCATGAAGGTACTGAAGGAGTGTCTCCAGATGCACAGGTTTAATTGGACCTCGGAGGCGGAGGTTGCTTTTCAAGAAATGAAAGACTACATCTGCAAGCTCCCGACCTTGGCCACCCCAGTACCTGGGGAGGATCTCCTCTTGTATCTATCTGCCTCAAAAACAACCATAAGTGCGCTTATAATGGTGGAACGGGAGGGAAAGCAGATACCAATATATTTCATCTGCAGGACCCTCAAGGGTCCCGAAGAACGCTATATGCCCCTAGAGAAATTGGCTCTAGCTCTTGTCTTTGCATCTTGAAGACTTAGAAGATACTTCCAAGGACATAAGATCACCCTAATGACAGACCAACCCCTCCAGAAAGTACTGGGGAGACCGGAGTTGTCGGGGCGGCTGGCTAAATGGGCAGTAGAGTTGGGAGAACACTCCTTAGAGTTCAAAGCTAGAACAACCATGAAAGGGCAAATACTGGCCGATTTCTTAGCAGAAGTCCCTGAGGATGAGGAGAAAGAACTTGTAAAGTGGGAGGCCTTAGAGAGGGAAGAGAAAGAGAAGGAAGACGAAGCAGTATGGAAGCTACTCACAGACGGGGCCTCCAGTGAAGAGGGCAGCGGAGCGAGCATCACGTTGATTAGTCCCGAGGGGATTGAGCTAACTTACGCCATCAGACTGGACTTTGAGAACACCAATAACACCGCAGAGTATGAAGCCCTTTTAGCAGGGATGAGGCTAGCCAAAAAGATGAAATTAAAACATGTGGAGGCTAAAGATAGCACAATGGCTCAGTATGTGACGAAGGTAAAAGAAACAGCCAAGGCTTTCAGAGCCTTCAAGCTAGAATATATCCCCCGCGGGAGGAACAGGAAATATGATGCCATCAGCAAGCTGGCTTCTGTGGCGTTTGACCACTTGGAAAGAGAAGTCAAAGTGGAAGTCCTGACCTTTCCCTCTCTTGGAACAGAAGAGGTGGCCATGATTGAGAACACACAAGAGACATGGATGACATGCATTATAAGGTTCCTCAAGGATAGAATGCTACCCGAGGGAGACTGGGCAGCCAGGAAGGTAAGAGTCAAGGCCTTACAATATGAGTTGATCGATGGAGAACTTTACCGAAGGTCATACCTGGGCCCATCCCTCAAATGCGTCAATGGTGAAGAAGCTAAGTATGTGATTAGAGAAATACATGAAGGGATTTGTGGAATGCATTCCGGGCAAAGGACAGTAGTAGCGAAGGCGATGAATGCGGGGTTCTATTTGCCTAGAATGTATGAAACGACATCAGAGGAGATCAAGAGATGTGACAATTGCCAGATCCACGCGCCCATGACTCATCGCCATAAACACCCGATGATACCTGTTTCAATGTCTTGGCCCTTCCAGAAATGGTCCATCGACATAATCGGGCCATTCTCTGAGGGCCCGGGAGGGGTCAAGTACGTGGTGGTTGCCATCGATTATTTTACCAAGTGGATAGAGGCAAGGCCTTTGGCAAAAATAACCGGGGAACAAATGAGATGGTTTGTGCTAGACAACATCATTTGTAGATACGGGGTACCTAAAGAACTGGTGAGTGATAACGGCGTTCAATTTGCTGAAAGACCCTTCAGGCCATGGTGCGAGCAGATGCACATACACCAAGTGTTCACCTCCGTCACCCTCGCCCAGAGCAATGGGCTAGTGGAAAGAGCAAATCAAAGCGTTATCAAGGGGATAAAAGGGAGACTCGGAAGGAAACAAAAAGGATGGCTGGAGGAATTGTCATTTGTGCTATGGGCATATAGGACCACCCCTAAGGACTGCAACGGGGAAACTCCCTTCAGCTTAACTTACGGGACGGAGGCTGTCATCACGGCAGATATAGGATCCCCAACTGCAAGAATGAAGCTCAGGGAGGCCGAAAACGAACAAGACCTCCGGATGAACCTGAATTTGCTTGAAGAGAGAATGGAAGTGGCGGCAGTCAGGGGGGCTAAGTACAAAAAGCAACTTGAAAGCTATTACAATGCCAAGATGAAAAAGCTTAACCTCGTCCCGGGGGATTTGGTCTTAAGAGCAAACGAAGCCAGCCTACAGGAAAACATCGGAAAACTAGGGCCCAACTGGGAAGGACCTTATTGGGTTACATGGGCAAACGGCAAAGGAAGTTGCAATATGGAGACACTTCAAGGCAAGGAAGTTCCTAGAACATGGAACCTCATGCAGCTCAGAAAGTACCACATGTGAAGCATAAAAAGATCTTTTAGGAAAAACGGCCAGGGAGCCACTTTTGTAATGATTAATTGGTAGTCAGGGGCTTACCCCCAAGAGAAAACCTTTTGTAAAAACTTGTACTGGGGAAACTTGATCCCCAAGAAATGAATGACAAACAGACAGCTCACTTGTCCCCTTTTGGCAAAACAACAGGTGTTATACCAAGGCAGACGTGCCTAGAAGAGCTATAAACCTAACAACAAACAAACATACGTGTACAAGGTATATCAAACATGCCAAACGCCCGACTGTGGGGCAAAATAGGGTCTAGCTAACCCAAAGAAAACAGACAAACAAGCCAAAAACATAATCTCACATTATAGACTTGTCCAGCGATTGTCCTCGAACAGACAATCCTGGTTTATAAAGCAAACCATAAGCACAACACAATTTTGTAAACAAACTACAAAAAGAGGTTTTTTATTACAAAACGAGTGTACGATAAGAAGCCCTATTGGCCTTTTCAAGAAAGGCTAATACACAAGCTAGAAAGTATGATAGACAGACTAAAGCACAGTTTATAGCAAACAACCAAAGGTCTTCAGGAAAACGTCGGCCTGATCCCTGGCAAAAACTCCTGCAAAAAGAAAAAACACACCAGAAAACAAGCAAAATCAAGATAGCAATTGTAACAACTCTCATCAAAAAGTACTAATTATTACTTTAATTGACCAATAGGAAACTCTAATTGAGAAACCCAAGTGATTCTGCACAAACCCTAAAATTTTCAGAATAGTTGAAATCAGGATTAGGGCCCCTAAAACTCAGAGGGGGTAAAACCTAGTTGATATTATCTTTACAGATTTACGTGGAAATTGAATTTTAATGAATTGTCGACTCACCTGAGCTAGTTGGACACGTACCAACCCTACCCTAAAAATGACACTCCAGGCGACACGCGACAGGGACCAGTGAGTCCTTCGCGACACGCGGGAGATGACAAATTTGGGTATAAATACAGGGGCTTGGGAGTTGATTCCTGGCTTCAGAACGACGTAAAACTTCGAAATATACACTGAGTTATGCTCTGTTTATCACAATTAACACACACGGATCACTAATCGACGCCACAATCAGGGTAATAACTCGATCGCTGCTACGATTCAATGTCCGATCGATTAAACTATCCAATGGATGTTTAAGTGCTGCCCACATGAGGGTTTATGCTTTGTCATTCGTCGTTAAATCGATGGATGTTTAAGTATCGCACTTTGTCATTCGTTGTGAAGGTTTCAATCTCGTGAGTTATCGTAAATGCTGTATTAAGTTACTAACCTAGTTTGTGTGCATGATTATTTAAACTAGGTTATCAAGGCTAATCAGTAGGCTAAGCTCTGTTCATAATTAAATCTGCAAAGTGAGTCATTCTCTTTTATCGACTATTTTACAATACCTCAAATTATTTTCAAGGTTATAATTACAGGGACTAAGTCGTGGATATCTTGAATCACTGGCTAGTGGGGTATTGTGCACATTACTAATTTTCTCCCAGTTAGGTTCATTGACCTACTAGGGATAATCATCACTATTTAGGTTCATTGATCTAACAGTGGTATGACCATCGTCACCATTGTGACTTGTCACCATTGTGACAGAGCGCCAGATAAAAATAAGATAGAAGCCATTGTAATCGCTCTTATGCTGTAATTAATAACTATGCATCATTATGCAAAATAGAATGATTCACTCAGTATTTCCCGCTGACAAAACCTTTTTCAAACATGTTTCAGGTGATCTGTTATGATCTAGGAAAAGTGCCATAAAGCACTACAAACTCAAGGAAGTGGCTCAGTATAAAATAAAGAAACATGTTTTGTAAAAATAAAAGATTTCTTCATGAAATCAAACGATTGTAAATTACCGGGTTTTATTCCGAGTTGTGAAATAAAATAATCGGGAAATATTTCAGTTTTAAAAAGATCCCGATGAAAACTTCCGCTGTTAAACTCAATTAATTAAATACCACGGGATTTCTGTCCCGCGGCTCCTGAAACGGGTCAAACCGGGTCGGGGGCCGTGACAGAAATAAGGTGGTATCAGAGCCACTGATCGAGCCACTGATTTAAGCCAATTAAGTATTTAGAAATACTTAATTTTTATTAATTGCTATTTTGTGATTATGTGTTTTATTATCTGACTAATTTCGTACAGTATGGGCAGATCTTTATATGTTAACCACTGTAGCAGTAAATACAAATCTTTAAATATTCTGACTCAAAGTTTTAGCACCTTTATTATCTACAGTCTATAAACCGTATTCAGTAAATAAATAAATTCATAAATAAAACCTAGTATGTTTTCATATTTGGTTGTTTCGTAGTTACCCAATATAAAATAATATTTAAAAGTTTTTCTATAAAATTTTGTTATGACTTTAACTTAGTAATTGTGTGTATTTTACTAAACAGCATGAGTGACTTGTCTGACGCCCTTCAGAAATTAAATCTCTATCCAGTAAGAATAGAGGTTTCCAGAGATTTCAATAGGTATATACCAGACATAGAAGAACCTATAGAATTCAACGCTTTACCGCTCAAGAAACCCAAGCCTAAGAAAATGGAAATTGGGGAAAGCTCTAGGCAAATTGAGGGGTTACCATCTCAGGAAGAGATAGATTTTATAATGGCAAGCTATAATACTATTAAGCCTGTTAATGAAAATGTTTTTATTCATTCTCTTGAAACACAACTACCAATGAACTTAGAACCAGCTATTCCAAACCCTTCAATCCACTCGCAAATAGACGAATGGTTGACTAATGAAATACAGTTACAAAACAATCCCTATAAGCTTTTTCCTCAGTTCAATCCAGAACCTTTACCAAATTCACCAATGAGTAACAAGAATATGGCTGAACTCCGCCATTTTGGCAAAGAACTAATGGATACTGGGAATAGGATCCAAGAGATTGGGGGACAGATCTCCTGGAAATACGATGAGAGGGAACACCGTTACTAGAATATCATTTGACAAAGGATAGGGGATTTATGGAACTGTGGTTATGTAATAGTAATAGTAAAATCAGTATGTGTAAAATAAATAATAAAACGGTTGTATATCGAAGCATGATATAATCTATAAAACAAATGAAATTTTAGAAAAATTTCAATTTTGTTGGTATATTCGTTTACGTGATTATGTGCAATTAATTATGACATTGGATTATTTCTTTTATACTAATTATTTATCTATAAATTAGATATCAGATGGAAAACGCTAATAATGAACCAGTTAATGAGGTTAATCAATCTGAGCAACAACCGGGGGATCAATATATGACCAGGCAGGATATAGAAAATATCGTTGCTCAAGAGATAGCCAACGCTATTCCAGCAATAGTTACTCAAGGGATAGCCAACGCTATTCCAGCAATTGTTGCTGCTATTAAAAATCCAATCGAACCGCAACAAATCGTTCCTAGCAAACGCATTTCTGAAGATAACTTCAGTAATAGCGTAAATGGAGGCAGTAATCATGTTAATCATGATAATGAACCACGGCAAGCTCCTCCTCCTAAGAAAATGAAAGCTGCAACGCCTGGTTGCACTTACAAAGAATTTCTTGCTTGTAAACCCACTGAGTTTGCAGGCAATGAAGGAGCGACTGCGGCACTGCGTTGGTTAGAGAAAACCGAGGAAGTAATTGCCATAAGTAAATGTGCTCAGGATGATCAGGTCATGTATGCGTCAAACCTTTTCAAAGAAGGGGCGCTAGAATGGTGGAACACGGTGTTACAGGCTAAAGGAAGAAATAGGGCTTATGCCATGAAATGGAAAGAATTTAAGAGTCTTGTAGAAAGAAAATTTTGTCCCGAATATGAAAAAGATCAAATGGCAAATAAGTTTCTAACCCACCGGATGGTGGATGTAGATTGTCGAGGGTATACTTCGACATTCTTCGAGTATGCTCGAGTGGTACCAACCCTGGCTTCGCCAGAGCCGGTACTTATTTCTCGTTATATTTGGGGATTGATTTCCGAAATCCGTAATATCGTCAAGGCTGCGAAACCTCGCACGATTGATGATGCGGTGGATTTAGCCAATACTCTGACTGACGAACTAGTACGGACAAGAGAAGAAAATAGAAGGAAGGAAGTAGCCCAAAAGATTACCCAAGGATTCCGTCCGGGTAACCATAACAATTTCAAGAAAAGAGAGAATGGGCAATCTTCCACTAGTCCATTTTGCAATTCTTGCAAAAGGAAGCATTTTGGAAGATGCAAAGGATATTGCAATTTTTGCAAAATTCCGGGACATCAAGAAGAAGACTGCAGGAGGAAGAAATTTTCAGTCTGCTATAACTGTGGAGAAGCTGGACATCTTAGGCCAGATTGTCCAAAATTGAACAAACCATCTGACAATAAAGCCAAACCTGTAGAAGGAGCAAAAAGGAATATAAGAGCCTTCCAGCTGACTACTCAAGAAGCCAAGATGATTCCAGATGTGATAGCGGGTACGTTCTTAGTTCACAACGTTTACACAAAAGTATTATTTGACTCTGGTGCAAACCAAAGTTTTATAAAATACTTTATTCTGCCAAACTCTTAATTTACCTTTAACCAGCATTAGGCAAATTTTTACAGTTGAAACGGCAGACGAAAATTCAGTTAAAATAGATAAAGTTTTGCAAGAAGAAAACATAGAACTTTTAGGACATAAATTCTCTGCAAAACTATTGCCGATGAATTTAGCTGAATTTGATGTTGTATTAGGAATGGATTGGTTAGTAGCCAACCATGCTAGAATCCTTTGTGATCAGAATTCCATAGAAATTTGTGCAACCACTGGAGAAGTAATAATGATTACAGGAGATAAGCCATGTAAACTCATAAAGTTCATATCTAATGAAAGTTGCTAATTATGAACGAAAGCAAGGAATAGTATATATGATTTCAGTAATCATTAAGTACTAAAGGAAAAGAACTTAAGGAATTTCTATAGTTTTAGAATACCCAGATGTATTCCCAGAAGAGTTACAGGATTACCACCAGATAAGGAGGTAGAGTTTAGGATTCATCTGATTCCAGTAACTATATCAATAGCCAAGACACATTATCGGTTAGCACCCACAGAAATAGTAAAACTGAAAAAGCAATTAGATGAATTACTAAGTAAAGGTTTCATACAACCTAGTTCATCCCCTTGGGGAGCACCAGTGTTGTTTATTAAGAAAAAGGATGGTTCAATAAAAAAAATGTGTATTGATTATAGAAATAAGGTTACAATTAAGAATCGATACCCATTACTTAGGATTGATGATCTTTTCGATAAATTTCAAGAGAGATAGATTTTTTCTAAAATCGACTTACGTTCCGGATATCATCAATTGAAAGTACAAGAGGAAGACATACCTAAAACTGTTTCAGAACTAGGTATGGTCATTACGAGTTTACAGTCATGCCCTTGGGATTAACGAATGCACCTGCAGCATTCATAGACATGATGAATAGAATCTGTAAACCGTATTTGGATAAATTTGTAATTGTCTTCATCGACGAAATACTTATTTATTCCAAAAGTCAGGAAGAACATTGTTAGCACTTGCATTTACTCTTAACTTTGTTAAGAAAAGAGAAGCTTTACGCCAAATTCTCGAAGTGTGAATTTTGACTGCCAAAAATACAATTTCTAGGTTATATGGTGAATCATGAAGGTATTTACGTAGATCCTGATAAGATAGCAGCAATTACCAAATAAAAGGTTCCGCAATCAGCAATGAAAATTAGGAGTTTTGTAGGTTTAGCTGGATACTATAGATGATTTATTAAGGATTTTTCCAAGATAGCTATACCATTAACTAAGCTAACCTGTAAAACAGTTAAGTTTGAATGGAGACCTAAACAAGAAGAAGCCTTTAGGATCTTAAAGCATAAATTAACAAAATCCTAGCCTTACCAGAAGGAACAGAAGATTTTAAAGTATATGGTGATGCTTCAAAGCTAGGATTTGGATGTGTGTTAATGCAACGTAAAAAGGTAATTGCGTATGCATCAAGGCAATTGAAAAAAGCACGAAGAAAACTATACTACTCATGACTTAGAATTAGAAACCATAAATTTTGCCCTTAAGATTTGGAGACATTATCTGTATGGAAGTAAGTTTACTGTTTATACGAATCATAAGAATTTAAGATATATATTTGGGCAAAAAGAATTAAATATGAGTCAAAAGAGATGGATGAAAACCCTAAGTGACTACAACTGTGATATTCAGTATCACGAAGGAAAGGCTGAAGACGGCTAGAGATCGCTAGAAGAGTTATACAGATAATAGACGAAAGCCGTTGGAATTTCAAGTTGGAGACAAAATACTATTAAAAGTATCTCCTTGGAAAGGAGTTGTTAGATTCGGTAAGAAAGAAAAGCTAAGTCCAAGGTACATAGGACCATTTCCAGTGATCCAACGTATAGGACCAGTTGCTTATCGTTTACAACTACCAAGAGAGTTAGCTGGAATACATGATATATTTCATGTATCCAATCTCAAGAAATGTCTATCTGACGAATCTTTGGTAGTACCTCTCCAAGATATAGAGGTAAACGAAAAATTAAAATTTATAGAGAAACCTCTTCAGATAGAAGATAGAAAGATCAAATTTCAAAAAAAAAAAATGATTAGTGTTAGTTCAAGTAAAGTGAGATTCAAAGATAGGACCCTAATACACTTGGGAGCTGGAATCAGAGATGAAGCGAAAGTATCCTCAATTATTCCAGTAAATCTTGAGGACGAGATTTTTATTAAGGTAGGGAGAATGTAACAACTCTCATCAAAAAGTACTAATTATTACTTTAATTGACCAATAGGAAACTCTAATTGAGAAACCCAAGTGATTCTGCACAAACCATAAAATTTTCAGAATAGTTGAAATCAGGATTAGGGCCCCTAAAACTCAGGGGGGGTAAAACCTAGTTGATATTATCTTTACAGATTTACGTGGAAATTGAATTTTAACGAATTGTCGACTCACCTGAGCTAGTTGGACACGTACCTACCCTACCCTAAAAATGACACTCCAGGCGACACGCGACAGGGACCAGTGAGTCCTTCGCGACACGCGGGAGATGACAAATTTGGGTATAAATACAGGGGCTTGGGAGTTGATTCCTGGCTTCAGAACGACGTAAAACTTCGAAATATACACTGAGTTATGCTCTGTTTATCACAATAAACACACACGGATCACTAATCGACGCCACAATCAGGGTAATAACTCGATCGCTGCTACGATTCAATGTCCGATCGATTAAACTATCCAATGGATGTTTAAGTGCTGCCCACATTAGGGTTTATGCTTTGTCATTCGTCGTTAAATCGATGGATGTTTAAGTATCGCACTTTGTCATTCGTTGTGAAGGTTTCAATCTCGTGAGTTATCATAAATGCTGTATTAAGTTACTAACCTAGTTTGTGTGCATGATTATTTAAACTAGGTTATCAAGGCTAATCAGTAGGCTAAGCTCTGTTCATAATTAAATCTTCAAAGTGAGTCATTCTCTTTTTATCGACTATTTTACAATACCTCAAATTATTTTCAAGGTTATAATTACAGGGACTAAGTCGTGGATATCTTGAATCACTGGCTAGTGAGGTATTGTGCACATTACTAATTTTCTCCCAGTTAGGTTCATTGACCTACTAGGGATAATCATCACTATTTAGGTTCATTGATCTAACAGTGGTATGACCATCGTCACCATTGTGACTTGTCACCATTGTGACAGAGCGCCAGATAAAAATAAGATAGAAGCCATTGTAATCGCTCTTATGCTGTAATTAATAACTATGCATCATTATGCAAAATAGAATGATTCACTCAGTATTTCCCGCTGACAAAACCATTTTCAAACATGTTCCAGGTGATCTGTTATGATCTAGGAAAAGTGCCATAAAGCACTACAAACTCAAGGAAGTGGCTCAGTATAAAATAAAGAAACATGTTTTGTAAAAATAAAAGATTTCTTCGTGAAATCAAACGATTGTAAATTACCGGGTTTTATTCCGAGTTGTGAAATAAAATAATCGGGAAATATTTCAGTTTTAAAAAGATCCTGATGAAAACTTCCGCTGTTAAACTCAATTAATTAAATACCACGGGATTTCTGTCCCGCGGCTCCTGAAACGGGTCAAACCGAGTCGGGGGCCGTGACAGAAATAAGGTGGTATCAGAGCCACTGATCGAGCCACTGATTTAAGCCAATTAAGTATTTAGAAATACTTAATTTTTATTAATTGCTATTTTGTGATTATGTGTTTTATTATCTGGCTAATTTCGTACAGTATGGGCAGATCTTTATATGTTAACCACTGTAGCAGTAAATACAAATCTTTAAATATTCTGACTCAAAGTTTTAGCACCTTTATTATCTACAGTCTATAAACCGTATTCAGTAAATAAATAAATTCATAAATAAAACCTAGTATGTTTTCATATTTGGTTGTTTCGTAGTTACCCAATATAAAATAATATTTAAAAGTTTTTCGATAAAATTTTGTTATGACTTTAACTTAGTAATTGTGTGTATTTTACTAAACAGCATGAGTGACTTGTCTGACGCCCTTCAGAAATTAAATATCTATCCAGTAAGAATAGAGGTTTCCAGAGATTTCAATAGGTATATACCAGACATAGAAGAACCTATAGAATTCAACGCTTTACCTCTCAAGAAACCCAAGCCTAAGAAAATGGAAATTGGGGAAAGCTCTAGGCAAATTGAGGGGTTACCATCTCAGGAAGAGATAGATTTTATAATGGCAAGCTATAATACTATTAAGCCTGTTAATGAAAATGTTTTTATTCATTCTCTTGAAACACAACTACCAATGAACTTAGAACCAGCTATTCCAAACCCTTCAATCCACTCGCAAATAGACGAATGGTTGACTAATGAAATACAGTTACAAAACAATCCCTATAAGCTTTTTCCTCAGTTCAATCCAGAATCTTTACCAAATTCACCAATGAGTAACAAGAATATGGCTGAACTCCGCCATTTTGGCAAAGAACTAATGGATACTGGGAATAGGATCTAAGAGATTGGGGGACAGATCTCCTGGAAATACGATGAGAGGGAACACCGTTACTAGAATATCATTTGACAAAGGATAGGGGATTTATGGAACTATGGTTATGTAATAGTAATAGTAAAATTAGTATGTGTAAAATAAATAATAAAACGGTTGTATATCGAAGCATGATATAATCTATAAAACAAATGAAATTTTAGAAAAATTTCAATTTTGTTGGTATATTCGTTTACGTGATTATGTGCAATTAATTGTGACATTGGATTATTTCTTTTATACTAATTATTTATCTATAAATTAGATATCAGATGGAAAACGCTGATAATGAACCAGTTAAAAGTATCAAAAAGTTAAAAGTATCCTAGAGTGTATAATTGTTCAGGTTACAACCATATCGAAGTGGGTTAATGTTCAGAAATTACTGGGAGCCACCCCCAGACAAAGACTTCGGAGACGAGGGACCGGCAGGAGCAAACAGGGCTTTCAATTCATCAATGGATATCATGGGATGCTCCAGGATCTTCTCAAGAAGGGCCGGGGTCTTACTCCCAAACTCCTTGTCCAACTTAGACAACCGCTTCTTAGCTTTGGAATTATAAAGTGGAGTTTCCTTCCTGTCCAAACCCTGAGCAGAATAAATATATCCATCCTTCAGCCCTGACTGATATCCAACATCCCGGTAAGCCCTATACACCTGCTCAAGACCACTCTTGAACTCCTCTGATTGAGAGACGGCAGTAAGAAAGGCTCTGAAGCCTTCAGTAATCAGCCAATGCTTCTCCTTAGCCAACCGCTGGTTATCATCAGACGTCATCCCATATTCAGCATACATCACATCCAGATCTTTCTGAGAAACAGAGTCAAGCTCCCTTTGATGCTTCAGCTCAGAGGCTAGCTCCTCCTTCTCTTCTACCAAAGCTGCCATCTCCCTCTCCCAGGCTCGCTCCCTTCGCTCCAGCATAGCTCCAGCTCCCTGAGCAAAAGACATTGCAAAAAATCTAAAAGGAATCAAACAAAAAAAAGAGAGAAAGGGGAGAAAAGGCTATGCACCTTTTCCTCCTGCAGTTTACGCTCAACCTCAACCACTTGACATCGGAGCTCAGCAGCAATAGATTGAGAAGCCTTAAGGTCACTCTTAAGTCCTTCATTCTCTCTCCTTAGATCATCAACCCGCTGCAACATGCCAGCGCCCCTGAAAAAACCCTCACAGAGTGACATGCTGTACTGATCGTCAAAGAGATCATCCCTCAAAGCAGAATTCATAAATTTATGGGAGGGAGGGACAACATGGGTTAAGAAATCCCGGGCAGTTTCAGGGTTGCCCACCACGGAAGACGGAGTAATTTTCCACTTGGGAACATACGGGGGTGGGGAGAGCATCGGCAAACAAGGGAGCAAGAGGAGATCGAGAGGTAAAACCCTCAAAATGAGAAGGTTTGCTGGTCCCAGTAGCATGGTGAGGAGAAACCTCAAAAGCTGAGGTAACACGAGCAATGCTTACTTCGGGAGTCTTATCTCGAACACGAGAAGAGGAAGGGGCATTAGGGATCTCTATTGGAGCATGAGAACTTCCCTACTCAGACAAAGAAAGGAAAAAGAACATCAGAAGTCAGCCAAAACAAAGCAAATGCAAAACAACAAACTAAAAGGTAAACTCACCAACAAGGGTTCACTCACATAGCTGGAAGACCGCAGGTGCTTAGACAAAGAGCCTTTAACCCCAATAGGGGGAAGTTCAGAAGCAGCTTTCGTTGCAGGAGGGGCCTTCTGCCCACTGGCACTCTGGAGCCTCAGCCGGATATCACGCAGGGCCGGGACCTGTTTGGGACTAGCAGTTTTTCGTTTGCGAGCCAAGCGGCTCTCCAAATCCTCCTCATCTCCACGGCTAGAATGTTTAACTTGAATAGAATCAGGGGAACTCTCTTCTCCGTCAGAAGAGGCCCCTTCACCTCCTTCCACAGCAGCAGGGCCCCCTGCCTGAACGGACCCTTCAGTAACCTGCATCTCAACACTCTGGTTCAAACCCGGCTTAACCTCATCACCAACCACAAACTTAACATCTTTAGAATCCCCTTGGAGCAGCTTCCACAAAGTCAACTCTGCACAAGAGAAACACTAAAGATGACTGCACAGATCCCAAAGAGTAAAAACAGATACAACAAATCCAAGGCAAAAATATACCTTTTTTTACCGAAAAAGGCCTTGGGGCGAACTGAGTAGGAAGGGCTCAACCCCCCCCACAGGATTCCCTCAGAAAAAATGAAAGCCCTCGTCGGATTTTCATACATACGCTTCCATTGGACGATCTCCCCAGCAGACAAAATGGGAATACTGACTTCAATAGCAGCCTCGGCATCCTTCGGTGGTGGAGACTCTGGTATCATGGCAGCAGAAACGAAGATGAACCTACTCTTCCATTCTTTAGGGTAAGTGGAGGTCGGCATGAAGGTATAATAGGGTTTCGAAACCTTATCTTTTCGCTTGGCGAAGGTAAACCAATCCCCATCAGAAATCAGTTTATAAAACATGCAAAACAAGGGGACAGACGGCTCGCCGAAGACAGCAACACAAGATAACTCGAAATGTACCACCCTCATAAACCCTAGAGGGTGCAATTGAGATAAATAAACTCCGAAGTGCCGCAATAGGGCTATCTTGAAGGGAGAAAGGGGGTACCGAACTCCACAGGAGGAAAACGCCAAAGTATAAAGAACAATCCTATCGGGAGTGCATTCAGCCGGTTCATTAGGGCCTGGCAAGGTGGGAGAAAAATGCTCAAGAATCTTATAGGTCTCCACAAAGAACTCCAAGTCCTTCGCTGTCAAAACAGACCGAATCATAGAACGGCCGGTACGGCTCATGGTGAGGAAAGAAAGCGGTGATCGGAAAGATGTGAGGGAGAAGAGAAGAGGGAAAAAACTGATAAAGGTTGAAGAAAGATTCAAAAGGTTATGAGGGTATTTAAAGAGGGTAACTGCTATGGAAAGAGAAAAACCGTCACATTAGGGTCGTTTCAAATTTAAACCGCCTTGCACGTGTATGGGGAGGATTAAACCCCCACCGTCGTTCACCTGTGATTAATGAACCTCGAAAGGAGACGGGGCACGTGATGATTACCTAGGGATGGGCCCACCTCCTTAGCCTAATGGAGTTATTCTCACGAACAGTTATGACTCAGCCCTGGGTCATGAGATTTGAATCTCAGAACCAGGGACTAAAGATGACTTGACGACGGGCCTATGGGTTGCCCTATTTATCCGTCTTGGGCTACTGTCGCATGGGCCCAACATGTAAAAGCCCAACAACAGTCTATCTTGCCCATTAAGGTTTCGCTTACATAAAATGGGCGGGAAACAAAGGATCAGAACACACAGGCGGTATTTAATGCATGATTAGAAAAAGGATCTTTGGCTGGAATTGTACTTCCTAGCCGGAAACATTAAATGAGGCTACAATCTTACCGTTGGGGGTCAGTCACGTGTCTGAGCCCCCCGAAGACTCTCGGAACCCGTTAGATCACCTCATTGAAATATCTCACATGGGAGATAAGGTCTCGGGGTTATATAAGGAAGGAAAGAAATAATCATAACGCGGACTCAAGGTATTACGCTAATAACTCCCTCATTTATTCCGACCAATATCCTCCCACATTAAATACACACACATTTATTAGATTCACACCATAGAGGAACATTCCGGTGATCATACTCATCGGAATAAACTTCTCATACTCTCCGGCAAGTTTACTTACTCTCACGCCGGAGCTTGGTCACGGATCCCCCCCTCGGGGCCCTCCGTGACGAGGCTAACGGTTTACTTTTTTGTAGCAACGAAGGCCGGGATATCTTGACGTCAGCGAAGACCCCTTGAACATCATAAGGGACTTGGGTATTCGGCAGTTATTATACAAATGGACACTGGATCATGTACAAGACAACATTCACGTACGAATTATACACGATAGGGAGAGGAGAACAAGTGCCATTGGCTTGAAGGGTAATTTAGTGTCACACCCCGACCACGTAAAACAACAAAACGTGGCGGAAACGTTGGGGAGTGTTGTAACAGAATCATTGTTTCATAACACATGGAAATTGAATTATTGTTTTATTAAATAAAAGTGTTACAATGTCTTGATAATCAAAGAAACATTACATAAATAACTAGTCTTGCATCTTTTATTGTCACTAAGGCCCAAGTCCGCCTAAGTGTATCTTGATAAATCCTATGCATCATATCCTGAAACACATGTGAAAATAGGTACGTCAGCATAAAAATGCCTATGAGATACATAGGTTTTGTGAAAATAGGATTCATGACTTGTAAGTTTAGAAAAAAGTTGTTTAGCAAAAGTCAGTCATGAACCTTGTAAATTGATTTGTTTTGTAAATCGTTTGAAAAACAATAAGTTCAGATGATATGTATAAATAAGAGAATAATGTATGGTTAAATGAATAACCAAGTAAAATGAGTTTGTATAAGATACGTTGTTTGTAAAACAATGTCTTGTGAAAAGTATGTTATTTGTATAAAATGTTATATGTCTTAAATTGAAATGATTCAAATAACGCTACGATATGTAATACCATACAAACACTTATATATAGGAAGTACCAGCGGCGTATCCACCATGCTTGTATCATATTACACACGCCTCGTTACTTAAATCACTTACTCAAACCAAACCACCAAAGTAAAATGTTTATGTATAATCAAATGTCAAAATGTTTATGTGAAAACCATGTCTAATGTCTATGTCTAATGTTTATGTCTAATGTAAATCATGAATTGTGTATGTAAATGTCAAAATGTTTATGTATGGTAAGTGAAATATATCAACTAAACCATATGTAAAATGCACAAAAACAAGGTATTGAAGTAAAACATGGTTTAAATCAAAGTTATGTTTTGTGTAATAAATGCATGCCATACTGATATAAACATCTATGCGGTATTGTGAAAATTCATACATCCAAGCCTTGCGACAGTCTGATAACCCTTTTAGTAAAGGTTATCAAAAAAATGTATTCGGATTCGGTCATTCCTTCCATCCAAAAAACCCGAGATTACAGGAATGGGATTTGTCAAGTCCTATGGTACCACTACCTACTACCGAGCGGCATGATCGGTGTTAATGAATGTACATTTTCCCATTTAAACAAACCAAATGTCATACCAAAATGTAAGCATGTGATGAATAAAATAATGTACTAAGTACGCACACAATGGGCATACATAGCATAAAATGTAATGTAAAATAATGTACTAAGTACGCACACAATGGGCATACATAGCATAAAATGTAATGTAAAATAATGTACTAAGTACGCACACAATGGGCATACATAGCATAAAATGTAATGTAAAATAATGTACTAAGTACGCACACAATGGGCATACATAGCATAAAACACAATGAAATCATGTACTATAAATGTACTAATGAACATAGCAAGTATATGATGTGAAAACAGGAAAGCATGAAAGTAACAAGTAGGCACATGTGTTCCACCCCAAAATGTTTGGAAAACAGTAAAAGAGGGGTCTATATACTCACTTGAGATTGCTTAGTAGTCCTTGAGTAACAACCAAACAATGCTAGAGATCACGGATATCAAACGACACCTAATATAGGTAACTATATTAATAAACCGGACCTACAACGGAAGATTGGATAGATTGAGGGTTTGTAAACCAAATGAGTATGGGAACTCATGTAATATGGTTTAACAAAGCCTACATACTACAATGAAACCTAACCTAAGTGCTTACGACCCATTACGACCCGTTTAGGTAGCTTATGCTACTTTAACGCGTCGTTCGCGTAAAACGCGTTCGGAATGCCTAACTAGTCCTACGATAAGTAAAATATGCCTTAACATGTCTAATATTGTTACCAAATCAGTTTAGATACCAAAAGTTATGTTACATAGGCTTAAAATGAATTTTGGCGTTAAAAGGGCATTTTGGTAATTTACCTAAGGCATATATACTACCTATCATACAACTAACTAAACGTCGTGACCATAAGGTATAACCTCGGAAGGTTATTCCCTACATACTATGGTCACCTAATGTGTTTGGTCGGATCCTAATGATCGACCAAACGGGTCGGGTTCGAAAGTATAAGCGATTGTTTAGATCGCTTACCTTACGACCCTATATAAGCACTAAACTAAAAGTGACGAGCTAAGCATGTTGAAACATGCTTAACTAAGTTAGAAAACAAGTTTGGTATCAAAACAAACGGTTTTGATACCTAAGAGTAGTTTGGTTACAAAATACGCAATAACACGCATTTTGGCCGAAACTACGACTCGTCACTGAGCCAAGATAACGTGGTAATCAGTAGGTATAGTCACTAGGGACTATGACCATCGTGATTACGCTCACGTTATGAAGTTCAAACGAACTTCGCATTGACCATAAACTGGTCAATGCAGAAAGTCAAACAAAGTTTGACTTTCGGACTCGAAAAGCAATAAAAGAACGAAGGAACACCTACAAAGGGTCCCCGCAAGATTTGATTCCAAGTAATCTCAGGTAGGAAGTGAGAAATCACAACCACTTAGAGAAAAACTCAGATCAAATGTGGGTTTTCAAGGAGTGGGGGTTGGGTATTTATAGGAAAACCAAGACCGTTAGGATCGTTTCTTGAAAAACGTGCTTCGATCTAGGCCGTCCAAGTGTTGAACTGTTATGGTGTATCATTTTGCCCCCACCACAAGAGTTTGACATGTGGCATTGGCCTTTGGGGGTGTCTAAGGGCTGTTAACAGTTGAAAAATGACTTTTGCTGATCAGAAGGGGCCTCGCGTAACGCCAAGGGGGCTAGGTGTCACGCTAAGGTCCCCCTGATCAGCAAACACTTTCCAATGTTTCCATTTCAGTCCTCGTTGTGTATTAAGGCCATTTCCGACATGTTTAAGGCTCGTTAAGCCATTTTCAAGGCCCTAAAATGATGCCTAAACATTTTGGACATGAAACATGCTCAAAAATATCCCGGATGTCGGGTCGTTTGGTCGTACGATCGCGATGTTCGCTTAATTACGACGGAATGCGCATAAGCGCGAAAAACGATCCAAATTGCGCGACGAATGGATTTTTCTCATGCCAAACACTAAAATAAAATATTTTAGTGCTTACATAAATTTTTGGATGTCCGGATGTATTCAGAACGTAAGTTATGCGCGAAAGTGCAAACTTGTGCACTTTTTGACGCTTTTAGTCCCTGAATGACCCAAAAGTTTATTTTAGCACACCGAACCTCTCAAAGCCTATTTATAAGCTATATAAAGGATATTTAAGGTGTGTTTAACTTATGGTCATGTTCCGGAATGTCTGTTACAGTTCGAATTGGCATACTTTCGTAGTTTGTCAAATTTAGTCCCTGTAGGCGAATTAACTCGATTTTGCCATACCAAAGCCTTCAAAACTTATTTCTAAGTTATGTAAAGGTTATTTAAGGTATGTTAAGCCTATTTCACTTTTCCGGAGTGTTCGTTGCATTAAACGGGTTATATTTACGCATCAGTGCGCGTATAACCTTCCAGAAAGCCATTTAAAGCTTGAAATCGAACAAGAATTGATATGTGCAAAGGATACACATATTTATACAAATCCCAAGTATGAAATACAATATTTCATTGATACAGTATCTGTTTGATGGCCGTGGAGGCACAGGTGTCACAGTCTCCCCTACTTTAGGAAATTTCATCCCGAGTTTAAAACATGAAGTTGAAAAGATCGAACAACACTGTATAGAGTTCTTGAACTTCTAGTAACTTTAAATAACATCACGCTTACAATGTAGGAGGGATACTTATATACAAGTATATGAAGCGTCATTGGTGCATCCACCGTACCTCCATTACATCGTTCTCATTTTGTTATTGTTGTCACTATCGGTTCTTACACATAATAAATCTTACTGGGTTTCTGTGCACTAAGTTTCATAATTATGTACACATCCATAATTAGACAATTCCTTGCATAGTTCACACAGTCTATTTTATAATGTGTAGGGGAAAACCAAATGAACAAACCTGTGATGAGTGTAACTAGACCACCATAGGGTCCTTTTTATTAAATCAATAAATGATTTTAATAGACAACCAAGGAGTCTTTTCAGCTTATATCATCACATGTCATTCTTAACCAGATTTTTGAATCAATCTTTTTTACTAGACCACTAAAAGGGTCTCTTATGAATCATGGAGTGGTACTATACAATCCAAGGGTCTTAACTATCATGTAGAAGCCCAATAAGGATTTAAGGTAGTACCTTTTTGAATATCCTACTACGAATCCCTCATATGAAGATATGAAAGATTCTACGAGGATTTGGATAATGAATACCCAGAGTATAAAAACACAAAATGCATAAAAGAAAACACAAGATGCATAAACACATACTCATATAACCACAAAGATTGTTTATCTAGATCTTTAATTTGTTAATTAGTTTTGCTAACAGAGCACATGTATTCAAAGCACACTAGGAATCCATCTCGTGGATTTCATTTGGTACTTTAAACATTATCAAGAATCTAACTATAAAGATAGAAAGATTTTTAAAAGAAAAATTCGATTTCGATTATAAGGAACCGAAATGTTCGAATTTAGATACATAAGGAATCCAATTAAGGACTCTGATTTGAATGATAATCATCCACAAGGGTCTAAATATGAAGATAAAAAGATCCCATATGGATTTTAGAAGTTGAAGATGTTTTGAAACCTTGCACTGGATGTGTTTATGTCAAAACATGAAGTAAAAATGCTTATGAAGTTGAGACGCTAGATATGCCAAGGTGACATATGAAGCAGAATTTGAAGGTTAAGTCAATGTATGAGGAGAATATATTTGGAAAACTATGCATGGGGTTCTAAAAATGTGTTTAATGTTTGTGAAACCTTATATATATATAATACATTTGAAATCATAAAGTAGGTGTATTTGGTAGGTATATATAAAAAAAATTGCTTTAAAATCATGCGAGATAAATTTTGAAATTATGTATAAGGTTTTCGAAAAAAAAAACATGAATGATGCTTTTCGAAATCATGCACTTGATAAGAAAATGTATTGTGTTAATATTGTTTTCAGACTATATGAAACATTTGAAATTATGAAGGTTGTTTTTGAAAACATAGCCAATGTTTTTGAAATAACATAGACAATGCATTTGAAAAAAATTGTTTTCAAACTATATGAAGTGTTTTGAGATCATGAAGATTGTTTTTGAAATACTTGTACTGTGTATGTTGAAAAAAAATCAAAACGTAATGGGTATGAGATTTGAAAATACCCTTAGTTATCTAACCAAAGATTCAAAGGCACAGATGTGCAGAAGCATGATTACTCATAATGTCACTTTATTTTATGTACTTTGTTTCTTAGAGTGAAACGAGTACTTAAAATTTTCGAGGGAATCATGAGCGATCATTTGAAAGAGAGAAATCATAAGAGTAGTTTGTAAGGTACATAGTTTCTTGATGTAGGTATCATAGGAAAAGTCATACACACATGTAACTACACTTGTATATCAGAATTGTGAACAACAATTTATTTATAAACAAAACAGATTGTTTCACATTACAAGAAAATAGAAGAACAAAAGCATAAGACAGCAACATCTTCTAGTCAGCCAACTGCTCATCCGTGGGTTGGATTTGCATTAGCAAGCTTTGGGCAATCCCTTAGGAAATGGCCCATCTCGCCACAGTTGTAGGAAGACCCTGGTGAGAAACGAGCTTGAGCATAGTCGGCTTGTGGTTGATTTGGACCACCTTGGTTCGGGTTATATCGACAAACACTTGCCAGGTGACCAATTCGCCCACATGATACACACAGACGACACTGTAAGTGAGCTTGGTAATGCCCATTACATTTGTCGCATATTGGTGCCGTTCCCTTGTATTGCTTCTTAGCAGGTGGTGTTGCCACCCGGATGGGTCCTGCTTGATTTGGTACAGCTGCGGTTGAGCAAACCCTCACCGTATGACCTTTAAGTCCACAAATCTGGCATTTGCGGCACTTTACACTAGCATGATGATGAAGGTTACATTGGTTGCACAAGGGTGCAGTTCCATTGTATGGCTTCCTAGCAGGGGGTTGAGCTGGTTGGTTGGGGACGGCTTTACCATTGTGAGCGACCATGGCGAAGTTCTGAGAAGCCTTTCGCTTCTTTGACTTCTTAGGGGATCGTTCATCCATGGTCTTTGATTCCTCGGTTGGTTTCTTGGCTGGTGGTGCTGGCTTGACTTCTGCTTCCTTTGGTGACTCTTGAGTGGCTTCATTGTTGAGACGAGACATGGCAATTCCTAATTCCACAGTCTTCAGAATCACTTTGCCTATTTGCTGGGCAAATTTGGCTGTTTGCTCGGACATTTGACTGTTGCTGAGGGGAAGAGACATTCTGGAGGAAATGAAGGATACAGGAGGAAACAAATGAAATGTTATCAGTAAATAAAACAAAATGACAACGCATAGAAATTGCGATCATTTGTTTGTTACCTAAGGCAAACAAATGAGACGGTGACTAATCAAAGTAAGCGGGTCATATTAATGTATCGCGAAGACATGCTTTAGCCTATAAGTGGACACTCACCCCAAGAGTTCCCAGGTAAGAGTGACTGATCCGATTATGTGGATTTGTACGAACACTCTAGCCTTAGACAGAAAACTCAGAGTACAGGCATCCACTCTTCCAGATTGCACGTGTTCACACTATAAGACCCAAACTTTGACGAGGTTTTGAAAATTCAAAGGGGTTCAAAACCATATAACAGAGGGTTCAAAACCTAGTAATCAATCATCCTAGAACAGATGATTAGTTTTCAAAGCAGTTTTGAAATTTATGTTCTTGTTGCGGTTGTCACTTAAGGATAGGTGACGGTATTGTTTTATGTCTAAACGCAAGTAAACTCGCGTTAGGGTCCTAGGAAGGTTATAGACTAGGTCAAAGCATTACTAATAACCTAATTCCCTATAACCATGAGCTCTGATACCAACTTTTCTGTCACACCCCGACCACGTAAAACAACAAAACGTGGCGGAAACGTCGGGGAGTGTTGTAACAGAATCATTGTTTCATAACACATGGAAATTGAATTATTGTTTAATTAAATAAAAGAGTTACAATGTCTTGATAATCAAAGAAACATAACATAAATAACTAGTCTTGCATCTTTTATTGTCACTAAGGCCCAAGTCTGCCTAAGTGTATCTTGATAAATCCTATGCATCATATCCTGAAACACATGTGAAAATATGTACGTCGGCATAAAAATGCCTGTGAGATACATAGGTTTTGTGAAAATTGGATTCATGACTTGTAAGTTTAGAAAAAAGATGTTTAGCAAAAGTCAGTCATGAACCTTGTAAATTGATTTGTTTTGTAAATCGTTTGAAAAACAATAAGTTCAGATGATATGTATAAATAAGAGAATAATGTATGGTTAAATGAATAACCAAGTAAAATGAGTTTGTATAAGATAAGTTGTTTGTAAAACAATGTCTTGTGAAAAGTATGTTATTTGTATAAAATGTTATATGTCTTAAATTGAAATGATTCAAATAACGCTACGATATGTAATACCATACAAACACTTATATATAGGAAGTACCAGCGGCGTATCCACCATGCTTGTATCATATTACACACGCCTCGTTACTTAAATCACTTACTCAAACCAAACCACCAAAGTAAAATGTTTATGTATAATCAAATGTCAAAATGTTTATGTGAAAACCATGTCTAATGTTTATATCTAATGTAAATCATGAATTGTGTATGTAAATGTCAAAATGTTTATGTATGGTAAGTGAAATATATCAACTAAACCATATGTAAAATGCACAAAAACAAGGTATTGAAGTAAAACATGGTTTAAATCAAAGTTATGTTTTGTGTAATAAATGCATGCCATACTGATATAAACATCTATGCGGTATTGTGAAAATTCATACATCCAAGCCTTGCGACAGTCGGATAACCCTTTTAGTAAAGGTTATCAAAAAAATGTATTCGGATTCGGTCATTCCTTCCATCCAAAAAACCCGAGATTACAGGAATGGGATTTGTCAAGTCCTATGGTACCACTACCTACTACCGAGCGGCATGATCGGTGTTAATGAATGTACATTTTCCCATTTAAACAAACCAAATGTCATACCAAAATGTAAGCATGTGATGAATAAAATAATGTACTAAGTACGCACACAATGGGCATACATAGCATAAAATGTAATGTAAAATAATGTACTAAGTACGCACACAATGGGCATACATAGCATAAAATGTAATGTAAAATAATGTACTAAGTACGCACACAATGGGCATACATAGCATAAAATGTAATGTAAAATAATGTACTAAGTACGCACACAATGGGCATACATAGCATAAAACACAATGAAATCATGTACTATAAATGTACTAATGAACATAGCAAGTATATGATGTGAAAACAGGAAAGCATGAAAGTAACAAGTAGGCACATGTGTTCCACCCCAAAATGTTTGGAAAACAGTAAAAGAGGGGTCTATGTACTCACTTGAGATTGCTTAGTAGTCCTTGAGTAACAACCAAACAATGCTAGAGATCACGGATATCAAACGACACCTAATATAGGTAACTATATTAATAAACCGGACCTACAACGGAAGATTGGATAGATTGAGGGTTCGTAAACCAAATGAGTATGGGAACTCATGTAATATGGTTTAACAAAGCCTACATACTACAATGAAACCTAACCTAAGTGCTTACGACCCATTACGACCCGTTTAGGTAGCTTATGCTACTTTAACGCGTCGTTCGCGTAAAACGCGTTCGGAATGCCTAACTAGTCCTACGATAAGTAAAATATGCCTTAGCATGTCTAATATTGTTACCAAATCAGTTTAGATACCAAAAGTTATGTTACATAGGCTTAAAATGAATTTTGGCGTTAAAAGGGCATTTTGGTAATTTACCTAAGGCATATATACTACCTATCATACAACTAACTAAACGTCGTGACCATAAGGTATAACCTCGGAAGGTTATTCCCTACATACTATGGTCACCTAATGTGTTTGGTCGGATCCTAATGATCGACCAAACGGGTCGGGTTCGAAAGTATAAGCGATTGTTTAGATCGCTTACCTTACGACCCTATATAAGCACTAAACTAAAAGTGACGAGCTAAGCATGTTGAAACATGCTTAACTAAGTTAGAAAACAAGTTTGGTATCAAAACAAACGGTTTTGATACCTAAGAGTAGTTTGGTTACAAAATACGCAATAACACGCATTTTGGCCGAAACTACGACTCGTCACTGAGCCAAGATAACGTGGTAATCAGTAGGTATAGTCACTAGGGACTATGACCATCGTGATTACGCTCACGTTATGAAGTTCAAACGAACTTCGCATTGACCATAAACTGGTCAATGCAGAAAGTCAAACAAAGTTTGACTTTCGGACTCGAAAAGCAATAAAAGAACGAAGGAACACCTACAAAGGGTCCCCGCAAGATTTGATTCCAAGTAATCTCAGGTAGGAAGTGAGAAATCACAACCACTTAGAGAAAAACTCAGATCAAATGTGGGTTTGCAAGGAGTGGGGGTTGGGTATTTATAGGAAAACCAAGACCGTTAGGATCGTTTCTTGAAAAACGTGCTTCGATCTAGGCCGTCCAAGTGTTGAAATGTTATGGTGCATCATTTTGCCCCCACCACAAGAGTTTGACATGTGGCATTGGCCTTTGTGGTGTCTAAGGGCTGTTAACAGCTGAAAATGACTTTTGCTGATCAGAAGGGGCCTCGTGTGACGCCAAGGGGGCTAGGTGTCACGCTAACGTCCCCCTGATCAGCAAACACTTTCCAATGTTTCCATTTTAGTCCCCGTTGTGTATTAAGGCCATTTCCGACATGTTTAAGGCTCGTTAAGCCATTTTCAAGGCCCTAAAATGATGCCTAAACATTGTGGACATGAAACATGCTCAAAAATATCCCGGATGTCGGGTCGTTTGGTCGTACGATCGCGATGTTCGCTTAATTACGACGGAATGCGCATAAGCGCGAAAAACGATCCAAATTGCGCGACGAATGGATTTTTCTCATGCCAAACACTAAAATAAAATATTTTAGTGCTTACATAAATTTTTGGATGTCCGGATGTATTCAGAACGTAAGTTATGCGCGAAAGTGCAAACTTGTGCACTTTTTGACGCTTTTAGTCCCTGAATGACCCAAAAGTTTATTTTAGCACACCGAACCTCTCAAAGCCTATTTTTAAGCTATATAAAGGATATTTAAGATGTGTTTAACTTATGGTCATGTTCCGGAATGTCTGTTACAGTTCAAATTGGCATACTTTCGTAGTTTGTCAAATTTAGTCCCTGTAGGCGAATTAACTCGATTTTGCCATACCAAAGCCTTCAAAACTTATTTCTAAGTTATGTAAAGGTTATTTAAGGTATGTTAAGCCTATTTCACTTTTCCGGAGTGTTCGTTGCATTAAACGGGTTATATTTACGCATCAGTGCGCGTATAACCTTCCAAAAAGCGATTTAAAGCTTGAAATCGAACAAGAATTGATATGTGCAAAGGATACACATATTTATACAAATCCCAAGTATGAAATACAATATTTCATTGATACAGTATCTGTTTGATGGCCGTGGAGGCACATGTGTCACATTTAGTCTTTTCTAACTTAAACCACTTCCCCTCTTAATTTTTAAACGGCTATAACTTTTTATAGTTAATATTTAAAAAAAATACATCGTATTAAGGAACATTTCATTCTTTTTAATATAAGCAGCCTATTGCTATAGTTTTCTTAAAAAAATTACCACAAAAACGTTTACTGGATAATCACCAACGCTCGTTATAAATAATTTTATCGCTACGCGATAAAACGATATTGACGATACTAAATGCAATAACCCATGCGTTTCCCCGGACATTTCTAGACTTTATAGGCTCAATTAATATGTAATTAAATCTAAATGCATGTAATTAATTAGATAAATAGTGATTAGATTGTACAATTTATCCTATTTTTCCGGATGTCAAACCTTGGTCACCATTATAGAAGCTTCACCACCATGAGACTTGTGGAATAAAATTGAAATTGAAACGCTAAAATATGGTGAGGCAGACCTGTGGAAAGAAACTAAAACTAGAAACCCCTAAATACTAATTGTTGTACTGGTTCGATTGATGATGCGATGCAGTTGGTTTGAGAGTTGGTTTCTGGCGATTGTTGTCGATGCAGTTGACAGAAGGTGAAGATGGTGGTTGAAGGTCGTGGATTGGATTATGATTTCGTTTGGATGACTGCCGATAATGGTGAGGAGTGGTGGTTTCCGGTGGTTGCTGTTGATGTAGATGACAAAGGGGAAGACGCATATGGCAATAAAACATTAGGGGTAACATGGTCTTTTCAACATATTTTTAACAAAAAAACTGATGTTTGCTTACTGAAGGGACGCAAACTGTAATGAGATTGGAAACCCAGGGAGGGAGTGAAAATTTTAAAGTGGAGATACAAGTTGATCCCGCCCAAATAACCCAGAGACGCAAATTACATTTGGCTATTATTACCTTGATAAGTGTCAATAATTATTTTATTACTTCTCTTAATCTAACCAAAATATAAAATAATAAAATTTTATTTTTTATTACCTTCCTCACCTCAACTTGATTGTCTCAACTACCTAGGAGGATACATACTTTATATAAGCATTCACTCACAACTTGGAGACAATGTGAAATTCAAATTAGGGTTGTTCATCGAATCGAATAACGAATTTTTGAATTATTCGAATCTAATTTTTCGAATTTTTATTTTTTTATCTGAATTCGTATTCGATTCAATTAATATTTGAAACTCGAATTCGAATCGAATTCAAACCGAATTCGAATAAAACCGATTTAATTCAAATTCACCCTAAACAATAAATTATTTTACTTTCATTTTTTTAAAGTCCTACAAACTAATTATATTCAACATAAACTATAATAACCAGCAAAATTAATTAACTATCAATATGTCAAAACACCAAAAAATAGAAGATAGGTTGGTTACTGGTAGCGATTTAAGTTAGGTAAAAATTTAGAAATAAGTAGCATGGACTATTTGTCAGAAGTTATATGTGTGTGTATATATATTTGTGTGTGTATATACATATATTAAAAAATTACATATATATTGAATTCGAATGTCGAATCGAATCGAATTCAAAATCATAAATTCATATTCGATTCTAATTCGATTACTGGACTCGAATACGAATCAACTCAAATTCGAACCTTATTAATCAAATTCGAATCGAGTCGAATTTCGAATTTTTTGAATCCGAATCGAATATTGAACACCCTTAATTCAAAGTGGGATGGGGGGTTACTGTTATGGTAATTCATCTTCAACCTGCCCACCAAGGTACCAAGTAGAGGTGCACAAAATAACCGGTTAATTAACCGTAACCGGTTATTAACAGAAACCGTAACCGGTCAGTGGTTATTTTTAACCGTAGGTTAGTAACCGGTTATAAGTATTTAGTATAGGAACCGGTTATTAACCATTTTTTAACTGATAGACCGGTTAACCGAAAAAGAAACCGAAAAATTCAAAAAAAAAGCACAATAACTGGTTAATAACCGAAAATAATTGGTTAATTAACCGGTTAAAGTAATTGTTAGATAATAAATAGTTTCATCTTTGTATTGACTAGTTATTTATTATAGAGGTGCCTAAAGTGTAATTTGTATGCCTATATATAGGCTTTTGTATCATCCCATTATCATCAGAGAAAAGATCCTTCACATTCTAAACATGGTATCAGCCATACCCTTTTAATGGTTGAGTTCCCTATCCTTCATCTTCCAATCCTTTTCATTCATCTTCCTGTCTAATCATATTCTCTCTTTTCTTCGAAACTCCCTCATCCCTAATCTTTCTGTTCTACCAGTCCCCTAACTTTTCTGTTCTACCAGTCCCCTAACTTTTCTCTCTTTTCTTCGAAACTCCCTCACCCCTCACCGGATTAGCACCCATGATTGCCATAAAATTATCATCATCCAACTTCATCTACTGGCGCACCAGATGCTCCCGATATTGTCTCACCAACGCCTTCTCTGTCACGTTGATGGCTCTCAAACTGCACCTCCCCCATTACTAAAAAATAATGACAAAGATGTTGATAATCCTGATTTTATTACTTGGGTTCAAAACGATCAACAGGCAATAATTATTCTCAATGCCTCGCTGACCGAAGAAGCTCTCTCGGTTACGGTTGGCTTATCGACTGCACGTGATATTTGGGTTGCCCTCGAAACAGCCTTCTGTAATACATCAGTGGAACGTGTTCAAAATCTAAGGGATAACCTTCGTGCTTTAAAGAAAGGAGACAAGACGGTTGCTGAATACGGGCGTGCCTTTAAGGCAATCTGTGATCAACTTCATGCGATAGGTCACCCCGTCGACTCAATGGACCAAGTCCACTGGTTCTTGTGTGGTCTTGGACTCGCTTTTGAAAATTTCTCAACTAATGTTCGATCGATGCGTCCAATTCCCAGCTTTATTGATCTCTTGGCCAGCGCCGAAAGTCATGAATTGTTCGTTAAAAATCTTCGCAATGATCTGCCCGCAACCGCTGCTCCAACTGTTGCTTTCACGGCCCAATCCACTCGGCCTAACAACTTCAATAACAAAACAGGCCGACCTCAGTTTAGGCCCAGGTCCTCATCTGATCAGTTTCGGCCCAATCGAACTCAGAACCACTTTTATCGTGGTAACCGGCCTATGTTTGGAGTCATGAACCGTCCGTTTCGGCCACCGACTTGCCAATTGTGCCGCAAGTCCGGTCACTACGCGTCTCAGTGTTACCATCTTGCATCCTTTGCTGCCACCTCTCCTTCGGAAGAGCATTTGGCACAAGCTTTCCATGCTCAGTGCCAGTTAGACCCAAATGTTCCAGACTGGACTTCTGATACGGGTGCATCCTCACATATGTTACCTTCAAACTCTACTCTTCCAAATGCCACACCAACCCAAGGTAATGAAAAGGTTTATTTTGGAAATGGTGAATCATTACCTATTACTCATATCGGTAATACTAAACTCTTTGGTAAGCTTGCTCTAAATGATGTCTTAGTGGTACCCAACATAACAAAAAATCTTTTATCTATTGGCAAACTTACTCAAGATAATGCGGTTGATGTTCTATTTTCTCATCCTTATTTTTACATTCAGGATCGCAAAACCAGGCAAACACTAGCCCAGGGGTGCCGTGAAGACGGCCTTTATGTTCTTCGCAATAATAATGAAGCCTTTGTGTCCACTCACTCATGTCCCAAAGCTTCTTTTGAACAATGGCATGCTCGTCTTGGCCATGTTAATTTTGATATCATTACTTTACTTAAGAATAATGGATGTTTGTCCTTTACGTCAATCTTACCTAAACCGGACTTATGTTCCCCGTGTGAACTTGCTAAATAAAAAAGGCAACCACTTACTCTTAATAATAAATGAGCCTCATCTCCACTTGATTTAATTCATTGTGACTTATGGGGACCATCTCCCATTAAATCATTTGATAACTTTTCTTATTATGTGGCATTTATAGATGATTATTCGCGATTTACTTGGTTGTACCCTGTTAAAGCACCCGGATCGATGACGAACATCAAACATTGCACTTGATTCAAGACATGAAGAACAAAATATGAACAAGATAGAAATATGTAGAAGATGAATCTCTTTATTGATGAATCAGTCATCACAGATTACACAAACCAAAGGAGTATACATCATCTACAAGCTGGTTTAGATCACAAAGATCTAAACCTAGTTTTCTCTCACTAACACATAGTCACCCTCTCTCTCTAGGATGTGCACACCAGGAGGAACAAGAAGTTAGGAGAGGTGCACAAAGCTTCTTCCTTGATGGATGCTTGCCCTAATCCTATACAACACATATATATAGACTAGGGACCAAAACTCAGACAAAAGTCTAGCCTAAAACTTGGACAACTTGTCCAAGGATAAACCTTGGACTAAGTTTCAATACATGTACAATAAAGACCCTACAAATTGGAAGACATGCACTTATCACCTAAAGTGCATTAACAAAATCCCCCTTGATCAATGCATGGTCTTCGTGTGGTCTTGAATTCTTCATTATGTTGACTTTAACTTGGACTTCTGCTTTGGTTGACCAGAACTGATAAGCGACAGTTACCCTGCAGGAACTGCACTTACAGTCTCCCTCTTAACTGTTGCTATCAGTTCTATCTGACATTGATATCTTTAGTCACCGGATACTGCACTTACAGACTCCCCCTTGACTGATGATATCATGCATGCTTTCAACTTTAGCTGAGACTTGATCTTTTAGGTAGAGCACAACGATCTTCAACCCTTCTAATTAAAGACTTGCTGACGATCACTTAAATGGCCGCTTTGAGAAACCCGAAGAATCCGACATCAAACACTGCAGATCCTCCCCCTCAAACTACTCCCAAATCAAGTTAACGCGAACCGACCTACAACCACATGTAAGAATATCGCTCGATACATTAATCTTCAAACTTAACCGGTAGAAAAATGAAACGTCGGATTTCCAATGCCTAACATCAAAAACTTCAAATTCCGCAAAGACATGAAGTTTGGTTCGATAAGTTAATAACAAACCAAACTCCGAAAATGTACATCCACCATCTTGATCAAAGTCTACAACTGAGTGTCTAAAATCATTTCATCTCGAATCTTCAAGATCCAATCTCGTATCTTCACAAATCCACCAATTACCCGATGACTTTCGTCTCCAATCTCCCCCTCAATGTAAGAACCCCTATTTCGAGAATCCGATCAGTCACCAACTTGGAAGAGGGACCAAGAAGACTAATCTTCTCTACTGTAACTGGCATACAATAAAGGCTTGACCTTCAACTAGTTGCCAAAAGAACAATTTGCTTCATCACGTCAACACTTGATTAAACCTGGAACAAACTTGACAAAACTCAATCATACACTAGCTCTAACTTGCTTCATGTTATAAACACTTCGCCACCGGTAAGATTAACACTAAGTTAATCTCAAAGATAGTAGACATGAACTTGTTTCGATGTAGCACCACGAGCCTTTGATTTACAAAGAAAATAGGAACTTCAAAATTTTTACTCCCCCTTTTTCTTTGTAAACTTTACAAAAGTCCAATCAAATCTTGTTTTATTCACCTCTAATGCTCGATAGTAGTCTCAATTTGTTACACGAATCTCTAGTAAGAACACATTCCAACACCGAGAATCTTGTAAATACCATTGACCGCCATTACCGAACAAAATTTCGTGGAAAAAAATTTCTATCACCAAAATTTTCCCAAAACCTCTACTTATCAAAATCCAACAAATGGAAATTTGACATTAAACTCGGAAATTCATTTAAAGGAACAAACTCTGGTCTTTTTAAGGCTTAAAAAGAAACTCCGAAGTTTCTGAATAAGCCTAACTCGGAACAAAATTTTTATAAAAGAAAATCTCAAAACTCGGACTCTTTAAGAATAAAGAGATAAACTCGGAAACCTGGACTACAATAACACTGAAAATGGATGAAACTCGGAAACTTGGAAGAAAACAAATAAACTCGGAACCTCAGATATGATTTTGAAAACTCTGAACTAGAACACTTGGTAAACTCGGAATAATGAAATTTCACACTAAACTCGGAACTGAAGGATTGTCTTTAAAAGTCTGATAGAATTTTAATTTGCAAACTCTGAATGGATTCCTGAAAAGAACTCAAAAACTCGGACAAATAAACTCTATAATAGAAATAGAAGGTGCTAAACTCTGATATACTTTGAAAACTCTGATAAAAACCCTAAATGAAACTCGGACTCACTTATATAAACTAAACTCTGATGACCTTTAAAATCACAAACTCTGAAGAACTGAAAGTTTAAAAACTCTGATGAACTGAAAGTTTAAAAACTCTGAAGGACTGAAAGAGGAACAAAACTGAAAGAGGAACAAAACTCGGAGATTAACTTCGGACTATCAAAGGAGTAGACAAACCTCAGACAGAAATCTTTAACAAAGCTCGGACAGAAACCTCAGAAACGCTGAACTGAACTGATTTGAAACTCGGAATAAATTAACACAGAGGTTAAACCTCAGACTATTGAATAAAACTCGGAATAGATAAAAACTCGGAACAGTGATGAAACTTTGAAACTTTGAACGGTCAAACTTTTGACCAATTGAAACTCTGAAACCGATGAAACTCGGATCTTCTTTGATGGAGAAAAACTCGGACAACATACTTTAATAGAGAACATCTCTATGTTTAAAAGTCGGAACATCAAAACTCGGAATGGATTTTAAAACTCTGATGATGAGTTTTAAAACTCAGAAACTTTAAAAGAATAAAAAACTCAGACTTTTGGAGGTTCAAAAACTTGACCTTTTGGAGTTTCCAAAACTCTGACCATTTGAAGTTTCTAAAACTCTGACCATCTGATCGTTCTAAAACTCGGACAAAGCTCAGAAACAAGTCTCCGGACTATCTCCCCAGTGTGACTTCACACTGGTTCACCAAAAACCCGGAAACACAGACACAGAATGGAAACTCGGACGGGTTTAACACTAAGAAAAACTCGGACAGAGCAATTTTGGATCAAACCTCATATCTGCAATAACTTGGAGAACAAAACAACCACGAACAGCTTCATTTTCTTCAACTTTTCTGGAAAATCTTCAAGTCTTCAAGATGTTTGGCGGAAACAAACATCAAATCAAGAGCAATGGTGATTCGGAAGGCGGTTAGACCATTCCAAATCGGTAACCATGCTCTGATACCACTGTTAAAGCACCCGGATCGATGACGAACATCAAACATTGCACTTGATTCAAGACATGAAGAACAAAATATGAACAAGATAGAAATATGTAGAAGATGAAACTCTTTATTGATGAATCAGTCATCACAGATTACACAAACCAAAGGAGTATACATCATCTACAAGCTGGTTTAGATCACAAAGATCTAAACCTAGCTTTCTCTCACTAACACATAGTCTCCCTCTCCCTCTAGGATGTGCACACCAGGAGGATTAAGAAGTTAGGAGAGGTGCACAAAGCTTCTTCCTTGATGGATGCTTGCCCTAATCCTATACAACACATATATATAGACTAGGGACCAAAACTCAGACAAAAGTCTAGCCTAAAACTTGGACAACTTGTCCAAGGATAAACCTTGGACTAAGTTTCAATACATGTACAATAAAGACCCTACAAATTGGAAGACATGCACTTATCACCTAAAGTGCATTAACAAACTCCCCCTTGATCAATGCATGGTCTTCACGTGGTCTTGAATTCTTCATTATGTTGACTTTAACTTGGACTTCTGCTTTGGTTGACCAGAACTGATAAGCGACAGTTACCCTGCAGGAACTGCACTTACATACCCCTTACGGGCGAAATCTGATTTTTTTGAGGCATTATCCATCTTTGTTCCATTTATGCAAACCCAATTTTCGTCAAAAATAAAAAAAATTCAAAGTGATGGTGGCACTGAATTTACTAACCACCGTGTTCGTACGCTTTTTGAACAAAATGGCACGTTTCATCGTTTATCGTGCCCATATACACCACAACAAAATGGTCGTGTTGAACGTAAACACCGACATATCGTTGAAACGGGATTGGCTATGTTATTTCATGCTAAATTACCCGTTCAAAATTGGGTTGATGCCTTTTCAACTGTTGTTTTTATAATCAGTCGTCTTCCGACCACATTACTCAATGGAAAATCACCCTTCGAACTCTTATATCATTAAAAACCAAATTATTCCACATTTAGACCCTTTGGGTGTCGGGTCTTTCCGTTTCTTCGTGATTATGCTCCTAACAGAATGTCACCACGAAGTATACCTTGCATTTTTATCGGTTACTCTTACAAATACAAAGGGTATAGATGCCTTGACCCGTGCACCTCTCGCATTCACATTACTCGTCATGCCCGCTTTGATGAGTTACATTTTCCTCTAACCCAAATGACAAATGCTTTACCCATTAATGAACTTGATGTCTCAACTTTTCTTGACATTGCTTTAGAACCCTTACCCACAAATACAATTTCTTCTACTACACATCCTTTACATCAGGTCAATGATACCTCACCTACTATTTCTACAAATGCTAATATACCTACAGTTCCTATAAAAATTTACCAACCCAATCCTTCTATAAATGAAACACTTGGCCCCAAACCACATTACAGCGCCTACCAGCCCTCCAACCGTTCAGCCCACAAGCCCCACTCATGACCCTGACCCAATATCTCCAACTTCGACTGCTTCCACTACACTACCCATTACCCCTCTGGTTTCACCAAACTCGACTCCTGTCTCGTCACCTATACCTATACCGCCGCCCCTACCATCTCACCCTATGATCACTCGGGCAAAAGCCGGGATTTTTAAACCTCGCCATCGTGCAGATTTGGCACACACCACCACTTTTCCCTTACATCGTGCCTTATTTGCTGAGACTGACCCTCAAACATATCGTGATGCTTCAAAAGATTCCAAATGGCTTAAAGCTATGGACAATGAAATTAATGCCCTTCATAAAAATTGCACTTGGTCCCTTGTTCCTCGACCAACAAATGCCAATGTTGTTGGCTCCAAGTGGCTCTTTAGAACAAAATTTAAGTCTGATGGGTCGGTTGAACGGTACAAGGCAAGACTTGTTGCCCAAGGATTTTCTCAAGTCTCGGGTCTCGACTACTCTCACACTTTTAGCCCGGTTGTCAAAGCCGCCACTGTACGCACTGTTCTTGCCTTAGCTATCATAAACAACTGGAATCTTCATCAATTGGATGTTAACAATGCCTTTCTACATGGGCAGTTAAATGAAGATATTTTTATGGAACAACCCATGGGTTTCATTAATCCTGCTTTTCCATCTCATGTTTGCAAATTGAACAAAGCCATCTATGGCTTAAAACAGGCACCCAGGGCTTGGTTTCATCGCCTATGCAATTTTCTCACAAACAATGGCTTCTCCTGTAGTCGTGCGGATCCATCTCTATTCATCTTTAAACGTGACTCCTGTATCATGTACCTTTTGGTTTATGTTGATGATTTGATTTTAACAGGCAATCAACCCTCTACCATAACATCCTTCATCTCATGTCTTAACAAAGAATTTGCCATCAAGGATCTTGGGAAACTCAACTATTTTTTGGGTTTGGAGTTTACCTACACCCCACATGGACTTTTCTTGAATCAATCTAAATATACCATAGATATTTTAAATCGTGCTAAGATGTTGGATGCAAAACCTGCACCAACACCCTTAAGCACCAATACTAATTTTGTTTCTGCAGGTGATCCTTTTCCGGATGCTACTCACTATAGGTCCATCGTAGGTGCTCTCCAATATTTGACGATCACGAGACCTGACATATCTTATGTAGTGAATCAAGTTAGCCAGTTCTTGCATGCTCCTACCGTTGCCCACTTTCAGGAGGTTAAAAGAATTTTGCGCTATCTCAAAGGAACCATTGCCTTTGGATTACATTACCGCCGTCCCACACATACAGCTCTTATTGGATACTCTGATGCAGATTGGGCTCGATGCTTGGAAACTAGACGTTCTACTTATGGATACTCTATATTCTTGGGGGGTAATCTTATTTCTTGGAGTGCCAAAAAGCAACCAACTGTTGCTCGCTCCAGTTGTGAATCCGAATATCGGTCTATGGCCAACACTGCCGCGGAAATTGTTTGGATAACCCATCTTTTACAGGAGTTGCATGCTCTACCACAGGAACGTCCAACTATACTATGTGACAATCAAAGTGCACTTTTTCTTACTCAGAATCCTGTGTCACACAAGAGGGCAAAGCATATTGATCTTGATTATCATTTCTTATGTGAACTAGTCGCTGCAGGGAAACTAATCACTAAGTTTGTTCCAACCAAGCTTCAGGTGGCTGACATCTTCACCAAAAGTCTTCCAAGTTCTCAATTCTGTGCGTTTCGTGATATGCTTTGCATTGGTCTGCCACCGTTTAGCTTGCGGGGGGATGTTAGATAATAAATAGTTTCATCTTTGTATTGACTAGTTATTTATTATAGAGGTGCCTAAAGTGTAATTTGTATGCCTATATATAGGCTTTTGTATCATCCCATTATCATCAGAGAAAAGATCCTTCACATTCTAAACAGTAATTAATCGAACCGGTTAAAAAAATAACCGGTTAAAGTCAAAAAGTCAAATTAACCGGTATAATCTACGATTAAAAATAACCACTTGATTAGTTTTAATATTATGTTGTTGTGGTTGTAATTTTTTTTTGTGAATCGATTCGGTGATAACCCTATGTGGGTTTGTTTCGAAAATCTTATTATTATAGCCTAGTGGTATCTTGGTGGTGGGATAAGGCTTATGACCATTAGGTCATGGGTTCGATTCCCACAAAGGGGGTTTTCCCAGATTTATCGGGTTTCCTCCTGAATTGGTGTATAGGCATTATTGCCTAGTGGAGATGGATATGATCGGGTGGTTCTGCTGGTGGCACGATGATACTCCAGTGGTCCGTCAGTGATCCAAATTTGCCGTTCAAAAAAATATATATATATAGCATTTTTTTCTTATTGTTGTATTTTTCTTTTAGTGACAAATGTATAAATTTATTAAGATGCAACGTAACATGATTCTAGGCCGACACAAAACAAGTTATACACTTATACATCTAATTCTAATAAAATAGTCCTATTAATGTCATATATGACATTTTCTCATTCAAAAGTTCTATTAATACCACATGGCATTTTCTTATTCAATTCACTAATAATATATATTTATATATCATATTTGAATAAATATTATAATACATAGTAATAATAATTAGGTTGCATATGTCATAAGGTTTGTTTAGCTATTTTATATTTAGTAATTTAAAAGTTTAATATTTATCTAAAGACAATAGAGTTGTTTTAATCGAAAAAAAAAAAAAAACAAAAGTAATAAATTTATAATGATTAAAAGTATAGTAATCATTAATGATAAATAAAACTATCAAAATAATAATAATTTTTATATTTAAAAAGAATAAATATAATATTGAATTAATTTGTCCAATTTAAGAGTATATATAAGAGAGGGCGGGGCACAAGAGGCTTTGACGAGGATTCCATAAAATGCCACTTGGCAATTCCTAACATAATTAAGCTTTTAAAATACAAGTTAATTTTATCTATAAGCTTTTTAAAAGGATCCAATAAAATGCCACTTGACAATTTTCAACGTAATTGAGCTTTTAAAATACAAGTTAGTTTGATCTATAAGCCTTTTAAATTTAATATGAATTCGATTATGATATTACCAATGGAAAACAAATTTTAATTAGATTTACTTTGGTTTTCTAAATTAGAATTAAAAATCGTAATTACACACTCTTTAAACTCCTATAATTGAACTGCTCCTCTTTGTAGCCACACCAAAACCCTCATAATCACCCACTCCTCCCTGCAAGTTAACTCATACTAGGTAAATTTTCTAATCAATCGTTATTCTCTATGTAGTCATTATTCTCGGTTTCATCACCACCATATGTGATTAGATATATAAATTTGTCTTCACAAACAAATTTATATCAAATGTATTTTAATTGTATGCTTGAAATTCCTTATTTAGATTTACCTATTTCGCTCAAGGTTACCAATTAATTGGTTATTACAGTGAGGAACCTTATCAGTAACGATGACAATCGCGTTTTTTAGGAGCATATCTTATCCATAAGTAATATTTGATAAAAGTCAGGAATAATTGCTATGTAAGTTTGGTTTGTTTCTAAAAAAACAGTTTTTACGCATGACCAATAATATGTGACATTGTCCAGAACAAAAAGTAAATATGACCTTAAGCTACTGATACTTGATGAGGATGGTTAAATTAGAAACAAAACTACAAATGTCGTGTATAAAGAAGTGTTTAGAAATTTGCAAATGTGTATCTTGATTTTACAATGCTTGATTTAATAAGAATAATTCATTTATGTAAAATGGTTTACATATTATAAAATTACATTATTTTTATCTTCAATCCGTGTAGTACGCGGGTTTATAAACTAGTAAAATTAATATAACCTATTAAGATAACTTAATGAATGAGAAGCTCATTTGGAGCGGTTATTAAATATAACTGGTGTAAAAGAGTTTTTAAACAAAGCTTCTTTTAGTGAAAATAGGGATGGCATAAAAGCCCAAGCCCGACGGGTATACCCGAAACCCCCGAAACATACGGATCGGGTATACCCGAAACCCAATGGGTATGGCCGGGTACGGGCTTAAAAATAGAAAAAAAATCGGGTATGAGTACGGGTATGGGATTTAGTGATACCCGCCCGATACCTGGCCCATTTACCCGAATAATACCCGAAAGTATCATATTATAGATTTCCATATATATAAACTTAGTGCATGTACTTATTACCTTCTCTATAGTCACACGTGAATATGTATTTGACAAGTGTTTAGTGAACATATAACTCATTTTTGAGCATGTATATTGGATAGGAAAGCTATCACATTTTATTACGTGGATGTTTTATGCAATTAGGTGGTCCTGATACAATTACTTAATTAAGTAATCGTTTTAATTTAGTTTAGTATTTGTGGTCTGAATATGATATGTAAGTTATTGATCATATTTTCATTTGTTATAGTCATTAAAATAGTAAATTATATAAACATCAAAGTAAAAATTGCACATTTGTCCCAACGGGTATTTTTAAGAAATTAACGGGTATACCCGATACCCACGGGTATGCCTGATACCCGACGGGTAACGGACCGGGTATGGGACAAAGAATTACAACCGGGTACGGGCCTGGGATTACCAATACCCGGCCCATTGCCATTCCTAAGTGAAAACTGTTGTATATGACATTTAAAAAGCGGTTATTTGATAACCATTGTTAAAAAACGTTAAATAAAATCATAACCACGAAGTTTATTAATAGCGGTGCGAGACATAGTTTAAGCTGGATGTATCATCAAGTCTCCCCGAGTTACAAGAAGCCACACATGCATGCTGATTCTAGCAACAAAACTATAAGCAATACCAGATGGTTAATATTTTGTGGAAGAACCATAGTCCATATGTAATTCACCCACCACACAATCATAATTAGTCGGAAAATTCAACGTTTGAACATCAAACACTGGTTCATATTTTATGGAAGAACCATAGTCCATATGTATTTCGCCCACCACACAATCATAATTAGTCGGAAAATTCAACGTTTGAACATCAAAGACTGGTTCATATTTTATGGAAGAACCATAGTCCATATGTAATTCGCCCACCACACAATCATAATTAGTCGGTAAATTCTACGTTTGAACATCACACACATATTTCACGTAATGTTGCAAGGTGTATAGCAATTATGTTGGTTGGATTAAAAGCATATAAGTATTGTCTTCTAGTAACTTATGAATGTGGTATTAAAAGATATGTGTTAATTTCAGTTCTAGAATAACATTTTGGCAATGAATTAAGCCACTCACCAACAATGGCGTACCTAAGGCAAAGGTATCCGGTCAGCCGCGCCCCACGATTTTTTTTTCTTTTTCGTGCTATATATCATAGAATGAACCCATGAAATTTTGACACCGAGCCCTATAAAAATTCGAAAACAAGTAAACAACCTCATAAACTTTTTATGCCTGACCGAAAAAAAGAGCTAGAATTTTTTTTGAGTAAATTACAAGTTGTCATTTATGTTTACACCAAATTGCAGATGGTGTCCTTTGCCTTTAAAATTGACGGGTTTTTTACTTAATGTTCCAAAATCTTGCACGGTATGTCCTTTTATCGTCCACAATTAAGATGAGCGTTTAAAACGGACCATGTACCAATCTTGTACCAAGCCTTAGGGTTTTGTTGCACACATTGTTTGTGTCGCAAGAATATAAACATCAAACAATGAAATGATTCTTCTCAAATTTGCAGAACTATTTCTCCCTCAACAATACCTTGTATGCAGATTCATCATTCAATCCGATATGCACCAACACGTTAATGGAATTAATTCTCCCTCAACAAAACTCCCTACATACAGATATGATATGTAAAGAAAAGAGTTCAGCCAGCAGATGTTAGCAAATTCTAGCATCTAAAGAATCAAATCATTTCCTAGAAACAAAACAAGTATTCAGCTATTTAAACCTTCTCCAGCGTAGCGTAGTGCCATCTGATGTGAAGGAAAGGTGTAATCAACGAGGAGAGAGGGAGGGGAGAGCCCATGGGAAAGGAAGGAGGTACGGTGAGGGGGTGTGCACGTTTCGGTTATTAGCATTAACCAAAACCGTAACCGAAGTCATCTGTTAATCGGTTCAGTTTTCAGTTAATATGTGTGTTTTCGGTTAATAACCAAACCAAACAAGGTCTATTTTTTTGTATAGAAATAAATCTAACAGATGTATAAATACATGAAATAGATGCATATATACATACATTAGAGGTATAAATAAATGAGATGGAGCCATAAATATACAAAATGGAAGCATAAAACATAAAATACATGAAACAGAGGTATAAAAGCTCGAAATTATATGTAGGTATAAATGATTCGGTTGGTTGAATTTCGCTTAACCAATGGTACTGAAAAAAACCGATAACCGATTTTCGATTAATTTGGTTTCGGTTAATTTCGGTTCGATTTCGTCGTTTTCGGTTCGATTTCAGTTAACGGTTCGGTTATTGCTCACCCCTACCGGAGGAGACACGAGAGAGCCAGATCCATAGGAAGGGGGGGGGGTATCGATCATGCCAACATAGAAGTACGGTGAGTGGTGCCCGTCCTCTCCTAGCGAGGCGGATATTCTTATGTTAAAAAAAAACAGACTTTGAATTGCCAGTTTTGGTATTAATCAAATCTTGAGAATAATGATTCGACATAAACAAGCCCTAACACAAACTTTATTGTATCATACAAGACGCCCATTTGCTAGAAACACAAATACGTACAAAAACCTTGTATGCAAGTACATCATTCCTTCAATCTTTGTTGACACGATACGTAAAGAAAGGAGAGCAGACAGCAGGTCTTACCAATTCAAGTGCCTAAAATAATCAGATCATTTCCTAGAATCAAACCTCAACTCCAACTGGCCAAAAAGAAATGCAAGTATTCAAGATCAAGAACATATTTTTTCTTCAAAGACATATGCTGTCAAAAGTACACAGAGGCGCAGCAAAGCATATCCGGCTTGCCTGAATAGGCGCATTTTCAAGCCAAGTCTAGCCAAAAATCGTCTTAACAGGTCTGACACAATTACGCTAGCCCCAAACAAGCCTAAAACATGTCAAAAACCCCTAAAATTTGTACTTTTATACTACGCGACTCGCTTAAGAAAACCTTCGCTCTTTATGCGCATTGCGCCTTTGACAACATAGTCAAAGACATTGATCAAAGCAATCAACTTGTACCACGGTCTTGTGTTATTTACCAGACAATGAATTACCAACTTGGGGGGGGGGGGGGGGGGGGTAAGTGCACGGCCCTCTCAATCGCCGGAGTGATCCCACTCCGGGAGCCGCTACCCGACCAAGCTAGCTCCGCGGTGAATTCCCCTTACCGAGTTTTTACCCTGGGCGACATATGTAACTCCCAAGACTCGAACCCGGGACCTCTGGGAAGCGGTGGGTGTCGGTGGCCAACTGGGCTACCCCAGTTGGTTATAACTAAATTGTGAATACCATTTTATATACCCAAGCCCTAAGACAAACTTTCCTGTATCATACCAAATACTATGATCACAAAGAGAGAAAAAAAAAATCAGATTTCCTCACAAAAGATTCACAATTATAACCAAATTCAACCTAATCCATCACCAAAAGCTAGAAACCCTAAATCTGAATCCTAATTCCACCCTGTCACACATGAACCCCCAAATTACACAAAACCTAAATCCCTAAACTGTTCTAACACACAGTAACACCAACAGGAACCAATTCACACACAACAATTCACATGATATCAATATCAATTAGGTTAAAAAGCCGATTAATAACTTAACTTGTACCACAACCTACATAATAACACAGAGTCCAGATCATAAAAATAATAATGAGACGATGATAAAAAAGTTGAAGAGATTAACATGATAAGATGACGTGAGCATCAGTTGACATCGGCGTCATCGAAATCGTCTTCAAACGAGTTGAAGAAATCAGAATCGGTCAAGCGGTGGTGATCCATGACGGCGAGAGGACCTTCGCCGAAGATATCGAGTGCTTCGACGTCGTCGACATCCATCGCCACCGTTGATGCTTGATCTTCCATCTCTCCGAACAGTTCGACCGGCATTGGCTTCATCTTCTCTCTAGAATGTTCTGGATTTGAATAGGTCGTTGAGTGGGGTTAGGTTTTTTATTTATGTTGTTGAGATGAGATGTTGTGAATACGTTTCATTTAGAGGTGTAAAAAAAACCGGTTTTAGAATTGAAATTGGGAAAAAACTGAAACCGGTTTTTTTTAACTGGTTTTTTTTATAATTGAACCATCGGTTATAGACCGGTTAGGATTTTTGGTATGAAAAACCGGTTAATAACCGAAACTTGTTTTAAAGAAACCGGTTAAAAACCGGTTTTTACTTGTTTTAAAGAAACCGGTTAAAAACCGGTTTTTTGGCAAAAACCGGTTAAAAACCGATCCCAACCGGTTACACCAGTTATTGTTTTGAACTTGAAAAACCGGTTACTAACCGAAACTGGTTATTAAAAAAACCGGTTTTCATTTTGGATGAAAAAACCGGCTCGGTTAATAACCGAAACCGGTTTTAAAAAAAAAAACTGATTTGTACACCTGTAGTTGCATTGCAAAGTGGTCCTTTTATATTGTAAGTTTAAAATAATGCAAAACTAGTCATTGAACAAACCCGCTTTCAAATAGCCATCTTACGCGTCCTTGTAGCGACACATCATACACAAGATGTGTCATTTGGAGCCACGTCTTAAGATTATGTGCTATTATATTTAAACATTAGTAATATTGTTTTAGCAAATGTTGATTATGACACATTGAACCATTGATTGTGTCACACCGAAAGGTGACGCACTGAAAAACTGAATGTGAACTACTGAATGTGATTACGTGACGCACTGAATGTGAACTGACTACGCATTGAACTACTGAATGTGACGCACTGAAGGTGACTAACTGAACATGTGTTATATATATTGTTTGATATATAGATATTGTTAAGAAAATGTATTTTGTATTGTTGTTGTCCCACTGAGTAAACCCCATTTACTCAGGTGTACATTTGTCTTCTTATGTACGTTAGGTTGAAGGATATTCGGGAAGACTTGGATGGATAGTTCGAGGGAATAAAGACACACATGGATTTTCATAAGAGTTTAAAATGTTTTGTACAATATTTCTGACTTTTTGAAATAAGAGTTAATTACACTAATGGACCCTGTGGTTTATATCCAGTTTCGCATTTGTGTACTAACTTAATTTTTTAACAAGTTAAGGTTTTATGGTTTCAATTTCGTAACACCTTTGGGTACTAACACCAAACTTAGTTAATTTTTCTGTTAATTCTCAATATAATGACTAAAACACCCTTTTGTAATTTTGTGATTCTAGACATAGCGAGTGTTTGAAAATTTTGTGATATTAGATAATCAGGATCCGAGTAGTCTCGTGTAACAAAATTTTCTACAAATAGAATATGGTGTTTTCTTGTGCTACTGCTGTTTGAAGTTGTGATAAAAAAATCAATGATCCAGTAATTTGAAAGTTTATATAATTTAATGATTGACTTCTTTAAAAATGGTGAAAAAATTGATGAGTTTTGTATATAGCTTTGAAAAGGGTGAAATGGGTATATTTGAGTTTCTCTAAAATGATTAAACCTTTTTAGTATCACTGAACAATTGCTTGATTTTAACCTATATTGATGTTCTCTGTTATGATTTCTAACAAAACCTACAACAACTTTCTCCTTCAAGTCGGATACAGAAGATCCGTAGCTTTCAGTTTTAAAGCCGGTTCATACCTCGGTGATGAAGCTAGGGCTGAATCGAATATATTAATCGCGGATGCGATGTTGTTCAGTTGTTTGGATCCAAATAATGATCTAGCTTCGATTAATGACATAAATGGTCCTAGGAATTAAAATAGAATAATGACATAAATGGTCATTTGAAAATTGAAGGGTATTTTAGTCATTATATTGAGAATTAACAGAAAAAATAACTAAATTTGGTGTTAGTACCCAAAGGTGTTATAAAATTGAAACCATTAAACCTGAACCTGTTAATAAATAAAGTTAGTACCGAAAGGTGAAACTAGCTATAAACCGCAAGGTCCATCAGTGTAATTAACTCTTGAAATAATGTAAAGTTTTACAATTTATGAAATGATGTTTTGACATCTGATGTACTGTATAAGTGACACGTCAGCCCAAGCCGGGTTGGGGTGTTACAATAATCACGTAACCCAACCAGTGGCGGAACTATAAGAAATATCCAGGGGTGTCTCAATTTTTTATTGTACATTTATAGAATGAAATTTTTTTACCTACATTACGGGGCGGGACCGATCCTGAAAATTCAAGTGCTCTGGGCGAGCAAAAAAAAGGCCCTTAGGCTTTACCGAATTAAATATTTTAAACTAGTTTTTTTAATGTTATTAGTATTTAGGTTAACGAATCAATATTAAACATTTCACATTTGGGATAGGCTTCATGAATTAATATTGGCAATAAGTTTTAGGTTTTAGATTGGGCTAGGTTTATTTTTAATTTGTAGATCGGACTTGCATCAATATTATCATTAACAACATTCGGAGTTGTGTCATTCAGAATTGTATCATCATCACCAAAATTCTGAATAACCTAAAAAATTCAAAATATCGAAGTACAAACTAACCAAGAAATCAAACTATCAAATAACAAGAAGAAAATAATACTCACAAACAATCTGCGAATTTTGATCAGTCGATGTTTGTTCGAATTTTGATCAGTTTTGCGACTGTACTGCTGCTTCTACTTGTTCGAAAATCGAAATTATGACCAGTTCTGCTTGACTGCTTGTTCGATTTTTTTAGTAGTCTCACACAGGTTAGACTTTGTCGAATTTTGATCGGATTCTGCACTTTGTCACTGCGGATGTTATGGAGTTCAGATGCTTGTGCCTTGTACGGCGTTTGGTTTCCACAAATTTGTTGTCGCGCCCCTGCCTCATATTCATAGGGTTATTATTTGTTTTGGGCTAAAACATTAGTTGGGTTGGGACTTGGGCTTACATAACAGTTGGGCTTACATTCAAAGGTTTATTATATATTTGGGCTAAAGTATCCTTTTTTTGTCAGGGGTGTCCTCTTAGTTGTTTAGGGGTATCCTCTGTATAAAAACGACAAAAAATACACTACCGATACGAAGTTGAGCCGTAGCCCGTGCTACGGCTCGTTGAATGATAGTTCCGCCCCTGAACCCAACCCAACCAAGCCTGGGCCATTTTGACCGGCATTAAAAATTACCCATGATCTCAGGTGGCTTGTGGGAATAAGGCTGACCCATTTACTTGTTTGCTTGATGAAAAAGGGAGGTATAATTCTCCTGAATATGCCAATGTTCAACATAAACCATATTACAAGGTGTCCTCCCTTGCACAATTTCAATCGCTGTCGGAGTCAAATTTTGACTTAACGCCTTGTCGTTACGGAGATCAAGAGGTCGTAAGTGGAGTTTCATGCATAATTTGAGTACTCACAAGATACTTGTAAAACTCAACATTGTTTTAATACCATATAACTATATAAGTGTATAACCAGACATGGAAAAGTTTTATGTATATCATGTTTGTGTATTTACATCCATAAAGGGCATGTGTAAATAAAAATAGATCACTTGCCATCCAGTTTGTTCAACTTCATTACTTTATTGGTGAACCTTCATTTTCATACATCAAGCACCAGTGGTCTAGTGGTAGAATAGTACCCTGCCACGGTACAGACCCGGGTTCGATTCCCGGCTGGTGCAATTCCTGCTGTGATGATCAAAGCCTTGCAATGGTTGGTTCCATTGCTCTACATCTTAACCAGATGATATTTCAGGCAATTCTGAGCAACTTTTTTTTATTGGTCTATAGTATTATTTATGTAAACACATGTATAAGAAGAGGTCACTATGAATCAACTTATTAAAAGTGCATAGCACACTTGATGCCACTTCATAGTCATAAGTTTTCATGTATTGTAGTTATCATACTTGCACACCATATCACGATTATCTATTGTGGTTTACATTTCATTCAATATTGTATCATAGTTCACATATCTTTAACACCATATCACGATTATCATTCAACATTTTATTATCTTCATTTCACTTGTGTAGCTGTTGTATCAATATTGAAAATACGGTACTTCATGGTTTGCACGCTAATCACCTTACTTGTTAAAACATAAATAGACATTGATGTGTGTCTGGATCACTAGTTTTTAATTAGATTATTTGTGCTTATACTACACCCATTAGATTATTAGACATTGATGTGTGTCGGTAAAATACTACACCCAAGCAAAAGACATTTTGTACTTATTTATGCTTATCCACTTGTTGGTGACCTTTTAAGATGAAAGAATGACAAATAAAAGCACCAGTGGTCTAGTGGTAGAATACTACACACCCGGATTCGATTCATGGTTGGTGCAAAGCTTGCTGTTTCACATCTATCTTGGATGACCGGAGGCATTTTCAAGCAATATTTTTTTGTTAAGAGTTAATTGCGGTTTTCGTCCATGTGGTTTGTCAAAAATCATTATTTCAGTCCATTAGTTTAAAAATTGCCAAAACAGTCCTTGTGGTTTCAGTTTCGTAACTATTACAGTCCACCTCCGTTAACCCCATCCATTTTTTCCGTTAAGTATACGTGAAATGACCAAATTGCCCCTGTTGACCCAATTGGCTATACACATAATTTAATAAAAAAAAGACGGTGACCTTTGTCTTTAAATGTAGCTTTTTAACCATTGAGACATGTATTCAATTTGTGATTGATTTCATAGAGTTTTCCTTTTAACATAAAAATTCAATATAAACATAATTGTTTTCCTTTCTTTTAGTCGTCTTCTTCATCAACTAACTATCCGAGCCTCTCCTGGCTTGGCTCAGATCAACTTGTGAACAACCCTAGTGAATGATATTGATCACTACCAACTTTAGGGTATGAAATTTCTATGGTGGTTAGTGTTTCCTTGTAGATTTTGTAAAATGATGCCCATTGAACAAAATCAGTGGTTGACATTGACTCTGACCGTGTCTTCTTTAAGAATAGTGGTAATTTTGGATTACATAAATGAAATCTCGGATAGAGGTTTTTGAGCATACCGAGCTCTCATGGTACATGGCACCACGCTGGATGGTGGTGGCAAACTCCCTAGCTGAGATGCAACAATAACTCGAAAAGTATTTTTCGAACAACAACGTATGAGTACTCACAAGATACTTGTAATTTGTGAAAGTCAACCTTCCTTTGATACCATATAAGTATATAACTAGACATGGAAAAGTTTTATGTACATCATATTTATGTGCTTGCATCTATATATAGTATGTGTAAATAAAAAGGGGAACCTTCACTAAACTAAACTGTGCTAGTACATAATCTAATGTGATCTTACAAGTACTTAATGTAATAAAAATAGAATTTGTATGACTTGTTATCCCTATTTGTCTAAATTTACTTAATATTTGGTGAACTTTCAACGTAATACATCAAGCACCAGTGGTCTAGTGGTAGAATAGTACCCTGCCACGGTACAGACCCGGGTTCGATTCCCGGCTGTTGCATTATCTTGCTATGATGATCAAAGCTTTGCAATGGTTGGGTCCATTGCTCTACATCACAATTTGATTAGATTAGGCAACTCTGAGCAACCTTTTTTTAGTTTTCAACCATTATTATTTCAAAGTCAACAAAAAGAGATGCGTTTCGGTTCACAATTTACGGTTTGAGAAACCAAGTTTAACGATTTGGTTTATGATGTGGAACTATATGCCCATCGACATCATGATGTATCATCACCGGTCTCTTGTCAATTATCGAAACATTACGCATGAAGGGATAAATAGATTGCATTTATATAGGGTACTTTAAAAGCACATACATACACATTCGAGAAACATGAGGAAATCTTAATGACTCAGTGGTCGACATAAGATATGCAAGTTCACCCGACACCATTGACATCCTTACTCATCAAGGTCTCTTCATCACTAGAATGAGTTGACTCAAGATCTCATATATCTTGTCACACGCAGGATGAGCTTTATCCGCAACTAAGAAACTATGAGTTTTACTGTTAACTGTTATCCAACTGCACCCAGGCACCTTACTCAAATTTCTTTCTTTCATCACTCTTCTGATATCAGCAACATAATCCCACCTTCTAGAAGTTGCATAAACATTAGAAAGCAATACATAATTGGACGCATTTTCAGGTTCAATCTCAATAAGTGATTTATAACCCAAAACTTTAGTCTCATAGTGTGCAGGATCTACACAACCACTAACAAGTGCTCCCCAAACACTCGGTCCGGGCTCTAAACGCATTGACTTTATGAAAGTCAACGCTTCATCGAGTCGACCTGACCGTCCCAACAAGTCAACCACACAAGAACACATTTCAACCGTTGGGTCAAGCCCGAAAATAGTTACCGCTTTGCTATACACATCTAGGCCTTTTTCAACCAGACCGGATTTGCTACAAGCGGAAAGAACTCCGACTACACTGATTGCATCCGGTTTGATCCCGCTTATAACCATTTTATCATACAAAGTAACCGCCTCATGACCGTTGCCGTGTAATCCACACGCGGATATCATACAGCTCCATGAAATTGCGTCTTTCGAGCGACAATCGTGATAAAAAACTTTTCTCGCAGAGGTTAAAAGACCGTTCTTGGAGTACATATCGATTAACGAATTGCATAAAGACGTGTGATTAATGAACCCCTTTTTAACCGAAAGCCCATGGGTTTGTTGCACTCCTAACAACCCTGCGGTTAAGTTACAAGCAGGGAGAAGAGTTAAAACCAACACCTCATTCGGTTCCACCTCACTCGCTCTTCGCATTTCATGAAACAGACGTACGGTTTCTTCAGGATTGCCATTACGTAAATAACCGTTCATCATCGCTGTCCACGCGAAAATGTTTCTAAACCTCATTTGATCAAATACGAACCGGGCCAAACTTACTTTACTACGTCGTGAATACATATCGATCAAACAGCAGTTTAAGTGAACACCCGAATCGACATCAAGGTTCATCTTTCTAACAATGTACCAATGAAGCTCCCTACCGTGATCAAACCGACCCATTCGCTTCCCACACAACGGAAGCAGATTCGACAACGTAAACTCATTAATCTTTCGCCCTTCCATTAACATTCTCTTAACAAACTCCCACACTTCAGAATCCGAAAACGAGCATTCCCCATTAACATACATACCCAACATTATGTTCCATGAACCAATACTTCTTTGAGGCATTTCATCAAACAGTTTACGTGCATCTTTTGTTCTGTCACATTTCCCATACATTAACATCAAAGAATTAGTTAACACAACATCTGCTGCAACAAACCCATGTTTCACGCACTTCCCGTGAACCCATTTTCCCGCGAAAAAGTGTCCTGTATCCCCGGAAATATTAGCAAGAATCGAGAATGTGTACTCATCAGGTGAATGAATACTGTGACACATGCTGTTGAAAAGGGTGAAACATTCATGATATAGATTATGTTTTGCGTACGTGTTGATGGATGTGTTGTATGAATAGGTGTCATTGAGTTCGATTGAGTTGAAAGGTGTTGGAGATTGAGTGTGGGTTTGTTTGGTGAGTTTTAGAGATTGGGTTTTGGTTAAGAGTTGGAGAAGATGATGAGGGGGTGGAGATTTTGATGGGTTTTTGGAGAACACAAGTGAGATGAGCATAGATTGTTGAGGATGTTGGTGTATATTCAAGTTGTTTGATTCAACGGGTTGTGTTTGGATTGTCTTGAATAATCTTTTTGAGTTAATTACTATTTTCGTCCTTGTGTTTTGTCAAAAATAACTATTTCAGTCCATTAGTTTAAAAATTGCGATTTCAGTCCCTGTGTTTTCACTTTCGTAACCATTTCAGTCCACCTCCGTTAACCTCATTCATTTATTCTGTTAAGTACACATGAATTGACCATAATGCCCTTATTAATAAAAAAACAAAAATATATCTAAATGAGTTAATTACTGTTTTCGTCCCTGTGGTTTGTCAAAAATCACTATTTCAGTCCCTGTGGTTTCACTTTCGTAACCATTTCAGTCCAGTCTCCTAACACCGTCTATTTTACCGTTAAGTTTTTAGTGAAATACCTAAGTTACCCTTGTGTTAATTAAATAAAAAAACCATGAAAATTTAAAAGATTGTATTCTAGGACCCACTTGTTAAAACACAACCCCACGCTACCCCACCCCCACTCCATCGCTGCTCTCATTTCCAGCAAAAGTTTCTGGTCATCTTCTCCGGCATCACAACCCCACCCTCTTAATGTCCGGCGACCCATTACCCCACCCTAATTAATATCTTCCTAGCAGGATTAATTAACATAATAACTTTGAAAAATAATGTTTACCTGGACATTTTCTCATTCTAAAATCCAAAATTTAAAATTTTGGAACCATATATGTAAAAATAGTGCCAGACTTCTACGGAAGCCATGGTGAGTCGAACCCTACAATCCAGTTTAAGTCCATATGTCATACAACAATAAAATCATATAAATCCAATAATAAAATCATATAAGTCCATAGTTAATTAACACAAGGGTAATTTAGGTATTTCATTAAAAACTTAACGGTAAAATAGACGGTGTTAGGAGACTGGACTGAAATGGTTTCGAAAGTGAAACCATAGGGACTAAAATCGCAATTTTTAAACTAATGGACTGAAATAGTGATTTTTGACAAACCACAGGGACGAAAACAATAATTAACTTATTTAGATATTTTTTTGTTTTTTTATTAATAAGGGCATTATGGTCAATTCACGTGTACTTAGCAGAATAAATGGATGGAGTTAACGGAGGTGGACTGAAATGGTTACGAAAGTGAAACCACAGGGACTGAAATCGCAATTTTTAAACTAATGGACTGAAATAGTGATTTTTGACAAATCACAGGGACGAAAACAGTAATTAACTCAATCTTTTTTAATTAAATAGGTTGAGTTGTAACGGATTTGAGACGGGTTATCCCGTTACAACTTTATTAGAACTCGTCTATATGTTTGATTTGTTTAGATAAACGAGTTAAATAGGTCAGGGGTTCAGGTTACATAACTATGGTTCAACTTACACGCGCGCACCTGTTATTAGCCGAAATATGCTCTGCATTTATTTGATTTATATTTGTATTCAATGTTGTTATTAACTCCCTTTGACTAGTCCCGTAATCCCCTCTTTGTAAGTTAGGAAATCCCCTTGATTACCTCTTGGGTTGTTGTGATTGCTCTTGTATAAATGGCTGTACATTGGTGATGAATAATAGGAAGTAAATCAGTTTAATTACATGGTATCGAGCCTACTCCTTACCACTTCATCTGTTTTTTTTTTCCTTGAGGCTTCGCTCTCCACCTTCCTTTATCCTTTTTGTTTTGATTAGGGCTACGGTCTTAATCTCTCATCTTTACTTTTCCTCCAGTAAACCTCAAACTACCCCTTACTTTCTCTGCTATGGCCGACCAAAGTGATGCCCAACCCAAACCTGCTGCTCCGTCCCTGCACCCCGTGTATACGGTAACCAACATCCAAAACAAAGTGCGTGTCATGGATGGCACTAAGGTCACCTATTCCTCTTGGGTGAAGCTTTTTCAATTGCATGCTCGTGGGTACAAGGTACTCGACCACATTGACCGTACCCTCCCACCGGCGACTACCGACCCCTCCTATGAAAACTGGGCTGAGGTGGACGCAATCGTCCTCCAATGGATCTACGGATCCTTGTCGGATGATTTGCTTGTCCGTGTTCTTGAACCTGAATCCACCGCTCTTCAAGCCTGGATTCGTATTCGAAACCTCTTCCTTAACAACAAAGGATCTCGTGCCGCAGCCCTGGAACACGCCTTCACTAATCTTACCTTGAAATCCATGTCGTCTCTTCAGGCGTACTGCCAAAGGCTCAAAGAACTGGCTGGACAGCTTTCTGATGTTGACAGCCCTGTCAGTGCGAGTCGCCTTGTAATCCAACTGGTCTGCGGCTTGCCTTCTGAGTACGACATGGTTGCTGCACAACTAAATCAAACTCTCTCATCTTGGGAAGAGGCGGTGAACATGCTGGAACTTGAAGAGCAACGCCAAGCAAACCGTGAAAAAGACAACCCCATTGCTGCTGCCGCCACCCCAGATGCACCTCCACCCGCTCCTGAACCACAAAACCAACGCCGCAATCCAGCCCCTCGTGGTTAGTCCCGATACCCCAACCAGCGCCGTCCAAATGGCCCACATCGATACCGAAACCAATTCCCCAACCAATTCACTAACCAGAAAAACTCCGGGAAGATGCGTTCTGGACAGGGCAGTAATCAGACTTGGACACCCTACCCATGGTGGGTCAGTCCGTATGGGCCACAACCTGGTTAGACCCCCCACCGTGTCCGTACCCGACACAGCCCGGGTGGGCCGCTCCTTGGCAGCAACAAGCTGGAGAGCAGGGTTCGAAAAATGCAGCTGAAAGTTCCAATAATCGCCCTGCTCCACAGGCCAATGCCACTGACTTTGACCCGCTTGAACCCACGGATATTGGGGAAGCTTTTCAGGTTTTAGCAATGGAGGCGGATGAGATCAATTGGCACATGGATACCGGGGCATCTAATCATCTCAGTGACCATGAAGGTATTTGTTCTAATTCCTCTAATGTTACATCTATTAAATCTATACTAGTCGGAAACGGCCATAAAATGCCAATTATCGGATCGGGAAACACAAATTTCCCATATTCCCAAAATACCCTTCGCCTTAACAATGTTCTTTATGCTCCCAATATTATTAAAAATCTCATCTCGGTCCGACAATTTACCAAAGATAATTATGTATCTGTTGAGTTTGACCCATTTGGATTTTCTGTGAAGGATTACAAGACTGGGATGATGTTGAGCCGCCTCGACAGTGACAGTCATCTCTACCCTGTCACTGCACCTGCTCAAGTTTCAAAACCATCTGTTTTTGCTGTTTCCACTCCCGAATCATGGCATGATCGACTAGGACACCCGGTGTAACAACCCGCACTTTTGTGCGTTGTTACTACTCGATATACCCGTTACGCCTAGCACCAGAGATTCGGATCATAATGTAACTATATCGTATATATATATATATATATATCGCTATTCGAAGGATAATCGCATATTTTCGAAATACAATGTCACTATACTACACTATTATCACACTAACACTCACGGAGGCATTGAGTGAGGACCTATTCTACCCTCCTCAGTGGCCGGGATGTGTCGAACGTAAACAATTAACGCTAACAAGGACTCTCGGGTGAGTGCTGTAGCTCCAGTCGTCATGACGATGATGACAATACGAGTAAACGGTACCCCGTCAGTCTCTGTGGCACTACACGAAATAACGTCCACGAAGACATCAAGAGAGGACCTATGCTACCCTCCTCGATGGCCGTGAAACGTCGCTTATAATCGCACACTCGAAACGGAAGCCGATTGTTAATTATCAAAACTTTGGATTATGGATACGTAAATACGACCCCTAGTGATATATATATATATATATATATATATATATATATATATATAATAACAATATAATGATAATATAAATTAATTATGGAAAGTACGCACTTCGAAAACTATCAAAACGATCAAAACGGAGAAGTCCGACGCGTCAGGATAGCCATCCGGACGGATAGGCCATCCGGACGGATGGGCCATCCGCACGGATGGGCTATCCGGCCCAGAACTTCCTTCTTCTCCTCTGTGGCCTATAAATACCATGTCACATCACTTGAACAGTGATGTGACAGCTCCTACTCGACCAAACACGCTCCAAGACCCTTCTCTCTCGATTCCTCGCGATTCCGGTAAGATTTCAACCTAGAAACTTGTACTTCTACGATCTACACTCGATTCTACATCGTTCTATCCTTTAAAACTCAAATTCTAACCGTGAAATCTGCGGATTTGAGGCGTTTTGAGGTGATGTCACCAAGAGTTCTCATGAACTTCAAGTTGTGACCTCATTCCACCATAAACGACTCAGATCCGGGTGATTTCCACATGATTTAATGACAAATCTCACCTAAATCTATGCAATTTCGAGTTAACCATGAAGAACCATCACGAACGGCCAGATCTGATGGAACGGGGTGATTCCCGGCCGTTAGAACCGGTCGGAATTGACGGAACTTCAAGTGTTAGGGCAAGATTACACTGTCCCGGTGACTTTACACGTTTTCCTTTCGATAAACACTCTGAAACAGTAATTAGAACGCGAAACAGACGTGTTGTCCGCACGGATAACATGCAATCCGCACGGATAACATGCAATCCGCACGGATAACATGTAATCCGCACGGATAACATGTCATCCGGACGGATACATGTCATCCGGACGGAGTACATGTCATCCGGACGGATGACGCTTACTTCGAACGGACAACAATACGCACGGATCACACCTTATACGTATGGATCATACCCTATACGCACGGATCACACCTTATACGTACTGATCATACCCTATACGCACGGATCACACGTTATACGTACGGATCATACCTTATACGCACGGATCACACCTGATCCGCACGGATCACCTGTTATCCGGACGGATAACATGTTGATCCGCACGGATGGGCCCAATTCGACCAGATGACTGACTTTTCAATGCTAATCTCGCCTAACTAAACATCGTTTACTATATCCTTCAATGATTAACGCAGACGCACTCGCAACCGACCCAAACAAGTTGTATTCCCGCTAAATACGCACTGTGAGTATACTTGAACCCTTTTTAATCGAACTTTGGGTGTAACATACGTTTCTAAGAACTCGAACTCATCAAACGAATTATTCAATCACTCGAATTATCACTTGCGAATAACTGTTATGCATAGATATACGTGATGCTAGTTGCATATGTGCTAGGGCTTATACTCGTGACGTCCCACCACGACTAGTATAGTACTATTGCGCCCGACGGGGTCTAGTTATGCCATCGTACATTCGAGCATCGAGGACTTAGTTGGTAGTATCAGTTTGTGAGTATATATGTCGTGTATTACGTTTATGCATATGGAAATTCGCTACACTTTTACCTATTACGCTATACTTATCAAACCTGTATACTCGCCAATACTTTTGTATTGATAAATATTTTAACGTATGTTGCAGGTTAGATCGCAGACTATATCAAATCAAGCTAGGAAGTCTAGAAACTCAACCAAAATCTAGGTTGTCGGATTTGTATTGTTCGAGGGGACAAGAAATCTGTGATGACTTATGTGATTGTATTGTTTGTTAGTATGGGATAACGAATGTATTAAATATTATCGCAATATAGTTGTTATGGATTCTCTCGAGCAATCTGATTCGCCTAGTGCCGCGCCCCGATGATTCCGCCATCGGTTGGGGTGTGACACCCGGAAGTTTCCGTTGTTGATTTTCTTTCTTCCAATAAGTTTATCGATTGTAATAAAACTAGTCGCATGTTTTGTAATTCGTGTCAAGTTGCAAAACATAAACGACTACCTTTTGCTTTATCAAATTCTACTACTGTTTTACCTTTTGATATTGTGCATTGCGATTTGTGGACCTCACCTATTGTGTCAAATACAGGTTACAAGTACTACATGATTCTCATTGATGATTACACCAATTATGCTTGGCTTTTTCCACTCCGGTACAAATCCGAAACGGTCACCAAATTCATCAAGTTTCACACCTATATTAAAACACAATTTAACTTATCCATAAAATCTTTTCAATGTGATAACGGCGGATAATTTGACAACAATACATTTAAAACCTTAGCCGACACACATGGTATTCAATTTCGCTTCTCTTGCCCTCATACCTCTCAACAAAACGGAAAAGCCGAGCGCATGATCCGACGCATCAATGAGATCATGCTTTCCATTCTCACTCACGCTTCGGTCCCTCCCACCTATTGGGTCGAAGCGGCACACACGGCGGTCTACTTGGACAATATTCTTCCAACAAAACTCCTAAACAATCACCCACCCACAGCCGCTTTATACCTTCGACACCCTACATATGAACACCTTAAAGCTTTGGTTGTGTTTGTTATCCAAACCAAACCGCAACCCGCTCAAACAAACTATCTCATCGATCCGCTCCTTGTGTTTTTCTCGGTTATCCTCCCGACTACCGAGGCTACCGTTGTCTAAACCTTCAAACCGGCAAAACAATTGTTTCCCGTCATGTCACTTTTAATGAGTCATCCTTCCCTTTTTCCGAGTCTCCTTCTCAATCCGATTACACTGCTCTTGAAACGGACCTGTCCTCCATTTTCACTCATTCCCACCACTTCTCTAGTCCAAACCAACCCACTGACCATACAAACTCTTCCACTAATTCCCTATCTCCCTCGGCCCAATACCAATCCCCAACAGGCCCACACGCTACTTCACCCCCTCAAACACAAACCGGCCTACATCTATCCGCCCCATCACCACAACCCTATACGGACTCTCACCCACCCTCGACTCAGCCCAACCCATCAGCCCAACCGATCAGCCCAACCAAACCAACCTAACCCACCATCACCACAGCCCTCACCGAACCCACCTAACCCATCACAGCCACTCAACTCACACTCCATGACGACCCGCCTTAAATCTGGAATCACCAAACCAAAAATACACTTTAACCTCCACACTACTACACCACCAAAAATCTCACCCCCTTCCCAAATCCCACATCGATGCCCACACCGATCCAAATTGGCATAAGGCAATGACTGATGAGTATAGAGCTTTAATAGATAATAACACTTGGGAATTAGTTCCGAGACCTGACGGTGCACATATAATTAGGTGTATGTGGCTATTTTGCCACAAATTCCATGCAAATGGTACTTTACAATGTTAAAAAGCTCGCTTGGTGGTAAATGGCAAGTCCCAACAGGTTGGTGTTGACTGTTTCGACACCTTTAGTCCGGTCGTCAAACCCACAACGATTCGGACTGTATTATGCATAGCCGTTTCCCGTGCATGGCCCATCCATCAACTTGATGTTAAGAATGCCTTTCTACACGACGATCTCCATGAAACGGTTTATATGTTCCAACCACCCGGGTTTGTAGACAAAAGTCACCCGTCATTTGTTTGTCGCCTAAAGAAATCTCTATATGGCCTCAAGCAAGCCCCACGGGCATGGTATCACCGATTTGCCACCTTTATCACAAAATGTGGTTTTCGTAGCACATCATGTGACACATCCCTTTTCGTATATCGAAAGGATTCACGAGTGGCATATTTACTTCTTTATGTTGATGATATTATTCTAACTGCTTCTGATGACAGATTTCTTCATGAGATTATTTCTTCTTTGTCACAAGAATTTGCAATGACAGACTTGGGAAATATACATCATTTTTTGGGCATTCAGGTTACTCGTTCTCATGCTGGCATTCGGCTCTCTCAAGAAAAATATATACATGACATTTTAGCTCGAGCAAACATGTCCTCGTGCAAGCCTTGCCACACGCCATGTGACACAGACTCAAAATTGAGTGCCAACTCGGGTGCTCCTTTGTCTGATCCTACTCTATACCGGAGCCTAGCAGGAGCCCTCCAATACTTAACGTTCACAAGACCTGACATCTCATACGCCGTTCAACAAGTTTGTCTGTTCATGCATGATCCAAGAGAGCCTCACTTCAACTACTTGAAACGGATCTTGCGTTTTCTGAAAGGCACATCAACTCATGCTCTTCATATTAAACCCTCCAAATCTTTAAAGCTTACTGCGTACTCTGATGCGGATTGGGGGGATGCCCATATTCACGAAGATCTACCTCAGGCTAATGTGTCTTTCTAGGTGACAATTTGGTATCCTGGTCATCAAAGCGAGAATATACTGTATCGCGCTCAAGCGCTGAAGCTGAATATAGAGGCGTTGCAAATGCTACTGCTGAAACTAGCTGGCTTCGTAATCTTCTCTTGGAACTCCACATTCCAACTTGTGAGGCCTCCATTTTCTGTGACAACGTATCCGCTGTTTACTTGTCCGACAACCCGGTACAACACCAACGAACTAAACACGTTGAGATCGACATTCATTTTGTCCGAGATAAAGTACGCGTTGGTGATATTCGGGTACTACATATTCCGGTTGATTATCAATATGCTGACATATTCACAAAAGGTCTTCCACGTCAACTGTTTAATCAATTCAAGTCCAGTCTGTGCGTTTGATAATCTACCGCTGCGACTGAGGGGGCCTATTAGCCGAAATATACTCTGCATTTATTTGAATAATATTTGTATTCAATGTTGTTATTAACTCCCTTTGACTAGTCCCGTAATCCCCTCTTTGTAAGTTAGGAAATCCCCTTGATTACCTCTTGGGTTGTTGTGATTGCTCTTGTATAAATGGCTGTACATTGGTGATGAATAACAGGAAGCAAATCAGTTTAATTACACCTATCACATAGTTAACCCAATCTGAAATGGAGTTACGAGTCCATCCTACCATTTATATTATACTTATTTGGTTGTATCTTGCTTTTTGACTTACCAAATTGATGTGATAAGTGCTTTAGGAATGTATGTCTACCGTGAACTCTTACCACTTGGATTATGTCTCCAACCTACATACAAAAATCTTGTATTGTTTGAAGCGATAACCATAGCCTTAGTATTGTCGATTCAAATGTATAGTGTTGGGTTTCAATCTTTTATAATAGCAAAACATTGTTTGTCTATAAACAAACCATGAAACAACCCTTATTTTGTTGTATATTGTCCTATATATTAAAAACTGAACTTAATGAACAGTAAACAGAGAATTGAATTAAATACAAATTGAATTTAATGAATTGTAACATCACTAAGGAATGAGATGGTATCGGGTACCTGTATCGGTATCGAATTTATCAAACTGGGTGTATTTTCGGTACCGGTTCGACACCGGTATTCATCGGTTTTTACCCTCAAATGCTGGTGTCGTACCAGTACCCGTACCGAGTCGTACCTATCAGGTATATTCGGTACCGGTACCCACTTTTGGGGATTTCGGTAATAGTATTTTCCGTACCGGTTGGTACCGAGCTTATCAAATCCTGTAGCAACGTAGCAATGTAAGTAATTGCACCATTTATATTACTTTTCATACACACAGTAAGTAAGCTGGATTTCGTTTGAATGGGGTTTTATATACACAACAACTTATTTTGCTTTATTTTTTGTCTTTTTCTGTAATGAATGAATTGTAGCATGTAAAATTAACTTGGATATTTAGATTATTGATGAGCAAATCGTATCAAATCCTGTAATCAAACCGGTATCGTATCGGTAACAAATTTACTATACCAAATCATTTTCGGTACCAATTTGGTACCTACCTTTTGGCGTTTTCAGAATCGTTACTTTCGGTTCGACATCGGTCTAGCACTATACCTATATTTATTGATTTTTACCTTCAAATATCATACCGTATTGTACCGAGCATTTTCGGTGCCGGTACCTAATTTCGATGATTTTCCGGATCGGTAGTTTCGGTACCGTTACCGGTACCGAGCTCATCCATATTTTAACGTGTTAGCACCGTAATAACTGAACTGAAAACAACCGAATTTCCAAGTTGTAGGACGTGTGGGTCCAATTATTATATATTAGGTTATCTAACATCGCTTTTTTTTAGGACGGAGTGACTATCCTTTTCACGACATTTTTATTTATGTTTTGATATTCGGTATTTGCTTGCCGTCACTGACACGCGTTTTGCAGTCATTGGGTCCCCGCCGCAACGTGCGGGCGAAAATCAACTAGTTATATGAATGATAGTATACTTTAATATTTATATTTTTTTTTCTAAAGATCTACTCCACTGATTTATTGTTTCTCTAATTTATGAGTTCGTCATGATTTAACTGGACCCTTTTTATTTTTTTTGAACTGCCAACAAAAGATATATTATATATTAATCAAAAGGTTAACATTGGTTAACCCAAAGTTACATCCACCAGATTTTACACCTTCATACAAAATAAATCAAACCTACACCAATCCTCCCAGGAAAGTGTTAACGCCTTTGCCCGGTGTTTCAGCCAGAAAAAACTCAGAACTTTGATTTCCTCCACGACATTCTTTACCACCACACTTTTATTATTAAAGACTACATCATTTCGCGTGCGCCAAATGCACCATATCGCCGTTTGGACAACCGAATACACAATCTTTTGCCATCTCCTAGACCCACGGCAGTGAGTGTGATAAACTAGCACATCCTTCGCACAAAAGAAAAAAGGGGTAGCGATCCTACACCACCTGGAAACCTCTTCCCAGATTCCTTGTGTGAATGAACAGGCTGCGAACAAATGGTCACACGATTCCTCAGCATCTTCGCATAATACACAATCCCAGTTTGTAATCTGGAAGTTCCTTCTCCGCATCGCCTCCTTCGTCGGTAGTCGGTTAAGAAACAGCCTCCACGTCAAGAAATTCACCTTGATTGGACACCATTTATTCCAGCAATGTAGTAGGCTCGGAACACCATTCAAGTTGGGCCATAGCATCTTCCTAAACCCACTAACCGAATACAACCCAGAGTCCTCCAAAACCCATCTCCATGTATCATTTTCACCGGTAATGTTAATGTTTTCTAACAAACTTGACAGCTCAGACAACTCTTTAATTTCCGGTTGCAAAAACGGAGCCCGAACCCAGCTAAAAGCCACAAATCTCACATTATTTTGCACCTTAATTCGGTCAGCCACGAGTACTCTCCAGTTGCTTTCAAGCTGAAAGAGAGACGGGAACATGACACACAACGGGACATCTGTAATCCAGCAATCCATCCAGAACAACGTTCCCAACCCATTCCCAACGGCTGCCCGAAAAGAAGTACTCAAATCCACTCCTAAAGCCATTAATTCCTTTGCAATTCCAACTATCTGCTTCCACGGACCGGGCATAGACATCTTGATCGGTACCAGTGACCAAGACCTGTTATGATGATGAATGCTCCAAACAACCTTTTTCCAAATGCTGTTATTTTCCATCTTGAAACGCCACCACTATTTCGCCAATAGTGCATAATTAGCTTCTTTTAAGGATCCAAGACCCGCCCCCCATCTCTTTTGGTGCCATAATGTCATTCCAAGCTACCCACGAGGTCCGTTGATGCTCCGGTGTACTCCCCCATAAAAAGTCTCTTCTCAACCGCTCCAGTTTTTTAACAACCTGAACCGGCGCACTGAACAACGAGAAATAATAGGTTGGCAAAGCATTTAGGACCGATTTCACAAGTGTGAGCCGACCCCCATACGAAAGAGTATTTCCCTTCCAAACCGACAATCTACTAATGAATGTATCAATGACCGGCCTCCAATTCCTAACTAGATTCATATTAGCTCCAACTTGTAGACCCAGATATTTAAACGGGAAAGTACCCGTTCTGCATCTTAGGATATTTGCCATATTAGAGACCTCCTCTACACCGACCCCAACCCCGAAGAGACTACTTTTATCCAAATTAACCTTCAAACCCGAGGCCAGATAAAAACACCTCATAATCCTGTTTATATTCCGTACATTTGCTTCCGACCATTCACCCAAAAAAATTGCATCATCCGCGTACAAAAAATGAGATAATATTGGGCCCTGGGTCGTACACTGAATACCATGTATAACACTTGAAGATACCGCCTTTTTTACGACCCCAGACAGTGCCTCCATAGCCATAACGAACAGGAACGGAGATAACGGGTCCCCTTTCCTAAGCCCCCTTTGACACACAAACTCCTGAGTTGGGGAACCATTAACTAAAACCGATGCTTTCGCAGTCGTCACAGTCGCCATAACCCAGTCCATCCATTTAATCGGAAAACCCATCTGACACATAATCGATCTCAGGAAATCCCAATTTAGGGAATCATAAGCTTTTTCAATGTCCACTTTAAGTATCATACCTTTCTTTTTCGTCTTTTTTCAACCAGGACACCACCTCATTAAGGATAATAGGGCCATCCAAAATGCTACGGTTTGACAGGAAAGCCGACTGTTCTTCAGAAATTAGCTTATGAATTACAACCTTAAGTCGCAATACCAGAACCTTCGAGATAACCTTATTAATACAACCAATAAGGCTAATAGGCCTAAAATCCGCCAATCCACTAGGATCATTACATTTAGGAATCAATGCAAGAAAAGAGGACGTGCACCCGCTGTTGATGGACCCATGCATGTAGAATTCATTAAAAAGATCAACAAAATCCTTTTCAAAACAATCCCAGCACCTTTTTATGAAACCAAAATTTACGCCATCCGGCCCCGGCGCCCTATCCCCGTGGCTATCCCACACCGCACCTTTGATTTGCTCAACCGAAAACGGGACAACCAAGCTTCTTGCTTCCAACTCCGAAAGCTGTGCCAAATTTGGACACAAGAGCTGTGGCCTATCCGACATCGGTTCTGAAAACCGTTCACCAAAAAAGGCTACCACATATTCTTTGATTAAAAACGGATTATTGATCCATTCCCCTTGTATACGTAACCCACTGATCCGATTATTTGAAGTATTAGCATTAATAATCCCATGGAAATAAGCCGTGTTCTCATCTCCTTCGACCGCCCACTTAACCCTAGACTTCTGTTTAAGGTCCATATTTTTTAATCGGTCAGCCTCCACCACAAAGTTTTTACATAAGGCCCTAGCTTCAATTTCCTCCTCCGTTAAATTCCTCGACTCCGCCGCTAGTTCTAGAGTTTCCAGTTTATTCACTTTATCTACATACTGGCCCCTTTGCTGCTCCTTTAAGTTTGACATCCACTCCTTTGCCTTTTTCTTAAGCCACTTCAACTTGACACCTAGGCCCAAATCAGCGGGGCCTGTAAACCGGAACAAAGCACACTGCTGATGAACAAATTCCACGAAACCAGGTAACTCCAACCACGAGTTAAAAATTCGCGTTGGAGTAGGACCAAAATTGCACGGAATAGTAGATAGGACAACCGGACAGTGATCCGAAGCGACGTTATTCAAGGAAACAACTGAGGCGTCAGGCCACATATTCCTAAACTCCAATGACACCAGAAACCGATCCAATTTACTCATTTTCTGACCATTGTCCGACCTGTACGTGAACTGCCTACCCCCATATTATACTCAAAAAGGACCGCAGATTCAATAAACTGATTGAAGAAATCCGCATTGGCAGCAACAAACTCGGAATTCCTTCTCTCAGCAGGTGATCTAACGTCATTAAAATCCCCCATACATAACCACAACCCTTGCATCAAATTTTTCCAACCCCGCAACTCCTCCCACAAACCCCTACGTGCGACCGGGTCATTTGGTGCATGCACATTTGCTATATTGATCAGCTCCCCCGATGCTTTAATCATACCAGTAACAATCAAGAAGTAACGGTGTTTTATTGCACTAACCTTGGCAAAATAGGCTGGATTCCAAAATGACACAAGCCCACCTGCAGTTCCTACTGCATCAACAATCTCCAGTTCAAATCTAGACCTGCCCCAGAAGTTATAAAATGGAAACCTAACCCCTGACCCAATTTTCGTTTCTTGAAGCGCCATAAAGTGAATACCATGTGTTGTTTTGAGACCCCGAACCCATTCCGATTTCCTGGAATCTCTTCCCCCCTTAAGTTTAAGGTCATAAAATTCATTGTAATGGGTTCTGACCACCTTCACCCGTAACCAACTCACTGACCTGATCGAAGAAACCATCCAATTGAAATCCCACAATTTTTTCGATCTCCATGGTGGCTACCACCTCCTTCTGAGTTGATTCACCATTATTCCTATCAGCCTGGTTAGCCTCGATTTCTGCTTCCCATTCCCCGGGTTCTGAATTCTGCGCAGTCCCCATATGGATCGGACAGGACCCGTAGCCCTGATCTGAGTTAGAGGCGCCTGAATCACCCACTTGCTCCGGTACCGCCGCTGATTCTCCACCATTAACATTGTCATTATGTCTCACACCAGTAAAGGTAGGAGGATTAGGTACCTCCTCATTTACTTTAGATTTTTTTTTATCAATTCATGTAGTGGATTATAACCAGGCTCATCCCCCTGGCCTACAGGCCCACCAACCTCCTCATCGCATGGGCTTCTGCACCTTCTAGGCCTTTTCCTTGACCGAATCTCAGATTCAACTTTTGAGGACCCCACCGAAAAACTTCCAATGCTTTTATTCAAATCAAAAAGCGACTGTCCTTTACCACCTGCATGTTCCAGTATACTTGGGGAATGTGACAAATTGGCGGCCCCTTTAAAATTATTATTTTCCCCATGCACCCCTTCGTTATCCACAGTATCCCCATGCAACCTATCATCTTCCATTTCCGACTCTCCGTCTCCCACCCCTTCCGGCTCCGTCTCCGGCAATCCACCCTCCGGTGCCAGGATATCGTCATTCCTTCCTATGCCAGACTTTCTAATTTCCCCATCCTCTATATCATCGTCTTCCCCGACCACCGATTCATCATAGTCTACCGGAGACCCCTTCTCATCCGATGATAGTTCTTCAATAACACAGTCAAAAGATTTATTCTCCACCTCTACTACCCATACTTTGAACTGATGTTCACCCCACTCCACTTCTACCTCCTCATCAATTCGCTTAGCCGTAGACGTCAACACCCAGGAGAAACCAACAGCGTTATCAACTTGTTGCCAAGAAAACTCCGACCGAGAAACAAGAGTACCAAATAGTTCCCCAATCCTGTCAAAGAACTTTGGATCCCTTAGTTGTAACGGCATACCAAACACTTTTAAACATGTCACTCTTTCGAATTCAACATGCTGTCCTTCCCACAGCACCGGCGATGATAGAAGTTGATCCTAGACTTCTTTTTTCCTAGTCACAAACTCCACCGCCGACTTCTTATCTTTGAACACTAGCATAACTTTTAGGTCACCAATATATCCAACTGAGCACTCAGGAAAACCACAAACTTTAAGCATATTTTTGATACTACCAAACGCCTTTACATCTTTGACATCTCCGATGACGGATCTCATGATACAATGATCAGGGTACATAGCAGCTCTTTCTTCCACTATGATCTTTTTCTTCGAACATATCTCACCATTCTGAGCCCCAGCAACCACCTCCGAGAATAACCCTTTGTTCAGCACCTGCTTCGGGATATACATTCTTGCCGGCTGAGTATTATTAACCTTATACCTGTTCTCCGGGGGCCTATATCCATTTGGTTTAGCATTTTGCCTATGATTTTTACCAAAGCGAGCAACAGACACCGATAGTTTTGCGTCATAAATCTTGATTGTGTTCATCCCTTTCAAGACATTGTTCACTTCATTAACTCCTTTGATCCGAACGAAACCGAAATAATTACCCCGTACGTCCCGCTTCTTTGCCACATACGCATCTTTGACAACACCGTGGGGCATGAAAGCCGTCCACAGCAAAGTTTGTGTAACTCCATCCGGTAAGTTAGTGACGAAGAAGGTTGTGACCGGTCTGCCATTGTTAAAACCACCATACGCATTGTACGGGACATCACCTTTCCACCTACCAGCCATTCCACGACCCAGACACACCTGCTACGAAGTGTTAACGGGATTCGAATCAGTCTAGCTAAACTATACTCAGATAGCCGCGACCAATATCTGACCCGCTAAGCCAACAAGGAGGAGGTCCGGACAATGGAGGCACCACCGAGAGAGACACTACAGGGGACACCCCGATCCCGGAGGCGAATGGAATCAACAGCACGGAAAGGTTAGGATGAAAGGTCAGCCGGGTTACGGCAACCTCGCACACTAACCCAAACGACTGCCTTCGTCGAGCCTTCCGGCGATGGGTAGGGCGGGGAGAGGAAGAGTTTTAGAGAGAAATAGAATATGTAGGAACTGGACCCTTTTTAGCTATGTTTTAGGTGGTGCTGGCAGGGCCCGTCCATTGGGTTTGTGAGGCTAGGCAAAGGCGTAGGGTCCTAAAAATAGGGACGTATATTTGTATTTATGTATAGGCCCCAATGATTGATTACTCAACTTTAGAAAAAAAGGCTCAATTAACACCGTGGGGTATTGTGGGGCGGGAGTTTGAGGCATGGGTTGACACGTGAACTTTGAGGGGTACCGCTGGTCAGTTGCATGTTGGGTCGGTATGGCGGGGCGTGGTCAGCCCGCGTGGGTTTGGCTGGCCAAATGGTTGTTTTTTAAATTTAAATCATAGCCACCTATAGCTTAGCCAACCTAGCCAATGAGAGCCGGCCACGAAAAACCGCTAGGACCGCCCAACGCCCGGGCTGAAACCCCCGCCCAAGGACCACGCTGAAACCCAAGCCCACCCGGGGTGGTGACTTAGGCGTTTGTACCCAACCCCGCCCCATACCCCATAGTCTAAAGAACCAACTTTAGAAGAAATAGATGCTCAAAATACTAAAAACTAAACCCCAAAAAAAAAACCTAAAAAAAACCTACCCTCCCCCCAAAAACCTAAACCCCCCACCCCCCACCCCCAAAAAAAAAAAAAAAAAAAAAAACCCCACAGTTTTTTTTTTATATTTTTACATTAAAATCGCTACTTTTAGTTGCCAAAATAAAATATTTAAAAAAAAATGTTTTTTTTGCTACTAAAAGTATCGATTTTTGTATAAAAATATTAAAAAAAAATTTGTGTGTTTTTTTGCCTAGTAGGATGAGAAGAAATCTTAACCATTTATTTTTTCAAATCAATGGTTAAGATAAAAGTATAGGAGAAATGTGAATGCAAGGGTATCTTGGGAAAATCATATTTATGGACTTTCTCTCTCCACATGCAAGTCACATGCATATTCCACCCTCATTTTTTAAACGGTCATAACTTTTTTATACGACATTATTTTTTCATAAAAATTTCACCGTAAAATCGAGCGTCTTTCTATCTTTAATTTGAGTATCATATTGCTATATAAAATATGAAGACTAAAAAAACCCACTAAAATGTGTTGTATTTCTATGTTGTATAACATTTTTTGTGCTGAATTTTTTTGTCTTCAATTTTTTTTTCTCAATTCTTTTGTGGGAAAATCATATTTATGACAATGTGTATCTTTCAAACAGCTAGGTAGTGTTTGATATGTAGGAATAAGAGGCGGAATGAAATAGATCATTTAGAGGGAATGAAGAAAAGGACGTTTGGTTGGTCAATGAAATGGAATCACCCATTTCACAAGGCATTCAATTCCCTCAAAATCATTTCATCCACCCCATGTTCTTTTTCATTCCATCTCCTCTTGCACCATTCATCAACAACACCACAACCCGCCACCTTCGCCACCACCCACCCCCCACCGACGCCATCGCAACTTTCACCCCCGTCACCGCCACCACCTGCCACCCACCACCGCCACCACCTGCCACCCACCACCGCCACCGCCAACGCCACTCGATGCCACAACCACCGCCACCACCAACCGCTGCTCCCGCCACACACCGCCACCTCAGCCGCCAACAACCACCACAGACGGCCACCACCGCCACCCCCATCACCGCCACCCGTTGTATACACCTCCAACGCCACTCGCCGCCGCCGCCGCCACCACCCATCGCCGCTTCCTCCACCACCCACAATCACTACGACCGACCACCACCACTGTTTTTATTCCTTCGTTTTTCTTACCTACAAAACAATACACAATAATAATTCATTCCATTTCGACATGGTAACCAAATAAGACATGAAATGGTAATGATCCATTGCATTCCCTAGTCCATTCCATTCAATCGTCCATTCCATTACCCCATACCAAACAGACCCGGGTGCAACATCAGTGTAGTACGAGGCATATGTTTATTTTGTCTTTGACAAGGTTATAATGGCTTACATTCGTATTTCCATCCAACTCATAACATGCTGAAATTTTCACCAAGAAATATCCTCTTTGTTATCTAGTTTAAAACCCCGGCCACTCCTGTTCAATAACGAAAATAATGCAAATCAATCTATTTTATGATTATTCAAATGAACCTAAAGCATTATTTGTGACTCTTAAGTCTTCAACATAGCCCTTGAAATCCTTTCTAGACTAGGGTTGTTCATGAGCCGAGCCGAGCCGAGTCAGGGTAAGCTCGAGCTTGGCTCGATTATAAACCGAGCTGGCTCGGCTCGGATTTGAAACCGATCTGAAAATCTAAGCTCGGGCTCGGCTTGGTTTTAAACCGAGCTGGCTCGACTCGGCTTGGTTTGGCTCGATTTTATAAAGAAAAATATAATATATAACTCTCAAAATTAAGTAGCCTAAAATATTATTCAATACTTCAAAAAAACATATTTAAAATAAGTTTATCCTAATACATTACAAGTTACAAACAAAAAATAAGTTTTACAATTTCAATGAAATACAATATTAGTTCATTAGCAAGGTAATTAAGATTCAAATATGTCATGGATATCAAATTACAAGCCTATATATATATATATATATATATATATAAATAATAACAAGTTTTTTTTTGTAATATATTATAAGGTATATAAAAAAAATATATTATGAAGAAAATAATCCAAACTAAGCCGAGCTGAGCTACCAAGTGAGCCAAACCGAGCTAACTCGGCTCGTTACGAGCCGAGCCGAGCTGGCTCACTTTCTAACCGAGCCGAGCTGGCTCGGCTCACTTTCAAACCGAGCCATATCGAGCAAGCTTTTTCCGATCTAAATCCGAACGAGCTCCGAGCTGTGAGCTTTTTGGACAGCCCTATTCTAGACAAGTTAAATCAAAATATATAAATATTGATTTATAGTTCTCTCATAATTGAAACTAAAAAACCAGTCTTCAACAATTTAATACAGGCTTCCTAGTTTAAGAAATAACCTTCTTACCTCCCACCCTTAGGGGAGGCGGGGTGGGAAGAATTTTTTCCGTGATAAACATTTACAACGCGTGAAACTTTTGCACAAACCACCGCCACCATAGAAATTCACGTGTGAATGTAAATTCGCGTGATAAAATTCACGCCGTGATAAATGGAACATGTGAGGGGGTGTGAGGGTTTATTTTTGGGTGTTATGAGTGATAGACATTGCCACTAAAAATGTTATGAGTGATGAGTGAGTGATGACTGACGAGTGATCACCACCCCCTCCCCTTACTAGATGTCACATTATTAATTAAGAAGGATTCATCCTTTTCTCTTGTCACTTCCACTCAATTATTTCCCTCTACACAACAACAATTTTTGCCTTAGAAGAATACACATATTTTTCCTTAAAAGTCAAGTACTTGATGAATGTGACCCTTCTATAAACTCGTAATCAAATGTAATGTCATGTGAATAAAAATTATTAAACCCTTAACAATGTATTATAAGAAAATTAAGCAAGAATCTATTGTACTAGCTATATTAATGCGATTGAACTTATATTGACATATTGCAATGGTGGTCCAAATTCAAAGAGGTGATAGTTATTGTTTCAGTTGTTAATGTTAATTAATTATTATAGTATTTCTTGGAAATATGTATATTTTAATAGTGACAATACATTGAAGTTCACAATTTCCAATGAGATCTCAACAATATTTGATTTTTTTTGAAAGGCAAACTTTATAAACCACACAACAAAACAACGGGAAAGATCTCCAAGATTTGATGAATCACAAGTTAACAATTAATTACGTTGTCCAAACTTCAGACAAGCGAGTAGCGATCACAAACAAACTAATCCGAAACATATTATACGGGTAATAGCACATGTATATTTTTGGACAAGTCGTTGCTAAAAGGTAACCCATGTTTACGACGAAGTTATCCATCTTTAGCGTGAAAACAAGTGGGACAAAGCTTTTACCGATGACATGTCATCGGGAAAGGCTATGCTAACGACATGTCGTCAAAAAAGCCTGTCGTATTAGAGAAGTCTTCTTGTAGTAATGTAGTATGAGATGTGTGTGGTATTTTGTGATACCTGAATACTAGGGCCGCAAACGAACTGAACGTTAAGCGAACCGTTCGGCGGAAAGTTCGTTTATTTCCATTCGTTTAATAAATAAACGTACATGAACATGAAATTTTGTTCGATTCGTTAAATTAACGAACACAAACAGATGTCTCGTCCGTTCAATTGTGTTCGTGAACGTTCGGTAATGTATTCATCAACATTCGGTTGAACATCTGTTTACTTCGTGTATTGTTGCATCTACCCTTTGGCAGCACGTTAGTACTTGGTGCAAAATTCCTAACATATTTGTTTTCTCCATGAAAGACATTCTTGAGCTGCATGAGTCGCTGAGGGCCTCGGGTCGGAAAAAGGAAGTTATAATTTGGAAGGCTAGGAACAACCTCAAATTCAATAACAAGCCGGTTATAGTTGAGAACATTATCAGCGAAGTCAAATCTTTGGGATTTCTTTGGTATTCTAATAGATCGAAATACAGGGAAAAGTCTTGGAACGATTGACGTAAATTTGTAATTATGTAGTCTTGTTGTCTTGTTTGCCGGCTCAGTTTGGGTTGGTGCTTTTGAAGTTTAGAGTAAAAAAAAAAAAAAAAAAAACTAACAGGTATATACAATATTACTGACTCGTATATTAAACATCATTTTACAATCATGTACAACTATATAACACTAAAATTACCAACACTTGTCCGAATATCAACTAACAAGATAACTCTCAGAACCCACCGCTTCACCACCGTGACGTCGGAGGCGTATACCATCCCAACCCACGTCTACTTATCAAAACAAAACCAACCCTATGTTGGATCCCCTCCCCACTTTATCAACATCTGACACGTGTCCAACCACATGTACACAAAACCACAAACACTTCATCTAACCAACACGTATCACTCAACTTGCCACCAACTACCACAACACACCACCCCATCTCCTATATATTCATCCACCACCTTTTCATTATTACCATCTTTTAGCTTTAGTTAAAAAAAACACAAGTATAAGATATCATTAACATCTTGTTCTTTAATAATAATAATTATAATCATCATGGCACAAACCGTGGGAAGAAACATGGCTGCACCATTGTTGTTTCTCAACTTGGTTATGTATTTGATCACTTTAGGGTTTGCTAGTTGGTGTCTCAACAGGCTCATCAACAACCAGACCAACCACCCAAGTGAGCGGCCGATTCGATAAGGATGATTCTGTTTTTTTTTTTCTCTTTTTGGTGTTTTGTGTTGGGATTGATTGTGGATGTTGGTTTTGTAGGTTTTGGTGGAAATGGTGCGACGGAGTTCTTTTTGGAGTTCGCGATCTTGGCTTCGGTTCTCGGGATTGTTTCGAAGTTTGCGGGTGGGAATCATCTTAGGGCGTGGAGGAATGATAGTTTAGCGGCTGCTGGGTCGTCTGCTTTGGTGGCGTGGGCTGTTACGGCTCTTGCTTTCGGGTAATATTCATATCTTTGGCACCGAGTGAATACTCGGTTCGGCTAGTTTAGTTCTGACGAAAATTTTGGGCCAGATAGATAAATATGGTTTTCAAAAAAAAAAGATGAACCAAGCAGGTCATTTTCACGGTTTTTTTTTAAATAAAAAACTTGATATTTGCCGTTCAAAAAAAAAAAAAAAAAACTTGATATTCAAAAGCTGTACTTTATTTCAAAAAAATATTGGGGTTTTTTTATCAAAAACTTTACTTCATATTAAATTTTAAATAATATTGAGAATAGTTCATGACTATACTTTATATATCCATTCCTTTCCTTTTGTTGTATTGAAAATTATATATATGTTTACACATAGTATTCAAAAGCTTTCACGGTTTGCTCTTTTAGACAAGAAAAACTATTTATATTCAAAGGCATAACTTCATATTAAATTTTAAATTTTTAAATATACTGAGTTTATATTCAAAGGCATAACTTCATATTAAATTTTAAAATTTTTAAATATACTGAGAATTGTTCACGACTATAATACGTACCAATAGCCTTATATTTCTAAGATAAAAACATATTAAAAAGGCTAGGTTTCAAGTTTCAAACAGATTTACCCATAGCTTATATCTCTAAACAGATGCGTCAATTCACGTACCTTGTTCGACCTTGTTCGAGTTTGAAAAAAATGTGAAAAAATCTGTCTTCCATAATGCTTTATTATTATTATTTTTTTAAATCAAATGTGTATTGGACTCACTAAACCTTATCCAATGAGCTAACTTCTAAACCATAAAAATGTTTTGTAAATGAGTTTATCTTTGAGTTGGTACGATATATTATTTAAAAAAAATTATGTCGGGTTTTTTTATAAAAACACATGCTTTGAGCGGTGGTCCTCGCACACCCTCATCTCCGCTACTTTAAAAAAAATATTAAGAAGTATATCAGAGGATGGTTTATGGTTACATTGGCGTGGACAAACTATTCATCACAAAAGTTATTGAAGACTAAAAGTTGATTATAATGATGTTGTAGGTTGGCATGCAAGGAGATCAACCTAGGAGGCCACAGAGGTTGGAGACTAAGGATAGTTGAGGCGTTTATCATCATCTTGGCTGTGACCGAGCTGCTGTATGTTTTGTTGGTGCATGCCGGACTCTACAGCAGCCGATACGGGCCGGGATACCGCGATATGGACTACGGAATGGGGGCACATCCAGCTGACACTGGTTATAAAGGAACGTCTACCACCGTGGGTGGAACTAGCTAGGGTTTGATCTTTGATATGGTTTGTATTATCCTTGTAATTAAGATCATCATCTTGTTGGATTTGGTTTTCGTATGTACTGTTGATATTTTCTTATGTGACCCATTATATGTACGAATATTATTATTGATGTGAAACACTTTAAAGTTTAAACCCCTTCGTATACGAACATGATAAATAATAATCTGATTTATCTAGGTATGAACTAGACAGTAAACATGATAAATAAACGGTTTTTCAAAGGCAAATTTAAATAATCACAGTGATGAGGTATGATCCGGATCGTCTAACTCGACCCGGTTATTACCTATTATTTTATTATAAATATTCAATTACACATGGTTTATTCTAGAATCTTTTATTCTGTATGGATAAACCACGTAATCAAATCCTCAATCTTTTGGGAAGATCATGCAAATCCCTAACTTATCGGAGCTCATCCTATGTAAAGGGAAACCTTAATGGTAAATTATGAATAGAGGTAAACATCAAAGGTATGATTCATTCTGCTCTCATTTGTTCTCTCTCTCTACACATATTCTTTTGCTCCCAAAACCGAGACTAATTCTCACGCCGGATGGTGGTTACAGGAATAACCCCATTCCTGTAACGAGTTCTAACGGTGTTCTGTTTTGCAGTAAGCTGTTCGGATCGCCAAGAGTTGAAGTCCTAGTCGGAGCCTACCGTTCAGGTCAATGTTTCTTCATTGGTGCCATCCGTGGGACCTTTCGGTAACAACAGTGAACTTAGACCCAATGGCAAGCAATCAGGACACGGCAACAACACCAAATCAAGCAGTGATAACCAGTTGTCCGTTGCTGGTGACGAGTTCTGGGGTTACTACCATGCCGGCCTCACCCGCCATAACCAGGTCTCTGGACCAGGAGTTTGAAGCAGAAGCACCACAACCGGGGTTTGCAAGTGCCCCAGTCGCCCCCTCTGGGACGGCAGCTGTAGTCTCTCTCTCGTACACCTCATGGCAACTACGACCAGTGGTACCAACCACAGCAACCACCATTGCTTCTACCCCAGCATCGACAACAAGTGCGCAGACTATACGTCACAGCACTATGCTCGTTATCACATCCGCGGGTCCAAGTAACACTACCCAGCAAACAAGCATGACTTAATACTATCAGCTGTCGACCACATACGCTATGCCACCGCTGTATTCAGCGGCGCTTACAACAGCGTTGTCCACGCCACCTCATCAGCCGGTAATCATGCCCACCAGGATTCTGAACGCTCCAGTTACACCTGGAAATCAAGCTTATTTCCCTGGGTATTACTGTGCACCTCCTTATGGGTACTTACCCCCATACAACAACCAGGCCTATTCACCTCAGATGACAGCACAGAGTTATGAATTATTTTGCAAAAACTGACTCGTTTGACTTTTTGTTATGAAGTTTGACCCGACAATTGACTGAGATAACGTGATAATTTGAAGGTGCCCTTTTAAGGGTTTAACACCTACATAATTACCAACACATAGCCACTTTCAATTCGAATAATGGCTGGACCATTAGTGATTAATCACAAAGTCAAAGCGTAATTACGTTATCTTTGACTTCCGGTCATTAAGCTAATAAAATCTTAACTATAGAAGCTAAGAACACTTACTAGAGTCCTTAGCACGAATATTCAACTGGAGAAAGCTTCCTTGAACACCAGGAGGCTTCAGAGAGTGAGTTTGAGTGAAAATTTCAAATATGCAAGTTCTAATGAAACAATGCATGGCCCTTATATAGGAATTTGGAGTCTTTAGGATCATTGCAGCTGTACCTAGGAGGTTATCAAATGTTCCCAAGTGTCCCTAGGGTAGTAAAAACCATTTACAAGCCCCAGGTATTGCTCAGAACTCATGCAAAGGCGGTGGACAGGCTGCAACATCCAGCTGTCCATTTTTTTTGGTCGCTGGCACCTTCTACACAGCCCGCGTAAGAATTGGAGATGGCCTACGCGGCCCGCGACAATGGTTAGTTCCGGTCAAAAGTTTGTAAACTTTGCATTTGCAGTCCCTGGTCCATTTTAAGTTTAAATAACTTTCTTCTATTGCACTATTGACCCCCATAGTTAACTAACAAGTGCCTTGGGTCATAAATTAACTCCGTTAAGCTCCCGGTTAGTTGTGAGATCACCCGAAAAGTCTTGTTTTTATCGAAACTCCATGAGATTACTTTCCGGTATTCCTGAGAGCAAAAATATAAATATTACAATGCTTTTGGGATCGTTGAAAGGTCACTCAGAGGTAACATTAAACATGTTGACACATTTAACCCTCATGCCTTGTAAAATTTTCCATTTAAGCACAAACGGCTTCCTACGTCCGTCAATTTATTCATTCATGAATACGAACATCTTATGAGGTCATTCAGAGGCACGAGTTTGGCATGTTGACACATTTGATCCTTCTATACACATACTTTCTTTGTTTGTCAACTTTAGTCCTACGAAAACAATTCGTTATACAATTAAAGTTCATGACACGTGTCTTCAATATATTGGACATGATTTTGCGAGGTGTTACATCCTCACCCCCTTAAAAGAAATCTCGACCTCGAGATTTACTGAAATAAATGAGGGTATTTCTGTTTCATTGTGGATTCAACCTCCCACGTGTATTCTGGGCCTCTACGGGCATCCCATTTCACCTTGACGATTGGCACATGCTTTCTTCGAAGCTTCTTAACCTGTCAATCTATGATCGAACAAACTCTCTCATCAATCTGAACATCCTTATGCGACATTGCTAGCGACTCATCGGCTAGACATTTATTTAAATTGCAGATGTGGAACACATTATGAATTCCACTAAGCTCTTCTGGTAGATTTAGCTTGTAGGCCACTGTTCCGATACATTTAATGATCTAGAATGGTCCTATATATCTCGGGCTCAGCTTGCCCTTTTTGCCAAAACGCATCACCCCTTTTCAGGGTGACACCTTGAGTAGCACTTTATCACCAACTTCAAACTTTAGACGATCAGGTCCTATATATCAGACGATCGTGGATCTGAACAATCTTATCTGTCGTCTCGAGAACTATATCAGGTCCTGACAGTTGGGTTTCTCCAACTTCTGCCCAACAAACTGGCGTTCTACACTTTCTTCCATACAAAGCTTCAAAAGGTGCTGCTTGAATGCTCGAATGATAGCTATTATTGTATGAAAACTCAACCAAAGGAAGATGGTCATCCAAACTTCCACCCAAGTCTATAACACAAGCTCGTAGCATATCCTCAAGCGTTTGAATTGTACACTCGCTTTGCCCATCCGTCTGAGGATGATAAGCAGTGCTGAAATTTAAACGAGTGCCTAGAGATTGCTGAAAGCTTTTCCAAAAATGCGATGTGTATCTTGCATCCCTATCAGAGATAATAGACACTGGTACTCCGTGGAGAGATACAATCTCATCCACGTACAGCTGAGCTAGCTTATCGGAGCTGTGCGTTTCTTTAATCGGCAAGAAGTGAGCTGACTTGGTCAACCTGTCGACTATAACCCAAATCGTATCATTCCCACGCTTCGTCCTTGGTAACTTAGTAATAAAATCCATAGTTACCATTTCCCACTTCCAAGTGGGAAGTTCAGGCTGTTGCAGCAAACCTGACGGTTTTTGATGTTCTGCTTTAACCTGTGCGCACGTCAGACATTTAGCCACATAAGTGGCTATATATTTCTTCAAACCTATCCACCAGTAATTTGCCTTTAAATCCTGGTACATCTTATCACTGCCAGTATGGGCTAAAATATTTCGAACTATGAGCTTCCTGAAGGATCACATCTCTAAGTCCTCCATGGATAGGGACCCAGATTCGACCATTTAATCTAAGGATCCCATCCTTGCCATATGACAATTGATCAGCAGTTACGCCTAACTTCTCATTCGGATAGTTAGTTTCTAAAATAGCTTCCTTTTGTGCGGCTAACAACCTTTCATTCAAGTTGTTCTTAAGTTCAATGCTTTTGGCATTTATCCTAATAGGTTTGATCCTTTCTTTCCTGCTCAAAGCATCAACGACTACATTCGCTTTGCCTGGATGATATCGAATTTCACAATCATAATCGTTTAACATTTCCATCCATCAGCGTTGCCTCATGTTAAGATCCTTCTGATTGAACAGATGTTGAAGGCTCTTATGATCAGAATAGATCATGCACTTGGTTCCATATAGATAGTGCCTCCAAAGCTTTAGTGCAAATACAACAGCCCAAATCATGGGTGGTGTAGTTCTTTTCGTGCACTTTTAACTGACGTGAGGCATAGGCAATAACATTGCCTCTCTGCATAAGCACACAACCCATACCATTGTGCGATGCGTCGCAATACACAACAAACTCTTCAATCCCTTCTGGCAGTGTCAACACAGGAGCACTGCTCAGCTTTTGTTTAAGAATCTCAAAAGATTCTTGTTGCTAGGGACCCCAATCAATTTTATATTCTTGCGAGTCAATGAAGTTAGAGGTGCAGCAATCCTTGAAAAGTTTTCAATGAAACGTCTGTAGTATCCTGCTAGACCCAAGAAGCTGCGAATTTCAATAGGTGTTTTGGGCGCTTGCCAATTCATAATCGCTTCAATCTTAGCGGGATCCACCTGGATACCACGCTCACTTACCACATGTCCAAGAAATTGGACTTCACAAAGCCAAAAATCACATTTGGAAAACTTTGCGTAGAGCTTCTCTTGCTGCAGAAGTTTAAGGATACACCGGAGATGTTTTTCATGATCGGCTTGACTCTTTGAATAAATAAGAATGTCATCAATGAAGACAATGACAAACTTGTCTAGATATGGCTTGCAAACGCGATTCACGAGGTCCATGAATGCTGCAGGTTCATTAGTGAGCCCGAAAGGCATCACTAAGAACTCATAGTGACCATAGCGTGCTCTGAATGCGGTCCTGTGCACGTCTTCGCCTCTGACCTTCAACTGGTGATAACCTGACCTTAGATTGATCTTTGAAAAGTAACTTGCTCCTTGAAGCTGATCGAATAAATCGTCGATCCTAGGCAATGGATATCTATTCTTGATTGTTACTTTATTCAACTCACGATAATCGATGCATAGACGCATCGATCCATCCTTTTTCTTCACGAACAGAATTGGTGCTCCCCAAGGGGACTAGCTAGGTCGAATAAATCCCTTCTTCAACAAATCATCCAACTGAGTCCTTAATTCTTTCATCTCAGTTGGTGCCAATCGATAAGGTGCTCTTACAACTGGTGCTGCTCCAGGAATGATATCGATTCTAAATTCCACTTGCCTATCTGGAGGTAATCCAGGTAGTTCTTCAGGAAAAACATCTGGATATTTAGAAATAACAGGGATGTCTTCAATCTTGGGCTTTGGTTCATCAACGGTTACCTGTGCCATGTAAATGACGCAACCTTTCTTCAAACACTTTGATGCCTTAAGCATAGACACTTGCTTAGGTAATCCGTACTGCGCATCTCCCTGAATTGTTAATGGCTCACCATAAGGAGTCTTGATAACCACTTGCTTCTTATCACATACAATTTGTGCTTGGTTACGAGACAGCCAATCCATGCCTATCACTATGTCGAACCCTGCCAATTTCAATGGAAGCGAGGATAGCAGAAAAGAGTGATTCCTAATGGATATAAAATATCCATCTAGAATTGTTGAAGCAGTCTCTATAGTACCATCGGCCAATTCTACTTCATACTTTATGCTTAAAGTCTTAACAGGCAGATTTAACAATTTACAAAATTTATTGTCTACAAAAGACTTGTCTGCACCTGAATCAAACAACCCTCTAGCATAAACATCATTGATAAGGAATGTACCTGTTATAACATTGTCATTCTGAACGGCCTCCTGAGCATTCATTTGAAAGACCCGAGCATTGGTCTTTTTAGCCTCCTCAGGCTTCTTTGCAAGTTTTGGGCAGTTGGTCTTGATGTGCCCTTTCTCGTTACAATGTAACAAGTTGCATCTTTCATTTTCTTGCAATCCAACGTTGTAGGATCGGGATTTCAACCTAACGAGTCGTTCAGAAGAGTTCTTGATCAATACGAAAGGCGGAATCAGACGTATTGATGTTATAACAGCTAGATTCACACGTAGAATTACTTTAACTATCGATTGTATTGATTTGAAACTGATTATAGATCGTTCGACACTTCGGCAGCACATCGTCTACGGAATCACAAAGTTACAAATGAAGACCTGGACTCACCTATTTATAGGAATGCCAGACCTCATGAACCAGTCCACACGAGCTGGCCCAGGTCGCACGAACTGGCCAGACCCCATGAACTTGATCACCTCGTGCTAGGTGGCCTAGCCACTTCATGAGGGGTGGCTAGTTCAGGTCTGTTTCTCGTTTCTATCGTACAACGTGTCCTGGTCTATCTATTCTAGTTACATGACTCGATACAAGACGAAGTCAACAGACATATGCACTAACAAACTCCCCCTTGGATGATCACGAGTCTTCAGTGTATTGAGTCTTCAGTCTTGATCGGTCTTCTCGCTCTTTCCAAAGTATCTTTCTCTGTAAGCATCCTTCAATCTTTATTTTTCAATCTCTCTTGATCAGATCTCTCGATTCTTTAAACTCATCAGCATTAGAAGCTTCTATCTCGAGCACTGTTTCAGAATAGCAGACTGGCTCTCTAGCATTCAGACTCCTTCTTTACTCTGAAATCTTTTAATCAACAGACTCCCCTTTGCTAACAGACTCTCCCTTACGTTTTTCCGGGATCGCAATCTGACATAGCACTCGTTCTAAGATCGTGTCCTGGCTCAAACTCTGCTCATGCTTAGACACGGGGATCTGGCTCTACCGCTTTCATAGGTTCAGGAACGTCTCCTGGCTCTCCGTAGAAACATGATCAGGAACCTGGTAACCTGCACAATTCTCTACCCAAAAGTAAATTTCACAATTGTTAAAATTTAACAAATTTAGAAACCACTTGTAAATATCATTCAACATCAACAATAGTTATATCAAGTTCAAATTAATGACCTTGATTAACTAACAGTAAAATCATCCTCAAAACATCACTTGTAAGATTATCTTAAAACATTTCTCAAATTATCTCAAACTTTAACTTCATTTTTCATTTCAAACACACTCTCCTAACCCACTGTCGTTCATCATGTTTAGCACTCGGAATTTTGAAAATCAGTTTTTCAACATCAGTTGTCGAAAATAAGATGAAATAAAATCTTTTTGTTTTTTCAAAATTTTATGCTAAAATACACTGAAAATCTTTTTGGATTTTGGGAAATATATTATATACAGACATATTTTTGTTTGGGTTCGTGTCAGAGGATCATATCAGTTTATGACAAATCACTAGCACCGTTGAGCTTTAAACACTTTAAGATCTAAACGATTCACTTAGATTGTCAGTATACTGATCCACTTAAATTTTCGCACAAAGTTCAATTGTTTCGAGATATGGATTAGTGTTTTAAAAAACTAAACTTATTCGAGTGTCCCACCTCAGAATATACTCCTGTATCTAGACTCCTATATTCAGTCTTACAGGTGAATGTACGCTAATGATATCTGTAAATGGGTAATGCGAGGCCATGAGAGCTCAGGTTAGAACTACCGTTCAGACAAAGAGATGATGGCTCGACTTTTAGGTGTGTCACGTTTGGGGATCTTTTCTTCAACAGCACATGATTATCATTTTTCAATGTTTCATAATTTTTTATGCTGAGGGTGGGCTTTATGATTAAAGCAGTGCAGAGTATTATACGAGGACTAGGCTATTGCTCCCGCAAAATCAGAAGTCCCGGTATAATACCCCAGATATCATCACGCACAAAGACCTAGTATGTCAGAAATAGAAAGCCCTTCAAACAAGATTTCAGGGGTTACCTATATATCCGAGAGAAGTTCCCCACGTGATAAGTAAGCATTTGATATTTAGGTTTATATCTCGAAAACAATTTACTAAGCGTGTAAAAACCTACTGGCATATCATCAGTGAGACCGTTTATCACATTTTAACTTTCCAATTCTTTAGCGTACTGTGATTGTCTACTGATGTACTATCATTTCCTCTTTTTCACAACAAAACTCATTTTGATTTTTCGATGTTTTTGGATTTTTCAAATTTTCAAAATTTTAATTTTTTACCCCCCCTAAAATAAAAAATATGTTTCAATTTTTGATTTTCCGGGAAAATTTGAAAGTAAAAGTAATAAACTGTACAAATAAAATGACAAACTGATGTGAATTGCTTCAATTCTCCATTCACTTGGCTCAAACAATCAGAACTCCCCCTGACAACAAACTATTTTCCCATTATGATTTTAAAACACTTAAGTTTGTTTTAATCAAAATGGTTTTTCCGGAAAATTAGTTTTGTTGATTTCACACATCATGGGGATTCATTCATCACTTTGTTCTTTCAACCACTTGTAAAAACTATCACTTGTAGGTTTTTCACGGAAACATTTTTCAAGAATGATGCCGATTCATGCTCCACGATTACCAACTTGGGAGCTCCGGCAAGTCAGGATTTTACTTTTTAAAGAATCTCACCCATGCCTGATCAATCATGGGTGAACCATCATCATTTGGTTTAACAACTTTTGATTCATAAAATTCTTTTACTTCCTTCACCTTCCCATCAGCCATCTTACCAAAAATATGTAGCACTTTACTATTAAATGTTTTTTCAGCATCAAATTCTTTCTTATCAGAGAAGAATTGATCTGAAATCTCAATCTTACCAATTTTTGATTTCAAGTTTCTGTTTGACAATGGTGGAAAATTTTCATCATCCATTGTCGGAACGGAATTCTCATCATTTAGCACAACAGGTGGCTCCTCTGACTTTGACGAATCAGATTCATTGCCAGAAACAACCTCTGATTTCTTAACTACCCATTCATGTTTGTTTAAATTGGCTCTTCTTTTGTAAAAATGTTTCGAACTTTCACCAACTTCGAAAGTCGAATTTTTGAACTCCTTAAATTTTTCTATTGGTTGTTCCTTTTTATCAACACATTTCTCTTTCAATTTAGAGTTAGAAGAAACTCCCTGTTTTGTGTTGGTGAGCTTTGGGCAATTCCAAGCAATATGTCCAACCTCTTGGCATCTGAAACAAGTTCTTCTTTCAACTCTCTGTTCAGATGCCTTCAACATATTCTTTTGCTTTTCGGCGAGAAACTCCTTGTTTGACTGTTTCCAGAAATGTTTCTCCTTCTCCTCTTCAGAACTTGCTCCTGAAACAAATTTAGTTTTTGGTTTATAAATTTTCTCATTTTTACGATTTCGGGTGGAATAAAGCCCAATCCCTTCTTTTTGAAATTACTGTTATGGTTTGGTTTCTTTTGATAACCAAAACCAGAACCAGAACTGTAACCTTTTTTCTTGTTCAATCTTTGTTGAACTCTTGAAGTGTACTTTTTATGTTTTTCAGAAAGATTTACATCTTTTATTTTAGAAATATTAATTTCTGTTAATTTGAAGACCTTGTTAATCATTTCAGTTTTAACACCTCTTATTGGAAATTCTTCATCAGAATATAATTTGTCGGAGTCATTCAAAGTATATGCTACTTTGAATGTTTCGTCATTCAAATTCTTTTTTGATATCAGAAAATCTTTATTGTAAACCCTTTTGACCGGTGAACTCGAACTTCTGTCTGATGAACTCGAATTTTCAGATTTAGACTCTGACTTTGACTCTTCATCTTTATCCAACACCTGATCGACCACTTTCTTAATTAACTCGGACTCATGATCTGTGTCAGACGTTGTGAAGGTGACATCAATATCATCTGGTAATACATCGATAGACTCGGATTTCAGATTCAGATTGAGTGCTTCAGCCACCTTTTCAGCCATCCCACATTGGATTTGGTACTCTGTTATAATTCAAACCAGTTTTCTTACCAGAATTTTCTTCATCTTCTGCATACTTATGAGCTGCAACGGTAGGATAGATGCGATCAATAACATACTCTGAACTTTGATAACTTCGAAGTAAAGTATTCACTCTTTCTGTTTCGATCGTCATTGCTGCCAATTCTTGTTTAACCCCTGCAATAATCTCAATGTATTTGTTGATTGCAGTTTGCTTTTGAAGAACTGTTGCTTTCAGAAGATTCTTCATCTGGATATCCTCATCACTAGCTCCTTTGTACAAGTTCACTTTGCTGCTTAGGAGATCATATGATTCCTTTATGCTTCTCACATTGTCTAGCAAATTTTCTTTTAGCTTCTCTAATTCAACATATTTTGTATCTTTTTCAGCACAAATTTTGCAAGGTACTAAACACTTTGCACAAGGTTTTTCAACCTCTACAATCTTTTCAACTTCAACAATTTTTTCAACTTCAACTATTTTCTCCACCACCTTTTCATTCACAAACGGTTCTTTCTCAACTTCTATCTTCACTTCATTCTCTTCAACCTCGACCTTCTCTGTTGGTTTTTCTTCAACTTTTGCCTTATCAGCTTCTATATTAACTTCAGTCTTTTCTACAACAACCCTTCTTGCTTCCACTTCTCTCTTCAGTCTAGCAGCCCTTTTCTCTTTTAATATCTCTATTTTATCTGCAAAAAACAAATCAAAACTATAAGGATCCAATTGTTTTCTAGCTTTATTAATATACTCTTCCTCATCATCAGTGTCTTCATCACTTCCTGAAGACTTAAAAATCGGTTGTCTTCTAGGACTGTTCTTAGATTTGATTGATTCTTCTTCCGAGGTTGAATCTTCAAAGATTCGAGCAACAAATGCTTTAGAAACTGAAGGTCTAGAAGGATCATAATCATCCCAATTGAAATCTTTCGGAATCCTTTCATCTTCTTGGTCTACCAGACCAAAACAAGCTTTACCCTTTGATTCTTCAATCGGAATAGTACGTGAGTGTGAAGATTGTTGATGATATGGTTGTTGAGCAACCTGATGATAAATTGCTTTTCTATGATAATCGTTGTTTTCGAAAGGATCTTGTCTTCCGGTTGCTTCTCTATTTGTACACTCTCGTTTAAAATGTCCTTTTTCTCGGCAACGAAAACAAGTAACCTCTGATTTGTTAAAACCTAGCTGAGATGTTGCAGCTTCACGAAGATCATCTCTTCCGGTGATTTGTTTGAACTTTTCTGCTCTTCTCAAAACGCTAGCTAAACACCACTTGATGTCCATCAACTCAAGTTCTTCAGAATCAATCTGATCATAATCCTCTTTAGTAAGCATCGGATTTCCGATTCGTCCAGCAACTAAGCTTTCATACGACTCTAACACAGTGACAAGAGATGCATGTGTTGCTTTGCAATATCTGGAGAAAAATTTTGACCATTTTGAATATGTAATGCAACATTGCATTGCAATACTTGACCGGTAAAATTTGTTGAACTTTGTTGTTGAGAACTCGGTGTCGAGAAATTTGGTTCAAAACTTGAATAAGACGAAGAATATCCACTGCTCTGATTTGTATTGCTTGCATTTGTTTCGGAATAATTTTCAGCACTGAACGCAGTTTGAATCTTCGGACTAGGAGTAGTCTCAATCTTGTTTTCTCTGTAGTACAGACTAACATCCTGTTGAGCACCCGGACTTCTCATTGTAGCAGTTTTTCAAATTGATAGCTCATGTTCTTCCAACTTCTAGATAAACCTACTCAAATTCATATCTTCAAATTGTCGGTTATGCTTTAAAATCAACAGATATGTTCCCAATTCATTCTGTGGTAGTGCATCGGCTAGCTTATCAACCCATTCTTCATCTTCTTTCTTGATGTCCAATCTTTTCATCTCCATGACTAGATGACAATATCTCTCAATAAATCTTTCTTGTTGTTTCACCTTCAAAAGCTGTAAACATATCAAACGATTTCTTTAGTAATGCTTGTTTATTTTTTATCATATCGGCACTACCCTTAAACTTTTTAATCAACGCTCTCCAGATTGATCTAGCAGTTCCCTCATGTTGAAGCAAAACAAAAATATCTTCTTTTACTGCTTGTTGAAGAATTCTAATCATCATTTTTTCACTGGTGTATCTTAATTTTTCATCCGGTAAAAATTGACTTAATTGTTTTTCATTTCCAAGTTCATCTTTCGGTAAAGTATAGTCTTTCTCTAAAGAAACCCATGCATCAAACTTGTTTGCTTGTACCCAGTTTTCAAAATGGTCTTGCCACCCTTTAAAATCCTCAATATACATAAGCTTTGGAGGTTTTTGGAAAGTTCCCGTTTCATTCTCGATACTGACAGTTTCGGCATCTGTAACTGGAGCAACCGGAGCAGTAGCAAACGCATTGTAAAATTCGTTTTCCATGTTTCGATGTAAATGGTATACAAAAACACAATGTTCAAGCGAGCTGGAGTTTCAAACGAGCTGAGATCAAACGATCTGGTACTTCACACGAGTTGAGGTTTCACACCGTGCGACCTGGAGATATGTTCAAACGACCTGACATTCTCCAAACGATTTGGATAAACTCGTGCGATCTGAATAACTTCTTCAAACGGTCTGGTATAATGACTTCTCCTCGTGCTGTCTGGTGAATTTCAAACGAGTTGGGTTTGTATGATCTGGAGATTTGAAATGATCTGATGATCACACCGTACTAATTGGTAATACAACCAAACGACCTGGTGTTCTTAACCCTCCTCGTGCGGTCTGAAACTGAATATTTAAACGACCTGGCTTCACTTTCGAACGATCTGGTGTAATTCTCACACAACCTGAATGTTTTTCGAACGGTTTGGACAGAAATCAAACAATTTGGTTCAAAATTTAAACGGTTTGGAAGAATATCCACCTCGTTTGAGAATTCTAAGTCCAAAAGTTCATGATTTTGTCAATTTTTATCAAGTTTTAGGTTGAATTTGGTTCTGATTTGTTCACGGATTGTTCAAAATGATGTTTTACGAGTTATAACACGAAATCAGGTCATTTTAACCATGGAATCTCGGTAAATTTGATGAAAAAGTGTAGAAAAATGAGTAGAAAGCAGTTTTTATCCGTGAAAACAAGCTGAAATGGTAAGAACTCTTCCTCCTGAGCTCTGATACCACTTGTAGGATCGGGATTTCGACCTAACGAGTCGTTCAGAAGAGTTCTTGATCAATACGAAAGGCGGAATCAGACGTATTGATGTTATAACAGCTAGATTCACAAGTAGAATTACTTTAACTGTCGATTGAATTGATTTGAAACTGATTACAGATCGTTCGACACTTCTGCAGCACTTCGTCTCCGGAATCACAAAGTTACAAATGAAGACCTGGACTCACCTATTTATAGGAATGCCAGACCTTATGAACCACTCCACATGAGCTGGCCCAGGTCACACGAACTGGCCATACCGCATGAACTTGATCACCTCGTGCGAGGTGGCCTAGCCACTTCGTGAGGGGTGGCTAGTTCAGGTCTGTTTCCCGTTTCTCTCATACAACGTGTCCTGGTCTATCTATTCTAGTTACATGACTCGATACAAGATGAAGTCAACAGACATATGCACTAACAAATGTTCTATGCTCTTTTGATTTGCAGATCCCACAAACTCTAGGTTGTGATTGTGGTTGCCATTTTGATTCGAGTCTGCACTATCCAAAATGATTCTTTCTGCAGGTTTTACACTTGGGCTTCTCACCTGTATGTTGGGTGTCCTTTTTAAACCCAGAACTCTTCCTTTGATCTGAGTTCCCTTTCCTTTTCTTGTCGGAGCGATGAGAACTCTCATCCTCCCGTTTCCTTTTTCCTTCCTAAGAAGCTTTGACAGACTTGTTTCTGATCGCATCAAGTGTGAGAGATAGAGACAGATCTACCACTGACCTGTATGTGGTAGGTCTGGATGCTTTCACATTTCCCTTGATTTCCGGAGCTAGACCTCCAATAAAACGTGCTATGCGTTTCGGTTCCGGTGTGACCAAGTAAGGAACCAATCGGGACATGGTGTTGAAGCTTGTAACATACGCTTGACAATCCAAGTTCTTCATGACCAAAGTCAAGAAGTCGGTCTCAATTTTCTCAACCTCATGCTGAGGACAGGAATTTGCTTTGATTAGAGCAACAAACTGATCCCAGGACAAATTATACAATGGGATCTTCCCTGTAGCTTGGATTAACGACCTCCACCAAGCTAAAGCTTCACCTTTAAATGATTGTGACACAAACTTCACAATATCTTACTCTGCACAACCACTGATATCAACCACAGTATCCATCTCATCGAGCCATGCCATACAATCAATGGCTCCTTTTTCTCCTGTGAAGTCCCTTGGCTTGCAAGAGACAAAGTATTTGTAAGAACAGGTTTTAACACGTGGCTCCTGATTAAGCACAATCTGCTTAGACGGGACACTCCTTTGATTTGACGAATGATGAGAATCGTCTTTGTGAGATGTATGAGTCTTGGAGGGTGGTTTCGTATAAGGTACAGACTAGGTCCTGGTGCGAGTACCACTTGATTCATTAAACTTCCTATCTAAAGCCTGAGTGACAGCATTATCTATTAATGCTTGCAAGTCTGAACAAGCTACATTAACCTTGGTGTTATCATTTCTCTCCCTCGGGTGATTGTTAACCTCTTGAGAATCAGCCATGTAGCTTGATTGCTACATAAAAATGATGACAACGATTTATTCAGAAGTCTATTATGGAATTTGTCATTTTTGACGATTCATTAACCATGGTAACTATAAACCATATTGGTTAATTTGGTAATTTAATTTATTTAAATTTTTGTTACAACTTATCCCAGTTTTAAACTATTATGGGTAATAGGGTAGCATACAAAAGGCCTTGTCACAAGGACACTTTTTAATTTATAAACCATGATTTTATAGAATCAAGGCATTTAGGTTTGAACATAGTTCATTACCTTTCTTGACAGGGAGTCATAGACTACAACTATCATTTGTCTTATTGGACAATTATTATGGTCCATAGGCATTTCACCACTAATGGATGTTTTTAAATCATTAGGTAAGAATAAGGAATTGGAAAAATCCAATATAAGGATGACAAGTATGATTTTATCGTATCACTGTTGTCAGGAGTGCTAACATGTTTTCAGATGGTAACAAAGATTTATTTTCTTAAAAAGGAACTACCATCATGGCCCAGTCTTAGATTGACATATGAGCTAGGTTTTACCTTTAAGATTTTGTTTAAATGGCGGATCAACATTAAATTGGAATGATATTTGATTTATTTCATATAATATATTCATATATATATAATGACAAATGAAATTTTAAAATAAAACATTCCATAAATTGAAAGAAGTACATAGCTGCCCTAAACGAGACTTTTCAATAAATAACTTGTCCACATAGGGACTAAAATAAGAAATGCAAGTCCACGCAGGGACCAACCAAATACATAAAAAAATGTCCACATAGAGACTTAATTAAAATTAAGAATTACAAAAAAAATAAATAAATAAGGAATTTCAATAATCCCTCTTCTTCTTCCCCTTTATTAGGTTTGCCAAACCCTTAAGTAGACCCTGGCGGCTTCTACGCTCCTCCTGTACCTGTTGCTCCACCTCGTGCAACCGTTGAAGGATTTCCTGTTGCTGCAGTGGCTGGATCTATGGCAGCTGCGGCGGCTGCTGCTGCTGCGGTTGAGGAGGTGGTGGGTATTGATACCCATACGCTGGGTACCCAGTTGGGTACGTAGCTGAAAAGGGTCCTCCAGGGTAGAGAGCATTGTAGTTTACCACCTCGAGGTACTGGTCAACATCAGGGGCATTGTTGTAATTGTAACCCGAGTAAGCTTGCTGCTTAAACGGGTTATACGCCGCTGCACCGTGGTAAGAAGGAATTGGGTTATCATAACCCATTTGTGGTAGTGGTGGAGCGACTGGCGCAGAGTCGACTTCAGAAACTGGGTTCGAAGGCCCACCCATTTACGGGTCTTCGTACAATGGGGGTAGTTGCTGTTGCTTGAGTGTTGGGGGGTGCTGAAGTGGAAACCCCCACGCACGGACATCCGTGCACCTGATCTTCTTCGCCTCGGTGGTTCTAGAGGCAGTTGCTGCTCTGGTCGTAGCGGTGGTGGTGGCGTGACTGCCTGGAAATGCGGATCCACTGAGGGATCCTGCTGTTGTTGTGGAGGTGGGTTGTGAGGGGGAGTGTACTCCCACTTGTATATGGCCCATCTTTCAGCAAAAATGTCAGGGCCCCTGTAAGGCGAACCATGAAATGATGATCCGTTAGATATGTCGATGGGATGCGTCGGCATCCCAGTCGGTGGTAGCTCGGGATCTGGATCCTCGTCCATCTGCATATCCTGCATCTCAGGATAATGATCAACTGGTACCAAAGGGTTTGGACCCTCTGGTTCTTGTACCTGGTTCATTGGGTTGAACCGGCTCTGGAAGTACGGGATCGGGTCTTGGAAGGCACGGTGCGAACCCGATCGCTGCAAAGGTATGAAGGAATGGTGTGAATCGCTATGCTCCTCGTCTTGATGAGGTCCGAACGAGTGATGGTAAGACGGGGAGGAACTGAGCGAGACAGAGCGTCTCGCAGGCTCTAAATAAGTTCTCCAATCCTCATGGGGACTAGAGCTAAGGGTCGCTGAAGGTGTTCGCCGGTAGGATGGCCCGACTTCATGGTCATTTCTTGCGGTCATTGGTGCCTTTCCTTTTCCACCTCTACCTCTTACACGTGGCAGCATTTTGTCTTTGTTCCTGACAAAACAAAAGAAAAACAACAAAAGACAAAAGCAATTAAGATTAGGATTAATCCTAAGTCCTTTGCCTAGACTCGGAAGTCGAGGAATGTGCAAAGTGTGTCATTGAGATTAAACACAAAAGGCTAGTGTTTAATTCAATCAATGTTGGCTCTGATACCAACCTGTCACACCTCGATATTTCCGCGTATTACCAATGGACCCGGTGGGGAGTATCGTGATGTAGTTGATATCATTATAGTTAATTAATCACAGTTTAATGCACAACAGAAGTCTAAAAGTAATTATACAAACCGAATTGAAAGTATAATAAAATATTACACAACGGTTGAAGTGGATCCACAGGCGGATCTAAAAACAGAAAGAAAATAATGTTCAACAGACATTATGTATTAAAAAGCTTGCAAGACTCTTTATTTAATACTAGGAGTATCCAGCCCATTCCCGTTGTACCTGCACTTAATCTTTTTTGAAAAATACGTCAGTTTACACTGGTAAATACAATTAACTGACTCTTTTTGAAAACATTTAAGAAAATTTATTTAAATGCACAAGGCACAAATATTCTTTTATAACTTGGGACAATTATTAAAATAATCTTGTATACAGATTTATATGTTTGTCGTACGTTCAGGACCGGAATAGAAGAGTCGGTACAAGATTAATGGACATACCACTAAAATAAACCCACGGCGAGATATCCTTAACAAGCGGGTATATCTTTTTACATACGCAACTGTCAGGTGTGTGCCTACACCCCATGCTTAAGTCGTGGCCATTTCAAATGAATGAGCCAAGGATATCCAGGACACGGTCATTAACCCCCAAAGGTTTAGATCAAACAAAACAGATTAAAACGGGTTATCTCAATGATTTAACCACTAATCGATTAAAGATTCAATACCTGACCAAGCGGTAATAATTTACCGTATCCCAAGCCCGTATAAGGGAAAATAAGTTAAAAGTATTTACCTGAGCTAAAAGTAATTTTTATTCTCAGCCGTATATCAAATCAGTAAGTACAAGTAGCTTTTACTGGGCTCCTAATCTGGAACGAAGGTTTTAATAACCTATTAGATTCCTAACGGGTCTTATTTAAGTCTTAACTTAGACCGGTTAGTTTTAATGAAAGGTTTATTGTTCAAAACGCAAGATTAAGCGAAGACCAGATTAGAATGTGGTTTAGACCCAACAAGTATGAAGACTTGTATAAAGTGGGTAAAGTAAACACATTCTGGATTTTGAAGTAAAAATGATAAGGTTTGACCCGTTTCGGTTAATTTATGCAAACTAGTTACATAAACCGTACCGAACGTGAATATGCATAACGGGTAACCAAAAGAGTCACGTACAGGTTCCACAAGTTAATATGCTTTAAATATGTTATGATATCAGTAGGATATCTTCCATTATGCCCAAAACGAATTTAAAACCAATTTAAGCCCAGAAAGGGTATTTTGGTCATTTTAAAGTTTATAAAAGAGGTTAAATAGTAACTGAGGTTCTGGTCTAAAATATACAGTAAAAATATAAATTTTGTCAAGTTATATCAGTAAGATATCATACATATGTGAGGTTTATCATTTATGGCCAAACTATGCACCGTAGGGGCATTTTGGTCATTTCACATATGTTTTTAAGGTCAAATTTGGAAATCTGAGTTCAAGACTTATACTTACTGTTAAAGTATAAAAATTTATTTATAACATCAGTAGGTAACAAGTCTTAGGTGCTAAATATGGTTTTAAACCATACTATGCGCCTAAATCGCATAAAAGTCTGTATTTGACGATATTCGGGTTGTTTAAGGAAATCTAAGATTTTGATCAGTCACAACTGTTTAAAATAATTTATTCAATATATAAAATCAGTAGGAAAAGGTTTGACATGCAAATGATGCATAAAACTCATTTTATTAATGAAAGGGCATTATCGTCAATTACCGAGTCCATGCAAGAACTCTATGTTATGGCTAGTATAAAATTTGACAAAAATTTCCAAAAATCCCTAAATATTATTTTATAACAGTGGGTAGAAAGTTTGGTGCCAAAATTTGGGTTTAAATATGATTTATGCCAAAAATGCCATATAATTAACAAAAAGCTTTTGTTTTACGATATCGTGCATAACTCTAATTTCAGACCAGAAACGGATGTCAAATTTTTAGGACATACTAATATATCAGTAATAAAGGTTTTCGTCCTCTCACATTTTCAAAAATCTTGTTTTAATGATAAAAAGGCATAATTGTCAACTTTTAAGCATTTAACGGAAAAATGCAATGAACTAGGATTTCTATGGGACCATGTTGTATAACCTCAGAGGGTTATACTAACATATAATATGGTCCTAAAGGAACCTAAGGCATAACTAAACTAAGTTAAATCGGGTCAGAACTGAAAGACAAAGCAAAAGTCTACTTTTGCGACTTTCGGTTGCGAACCGAGCCTAAACTCAGAATTGTCGGGTTGAACATGCCTAAACATGTTCTTATATTATTTACCAAGTTATTTAAGTGTTAAAACATGTTCCATAACTTCATCATTATCAGTTATGAATTATTTTGCAAAAACTGACTCGTTTGACTTTTTGTTATGAAGTTTGACCCGACAATTGACTGAGATAACATGATAATTTGAAGGTGCCCTTTTAAGGGTTTAACACCTACATAATTACCAACACATAGCCACTTTCAATTCGAATAATGGCTGGACCATTAGTGATTAATCACAAAGTCAAAACGTAATTACGTTATCTTTGACTTCCGGTCATTAAGCTAATAAAATCTTAACTATAGAAGCTAAGAACACTTACTAGAGTCCTTAGCACGGATATTCAACTGGAGAAAGCTTCCTTGAACACCAGAAGGTTTCAGAGAGTGAGTTCGAGTGAAAATTTCAAATATGCAAGTTCTAATGAAACAAGGCATGGCCCTTATAAAGGAATTTGGAGTCTTTAGGATCATTGCAGCTGTACCTAGGAGGTTATCAGATGTTCCCAAGAGTCCCTAGGGCAGTAAAAACCATTCATAAGCCCCAGGTATTGCTCAGAACTCATGCAAAGGCGGTGGACAGGCTGCAACATGCAGTTGTCCATTTTTTTTTGGTCGCTGGCACCTTCTACGCGGCCAGCGTAAGAATTAGAGATGGCCTACGCGGCACGCGACGATGGTTAGTTCCGGTTAAAAGTTTGTAAACTTTGCATTTTCAGTCCCTGGTCCATTTTAAGTTTAAATAACTTTCTTTTATTGCACTATTGACCCCCATAGTTAACTAACAAGTGCCTTGGGTCATAAATTAACTCCGTTAAGCTCCCGGTTAGTTGTGAGATCACCCGAAAAGTCTTGTTTTTATCGAAAATCCATGAGATTACTTTCAGATATTCATGAGAGCAAAAATATAAATTTTACAATGCTTTTGGGATCGTTGAAAGGTCACTCAGAGGTAACATTAAACATGTTGACACATTTAACCCTCATGCCTTGTAAAATTTTCCATTTAAGCATAAACGGCTTCCTACATCCGTCAATTTATTCATTCATGAATACGAACATCTTATGAGGTCATTCAGAGGCACGAGCTTGGCATGTTGACACATTTGATCCTTCTATACACATACTTTCTTTGTTTGTCGACTTAGTCCTTCGAAAACAATTCGTTATACAATTAAAGTTCATGACACGTGTCTTCAATATATTGGACATGATTTTGCGAGGTGTTACATATTATTATCCATCAATCATAATACATCTAGAAGATGGTGGACATTTTCATACGCACAAAGCTTATGGTATGCGTACATTTTATGATGTCCAAGTAGTTGGTATAGAAAATGACTCTTATCATCTCCTATCAAAGAAGCAAAGATCATTGGTCCAGAAGTACCATAGTTAAATACAAATTGTATATCTTGCTAGTATGTATACACGGACATATGTCATGAAATTCATTGACAAGATATAACTCGTGTATAGCGAGGAGATAATGTAACGGGTAAAACATATATTTTTATACCCTTAAGGTACAAAAGATATGAATTCATATTTTACTAACCCATCAACAAGTTTGGTTAGTTTTGTAAGTGCAGGGAATGTGACAAAACATATTCATGGATCTTATGGTGTCTACTTATAAGTGAAGGCAATTAAAATTTCACATGAAGATCATACATCAATGCTCATAGAAGGATTTGACATTAATGGATCAAGCAACATACCAAGACATCAATGGATTATGAAGTTTTGAGCAACTTTCAAAGAAGCCGGACCTGAGTTACTTATACGATACATGTAAAATGAGGGGGATCATTATACAAGTTACACTATTTTTCCCTTAACTAAGTTTTATCCCAATGGGTTTTCCTAGTAAGGTTTTTAATGAGGCAGCGTATCTGATCCAAAAGTATCAGGAGGAGAAAATAAGGGCTGCACTCTTTTTCCCTTAGCTGAGGTTTTTGTCGCAACCCTCATCCCCCTATATAAATACAGGAATGGACGGCCGCGGCCAGTTTCAGTGTTATCTGGTATTGTCTAATTTTGGCAACGAAAATTACATCAGGACCGTAGTTAGAAAATATTTTATCAGAGTAAAATACCACATTTTCATAATATTAAACACATGGGAAAAACCCAAGTTTTCATTACACACAATTTCATAGGAATAAATCCTATTTTATTTAATAAAAACATCTATTTCTTTTTAGGTAACTTTATTGCCACTTTTCCAAGCCTTCAGTGCTGTCCAGCTGGCTTCTATTTGGCTTTCACATTTTGTTACCTGAAACGCGTTTAAAAATATTTTGTCAGTGGGAAATACTAGTGAGTGAATCCCAGTTTAATCAAGTTTAAATAAAAATTATTGTATAGTATTGAGGGCGATCTCGCAATTACATTTGTTTCCAAGTCATACTGATTACCACACACAGTACTGTCAGACCCGACTTGTGGAAATGTTACCCCTCGCAAGGCAGTAACAAATTTTGTATACAAAACCCCAACATACCGACGATAATTGTATCCTTACAAATACTCAATAACTGCTTAATATATAATTAATCGCGTGAGGTTTTGTTAAAACAGTTAACAAAAAGGAGATTACTCACAAAAGGTTTACACAAAAAGAGGATTACTCACATTGCTGCCTTAGGTTTTCTGTAAGAGTTTTCTGGTGAAAATCTATAAATTACACAAATGCACACGTGTTAGTATAATAACCCATTTTAACATTAGCAATACCCTCCCTGAGACGGCATTCCAATGACTACGTCGGGCAGAACCACGACAGCCGTTACAGAACCCTAGATCAATCGGGCATAGTATCTAATACGTATCTAGGGGTTATGATACTTACAATGGAGCAGAACTTCGCTATTTAGGGGGGGTATTAGACCCGAGTTTAGAGTATACTACGTGAAATTTAGAGAAAGAAAGAAAGATTTGAGCGAATTCGACTGAAGGCCCGAGCTCCAGCTTTATAGGGGCTGATTTTGAGTTTTACGCGGCCCGCGTAAGAGTAGGCTAAGGCCTACGCGGCCCACGTACTAGGTCGGGTAGGGTTTAGCTCATCCGGGTCATCGACTAGCTTCGCCACGATGATGAATCGTGTCATCACCGAGTGTCGCCGCGTTTTCGATCGCTCGCGGCCCGCGTAGGCTCAAAGGGTGGTTTACGCGCCCCGTGAGAGCCCCAAAAATTTCATTTTTAATTAATTTTAATAATATAAAAGGTATTCGGGTTCCGTTTTCACGTATGGGGCGTTTTTAGGGACATATTGGGGGGGGGGGTGTCGGTTATCTTTAGGGTTGTTATATCCTCCCCACCTTGTTTTAGAGCTCGTCCTCGAGGTCTACTGGAACAGGTGTGGATATTTCCTTTGCATTCCTGTTTCAAGCTTCCATGTGTATTCTGGCCCTCTTTTGGAGTCCCACTTTACTTTGACCAGAACTAATCTCTTGTGCTTAAGATTCTTAATCTTCTTGTCTTCAATCTGTAGAGGCCTTTCTACAAATTTGAGTTGTTCATTTACCTCTATATCCTTAAGAGGTACCATCAGTGATTCATCGGCTAAGCATTTCTTGAGATTTGATACATTAAATACATCATGTATTCCTGCCATTTCCTCTGGCAGTTGTAGCTGATAGGCTACAGGTCCTATTTTTCTAATAATCTCAAAAGGTCCGACATACCTGGGACTTAGTTTTCCTCGTTTGATGAATCTTACCACTCCTTTCCAAGGAGAGACTTTTAACAATACTTTATCTCGTACTTGAAATTCCAACGGTTTGCGTCGGTTATCAGCATAGCTCTTCTGTCGATCACGCGCTGCTTTCAGTCGTTCCTTGACTTGAATAATCTTGTCGGTTGTTTCTTGTACTATCTCAGGTCCAGATAGTTGCTTTTCCCCAATTTATGCCCAACAGACTGGGGTTCGGAACTTTCGTCCATAAAGTGCTTCGAATGGTGCAACATTGATACTTGTGTGATAACTGTTATTATAAGAAAATTCTATTAAAGGTAAGTGATCGTCCCAATTACCTCCAAAATCAATTACACAAGCTCTAAGCATGTCTTCCATTGTCTGAATTGTCCTTTCGCTTTGTCCGTCTGTTTGAGGATGATATGTTGTGCTTAGATTTAGTTTGGTTCCCATTGCTTTTTGGAAACTTGCCTAAAAATGAGAGGTAAAACGACTGTCCCTATTAGAAACAATTGATAAAGGAATTCCATGTAATGAAACGATTTCATTTACATATAATTTAGCTAATTGTTCCATACTAAAAGTTTCTTTCATTGGTAGAAAATGAGCTGACTTGGTTAGTCTGTCTACAATCACCCAGATTGTATCATTACCTTTTCTTGTTTTGGGTAATTTGGTATCAAAATCCATTGTTATCAATTCCCATTTCCAAACTGGCATCTCTAGTTGTTGCAGCAATCCTGAGGGTTTCTTGTGTTCAGCTTTAACTTGTGAACATGTTAAACATTTAGAAACATAGGCTGCTATATCCTTTTTCATTCCTATCCACCAAAAATTCTTTCTTAAATCTTGATACATCTTATCATTTACTGGATGCATCGTATATTTGGACTTATGGGCTTCTTCTAATATACTATGACGCAGGTTCCCTAATTTAGGTATCCACATTCTTTTCTTATGGAATCTCCAAATTCCATCTGTTCCTTGTTCTAATTCCTTAATCATCCCTTTTAATTTTTCAGTATCATCCTTGATTACTGATTCTTGTGCTTTTCTAATTTGATCATTTAAATCTACTTGTAGATTTAATTTAAGAGAACGTACCCTTTTTGGCTTTTCGTGATATTTCTGGCTTAAAGCATCAGCCACTACATTTGCCTTTCCTGCATGATACTGGATATTACAATCATAATCACTAAGAATCTCCATCCAGCGTCTTTGTCTCATATTTAACTCTTTTTGCCCAAAAACATACCTTAAACTTTTATGATCAGTGAATATGGTAAACTTACTACCATAAAGGTAATGTCTCCAAATTTTAAGGGAAAAAATTATGGCTCCTAACTCTAGATCATGGGTTGAATAATTCTCTTCATGATTCTTAAGTTGTCTAGATGCGTAAGCTATAACCTTTTGGCGTTGCATCAACACACATCCATAACCTAACTTAGAAGCGTCACAATAGACTACAAAGTCTTCAATTCCTTCTGGTAATGCTAGTATGGGTGTATGGGTTAATCTTTGCTTAAGAATTCTAAATGCTTCTTCTTGTTTTGGTCCCCATTCAAACTTAATAGATTTACAGGTTAACTTAGTTAAGGGAATGGCTATTCTAGAAAAATCTTGAATAAAACTTCTATAATAACCAGCCAATCCTAAGAAACTTCTAACCTCGGTTGGCGACTCAGGGGTTTTCCATTTGGTAATCGCCTCGATCTTGGTTGGATCTACATGAATTCCTTCATGGTTGACTAAATGTCCAAGAAACTGTACCTGTTCTAACCAAAACTCGCACTTTGAAAACTTAGCATAAAGCTTTTCTTTTCTTAGTAAGCTTAGAAGTGCGTGCAAATGCTTTGCATGATCCTCTTTATTTTTAGAATAGATAAGAATATCATCTATAAAGACAATTATGAATTTATCCAAATATGGCTTACATATTCGGTTCATCATGTCCATAAATGCAGCTCGGGCATTGGTTAAACCAAATGGCATGACAGTAAATTCATAATGGCCATACCTTGTTCTGAATGCGGTCTTAGGAATGTCCTCTTCCTGTACCTTTAATTGATGATATCCTGACCTTAATTAGAGAAAAATCGAGCTCCTTGCAACTGATCGAACAGATCATCGATTCTCGGTAATGGGTACCGGTTCTTAACTGTGACCTTGTTCAATTCACGGTAGTCAATGCACATACGCATTGATCCGTCTTTCTTTTTGACAAATAAAATAGGTGCTCCCCATGGCGATGAGCTTGGCTATATGAATCCCTTCTCCAATAATTCGTCTAACTGTTTCTTCAGTTCCTGCATTTCGGCGGGTGCCAAACGGTAAGGTGCTTTGGCAATTGGTGCTGTTCCTGGCAGTAGGTGAATTCTGAATTCAACTTCCCTATCTGGCGGTAATCCTGGCAACTCTTATGGAAAGACATCTGAAAACTGGGACACTACTGGAATATCTTTCAGTTCTTTTCCTTTAGTGTTAGTGATTATAGAAATCAAATACACTATAGATCCTTTTCTTATATAACTTGCAGTTTTCATCACAGAGATGAATTTAGTGGATCTAAATGGTTTATCACCTTTAATTGTGATCTTTTCACCTCTTGGTGAATTTACTTGAATTGATTTTTGATCACATAAAATACTGGCTTTATTGGCTATTAACCAATCCATTCCTAATACAATATTAAATCCTGCCAGATTCATTGGGTAAAGGTTTGCAATAAAATTTTGATTTAAAAATTCTATTCTTGCTCCCTGCAAGATTTCAGAAATCCTAACCGTTTTTCCATTTGCTGTCTCTACTAGGCATTCTTATGAGAGTTTAGTTAATGGTTGAATGAGAAGTTTGCAAAATGAAGTATTAATAAAACTTTGGTTTGCACCAGAGTCAAATAATACTTTAGCAAAAACATCATTAACTAAAAACGTACTGGCTATGACGTCCGGAATCATTTTGGCTTCATCTGCAGTCAGAACAAATGCTCTGGCATTTTTAGTATTCTTGTTGTTCGCAGCTGGAGCCAATTTCGGACAGTTCGGCTTGATGTGACCTTTTTCTCCACAGTTGAAACACAGTCCATTACTGGATTTTCTCCTGCAATCTTCTTCCTTGTGTTCTAGCATCTTGCAGAAGTTGCAGTGAGTGGAGCATTTTCCTGAATGCTTCTTCTTGCAGACCTTACAGTATGGTGTAGAGGTAGAACCTATATTCCTACGGTTGGAATTCCCATAACGGAATTCTTGGGTAAGCCTTTGAGCTAGGTTTCTCCTCTGGTCTTCTTCTCGTGTACGTACTAATTCATCTGTCAAGGTATTTGCTAGTTCTACAGCTTCTTCTATAGTTTGGGGTCTAGCTGCCTTGACTACATGCCTAATTTCTCCAATTAATCCCCAGATGTAACAGGAGATTAATACCGGTTCAGGTGATGCAAGGGTTGGTACTATTCTAGCATATTCAAAGAATGTGGTAGTATACCCCTTACTATCTACCCCGGTCATCCTAAGGTTTAGGAACTTATTTGCTATCTATTCCTTTTCATTGGGAGGGCAGAATTTCCTTTCTACCATATTCTTAAATTCCTCCCATTCCATGTTGTAAACCCTATTGCTTCCTCTTGACTGGAGGATAGTGTTCCAGCATTCTAAGGCTGAGTTTTTAAATAGATTAGAAGCAAACATTATCTTGTCTTCTTCAGCACACTTGCTTATCTTTAAAACAGCCTCAGTCTTTTCTATCCAGCGTAGAGCTGCAATGGGTCCTTCATTGCTTGAGAATTCTATTGGTTTGTAGGACCAGAATTCTTTATAAGAACAACCATAAGGCATGGTTCTTCTTCTTTTGGGAATGGGCACTTGAAGTACAGGTCCATTGTTTACGCTGTGTTCTGGTTCAGTTGGTCGCTTACTGCTATGCTTACTTTTATTTTCCGCATCCTTAGCAGTTTGAATAATAAATGGCATTGCATCTATGATTCCTTGTGCCACTATGTGTTGGATGGCACTATTATCCACTTGGTTTCCATGGTTATTGTTGTTCGGATTCTCATTATTCAGATTATCATTATTCGGGTGGTTATCAGTCTGGTTTTCCTGGTTCACTTCGTTGTCCATCTGAATTTTAAACATTTACCACTCATTAATATCACAAAATAATATTTAATATAGTCAATCACATGTCACGCACTTTGGTCAAAAGCATCGATCATTGCGACTTTACTCTATTTTTATATAATATGCATCTACTACAAACCAGTACTGAAATTAAAATTACAATACCGACTGAAATTTAAGTTACACTACTAGTAGTAAGCATCTGTAGTTTTTTTTTTCATACACATACACACATATTTTATTATTATATTATATTATTATTATTATTATTATTATTATTATTATTATTATTATTATTATTATTATTATTATAACCTTCTCCACCATCACTTCTACGGATATAGATTCATCCAGAAATCCATATTGCGCTCGTCGTACTTCCAGACGAGTCGCTCTCCCACCTGTCTCATCCTTTCACTATTCTCTAAAATTTCCTCACCAAATGTCCTAAGTTCTTGTACGTTTTCTGCACTCATTGGGGGTGCAGGTTCTAGGACTGGGTTCGGAATTTGGGGTGCGGGTTCCTGGTACGGAGGTATAGGGGCCTGGTATGGGTAAGGATTTTCTAGAATCTCCCTAATGAATACATCATTATCGTAATAGGGATCTAGAGGATCTAACCCTTGGTAGACTCCTAGGTTCTGCATGGGCATGTCTTCGTGTATCGGGTAACGTTGCACATAGTCCCTATTATCATCCCACCATGGGTCGTAATTTGGATCTAAGGGATTTGGTGCGGGTACCCTAGGTATTTCCTCCGGATTAAAATCATGCATTTCTACTTGATTTTCAAAGTTTTCTATCTCCATCGGTTGGTCAGGAATTGGTGGTTGTGGTTGGGGTGCTAACATTTGTTCCAGGTTAGGGTCAGCTGGAGTGGTTGCTAAGATGTGGATGTTAGCTATACCCCTATTAATCATTTCCTGGGCATAGGCATCGATTTCTCTTTTGCCTGCTGCTAGTGCTCTCTGATCTTGTAACTTTTTCATACGCTTTCTACGCTCATTTGCTCCCCTACTGAACCATCCTCTCTTTTTCTGAGGGAATGGCTCTTCAGACTGAGCCTTAAACACGAATGTTCCTTCTTCAGTATCAGCAGAGTACCCTAAGAGGGCAGGCTGAGAAGAGGCACCTTCGCTTCTAGGCGAACCAGACAATTGACGGTACGCGTCAAATGGTCCTTGGTCGCTCATACTGTAAACTAACAAATAGTCAAATATCACATAACAAGAAAATACAATTATGCACGTATTCCCATAATTTATTTCCTAACGGATTGAATTTTGGTGTCAGCAGAACACTTCTATGGCTGAATCAGTGGCTTAGCTCTGATACCACCTTCTGTCGCAATCCCCGTCCCCCTATACAAATGTCGCAACCCCTGCCCCCTATCTGTCCCGGGAACGGGCGGCCGCGAACTCAGTGTCGGTGGTATCGGTGTTTATTAATTTGGCAGCGGAAATTACATCAGGACCGTAGTTAGGAAATATTTTATCAGAGTAAAACACCACATTTTATAGAAATAAACACATTGGGATAAAACCCAAGTTTTCATTACAAACTGATTTATAGGGATAAATCTCATTTTATTGAATTAAAACGCCTTCTTTATTTAGGTAACTTTTATAGCCACTTTTCCAAGCCTTCAGTGCTATCCAGCTGCCTTCTAATTGGCTTTCACATTGTGTTACCTGAAACGCGTTTTAAAAACATTTGTCAGTGGGAAATACTGGTGAGTTAATCCCAGTTTAATTAAGAAACATTAATTTAATTTAAACAGTATTGAGAGCGATCACAATGTTTATATCTACCCAATTACTCTTTCAGTACTGTAAATCCTGACTGGTGGGTCATATTACACATTGGCTAACTCTTCGTCCAATGGTAACGTGTCCCACATTTTGTATACAAAACCCCAACATACCAGCAGTAATCGTAGAATTACAAACACTCAATCACTGCTAAATTGCATTGTAAAATATTTAAGGTTTTGTAAAAATTGTTTACAAAAAGGAGATTACTCACATTGCTGTCTTAGGTTTTCAGTAAGGGTTCCCTGGGAATTATCTATAAATTACACAAATGCACACGTGTTAGTATAATAACCCATTTTAACATTAGTAATACCCTCCCAGAGACGGCATTCCGACGGCATTCCGACGACTACGTCGGGCTGAACCACGCCGTTATGGAACCCTAGATCAATCGGGCAGTGTATCTAATACGTATCCAGGGGTTATAATACTTACAACGGAGCAGAACTTCGCTAATTAGGGGGGGTATTAGACCCGACTTCCGCTTATACTATCAGAAATTCATTGAGAGAGAATTGAATTTGAGCGACGTAAACTGAAGGCCCAAGCTCCAGCTTTATAGGGGCTGAGTTTGGGTTTCTCGCGGCTCGCGTAAGAGTAGCCAAGGGGCTACGCGGCCCGTGTCAAAGAGGGTCAACGGCGTAGCTGATCCGGGTCAGCTAGTAGGTTCAACACGCATCGGCCACGTGTCAGCACCGGAGCTTGCCTGGTTTTTAAGTTATCGCGGCCGGCGTAAGGGTTGAGGTGTGGCTCACGCGGCCCGCCTCAAACCCAAAAATTCCATTTTTAATTTATTTTAATAATAATTATGGTATTCAGGGCCCGTTTTCACGTATGGGGTGTATTTTAGGACATATTGGAATATTTTAAAATATATTAGGGTGTCGGAAAATATTTCGAGGGTGTCGGTTTCCTTTAGGGTTGTTATATCCTCCCCACCTTGTTTTAGAGCTCGTCCTCGAGATCTACTGGAACAAGTGTGGATATTTCCTTAGCATTTCTGATTCAAGCTCCCATGTGTACTCAGGTCCTCTTTTGGAGTCCCATTTCACTTTGACCAGAACTAATCTCTTGTGCTTGAGGTTCTTGACTTTCCTGTCTTCAATCTGTAGAAGCCTTTCTACAAACTCCAGTTGTTCATTTACCTCTATATCCTTAAGAGGCACTACAAGTGATTCATCGGCTAAGCATTTCTTGAGATTAGATATATGAAATACATCATGTATTCCTGCCATTTCCTCTGGCAGTTGTAGCTGATAGGCTACAGGTCCTATTCTTCTAATAATCTCAAAAGGTCCAACATACCTGGGACTTAGCTTTCCTCTTTTGATGAATCTTACCACTCTTTTCCAAGGAGAGACTTTTAACAACACTTTATCTCCTACTTGAAATTCCAATGGTTTGCGTCGGTTATCGGCATAGCTTTTCTGTCGATCACGTGCTGCTTTTAGTCGTTCCTTGACTTGAATAATCTTGTCGGTTGTCTCTTGCACTATCTCAGGTCCATATAGTTGCTTTTCCCCAACTTCTGCCCAACAGACTGGGGTTCGGCACTTTCGTCCATAAAGTGCTTCGAATGGCGCAACATTGATACTTGTGTGATAACTATTATTATAAGAAAATTCTATTAAAGATAGGTGATCGTCTCGATTACCTCCGAAATCAATTACGCAAGCTCTAAACATGTCTTCCATTGTCTGAATCGTCCTTTCACTTTGTCCATCCGTTTGAGGATGATAAACTGTGCTTAGATTTAACTTGGTTCCCATTGCTTTTTGGAAACTTAACCAAAAATGAGAGGTAAAACGGCTATCCCTATTAGAAACAATTGATAAAGGAATTCCATGTAAAGAAACGATTTCATTTACATATAATTTAGCTAGCTGTTCCATACTGAAAGTTTCTTTCATTGGTAGGAAATGAGCTGACTTGGTTAGCCTATCTACAATCACCCAGATTGTATCATTACCTTTCCTTATTTTGGGTAATTTGGTAACAAAATCCATTGTAATCAATTCCCATTTCCATATGGGCATTTCTAACTGTTGTAACAAACCTGAGGCTTTCTGATGTTCAGCTTTAACTTGTGAACAAGTTAAACATTTAGAAACATAGGTTGCTATGTCCTTTTTCATTCCTATCCACCAGAAATTCTTTCTTAAATCCCGGTACATCTTATCATTTCCTGGATGCATAGTATATTTGGACTTATGGGCTTCTTCTAATATACGATAACGCAGGTTCCCTAATTTAGGTATCCACATTCTCTTTTTATGGAATCTCCAAATTCCATCTGTTCCTTGTTCTAATTCCTTAATCATTCCTTTTAATTTTTCAGTATCATCCTTGATTACTGATTCTTGTGCTTTTCTAATTTGATCATTTAAATCTACTTGCAGATTTAATTTAAGAGAACGTACCCTTTTTGGCTTTTCGTGATACTTTCGGCTTAAAGCATCTGCCACTACATTTGCTTTTCCTTCATGATACTGGATATCACAATCATAATCACTGAGCATTTCCATCCAGCGTCTTTGTCTCATATTCAATTCTTTTTGCCCGAAAACATACCTTAAACTTTTATGATCGGTGAATATGGTAAACTTACTACCATAAAGATAATGTCTCCAAATCTTAAGGGCAAAAATTATGGCTCCTAATTCTAGATCATGGGTTGAATAATTTTCTTCATGATTCTTAAGTTGTCTAGATGCGTAAGCTATAACCTTTTGGCGTTGCATCAACACACATCCATAACCTAGTTTGGAAGCGTCACAATAGACTACAAAATCTTCAGTTCCCTCTGGTAATGCTAGTATGGGTGCGTGGGTTAATCTTTGCTTAAGAATTCTAAATGCTTCTTCTTGTTTTGGTACCCATTCAAACTTAATTGATTTACAGGTTAACTTAGTTAAAGGAATGACTATTCTAGAAAAGTCTCGAATAAATCTTCTATAATAACCGGCCAATCCTAAGAAACTTCTAACCTCGGTTGGTGACTCAGGGGTTTTCCATTTAGTAATCGCATCGATCTTTGTGGGATCCACATGAATTCCTTCATGATTAACTAAGTGTCCAAGAAACTGTACTTGTTCTAACCAAAACTCGCACTTGGAAAACTTAGCATAAAGCTTTTCTCTTCTTAATAGACTTAAAAGTAAGTGCAAATGCTTTGCATGATCTTCCTTACTTTTAGAATAGACGAGAATATCATCAATAAAAACAATTATGAATCTGTCCAAATATGGTTTACATATTCGGTTCATCATGTCCATAAATGCGGCTGGGGCATTGGTTAAACCAAAGGGCATGACAGTAAATTCGTAATGACCATACCTTGTTCTGAAGGCGGTCTTTGGAATATCCTCTTCCTGTACCTTTAATTGATGATATCCTGACCTTAAATCAATTTTTGAGAAAAATTGAGCTCCTTGCAATTGATCAAACAGGTCATCGATTCTTGGTAATGGATACCGATTCTTAATTGTGACCTTGTTCAATTCACGGTAGTCAATGCACATACGCATTGATCCGTCCTTCTTTTTAACGAATAAAATCGGTGCTCCCCAAGGCGATGAGCTTGGCTATATAAATCCTTTCTCCAACAATTCATCTAACTGTTTCTTCAGTTCCTGCATTTCGGCGGGTGCCAAGCGGTAGGGTGCTTTGGCAATTGGTCCTGTTCCGGGTAACAGATGGATTCTGAATTCGACTTCTCTGTCTGGCGGTAGTCCTGGTAATTCTTCTGGAAATACATCTGAAAACTGGGACACTACTGGAATGTCTTTTAATTCTTTTCCTTTAGTGTTAGTGATTATAGAAATCAAATATACTATAGACCTTTTTCTTATATAACTTGCAGTTTTCATCACAGAGATGAATTTCGTGGATCTAGAGGGTTTATCTCCTTTAATTGTGATCTTTTCACCTTTTGGTGAATTTACTTGGATTGACTTTTGATCACATAAAATACTGGCTTTATTGGCTACTAACAAATCCATTCCTAAAACGACATCAAATCCTGCCAAATTCATTGGGTAAAGGTTTGCAATAAACTTTTGATTTAAAACTCTATTCTTGCTCCCTGCAAGATTTCAGAAATCCTAACTGTTTCTCCATTTGCTGTCTCTACTAGACATTCTTGTGGAAGTTTAGTTAATGACTGATTTAGAAGTTTGCAAAATGAAGTATTAATAAAACTTTGGTTTGCACCAGAGTCAAATAATACTTTAGGAAAAACATCATTAACTAAAAACGTACCGGCTATGACGTCCGGGATCATTTTGGCTTCATCTGCTGTTAGAACAAATGCTCTAGCATTTTTAGTGTTCTTGTTGTTTGCAGCTGGAGCCAATTTCGGACAGTTCGGCTTGATGTGGCCTTGTTCCCCACAGTTGTAGCATATCCTGTTGTTGGCTTTCCTCCTGCAGTCTTCTTCCTTGTATCCTGATATTTTGCAGAAATTGCAATATATGGAGCATCTTCCAGAATGCTTCCTTTTGCAATAAGGTGCAGATGTGGAACCTACATTTTTCCCACGGTTGGAATTTCCAGATCGGAATTCCTGGGTAAGTCTTTGAGCTAGGTTTCTTTTCTGGTCTTCTTCTCTAGTACAAATTAATTCATCTATCAAGGTGTTTGCTAATTCTACAGCTTCTTCTATGGTTTGCGGTCTAGCTACCTTGACTACATGTCTAATTTCTTCGATTTATCCCCAGATGTAACGGGAGATTAATACCAGTTCAAGTGATGCAAGGGTTGGTACTATTCTAGCATATTCAAAGAATGTGGTAGTATAACCCTTACTATCTACCCCGGTCATCCTTAGGTTTAGAAACTTATTCGCTATCTGTTCCTTTTCATTGGGAGGGCAGAATTTCCTTTCTACCATATTTTTAAATTCCTCCCATTCCATGTTGTAAATCTTATCACTTCCTCTTGACTGGAGGATAGTGTTCCACCATTCTAAGGCTGAGTTTTTAAATAGATTAGAAGCAAACATTATTTTGTCTTCTTCAGCACACTTGCTTATTTTTTAAAACAGCCTCAGTCTTTTCTATCCAGCATAGAGTTGCAATGGGTCCTTCATTGCCCGAGAATTCTATTGGTTTGCAGGACCAGAATTCTTTATAAGAACAACCATAAGACATGGTTCTTCTTCTTTTGGGAATGGGCACTTGAAGTACAGGTCCATTGTTTACGCTGTTTTCTGGTTCAGTTGGTTGCTTACTGCTATGTTTACTTTTATTATTCGCTTCCTGAACCGTTTGAATAATAAATGGCATTGCATCTATAATTCCTTGTGCCGCTATGTGTTGAATGGCACTATTATCCACTTGGTTTCCATTGTTATTGATGCTCGGATTCTCATTAACCAAGTTAATGTTACTCTGGTTATCGTTATTCAGATTTCCTTGATTTCCTTCATCGGCCATCTGAATTTTAAACATTTACCATGTATTAATATCACAAAATAATATTTAATATAACCAATCAGATGACACGCATTTTGGTCAAAAGCGTCGATCATTGCGACTTTACTCTATTCATACAATATGCATCTATTACACACCAGTACTGAAATTAAAATTACAATACCGACAGAAATAAAATTGCACTAATAATAGTAGGCATCCGTAGTTTTTTTTTTCATACACATACACACATATTATATTATTTTATTATTATTATTACTACTACCGTTTCTACCATCACATTCATGGATACGGATTCATCCAGAAATCCATATTGCGCTCGTCATACTTCCAGACGAGTCGCTCTCCCACCTGTCGCATTCTTTCACTACTCTCTAAAATTTCCTCACCAAATGTCCTAAGTTCTTGTACATTGTCTGCACTCATTGGGGGTGCAGGTTCTAGGACTGGGTTCGGAATCTGGGGTACGGGTTCCTGGTACGGAGGTGTAGGGCCTGAAATTGGTAAGGATTTTCTAAAATCTCCCTAATGAATACATCATGGTAATAGGGATCTGAAGGATCTAAACCTGGGTAGGCTCCTATGTTTGGCATGGGTATGTCTTCGTGTATAGGGTAGCGTTGCACATAATCCCTATTATCGTCCCACCAGGGGTCGTAATTTGGGTCTAAGGGATTTGGTGCGGGTACCCTAGGTATTTCCTCCGGGTTGAAATCATACATTTCTACTTGATTTTCAGGGTTTTGTATTTCCATTGGTTGTTCAGGAATTGGTGGTTGTGGTTGGGGTGCTATCATTTGCTCCAGGTTAGGGTCAGCTGCAGTGGTTGCTAAGATGTGGATATTGGCTATACCCCTATTAATCATATCCTGGGCATAGGCATCGGTCTCTCTTTTGGCTGCGGCTAGTACTCTCTGGTCTTGTAACTTTTTCATACGCTTTCTACGCTCGTGTGCCCCTCGATTGAACCATCCTCTCTTTTTCTGAGGGAATGGCTCCTCGGACTAGGCCTTAAACACGAATATTCCTTCTTCCTTATCAGCATAGTACCCTGAGAGGGCAGGCTGAGAAGAGGAGTTACCTTCGCTTCTAGGCGAACCAGACAATTGACGATACGCGTCAAATGGTCCTTGGTCGCTCATACTGTAAACTAACAAATAGTCAAATAACACATAACAAGAAAATACAATTATGCACGTATTCCCGTAATTTATTTCCTAACAATTTGAATTTTGATGTCAGTAGAACGCCTCTATGGCTGAATCAGTGGCTTAGCTCTGATACCACCTTCTGTCGCAACCCCCGCCCCCTATCTGTCCCGGGAACGGGCGGCCGCGAACTCAGTGTCGATGGTATCGGTGTTTATTAATTTGGCAGCGGAAATTACATCAGGACCGTAGTTAGGAAATATTTTATCAGAGTAAAACACCACATTTTATAGAAATAAACACATTGGGATAAAACCCAAGTTTTCATTACAAACTGATTTATAGGGACAAATCCCATTTTATTGAATTAAAACGCTTTCTTTATTTAGGTAACTTTTATAGCCACTTTTCCAAGCCTTAAGTGCAATCCAGCTGGCTTCTAATTGGCTTTCACATTGTGTTACCTGAAACGCGTTTTAAAAACATTTGTCAGTGGGAAATACTGGTGAGTGAATCCCAGTTTAATTAAGAAACATTAATTTAATTTAAACAGTATTGAGAGCGATCACAATGTTTATATCTACCCAATTACTCATTCAGTACTGTCAATCCTGACTGGTGGGTCATATTACACATTGGCTAACTCTTCGTCCAATGGTAACGTGTCTCACATTTTGTATACAAAACCCCAACATACCGGCAGTAATCGTAGAATTACAAAGACTCAATCACTGCTAAATTGCATTGTAAAATATTTAAGGTTTTGTAAAAACTGTTTAGAAAAAGGAGATTACTCATATTGCTGTCTTAGGTTTTCAGTAAGGGTTCCCAGGGAATTATCTATAAATTACACAAATGCACACGTGTTAGTATAATAACCCATTTTAACATTAGTAATACCCTCCCTGAGATGGCATTCCAACGACTACGTCGGTCAGAACCACGAAAGCCGTTACGGAACCCTAGATCAATCGGGCAGCGTATCTAATACGTATCCAGGGGTTATAATACTTACAACAGAGCAGAACTTCGCTAATTAGGGGGTATTAGACACGATTATAGCTTATACTATCAGAAATTCGTTGAGAGAGAATTGAATTTGAGCGACGTAAACTGAAGGCCCAAGCTCCAGCTTTATAGGGACTGAGTTTGGGTTTCTCGCGGCCCGCGTAAGAGTAGCCAAGGGGCTACACGGCCCGCGTTGTCACACCCCAACCGATGGCGGAAACATCGGGGTATGGCACTGAGCGAAACAGATTGTCCAGAAGTTTCCATAACAATTATCATTACCAATTAATTTAAAGTAACATGTCCCATACCATGTCTTAAAAGATAATATAATTATTACAGACAAAATCTAGGCAAATAGTTCTGTTCCAACAACTCAGATTTCATTTGTATAGACAACTATTTGTTGGCCTCTAAGACCTTATTCTAGCCTCAATTTCCTAGCAGATAAGCATCCTAAGCACCTGTCACATACGTTAAAATAAAGTCAATACGCACAGTGTAAAGGTGAGCATACAAGTTTGATAATAGCATATAGAGTTCGAAAGCGTTACGCATAACCAGCACGTACACAGAGTGAAATGAGGCATGTTAGTTATTGACATGAACCTATCGATACCAATGACTGCGGGTTGACTGCCCAAGGCAGTTCATAATACAGGATCACCACTGTAATCCATGCAAATAATTGTCCTTAACAACCCCCGAGTGAACGGGTGCTGAGTCCAAACTAATAGTACTACCGTTGCTAAGGCAGGTAGACAGCATTCCATGTGTAAACATAACAAACAAGCATTCATTTAGTCATGTAATACATGTGATAACGGTTAGCTTTTAAAGTATTGCGTAGTGTGTTTGATGTGATTTTGTATAAGTAACGTATGTAACACCCAAAAGTGCGTAAAGCAAAAAGGGATCGAGTATACTCACAGCGTTGATGGATTGAAGGGAGCGCCTAGAGCGAGGTTAGCCTGAACAGTTAACGATAGTATAAAAGAATAAGCGACACGTAAAACGAGAAAAGTCACCAAGTGCAGAATGGTGATCCGGTCGGACGGTGATCCGGCCGGTCGGCCATTCGTGCGGATGTTGACCCGTTCGGATGGTTGTCCGTTCAGACGGTCATCCGGTCGGATGACTGTTCGAGTGGATTGTTTCTTCCTTTGGGAAGGATGTGTTTGTGTATGATGGCTTGGCTTTTGAAGTTTTTGTTGTAGCATTTTGAAAACATTGAAGTACCTCTACCTTTCAGGTCGGTCGATCGGACGGTCGTTCGATCGGATGGCAACCCGTTCGGTTGGCACTTTAGTGAGAACAAGTTCACAGCAGGGTGTCACTCGATCGAACGGTCGTTCGGTCGGGTGGCATCCTTGGTGCATTGAACATGTTGAAAATTGTTTAAGTGTTGAAGCTTTGAAACATCACATATTCGGATGGTCAGTCGACCGGGTGGTGACTCGATCGGACTACAATCCGTTCGGTGTTCCAAAACTCTCGAAGCTTGATTTGAAAACTAAAGTGGGGCCAAGGTGTAAGCCGTACGGGTGGCCGGTCGGTCGGGTGACTGTCCGTTCGGACTGTCATCCGTCCTGGTTAACCTGTTCGTCTCACACTTGGTTGTTTTTGGTAGTTGTCGTTTTATCGAGATATTTTGATAACGTGTTAAGCAATAGAAACTTCGTCAGTACCTGGTGCTCCTGATCGGACAGGAATCACCCAAACCCGATCAGTGGACGGTTCGAGACGATGTTCCACGTTTAACCCGGAATCAATAATCTCGTGGATAGAATACGGATCTCGAATCATCACAACCACAATATTGAGTAGTAAGCCGGCACGAGTTCCGATTCTATCGGTTTTGAGTGCATTGAGTGTAAAAGAGTTGAAAGAAAGTTGAAAACCATCTTTCACTCCTTTTCATTGTGCATATGTTTAGATCTATGAAAGATCTTTGTTTGTTTATGTGGAAATCGGTTAGATCTAAGTTGTTCTTGGTGGATTGAGGCCAAAACATGAAGTTCTTCAAGAACACATGATGACGTCATCCTAGAACACCTTGAATCTTGATGATTTCATGGTTAAAAGTTAAGATTCAAAAGATAGAAAGGTGTAGGAGTGCGTGTAGATTAAGGAAGTACAAGATTTAGGACAAGATCTTACCGGAATCGCGAGAAATCTGAAGAGAAGTGAGGAAAACGAGCTGGTCGGACGTCACTTGCCAAAAGTAGAAAGAATGAAAGTGACAAGGGGTATTTATAGGATGCCCAAAGTGGAAATGGCTGGCCGGTCGGATGGCATCTCGCCCGGGTGGCAGCCCGGCCGGGTGGCTGTTCGGTCGGCTGGCACCTGGCTCGAGTGCTCGGCGCGACGATTTTTGATGTTTCGATTTCGATTGCGAGCGTTGTGATGCGATAGAGTTTCCTAGTCAAATTACTTTTAATCCCAACTACTCATATGTCGCACTATCTCTTCTCTACCAATTATCATACTGTTTCGATTGCGATTGAGTTCGATTGCGTTTGAGTTTCGATTGCGATTCGATTGATTACCACACATAACATAATTTAAACATGCACAAGTAACACATAAGGCACACACACGTATACAGTAATCAAAATGCATAAATCGAGTTGCGAGTGTGATTTCGATAGCAATAAAGCGATTAAACATGCGATAAATAGCGATTACCATGCGATTATTAATAGATACTCCACATAATACAACTAAAGCGAAAATAAAATAGACTAATTACAAGTCAAAGAAGTCAAAACAGGAATGGAGCAAGGAGAGACAGATCGCAATTAGCAATCTTGTCTTCCTTTGACTTCAATCTTGACTTTGACTTTGACTTTCGAAAACACGGGGTATTACAGCCTCCCCTAGTTGAGGGAATTTTGTCCCGAAATTAGTCTGAAGCAGTAACAAACAACTGTGGATACTTCGCCTTCATGTCGCTTTCGAGTTCCCAAGTGAACTCTGCGCCTCGTTTGCCTTCCCATCGGACTTTCACAATAGGAATGCACGAGCGTCTGAGTTGCTTGGTTTGGCGATCCATGATTTCGACAGGCTTCTCCACGAAGTGTAGTGTTTCGTTTACTTGAAGGTCATCGAGAGGTACAATTAAATCATGCTCAGCCAGGCACTTTCGGAGGTTTGACACATGGAAAGTCGGGTGGACCTTACTAAGTTCCTCCGGTAGTTCGAGTCTGTAGGCGACTTTTCCGATCCTTTCCAGAATCTTAAAAGGTCAAACATATCGAGGTGCTAGTTTCCCTTTCTTGCCGAATCTGACCACACCCTTCCAAGGTGATACCTTTAGGAGTACGTAGTCGCCAACGTCAAATTCAAGGGGCTTGCGTCGTCTATCAGCGTAACTTTTCTGTCGACTTCGAGCTTTCAACAAGTTGTCTCGAATTTGGAGGACTTTGTCAGTCGTTTCTTGCAATAGCTCAGGACCGGTTAGTTGCGAGTGACCGATCTCATGCCACACAATAGGCGATCGACATCTTCTTCCGTATAAATCCTCGAATGGTGCCATTTGAATGCTGGAATGATAACTGTTGTTGTACGAGAATTCGACTAACGGCAGGTATGCATCCCAATTACCACCGAAATCTATGACACACGAACGGAGCATGTCTTCAAGAGTACGGATCGTTCTTTCAGTCTGGCCGTCGGTTTGAGGGTGGAAAGCGGTACTTAGATTAAGCGATGTACCGAGAGCCGTTTGAAACATTTCCCACAGTCGCGAGGTAAACCGAGCATCACGGTCAGAGATGATGTCGCAAGGCGTCCCATGTCGACAAATGATCTCGTTGGTGTAGATTCGGGCTAATCGTTCTACCTTGTAGTCTTCCCGTATTGGAAAAAAGTGAGCAGATTTGGTCAAACGGTCAACAACAACCCAAATGCTGTCGTGACCTGATGACGTGTGCGGAAGCTTTGTTATGAAGTCCATAGCTATACTCTCCCACTTCCATATAAGGATTGGCGGTTGTTCGAGTAAGCCAAAGGGTCTTTGGTGTTCAGCCTTGACCTTTGCACAAGTCAGGCACTTTCCAACGTAGAGAGCAATATCCCTTTTCATGTCCGGCCACCAGTACTTGTAGCGTAGGTCCTGGTACGTTTTTTCGGCACCGGGATGATTAGAATACCGGGATTTGTGGGCTTCTTCCATTAAAATCTTTCACAATTCGGTCCGTTTAGGGATCCAAATTCAGTCCAGATAGTGGAATATCCCATTTGGTTTATTCACAAGATGAGTTCCATCATGATAGATCCGTTCCTTCTTCAGAGTGCGTTCATTAAAACATGCATGATGAGCTTCGCGGATGAGGGTTTTGAGGTCGTATTGGGCTTGGACATCACGGATGCTGAGCAAATAACTCCTTCTGCTGAGAGCGTCGGCAACGACATTTGCTTTGCCTGGGTGATAACGAATCTCACAGTCATAATCGTTGAGAAGTTCTACCCATCGGCGTTGACGCATATTAAGTTCTTTCTGATCAAAGAAATGTTGTAGGCTCCTATGATCGGTGAAGATCGTAAACTTGGTACCATACAGCTATACAGGTAGTGTCGCCAAATCTTTAATGCAAAAACAACTGCGCCTAGCTCGAGATCATGGGTTGTATAGTTCTTTTCGTGGATTTTGAGCTGACGAGATGCGTAAGCTATAACCTTGTCTCGTTGCATAAGGACACAACCAAGACCAAGGTTGGAAGCATCACAATAGACAATGAAGTCGTCGTTTCTGTCGGGCAATGTGAGAACAGGAGCATTGCAGAGCATGTGCTTGAGAGTTTGGAAAGCAGACTCTTGTTCGGTTCCCCAAACAAAAGGCTTGTCTTTATGCGTGAGAGCGGTAAGCGGCACAACGTTCTTTGATAATCCTTTGATAAATCGTCGATAATAGCCCGCTAGTCTGAGAAAAGAACAGACTTCGGACGGGTTCTTAGGTGTAATCCAACTCTTAACGGCTTCAATCTTTGCGGGATCGACGTGAATACCTTGACTATTTATGATGTGACCCAGAAACTGAACCTCCTCCAGCCAAAATTCACACTTGGAGAACTTGGCATAGAGTCGATTCCCCTGGAGTAGCTCGAGAACCAAACGTAGATGCTGCGCGTGTTCGGTCTTCGATTTGGAATAGATCAAGACATCGTCTATGAACACGATGATGAAACGATCGAGATATGGTTTACACACGCGATTCATCAGATCCATGAAAACCGCGGGTACGTTGGTTAAACCAAAAGGCATAACAACGAATTCGTAGTGGCCATATCGAGTGCGAAACGTGGTTTTGGGTATATCTTCCTCTTGAATGCGTAGTTAGTGATAGCCTGAGCGTAGATCGATCTTCGAGAAACACGTAGCACCTTGTAGCTGATCAAACAAATCGTCAATGCGAGGCAGGGGATAGCGGTTCTTGATAGTTAACTTATTCAATTTCCAATAGTCGATGCACATCCTGAACGACCCATCCTTATTTTTGACGAAAAGGACTGGCGCGCCCCAAGGAGAGGTGCTCAGGCGAATGAAGCCTTTCTCAAGTAATTCCTGGAGTTGGTTCGAGAGTTCACGCATTTCGGACGGTGCGAGTCGGTAAGGAGCTTTGGCAATAGGGTTGGCTCCAGGAATGAGGTCAATACGAAAGTCGATATCACGACTTGGCAGTAAACCTGGTAGATCATCAGGGAACACATTAGGAAATTCACGAACCACAGGAACGTCTTTCACTTCTGTCTTTCCTTTCTTTTCCTTCTCCGCTACTACAATGTTAGCCAAGAAAGCTCTGTATTCCTTGCAGAGATACTTGCTAGCTTGGACACATGACATGAGTTTGAGACCTTTCGAAGCAGTTTCGCCATAAACACACAATAAATCACCATTCGCGAGCGAGAATCGAATCATCTTGTCGAAACACACAACTTCAGCATGGTTTTCGCGAAGAAAGTCCATGCCTACTATGACGTCAAAACTTCCGAGTTGCATCGGAATAAGGTCGATTGGGAAGATGTGATTGTTGAGCTCAAGAGTACAATCACGAAGAACAGAATTAACGGCGACAGTTCTTCCAGTAGCGACTTCAACATCGAACGTCGAGGAGAGATGGGAGCGTTTACGACTAAGGAGTTTCTCAAATTCGAACGACACAAAGCAATTATCGGCTCTAGTATTAAACAAACATGAAGCATAAATACCATTCACAAGGAACGTACCATTGACCACGTTGTTGTCAGCCTGGGCTTGGCGCACGTTGATGTTGAAAGTTCTGGCGCGTGCGGCATGTTGCTACTGCTGATGCTATTGCTGCTGGTGTTGCTGCTGCTGCTGAGGCTCTTGTTTCACCACCCTGTTCGGGCACATGTTCGCAAAGTGGTTGGGATCACCACATGCAAAGCAGACTCGGGCGTTGATCGTGGGTGCCTGAGCTGCCTGTTGGCCTTGCGGGGCTGGGAGCAGAGTTTGATGAGCAGTGGCTTGAGATGGGGCTTGGCGGGGACCAGTACGGCAGTAGACAGTGAAGTGGCCATACACGTTGCAGTGAGCGCAGAAACGACAGGCGAAACCCACCGGGTGATGATAATAACATGTTGGACAAGCCGGGTGGGGACCTGAGTATGCACGCTTTGCTGGCGGTGCGTAAGCAACTGGTGCTGGATGGTGATGGGACTGCTGCTGAGCAGGTACGGCTTAGAGTGGAGCAGCAGTGGTAGTAACAGCACAGTTCTTGTTGCTGGAGCTGTTGTTGGTGTTCTTCTTCTTGCGGCGTGAGGACTTGGACGATTGTACGGTGGCTGTTTCAACGGTTGGTGTGGTGGTGACTTGGTGCAGGCTCTTTGAAGCTTTATCCCAAAAACCAGATTTTACCCGCTTGTCGTTGATTTCGGCGGCAAGCAAGTAAGTCTCTTCAATCGTTGCTGTCTTTGCGGCATGCACAAAATCCGCAACACAGTCGGGTAGAGCTCGGATGTATTTCTTGATTGCCATGTCGGACGTCTTCACTTGATCGAGACAGATGATGTTGAGCTGCTTAAAGCGAGCAGTCAGGGCAGCGTTGTCACCTTCCTTCTGCTTGATATTCCAAAATTCGTCCTCTAGCTTTTGGCGTTCATGGGGAGGACAGAACTCATCCAACATGATGGCCTTCAACTCTTCCCATGTCAGCTCGTAAGCTGCATAATTCCCGCGTTTGTTTCTCTCGGCCGTCCACCAGTCTAATGCGCGGGACTGGAAGACGCCGGTAGCGTTTAGAGTGCGGAGATTTTCCGGACATCCACTCTGTCGCAGAGTGACTTCGATGGAATCGAACCATTGAAATATAGCCGTCGGGCCATCTTCTCCAGTGAATTCCTTCGGACCGCAAGCCTTGAACTGCTTGAAGCTGAAAGCAGTCTTGGCAGCAACTTTAGGAGCTTCGGTTCTAGACTCCTCAGACGATTTGCTAACGTTCTCGTAAATCTCACTCACGATCTGAGGCACAACCTTGGCCACTTATTTCACGAGGATGGCAGCAAGGCGTTTGTCCCTCTGTTCTTGATGAGAGAGTCGTGGGTGACGGGATCCTGATGATGGTCCAGTTGACATTGTCTGCAATAGACATCGTCATAGGTCTCAGACACGTCATAATCGAATCTCACCTCACACGTCTAATACTTACTAAAGCTCAGGAACACGTATAATCGTGTAACCACATAGGCACATAATCACAGATTCACATAAACACAGAAGCACATAATCACGTAAGCACGTAGAGCACAGAAGCACATAAGCACATAAGCGTGTAACTTGTCTAGATGCGCACAGAGGCGGTCAGAATATAGAAACCTATCATTCAAAGCTCGCGAGTGTTTGAATATAGCGATCGCGATTAACACATCGAGTAGTATAATATAAGCGTATCATAGCACAAGGTCGTCCATATTTAGCGATTTGTCAGTGTTTTGAGATAAAGATGCAGTGCGAGTCGTGCGTGTCGATCGAAGTGAAGGCAAAAATCGAACAAGTCTCCAAAATTAAACACATAAATAAATAAACACACATATAAACACATAAAATCAACAAATCATCAGAGTCAGCAGTTGCGGGCTCAGAATCGAAACACATATAAATCGAAAAATAGATCGTCTGCGGCTATTAGACATTGACTATCCAAAGTGATTCGACTATTCACAAGGACTTGTTGTACACATTTTGACCTTTAGGACTGTGCCTTTGCCTCGATTCTTGGGCGTTTGGCACACATCCCGTTAGTCATATCGTGACTTCAGGTCGTTGGAGTCCGTCGAGACTTTGGTGAGAGTTTTGTAAAACCAAGTAAAAGTCAGGACAAGTCGTCAAGGTTAGGGTTTCACCCCTGGCTTAACAACTTCGTTCCTGGTTTTGATGAAATACAGGAGAATTATGCATCAAAGTATGGATTTCACTCCTGATTCGACGCAAATTCTCGTGTTTGTAGATAAAAATATGGGTTGAACAAGAAATTTAGTCGGGAGTTTGCGGTTTTCACACCTAATCTCGACTTAATCGCTCATTCATATTTGAAAATTTGAGTGCAGTGATAGTGTAGCGTATGCGAGAATAGCGAGACATAGTAGTAAGCTCATACATAATCCCTACTGGACATGCACGAGTCGGTCTGTTGGTTCTTAACTATAGACTAGTTCTCTAAGACATCGACCCGGACTAGGTCGAGTCTTGCCTAATTCCCTATAGTTATGGCTCTGATACCAATCTGTCACACCCCAACCGATGGCGGAAACATCGGGGCATGGCACTGAGCGAAACAGATTGTCCAGAAGTTTCCATAACAATTATCATTACCAATTAATTTAAAGTAACATTTCCCATACCATGTCTTAAAAGATAGTACAATTATTACAGACAAAATCTAGGCAAATAGTTCTGTTCCGAGAACTCAGATTTCATTTATACAGACAACTATTTGTTGGCCTCTAAGACCTTATTCTAGCCTCGATTTCCTAGCAGATAAGCATCCTAAGCACCTGTCACATACGTTAAAATAAAGTCAATACACACAGTGTAAAGGTGAGCATACAAGTTTGATAATAGCATATAGAGTTCGAAAGCGTTACGCATAACCAGCACGTACACAGAGTGAAATGAGGCATGTTAGTTATCGACATGAACCTATCGATACCAATGACTGTGGGTTGACTGCCCAAGGCAGTTCGTAATACAGGATCACCACTGTAATCCATGCAAATAATTGTCCTTAACAACCCCCGAGTGAACGGGTGCTGAGTCCAAACTAATAGTACTACCGTTGCTAAGGCAGGTAGACAGCATTCCATGTGTAAACATAACAAACAAGCATTCATTTAGTCACGTAATACATACGATAATGGTTAGCGTTTAAAGTATTGCGTAGTGTGTTCGATGTGATTTTGTATAAGTAACGTATGTAACACCCAAAAGTGCGTAAATCAAAAAGGGATCGAGTATACTCACAGCGTTGATGGATTGAAGGGAGCGCGTAGAGCAAGGTTAGCCTGAACAGTTAACGATAGCATAAAAGAATAAGCGACGCGTAAAACGAGAAAAGTCACCAAGTGCAGAATGGTGATCCGGTCGGACGGTGATCCGGCCGGTCGGCCATTCGTGCGGATGTTGACCCGTTCGGATGGTTGTCCGTTCTGACGGTCATCCGGTCGGATGACTGTTCGAGTGGATTGTTTCTTCCTTTGGGAAGGATGTGTTTGTGTATGATGGCTTGGCTTTTGAAGTTTTTGTTGTAGCATTTTGAAAACATTGAAGTACCTCTACCTTTCAGGTCGGTCGATCGGACGGTCGTTCGATCGGACGGCAACCCGTTCGGTTGGCACTTTAGTGAGAACAAGTTCACAGCAGGGTGTCACTCGATCGAACGGTCGTTCGGTCGGGTGGCATCCTTGGTGCATTGAACATTTTGAAAATTGTTTAAGTGTTGAAGCTTTGAAACATCACATATTCGGATGGTCAGTCGACCGGGTGGTGACTCGATCGGACTACAATCCGTTCGGTGTTCCAAAACTCTCGAAGCTTGATTTGAAAACTAAAGTGGGGCCAAGGTGTAAGCCGTACGGGTGGCCGGTCGGTCGGGTGACTGTCCGTTCGGACTGTCATCCGTCCTGGTTAACCTGTTCGTCTCACACTTGGTTGTTTTTGGTAGTTGTCATTTTATCGAGATATTTTGATAACGTGTTAAGAAATAGAAACTTCGTCAGTACCTGGTGCTCCCGATCGGACAGGAATCACCCAAACCCGATCAGTGGACGGTTCGAGACGATGTTCCACGTTTAACCCGGAATCAATAATCTCGTGGATAGAATACGGATCTCGAATCATCACAACCACAATAATGAGTAGTAAGCCGGCACGAGTTCCGATTCTATCGGTTTTGACTGCATTGAGTGTAAAAGAGTTGAAAGAAAGTTGAAAACCATCTTTCACTCCTTTTCATTGTGCATATGTTTAGATCTATGAAAGATCTTTGTTTGTTTATGTGGAAATCGGTTAGATCTAAGTTGTTCTTGGTGGATTGAGGCCAAAACATGAAGTTCTTCAAGAACACATGATGACATCATCCTAGAACACCTTGAATCTTGATGATTTCATGGTTAAAAGTTAAGATTCAAAAGATAGAAAGGTGTAGGTGTGCGTGTAGATTAAGGAAGTACAAGATTTAGGACAAGATCTTACCGGAATCGCGAGAAATCTGAAGAGAAGTGAGGAAAACGAGCTGGTCGGACGTCACTTGCCAAAATTAGAAAGAATGAAAGAGACAATGGGTATTTATAGGATGCCCAAAGTGGAAAGGGCTGGTCGGTCGGATGGCATCTCGCCCGGGTGGCAGCCCGGCCGAGTGGCACTTCGGTCGGATGGCACCTCGCTCGAGTGGCTGTCCGGCCGGGTGGCTGTTTGGTCGGCTGGCACCTGGCTCGAGTGCTCGGCGCGACGATTTTTGATGTTTTGATTTCGATTGCGAGCATTGCGATGCGATAGAGTTTCCTAGTCAAATTACTTTTAATCCCAACTATTCATATCTCGCACTATCTCTTCTCTACCAATTATCATACTGTTTCGATTACGATTGAGTTCGATTGCGTTTGAGTTTCGATTGTGATTCGATTGATTACCACACATAACATAATTTAAACATGCACAAGTAACACATAAGGCACACACACACGTATACAATAATCAAAATGCGTAAATCGAGTTGCGAGTGCGATTTCGATAGCGATAAAGTGATTAAACATGCGATAAATAGCGATTACCATGCGATTATTAATAGATACTCCACATAATACAACTAAAGCGAAAATAAAATAGACTAATTACAAGTCAAAGAAGTCAAAACAGGAATGGAGCAAGGAGAGACAGATCGCAATTAGCAATCTTGTCTTCCTTTGACTTCAATCTTGACTTTGACTTTCGAAAACACGGGGTGTTACACGCGTCAAAGAGGGTCAACGGCGTAGCTGATCTGGGTCAGCTAGTAGGTTCAACATGCGTTGGCCACGTGTCAGCACCGGAGCTTGCCTGGTTTTTAAGTTGTCGCGGCCCGCGTAAGGGTTGAGGTGTGGCTCACCCGGCCCGCCTCAAACCCAAAAATTCCATTTTTAATTTATTTTAATAATAATTATGGTATTCAGGGCCCGTTTTCACGTATGGGGTGTATTTTAGGACGTATTGGAATATTTTAAAATATATTAGGGTGTCAGAAAATAATTCGAGGGTGTCGGTTTCCTTAAGGGTTGTTATAACAAATACAGGAACGGACGGCCGCGGCCAGTTTCGGTGGTATCTGGTATTGTCTAATTTTGGCAACGGAAATTACATCAGGACCGTAGTTAGGAAATATTTTATCAGAGTAAAATACCACATTTTCATAATATTAAACACATGGGAAAAACCCAAGTTTTCATTACACACAATTTCATAGGAATAAATCCTATTTTATTTAATAAAAACATCTATTTCTTTTTAGGTAACTTTATTGCCACTTTTCCAAGCCTTCAGTGCTGTCCAGCTGGCTTCTATTTGGCTTTCACATTTTGTTACCTGAAACGCGTTTAAAAATATTTTGTTAGTGGGAAATACTGGTGAGTGAATCCCTGTTTAATCAAGTTTAAATAAAAATTATTGTACAGTATTGAGGGCAATCTCGCAATTACATTTGTTTCCAAGTCATACTGATTACCACCCACCGTACTGTCAAACCCGACTTGTGGAAATGTTACCCCTCGCAAGGCAGTAACAAATTTTGTATACAAAACCCCAACATACCAACGATAATTGTATCCTAACAAATACTCAATAACTGCTTAATATATAATTAATCATGTGAGGTTTTGTAAAAACAGTTAACAAAAAGGAGATTACTCACAAAAGGTTTACACAAAAAGAGGATTACTCACATTGCTGTCTTAGGTTTTCTGTAAGAGTTTTCTGGTGAAAATCTATAAATTACACAAATGCACATGTGTTAGTATAATAACCCATTTTAACATTAGCAATACCCTCCCCGAGACGGCATTCCAACGACTACGTCGGGCAGAACCACGACAGCCGTTACGGAACCCTAGATCAATCGGGCAGAGTATCTAATACGTATCCAGGGGTTATGATACTTACAACGGAGCAGAACTTCGCTATTTAGGGGGTATTAGACCCGAGTATAGAGTATACTACGTGAAATTTAGAGAAAGAAAGAAAGATTTGTGCGAATTCGACTGAATGCCCGAGCTCCAGCTTTATAGGGGCTGATTTTGAGTTTTACGCGGCCCGCGTAAGAGTAGGCTATGGCCTACGCGGCCCGCGTACTAGGTCGGGTAGGGTTTAGCTCATCCGGGTCATCGACTAGCTTCGCCACGATGATGACACGTGTCATCACCGGGTGTTGCCGCGTTTTCGATCGCTCGCGGCCCGCGTAGGCTCAAAGGGTGGCTTACGCGCCTCGCGAGAGCCCCAAAAATTTCATTTTTAATTAATTTTAATAATATAAAAGGTATTCGGGGTCCGTTTTCACGTATGGGGTGTTTTTAGGGACATATTGGGATATATTTTAAATATTTTTAGGGTGTCGGTTATCTTTAGGGTTGTTATAGTTTTGTCGCACTGGGTTTTCCTAGCAAGGTTTTTAACGAGGCAGCATCACCAAGCGTATTAAAGGTATGTGGATAGTCAAGAGGGAGTGTTATGAATGTATCATTTATATGGTGACTCTCCACATACATAACTCCTATAACTCCTATAATTCCTATCTCTTTGATTTCTTTTGTATTAATATATGTGCCTATATATATTTGTATATGGTGTATAGAGATCAATCAATAAGATTTACATTCTCTCATTCTCTTATTCTTCTCTTTATATTGCTAATAGGTTTAGTTGTTTCACAACACTAATTTTATAAAATGTTGTCTTTAAGAAAGTGTTATTTAATTTTTTTAGAGAAGATATTTATTTTTTATTTTTAAAGAATGCTTTTTAAACAGTTTTTTTTCCAGTATTTGGATGGTGAATAAAACAAAGCCAAAACACATTTGTGTTCAACGTTTTGTTTTGTTTTTTAATTTAACAAAAATAACTGTGTTCAACGTTTTGTATTGCTTTCTAATTTAACAAAAATAATTGTGTTTAGCGTTTTGTTTTGTTTTTTAATTTAACAAAGTTAACTATTTCAGATTAAACGGGTTATGTTCGTGTCAACCCGCAAATATGTTTGTCAAGTGGATTCATTTGCCTAACACGGTTTTTGGGTTTGTATCATGTTTGAGTTCGTGTTACATAGCATGTCTATTTGAATGATTTAAATAATTACCTAATTGAGACTTATAGCAAAAATACTTAATCGTTTGATTATTTGAAGATTTTAGAAAATTATTTTATTTAAGGTAATTAATAAAATACGCGTAATTATTATTATTATTTTTTATAACAACAAGTCTGTAACTTAATAAACTATAAAACAAAATGTATGTATAAACAGAATATAAGTAGGATATATGGCTATTTCTTTGATTTGCGGTTTTATTGTTTATGAGTAGGATTATTATTTTTATATAATAGAAATCATATTTAAGAAGTAAATGATTGTGTTAAATTCACATACTTTCCAGACTAACAATTATGTTGAAAAAAATACAAACTGAGTTTTATAAAAGGAGAAAGCGGATATGTTGGACAAGGATTTGATTATTTTGTAAAAACAAGAATTAAGGATTTTCTAAAAACGTTTTTTTAAACGTTCCATTGTAAATTTGTAATTAATAAAAAATAACATTTTCGTATTATTTGTTGGACAAGAATTTGGTTACTTTGTAAAACAAGAAATAAATATTTTTTGAAAACGTTTTTTTAAACATTGTAGTGTAATTAATAAATAATAACTTTTATTATTATTTAAAAAATGTATTCTTGAAACCATTATTAGTATTCTTACACACGGTTTCTGAAAGTTATTTTTATAATAATAATAATAATAATAATAATAATAATAATAATAAGAATAATAAGAGTTAATAATAATAAGATAAAATTTCACAAATCAACCTTTATGTTATGAAAGGCTGGTGAATTGTGAAAAGACAATGATGCCCTCACATGCAAAGCATGTGAGGTAACATAACTAAGTTTTTGTACGACGTTAGTTGTAAATGTTATTGAATGTAATGAAACATGAACGTAAAGATTGGGTTTGGCCGATTTCATAGTGAAAGTTATGAAGTGCAGTTTAGGTATAATATAAAGGTTGATTTGTGTAATTTAGTCTTTAATCTTAGCCATTGATTATTTAATAGATGGTCAAGATTACTTCATGCCTTTCACTATGAGATCCGCCAAACTCAACCTTTTTGTTCATGTTTTGTTGCATTCTATAACCTTTACAACTAATGTAATCCAAGAACTCAGTTAAGTTAACTCACATGCTTTGCATTTGAGGGTATCATGGTCTTTTCACCAGCCTTTTATAACATAACGGTTATTTTTGAAATTTTATCTTATTATTATTATTAACACTTATTCTTATTATTATCTATTTTCATAAAATGTTGTTTTTAAGAAAGTGTTATTTAATATTTTAGAGAAGACATTTATTTTTTATTTTTAAAGAATGCTTTTTAAACAGTTTTTTTTAGTATTAGGAATAGGATGGTGAATAAAACAAAGCCAAAACACATTTGTGTTCAACGTTTTGTTTTGTTTTTTAATTTAACAAAAATAATTGTGTTCAACCTTTTGTTTTGCTTTTTAATTTAACAAAAATAATTGTGTTTAACGTTTTGTTTTGTTTTGTAATTTAACAAAATTAACTATTTCAGATTAAATGGTTTATGTCCGTGTCAACCGGCAAATATGTTTGTCAAGTGGATTCATTTGCCTAACACAATTTTTGGGTTTGTATCATGTTTGAGTTCGTGTTACATAGCATGATTATTTGAATGATTTAAATAATTACCTAATTGAGATTTATAGTAAAAATACTTAATCGTTTGATTATTTGAAGATTTTAGGAAATTATTTTATTTAATCTTATTAATAAAATAATCGTAATTATAGTTTTTTATAACAACAAGTCTATAACATAATAAACTAGAAAACAAAATGTATGTATAAATAGAATATATGGATATATGCCTATTTCTTTGATTTGCGGTTTTATTGTTTATGAGTAGGATTATTAATTTTATATAATAGAAATCATATTTAAGAAGTAAATGATTGTGTTAAATTCACATAATTTCCAGACTAACAATTATGTTGAAAAAAATACGAACTAGGTTTTATAAAAGGGGAAACAGAATATGCTGGACAAGGATTTGATTATTTTGTAAAAACAAGAATTAAGGATTTTCTAAAAATGTTTTTTAAACGTTGCATTATAAATTTGTAATTAATAAAAAATAACATTTTCGTATTATTTGTTGGACAAGGATTTGGTTATTTTGTAAAACAAGAAATTATAGATTTTTTGAAAACGTTTTTTTTAAACGTTGTAGTGTAGTTAATAAATAATAATTTTATTTATTATTATAAAAAATGTATTCTAGAAACCATTATTAGTATTTTTACACACGGTTTCTGAAAGTTATTTTTATAATAATAATAATAATAATAATAATAATAATAATAATAATTATCAGAATAATAAGAGTTAATAATAATAAGATAAAATTTCACAAATCAACCTTTATATTATGAAAGGCTGGTGAAAAAATAATGATACCCTCACATGCAAAGCATGTGAGGTAACTTAACTAGGTTTTTGGATGACGTTAGTTGTAAATGTTATTGAATGTAACGAAACATGAACATTAAGGTTGGGTTTGGCTGATTTTATAGTGACAGGTGTTATGGGTCATTTTCTGAACATATATCCTGACTAATATTCTGGCTTTGATTGTTTGTGATCAGGATACCGGATCAGGATATTGGTAACATCCTGGTACGTTATCCTGGTAGTAACTGATTTAACCACGTGCAGATTAGAAGGTGCAAGTCTCCAACGTTCAAGTGGACTTCTTCCCCTCAAGACTCGGGCAAATCAGTTGGCTTATAGACGTTGGACCCGGAAGACCAGGACTGCAACGTTCATATGGGGAATATCCGCTGAATCCCGGAATAATAGGATGTTTAGTTAGTTTCCTTTTACTATAAATAGATTGATCGAATAAGGTTAAGGCACACACTCTTACGCACACTTTTTCTCTCTGGCAGCAAACAATCACTGCACACAAACACTTGTACTCGAATTACATTGTTGTAGGATCGTTTTCTGACCCAAACGAGTCGATCAGAAGAGTTTTGCTCAATATGAGAGGCGGAAACAAATGTATCAAGTTCAATTCAGCTAGATATTCACTTTAAACTGTCTTGTGATTGATTTGACAAAGAATTACAACGAGTAGACACTTCGGCAGCAGTTCGGTACTGAAACCGGAAAGTTACAAATGACTTGGCACACCTAGTATTTATAGGAGAGCTAATTTCGCACGGAATAGTCCAAGCGAAATTAGTTTCACACGAAATCTAATTTCGTGCGAAATACCCACAAACACACTTTTCTCGTTTTGCGTGTCCTGATCTATCTAATACAATACAATACAAGACTCGATACAAGACGAAGTCGACAAACGGATGCACCAACAGACTCCCCCTCGGATGTTGACGAAGTCTTCGATGTCGAGTCTTCAATCTTCAGTCTTTATCAGTCTTCTCGAACTATCTCTGAAATATCTAACAATATAAAGTATCCTCAATTTTCTTTTTCTCTTTCTTCCAGAATCACAACCTGGCTCTATACTCCTCTAATTCTCTTTATCAGATCTCTTGATTCCTTAAGTTCATCAGCATCATCAGCTTGCATAAACATCAGGTTTTCAATTCCAGGATCAGAACTTGGCTGTCTTCAGACTCCCCCTTTCGATAAGCTGGGATCGCAGTCTGGCTTCCACAGGTTCAAGATCGTGGCCTGGCTCACATCCTGCTCAGGATCGAAACCTGGCTAACCTGCACAATCTCTACCTCACAATAAATTTCACAAATTTAAAATTTGACAAAATTTAAAACCTCTTGCAGGAATCAATTAATCAATAAATGACTTTACAATTTTAATCTCTGATGAACCACTTGTATGAAAAGAATGATTTATCATTCAAAAACTTCTAATGACCACTTGTAGGCAAACATTCAGAACTTATTTATTCTCTGAAAACCACTTGTAAACCTTTCTTCATACACACTCTCCCAAACCTGTTCATCATGTTTAGCACCCGGAATTTTGAAAATCAGCTCTTCAACATCAGTTGTTGAAAATCTTTTTGGATTTTCAAAAAATTTATGCTAAAACACACTGAAAATCTTTTTGGATTTTTGAATTTAAAGAAAAGCAATAAAGAAATATTTACAAACAATATTTTTGTGAGTTTGTGTAAGAGGATCATATCAGTTTCTGAGACATATCACCAACACCGTTAAGCTTTAAACATTTTAAGTTCTAAACGATTCACTTAGATTGTCAGTATACTGATCCACTTTAAATTTTCACACAAATTTCAACTGTTTCGAGATACGAGATTAATGTTTTAAGCACTTAAACTTATTCGCGTGTCCCACCTCAGAATATACTCCCGTATCCAGATCCCAATATTCAGTCTTACAGGTGAGTATACCTAGATGATATCTGTAAAGGGTTAAATGCGAGGGCCATGAGAGCTCAGGCTATTGCTTCCGCAAAATCAGAGAGATGATGGCTTCGACTTTAGGTGTGTTCCCTTTAGAGAATCTTTTCTTCAACAGCACATGATTAGCATTTTGCAATGTTTCATCATTTTTTATGCTGAGGGTGATGCTATATTTCAAGCAAGCGAAAAGTATTATACGGGGACTAGGTCATTGCTTCCGCAAAATCAGAAGTCCCGGGATAATACCCCAGATATCACTGAGCATAAAGACCTAGTATCTCAGAAAGAGGGACCTTTCAAACAAGATTTCGGGGGTTACCCATATATCCGAGAGATGTTCCCCACGATATAAGTAAGTTTGAAATTTAGGTTTATATCACGACACAATCTACTAAATGTGGTAAAACCTACTGGCACATCATCAGTGAGACCGTTTATCACATTTGACTTTCCAATTCTTTAGCATGCTGTGATAGTCCACTGATGTACTATCATTTCCTCTTTTTACAACAAAACTCATTTTAGATTTTATCATGTTTTTGACTTTTTCAAATTTTCTAATGTTTTTGGATTTTCTGAAATTTCTTACTCCCCCTAAAATTCAAAAGCATTTAAAAGAAATTTGAAAACAAACTGTACAAATAAAATGACAACTGATGTGAATTACTTCAAATCGCCATCCACTTGGCATAAACAATCAGAACTCCCCCTGACAACAAACTATTTTCCCATTATGATTTCAAAACACTTAAGTTTGTTTTAATCAAATGGTTTTTCCGGAAAATTAGTTTTGTTGATTTTACTACTTGTAGAAATGGGGATTCATTCATCACTTTGTTTTCTCAACCACTTGAATGAAAATTAAATCAAGTTCAACTTAATGACCTTGATTTACCTCTTGAAGGTGAAAACCTTCTTCAACCACTTGTAGGTTCACTTACCAACCCTACCATTTGTAAATCAAAATATAACAATTTTAAGAACAACTACCACTTGTAGGTCGAAATATCACATAACAACCACCTTTCACATCTGTGATATGACTTAAGAAAGATGCCGATTCCTGCTCCACGATTACCAACTTGGGAGCTCCAGCAAGTCCTGGTTTTCAACCATAATAGGTTCCATCCCAGTCACAAACCTGGGATGACCCATCTTTACCTGGTTTCTTCGTTTTCTTCTCATAAAATTCCTTTACCCCTTTGACCTTCCCGTCAACCATTTTTTCCAAAAATACTTTGAACTGTGGGGTTAAAGGTTTTTTCAACATCAAATTCTTTCTTTTCTGAGAAAAATTGATTTGAAATCTCAATTTTACCAACTTTTTGTTTAAAATTCTCAGCCCTCAATGGTGGAAAATTGACATCATCCATTGGCGGAACTGATGTTTCCAATTTTAACTCAACACGTGGCTCCTCTGACTTTATGGAATCAGATTCATCGCTAGAACTATCATCAGATTTCTTAACAACCCACTTGTGGTTGTCAAGATTTGCTTTTCTCTTGTAAAATCTTTTTGAACATTCACCAACCTCAAACTTCGAATTTTTGAAAACTTTGAATTGTTTAGTTGGTGGTTCATTCTCAACCATCTTTTCTTTCAATTTAAGAGAAACTCCCTGTTTTGTTTGAATTGCCTTTGGACAATTCCTGGCAATATGACCAATTGTTTTGCATTGAAAACAGGTTCTCATTTCCTTTTTCTAAGCAACATCCTTCTTCATTTCTTCTTGCTTTTTAGCAAGGAATTCTTTGTTTGTCTGCTTTCTGAATAATTGCTCTTTTTCTTCTTCAGTTGATATTCCTGAAACAAAAACAGTTTTTGATTTATAAGTTTTTTCATTTTTATGATTTTTCGATGGAATAAATCCTAATCCTTTTCTTTTGAAATTACCATTATGGTTTGGTTTCTTTTGAAAACCAGAACCAGAACTGTAACCCTTTTTCTTGTTTAATCTTTGTTGAACTCTTGAGGTGTACCTTTTAGGTTTTTCAGAAAGATTTACATCTTTTATTTCAGAAATATTAATTTCTATTAGTTTGAAAACTTTTTTTATCATTTCAGTTTTAACACCTCTTATTGGAAATTCTTCATTAGAATATAATTTGTCATAATCATTCAAAGTATAGGCTATTTTGAATGTTTCATCATTCAAATTAGATTTTGATAACAGAAATTCTTTATTATAAACCCGTTTCTCCTTTTTGACTGTTGACTTTGACTTGTCAGATTTTGACTCTGATATTGACTCCGAATTTGACTCCTCGGCTTCATCGTTATCCAACACCTGATCGACCACTTTCTTTATTAATTCGGACTCATGATCAGTGTCAGACGATGTGAAAGTGACATCGATGTTGTCTGGCAAATTTTCTGAAGACTCAGACTCCCGGTGTAAATTGGTTGCCTTTTTAACTCTTTCTGAATTTGGATTTCTAGGAGAATATCCATTTTCAAGCAGGGGTGGACACTTGTTGTAACTGGCACTATGTTTCTTACCAGAATCATTCACTTCAGTATCCTTTTTCTTTTCAAAACTCTTGTCTTCAGATATTTCCTCTTCATCAAATGCCTTCATGCCTTCAACGGTTGGATAAATCCTGTCAATAACATAAGAAGTACATGAGTAACTTTTTAACAACCTGTTTACTCTCTCAGTTTCAATCCTCTGTGTTTCCAATTTCTGTTCCAACACAGCACACTTTTCAATATAATTGTTGACAACTTTCTGCTTTGTCATGAAAGCTCCTTGAAGTGTCTTCATAGCTGTTGCTTGTTCACTGCTTGTTTGATTGTACAGATTCATTGACTTGTTAAGAACATCATAGGATTCTTTCAATCTGTTCATGTTGTGAATCAAAGTACTGTTTTGCTTTTTCACTGCTTCACAATTCTCACATTTCACCTGAATCTTTTGTGCATCAGCTTCTGTATCAACTTTAAAAACTGGAACTTCTTTTACTTTTCTTTTGATCACAAGAACTTCTTCATCATCACTGCTGACTTGTTTTTTTAGCTTTATTCTTTTTCTTTTTAACTTTTCCATCATCACTGTCACTCTCTTCCATCATTCTTAAGTGCTCTTCCATTCTCCTTGCATAATAATCATCACCATTATCACTGTCTTCAGCAACTCGAGCAACAAAAGCTTTATGATTTGGAATTTTGTTAGGATCATAGTCATCCTAACTGAAATTTTTCCAGCTAAAACCTTCTGGTAATTTTTCATCATCTTGATTTATCAGACATGCTTTGCTATCAGCTGAAACGTATTTGTCCCAACTGAATCCTTTTGAAGATTTTTTATCTTCTTGATTCACCATACAGGCTCTCTTTGATGATTCTTCAATCTCCTTCCTGGCATGAGCAGTTTATGGTTGTTGTTGATGTGATTGTTGAGCAACTTGATGATAGATTGCTTTCTGATAATAATCATTGTTGTTGAACGGATTTTGAGCTCCACTTGCTTCGCGGTTTGTGTACTCCCTCTTGAAGTGTCCCTTTTCCCTGCAACAAAAACAAGTAATTTTAGATTTATCAAAACCTAAAGTAGAAACATTTGCATCACGGAAATCATCGCTTCCCGTAATTTGTTTAAACTTTTCGGCTCTTCTCAAAACACTCGCCAAACACCACTTTATATCCATCAATTCCATCTCCTCAGCATCAATCTGATCGTAATCCTCTTTTGTCAACATTGGATCCCCGATCTTTCCTACTAGTAGACTTCCATATGATTCCAGCACAGTTCCCAACAAAGACATGTGACTTTTTGCAACCTCTTCCGAAAAATTTTGATCATTTTCAAGGTTTAATACAATGTTGCATTGAAGCATCTTGCCATTCTTTGTTGTTGACAAGTTTGGATCAAATGATGGATATGAAGAAAAACTTGTTTTGCTGTTTGATCCTTTAGATGAACCTCCAGACGAACTCTTACCATTGAATGCAGTTTCAACCTTTGGTGACATGTTGGTCTTATCACTAATACCTCCTTTGTAATAAAGACCGATATCTTGTTCTCCATCAAAATCTTTCATTCGTGAAATCTTTCTTTGTTCCATTTCCTGAGCTTCAATTTTTTCAATGAACTTACTCAGTGTCAAATTGCTAAAATCTTTTGTATTTCTCAACATCATGAGATATGTGCCCCAAGTTTCATGTGGCAACGCATCAGCCAACTTCTCAATCAATTCTTCATTATCTTTTGTGATACTCACCCTCTTCATGTTTACTAACAAATTACAGTATCTTTCAATGATCTGCTTGGTGCTTTCAGTTCTCAAACCACGAAATAGATCGAATTCTTTTTTCAAAAGTGATTTTTTGTTCTTAATCATCTCTTTACTTCTAACAAACTTTGATTTTAATGCTTTCCAGATAGAGTAAGCAGTTCCATTGTGTTGCAATAAAACCAAGATATCTTCCTTAACAGCTTGATGCAATAAACTCGTCATCATCTTTTCATCTTTGTATTTCTTTTTCTCTTCTGCACTTAGATATTTAATTGCAATAATCTCCTCATCATCAATCATCGGTCTAACATATTTCGTTTCAACACATTCCCAAGCATCCAAGTAATTTGCTTGTACCCAATTCTCAAATTGTTCTTCCAATCCTTTATACTCTTCAATGTTCATGAGCTTTGGCGGTTTTTGCATGGTACCCGTTTCATTTTCTAACATTGTGTGTTGGGCAATGCTAATCGGAGTAGCAAAGGCGTTGTAAAATTCCTCTTCCAAATTTTGGTTTTCAAGAAATCACAAACAGTCAATTTCAAACAAAATAACTCCTTCAAACAAAATATCCTTTGGTGCGAAATTACCCTGTACAAACGAAATACCAATCCTGTGCGAAATCACTGATTTCGTGCGAAATAATACCCTTTCAAATGAAATAGGCGATTTCGTGTGAAATACTCAAACGAAATTCCAATTTGGTGCGAAATAAATGATTTCGTGTGAACCTCTCAAACGAAATTACAAACTGGTGCAAAATAAGGCTTATTTCGTACGAAATACTGCTGATGTCATAATCTCGAGCTGTTTTTGCCAAAATTGATTAGGTTTTTGTCCGATTTTAAGTCTGAAACTTTCAAGGGTTTGTTAAAACACTATTGCGCGTATAATATGTGAAATTCAAGACATTTTGACCGTGAAATCAAGTTTAATTTTGAAAAGAAGGTGTAGAAATCAGATTTTTAAGCTGAATTGATAAGAACTCTTCCTCCTGTGCTCTGATACCACTTGTAGGATCGTTTTCTGACCCAAATGAGTCGATCAGAAGAGTTTTTGCTCAATACGAGAGGCGGAAACAAACGTATCAAGTTCAATTCAGCTAGATATTCACTTTAAACAGTCTTTTGATTGATTTGACAAAGAATTACAGCGAGTAGACACTTCGGCAGCAGTTCGGTACTGAAACCGGAAAGTTACAAATGACTTGGCACACCTAGTATTTATAGGAGAGCTAATTTCGCACGGAATAGTCCAAGCGAAATTAGTTTCACACGAAATATAATTTTGTGCGAAATTACCATCTAATTTCGTACGAAATTACCTAGGTGTAATTTCATGCGAAATACCCACAAACACACTTTTCTCGTTTTGCGTGCCCTGATCTATCTAATACAATACAAGACTCGATACAAGACGAAGTCGACAGACGGATGCACCAACAATTGTAACACCTAGTTGATCCGCATCATATCCTGCAGTCTATCTTGATATTTGAAGTAATAGAAGAACAAGGCAGCTGCGATTGTCAGCTCCCGAGGTTTTGTGCCAGCGATCTAGATTGATCAAGGGCTTTCCTCGTACATCCCGTGTCACCCTTTACATTTTCGCTCATTGTTTGATCAAAGATACAGCTCTATATCCTGAGCCGTATCCCGAAACTGTTTTTGCAAATAACTTAACTAGCATATTTTCAACACACATTTCTAGCACACTACCTTACTTAACTAATTTGATCACTTAATTGCTTCGGTAATTTTTGACCAAAACAATTTGGCGCCCACCGTGGGGCAAGTGGTGCTATTTCTACTCAAAGCTTTTGCAAAATCGTTACTTGGTTTTCTATTTTCAAAACTTTTTGCTACACTATTTTCAATGTCCTCGAGATCAAACATGAGCTCTTCCACCGTGTCTGCTACAACCTCTACAACAATTGGGTTGGTGCTTCCACCACCTCCTCCGAGAATGCAAGCCTCTTCACAGGGAACTGAAAGTCATGTGGCTCGGGATGTTATCCCCGCTCGCAATATCTAGGGATCTGGTCCTGTTTTGGCTTCTAACGAAGAAATTCTAAATTTGTTTGGTAGTGTACAGGAACAGATGAGGTAGCAGCAGGAAACTAATCAGATGCTGATGAGAGAGATACAACTCTTGAAATCCAGCCCAAGTAGGCCTGCTGAAGATACTGTCACACCCTTGCAACCCAGGGCTTTGAACTTCAGTTCTGCAGTTTATACTGAGGATAACCGGGGGAATATTATGCCTAGCCATTCCCATAATCATACTCCTGAGATACCCTCTTCAGTAAGAGTATCAACTGTGAGAAGCTCAGGATATGGCCAGAATCCCCAAACTGGTAATGTATCTAATAATAATAATACTCTTGCTACTAATGGTGTTGGATCTTTGCAGGATGCAGGTATGACATCGGCATTTTCCAGGGAGCTTCAAAAACTGAAAGACATGATATCCAGTGTGCCTGGGGTGGTCCAGCTAATTCCAGAAGTGTCCCAGGACAGCCACAGGATATCACGGTTTGCATATCCTATTTGTGATGCTGAAATCCCAAAAAGATTTCAAACCCCCAACATGAAACTCTATGACGGAACTACAGATCCTGAGGAGCATATTGCCCAGTATAGGGAAAGGATGGAAATCAACCCTATCCCTCCAGATCTCAAAGAAGCATGCCTGTGCAAGGGCTTTGGTTCTACCTTAACAGGATCAGCCTTGAAATGGCTCTTGAACGTTCCTCCTCACTCAATTACTTCATTTGCTCATTTAGTTAATTTATTTAATAGTCAATTTTTCTTGCAGCCGGAGTTTTGAGAAACTAACCAGCGATCTTTACAGGATAACTCAAGGACCTCAGGAATCCTTGAGGGACTATGTGAACAAGTTTAGTCGGGAATCCTTGGATATCCCACATCTTGATGTTGCAATAGTTGTGCAGGCTTTTAAGATGGGATTACAAAAAGATTCTCAGTTTTATCAGGATCTTGTAATGAATCCCTGCAGGAATCTGGACGAAGGTCGTAACAGGGCTTTGAGATACATTCGCCTGGAGGACGACAAAAAGATACAAGAGAGGATGAATTCGTCCACAACCTATGAGTCAACCAACAGGAAATCAGAATCCTCATATAAACCATATCGCTCTAAACCGTATGGCAGAAATGATGGCAAAAAAGTGAATGCTGTTGAAGACGAGGATCCTGAGGAGTATCCTGAGTTGTCTGAATATTGTTTTTCTGTTAACATACCTGAACTGATGTATGCTATGCAGGGTTTAGGAGACAAAGCAAGATGGCCCCGAAAGAATCAACAAAAGGCTGATTGGAAGGACAAGTCCAAATGGTGTGCTTTCCATGAGGATTTCGGACATGTTATTGAGGATTGCATCACTTTAAGAAAAGAAATAAGTTATCTCTTGAGTAAGGGATATCTGAAGGACCTCTTGGGAAGAAAGAAGAATAAGGGTCAGGATCCTGAGAAGGATCCTGAACGTGCAACATCACCTTCTGCGGATGCAAAAATAATTAACTTTATTTCAGGAGGATCCGACATCTGCGGCACATCATATTCTGCGGCAAAAAGACACGCGAAGGAAGACAAAGCAGAGAGGGGAGATAAGCCGACAAGGATGTCAACCCTCACGACTGACAAAGTCATCACGTTCGATAATGATGACAGGGATACTGTCCAGGATCCCCATCATGATGCTTTAGTAATAACGTTATATGTTGCTAACCATTTTGTACGCAGGATATTAGTGGATAATGGCATGTCAGTCAACATAATTTAGCTGGAAACGTTGAAGAGGATGAATGTATCCCCGATGGATATTACTTCGAAGTCCACTGTGCTCGTTGGTTTCAGTGGAGAAGCTAGGAATACCGTAGGAGAGATAAAGTTGCCTGTGTATATTCAAGGGGTCAACTCAATGCAGCACTTTTGTGTCATGGACTCTCTATCCTGCTATAATATTATATTAGGTAGGCCTTGGATCCATGATATGAAAGCTGTTCCGTCAACCTACCATCAATGCATCAAGATCCCTACTCCTTGGGGAGTTGTCAAGGTGGAAAGTGATCAACAGGAAGTAAAGGAGTGTTATTCTCCTTCAATGAAATCCTCAACAAAACCTAGTGCAGCATAGCAATTAAAGATGCGAGGCCGGGATATCATGGAGGCTTCAGAACAGGATGTAAAGAAAATTATCCTGGATCAGGATAATCCGGATATCTCGGTGCTCATGGGAACCAATATCCCTCAGGATATTGAAGATCGATTGACTAATTTTTTGAAATGCAGGATGTCAACATTCGCGTGGAAGCACGAGGATATGACAGGTATTTCCAAGGATATTATAACACATAAGCTCGGTATTGACAGGTCATTCAAGCCTGACCAACAAAAGAGAAGGAAGTTTGCTCCGGAGTGAAATATGATTATTCAGGAAGAAGTAGAGAGGTTATTGAAGTCCAAAATGATCAGAGAAGTCAAGTTTCCAAGATGGCTAGCAAATGTAGTGGTGGTGCAGAAGAAGAATGGGAAATGGAGAGTTTGTGTAAATTACACGGACTTGAACAAAGCTTGTCCCAAAGACCCATTTCCTCTTCCTCATATTGACTCAATGGTGGATGCTACTGCTGGCCATGAGATGTTAACCTTCATGGATGCATCCTCAGGATTCCAGCAAATCCAAATGGAACCTTCAGACCAGGAGGATACTGCCTTCATGACACCAACATGTATTTATTGCTACACTGCTATGCCCTTTGGTTTGAAAAATGCAGGTGCAACATATCAAAGATTGGTGAACATGATGTTCAAAGACAAGCTGGGGGACACTATGGAGGTGTACATCGATGACATGGTAGTAAAATCTAAAAAGGATGAGGATCAAAAATAATTGTGCTCAACGTTTTGTTTTGCTTTTTAATTTAACAAAAATAATTGTGTTTAACGTTTTGTTTTGTTTTTTAATTTAACAAAATTAACTATTTCAGATTAAATGGTTTGTGTTCTTGTCAACCCGCAAATATATTTGTCAAGTGGATTCATTTGCCTAACACGGTTTTTAGGTTTGTATCATGTTTGAGTTCGTGTTACATAACATGATTATTTGAATGATTTAAATAATTACCTAATTGAGATTTATAGCAAAAATACTTAATCGTTTGATTATTTGAAGATTTTAGGAAATTATTTTATTTAAGCTAATTAATAAAATATGCGTAATTATTGTTTTTGATAACAACAAGTCTACAACTTAAAAAACTAGAAAACAAAATCTATGTATAAATAGAATATATGTGTAACAAACCGAACTTTTAGTTGTTCCTGATTTACCGTTATTTCATTTCGTTAACGCTTGTACTCTGAGATTCTATTGTCACTAAGGGTTAAACTATATTTTAAAACGCATTTTATATCGCATTAAACGCTTATTACTTAAACGTTATCGCAACGCAAACACAACGCAAACTCGAAACGCGGATTTATTTACATCATTTATGTTATTTGTGTGTTTACTTGTTTAATATGTTATATGTGTTATTACTCGCTCAAAACGCTCAAACGCTTACTCGTACAACTCGATTTATCACACGAAAGCGCAACGCTACACTTAGTATCTCGCTAAAATACTTAACGTACTCGCACTAACTAACGCCACAAAACACACCTAACGAGCATCCCGCACGTGAAACGAGAAACTAAAGGCACAAAACAATCCCTTCGAACGAAGCCAGCCAGCCTCGTACGAAGGAACTGCCTTCGTACGAACGCAGCCAGCTTCGAACGAAGCCTTCTGTGCGAACCCACCTCTCCTATAAATACCCAAGCCCTTTCCTCTCATTCTAACTTGCTACCATTTCATCTAAAACGCTGCCGAATTGCTGTCCAACTGTTTTCAAGTAAGATTTATCATTTTTACATGATTACACAACGTTTTCCAGTATGATTTTCCACAAGATTCACTTCGATTTCATTCAAACTCTTTTGCTTTCAACTAAACTTCATCTTTTTCACTTAAACTTCATCTTTTTCATCTAAACTTCATTCTTTTACAAAAACCTTCATCTTTTTCATCAAATCTTCTTATTTTATCACTGATCTACACTTAACCGAGTGTATTGGGCCTAGCTTCGGGTTCCCAAGTTAGAAATCTACAGATTTCACACTCACCAAGAGTTAGATCTAAGTGAAAACCCTTTAAAACCATTTTTAAACTCGATTTTTACACAAAAACGGACCAAAACTGACACCTATTTCGATCACTGAATAGTGGGACGAAGTGGTGTCGAAGCCGTCATGAATAGGACTCGAAAACACATCCGATTTAGACGAAAACACAGCTCCGGACGCTCAAACACGCTGAAGAGAAGCTTATGCGAAGCCAGACTGGCTTGTACGAAGCAATGGCTTTGTACGAAGGCACGCCTTCGTACGAAGGCTCCCTTCGTACATACCAGTCCAGTTTTTCTCACACGCAACTTGAACCAAGACCTCTCCGGCTCTAAGTTGAATCAGTAGCTTAAGGCTTGAGGGATGCACACTCGATTTCCTGAAGAAAGACACGAAGAACACTCGATTTTGGACAAGAAAGCATCACTGGTGCGAAGACTCCATTCGTATGAAGGCACGGCTTCGTACGAAGCCTTTGTTTCCCACTCAACACTTCGATTTCGACCGTTTCAGCACTTTGGAAGACTTACGCATTATGTCCCCATACGCAGGCTGATTCGGCGCTCCCTTCAATCCATTTCAGGCCGTGTTTACTTGCTAGACACGCACTGTGAGTATACTCGAACCCTTTTTCGCTTAACGCACTTTTGGGTGTTACATACGTTCACTATAAAAAACACAACACTTAAACACTTTATAAACGCTAACCGCACTCGCATGTTATACGTGATTAGTTGAATACTTGTTGCTATGCTACACAGTGATTACTTGCCCTACCACCCTTAGCAACGATAGTACTATAGTTTGGACTCAACACCTGTTTAGTCAGGGGTTGTTAAGGATCACATACTTTACTTCATGTGTTCGCCTCGGTGAACATGTGTCGCGCATACTCTACTCGCGGTCATGTGGTTAGCTTGTATCATTGTTGATAGCTTACTTGATTCGCCCGTTACGTGTTACATGCTGGTTATGCGTAAACGATTTTATACTATATCTATGCAAACTTGTGTACTCACCTTTACATTATTGTATTGACTTTATTTTAACATATGTGACAGGTTGATGATTATGTTGCTGCAAATGGATTGGAAGTCTAGAAACTCACCAAATAAAATCTAGGTTGTCGAACTTGATTTGTTTGAGAGATTTTGAGATCTGATATGACTATTTGTGGATTATTTGTTTGATAGTATGGGATATTAAACGTGTTAAAAATATTGTCATGAAATAGTCGTTATGGATTCTCTTGAGCAATCTGGTTCGCCTAGTGCCGCGCCCCGATGACTCCGCCATCGGTTGGGGTGTGACAGATTGGTATCAGAGCCATGACTATAGGGAATTAGGTCGAGTCGTGTAGAACAGACCTAGTCTATAGTCTAAGCACCAAACAGACCAGCTTCGTACGAACCCACTTGGGGTTTCGTACGAACTCACATGCTATGTTTATGTTCGAAACCACATGTTATGCTCTTATGCGAACCCACCTAGTGTGGCTTCGTGCGAACTCACAACATTGTACCTTCGTACGAACTCACTAGCTTCGTACGAGGGCAACCTTTCCTAAGATCTAAATGTTTACACGCCTTTCCTAAGGCTAACACAATATACACGCTTGAAGGCACTTGTATAACAAAAACGAGTGATTGTGTCAAGATTAGGTGTGAAAACCAAGAACTCTCGATAAGATCACTCACTCCGCGTATTTTACTCTCAGCACGAGAATCTTCCGTTGAGTTAGGAGTGATACCGACATCTTAATGGAAATCTTCATTTCTATCTCGTGGTTTCAACCATAGTTAGGAGCGAAGTTGTTAAGCTAGGGGTGAAACCCGCATCTTAATGACCCGTTCCACTCCCTACTTTGATTTTCAAAAATCTCACCAAAGTCTCAACTGTTCCAATGAGCCGAGTCACGTAGTAACTGGAAGGATGAATGCCGGTAGCCGTATCACGGTGACAGCACAGTCTATTAGGCCAAAGCGTGTGCTCGAACTTGTTGGGAATAGTTGAATCACTTTGGGCAGTCGATGTCTAACACCCAAGGCACTCTATTTTATTTTCAAGCCTGCAATCGTCGATTTTACGCGTCATCGAGTTTATTGTGTTTATGTGTTTTTAAATTTACGATTTATGGTTTCATTTATTTATTTAGCGGGAAGCGATAAATCTGGGAAACCGCATACGCTGTGATTTCCGCTTCGTAAACCGCGCAAAACTTACGCAGCTCTCGCAATCTAAAATGCTTACTAATCACGAACAAACTAAGCAGTCTTATCTACTTTACGCTATACTACTCACATATGCCATGCTATGTCTCGCTTATCTCGTACGCGCTACGCTTTTTTGAAAGGAAGGTGAATACGTGCAAAATATATGCTTATGTGGATTATGTGCTCATACGCAGTGTTGTAAAAATCGGAATTAATCGGCGCCTAGGCGTTAGTCGGGCGTTAACTGGTTAATTTTGAGCTAGTCGGACCATTAGTCGGTAGTCGGTCCAAGTTGGTCCTAGTCGGTGCAAGGCGGCCCAAGTCGGCCAAATCGTTTCTAGTCGGCCCACTCTTTTTTAGTTTAAATTTGGCCCAAACAAATGCTTTTAACCATTAAACACATGGCCCAAGTTGTTTAGTTCCAACCTGGCCCAAAGAAAAACATGTTTTAAGCCCTTAAAACATATTCCATAATGTCATGACTGATGTGTTAATATTTGAATATTTAAATACTTAAATTGCTATGTTTTAAACTTCGTTGTTTAAATTTTGAACTATTTTTAAGTATTATATTGATATTGATGTGTGTATTGAATGTTTAAATACTTGATTTGTTATGTTTTAAACTTATAGTTGTTTGAATTTTGAACTATTTTTAAGTATTATATTGATATTAATGTATGTGTATATATATAAATTTAAAAATTATATATATAAATTCCGATCCGATTAATCCCGATTAATCCCTAGTCAGTACTCCACCGCCCGACTGACGCCTAGCGATCTCTACAACACTGCTCATACGTGCTTATGTGTATACGTGCAAATACGTGATTATGTGTATACGTGAATATGTGCCGATGTGTTCCTGTGCTTTATGTGAATAATAATAATAATAATAAAATGTGTCGTAAGAAACGCTAAACTTTTCAACTAAACCCAATATGATCGAATCTCATCTAATGGCAGATGTCTTCTTTCGGATCCCACACTCGCCGAACTGTTCAGAGGAACAATGCTGACAAACGCATCGCCTCTCTCATGGCCAAGGAAATGGCCAAGGTGATCCCTCAAATTGTCAGTGAAATCCACGCTGTTAGCAATACTTCTTCGGTGGATTCCAAGAATGACTCGCCTAAACCCCCCGTTCAGCTTCAAGAAGTTCAAAGCCTGTGGTCCAGCAAACTTTACTGGTGAAGATGGACCCAGTGCGATGTTTCAATGGTTTGACTCGATTGAAGTTACCTTTCGTCAAAGCGGATGTCCTGAGAATCTATGCACTGTGAACGCCACTGGAGTCTTTCAGTCACGGGCACTTGATTGGTGGACCGCCAAGCGCAACAGGCACGGAAATGATGCAGCCTATGGTCTCGCATGGGAGGAGCTGAAAGAGCTCATGATGAAGGAATTATGTCCCCCCCCCCCCCCCACGAAGTCCAGAAGCTTGGGAATGAATTCTGGAACATCAAGCGAGATGGAGGTGATAACTCTGGTCTCACCGCCCATTTCAAGCAGCTGAGCATCATCTATCCAAGTCAGGTGGACACACCTGATAAAGCTATCAAGAAGTATATTCGAGCTCTTCCTGACGGTGTCGCTGACTTTGTTCAAGCAGCGAAACCTACAACGATTGAGGAAATTTATCAGCTCGCAGCCGAGATCAATGACAAGCGAGTCTTGGCTGGTGTTTTCAAAACCTCAACCAAGAATCTCAACCAGGTTACCGCAGCTCCAAGCACCGAATCCGCACCATCTCAAGCTCCCAAGTCCTCTCGTCAAAGTCACAAGCGAAGGAAAAACAACAAGAACTGCGCAGTGGTTGCACCGCCCAACACATAGACTCGTCAAGTTGCTACTCCCAACGCACCGCCTGCTAAGCGTGCGTATACTGGGAATCACCCTCTGTGCCCTACTTGCACCTATCATCATCCAACAGGGGCGAACTACCGTTTCTGTGTCAATTGCAATAACTATGGGCACTACATAGCCAACTGTCGTTCAGGCCCCCGTCAGCAAGCTCCTCAAGCTCTTACAGCACCGCCAGCTCCACCCCAGACCACTCCAGTCAACCTGGCTCTTCCAACACAAGCTGCTAATGCACGAGCTTGCTACACTTATGGTGATCCAAACCACTTTGCAAATGTCTGCCCACACCGTGTTGTGAAACAAGAGCCACAGGAGCAACCACAACAGCGGTAGCAGCAGCCTCAGCAGCAACAACCTCAAGCAGCCCGCGGAAGAACTTTCAACATCAATGTCCGCCAGGCTCAGACTGACAACAATGTTGTCAATGGTACGTTCCTTGTCAATGGTATTTATGCTTCTTGCTTATTTGATATTGGAGTCGATAACTGTTTTATATCGTTTGAATTCGAAAAGGTTCTAAAACGTAAACGCACTAACCTCCCAATGACCTTCGACGTAGAAGTTGCCATCGGAAGAACCGTTACCGTTAGTTCCATTCTCCATGATTGTAGTCTCGAACTCAAGAATCACGTTTTCCCGATCGATCTCATACCTATGCAACTAGGTAGTTTTGACGTCATAGTAGGCATAGATTTTCTTCGTGAGAATCGTGTCAAAGTTGTTTGTTTCGATAAGATGATTCGTTTCTCTCTTTCAAACGGTGATCAATTATGTGTCTACGATGAAGTATTCTCAAAGGAATTGAAGCTTATGTCGTGTATCCAAGCGAGCAAGTATTTAGGCAAGGAATATGTTGCGTTCCTAGCCCACATCGTAGTGCCAGTGAATGAGAAGAAAACTGTGAAAGACATTCCTGTTGTTTGTGATTTTCCTAACGTTTTTCCTGATGATTTACCTAGTTTACCCCCTACTTGTGATATTGATTTTTGTATTGATCTAGTCCCAGGTGCTACCCCTGTTGCAAAAGCTCCCTATCGCCTTGCACCCTTTAAAATGCGCGAGCTATCTAGCCAATTTCAAGAATTGCTTGATAAAGGCTTCATACGCCCTAGCACATCGCCTTGGGGCGCACCCGTTCTTTTCGTGAAAAAAAGGATGGATCTTTCCGAATGTACATCGATTACAGGGAACTTAACAAGCTTACCATTAAGAACCGCTACCCGCTACCCCGAATCGACGATTTGTTTGATCAGCTTCGAGGTGCTACGTGTTTCTCGAAGATCGATTTACGTTCGGGCTATCATCAGTTGCGTATACAAGAGCAAGACATTCTGAAAACCACTTTTCGTACTCGCTATGTCCATTATGAATTCGTGGTCATGCCTTTTGGTCTCACAAACGCACCAGCGGTCTTCATGGATTTGATGAACCGTGTGTGCAAACCCTTCTTGGATCGTTTTATCATTGTGTTTATCGATGATATCCTTATTTATTTGAAGTCGAGAACCGAACACACGCAACATATTCGTCTAGTTCTCAAGCTTCTTCAAGGAAATCGCCTCTATGCCAAGTTCTCCAAGTATGAATTTTGGCTCGAGGAAGTTCAGTTTCTCGGTCACATTGTTAACAGTCAAGGAATTCACATCGATCCCGCAAAGATTGAGGCTGTAAAGAGTTGGATTGCGCCAAAAACTCCCTCCAAAATCCGTTCATTTCTCGGATTAGCGGGTTATTACCGTCGATTCATCGCCGACTTTTCTAAAATCGCTGTACCTCTTACCGCCCTATGTAACACCCGTCTAATTAATTAAGGGTTTTCGTATATATTATGAAAATAAACATGAGATTATAAGTAAATACTGTCGAATATTACGGGTGACTTAAAACTTTTACAATTTGAAAATAATACAATTTAATGTCTATGGAATTGCCGTTTAAAATGACAGCGACAACAACGTGCGGAAGCTTTAATCTCGTGTGTTCGGTTCTTGTACGCTGCTTGATCTTCATCCGGGCACTCATTACATTCGCCTAAAATCAAAACCAACTCAAAAGTTAGTTTTGATAGTCAAGTAACAAGGTTAAACGAGTTTAGAGTTCAAAATAAACGAAATTCGAAATTTAATTTTGCCAGCTAACTGGCTTACGGACCGTAAGCCTGGACCCTTACGGTCCGTAAGCATGTCTCGCGTGTCGCGGCAGGATTAGAGATCCCTGTCGCGTGGCGCGGGGGAATCACTTTTCCAGCAGACTTACATCTGTGACCTGCATTTTCAGCTATACCTGTTTTTACGGAAACGGCCATAACTTCTTCGTTATTGATCTGTTTTACCCGATTCTTTTTCCTACGCATCCGTAATTTAATTCTCCATCTAATGGAGTTAAAATCCAACATCCTACATAATAAAATTTCAGACTTTTAGCTCTTCGGCTTATTACCCTTTTTACCAACTTTTGACCCGTTCGTGATTTCATCTAACAACTTGTTTGCGGTCCTTGTTTCTTTTGTAAACATATCGTTATGATTATTTCCTATTGTACAAGGCTCAAATCACGGGTTATTACACATTCTTAACCCGTTTCGCAAATACTTCTATTTTGACCCGTTAAGAGTATTTATGCACTCTTTAAACTTAATTTACGTCCGTTCCTTTTATGCATCATAATTCCACCCATCCATATTAATTAGTTTTCCACCACAACTAAGATTGTGGTGGATTTAATGTGATAGACTATATATTCCTAGTTCTATCCCTCGGATATGTCATTTTACGAAAAATACTCGTTTCAACTCGTTAGACGCTAAGGTCCCATATTATCCTTTTTAATACTTATCCTAAGGATTTAATCTATCAAAACACTTATTTCTAACAACCTTTAAAGGTCGTTCGCCCGATTTACCCCTCAAGGGCAATTTAGTCAACTTCCGCCCCTCATTTACGACGAAGGACATTTGCTACTAATTTGACCCAAAATGTATGTTTAACCACAATCGTATTTATACGTACCTGGCTCGAGTCAACCTAGTGACCCGTTTCAACACCTTGCTTTTATTACCGATATTCTATGGCGACGCAATTATCCAAATTACTATTCGCTCCTGTAACACATGACTTGACCACCACATTAGTTGATTTCGTCAAATGGTGTTATCCCCACCATTTGACCCGTTCGGTCTATATAACCCAACATTTTCATATGTAACGAAACATGGTTTTTAATTACAAAGCACACATCCGACCCATTTCGGATTTTCTCACTAGATTTCTAAAATCACTTCTTATATTTTTAACCCATTCGACTTACGCTATGGGTGTCCTTTGAACTTTAATTTACTTTAGTCGATACTTGACTAAATTTCCATTTTTACCCAATTTCCCATTACTAGTTACGCTATAAGGTAACCTTAAGAAAAACTCTTTAACTCTTAACCAATTCATGACTAGTTTACCATTTTGCCCTTTTTCACCATAAATCATGGTTTAAAACGTTTTTATTCGTTCCGACCCAATTCGTTTTGTGTCGAAACTCATAATTCGAACCAAATCCTTTGTCGTATTTATCGCCTATAAAATAAACACGTATACTACAAGTGGGTGTAAGTCCTACTTACCTCGCATCCGAAGTACGCTTTTCCTTCTTATTTGCTTCGTTTGACCCGCTTCCTTTCCAAGCCTCCACCTAGCTTGTCAAGTGTCAAACTATCATCATAATTCGTAAGACGGTTAGATTAGTCATCATTAATTATGACTATTCCATCTTACGGGTTTCACATCAAAATTCACCATTTGATTTCATTTTGGTCGGTTTGACTTCTTAAAAGTCAATTTGTCTATAACATATTTAAACACACATTTGGCACATTGAACCGACCTAAGCATTTTCATCCGAACTCTTTAACCATTCTAGTTTTTTATGCACCAATTTAACTTAGCTCCCGACTATTGAAGCTAATCATTCATTTGTTAAGCAATTAACTAAAGGTTTCCATCTACATGTAAAACCCGTTTCATTATAGCATTAGACATTCATCCAATCATCAAATATAATCAAGTTCTACATATTAATTAGTAGACATCATGATTCCAAACACCCATTCATATGAACCAAAATCACTAGTTTCATCATAATTTATTAAACCCCTTTCATGAAAGTATGATCATGTACCCAATTTCATGGTTTAATCAATCACCTTTCATTCATTATCATGCATGATGATTCTAAACATAGTCTTATCATCAGTTTCATCATAACAATAAAACCCACTTAGCTAGGTGTGGTGATTCAACCAAACACCTAAATCATAGCAATTTATTCTAAATCTTCACTTAGGGTTTGTTCCTAAGTAATCCTACATCCCAAATTCAGCCATAACTTCTATGATTCATACATAGATCGTATCATGCAAGATTAATCGATTTTCACAACTTCAAGAATGTTAGAAATTCGACATACCTTACGATCCCCTTGACTTGGTGATCGTTTATTCATGTTTGGTTGTGAATTTGAGCTTCATTTTGACCTTCAATTTGATGATTATGTTAGATGTTAGGGTTTGGCTCCTTGGGAGCTCTCCTGAGATCGATCCAGAACACACAGTGTGTGTGTGTTTGTGTTTTGTTTAATTAAATAACTTTTCTAGTTATCCCATTTTAACCCCTCGTGTTTGGTTCGTTATTAAGTAGGTCGCAACCTACTTATTTTTTTTAACAATATTCCCACTTATTAACTAGGTTTAACATTCCTAGTTAACTTAGCCGGTTCGGGAATATTTATGACTAAGTTTATTTTAGGTCCCGTTAACCCGGGCCCTTTTATCCATTTTATTTCCTTAAAAGCTTTTACTCACTTTTTATTTAATATTAGGATTAATTATTTAAATCCTAATATTTACCGGGTAAATTTTACCACTAACGGTACTTTACCCGTCTTTTAGTGCTAATGTGGTTTGATCACCAAACCCGTTTTCGGGGTGTTACAAGTCTACCCCCCTTAAAGAGGTTTCGTCCTCGAAACCTTTTCTTACATAATTTATTGAGTTTAACTCCATACATTTGCTCTCGATAGTCAATTAAGCATTTCTCATACTTTAACCGATTGTTAGTACTACCAGAAAAGTATGGTAATATCCCTTTGGTTATTAATCATCTATGTATCATATCCTACATGACATAATGCGACTTGAAATAACGCAATCTCGTTATTTCCACTAGTTTAATTTACTTAGCAATATTCATCACTCGGCCCTAATATTCATCACTCGGTTCTAATGTGATTATACTTCACATTACACTTCTTGACCGTGATCATGTCACGCCATGCCAAATTTTACATCAACTTTCTATTTTCGAAATAACCACTTTTTCGAATATATCGTCTTGCACCTATCGATGTTAAGACCCATACTCTTTGATATTTGTTATTTCCAAATTCGTCTTATAGTATTCGTATTTGTTAAAACGTTGTTTCTTACTAAAACTGAATTTTAGTTTAACGTTTTTCCTTTTAACTATGTCAATTACTCATATTAAGGAAATTGACAACCCATAATTTATTCTTTTCCGTTCTCATTTTACGCGGGGAATCATAACTAGTTCCCTTGCTTTACACTATCGACCCATAGGTTCTTTCACTTAGCCTCATAGGCTATTTCTTTAAATTTTTCACCTTTTCAAGGTGAGACATTAACAACTCGTTTCCTTCTCTTTATGACCCGAGGGTCTTTTTGGTCCCGTAGGCCTTAACACTGTGTTTAATCCCGTAGGTTATGATGACCCCGTAGATTGATCATCTTTTATTCTAGTCTATATTCAAATGTATATATATATATATAGCTTCAAGGCATCTCTTATTATGTTTGGAATCGTTTATTTTCGCTCTTGAACTTCAGTTGACCTTGACCGTAGTCTAAGACTTCATTTGTTTACTTCCGGACTAATCCTCCGACTTTATGACTTCTGACGTTATTTACGCGTCAGTTTGTTCTACGCTTACCGTCTCCCGGTTCATACTTATACTTCCATACAACCCATTACCCGGGTTCTTTTATCTTAACGTTCTTAACGCCCATAACCCTTTCCATAGGTTAGTTAACATCTCACACTTTTACTTATTCAATCCGCGCCTACTTAGATTAGCAAGCGTCATCATTTATTTAATTCGTTTGACTTGTTCGTGGGAAATTTTATCACTGGTGAACGTCAAATTTCATTCTTTGTTCGACCCGTTTGACTTTTAACTAGTCGAACGTAAATTTTTTTTTATCAAAATTTATGTTTGCGAAAATTCTTGTCATCTTTTAGTCATGACTCATAATCCGAGTCTTTTGACTTTCTATTTCGGGTTCCTGTTTCTCAGTCTACGCATGCGTTTAAATCCTTACCCACCAACCAGGTGTTTTACCGAAGTCGTTATTATTGCAACCCTTACGGTATGCATTATGACTTCGTTTCGCTTTTATATTCCTACTTTGTTCTCAAATTTGGTGTTTTACAAAATCGGCCCGTTAAGAGTCATATTTGCATTCTCCGGGTTCGAGTGTAAGCACACCCCTCCCAATTGCATACCTTAATCCTTTTACATTAATCTTTGTCCCTTCACTCGGGCTCATCATCCTAATGTAATACGCTTCCGTCACCCGGCTGTGCGTTTACATCATTATCAAATATTTTGCTCATTTGACTCATTTGGGTACTTTTAAGTTAGTCCCATTCACCCCGCCCTTACTACATCGGATGTAAACGTGTCCGCCATAAGAAGTTCATGGTATCATATGCCACTACTTACTTGGCCAGAGTAAGCGATTAACACATGACACACATGACATTTTTATAGTTTTCACATCACGCCCTATGTAAGTAACGCCTCTATTTGTTTCTCTTGGAAACAATATCCCGAATACATTTTCTATTCGGGTTTTTCCAAGTTTTTAATCTACATATGCAACTTTCAATTTCTACTTATTTGTTGCATATTACTATTTGTGCGATTATTTAAAATGTGCACCTGGTAATGTTTGCCCCGACGGGCGTTCCTTGCCATTAACCTTGTTCGCGATCGTTACGCGATTTAGTCCTCGGTGAGCATGCTCCTCTTGTCATACTTCGGACCGTTCCATCATCATATCCATAATTCGTTTGACTCTCGTCATCTTCAAACGCGAGTGTCCTTCAATAAAAACATTCACAAAAGTTAGTAACGTCAACTTCAATAATCGTCCGTATTATAATACAAGGCTTTTTTTTCTACTATACGCGTCAACGCGCGTATTTTCGTCAACCATATCAATCATTTTTAATTGGGGTAACGTGTATCACACAATAGCCCTATGTGTTGTTTACAACACTTTAGCATGCTAAACTATTAACATACTTGTACTTACCGGATTTGCGATCAAGCCTCGAACCGAACACCAATCTTTATTAAGAGCATAAGGTTTAAGTCCAAGCATAGTTTTCCCACCATACTTGAATCTCTTAAACCAAGGCTCTGATACCAACTTGTAACACCCGTCTAATTAATTAAGGGTTTTCGTATATATTACGAAAATAAACATGAGATTATAAGTAAATACTGTCGAATATTACGGGTGACTTGAAACTTTTACAATTTGAAAATAATACAATTTAATGTCTATGGAATTGCCGTTTAAAATGACAACGAAAACAACGTGCGGAAGCTTTAATCTCGTGTGTTCGGTTCTTGTACGCTGCTTGATCTTCATCCGGGCACTCATTACATTCGCCTAAAATCAAAACCAACTCAAAAGTTAGTTTTGATAGTCAAGTAACAAGGTTAAACAAGTTTAGAGTTCAAAATAAACGAAATTCGAAATTTAATTTTGCCAGCTAACTGGCTTACGGACCGTAAGCCTAGACCCTTACGGTCCGTAAGCATGTCTCGCGTGTCGCGGCAGGATTAGAGATCCCTGTCGCGTGGCGCGGGGGAATCACTTTTCCAGCAGACTTACATCTGTGACCTGCATTTTCAGCTATACCTGTTTTTACGGAAACGGCCATAACTTCTTCGTTATTGATCCGTTTTACCCGATTCTTTTTCCTACGCATCCGTAATTTAATTCTCCATCTAATGGAGTTAAAATCCAACATCCTACATAATAAAATTTCAGACTTTTAACTCTTCGGCTTATTACCCTTTTTACCAACTTTTGACCCGTTCGTGATTTCATCTAACAACTTGTTTGCGGTCCTTGTTTCTTTTGTAAACATATCATTATGATTATTTCCTATTGTACAAGGCTCAAATCACGGGTTATTACACATTCTTAACCCGTTTCGCAAATACTTCTATTTTGACCCGTTAAGGGTATTTATGCACTCTTTAAACTTAATTTACGTCCGTTCCTTTTATGCATCATAATTCCACCCATCCATATTAATTAGTTTTCCACCACAACTAAGATTGTGGTGGATTTAATGTGATAGACTGTAACACCCGAAAATTTTAAAACAAAAATGTAAACAACCCTTATGATTTATAGTCCAATAGGAAACCCTAATTAAGACACCCAAGTAATTCTGTACAAACCCTAGAATTTTCAGAATCAGGATTAGGGCCCCTAAAACTCAGAGGGGGTATTTCCCACTTGATGATTATCCTAATAATTCGTTGTCAATTTAGAAATTTAAGAAAATGTTGACTCAGCTAGGCTAGTTCCACGCGTGGCTACCCTATAACCGATTTTCAACCCATACGCATCGTAGGGGTTTATGGCCTACGATGCGCAGCCAGGTTAAAAGACCATACGATGCGTATGGTATTGAAGGCCTACGATGCGCAGGGCTTCTCAAATTTTGGCTATAAATAGAGGACATTGGCACTCGCTTTCTGGTGTTCAAACGACGAAGAAATTCGTCTCAGGCTTCGAGTTATAGTCTGATTATCACAATTAACACACACAGAACACAAATTAAGTATAGCAGGGTGCTGCAGAACAGGGTATTAACTCAATCGCTGCTACGATTCATTGTCCGATCGATTTGAACTATCCGATAGATGTTTAAGTGCTGCTCAAATTGGGCTTATACTTTGTCGTTCGTCGTTAATTCGATGGATGAGTTGAAGTATCGTACTTTGTCGTCCGTCGTTAATTCGATGGATGAGTTTAAGTATCGCACTTTGTCATTTGTTGTGAAGGTTTAATCTCGTGAGTTATCGTAAAAGCTGTATTAGTTAATTACCTAGTTTGTGTGCAAATTAGGTTAAGAGGATAATCAATAAGCTAAACTCTGTCCGTATGAATCTACAATTGGAAACAAGGTAGCATCATTTGGAAAATTTTAAGGTACGGATAGACTCCTTTCTTTTGATTTATGTCGTTTTGATACAAGTGTATCATTCTGATTTTAAATTCCGTATTAAGATTAAGTTATGAAATAAGTTATAGATTCCGTATTAAGATTAATTTATGAAACATGTATTGAAATTTACAAACGTTTTGAAAAGGTTTTGTTTTACATCAGTTATTTAGAAAATGGTTTATTTTATACAAGTTTCATTTCCTACTCTAGTGGTTCCTTATTAACGAGTCAAGGTTTTATCTTGTTCGTTTAATAAACCACATTTTGGGACGAAATTGTCAAGATAGGATTGATATCCACACCTTGGTGACTGGTTCCACTCTTATATATTTTCAATCTCGCCAAAGATTCGTATTTTACAAGTTACAAGTTAAATATCTTAAGACTTATAAGTTATAAGTAAATAAGTTACAAGTATAATATGATATATAAGTATTATGTTACTCAAGTCAAATTGTTTGAATTACTATATCTTGTCTTTTCACGTCTTTGATTATCGATTCATTTGACAGTCCGTTAAATTCCTATTATAATCATAACCTTGATTTTAGCTCTCATGTCATGCGATAGTTTTCTGTTAAGTTGTACTCATTATCGCATGTTCCAATATATGTTCCGTTTTGTTCTGAAAATAAGTTTTATAAGTTATGGGAATAAGACCATTTGTACTCTGTTACCCTGAGTATCGCTTCTCGTGGAGTGTCCCACGAGCATGTTGTTGCGGCATCGACATCATGTGCTCCATCCGTGACGGAGAGATTAGTTCACGGCGTCTCTTAAGTACAAGTGTGGTACATATAAGATTAGGGGGCGTATGGATCGATCCTAGGATTTAAGTTTTCAGGAAATGGATAACGGGTATGCCAACTTGCCATTTCGTGTGATAAGTATGCAGGAGTAGCTACCTGTGTATTGTCACGTTTTAAGTTTTCAGTTTGCTCATGGGTACTTCCGTAAGATATGATTATGAAATTAAGTTATTTGTATCGTTAAGTTCCATCCGGTCATCAAAATAAAATAAACTTTTGTTTTCCTCTATCCGCACACTGGGCAAAACTCTTCAAAAATTTGCTCAGACGTACGTTTTTTGTTGTTGTTGTTTTATTCTTTACGTCAGGTTATCAAGACAAGCTGGGACGGAATATGGAAGAGTGCTCGAGTGTTTGGAAAAGACGGTAGAAATAATTGTAATGGATTAGATATCCTTTATTAAGTTGTAAAGCCTTGTAATACATTTAAGTATAAATGGAATTATGTTTTTGATCTGACTTCCGTAAATTGTGACACTTCGGCCCGTTCCGGGACGGGGTGTTACAGCTATGGTATCAGAGCAAAGGCTCTTTCCTGTAGAAAACATAAACATAAGTTAAGACCTGTGAGGTAATGGGTAGACATTGGGTTAGGATTTCGATGTCCAATCAGTCGTTACATCGGTTAGTAACTTTTCTTTTCACTTCATGATAGTCTCGAACATAAGTATTTCGTCATCTTCATTGTTTTTACTCTAGCTTTATTTCAAGTATGACTATTGATTTTAGTGGGTCACGTTCAAGTATGATTATTAATATATATAGGTATGCAATAATTTCGAGGACGAAATTTTTTTTTAGAGGGGTAGATTTGTGTGACACCCCAAGAAAACCAGTAATCTTCGCAAACATGCTCGGGGAGCCGCGATATAATTCAGGTAAACAACGTCACACCATTAGCTTTCCTCAGTAACCACATGCTAAATTTCGGGACGAAATTTCTTTCAAGTTGGGGATAATGTGACAACTCGAATTTCCGACATTCTTTATTCGCATTTAATGCACGTTGACTTTGACTATATGGATGTGTTATGATAAAACCTAGTGTGTTTGCATGGTTATGTGTGATTGTATAACATGTGTACTGTCTGTAGAATTTAAACTGTTAAGAACCCGACGAAACACAAGGCTGTTTCGCCATAACCCATTCCGACGAAACAGACTATTTCGCCATGAACATTCCGACGAAACAGAAATCTGTTTCACCGGCCCAGTAATTCACGAAGCCCAGCTTGGGCCCAGAACGTTATTCTGAGTTTATTTACGTAAAACATCATCATTTTACACTTTCTATCAACACCACCGAAACCCTAGAGCTCTCTTACTGTGACGGCAAGCTAGAACCCACTAGAAACTCTTGTGCGACCAAAACCATCATCTCGGTTAGTAATCCTATGTGTCTTGATTGATCTCTCATCCATGTATGTGTTTCTGTGCCATGTGATTCTGCTATGTTGATGTATAATTGTAACTGACACATGTTAAATATTAGGGTTCTTGTTATGATGGTGATGATATAGATTTTGATATGAATATTGTAGTCGGATATAAATGGTTTTATGCGAAACATAATATGATTGAATATTCGGTTCTGGATGTTGTTATTATGACATGATTCTGAATGCAAGTTAGCATCTTGATAGGGTTTGATGATGTGATGTTATAATCGATATGTTGTATACGTAAACTAGGGTTCATGCTAGACGTTAAAGTGGTCCGATGATTATACTATGATGAGGTTAATATGATTCTGTGTTGAATGATTTCTGCATGATTGATAATATTGATATCGGCTGCTAATATGATTAGGGTTTCTGTGTATTTCGTAACTGCTGTAACGGTGTCTACGAATCAGACATTCGACGAAACAGGAATCTCGGCGAAACAGAATGTGTTTCGCCAAGAGTCGTCGACGAATTAGAATCCTGTTTCGCCAAGCAAAGCCACGACGAAACAGAGTGTGTTTCGTCACTATATGTGTTTCGCCACTAGGTGTGTTTCGCCAACTTATGTGTTTCGCCATATATGTGTTTCGCCGAACTGTGCAGTAAACTGAGTTAATTCTGTTAAGTGTTAACTGGGATATTTAACTGCTGTTAAGTGTAGCCATCTTGTATATGATTGTGATTACGTGTTACATGTTTTTACGTGCACAACTTGAACACAAACTGATTTCACATACGTACATACTTTAGGACGTGATTGATTTACCTTGAGCACATACTTAGCATACCGAGCAAACCAAGGTGAGTTCACACTCTTACCAAGGCATGGGATTCCCCAGTTGGGTTGGGAATGGGATTGAATGATTACCTGTACTTACATGAACACTAGACTATTTACCACGGTCCTCGGTTGGGAAGGATGCCTGTGCCAAATTCTACGCAAAGCCTACGTACTGTCCTCGGATTGGGAAGGACACTAGCACTAAACCTACGTAAAACTTACGTACAACCGTCCTCGGATTGGGAAGGACGCCAGTGCTAAAACCTACGTACTACCGTCCTCGGATTGGGAAGGACGCCAGCGCTAAATCTACGTACTCGCTACGTACTGTCCTCGGTTGGGAAGGGCACTTACATAAAACCTGCGTAAACCTATACTTACTACTATCCTCGGATTGGGAAGGATACTTATGATTACGAATAGTCTAGGGGATATATAACATGGGAAGCCCCCACCAATAGAACGTACTATCGGCCCAGTAGAGCCACATGTTACATACGAACTCACTATTACGCATTTACTTTCTGTGAACTCGCTCAACTAGTTGTTGATCCTCTGTTACATGCCTTGCAGGACCTTAGGTACATATGGAGCTTGCACAGGGAGGAGCAGGTCGTTGTGGGACATGGATCGATGATGCCATGTTGTCTATCTAAACATTTGAATTTACTATTTACATTGGGTTTACATACTTATGCTTCCGCTACATACTTGTTGACGTTTGATTTTGAAAACACCTTTCGTATTGATGAATGATTTTTCTACTTACTTATGTGTTCAATATGATTGGTGGCTTGATCCTGGTCAGTCACGCCTCCAAGCGGTGATACTCCGCGTGTGGATTTTGGGGGTGTGACAGATTGGTATCAGAGCCATTGGTTATAGAGAACTCGGTTTAATAAAGGGAAAAACGTTTTTATTAAAACCAGACTATAACCAGTACAGTGCTCAACGATCCACAACGACGCTTCGCTCCACGTGCAAGGCTCAACTTCATAGGTACTACTATTCATGTTACTTTACCTACTTGCTAGAATTACATAGAACTTTGCTCGTGGTATGCTCAGATTACAGAACCTACTATATGTTATTGCTTGAGAATACTTGTGTGCTCACTCTCTTCGCACTATTCGCGAACCTCTCATCCACATGTTCTCCTTGATGTCAAGATCAAGAGTGGACGCGTTAACCTAACTCAAGCCCAGTTGGCGGCTTCGATCACTGAACAAGTTACTGCAGCACTCGCAGCTGCCTAGGCAGGAGGTGTAACCTGCCATCACCACTTACTCTAGGATCTTTAGATCCTACTCTCGTAACTCAACACTTGTGCTTAATTTTGATTACTCTTACGCGCACGACAAGTCAACACGCTCAGCTACCTGATGCACTTTCAAAACTTTTATGGACTGTCGTCCTACTACTCTCAGCGACACTGAAGGAGCTGTTGGACTCCTCCATTAGTTCGAGGAACTCGAATCGGTCTTCGAATGTGCGAATGACCTGAGGCTCGTAAGGTGAAATATGCCACTGATACTCTCGAAGGCACTGCGTTAACTTGGCGGAACGCGCAAGTTCAGATGCTGGGGCTGGCGGCTACTAATGCCACCCCTTGGGACGAATTCAAGGAACTAATCAAACTAGAATACTGTAACTATGATGACATCCACAAACTGGAAGTGGAGTTCTTTAACCTGAAGATGACGGGGTCAGAAAATAGAGGCGTATACGAAGCTATCTAACGAACTGGCAACTTTGTGCCCTACTATGGTGGAACCTCCCATCAAGCACACCGAGAGCTGTACCTCAAAGGTTTAGTATCAGAGATTCAAAGTCATGTGACTTCTGCTAACCTTGTTACTATTCGAGATGTTACTCATCTTGCTCATCGTCTCACAGACCAGGCAGTGGAACAGAACAAGTTGCCTAAACACATTGGTGCTACTACTACTACTACTACTTCTGTTACTCCCAGTGACAGCAAGCGAAAGTGGGAGGGGGACTCCAGCAAGGGATCAGCTTCAGTTCAGCCCCAAGTTCAGCAACGAAAGACTGACAACTACCAGAGCCCTAGTCAGCACTCTTCGGGCAGTCACAAGCAGGGTGGTTATCGAGGGAACCTCCCAAAGTGCAACATCTGCAACAAGCACCACAATGGCCAGTGTAACCGGGGTCGTTGTCAAAGGTGTTTCAGGACGGGCCATGAGGCCAAGGATTGTAGGAGCCCACAGCCCGTAAATCAGAATCAGCCGCAGCAGCAAGCACGGCAAAATCAGCAACAGGGTAACAAAGGATGTTTCCAGTGTGGCGCCGAAGGTCATTTCAAAAGACACTGCCCTCAGCTAAACCGAAACCAGAACAACAACAACCAGGGCAATGGGAACAACAACAACGGTGGGGACAATAACAACAATGGTGCTAGAGGCCGTATGTTTGTGATCGGTCAGGGTGATGCGAGGAATGATCCCAACGTAGTTATGGGTAAGTTTCTTCTTGACGACTTTTATGTTACAGTACTATTTGATTCTGGTGCGGATACAAGTTACATGTCTCTAAAAGCTAGTGAAATGTTAAAACGTGCACCAACTCTCTTAAACACCAAACATGTTGTAGAATTAGCTAACGGTAAAAGCCTAGAGGCCACACACATAGTTAAAGGGTGTAATCTTATCCTCGCTGGTCAGACTTTCTCCATAGATCTCATTCCTATAACCTTGGGTAGTTTTGACGTCGTCATTGGTATGGATTGGTTATCTCAACAACAAGCGGAGATTTTATGCAAAGAAAAAGTTATTCGTATTCCTCGGTCGGGCAAGGAACCTCTCGAAGTTCAAGGTGACAAGAGTGGTGTCGTGAGTGGCATCATATCCTTTTTGAAGGCTCAGAAGTGTTTACGCAAGGGGCACACTGCTATATTAGCACTCGTTACAGATACCTCGAAGAAAGAGAAAAAGATTGAAGATATTCCTGTAGTACGTGACTTTCCTCAAGTGTTCCCTGAGGAATTACCTGGGTTACCGCCTCATCGTCAAGTTGAATTTCAGATCGAGCTCGCTCCAGGAGCAGCACCCATAGCTCGAGCGCCTTATCGTTTGGCTCCAACCGAATTAGAAGAACTGTCAAAGCAGCTACAAGAACTCTTGGAAAAGGGTTTTATACGTCCTAGCTCTTCGCCTTGGGGAGCTCCAGTGTTATTCGTAAAGAAGAAAGACGGTACGTTCAGGATGTGTATAGACTACCGTGAACTCAACAAGGTGACGATCAAGAATCGTTATCCTCTTCCGCGCATAGATGATTTATTCGACCAGCTGCAAGGCTCGAGTTATTACTCCAAAATAGACTTAAGGTCAGGATACCACCAGCTGAGAGTCCGGGATGAGGACGTCTCCAAGACAGCGTTCAGAACACGCTACGGCCACTACGAGTTTATGGTCATGCCATTCGGGCTAACGAACGCGCCTGCCGTATTTATGGATCTTATGAACAGGGTGTGCAAACCCTATCTCGACAAGTTCGTCATTGTTTTCATCGACGACATTCTGATTTATTCGAAAAGTCAGGAGGAACACGAGCAGCACCTACGACTTATACTGGAACTTTTACGAACAGAACAGCTATACGCTAAGTTTTTCCAAATGTGACTTCTGGCTTCGTGAAGTCCACTTCTTAGGCCACGTGGTAAACAAGGATGGGATTCATGTAGATCCATCCAAGGTGGATTCGATCAAGAACTGGCCTGCACCTCGCACACCGACAGAAATACGCCAATTCTTGGGTTTGGCGGGTTACTACAGAAGGTTCATCAAAGACTTCTCAAAGATCGCTCAGCCGCTTACACTGTTGACGCAGAAGGGTGTTGTTTATCGTTGGGGGTAACGCACAGGAAACAGCATTCCAACACTTAAAGGATAGACTCTGTAGCGCACCTATCCTTTCACTGCCTGAAGGCACGGACGATTTCGTAGTCTACTGCGACGCATCTATCCAAGGTCTTGGATGTGTATTGATGCAGCGGGATAAAGTTATTGCTTATGCTTCGCGCCAGCTTAAGATTCACGAACGAAACTACACTACGCATGATTTAGAGCTGGGAGCGGTTGTTTTTGCACTTAAGATATGGCGACACTACTTGTACGGTACCAAATGTGCAATCTACACTGATCACAGAAGCCTTGAACATATATTCAAGCAGAAGGAACTGAATATGCGACAGCGACGATGGGTCGAACTGCTAAACGACTATGAATGCTCAATCAGGTACCACCCAGGCAAAGCCAATGTTGTGGCTGACGCCCTCAGTCGAAAGGATACCGCGCCTAAGCGCGTACGAGCTCTACAACTCACTATACAGTCTAGTCTTCCTTCCCAGATAAGAAATGCTCAGGTGGAAGCATTGAAACCAGAAAACGTCAGGGCAGAAGCCTTACGCGGCTCAAGGCAACGCTTAGAACAGAAGGAAGATGGAGCTTATTACGTAACAGGACGCATTTGGGTCCCACTGTACGGCAACTTACGCGAGCTGGTAATGGATGAAGCTCACAAGTCTCGCTACTCGGTACATCCTGGTTCGGATAAAATGTACCACGATATTAAGACTACATACTGGTGGCCTAGCATGAAGGCCCACATAGCCACATACGTTAGTAAATGCTTGACTTGTGCGAGAGTCAAGGCAGAATATCAGAAACCGTCAGGACCACTCCAGCAACCTGAGATACCACAATGGAAATGGGAGCAAATTTCCATGGATTTTGTTACTGGCCTACCTAGATCCCAGCGCGGAAATGATACTATTTGGGTGATCGTGGATCGACTCACAAAGTCTGCTCACTTCTTGGCTATCAAAGAAACAGACAAGTTCTCTACCTTAGCAGACATCTACTTAAAAGAAGTGGTCTCGAGGCACGGAGTGCCCACCTCCATCATTTCTGATCGTGACGCACGTTTTACTTCAGAGCTGTGGCAAGCAATGCATAAATCTTTTGGCTCTCGTTTAGACATGAGCACGGCGTATCATCCTCAGACCGATGGGCAATCTGAGCGCACTATTCAAACTTTAGAAGACATGCTTCGGGCGTGCGTAATTGATTTTGGCAATGGTTGGGAGAAACATTTGCCACTCGTGGAATTTTCATACAATAACAGCTACCACACCAGCATTAAAGCTGCTCCATTCGAGGCATTGTACGGGCGTAAATGCCGGTCACCTCTCTGTTGGGCAGAGGTGGGAGAAAGTCAAATCACAGGTCCAGAAATGGTAGTTGATACTACTGAAAAGATTGCTCAAATACGACAACGCATGGCGGCAGCTCGGGACCGTCAGAAGGTATACGCTGATAAAGACAGGAAATTACTCGAGTTCCAGGTTGGGGATCGAGCGCTACTTAAAGTTTCACCCTGGAAGGGTGTGGTTCGTTTTGGCAAACGCGGCAAACTCATTCCACGATACGTCGGACCTTTCGAAGTTATTGAGAAAATAGGCAAAGTGGCCTACAGATTGAACTTACCACCTGAACTCAGTGCAGTTCACAATGTCTTTCACGTGTCGAATCTGAAGAAATGTACGTCAGATGAGACCCACGTAGTTCCCTTGAAGGAACTCACTATCGACGAACGGTTCAACTTCGTCGAGGAACCTGTTGAAATCACGGACCGGGATGTTAAGGTCCTCAAGAACACGAGAATCCCTCTTGTACGAGTTCGTTGGAACTCCTGCCGCGGCCCAGAGTTCACCTGGGAGCGCGAAGATCAAATGGAACTCAAATATCCCCAGTTATTCGGAACCAATGCAACTACTACTGAGGCTGAAGCCACCAATGCAGAATTTCGGGACGAAATTCCAAATCAACGGGGGGATAATGTGACACCCCAAGAAAACCAGTAATCTTCGCAAACATGCTCGGGGAGCCGCGATACAATTCAGGTAAACAACGTCACACCATTAGCTTTCCTCAGTAACCGCATGCTAAATTTCAGGACGAAATTTCTTTCAAGTTGGGGATAATGTGACAACTCGAATTTCCGACATTCTTTATTCGCATTTAATGCACGTTGACTTTGACTATATGGATGTGTTATGATAAAACCTAGTGTGTTTGCATGGTTATGTGTGATTGTATAACATGTGTACTGTCTGTAGAATTTAAACTGTTAAGAACCCGACGAAACACAAGGCTGTTTCGCCATAACCCATTCCGACGAAACAGACTATTTCGCCATGAACATTCCGACGAAACAGAAATCTGTTTCGCCGGCCCAGTAATTCACGAAGCCCAGCTTGGGCCCAGAACGTTATTCTGAGTTTATTTACGTAAAACATCATCATTTTACACTTTCTATCAACACCACCGATACCCTAGAGCTCTCTTACTGTGACGGCAAGCTAGAACCCACTAGAAACTCTTGTGCGACCAAAACCATCATCTCGGTTAGTAATCCTATGTGTCTTGATTGATCTCTCATCCATGTATGTGTTTCTGTGCCATGTGATTCTGCTATGTTGATGTATAATTGTAACTGACACATGTTAAATATTAGGGTTCTTGTTATGATGGTGATGATATAGATTTTGATATGAATATTGTAGTCGGATATAAATGGTTTTATGCGAAACATAATATGATTGAATATTCGGTTCTGGATGTTGTTATTATGACATGATTCTGAATGCAAGTTAGCATCTTGATAGGGTTTGATGATGTGATGTTATAATCGATATGTTGTATACGTAAACTAGGGTTCATGCTAGACGTTAAAGTGGTCCGATGATTATACTATGATGAGGTTAATATGATTCTGTGTTGAATGATTTCTGCATGATTGATAATATTGATATCGGCTGCTAATATGATTAGGGTTTCTGTGTATTTCGTAACTGCTGTAACGGTGTCTACGAATCAGACATTCGACGAAACAGGAATCTCGGCGAAACAGAATGTGTTTCGCCAAGAGTCGTCGACGAATTAGAATCCTGTTTCGCCAAGCAAAGCCACGACGAAACAGAGTGTGTTTCGTCACTATATGTGTTTCGCCACTAGGTGTGTTTCGCCAACTTATGTGTTTCGCCATATATGTGTTTCGCCGAACTGTGCAGTAAACTGAGTTAATTATGTTAAGTGTTAACTGGGATATTTAACTGCTGTTAAGTGTAGCCATCTTGTATATGATTGTGATTACGTGTTACATGTTTTTACGTGCACAACTTGAACACAAACTGATTTCACATACGTACATACTTTAGGACGTGATTGATTTACCTTGAGCACATACTTAGCATACCGAGCAAACCAAGGTGAGTTCACACTCTTACCAAGGCATGGGATTCCCCAGTTGGGTTGGGAATGGGATTGAATGATTACCTGTACTTACATGAACACTAGACTATTTACCACGGTCCTCGGTTGGGAAGGATGCCTGTGCCAAATTCTACGCAAAGCCTACGTACTGTCCTCGGATTGGGAAGGACACTAGCACTAAACCTACGTAAAACTTACGTACAACCGTCCTCGGATTGGGAAGGACGCCAGTGCTAAAACCTACGTACTACCGTCCTCGGATTGGGAAGGACGCCAGCGCTAAATCTACGTACTCGCTACGTACTGTCCTCGGTTGGGAAGGGCACTTACATAAAACCTGCGTAAACCTATACTTACTACTATCCTCGGATTGGGAAGGATACTTATGATTACGAATAGTCTAGGGGATATATAACATGGGAAGCCCCCACCAATAGAACGTACTATCGGCCCAGTAGAGCCACATGTTACATACGAACTCACTATTACGCATTTACTTTCTGTGAACTCGCTCAACTAGTTGTTGATCCTCTGTTACATGCCTTGCAGGACCTTAGGTACATATGGAGCTTGCACAGGGAGGAGCAGGTCGTTGTGGGACATGGATCGATGATGCCATGTTGTCTATCTAAACATTTGAATTTACTATTTACATTGGGTTTACATACTTATGCTTCCGCTACATACTTGTTGACGTTTGATTTTGAAAACACCTTTCGTATTGATGAATGATTTTTCTACTTACTTATGTGTTCAATATGATTGGTGGCTTGATCCTGGTCAGTCACGCCTCCAAGCGGTGATACTCCGCGTGTGGATTTTGGGGGTGTGACAATTTGTAACACCCGAAAATTTTAAAACAAAAATGTAAACAACCCTTATGATTTATAGTCCAATAGGAAACCCTAATTAAGACACCCAAGTAATTCTGTACAAACCCTAGAATTTTCAGAATTTTCAGAATCAGGATTAGGGCCCCTAAAACTCAGAGGGGGTATTTCCCACTTGATGATTATCCTAATAATTCGTTGTCAATTTAGAAATTTAAGAAAATGTTGACTCAGCTAGGCTAGTTCCACGCGTGGCTACCCTATAACCGATTTTCAACCCATACGCATCGTAGGGGTTTATGGCCTACGATGCGCAGCCAGGTTAAAAGACCATACGATGCGTATGGTATTGAAGGCCTACGATGCGCAGGGCTTCTCAAATTTTGGCTATAAATAGAGGACATTGGCACTCGCTTTCTGGTGTTCAAACGACGAAGAAATTCATCTCAGGCTTCGAGTTATAGTCTGATTATCACAATTAACACACACAGAACACAAATTAAGTATAGCAGGGTGCTGCAGAACAGGGTATTAACTCAATCGCTGCTACGATTCATTGTCCGATCGATTTGAACTATCCGATAGATGTTTAAGTGCTGCTCAAATTGGGCTTATACTTTGTCGTTCGTCGTTAATTCGATGGATGAGTTGAAGTATCGTACTTTGTCGTCCGTCGTTAATTCGATGGATGAGTTTAAGTATCGCACTTTGTCATTTGTTGTGAAGGTTTAATCTCGTGAGTTATCGTAAAAGCTGTATTAGTTAATTACCTAGTTTGTGTGCAAATTAGGTTAAGAGGATAATCAATAAGCTAAACTCTGTCCGTATGAATCTACAATTGGAAACAAGGTAGCATCATTTGGAAAATTTTAAGGTACGGATAGACTCCTTTCTTTCGATTTATGTCGTTTTGATACAAGTATATCATTCTGATTTTAAATTCCGTATTAAGATTAAGTTATGAAATAAGTTATAGATTCCGTATTAAGATTAAGTTATGAAATAAGTTATAGATTCCATATTAAGATTAAGTTATGAAACATGTATTGAAATTTACAAACGTTTTGAAAAGGTTTTGTTTTACATCAGTTATTTAGAAAATGGTTTATTTTATACAAGTTTCATTTCCTACTCTAGTGGTTCCTTATTAACGAGTCAAGGTTTTATCTTGTTCGTTTAATAAACCACATTTTGGGACGAAATTGTCAAGATAGGATTGATATCCACACCTTGGTGACTGGTTCCACTCTTATATATTTTCAATCTCGCCAAAGATTCGTATTTTACAAGTTACAAGTTAAATATCTTAAGACTTATAAGTTATAAGTAAATAAGTTACAAGTATAATATGATATATAAGTATTATGTTACTCAAGTCAAATTGTTTGAATTACTATATCTTGTCTTTTCACGTCTTTGATTATCGATTCATTTGACAGTCCGTTAAATTCCTATTATAATCATAACCTTGATTTTAGCTCTCATGTCATGCGATAGTTTTCTGTTAAGTTGTACTCATTATCGCATGTTCCAATATATGTTCCGTTTTGTTCTGAAAATAAGTTTTATAAGTTATGGGAATAAGACCATTTGTACTCTGTTACCCTGAGTATCGCTTCTCGTGGAGTGTCCCACGAGCATGTTGTTGCGGCATCGACATCATGTGCTCCATCCGTGACGGAGAGATTAGTTCACGGCGTCTCTTAAGTACAAGTGTGGTACATATAAGATTAGGGGGCGTATGGATCGATCCTAGGATTTAAGTTTTCAGGAAATGGATAACGGGTATGCCAACTTGCCATTTCGTGTGATAAGTATGCAGGAGTAGCTACCTGTGTATTGTCACGTTTTAAGTTTTCAGTTTGCTCATGGGTACTTCCGTAAGATATGATTATGAAATTAAGTTATTTGTATCGTTAAGTTCCATCCGGTCATCAAAATAAAATAAACTTTTGTTTTCCTCTATCCGCACACTGGGCAAAACTCTTCAAAAATTTGCTCAGACGTACGTTTTTTGTTGTTGTTGTTTTATTCTTTACGTCAGGTTATCAAGACAAGCTGGGACGGAATATGGAAGAGTGCTCGAGTGTTTGGAAAAGACGGTAGAAATAATTGTAATGGATTAGATATCCTTTATTAAGTTGTAAAGCCTTGTAATACATTTAAGTATAAATGGAATTATGTTTTTGATCTGACTTCCGTAAATTGTGACACTTCGGCCCGTTCCGGGACGGGGTGTTACATAGACTATATATTCCTAGTTCTATCCCTCGGATATGTCATTTTACGAAAAATACTCGTTTCAACTCGTTGGACGCTAAGGTCCCATATTATCCTTTTTAATACTTATCCTAAGGATTTAATCTATCAAAACACTTATTTCTAACAACCTTTAAAGGTCGTTTGCCCGATTTACCCCTCAAGGGCAATTTAGTCAACTTCAGCCCCTCATTTACGACGAAGGACATTTGCTACTAATTTGACCCAAAATGTATGTTTAACCACAATCGTATTTATACGTACCTGGCTCGAGTCAACCTAGTGACCCGTTTCAACACCTTGCTTTTATTACCGATATTCTATGGCGACGCAATTATCCAAATTACTATTCGCTCCTGTAACACATGACTTGACCACCACATTAGTTGATTTCGTCAAATGGTGTTATCCCCACCATTTGACCCGTTCGGTCTATATAACCCAACATTTTCATATGTAACGAAACATGGTTTTTAATTACAAAGCACACATCCGACCCATTTCGGATTTTCTCACTAGATTTCTAAAATCACTTCTTATATTTTTAACCCATTCGACTTACGCTATGGGTGTCCTTTGAACTTTAATTTACTTTAGTCGATACTTGACTAAATTTCCATTTTTACCCAATTTCCCATTACTAGTTACGCTATAAGGTAACCTTAAGAAAAACTCTTTAACTCTTAACCAATTCATGACTAGTTTACCATTTTGCCCTTTTTCACCATAAATCATGGTTTAAAACGTTTTTATTCGTTCCGACCCAATTCGTTTTGTGTCGAAACTCATAATTCGAACCAAATCCTTTGTCGTATTTATCGCCTATAAAATAAACACGTATACTACAAGTGGGTGTAAGTCCTACTTACCTCGCATCCGAAGTACGCTTTTCCTTCTTATTTGCTTCGTTTGACCCGCTTCCTTTCCAAGCCTCCACCTAGCTTGTCAAGTGTCAAACTATCATCATAATTCGTAAGACGGTTAGATTAGTCATCATTAATTATGACTATTCCATCTTACGGGTTTCACATCAAAATTCACCATTTGATTTCATTTTGGTCGGTTTGACTTCTTAAAAGTCAATTTGTCTATAACATATTTAAACACACATTTGGCACATTGAACCGACCTAAGCATTTTCATCCGAACTCTTTAACCATTCTAGTTTTTTATGCACCAATTTAACTTAGCTCCCGACTATTGAAGCTAATCATTCATTTGTTAAGCAATTAACTAAAGGTTTCCATCTACATGTAAAACCCGTTTCATTATAGCATTAGACATTCATCCAATCATCAAATATAATCAAGTTCTACATATTAATTAGTAGACATCATGATTCCAAACACCCATTCATATGAACCAAAATCACTAGTTTCATCATAATTTATTAAACCCCTTTCATGAAAGTATGATCATGTACCTAATTTCATGGTTTAATCAATCACCTTTCATTCATTATCATGCATGATGATTCTAAACATAGTCTTATCATCAGTTTCATCATAACAATAAAACCCACTTAGCTAGGTGTGGTGATTCAACCAAACACCTAAATCATAGCAATTTATTCTAAATCTTCACTTAGGGTTTGTTCCTAAGTAATCCTACATCCCAAATTCAGCCATAACTTCTATGATTCATACATAGATCGTATCATGCAAGATTAATCGATTTTCACAACTTCAAGAATGTTAGAAATTCGACATACCTTACGATCCCCTTGACTTGGTGATCGTTTATTCATATTTGGTTGTGAATTTGAGCTTCATTTTGAACTTCAATTTGATGATTATGTTAGATGTTAGGGTTTGGCTCCTTGGGAGCTCTCCTGAGATCGATCCAGAACACACAGTGTGTGTGTGTGTTTGTGTTTTGTTTAATTAAATAACTTTTCTAGTTATCCCACTTTAACCCCTCGTGTTTGGTTCGTTATTAAGTAGGCCGCAACCTACTTATTTTTTTTTTAACAATAATCCCACTTATTAACTAGGTTTAACATTCCTAGTTAACTTAGCGGGTTCGGGAATATTTATGACTAAGTTTATTTTAGGTCCCGTTAACCCGGGCCCTTTATCCATTTTATTTCCTTAAAAGCTTTTACTCACTTTTTATTTAATATTAGGATTAATTATTTAAATCCTAATATTTACCGGGTAAATTTTACCACTAACGGTACTTTACCCGCCTTTTAGTGCTAATGTGGTTTGATCACCAAACCCGTTTTCGGGGTGTTACACTCTAACTCATAAGGATAAACCTTTTATTTGGGGCTCTGATCAAGAGGACGCTTTTCAAAATCTCAAGCGTAAGCTTTGCAACGCTCCTGTTCTCGCACTTCCCGACGGAAACGATGGTTTCGTTGTTTATTGCGATGCCTCTAACCTAGGTCTCGGTTGTGTTCTTATGCAACGAGACAAGGTTATCGCGTATGCGTCTCGCTAACTCAAGGTCCACGAGAAGAACTACACTACCCACGATCTCGAACTCGGTGCAGTTGTTTTTGCGTTAAAGATAAGGCAACACTACCTGTATGGTACAAAGTGTACGATCTTCACCGACCATAAGAGCTTACAACATATCTTGAACCAGAAAGAACTGAATACGCGCCAACACAGATGGGTCGAACTTCTCAACGACTATGATTGCGAGATACGCTACCATCCAGGCAAGGCAAACGTCGTAGCCGATGCTCTCAGTCGATGAAGCTATTTGCATAGTGTTCGTAATATTCAAGCCCAGAATGATCTCGAAGCTCTAATCCATGACACGCAGCACGCGTGCTTCATTGAGAGTACCTTGAAAGAGGAAATGAAGTGTGGTGCTGAAACTCAGCTAGTGACGAAGTCGAACGGTATATTTCATTATCTCAACCGCATTTGGATTCCTAGTCGTAATAACCTCAGGGAGATATTGTTGACTGAAGCCCACAAATCTCGATATTCTATTCACCCTGGTGCCGACAAGATGTACCAAGACCTTCGTTCTAGGTATTGGTGGCCGGACATGAAAAAGGATATCGTTCTCTATGTTTCGAAATGCCTAACTTGCTCGAAAGTTAAGGCCGAACATCAAAGACCCTCTGGTTTACTTGAACAACCTGAAATCCCGATGTGGAAATGGGAGAGTATAGCCATGGACTTTATTACGAAACTCCCTCGAACACCTTCTAGTCACGATAGCATTTGGGTTATCATTGATAGTCTTACGAAATCTGCTCATTTCATTCCGATACGAGAAGACTTTAAGGTTGAACGATTAGCATGAATCTATACCGACGAAGTCATTTATCGACACGGGACGCCTCGTGACATCATCTCAGACCGTGATGGTCATTTTACCTCACGTCTCTGGGAAACATTCCAATCCGCTCTCGGTACGACTCTTAATCTTAGTACCACATTCCATCCCCTGACCGAAGGTCAGACTGAGCACACGATCCGCACCCTCGAAGACATGCTTCGTTCGTGCGTTATAGATTTTGGTGGTAATTGGGATTCGCATTTACCTTTGGTAGAATTCTCGTACAATAACAGTTATCATGCTAGTATTCAAATGGCACCCTTTGAGGCATTATATGGTAGAAAATGTCGATCGCCAATTGTATGGCACGAGATCGGAGATGCACAAATCACCGGTCCTGAGTTAATACAAGAAACGATAGACAAGATTCTCTAAATAAGAGACAATCCCCTGAAAGTTCGGAGTCGTCAAAAGAGCTACGCCGATAAACACCGCAAGCCTTTAGAGTTCGAAGTTGGAGATCATATCCTCTTAAAGGTTTCACCTTGGAAAGGAATGATCCGATTCGGCAAGAAAAGGGAAACTAGCGCCACGATACGTGGGTCCCTTTAAGATTCTGGAAATAATTAGTAAAGTGGCCTACTGACTCGAATTACCGGTTGAACTCAGCAACGTACACCCGACTTTCCACGTCTCAAACTTCAAGAAGTGTCTAGCTGAAGAAAATCTTCATGTACCTCTTGAAGATTTGCAAATCAACGAGACCTTGCACTTTGTGGAAAAGCCAGTAGAAATCATGGATCGAGAGACCAAGAAGCTTCGACGCAGTCGCATTCCCATAGTGAAGGTTCGCTGGGAAGGCAAACGCAGCGCTGAGTTCACTTGGAAACTCAAAAGTGATATGAAAGCTAAATATCCACAACTCTTTGTTACGTTTACTACTTAATTTCGGGACGAAATTCCCTAAAGTAGGGGAGACTATAACAACCCGAACTTTCGGTTGTTCCTGATTTACCATTATTTCATTTCGTTAACTATTGTACTCTGAGATTCGATTGTCACTAAGGGTTAAACTATATTTTAAAACATATTTTATATCGCATTTTATCACATTAAACGCTTATTACTTAAACGCTTATCGCAACGCAAACACAACGCAAACTCGAAACGCGGATTTATTTACATCATTTATGTTATTTGTGTGTTTACTTGTTTAGTATGTTATATGTGTTATTACTCGTTCAAAAGGCTCAAACGCTTACTCGCACAACTCGATTTATCACACCAAAACGCAACGCAACGCTACACTTAATATCTCGCTAAAATACTTAACGTACTCGCACTAACTAACGCAACAAAACACACCTAACAAGAATCCTGAACGCGAAACGAGAAACTAAAGGCACAAAACAAGTCCTTCGAATGAAGCCAGCCAGCCTCGTACGAAGGCACTGCCTTTGTACGAAGGCAGCCAGCTTCGAACGAAGCCTTCTGTGCGAACCCACCTCTCCTATAAATACCCAAGCCCTCTCCTCTCATTCTAACTTGCTGCCATTTCATCTAAACCGCTGCCGAATTGTTGTCCAACTGTTTTCAAGTAAGATTTATCATTTTTACATGATTACACAACGTTTTCCACTACGATATTCCACAAGATTCACTTCGATTTCATTCAAACTCTTTTGCTTTCAACTAACCTTCATCTTTTTCACTTAAACTTCATCTTTTTTTCACTTAAACTTCATATTTTTCATCTAAAATTTATTCTTTTACAAAAACCTTCATCTTTTTCATCAAATCTTCTTATTTTATCACTGATCTACACTTAACCGAGTGTATTGGGCCTAGCTTCGGCTTCACAAGTTAGAAATCTACAGATTTCACACTCACCAAGTGTTAGATCTAGGTGAAAACCCTTTAAAACCACTTTTAAACTCAATTTTTACACAAAAACGGACCAAAACCTACACCGATTTCGTTCACTGAATAGTGGGACGAAGTGGTGTCAAAACCGTCATGAATAGGACTCGAAAACACATCCGATTCAGACGAAAAAACAGCTCCGGACGCTCAAACACACTGAACAGAAGCTTGTGCGAAGCCAGACTGGCTTGTACGAAGGCACCCTTCGTACATACGAGTCCAGTTTTTCTCACACGAAACTTGAACCAAGACCTCTCCGGCTCTAAGTTTAATCAGTAGCTTAAGGCTAGAGGGTTGCACACTCGATTTCCTGAAGAAAGACGCGAAGAACACACGATTTTGGACAACGGAAGCATCACTGGTGTGAAGACTCCCTTCGTACAAAGGCACAGCTTCGTACGAAGCCTCTGTTTCCCACTCAACACTTCGATTTCAACCGTTTCAGCACTTTAGAAGACTTACGCATTCTGTCCCCGTACGCAGACTGATCTGGTGCTCCCTTCAATCCATTTCAGGTTGTGTTTACTTGCTAGACACTCATTATGAGTATACTCGAATCCTTTTTCGCTTAACGCACTTTTGGGTGTTACATACGTTCACTATAAAAAACACAACACTTAAACGCTTTATAAACGCTAACCGCACTCGCATGTTATACGTGATTAGTTGAATACTTATTGCTATGTTACACAGTGATGACTTGCCCTACCGCCCTTAGCAACGATAGTACTATAGTTTGGACTCAGCACCTGTTTAGTCAGAGGTTGTTAAGGATCACATACTTTACTTCACGTGTTCGCCTCGGTGAACATGTGTCGCGCATACTCTACTCGCAGTCATGTAGTTAGCTTGTATTATTGTTGATAGCTTACTTGATTCGCCCGTTACGTGTTACATGCTGGTTATGCGTAAACGCTTTTATACTATATCTATGCAAACTTGTGTACTCACCTTTACATTATTGTATTTACTTTATTTTAACGTATGTAACAGGTTGATGATTATGTTGCTGCAAATGGATAGGAAGTCTAGAAACTCACCAAATAAAATCTAGGTTGTCGGACTTGATTTGTTTGAGAGATTTTGATACCTGATATGACTATTTGTGGATTATTTGTTTGATAGTATGGGATATTAAATGTGTTAAAAATATTGTCATGAAATAGTCGTTATGGATTCTCTTGAGCAATCTGGTTCGCCTAGTGCCGCGCCCCGATGACTCCGCCATCGGTTGGGGTGTGTCAATATGGATATATGCCCATTTCTTTGATTTGCGGTTTTATTGTTTATGAGTAGGATTATTATTTTTATATAATATAAATCATATTTAAGAAGTAAATGATTGTGTTAAATTCACATAATTTCCCAACTAACAATTATGTCGAAAAAAATACGAACTGGGTTTTATAAAAGGGGAAAGAGAATATGTTGGAAAACGATTTGATTATTTTGTAAAAACAAGAATTAAGGATTTTCTAAAAATGTTTTTTTAAACGTTGCATTGTAAATTTGTAATTAATAAAAAATAACATTTTCGTATTATTTGTTGGACAAGGACTTGGTTATTTTGTAAAACAAGAAATTAAAGATTTTTTGAAAACGTTTTTTTAAACGTTGTAGTGTAATTAATAAATAATACATTTTTTATTATTTAAAAAATGTTTTCTCGAAACCATTATTAGTATTACACATAGTTTCTGAAAGTTATTTTCATAATAATAATAATAATAATAATAATAATAATAGTTAATAATAATAAGATAAAATTACACAAATCAACCTTTATGTTATGAAAGGTTGGGGAAAACACAATGATACCCTCCCATGCAAAGCATGTGAGGTAACTTAACTAAGTTTTTGGACGTCGTTAGTTGTAAATGTTATTGAATGTAACAAAACATGAACATAAAGGTTGAGTTTGGCCGATTTCATAGTGAAATGTATGAAGTGCAGTTTAGGTATAACATAAAGGTTGATTTGTGCAATTTAGTCTTTAATTTTAGCCATTGATTATTTAATAGATGGTCAAGATTACTTTCTAGTCTTTCTACCCAAATAAACTTTCTAGTATATCCTGATCCAGCTTATATATTAAGGAAAGAAGTTATAAATAAATATATATTAAATATGATACTGCAGTTTATCTTAAATCATTAAAATTATAATACCTTCTCAAAACCAAATGTTAGACACAAGTTATGTGACTCAAAACAATAAAAAATATTGTGACTCAATAATATCTTTCTACTTTACCACATATTAACTTTTTAACACTTGAATAATGCCCCACATGGACATTTGATGTTCACACTAGATATAAATATTGTTTTACTCTTTGGTATAAATGTCAACAACATATTTGCAATAACACCATTACAAGATCAATACAATTACAAGAAAAATACCTTATATATCTCTCACAAACCCACAATAATTTAAAAACAAGCATGATTATACAACACAATGAACAACTCCATATGCTACTAAACAAAAAAGTGTATAAGAATTTAATTAACTTAAGTACATTTTAAAAAATGTTATTACATTTAGAAAGAGTCATAAGATTTATTTTATTATATGTTGTTTATTTTTTTAATATAGATAGCTTTATTTATATTTGACTTTATTATGTATAAAATGAATACTATATTTTTATGTTTAATGGTAGACTTGTTATCAAAGAATAATTATATATGAGAATTTTAAATCATAAAATTAAAATTATAGATAATAATGAAAATTAGTTTGTAGATAATTTAGGTATGTATCTAAATTTAAATTACTTCAATTACCAAAAATACGTTATTGAATATTTGACTTACCAAAATTTCGGTATTCATTATTATAACTTAGGAAAGAATTATTTCTATATTTATAATAAGTTATTTTCCTAAATTATTTTTTAAAAATATATTTTAATATATAATATAAGAAAAAATTATAAGGTTTAAGGAGAAAGTGTCATATTACAGTAATTAGAATCGTTTATTAGAAGTATGTTATCATTGTTTGAAGATACAATAATTAGAATTAATATTTGAAATTCAAATTTAATCTAAAAATCTTAATCAAATATATCAAATATAGTTAACTAAAATGATTTTAGTTGATAACCTTAAAAAGCCCGCGGGCTTTTTGAGTCCGATACGAATTAGGGTTTCTATAAATACTCGGATACATGAGATTAATATAAATATAGGTTTTGGTGTATCATTCTCTTTGCACCAGTTTGAGAGCAGAGAAAACCCAAACCCCCTCTCACTTTCCCAACATCATTCTCCCTCTTTTAACGTCATATCACCGTTGTTAAGCAGCCACTCTATCGCTACCACTTGAGTCAAAGAGTTCATCGGAATTTTGGGAAGTCAATCAAAACTAATTTAGACTAAGGTCGGGTTCAGTTCGTGGTGTTTCGCTAGTCAAGGCTAGCACTCGGTTGTTGCTTCGTTGTAAATCACATACAGTTGGTCCATTCACCTTGATCAACCAAGTTTAAGGTAAACTTTTGAAACACCATATTGTTTGATTTATTTTTCATTATCTTGTAATCAAACTTTTAGGGTGGTCTTGATCTAATCGAGATCGGCTAGTGTATATTATTCCGCTGCCTAAAAATTTTAAAAACCTACGCACGAAGCCCAACACATATAACTTATATTAGCTTTGTTAGAGCGTTCACATCCCATCCTCTATCCCCAATCATATAATTCAACTAATTTACATTTTAATAAATTAATCGCTCACTTTTTAAAAACCTCTCACATCTTATTCCCCACATCTATATCTATTAAGTTAAATTAAAGTTCATTTTTAAAACATAAATCTTAACGAAAATATGTGTTAACATATGACATTATATTTTATTTAACACGTCCAATATATGAGTTTTTTAAAGATATATCCTTTTTATTATTTATTATATAAAATTACATTTATGCAAAACAAAAAGACAAAGCAAAATGTTATAATAAGTAAATAGTATATCAATGTTCATTTTAAAAGATAAATCTTGACGACTGTTTGTGTTAACAGATGACGACTGTTTTTCTAAAGATTAATTTTATTATTATTTGTATATATAATTTTTCTAAAGGTATATATATTTTATTATTATTAATGTTGATATTAAAAACCAAGAACACCGACAAATTTCCAACCACTAGGTAATTATTGGTGAATGTAACATCTACTTTTTAATAACATTAATATATAGGTAATTATAGTAATGGGTTACTATTCATTAGGTTTCTTTTTAATATATAGATAAATTTAATTTAATATATAGATAAATAATACTCCGTTATTATTCTTTCCAATATTTTTTTTCCTTTCTCTCATTAACATCCATCCATAAAAGAAATATTAAAAAAATATAAAGGATGAATAGTGAGAAGCAAAGTGGGGATTTGTTTGTTTTTAGATAAATATATAGGTGATGTAAATCAGGATGTGATGTAAAAGGCTGTTTTTTTTTTTTTTTTTTTTTTTTTTTTTGAGATCGAGGGCTGAGATGGCTGCTGAGATGTGAATGCTCTCATAGCCTACTTCCCTGTCCCAAGCTTAATTGCATAAATACATAAATCTGGCTATTCAAACCTGTTCACATAAGGTTTTTTTTAACCACCTTTAACTGAAAGAAAGTAAAAACATTCACATAATGTCACCTTATTCGCGTATTCATATATTTTCATTTACACAATACGGTCTATATAAACCTAGGGGATGGTTCAAATGAAAACCACTTTTATTGCGAAAACTCGAAAACTAACTAAAAAAAGCCTAAAAACACACCAAAATTTTTTATTTTTATTTTTTACAATTTTTTATTAAAAATCGCTAGTTTTTATATATAAAAAACTTTTTTCAAAAAAAAAAAATTTTGTAGTGCACATGTGTAATAATTCACATGTGTACTACTACACATATGCACTACAAATTTATTTATTTTTTTTTGAAAAAAAGTTTTTTTATATAATTTAAATAGCGAAAATTGGTATGAAAAAAAAAAAATGTGTATAGTCACCTATCCTTATATCACATTCACAATAACCACATACGATCCATTACTTTCATAGGCCAAACTATAGTCACTTATGATTTTCATATAATACTTTATCATATCCAATTCATATGCACATAAAATGACAAAACAACACATGATTCTTATGAATCAAAAAATTGAGGTTTTAAAAATGTTTTAGTTAGGTCACTTATATCATTTTTGTCCTAATTAGATAACTTAATATTAAAACCGAGCCATGTTCTTTTTTTCATGTGTCTGGAAGAAAATGAAGCATAAGATGTTGGGGTCGGATTATTTTAATATATGAAATTATGTTTATTAAAAATAAAAACACTTTAATTACATTAGAAGTTAAAAAAAACAAGTTATAATCTACGTCATCACTCGACGTTAACATCAAATAAAAGGGAAAAAAGAAACAAAAATCCACATTACTACGGTTACCACACATATACATAGTTGAATAATTTAAACTATAATAATTTTTGTAAATCCGAACTAATGAGGACGACATTTAGAAACAATTTAATTTTAGTAAACGACTTGATTTAAAAAAAAAAGTCTTATCTAATTAAAAAGGAAAATATTTTGTTTGATGATAAGTGTATAAAAATACACTATTTGTTTTTTATTAACTTATTTACAAAAATAGTGAAATAATATCCAGTTTTTTATTAACTTATTTACAAAAATAGTGAAATAATATCCAAATTTATAATCAGTTAAATTAATAATGCTACTAATAAATGCTCTTCTACAAATTAGTAACATTATAACCGATTATTTTCTAAAATGTTATGTAATTTAAAACGTATAAATTGCATTTTATAATATCCATTTTCAAAAGACGGTTTACATATTCAGGAAAGAAGTTACATATAAATGAATATTTTTTTATGTAGCAAATGAAATGTGTTATGAATTTACATCGATATTAATGGTAAACGGGCAACAAGCTGCGCCGCTGGCCATTTTTGAATAGCAAAACTAAGTCTTTTAAAAACTACGCACATAGATCTCGGGGTCATAACATTAATATGCATGACCCTTTGAACTCGACTAAGTAGGTCCACAGCCTCTGACGCCAACAAACAAAAAATATCAAAAGCAAATGAATATTAAATGTGAAACGGCGACGTATCTTAAATCATTAAAATTATAATACCTTCTCAAATCCAAATGTTAGATACGAGTAATGTGACCCAAAACAATACAAAAAATATTCCAAGTGAGTAATATCTTTCTACTTTACCACTTATTAAGTCCTTCATACTTGAATCATGCCCCACATGCACATTAGATGGTCACACTTTGTACACAATGTTTTACACTTTCGTCTAAATGTCAACATATTTTCAATAACACTAGTACAAGATCAATAAAGTTATAAGAAATATACATCTATCGCTCATCCACCCATTACAATAACACTATTACAAGATCGATAAAGTTACAAGAAAAATACCTTACATCTGTCACTCACCCACTCACACCAGTTTAAAAACCAACATAAGATCTATTTTATTATATGTTGTTTATTAAAAATTAAAAAAAAATTAATTAGCTGTTCAAAGAAAAAAAAAATTAAAATTTTAATACAGAACCCATGGCTTTATAGCCTAGTGGTATCTGGGGGTGAGATAAGACTTTGGATCAATAGGTCCTGGGTTCGATTCTCACAAGAGGGTTTTTCCCATATTTATTGGGTTTCCTCCTGAATTGGTGTATAGGCCCTTATGCCTAGTGGAGATGGATATGATCGGGTGGTTCCGCTGGTGGCATGATAATACTTCAGCGGTTTGTCAGTGATCCAAATTTGCCGTTAAAAAAAAAATTAAAATTTTAATAAAAAAAATTAAAATTTTAATATAGATAGCTTGGAAGAGTGACGAAGTAACTTTTTTGACTTTACATAACACATAGATCACACATGACATTTGATGATGCTACTTACTAATTATTATTTATAACTTATACACACACATTCCCCGTAGTTTCATATCAGGATTTGTTGGCTAAAACCACCATCTCCACCTGTCCTGAAACCTCCACATCTTCTTCAACAAATCTTTCACATTTTCATGATCCACCATTTTTCAAACCTATCCTCACAACAAATCAGTCACTAGCAGCAGTTTTTATTCTTGTTTAACCATCTACTACTGCCTCTGATTTCAGTATTTTCATTTCATCTACAATTACAGGATAGATCCGGTTTTTTACTCCGATCACCGCCACCACCACCGCCACCGGAGCATCGACGGAACGTTGTACCACCACTGATCATCCTCACAATGGAGCCGAAACTCGAATCACTCGAACCGCTCGAATCAGGTTTTTCGCTAAACCCTAACCCTAGTTTTAGTCCTAGTGTGCCAGTAGCTCAATCGAACAGTGTAAATGCAGTACACCGGTTAGATGATGATAAATTCGATGGATCTGAAATGAGTTTGAATGCTAATAATGCGAATAACTTTGAGGAAGATGAACATGTTCATGTGGATCTGGATTTTGATGAGGATGTTATGGATCCTTATGCGCTGGCGATCGTGCCGGTTGCGGAAGATAACCAGCTGGCACACGTAGAAAGCGCGTATAGGCGAAAGCCTCCGCCGCGGTCTGCTGAGTTAGTTAGGGTTACAAATCTCGAGATAGAGGACGAGAGATATTTTCGAGAACTGGTTAGGAGGACAAGGATATTGTATGATTCGCTATGGATACATTGTATGTTGGAGGACGATATTCGTCGTAGGAATGTTATGAATGTGATGAGTGGGAGAGTACCACGAGCTGCTCGGGGTGATATGAAGGTTGCTGCTTTGATGAGGGATAGAGGTCTTTGGTTAAATCAAGATAAACGGTTTGTCGGTCCGATACCTGGTATACATGTTGGGGATGTGTTTTGTTTTAGGATGGAGTTATGCGTGTTGGGAATTCACGGTCAGATTCAGGCGGGGATTGATTATTTAAGCTCGAAGCAGAGTTCCAACGGGGAGCCGATTGCTACTAGTGTGATTGTTTCGGGTGGGTATGAAGATGACGAAGATAGTGGCGATGTTATCGTGTATACGGGTCATGGTGGGCAAGATAAGAATTCGAGACAAGTGGTTCATCAGAAATTGGAAGGCGGGAATCTTGGCATGGAAAGGAGTATGTATCATGGGGTTGAAGTGCGTGTCGTTCGTGGGTTCAAGTATAAAGGCGGTATTGGCGAGAAGGTTTATGTTTACGATGGGATATATAAGATTGAGGAGTATTGGTTTGATGTAGGGAAGTCGGGTTTCGGTGTGTATAAGTTTAAACTCGTTAGAATGGAAGGTCAACCTGAAATGGGCAGTTCGATTCTTAAGTTCGCCGAGAGTATTCGGGCTAACCCGTTGGCGGCTCGGCCTGTGGGATATGTTAGTTTAGATATGTCAAGAAACAAGGAACAGGTGCCAGTGTTTTTATTTAACGACATTGATGATAATCACGAGCCGATGAATTTTGACTATCAGGTAACAACTATTTTCCCGCCTTTTGTGTATCACAACGCGCGGAGTACTGGTGGGTGTAATTGTGTAGACGGGTGTACGCTTGATTGTGTCTGTGTTAAAAAGAACGGCGGTGAATGTGCTTACGATCTAAACGGGCGTATTCTTAGAGGAAAACCGATAATCTTCGAATGTGGGCCATTTTGTTCTTGCCCTTCGAACTGTTTGAATCGGGTCAGCCAAAAGGGTGTGAAGTACAGATTTGAAGTGTTCAGGTCGATGGAAACGGGTTGGGGCGTTAGATCACTAGACTTGATACAAGCGGGTTCGTTTATTTGTGAATATACCGGAGTTGTTCTTACAAGAGATCAAGCGCAGGTGTTCACCATGAACGGGGAGGATAGTTTAGTGTACCCAAATCGGTTCGGTGAACGATGGGCAGAATGGGGGGATTTCTCTCAAGTTTATTCGGATTACGCACGCCCGTCGTATCCATCCATACCGCCGTTGGAATTTGCTATCGATGTTTCGAAAATGAGAAACGTTGCTTGTTACATGAGCCATAGTCCATGCCCGAATGTTTTTGTGCAGTTAGTTATGTATGATCACGCAAATACCGCATTTCCGCACCTTATGCTGTTTGCTATGGAAAATATTCCGCCAATGAGGGAGCTTAGTCTCGATTATGGGGCAGCTGATGAATGGACTGAAAAACTCGCTATTTGTAACTGATCGATTTCAAGTTGTTTATTTGCTTTTGTGTATATCTCGATGCAGACCTTTTGATGCACAACATACTAAGGTAATATCTTCTTTTCCATCTTATTATGATCCGTAAAAAGATGCAATAAACCATTAATGCTACTGGGAAGATTGATAAATGACATCTGATGTTAGGTGCCCAATGCATGTTGAGTTTAGTAAATTTAATAAGTTTGTCATTCTTTGTCTGATGATTGCATCCTACTCAGACAGGGGTAGACCCACATAGAGTGGGTCGGGGTCCCCGGACCCCAATGTTTTTTAAAAAATTAGTAGATTCGGTATATGAAATTTTATAAGGACCCCATAAATACTATTAGGTGGACACCATAGAAAGAACAGGAAAGCTGGTGTAGCGGTAAATCCCCCTCTTTACCAACAAGAGGTCATTGGTTCAATCCTTGTATAGCTTGTTTTTTTATGTTCTTTTTTTAAATTTAATTCAAACCTTGCTTTGACCCGACCTGAACAAGAACCGACCCGAAAATTTTAACGTTTTGTTATGAAAATTTTTAACACCGAAAAAAATGGACCCCATTGGAAAAAAATCCTGGGTCCGCCACTGCCAATGCATATCCTAATTCCTAAATTGTATATGTGATATATCGGTTATCGGTCCCCATGTAAAATATCGGTGTCAAATATCGGTCATAATATCAGTACCGATATTATTGGCGATATTGACCGATAGTCGACCAACAAATGACCGATTTTCCCAATATATGTACCTTTCTTCTTAGTTCTACCATTATTGCTGCTATTAGTGTTTTAAGTCTTAATTGTTAATTGTTAGTGTTTCAAGTCTTAATGAGTTCCTATTTGCTACAATTGTTAGTGTTTTGCAAGTTGCAAAAGGTTAATTTGTTAACGATAGGGGGATATACTGAATTGTTAGTGTTAAATTGCTATATATATATAAGTTCTGCATGATATTAAAATTACTGATATCCCACCCCACCGAGATAACCTATATCCCAAATATTGGTCCTTGACCGATATCCGATATTTTACCGCATTAACTGTGTAGCAGTTTAGTGAATTTGATTAGTTTGTCACTCATTGTGTCATGATTGCATCCTACTCGGGCAGATTCAAATCAGAAGCCAACATCTGTACCAGAAAGCAGCTTTTTTTTTCTTTTTCATAAATTATATAATTCTACTTTTTGTTTAAATCATTGATCTGAAGACAATAACAGGAAGAAGTTGGTTTCCTTGGAAGCATTGTTGTAGCTGCATACATAATATTTTAACTTTCGCTAAAATTACTTTTTGAGTCCCGGTGTTTTAGTGGTTTTAACCACTTGAGTCCAAAATCAAAAAGTTCAACGCCCTGAGTCCCTAACCACTTATTTTATAACATTTTGAGTCCAACTTTTAACACTTGTACTTTTGATTTTGGAATCAAGTGGTTCTAACCACTAAAACACAGGGACTCAAAACGTTATAAAATGAACGGTTAGGGACTCAGGGCGTTAAACTTTTTGATTTTGGACTAAAGTGGTTAAAACCACTAAAACACGGGGACTCAAAAAGTAATTTACTCTTCTTTTAAACTGGATGCTAATCTTCTTTTAAATCTTGTGTTGTGCAGATATGTTGGCAACCCTTTTGCAGCTTCTTCCACTAAATGAAGGTTTTTGAAGTAAACTAGCTTCTGCGTAGTCGCTTCTTGAAATGCATAATGCACAGGGATTAATCAAGATGGGGAATGATACATAGTTAAGGTTCCAATTCAAGAAGCAAGTTTTGTCGGCGCCAATAGAATGTTAAATCTTGTATGAACTATTTGCAAACTATATAAATATAATACAAGGGTTTTTAAAATGGCAATTTACTCATAATATTATGTGAAATTCTATACAGAGATGTAAAAGCTGCATGTTCAAATAGTTCGCTGGCTTAGCGGTTTCCATTTATGTTATTGGTATATACATATGGGAAGTGATATTTTGTTTTTGGTTTTGCAGAGGCAATCCTGATGCACGAGGCTCTCGCATGTTCTAGGTTATAAATTGAAACAAATTTAGTGCAAACCGAGAACATTCTAATATGTGGGTGATAGGAAGAGAGGGTTGGGTAATGGGTAGTACAATTTTTTATTTTTTTTTAAAGAGTTAATTACTGTTTTCGTCCACGTGGTTTGTCAAAAATCACTATTTCAGTCCATTAGTTTAAAAATTGCATTTTCAGTCCCTGTGGATTCACTTTCGTAACCATTTCAGTCCATGTGGTTTCACTTTCGTAACCATTTCAATCCATTTATTCTGTAAGTACAGAGACTGAAATGGTTACGAGGTAGACTGAAATGGTTACGAAAGTGAAACCACAGGGGCTGAAATCGCAATAGTGATTTTTGACAAACCACAAGGACGAAAACAGTAATTAACTCTTTTGAAAATCAACTTTCATTACCAAAACAAGACCAAACTATCTCCAAGGTGGAAATAGAAAGGCCGAAAAACCACCAATTACACGAAATCGAATTTACACCATTTTTTCCAATATACCTTATCGTGTTTATATCTATTCTGCTATTCATATACCACAAAAAACCCAAAACTTTAACATCCGAGACCACGTCCACCACCTTATGCCCTTTGTTTGCAAAAATCCTCTCGTTTCGAGCCTTCCAAATCCGCCAACACATAATTGTAACAATACCTTGAAAGATATTCCTTTTGATAGCCGAACCTGTAATATGTTTATGCATCTCTAACAAATCTTGAACCTTGAAAGCGAAAATGTCAGGGACATTGCACCACTTCGAAACTCCTTGCCATACCGCAAACGAAAACACACAAGCTGTTAACAAATGTTCCGCAGTCTCTACAGTATCTTCACAAAAAACACCCAACTCACTATCAACAACAACCATACCCAGTATAATCCCACCTATAGCGATGCTATTGATAGGGTCTGGGGAGGGTAGGATATAGGCAAGTCTTACCTCTATCCCAGGGATAGAGAGGCTGCTTCCAGTGAGACCCCCGGCTCTAAAAACCATAACCAAGACATAAGCTTCTGGGACATTATATAAGCACACAACTACTAAAAAAGGGGGGAATAAAAAAAATAAAAATAAACACATAAAATGAATAAGTACGTGTTAGTAAAACTACGACACCGGGACTAGGTGAGAACTTATAAAAGCTATATCACACCTCATACAAACTGAAAAATTAAACTCATAAGATGAGAACCTAAACCAAAAACCAAGCCACACTCCTAAAAGTCCTTAACCTTAATCCTACGTCTCCACGAAGTTCTGTTATCGACCATGTCCTCAGAGAGGTGCAAATCTAGCAAATCTTGCCTAATCCGCTCATCCCAAGTCATTTTCGGCCTGCCTCTACTCCTCCTTCCATCTACAGTGAGTTTTTCAACTATTCTACTCGGGTCTGTCGTCTGCCTCCTCCTGACATGCCAAAACCATCTCAATCTCCCCTCCCTTATCTTGTCTGAAAATACTAGCGACTCCTAGTCTTTCCCTAAAAATCTCATTTCTTATCTTGTCCAACCTAGATAAATGAGGGAACCTGTCTTTTATAGATTTATAATGAAATGATATACACAACTCACTATCCAAATGAATATTTCTTCTCATAAGCGCAACTTTGGTTAGTATCTTCTCCATTTCCGTTTGCCACACAAAAATGTTACATTTGCTCGGAATCCATTTACACCAATCAATAATGTACTGATTATCAACTGCTCGATCAGTCGCTAACCATTTCTTCACCGTGATTTCGTGATTTTTCGTGACACCTTTTTGTCTTTCCAACCTAAATAAATGAGGGAACATATCTTTTATAGATTTATAATGAAATGATATACATGGTGACTAAAGGAGTATGTAAAGTGTCTAATACTGACGATAAAACCAAAATAATCGAAGAAAATGAAAAAAAAAAAACTGACTGCTCGATTTTAAATTCCCTTTAACCGCAATTTAGTTTCACGTCTCTATAAAACTGAACTAATCGAACCGAACTGATAGACTATTTCCAAGTAAAGCAACTAAACTGAACCATTAATTAACATAACATAAATGAATCACTAATTCATTATGTATATTATGTTTTTGTTTGAATGCTTATTCTTTTATGTTACAGTTGATGTTAGAATATCTTTAACTAATGGTCAAACCATTAGCTGAAGTAAGTCCAACTCGATCTGACCGAATACACTTCTACAAGCAAATATGTTACTACAGGAACACAAGCAACAAAAAACAAAAAAAAAAAAAGATCCATGTACATGTCAAATGCTTAAGAGAAACCGCAAGCCAAAAATAAATAAATGTTGTGCGTCTTTTTTTTTAATTAAATGTGGTAAATTTGATGATAAGTTATGAATAAAACTTTATATTGGCGCATGAATATTTTTCTCTAGTGTACTTGTCAAAAAAAGTAATTCGTGGTCGGCAGGATTCGAACCTGCGCGGGCAGAGCCCACATGATTTCTAGTCATGCCCGATAACCACTCCGGCACGACCACTTGATGTTTAATCTTTCGTCAATGATCCTTACATAGGATTAGAGTTCATTCGGGTTTTAAAAACATTAAACGTTCATGTTATTTATTATCATTTATCAGCAAATCTCCTTCAATCAAAAGTATTCGAGTTTCATAATGTTCCAATTGCCACAAATATGGATTACTAATCATGAATTTGGTGGAGGGCATAGAAGATTTAGGGTTTATATGAGGAGGATGAAGAGAAGCTACGTTATACGTTTCTTGATCGTGGTTACTAGGGACGAGATTTTATTGTCGAATGTCGGTATTGTGTACTGACGAAACACAAACAGTTTCGGTACCGGTATTTGTTTTTAACAAATTCGGTATCAGTATTTTTGTGATAACGGTATCGTACCAGCAAAATTGGTACGGTATTCGATTTATAGTTTAACTCTTTTTCAGTTTTACAGTTTTTCGATACGATAATTGTATCAATGTCATTCCTAGTGGTTAGTGTGACAATAACAATAAGATGATTAGGGGGTGTTTGGATGTGCATTATTTCACTGCAATTATTATTTGTTGAAAAATTAGATAATGAAGATTTTAGGGGTGTTTGAACTTGATTATTGTGATTGAAAGTTGCAATAGTTAGTTTCTAGTGTTTGATAAACTGATTATGATTCTGATTTTCTGTCATCTTACTTTCAAATTAAACAAGATTTTAATAATTTGGTAAGGGTGTGAGAGGGGTGATCCCCTCTAGGTGAGTGGTAAACTCTCACCGGACCCATCAAATTTGTTAAGGCTGGCAATAGATATCTGTATAAGACACGATTAGACATGTTTACTGAAAAAGTACACAACGTGATTTTTTTACTTTATAAAAATAAATATAATTATGAGGTTAGGATCCATCATTTCTTCTTTTTGATACATAAAACGTAAAACTGTTTTATAAACATAAGATATAAAGTAGTTAAAGAAGTTGTATTCATGTTTAATACTTGTGTTACACGCGTCGTTAGGGTGGAGGGTATGGTTAATCACTCTAGGTTGATTGAGTGAAATCCTGACCAATAATATTATGCCATGTCAACTCCCCATTCAACTCCTCATTTTGCACTCAATCAAGGGGTATGGTTAATCACTCTAGGGTGTTTGAGTAGGTTAAAAAATAAAAAAATTGTGATTGGTTAAAAGGGGTTGGGACCCACCATTTTCTCAATTACTCTCTCTCACCCATTTCGGTAAACACTCACCGATTTCCACACTCTCTCTCCAACTCACCGAACACTCTCATCCACTCGGTATAGTCACCGATCGGTGACCTCAAGTCCCCGTTAAACCCGATAAGATACGATTGGTCAGCCCTAAAATTTGTCGATGTCAACTCCCCTCTCCAACTCCCCTCAAGTACTTAATCACAAGGGGTGTTCCCCTCTAGATGAGTGGTAAACAATTTTTTCTTTAAAAAAAATAAAAGAAATGTGTGATCGGAGAGAATGAATAGGCCCCCACATGCAAACTCCCTCTCTCCTCGTTCTTCATCGGTGACTACTCACCGAAATTCCAATCCCTCACTCACCTAAAGTTGATGACGGCGGTCTTACCATTAGGTAAACTCACGCCCCGCATGCACTCCCCGCATGTGCCCCGTTCAGCCTAAGTAGTAATGGTAAAAAATCCAACCACCCCATTTCTACAACTCCCAAATAGGAAATGGAAATAGATTAATTTGATCCTAAACGAATATAAAATTAAAGTTATAATCATAATAACCAGTTAACCCATAATAATTTTGACTTACTATAATAATTTATTTTGAACAATGGTTAGTTGACATTAAGTACTTGAGGAATGGAAGCTAGATGGAGTGGGGAGCTTTGGAGAATACTAAAGGCCATCTTTGTTTTTCTTTGTTTTATGTAATTGTTGGAAGTTTCTTTTGGTTGTGATCTTGTTGACTCTCTAGTGGTATGCCATTAGAGAGAACTAGAGGGCGTTTTGCTTTTCCACTTGTATCGTTTTGTTGATATGATATAAAATCACCGGGGTAACCCTTTACCCAAAAAAAAAAGACAATGGTTAGTTGACATAATGTTTAGAGTTAAATGTCCGGATAGTCCCTGTGGTTTGTCTTTTTTTCACCTTTAGTCCCTAACTTTCTAAAATTACAGCTATAGTCCTCAACTTTTCAATTTTCGTTCCCGAATAGTCCCTGGGCCTAACATCAGTTAGTCTCAGTTAAGAGAGTGTAAAATGACATAAATACTCTTTCCTTAAAACATTAAAAGAAATATATTATTTATTTATTTAATCAAGTGGGGCCCACCATCCATATCTTCATCAACCCACCCCACCCACTTCATCTTCCTCACTCCTCACCATCACCACTACCACCACCACCACCACCACCACCACCACCACCACTATATCCACCTGCTTGTGGTGTCATCCGCTGAACTGTCGAAAGAGGTGCTCCACACTCAGGGAGTTGAATTTGGATCTCGAACACGTAACGTGGTCTTCGATATCTTCACCGGAAAAGGACAGAACATGGTGTTTACCGTCTATGGTGAGCACTGGCGCAAAATGCGACGGATCATGACCGTCCCCTTCTTCACAAACAAAGTTGTGCAGCAGTACAGGTCTCTTTATTATATTTTAGTACCATGCATGTATGTAGTAGAATTTGAAGTCCTGAGCAAAGAAATAAAAAGTTGGATAATTCATTCATTCAGGTATGGGTGGGAGGATGAGACAGCGGCGGTTGTGGAGGACGTGAAGAAGAATCCGGCGACAGCCAGTGAAGGCGTGGTGATCCGGAGACGGCTACAGCTGATGATGTACAACAACACGATAGGCGATTTGAGAGTGAAGTGTAAGATTAAATATATTATGTTTAATATTTAATCTAGTAGCCATTATAATCATTTACATAATATAGATCAAAATATATAACAATCTATTAAATAATTAGTTGGTAATTGTTGATGGACCATATTACCCTTATTAACTAATTAGGTTTCCTCCTGGGTGCTTATATAAGGAGAATTATGTAGAGGTTAAAGGGTTACTAAGTTACACACTAAGACAGACAACCTAATAATCATAACATCATCATCATCGACCTCCTCTCCTATAGCCGATTCCCTTGTCGGTTTTCTTAGTCACCATCATTAGTCAGCACCCTAAGGAGGAACCAGATCACACTGACAATTATGTCGAACGGGATGTCATCTTCTCTGACTGGATTCTCCATTGCACTGTCTGCTGTAACAGGTATGTTTATATGTTTTCCATTATGATTAAACAGAACTGATCCAATATGTGGTATCAGAGCATATGTTGATTAGTCGGTTCTGTTTTGTATCCGAAAATCTGGAAAACAGACTTGAAAACTATAACAGAATCCGTTTTCTGTCATCCGAAATATCATTCCGGATGCATCACGGATGAGGTTTTTCATATAACTGCATCCGAGATGCCATTCCGGATGAAATAGATGTCATTCCGGATCATCTCGGATCCATTACGGATCAGACGTTCATCCATTATAAATGTTCCGAAATCAAAAGTTCTGATTTCGGATGAATGTTTGAATTTTCTGATTTAGGGTTCATCATGAGTTCTTGATTAAATTCGAAAAATTCCTTCAGTTTTGGAATGAATTCGGATTATTGGGTGTTTTGCTCCTGTTTGATCCAATTTTATCTACTTAAATTTTCGAAAATATGTTTTTCTATTAAAGGATATAAATTTCGAAATAAACAGATAAATATAATTAATATTTAAATAGGAAACTTAATCCCATAATCCCTAAGATTTCGGATTTAAATCTTATCAGCTATTAACTGCCAAAAATAGGGGTTTTTGTAGCTTGTGGAACACATTATGGATAGGCATTTCGGATGATCATTCCGGATCATTACAGATCGTTTCGGACTAAGCGTCCATCACGGATCAACATCTGTTTGATCATTACGGATCATTTCGAACTAAGGATTGCGGATCATTTCGGACTAAGCATCACCATTTCGGATCAATCTCGGACTAAGCATCACCATCCGAAATCATCCGAAATGTATCCGAAATCATCCGAAATGACTCGACTTACGCTGATTTGATACATCTACTTATCATTCAAGTATTACGAAAGCTATGTTAAGTGTGCATCATAAACATGAATGTCTTAATATCTGGCCAAAGCTGATTTAATTCTTTCATAGATGGCATACTTAACAAGTGCATAACTAAAGTGATTGTCTCAATTTCTGGCCAAAGTTGTTTTGTTACAACCACTTTGCACATATGCTTAAATGATTACACTTCTGGCCAAAGCTGATTTGTCTTCGTTTAAGTAGAATTTTAACTAAGTCTATTATTTTGATGTTAGTAATAGACGATATCACAGCTTCATAATGTGAAATGGTCATTATTTATACCTGCCTTAGTTTAACATGCCCTTAGATCACGTTAGAACTTCTTCCTAAGTATCATAACTTGTTCATCTTATTTCCACTATCAGCACCAAATCAGGGGATTCCACCTTTGACCGGTGATAACTTTGCTGCATGGAAGGATGCCCTCATGCTTACACTTGGATTGCTGGTCTTTGATTATGCTCTAAGAGAGAATAAGCCAGCGGACCTTACCACTCAAAGTACTGCTGCTGAGCAGATAGTTCATGAAAAATGGACTAGGTGTAACCGCATGTCTCTCATGTTCATGAAGCAGTCCATCAGTAATGCAATCAGAGGAGCCATTCCTGATTCTGAAGATGCTAAAACCTACTTGGAACATGTGGAGGCACAGTTCAAAGGGACGTCTAAAGCACACGCTAGTACCCTTATCCTCAAGCTGGTGACAACTAAGTATGATGGGAGGAGCGGCATTCGCGAGCACATCATGATGATGAATGACATGGCCAATAAGCTGAAGGGGCTGGAAATGGAAATCAGTGATGGTTTTCTCGTTCATTTCATCATTACTTCGCTTCCTTCGTCCTTTGAAGCATTCAAGATCAATTACAACACTCAGAAGGACAAATGGACGATGAGTGAGCTGGTCGCTATGATCGTACAGGAGGAAGAGCGTATGATGATGGATCGCCCTATTGATGTTGCAAACTTCACCACCTCCAACTCTAAGAAAAGGAAGAACAATCATCAGAGGAAGGATGCTTCAAAAGTCCAAAGGCCTAATCCTAATACAAGTGCACCCTCCAGCTCTAAGAACTCCTTAGGCAGAATCCGCTGCAAGTTCTGTAAAAAGGCAGGACACATGCAGAAGGAATGCCCTGACTTTAAGGAGTGGCTGGCTAAGAAAGGTAACGATTATTTTGTGATACTTGAGTCTTATAATTTAAGTGTTCCTGTTAATTCTTGGTGGTTTGATTCTGGTTCTATGGTTCATGTTACCAATTCAACTCAGGGATTCATTTCAATCCGGAAGCTGGAAAGAAACCAAAGAACGCTTAAGGTTGGGGATGATCGAGAATTAGAAGTGAAGGCCATTGGAACATTACAATTAGTTATGAAAACTGGTTTATGTATTAAACTTTATGATACCTTATATGTTCCTGAGGTAACTCAGAACCTTGTATCAGGACCAAAGTTAGACATGGACGGTTTTATTGTTTCCCATGGTCATCGCAAACTCTCTATCCTCTATGATTCTGTTCTTTATGGTACTGGTATTCTGGATGGTGGTCTCTATAGATTAGAACTAGATGATGGCTTTTCCAAATCTTTGTTGTCATATAACATTAATGAATCAATCACAAAGATGAAAGAGAAATGAGACTTAGAGACTTCATCCATGTTGTGGCATCAGCGTTTAGGCCACATTTCAAAAGAACGATTAAATCGTCTTGTAAAGGATGAAGTCTTACCCCCTCTCGATTTCTATGATTTTGGAACATGTGTCAAATGTCTTAAAGGTAAAATGACATTAGCGAATAAGAAAGGTGCCACTAGGAGTTCTAATTTATTAGAACTCATTCACACTGACATTAGTGGTCCCTACCAAATCGCTGGCATAACAGGACATACTTCATTGATCACTTTCATTGATGATTATTCTCGTTACATGTACTTGTATCTAATTAAGGAGAAATCTGAATCTCTTACAACTTTTAAAGATTATAAGGCTGAAGTTGAAAAACAATTAGATCGTCAGATTAAAGTTGTGAGATCAGATAGAGGCGGTGAATATTATGGAAGACATACTGATGTGGGACAAGCTCCTAGTCCATTTTATGAGTTTTGTAAGGGCCAGGGGATTGTGAACCAATACACAGCCTGGTACACCTCAGCAGAATGGTGTCGCTGAAAGAAGAAACCGTACCCTTATGAACATGGTGCACAGTATGTTAGCCAACACTAATTTACCATTATTTCTCTGGACTGAAGCGTTAAAAGCAGCTGTTCATATACTTAATAGAGTTCCTTCTAAGTCTGTCCCTAAAACTCCTTATGAACTTTGGACTGGAAGGAAACCGAGTCTTAAATATATGAAAGTATGGGGCTCCATTACTGAAGCAAAACTTTACAACCCTTTCCTAAGGAAACTTGACCCTAAAACAGTTACCTGTTTCTTTATCGGGTATCCTGATAACTCTAAGGGTTATCGTTTCTTTTGTCCTTCTCATGTCACCCGTATTGTTGAAACCAAGCGTGCTGCATTCCTGGAGGATTTCAAGGTCAGTGGGAGCAGTACCAACCCTTATGAAGAATTGCAAGTAGTTCAAGACTCGGGGGGGGGGGGAGACTCGTCGCTTACCATTACTCCGATTACTCCTCTTGTACCCAATGCAACTACTGTACCTGAAGCTACTGCACCAACTGAAAATTCACCTCTACAATCAGAACCCATTATACCTCATGACGAAGGCACATCAAACGCTCAAAACCATGACAACGCTGAACCCGATAATCCACTCAGGAGGTCATATAGGCAAAGAAGACCTACTAATTGGGATGATTATGTTACCTACCTGACTGAAATGGATCCCGGAAAGCTCAATGATCCTATCTCTTACAATGAAGCCATTAGCAGTGATCAGTCTTTTGAATGGAATAAAGCAATGATTGAAGAGCTTGAATCCATGAAGAAAAATGACGTTTGGGATTTGGTAGAATTACCCAACGGTGTGAAACCCGTAGGATGTAAATGGGTGTTCAAAACAAAACTGGATCCGAATGGGAACGTTGAACGCTACAAAGCGAGATTGGTTGCAAAGGGCTACACTCAGAAAGAGGGAATTGATTATCAAGAGACGTTTTCACCTGTCTCTCGTAAAGATTCATTAAGGATCGTCATGGCCCTAGTAGCTCATTTTGATTTAGAGTTACATCAGATGGACGTTAAAACCGCTTTCCTTAACGGAGATTTGGACGAAGATGTTTACATGAAACAACCTGAGGGCTTTAAACCTGAAGGTCAGGAGCATCTAGTCTGTAAGTTGAAGAAATCCATTTACGGGTTAAAACAAGCATCACGTCAGTGGTACCTCAAGTTTGATGAAGTCATGAAGAAGCAAGGTTTTATGAAGAATCAAGTGGATCAATGCACCTACCTCAAGATGAGTGGTAGCAACTTTACTATACTTGTCCTTTACGTAGATGATATTCTATTGGCAAGTAATAGTTTAGACATGTTGCATGAGTCGAAGCGGTTACTCTTGCATAACTTCGACATGAAGAATCTCGGAGATGCTTCTTACGTCATTGGCATCGAAATTCACCGAGATAGACACAAAGGAATCTTAGGATTGTCCCAGAAGGCTTATATAGATCGTGTTCTTACACGTTATAACATGAAATAGTGCAAACCCTCAATCGCTCCAGTAGTTAAAGGAGATGTTTTCAGTTCATTCCGGTGTCCGACAACAGAGGTTGAGAAGGAGCAAATGAGCCAGATACCTTACGCTTCAGTAGTCGGGAGCCTGATGTATGCTCAAGTCTGTACTCGCCCAGATATCGCTTATATTGTTGGAATGCTAGGCCGTTATCAGACTAATCCTGGCCTAGATCACTGGAAAGCAGCTAAGAAGGTACTTCGATATCTGCAAGGGACGAAAGACTATAAACTGACTTATAGAAGAAGTGATCATTTAGAAGTGGTGGGCTATTCTGATTCTGACTTTGCCAAATGCAAAGATGATAAGAAATCCACTTCGGGCTATATCTTTATGTTAGCAGGCGGCCTTATCTCATGGAAGAGTCATAAACAACAGTTGACCACAACTTCCACAATGATGGCAGAGTACATTGCTATTTATAACGCAACCTGTCATGGAATGTTGCTTAGAAATCTGATCACTGGACTCAAAGTCGTTAATTCCATTTCTAGACCTTTGAAGCTTTATTGTGATAATTCAGCTGCCGTTAGTTTCTCGAACAGTAACAGTTCGACTGGAGCTGGTTTATATCTCGATACAAAATATCTGTTCGTACGTGAACGAGTTGAGGAAAATAATCTTTGTATCGATTATATTAGTACTAAAGATATGCTTGCGGATCCGATGACTAAAGGTCTCCCTCCTAAGGTTTACGAAGAACATGTTCGAAATATGGGATTTAGTAAAGACCTTATTTAAGCATATTGTACTAGCTTATGTTTTATGATTAATGAAATTTTCTCAGTTTGATTTTGTATATCTCTTAGAATATGTTCAACCGATATAATGGAATATAGACAAAATAAAGTTACAAATCAAACAAAGGGCTTATGCGTATTTTGATCATGACGATTAGGTTTTAAATTAAGGCTATAGTATGACCAATGGGGGTCCTGAGTCGCATAATGATTCAACGACTGTATTTCTTTGCTATAATACTTGTTTAAGGCTAAAATAAGTGTTAACTCCTGATCAGGCTTATCTAATACTCATAGTAAATGATAACTCGGCTAAGTGGGAGAATGTAAGATTAAATATATTATGTTTAATATTTAATCTAGTAGCCATTATAATCATTTACATAATATAGATCAAAATATATAACAATCTATTAAATAATTAGTTGGTAATTGTTGATGGACCATATTACCCTTATTAACTAATTAGGTTTCCTCCTGGGTGCTTATAAAAGGAGAATTATGTAGAGGTTAAAGGGTTACTAAGTTACACACTAAGACACACATCCTAATAATCATAACATCATCATCATCGACCTCCTCTCCTATAGCCGATTCCCTTGTCGGTTTTCTTAGTCACCATCATTAGTCAGCACCCTAAGGAGGAACCAGATCACACTGACAATTATGTCGAACGGGATGTCATCTTCTCTAACTGGATTCTCCACTGCACTGTCTGCTGTAACAGGTATGTTTATATGTTTTCCATTATGATTAAACTGAACTGATCCAACATGAAGATGATCCCTTGTTTCTGAAACTAAAGGCGTTGAACGGTGAGAGGAGTCGATTGGCGCAGAGCTTCGAGTACAACTATGGCGATTTCATCCCCATTTTGAGGCCCTTTTTGAGGAATTATTTGAAATTGTGTAAGGAGGTTAAGGAGAAGAGGATTCAGCTGTTCAAGGACTACTTTGTTGATGAAAGGAAGTATGTGCGTGCCTGCATGTATCTTTCAATTGAACTTCTATTTATTTATTAGTGTTTTTTTGGTGGAAACAGGAAGCTTGCAAGCACGATGAAGAACTAGCTAAAATGCGCCATTGATCACATTCTTGAAGCTAAGGAGATGGTGGTGGTGGTGATGATGAAAGATGGATGGTGGTGGTGAAAGGTGGAGATGGTGAGGAGTGGGGAAGATGAGGTGGGTGGGGTGGGTTGATAAAGATAAGGATGGTGGGCCTCACTTGATTAAATAAATAAATAATATATTTCTTTTAATATTTTAAAGAAAGGGTATTTTTTTCATTTCACATACTCTTAACTGAGAAAACTAACTGATGTTAGGCACATGGACTATCCGGGAACGAAAATTGAAAAGTTAGGGACTATAACTGTAATTTTAGAAAATTAGGGATTAGAGATGAAAAAATGGCAAACCACAAGGACTATCCGGGCATTTAACTCTAATGTTTAGGATTTATGGTTGATTTGAACAGATTATGGTTGCCTTGCCCTTTTGGTTCATCACCATGCTAAATAAAGTAGCATGAAATACTTTTATCGTCGAGGCTTTGAATATTATTCAAAACTCATTATTTAACCTCTTAACCGTTCGTAATATATATAAAACTGACCGGTTTTGTTTAATATTTGATTTTGGTAATCGGTTAATTTTATAAATTGGCTTGATTTAACCAACCACAAGTCTGAATCGTCAAGTTTTAAGTTCGGTAAGTAAGATAGATATTTTAATTTTTACTAAAGTAAAAGCTTTTAAGGGTGGAGGGTATGGTTCAATCACTCTAGTGTGTTTAAGTTATTCTCTAATCTCTACCCAATAATAACATGCCATGTTAAGTCCCCATTCCACTCCCCATTTTGCACTCAATCAGAGGGTATGGTTCAAACACCTAGAGAGTGGTAAAGAATTTTAAAAAAAAATTGTGATTGGTTGAAAGAGATTGGGACCCACCATTAAACCCCTCTCCCTCCTCCTTCACTCCTCTTCCCGCATCGGTGACTATACACCGAAAACATTCAAACAATCGGTGACTCAAACAAGTGGGGGTGGTTCCCCGATCAGTGAAAGGAGTCACTGAAGCCATTCCCCCAAACCATACCGTGTACCCTAACATATTTAGAATAAGACGTTTTTACCTTCTATTTTTTCTCGTTTTTCCACGTAAGTTATTCTTTCTTACTAGAGCTCATTTTTAAGATTTGTTTTTTGATCTTGTTCTTGGCTAATCATAAAATGGACTAAGGTGGAGCCCATTGTAGATTTTAATCATAAAATGTATATAGAAAGAGATATTCACATGGCTTTATAGTCTAGTGACATTTTTAGGGTGAGATAAGACTTTGAGACCAATAGATATTGGGTTCGATTTCCACGGAGGTTTTCCCATGTTTATTGGGTTTTCTCCTGAATTGGTGTATAGACATTATGCCTAGTGGAGATGGATATGATCAGGTGGTTCCGCTGGTTGCACGATGATACTTCAGTGGTCCGTCAGTGATCCAAATTTGCCGTTAAAAGAAAATTATAGAAAGAGATATGAGTTGTTATAAATATTATATACTAGAATTAACCACCCCCCGCGTTGCGGTGGGGGCCTAAAACTATGCCAAATAACATCAATGCAAAACCGCTAGTAGCGACCACCAACACTGAAGTTGCGACGTGTTAATGCGGAAATATAAGACCGAAACATATAACATGAAAAAAATAACTATGTCGATTTAGGACACACGCGTTGCGACGAACTTGTTACATGGAAAAAATAGACGTAAAAACGTTGAACCACACACGCACGTTGCGTCGTGTTAACTCGCAAAAAACATAGAAAAGAATAACTAAGCCAATGTAGGATCCTCCCGTTGCAGTGAAGTTGCCAAAGGGGAGAAATAGACACATTGCGACATACCTGTCGAATGTGAAAAAATAGACGAAGAACGTTGAACCACACACGCACGTTGGGACGTATTAGCTCGCAAAATTTATAACGAAACGTAAAACGAAAAACTTGCGAAAGATAAAAAGTATGGGGACCAAAGTTGTAAATAAAAAAGTTTTGGGTTAAATTACAAAAGGTGAAAAGTTTTGGGTTAAAACTAAACAAATTAAAAGTGTTAAAATACAAATGATTAAACTTTTGGGTTAAAAATGAAAAATTACAATTTTTTTTGGAAAACCCTCCATGCTTGAGGTACAACACATAATGCAACAATTTGTTGCAAATTTATATTATGAAAATGGTGATAATGTGGCAATACATTTGACTGTTTTGGGGTTTTTCTTATTTAGCGAGTTTTGAGTGTTTTTAGAAAATGATTTTTTTCTATCTGGCATATATGACTTGTCATGTTTATGGATGGTCAAAGACATTTACTACATATTTGCGGGTTCTACTATTTACACTCAATATATAAAAAAACGAATATGGTTTTGCGACTTGCTTATTTTTTATGTACGTTTGATATAAATTTTATAAAAAATGGAGTCTTATCAAATATAACGTTTTATAAGTCGTTATAAAATTTTATATTCCGTTTTTTTATAAAATTTATATCAAAACGTAGATAAAAATAAGCACATCAAAAAACCGTATTCGTTTTTTTAATAAAACATTATATATTGGAAGTTATAAAAGAAAAATACAAATTTGAATATATTAATGTCACCTCACTTGGTGTAAATAGAAAAAAAGTTGGGTGTAAATAGAAGAGTTATTGGATTTTATCACTCTCAACTATTGGGTATTGGCCGCTGCCACTCCCAACTATCACTTTGACTCCCACCACTCTCAACTTACACATTGTGTGTTGTGTCACCCCGCAGGTGAACATTTCTTAGTGTTTGAGTAGTGTTATTATTGATATTAGGCTAACACTTTGTAAATTACTAATAAATACAGGTGCATTTTGTCACACCCCGACCACGTTAAAACAACAAACCGTGGCGGAAACGTCGGGGAGTGTTGTAACAGAATCATTGTTTCAACAACCATGGTAATTAAAGTTATGTATTTTTGATTTAAAGTTTACATCGTCTTGGAATTTAAATAAAACATAACATAATAATTGTCTTTTAAGTCACTAAGGCCCGAGTCCGCCTAAGTGAAGCACAAACATCATCATGCATCAGCACCTGAAACACATGTAAAAATAGGTACGTCAGCATAAAAATGCCTGTGAGATACATAGGTTTTGTTTATGCAAGACTCATGACTTGTGGTTTTAAAAAAAAGTATTTAACAAAATGTAGTCATGAATCTTGTAAAATATTTTCCTTTATGAGATCATATGAAAATCGATATGAAAATCAATGATAAATAAAGGACAATGCATGGTTAAATGAATAACCAAGTAAAAGTAATTTTGTGTGAAACATGTATTTTGTAATATAATGTCATGTCCTTGTAAAAATGTTTCATGTCTTGTCCAAGTGATTTATATAACGCAACAATGTGAAATACAATAAAAACACATATATATAGGAAGTACCATCGGCGTAACCACCATGCTTTTATCGTATGACACATAGCCCCGTTACATAAGTCACTTATTAATAACCAACTAAAATGTCTTGTTCAATGTCAAAAATGTTTTATGTGTAAACCATGTTCAATGTCATGTATGAAATGTATCAAATGTAATGCATAGCAAGTAGGAAATCATCTACTTAAACTATGTAATGATATTAGTGTGAAACAAATGTATGGCGAATAACAAGCAATTACTCAACCATAGGAAAAATGTACAAAACAATGTTTTTGAGTAAACCTAAGTTTAATTCAAATGTCATGTTTTGCAGAAAACAATGCTTTATAATTACAAACATTTATGCAGTAATGTTAATCGCATGCATTCAAGCCTTGCGACTGTGGCGACAAACCTTTAAACAAATTAAAGGTTCATCTAAGTTATGTAGTCGGATTCTGTCATTTCCAACTTCCAAACAAACCTAGGAAGTCGGAAACGGGAGTTGTCAATTCCTATGGTACCATTACATACTACTGAGCGGCGTGATCAATGTTAATGAATGTATTATTGTCCCGATTAAACACACCAAATGTCATAACCAATGTAAGCATGCTATGAAAACCATGTACTAGGTATGCTAAGTAAACATGCCTAGTAGAAATGTCAGGTAAAACAATGCGTACATATGCTAAGTAAACATATGTAACAAATGTGTAATAAATCAATGTGCTAGCATGCTTAACATACATAGCAAAACATAGTGAAAACATGTACTAAGTGAAACTAGCATGTTTATGTCACAAAAGCTTGTAAAGCAAGAAAGTAACAAATATGTACATGTGAATCACCCCAAAGTATTTGAAAACGGTAAAAGAGGGGAACTATGTACTCACTTGGGATTGCTTATTAGTCTTGAGAATAAGACCAATAAAAGCTCCAAGTATCACGGAATCAACGGCACCTAGTATAGGTAACTATGTTAATAATCGGCTCCTAAATCGGGATATAGGATAGAATGAGGTTCTATAAATCAAATGAGTATTTAAACTCATATGGTATGATTTAATAGTCCCTACATTCTGATTGGAAAGTCTAACTAAGTGCTTTTGACCCGTTTCGACCCATTATGGTAGTATAAGCTACTATAATGCGTCGTTAGCGTAAGACTATGTTCGGATGGTTAACTATGTGCTATGCCAAGTCTTACATGCCCAATTATGCCTAAACATGTTACTAAATCAGATTATATATCAAAAATATGTTCACATAGTCAAAATACGGATTTATGCTTCAAAAGGGCGTTTTGGTCATTTCCTATGGGCATACAAGCTAACTAGCAAAAGACTAACCAATCCTATGTGATCATAAGGTATAACCTCAGGGGTTATTCCCTATGTAACTATGATCACTAAGTAAGCTTGGTCGGATCCTAATGATCGACCAAACGGGTCGGGTTCGAAAGTCTAAGCGGTTGTTTAGACCGCTTAACTAACGACCCTAAACAAGCACCAAACTATTAGTGACGAGTTAAACATGTCAAAACATGTTTAACCTACTGATTTGGTATCAAAAAAATGGGTCTTGATACCCGAAAATAGTTCCGTTGCAAAATGCGTGCTAAAACGCATTTTGACCGAAACTTTGACTCGTCACTACGCCTAGTTAATGTGGTAATCAGTAGGTATAATCACTAAGGATTATAACCATTGTGATTACAATCACATTGCAAAGTTCAATTGAACTTTGACTTGACCAATTGACTGGTCAAACTGAAAGTCAAACACTGTTTGACTTTTTAAACTAGTAAGCAATAAAATGTAACACCCCAAAAATGGGTTTGGTAAATTAAAACCCGGTTGATATAAAGAAATGAGTTTTAATCTCTTATTTAACTAAAATGAAACTAGAGGGACCAAAACCGTCCAGTGGGAAACATGATTTTATAAAACAAAATTAAAACACCACACACACACATAGTGTGTGTGTGTGTGTATCGATGATCAGGAAGGAAAAAGAGGGTTCAAACCCTAGTTTCTTCAAAATCTTCAAATTGAAGGGCAAGATGAAGCTTAAACTCATAACCGAGCATAGATTAACGATCACCTTCACAAGGGGATCGCAAGGTATGTCTTAAAAGCTAGTTTGGTGATTATGCACGAAGTGGGTTATGTTGTAAATCGCGAAGTTGTATGAAATTGAGCATGAGTATGTGTTAGATTCATCATTTGGAGCATGGATTATGCATGGTTTAGGTTAATTTGATGTTTAAGGGTGAAACCCGTTTGTTATGGTGAAGATGAAGACATGGGTAAATCATCTATGTCTAAATTCTTGCTTAATATTGATGTATTTTGATTTGTATGATGGATTCTTGTGAGAGGAATTGAAAGAAATGTGATACTAGTATGTTTGATGTTTATGCATGTATGATTCATGTTGATTAGAAGGAAGAAATTGATGAATTGTGTATGAGATTAGAATGATATGCATGAACTAGTTGTACACTATGCTTATAAGGTAGTACACATATCAAAAGTATGATGAAATTATGAAGAACTTAAGATTAGATCACTTGTAAGTGATTAACAAGTAGTTATGAAGTGGGTTTTAGATGATGTAATGTAAATTGATGATTTACTTATGTTAATAATGTTTGGAATCATACATGTGTGTGAATGTTTAAAGAAATGGGATAAGAAATGATGAATTGTTGTTAGATGAAGTGAATAAAATGTGATGATAATATGTTTGATGTTTAATTTTAAATACCACATGTTGATTAGTAGAAGGATTTGATGAACTATGTATGAATTTAGAAGATTGTGCATGAATTAGTTGTACGTTATGCTTAAAAGGTGGTACGCACACCAATCGTATGATAAAATGAATGTATTGTCATCCGTATAGTCGGTTATGATGTTACGGGTATATAATGATAAGTCGAAAGTTAAGGTAAATGGACCGTTGACTTCTAACAAGTCAACTGTGTATAAGAAGAATGGTTAGACATGTTGTCATAATTGTAAGATTAAAGTAAGTTATACGGTGCGTGTTAGACGTATGTGTGTTTAATGCGATGACATGACGGATTTCACGAGTTGGAAATGGTATGAATTTGGTTATATGTATTATGCTTGTTAGAAGTGACCATAACGTCAAATGTGAATTATGCGATCGATATGATCGTTAACATGTACAACTGTGTATGCTAATGAGAATGTGATTTCGATGACATGGAAGTATAGGAATCATGTCGAGACGGAATCAAGCACGGAAGGTTAACGGATCAAGAAGTGGCGAGGAACGAATGTGAACACGGATGCATGAGGTAAGTGATTTTCGTAATCACTTCTTAGTTGTTTATGTAAAGTTATATGCAATTTAATTAAGTATGATAATCGAGGTCAATTAGGAAAGAATTGTATGATACCGATGAAGTATTAAACGGATCTTAGCTTTGATCCGAGCAAGGTATGTGTGATTAAGAATTGTAGCTAAGTAGTAGGATTGGTTACTTATGCAAGGGAGTCCTTTGTTGTTAAGGATAGAGCAAAGTTGACAAAAACGCCCTTGATAGGTATTTCGGGCAAACGACCTTAAAAGTCATTTGGAAACGAGCTATTCGATTAGAGTAATGTCTTGGTCAAGTATGAAAGCAAAGTATAGGGTTTTATATGTCATAGACCATTTAATGCGCAAATACCCATAACGGGTCAAAATAAGCTTTTGAGCGAAAATGGGTTAAGAGGATGCAAGGCATCCGAGAATTTAATCTTTTATGATAGTCCTCATTGATATTATTAGGTTCATAAGAAGTTATGGTCAATCGAACGAGTTATGTGAATGAATGCATGAACGGGTCGGATAAATCGTAAATGAATAATAAGACGATAGCGTGTAAGTTAAGAATTTCCTTAATCCGGATGTGGGATTTTAAGTTCATATGATAGAATGTGAATTTACAAGCATGTAGGAAGAAACGGGAGGTTAAACGGGTAAACGGTTCAAAAGTTATGCGCGTTTTAGTGCGTACGGACGACGAAACGGAACTGCAGAAAAGTGCCATTTCTAGAGGTAGTCGCCGACGGGTCAAGGGTAGTCGCCGACGGGCTCTAGAAAGTTAGTTTTTTTGCTGACGGGTTATTTACCTATCTACGGGGTTTTTGGCTACGGGAAGAACCACGGGTCGTCGCCGACGGGCCCTAGGGCCGTCGCCGACGCCCTCCCCAAGTCCAAAAACATGAAATTTGTTATTTAAGTTGATTCATGTATAGTACGCTTCGGTTTGTTATCCGTGGACTACGTCGGGCTTCCTAAACATGATTTTGATCGATCCTTAGATGTTTATGGGCTATAAATCAAAGTCTAAGTCCCATGTAATCAACGCATGAGTATGTAAGAAGTATGCAAGATCTTGTACGCGTATGTAGATGTGTATGTATGTATGTATAAAGATATGTATGAGTGTATACATGTATGTAAAGATGTAGGAAAGGTATGTACGTATGTAGATGTGTATGTAGGTATGTGTAAAGATATGTACGAGTGTATGCATGTATGTAAATATGTAGGAAAGGTATGTACGTATGTAGATGTGTATGTATGTATGTATAAAGATATGTATGAGTGTATACATGTATGTAAAGGTGTAGGAAAGGTATGTACGTATGTAGTTGTGTATGTATGTATGAATAAAGACATGTATGAGTGTATGCACGTATATAAAGTTGTAGGAAAGGTATGTACATATGTAAATGTGTAAGTATGTATGTATGTATGTATGTATGTAAGTACGTATGTATGCATGATTTAGACACGTTGAGTGTTAACGTTATTAATGGTGTACCTTGAGAATGAAAAGTAATGCAGGTACGTTATTGAAGCCTCACCAGGAAATGGATAAGCAGATGAAATGCTTAAAGTTTGAAAAGGACGAAATGTGAAGCGTACGTGAAAGAATCTTGTTTATATAATGTGTACTAATGTTAGGAATGTATGTGGTGAGTGCAGGTTGTACAGATCACGGGCGATTATCACAAGGAATTGAGATCGAAGACCGAGTCACAAGATAGATTGTACGGGAATAATTGAGTATGTACTATTAGTAAACAGGACTTATGCCTTATTTTTGTAAAAGATACATATTAAAACGAACCTTCAAGTAAGTCAAGACGTTTGTAATGAAAGAAATTTTATGGCACGAATTTCCGCTGTGACTTTTTGTCAAATACGAATTAGGGTCCTACATAAAAGAAATGAAAGAATGCTCACTAAAGTCCTTGCTATCTTTTCTACAAAGAAAATAAGCTCCCAATCAGATGAGAAAGCTCTCCAAAGCAGATTAGAGTACAGAAGAGAAGGAAATGAGCAAGGATTCAAGTGAAATGTGTTGGCTATTTATACTTGTTGATGATGCACAAGATCATTACAAGTGTTTATGTGGCCAACAAGCAAAGAATCACAGCCCTACATGTGTTATGGAGCAGCTAATTTACTTGGAGAGTCGTTTACTTGGAGCCCAAAACAAGAGAATTGCATACAAGTCCCTGAATTATGAAACAGTTGCTGAAAACAACATTCTGGTCGCTGGGCCTTCCTTACGGACCGTAAGGGTAGGGCTTACGGTCCGTAAGCCATCAACTTTCAGCAAATGACAGTTTTGGTCCCTGTACTTGGTTTAAGCTCATTTCAGGCCCTTTTGACCCCCGTTAAGCCATTTTCAAGGCTCTACAAGGTCAATAAAGTTTATAGGACTCAAAATGTGCTCGGAAAACTCTCGGATGTCGGCTCGTTTGGTCGTACGGTCGCGTTATTCGTTAAATTACGACGAAACTCAAACGGACGCGAAAACGAACCAAATTAAGCGACGAGTGGTATTTTTGCATGGCGATATTTTAGTGTGTACAAAAATTTTGGATGTCTAGATGTGGCCAGATCGTAAGATATGCGCGAAAATGCAAACTTACGTCGTTTTTGACACTTTTAGCCCCTGTAAGATCATATAAGCATGTTTTCGCACACCGAACCTATCAAAGCTTATTTCTAAGCCACGTTTAGGTTATTTATGGTATGTTTAGCTTATGATCAAGTTCCGGACTGTATGTTGCCTTACAGAACGGCAGACTTTTGCAGTTTGACGCAAATAGTCCCGGTGAGCGAATAAACTTGTTTTTGCCATACCAAAGCCTTCAAAACTTATTTCTAAGTTATGTAAAGGTTATTTAAGGTATGTTAAGCTTATGTTGCCGTTCTGAAGTGTTTGTCGCGTTAAACTGATTACGTTTACGCATCAGTTTGCGTATAACTTCCCAGAAAGCGATATAGAGTTCAAAATCGATCAAAAATCAACATGTGCATAAAATTAAACATAAATAATAATCATTGGGATCAAAACATACTGATTTATTAATATTGTATTGTTCAGAGTCTGTAAAATGAATACATAAGCACAGATGTCACAGTCTCCCTTACTTTAGAAAATTTCGTCCCGAAATTTATTTAGAGGAAACTTGTGAGAACAAATGCGGATATTTCATCTTCATCTGGTCCTCACATTCCCATGTAAATTCTGGGCCATGTTTGGATTCCCAGCGAACCTTGACTAAATGAATCCGTTTGTTCTTTAGCTGTTTGAATGTACGGTCCACTATCTCCACAGGTTTCTCAACGAAGTGCATCGTGTTATCAACACGAATTTCATCAAGTGGTATGTGGAGGTTCTTATCAGCTAAACACTTTTTGAGATTGGACACGTGGAATGTCGGATGAACATTTCCAAGTTCAGGAGGTAGCTCAAGTCTGTAGGCTACTCTTCCGACTCTTTCAACGATCTTGAATGGTCCAACTTAACGTGGTGCAAGTTTCCCTTTCTTTCCAAATCTAATCACACCTTTCCAAGGGGATACCTTGAGTAGGACATGATCACCGACTTGAAATTCTAAAGGCTTGCGTCGTAGATCCGCATAACTCTTTTGACGGCTTCTAGCTGCCTGAAGGTTATCACGAATCTTCTTGACCTTATCTGTAGTCTCTAGAATGAGTTCAGGTCCAGTAAGCTGAGCTTCACCTATCTCATTCCAGTAGACCGGTGAACGACATTTTCGACCGTATAAAGCTTCGAAAGGAGCCAATTTGATGCTCGTGTGATAGCTATTGTTGTAGGAGAATTCGATCAATGGTAGATGCGAATCCCAACTACCACCAAAATCGATCACACACGCTCTAAGCATATCCTCCAGTGTCTGGATTGTTCTCTCAGATTGACCATCTGTCTGCGGATGGTATGCTGTGCTCAAATTAAGTTGGGTTCCCATGGCAGATTGCATGGTTCTCCAAAAACGAGACGAGAATCGAGCATCTCTGTCAGATATAATGTTCAAAGGAACACCATGTCGAGATACAATCTCATCAACATATAACTTGGCAAGCTTGTCAGCAGATAAATCCTCGCGGATCGGCAAGAAATGTGCTGACTTTGTAAGACGATCAACAACAACCCAAATGGCGTCATGACCTCTTTTAGTGCGCGGTAACTTGGTAATGAGATCCATAGAAATGTTTTCCCATTTCCATACCGGAATCTCTGGTTGCTCCAATAATCTAGAGGGATGTTGATGTTCTGCCTTAACCTTAAGACAAGTAAGGCATTTGGAAACATATAAGGCAATGTCTTTCTTCATACCCGGCCACCAATTACATTTTGTCCGCACCAGGATGAATAGAATAACGAGACTTATGAGCTTCATTCATTAACAAGGTGCGAAGATCATCTATACTTGGGACCCACAAACGGCCCATGTAATAGAATATCCCAAAGTCTCTCAGTTCAAGCTCAGGATTTGTATGACACGGTAATTCTTTACCCATCAAGTCTTGTGTAACACAAGTATGTTGAGCCTGAATTATGCGGGATCGAATGTCAGATCGAACCTGGACACAATGAAGCTTGACACGTTCCTTACGACTCAATGCGTCAGCCACGACATTCGCCTTACCAGGATGGTAGCGAATTTCGCAATCGTAGTCGTTTAGGAGTTCAACCCAACGTCGTTGCCTCATGTTTAGTTCTTTCTGATTGAAGATATGCTGGAGACTCTTGTGGTCAGTAAACACTATACACTTTGTACCGTATAGGTAGTGTCTCCAGATTTTGAGAGCAAAAATTACTGCACCTAACTCAAGATCATGAGTGGTGTAGTTCTTCTCGTGCACCTTCAGTTGTCTTGATGCATAAGCTATGACTTTGTTTCTTTGCATAAGAACGCAGCCAAGGCCTAAGTTGGACGCATCACAGTACACGACAAAATCGTCGTTACCCTCGGGCAAAGATAGGATAGGTGCATCACAGAGTTTCTGTTTCAAGGTCTGGAAAGCTTCTTCCTGTTTGGATCCCCACTCAAAAGGTTTGCTCTTCTGAGTTAGAGCAGTGAGAGGAACCGCAATCTTGGAGAAGTTTTCAATGAACCGGCGGTAATAACCCGCTAGACCAAGAAATGAACGAACCTCGGTAGGAGTAGTAGGAGTATCCCAATCCTTAATCGCACTGATTTTGGCGGGATCTACATGAATACCTTGTTCGTTGACGATGTGCCCCAAAAACTGAACTTCCTTAAGCCATAATTCACACTTGGAGAATTTGGCGAAAAGTTGTTCTTTCTTTAGGAGCTCCATTGTAAGACGAAGATGCTGTTTATGGTCAGCTCGCGTCTTAGAATAGATCAAGATATCATCAATGAATACAATGATGAACTTGTCCAAATAAGGCTTACAAACCCTATTCATCAAGTCCATGAAAACAGCAGGGGCATTTGTTAAACCGAAAGGCATAATAGTAAACTCATAATGACCGTATCGAGTACGAAAAGCAGTTTTGGGAATATCGTCTTTGAGAACTCGAAGCTGATGATACCCAGAACGCATATCTATCTTTAAAAAGCAAGTAGCGCCCTGTAGCTGATCAAAGAGATCATCAATGCGAGGTAGGGGATATCGATTCTTGATGGTAAGCTTATTAAGCTTCACGGTAATCGATACACATCCTGAAAGATCCATCTTTCTTTTTCACGAATAGGACAGGAGCGCCCCAAGGGGAAAAACTCAGACGGATGAATCCTTTGTCAGATAGCTCCTGAAGCTGCTTAGATAACTCTTGCATCTCAGACGGTGCAATGGGATTTGCGCCAGGTACAAGATCAATGCGAAACTCAACTTGGCATACAGGAGGTAATCCAGGTAAGTCTTCAGGAAATACCTCAGGATAATCTCGAACAATAGGGATGTCTTGGGTAGTCTTACCCTAGCCTTTATCCTCTACAACATGTGCCAAGAAAGAAACATATTTCTTTCGTAGGTATTTCTGGGCTTGGGTACAAGACATGAGTTTAACAGGTTTCTCCCCACGAACTTCTAAGATCTCACCAGTCGAAAGCGGAATACGAACGATCTTCTCAAATCAAACCACCTCGGCATGGTACTTGGCTAACCAATCCATTCCCACTATAACATCAAAGCTCCCGAGTTGCATCGGTGTGAGGTCGATAGGGAAAAGATGGTTATTAAGGTTCAACTGGCAATTTCGAAGAACGGAATCGAGTACAACGGGTTCACCACTAGTTACCTCTACTGTCAAGGGCTTTCCTAGTTTTGTTCTAGTCATCGAAAACAAAGGCTTAAAAGCTAAGGGCACAAAACTCTTATCGGCACCCGAATCAAATAGAACAGAAGCAGGATGGTTGTTAACAAGGAATGTACCATTCACCACTTCGTTATCTGCGCGTGCCTCATTTGCATTCATATTAAAAACTCTACCACGAGCCGGTGCCTAATTTGCGTTTGCCAACCTCGGGCAGTTGTTCCTGTAGTGGGTCAGATCCCCATAATTGTAACACGAACTAGGCGGAAAGTGAGGTCGTGCAGGATTCTGGGCAGGGTTTTGTACAGCTTGGTTTTGAGCTGCCTGATTTTGGTTAGGAGCAAAATGGCAGGTATTCGCAAGATGACCAGACTTGCCACAATTCGTGCAGATGCGGCATTGCAACTGTGGCTGGTGGTGGCTGTTACATCTGTTGCACAGAGGTGCATTCCCCGCATACTGCCTCTTGGCAGCAGGTTGTGCAGCCTGATTCTGTGCTGTCTGATTAGGAGCAGCCTGATTTGTCTGAGCAGTGACAGCGAAATTCTTGGAAGCCTTACGCTTCCTCGATTTCTTGGAAGACTCAGCAGCCTTCTTGCCCTTTTTCTCAGTGGTGCTATCAGACTGTTTCTGCTTCTTGTCACCCTTTCTGTGGAGTTTACCCTTTTTGACTTGCGATTCAGTAAGGGTAGCAACGAGCTCAATGGCCTGACGGACGGTTGTAGGGTTACTACCAGTGACAATATCTTGAACAGGATTTGGCAAACCGTCTATGTATTTTTCAATAGCCTTATCCAAAGGCGTGACCATAGTGGGACAGAGCAAGCTTAACTCCTCGTATCTGTCAGTGTAAGCCCGATGTTCACCACTGTCCTGCTTCAAGTCATGGAACTCATTTTCAAGTGCCCTTTGTTCGTGACGAGGACAAAATTCTCTCATCATGAGAGCCCTAAGTTCCTCCCTCGTCTGAACCAAAGCAACCTCAGTACCTCGGTCTCTCATTACCCCATTCCACCAGGTAAGAGCCCTCTTTTGAAATACACTCGACGCAAACTCGACCTTACGGTTGTTCAGACACTGAACATGGCAAAAGGTGCTCTCAAGACTCTCAAACCACTGTAGGAGCCCAGTTTCTCCCTCAGAACCACTAAACTTGAGTGGTTTAGCCGAGTTAAAACTTTTGAAATTGCACGGAGCAGGTGCATTATTGTTATTGTTGGCTTGGTTCCAATGAGCAATGAGATTGGGGAATGCAGCATCCATTTGCTGCGCGATGATTTCTGCCAGTTCGGCATTCGATAGCGGATTTTCGCGTCGAGGAGGCATTCTAAAAGAGGAAACATGAGAGAAAACGAGTGAGATGACGTGATGAAGGAAATGAGGTATCAATAAAATCTACAAGAATGCAAGGATGGTGGTCATTTGTTTGTTACCACAAAGCAAACAAACGACACACAGTGACAAATCAAAGTAAATAGGTCATAATAATGTATCACTGAAGACATGCTCGCCTATAAGTGAATACTCACCCCAAGAGTTCCCAGGTAAGAGTGACTGGTCCGATACTGCGGATTTGTACGAACACTCTAGCCTTAGACAGAAAACTCAGGGTACAGGCATTCACTCTTCCAGTTTGCACGTGTTTACATTATTTAGACCCAAACTTTGATGAGATTTTGAAAATTTGGAAGGTACAAGACCAAGAGATATCATCAAAGGATAGATGATTGATTTCAAAATCATTTTGTAAATTTGTGTTCATGTTTTGGTAATCACCTAAGGATAGGTGACATGTATTGTTTTAAGATCTAAACACAAGTAAACTTGTGTTAGGGTCCTAGAATTTATAGTCTAGGTCAAAGCATTGCTAATAACCTAATTCCCTATAACCATTGGCTCTGATACCAACTCTTCTGTCACACCCCGACCACGTTAAAACAACAAACCGTGGCGGAAACGTCGGGGAGTGTTGTAACAGAATCATTGTTTCAACAACCATGGTAATTAAAGTTATGTATTTTTTATTTAAAGTTTACATCGTCTTGGAATTTAAATAAAACATAACATAATAATTGTCTTTTAAGTCACTAAGGCCCGAGTCCGCCTAAGTGAAGCATAAACATCATCATGCATCAGCACCTGAAACACATGTAAAAATAGGTACGTCAGCATAAAAATGCTTGTGAGATACATAGGTTTTGTTTATGCAAGATTCATGACTTGTGGTTTTAAAAAAAAAGTGTTTAACAAAATATAGTCATGAATCTTGTAAAATAATTTCCTTTATGAGATCATATGAAAATCGATATGAAAATCAATGATAAATAAAGGACAATGCATGGTTAAATGAATAACCAAGTAAAAGTAATTTTGTGTGAAACATGTATTTTGTAATATAATGTCATGTCCTTGTAAAAATGTTTCATGTCTTGTCCAAGTGATTTATATAACGCAACAATGTGAAATACAATAAAAGCACTTATATATAGGAAGTACCATCGACGTATCCACCATGCTTTTATCATATGTGTAACACCTCAAAAAATTACGTCCAATAATGTATCGACACGTGTCATAAGCCTTGAATATGTGAAAAAGTACTTTAGAGGGACTAAAGTTCACAATCAGAGAAACTATGTGAATATAAGGGTCCAAAGTGTCAACAATGGATAAATATGCCCTACAATAACCCTACATGGTGTTTATAATCTTAAACGAATAAATCATGGATCATACGAAGCTGAAAATGAAAGAAAGTGAGGAATTACAAACTACAGGGGTTAAAAGTGTCAACATGTTGAAAGTATACCTCTGAGTGACCTTTTAGCAAACCCGAAGCTTTGTAACGGTAAAATATGCTCACTAGAATGTGTGATAAAAATTTCATAAAGTTTCGTTATCGTATGAGAAAGTTATGATCAAATCCGTGTACGAAGGGTTAAAAGCGTCAACGTTGAAATTTGTGACTTTTCGGGTAAGCACAAAGTTAACCAAGGACTTAACCAAGTTTGTAAAAGTCCTAAGGCCCTTAAAAATCAAGTTAGAGGGCCAAAAGTGCAAGAAAAACAATCAAAACCACGTTACAAAGGACCAGGGACTGAAATGTAAAAGATGAAACTTGTTTGGCTGGTTGCGCAGTTTTAGGCGCCCCGCGAGGGGGTCTTCGCGGCCCGCGTACTACCTGCCAGCGCAGAAAAAATGCACAGGTGCCTGTTGCAGCGCTGAAACCGACCTTACACCTTTGTTTTACATACCAGTGGCTGCTCCAATGGTTTAACATGCATAGGGGGCACTTGTACTGATCTGGTAACATGTGTAGACCTCTTTGGCATCATCTTGAAGGATCAAAGTTAGTATATAAGAACACCCATTGTTGCAACTTATGTTCATTCACTTGCATTCACATTTCTGGAGCTCTCCTGATCAGCAACTAAGTTCCTTAGGCTCCCTAATCGTGCATAGGACTATTGTAAGTATTCTTAACCCTTCCTAATTCAGTTTAGCCTAGTTAATTAGCTAAAAGTCAAACCGTCGTAATTAACGTTTGACTTTGAAATTAAATGAAATCCATTCAGTCAATTCTCGAATTGAAAGTACCTATAAGTAGGTAATTATGTGGGTAATAAACCCTTAAAAGGGTACTCTTTGATTCCCACTCTAACTAGGTCAATTGTCGGGTCAAACTTGTTATTAAAAAGTCAACAGAATGCTTATTTTCAAATTAATGCATAATTAGCAATGTAGGAGGCATGCAACCTGTTTTATCATTAATATAACTTGGTAATTAATGTAAGAACATGTTTAAACATGTTCAACCCGACAATCTTCAGTTTAAACCCGGATCGGAACCGAAAGTCGCATATTTTGACCTTTGCTTTGACTTTCAGTTTTGACCCGTTTATGCATGTTTTAGAATTTCCTTAGAGCTTTATTTGGACCAGGTTTCATATAAGTATAACTCTCTGAGATTATACAACTTGGTTCATTAGTTATCCGATTCATATGCATGTTTCCGTTAAATGCTTAAATGTTGACTATTATGCCCTTTTGACTATAAAACATGAGTTTTGAAAAAGTAAAAGAATAGAAACCTTGGTTACTGATTTATAAACTTGCACCTAAAATTTGAAGTCAGTTTGAGGTCTAGGTTAAGAGTTATGCTCAATAGCGTAATTAGAAAGCTTTATGTTAATTAAACGACGTAATTAGCGTATAGCCTATTTAAACCCACTTTTTGATATCAAAATTTTTCCCACTGATGTAATATAATATTTTGGGATTTTTGAATATTTTTATTTAATTTTTGGCTGAGCATAACATAGGTCTCTAAGTTTGATTCGGTTAATGCCGGTTTTGCCCTTTTTAGCCATAAAATGAGTTTTACAAATCCTTTTGACCCCAAACCTTTTTCTACTGATTTTATTTGACAAATAAAATATTTTGAGCCTTCTGGAATTATAAAAATATCAGCTTTCCTTTGAAAACCCGGAAATGGCTCCAAATCGCCTTTTTAAGCGTTTTTAACGCATAGTATGTACTAGAACTATATTAAACATATAAGGTTGATACCTACTGATATTTTTAGTATATTTTTATATAATAACAGTAAGTGAAAGTTTTTAAACTCAGGTTTCCAGTTTTGACCGTTTAAGCCTAAGTGAAATTACCAAAATACCCCTAAGATGCATAGTTTGGTTTTAAATGATAAATTTCACATGTAGTGTAACACCTGTGTCATTTCGACCATCAAACAAATGCCCAACCAATGAAATATTGTATTTCATACTTGGGATTTGTAAAAATATGTGTATCGTTTACACATATCAATTCTTGTTCGATTTCAAACTCTATATCGCTTTCTGGAAGGTTATACGCGCACTGATGCGTAAATATAACCAGTTTAATGCAACAAACACTCCGGAACAGCAACATATACTCAACATACCTTAAATAACCTTTAAATAACTTAGAAATAAGTTTTGAAGGCATTGGTATGGCAAAAACAAGTTAATTCGTTTACAGGGACTAAATTTGACAAACTGCGAAAGTATGACGATTCGTACTGGAACAGACATTCCGGAACATAACCATAAGTTAAACACACCTTTAATATCCTTTACATAGCTTAGAAATAGGCTTTGAGGGGTTCGGTGTGCTAAAATAAACTTTTGGGTCATTCAGGGACTAAAAGTGTCAAAAAGTGCACAAGTTTGCATTTTCGCGCATAACTTACGTTCTGAATACATCCGGACATCCAAAAATTTATGTAAGCACTAAAATATTTTATTTTAGTGTTTGGCATAAGAAAAATCCATTCGTTGCGTCATTTGGATCGTTTTTCGCGCTTGTGCGCATTCTGTCGTAATTAAGCGAACATCGCGTTCGTACGGCCAAACGAACCAACATCCGACATATTTTTGAGCATGTTTCATGTCCACAATGTTTAGGCATCATTTTAGGGCCTTAAAGTTGGCTTTACGGGCCTTAGAAGTGTCGAAAATGGCTTAAACATCAACAGGGACTGAAACTGTCAAATTACAAACATGTTTGCTGATCAGAAGTCTCAGGCGGCCCGCCTGAGTTTTCACTGATCCTAACGCGGGCCGCGTCCGCTTGTCTGATCAGATAATATCGAACAGTCAGCACGATCCAGCTGTTTTAACCACCACCACACCTTTCCCACTTGCATTTTCAGCTGATAAGGACCAATTTAAGCCACCACAACTTTCCGACACTTGTACGGTTACGATTAAGGCACGATATTCGACAAACGATCTTAACGGTTACCCAAAAACTATAAATACCCCACCCCCATTGCTTCTAAACCCACAAGAATCTGATCTAAGTGACTCTAAGTTGGAACCATTGTTTCATACCTGAGTTATTGTGATCTAGATTAGCATTCGGGGACCCTTCGTAAGTATTCTTTCGTTCTTTTCCTTATTTTTACTGCTTTTCGAGTCAGAAAGTCAAACTTTGTTTGACTTTCAGCGTTGACCAGTAATGGTCAATGCGAAGTTCGTTTGAACTTCGCAACGTGAGTGTAATCACGTTGGTTATAGTCCCTTGGGACTATGCCTACTGATTACCACGTTGTCTAGGGTCGTAGGGTAAGCGATCTGATAAATCGCTTATACCTCGAACCCGACCCATTTGGTCGATCATTAGGATCCGACCAAATACATTAGGTGACCATAGTAGGTAGGGAATAACCTTCCGAGGTTATACCCTATGGTCACATCGTTTAAGTAGTTGTATGATAGGTAGTTTATATGCCTTAGGTAAATTACCAGAATACCCTTTTCATGTATAATTGGTAATTAAGCATATGTAACCTAAACTTTTGTCACATAACTGATTATGTAACATGTTTAGGCATATAACACTTGTCATAGGACTAGTTAGGCGGTCCGAACGCGTTTCACGCGAACGACGCGTTAAAGTAGCATAAGCTATCTAAACGGGTCGTAATGGGTCGTAAACTCTTAGGTTAAGTTTCATTTAGTATGTAGGCTTTGTTAAACCAAATGACACGAGTCTCTACACTCGTTTGGTTTACAAACCCTAATGCTACCCGATCTTCCGATCAAGGTCCGGTTATTAACATAGTTACCTATAGTAGGTGTCGTTTGATATCCGCGATCTCTAAGCATTGTTTGGTTGTTATTCAAGGACTACTGAGCAATCTTAAGTGAGTACATAGACCCCTCTTTTACTGTTTTCCAAACTGTTTTGGGGTGGAACACATGTGCCTACTTGTTACTTTCATGCTTTCCTGTTTTCACATCATATACCGGCTATGTTCGTTAGTACATTATAGTACATGATTTCATTACATTTCATGCTATGTATGCCCATTGTGTGTGTACTTAGTACATCGTTTTACATTACATGCTATGTATGCCCATTGTGTGTGCATACTTAGTACATCGTTCTACATTACATTTCATACTATGTATGTCCATTGTGTGCATACTTAGTACATTGTTTTACATTGCCTTTCTGTTGCATATGCTCATCCAGCATATGAACACATTATACTACATTTTGAACCGTTGTAATCATTTGACTATGTGAACCGTTGTAATCATTTGACTATGTGAACCGTTTGTATCTGTGAACCGTGTGAACCGTATTTGACTATACATGAACATTTCTACATTTGTTAAACATTTCATCTTGATAGTTTGGTTTGAGTAAGTGATTAAGTAACGAGGCGTGTGTAATATGATACAAGCATGGTGGATACGCCGCTGGTACTTCCTATATATAAGTGTTTGTATGGTAATACATATCGTAGCGTTATTTGAATCATTTCAGTTTATGACATATGACATTTTATACAAATAACATACTTTTCACAAGACATTGTTTTACAAACAACTTATCTTATACAAACTCATTTTACATGGTTATTCAATTAACCTGACATTTATTTATACATATCATCTGATCTTATCGATTTTCAAATGATTTACAAGACAAAGCAAATTACAAGGTTCATGACTAAACATTTTCTCAAACATAAGTCATGAAACCTATTTTCACAAAACCTATGTATCTCACAGGCATTTTTATGCTGACGTACCTATTTTCACATGTGTTTTCAGGTGATGATGTATAGGACTTATCAAGACATACTTAGGCGGACCTGTGCCTTAGTGACTTAAAACGAGACAAGAACTAGCTACTTTATGTTATGTACCCTTTGTTTCTTGTTTAAACAATGTAAACTCTTATATTTGTTGAATAAAACGAAACTTTAATTGCCATGGATTTGAAACATTAATTCTGTTACAACACTCCCCGACGTTTCCGCCACGTTTTGTATGTTCTACGTGGTCGGGGTGTGACATGTAGGTCATACCTTACTGTTATATATTATTAAATTAAGTGATTTTTACTGAATGAATCAGACCTGTAACTCAGATTCTATTTAAACTCTTTTATAACCTTTTAAATGACCAAAATGCCCTTGCAAGGCATAATTTGAGTTTAAATCCATTACGGGCATAATAAAAGATATCTTACTGATGTCACAACATATTTAAGGCATATTAACTTGGGAAACTTGCATATGACTCTTTTGGTTACCCGTTACGCACTTTTCGCGTTCGGAACGGCTTATGTAACTAGTTTGCATATATTAGTCGAAACGGGTCAGACCTTATCATCTTTGTCTCAAAATCCAGAATATGTTTAGTATAACCTTATTATACAAGTCTTCAAACTTGTCGGGTCTAAATCACATTCTGTCCGGTCTTCGCTTAATCGTGCGTTTGAACCGTATCTTCCTTTAAAACTGACCGGTCTAAGCTTAAGCTTAATTAAAGACCCGTTAGGATTCTAATAGAATAATAAAAACCTTCATTCCAGATTAGGAGCCCAGTAAAAGCTATCTGTACTTGCTGATTTGATATACGGCTGGGATTGAATTTATATTTAGCTCAGGTAAATACTCTTAACTTATTTTCCCTATACGGGCTTGGGATACGGTACTATAAGAGTACCGCTTGGTCGGGTATGTAGTCATTTAAATCGGATTGTGATTAATGTATTTACATAACTCGCTTTATTCTGTATTATTTGGTGTATGGCCCTTGGGGGTTAAATGACCATGTCCCGGATATCCTTGGCATCATTCAAAGAAATGGCCACGACCTAAGCACGGGGTGTAGGCGTACACCTGACAGATGCATATGTAAAAAACTGGTAGCTCACTTAAAGGAATCAGCCTTGTGGGTATTATACCTGTGGCGTGTCAGTTAATCTAGACCGGCCCTACAAACCGGCACTGACGGACGACAAATAAGTAAAATTGTATACAAGATTATTTTAAAATAATTGTCCCAAGTTATAAAAGATATTTTTGCCTAAGTGCATCCAAATCAATTTTTAAACATTTTCAAAATGAGTCAGTTAAGTTGTATTTACCAGTGTAAACTGACGTATTTTCCAAAAAGGCTAAGTGCAGGTGCTATACGTAATAGGCTGGCTACTCCAGGCATCAATAATCAAGTCTCGCAAGCTCTAGATGTTAAAGTCTGTTGAACAGTGTTACCTTTATTTTGATCCGCCTGTGGATCTGTTTCAACTACATTGTGATACTTTATATTACAATTTATTTGGTTGAAATAAATCTATCTTTTGCTTCCGCTGTGCATTTAAATATTGTGTTGTTTGACTATGATGATATCAACTACGTCACGATACTCCCCACCGGGCCCACCGGTAATACGTGGAAATATCTGGGTGTGACAGTATGGCACATAGCCCCGTTACATAAGTCACTTATTAATAACAAACTAAAATGTCTTGTTCAATGTCAAAAATGTTTTATGTGTAAACCATATTCAATGTCATGTATGAAATGTATCAAATGTAATGCATAGCAAGTAGGAAATCATCTACTTAAACTATGTAATGATATTAGTGTGAAACAAATGTATGGCGAATAACAAGCAATTACTCAACCATAGGAAAAATGTACAAAACAATGATTTTGAGTAAACCTAAGTTTAATTCAAATGTCATGTTTTGCAGAAAACAATGCTTTATAATTACAAACATTTATGCAGTAATGTTAATCGCATACATTCAAGCCTTGCGACTGTGGCGACAAACCTTTAAACAAATTAAAGGTTCATCTAAGTTATGTAGAAGGATTCTGTCATTTCCAACTTCCAAACCAACCTAGGAAGTCAGAAACGGGAGTTGTCAATTCCTATGGTACCATTACATACTACCGAGCAGCGTGATCAATGTTAATGAATGTATTATTGTCCCGATTAAACACACCAAATGTCATAACCAATGTAAGCATGCTAAGAAAACCATGTACTAGGTATGCTAAGTAAACATGCCTAGTAGAAATGTCAGGTAATACAATGCGTACATATGCTAAGTAAACATATGTAACAAATGTGTAATAAATCAATGTGCTAGCATGCTTAACATACATAGCAAAACATAGTGAAAACATGTACTAAATATGTACTAAGTGAAACTAGCATGTTTATGTCACAAAAGCTTGTAAAGCAAGAAAGTAACAAATATGTACATGTGAATCACCCCAAAGTATTTGAAAACGGTAAAAGAAGGGAACTATGTACTCACTTGGGATTGCTTATTAGTCTTGAGAATAAGACCAATAAAAGCTCCAAGTATCACGGAATCAACCGGCACCTAGTATAGGTGACTATGTTAATAATCGGCTCCTAAATCGGGAGATAGGATAGAATGAGGTTCTATAAATCAAATGAGTATTTAAACTCATATGGTATGATTTAATAGTCCCTACATTCTGATTGGAAAGTCTAACTAAGTGCTTTTGACCTGTTTCGACCCATTATGGTAGTATAAGCTACTATAATGCGTCGTTAGCATAAGACTGTGTTCGGATGGTTAACTATGTGCTATGCCAAGTCTTACATGCCCAATTATGCCTAAACATGTTACTAAATCAGATTATATATAAAAAATATGTTCACATAGTCAAAATACGGATTTATGCTTCAAAAGGGCGTTTTGGTCATTTCCTATGGGCATACAAGCTAACTAGCAAAAGACTAACCAATCCTATGTGATCATAAGGTATAACCTCAGGGGTTATTCCCTATGTATCTATGATCACTAAGTAAGCTTGGTCGGATCCTAATGATCGACCAAACGGGTCGGGTTCGAAAGTCTAAGCGGTTGTTTAGACCGCTTAACTAACGACCCTAAACAAGCACCAAACTATTAGTGACGAGTTAAACATGTCAAAACATGTTTAACCTACTGATTTGGTATCAAAACAATGGGTCTTGATACCCAAAAATTGTCACACATTTGCTCCTAAAAAACAAAAGGGGAGCCAAAAACCACTCAACCTGAGTGACAGAACACACATAGTGTTAAGTTGGGAGTGGTGGAAGCTAAATTGATATTGAGAGTGACAGCAGGCAATACCTAATAGTTAAGAGTGATAAAATCAAATAACCCTAAATAGAATCACCCATATACAAATTCTCTATCCCATATAGCTATATAGGTTGTTTTGCCTGATTTTAACCCAAAACTACATTAGGTGCACACTTCTGCCCCTTATGTGCGCCTAGCGCGTCTTTTTGAATCAATGTCAAATGCCTTCCTAGAGCGAGCGTCTTTTCACACAAATCAACAAGTTTTAGACAGTTCTTGATCACGATCAAATAAACCCTAAAACTTTAGCTCAATCATATCCACTTAACCATGCTACAATTAGACACCAAAACAAAATCCATATTAACAAATGCAAATTCAAATTAATTTCTATTAATCGCCGATTAATATCGATTAATTACATTTAATCCCAACTAATTACGATTAATCCTAGATTAATCGCTAGTTCCCACCCCACCGAGCGACTAGCGATTTCTACATCATGCTCCTACCCTAAAACCTACAAATCATGTATTGTCAACCCATTTTTACTCATAATTACCCTAATACGACTAAATCACTCGCAACACTCCTTTCACCTACCATATAACCAAGGGCTCCATCCCTTTGCTTTATCCACCATTCACACACACTCACCACAAGCCGAACACCCTACCCCTAAGCATGTATTCATACCCGTGAAAACAAGTCGCACACAGGGATACCCGAATGGTGCCCCTTCCTCCCTAATTGATGTGAAAGTCTCCAATGTTTGTTGGTTCAATATTTGAATTCTAAATAGATAGGCTTATGACCATATGTGCATACGTCTTCAGTTGGTGTAGTTGGATTCCAAAAAAATGCAATATATTTGCCTGGCTGGCTGAATTGAATAGCATTCCCACTTGTCTAGCTCTTAGAAATAGGAACATTCCAGTCGAGGATGTCTTGTGTCCGCTATGTCACTTCGGCGATGAGTCAGTAGATCACTTGTTCACGACATGTTGGGTGGCCTCTTCAATCTGGCAATTCGTGAGCTCTTGGTGCAAGGTTCCGTTATTCTTTGCCTTTTCTTTCAAAGATATTCTCGAGATGCATCTCTCTGTCAATGTTTCGGATCAATGGAGGGCGAGGAATGATCTGAAGTTCTCTGGGAAGCCGGTTAGTATTGAGAAAATTATTAGTGAAATTAAGGCTTTAAGTTATTTTTGGTTTTCTAATAGATCGAAGTATAAGGATGTCTCATGGGATAGTTTGTGTAAATTTGTATAATGTAATGTCTGTGTAGTCTGGTGCTGGCCTGGTTTTTGGTCGGTTTGTTTCTAATGAAGTTCTCCTTTCAAAAAAAAAGTGTCAACTCTAAATCACACTTTATATTCGAATTGGGTTGTCAAGCGTCTACTCTAATCTAATCATCTTTTTTTTAAAGGTGTGAATTATTCGCGAATGTCGGGAGGTCTAGCATACGTTGTCTTAACCGGGTCCGCGCTAGAGAGCCCCCTCGCACAATAGATCCCCAGTTTAAACCCCTCAATGAGAAACCCCTATCACCAAGACTCGAACTTGAGACCTTGAGGGGAAAACTCACCCGGGCCCACCATAAGTGGAACTTAAATACCCGTGGCCACCACCAGAGCACTAATGATGGTTATCTAATCATCTTTTAAGTTCGATAGTTTTCAGTTTTCAATCATGGGGTATTGGATTTTAATAATCCCAAGTTTCACTAATTGGCCAGTAATAATCCTAACTTCAAAAATTGCCTACAACAGTCCCAACTTGTAAGATTTTGGCCACCAATGATCCTTGTCTAACTGGGTTAGTTAAATGTGACGTGGCAGGTGACGTGGCAGCTGACGTGTTTAAAAACTTAAATGTTGGAGACCTATGTGGATGCTGATGTGTTCAAAGAGTACAACACCCCTATTTAAAAGGCATTTTAACCCTAATTTAAACCCAATCCCTGAAATGTCGACATCATCCTCTTCAATAAGCTGCCTAAACAAAAACCCTAAGTTCTTCAAAGTCGATCTGGATGGAAACGTCTACTGTAATCATGATATGCTTGCAATTCTTTGAGTAGTAAGCCGTAAACGAGATCGAATTGGGAAGGAGTTTTATGGTTGCCCTCTCTGGCTTGTAAGTTTTTCCTTAAAGATTCTCCTTCTAACTTGTTAATTTCATTAACGGTGTGTTCATTTTGTAATCTGATTAGAGAGTGGACTGCAAATTTTTTTTTTTGTGGAAAGAAGATTTGGAGAATGTCTTTAAGAACACATCTATGGCCAACAATCCAAGTTATGAAGGTCTGAAGATGGAAAATTTGAAGTTACAAAACAAGATATTAGAAGAGGAGAATAGAAAGCTGAGACAGAGGCTTTCGATGGAAAAGTACAAGTGGAATTCTTCATGTCTGTTGGGATTTTGCAATAGTTATGGCAATATGGTGGGTTTTAAGTCGCAAGAGTTAATATTTAGGTATTGTAATAGTTATGGGAGTATGTTGTTATGTAATGCTTATTGCATAATGTACTGAAATCTTGTGTGTTAATGAAAAGTAGTGCATATAGCACAATCTTTGTTATAGACAGTTGTGTTTATTTACCAAAAGTCGACCAAAACGACCAATATTAACCTGCTGTCAATTTGAACCAAAACTCGACAAAAACAACCAAAACGACCAATTATGAAACTGCAGTCAATCTGAACTAAAACTCGACCAATATTAGCCTGCTATGAACCTGAACCAAAAGTCGACCAAAACGACCAATATTAACCTGCTGTCAATCTGAACCAAAACTCGACAAAAACGACCAAAACGACCAATTATGAAACTGCTGTCAATCTGAACCAAAACTCGACCAAAACGACCAATATTAACATATAGAAACTGCATTACATAATAAGATTCATTACATTCCAAAATGCACAAACTGAACAACTAAGTTTTCTGCGATAAACTTACTACTACATACCATACATGTACTGAACAACCAAAAAGCATGAACTATAAAGTCATCATGCATCATTAACTACCAAAAGCATACAAAACACATACAAAACACATAATTACTAAGCTTCACTTCCCTTTCCCTTTTCCCCTTGCATGACCCTTTGTCCTTCCCCGTTGACTAGGACCCTGGGATGGTTGGCTGACAGCTTGTGAGCCTTGACTCGCTTGAAATCTTGCTTTCTTGGGCCTTCCCCTTGGGTTATTAGAAACACCCTCAGCAGATCTCTTCTTCTCATTTGTGCAACCCCTCTTATTGTGCCCTCTCACCTTACAGTTGCTACACTTCATCTTATTACCATGTTTGGACAATTTTCCAGGTTTCTTAGGGTTCTCGTGTGGGTCTCTCCTTCTATTCTTCTTAGGTCTTCCAGGAGCAGCCTTGATTGGAGGTGGGTCAATAGGGTAATCAACTTCTGGCCAATACTTCTCACTAGGCAATGGAGGAATGGTGTAAGCATAAGTCTTTAGGTATTCTGACTTGTGATAACATTCATGTACAAACTCCTCTGCATTCCTGTTTAAGAAACCAGCCACTGCACAAACATGCTTACAAGGGATACCCTTCAAATCCCATTTCCTACAACTGCCAGTTCTCCTGCTCAAGTCCACAGACACATCATCCAGTTCTCTAACTTGGAATACATTGAAAGATGATGGATACACTTCACACATATATGCCCATGACTTTTCTTTCTCAATTTTCTCCTGTATATTTGGACACACAATCAAGTCTTGTTTAACCATCTCTGCATATTGGGTTGTTAGCCTAGTCATTATTGATACCCGGATGTCTTCAAGCATGTTGATGATGTGTTTGTATCTGGACTGTATAATGTAACCATTAAAGGACTCAGCCATGTTATTAACAATAACATCACACTTTGTATCAGTCTTTAGATATGCCCTTGAGAAACATTGTGGGTTTTGCTTCAAGAATGCCTCGGTAGCTTCAGGTGATAGGTCTTCCATCTCTTTAATGGCTGCCTTGTAGTCAGGAATGCAGTATGCTCTACAAGCTTTCCAGAAAACTTCTTTAAACTCATATCCCTTGAAGTTTTTATGCCAATTAGCATAAATGTGTCTAGCACAATTCCTGTGTTCAGCTTGAGGCCACACTAATGCAACTGCATTAATTAAACCCTGTCACAAACATGAATGTTAGTAAAAACATATGTCTAACAAAACATAAGTATACAAAACAAAAGTATTACCTTCTGTTGATCAGATATTAATGTCCAACCTTTCCCACCATCATTGACTTCCAAACACTTCCTTAACTCTTCCATAAACCACTCCCAGCTGTTATTCGTTTCACCTTCAACTATTGCCCAAGCCGCAGGGTACATTTGGTCATTTGCATCCCTTCCAATTCCACCCAACAACATACCACCAAGAAAAGTTTTTAGGAAACAACCATCTAAACACTGTGCCTTCCTGCAACCTACTAAAAACCCCTTCTTGAGCCCATAAAAAACACACAAAGAGTCTGTAAAATGTCTCACATGTGGAACTTTGTAACACCTCGTAAAATCACGTCCAATGGTGTATTGACACGTGTAATAAACCCTAATAAAGTCCAACATTGAATTTAAGGGACTAATTTTTCGAAAAATCGAAAACTTTGATTATGAAAGGACTGGAAGTGTTAGCATACCTAAAATAAGTTCCTTAATAACCTCTCATGATAATTATACTCACAAATGAGCCACTTGACGATCGAGTGTAGCCGTTTGCGTAATTAATTTAAAGTTTGCGCAATAAAGGGTTAAAAGCGTCAACATGTTAATTCTTACCTCTGAGTGACCTTTTAACAAACCGGGAGCTTCATGATATTTGATTATACTCTCAGGAATGCTAATTATTGGCCGACTAATGTTTTTATGCCTATATTGCAAGTTAGAAGGGCTAAAAGTGTCAATATGTTTAATTATACCTCTGAATGACCTTTTAGCAAACCCAAAGCATCGTGATGTTTAATAATACTTTCAAGAATTCCTAATATGGATTAGATGAGGCTTCAATGCTATTGAATGATGAGATGCGCAAGTTTGCGCAATAGAGGGACCTAAAGCGTCAACTTTTGAATCTACGCCTTTCGGTGACCATCTAAGCGAACGAGAGCATAGTAACATTTAAGTATATGCTTGGAAATGATCAATATGGGCCATGGAAGGCTTGAATATCATTAAACGACATTTCACGCTACCTTGCGTAATTAAAGGACTATTTGCGTCAAACTGCAAAAGTATGTCGATTCGTAGGGTATTGGACCTTCCCGAATATGATCGTAAGTTAAACATACCCTAAATATCCCTTACCTGGCTTATAAATAGGCTTGGAGGTGTTTCGTGCGCAAAAATAAACTTTTAAGTCATGCAGGGACTAAAAGTGTCAAAAAGTGCACAAGTTTGCATTTTCGTTCATATCTCACATTCTGAATATACCCGGACACCCAAAAATTTATGTAAGCACTAGAATATTTTATTTTAGTGTATGGCTTGATAAAATTCCATTCGTCGTGTAGTTTGGATCGTTTTTCGCGTCCGTTCGTGTTTCGTCGTAATTAGACGAACAACGTGACCATACGGCCAAACGAACCGACATCCAACATGTTTTAGAGCATGTTTCATGTCCCCTATGTGTGGGCATCTTAGTAGAGCCTTGATATGAGGATTTCGGGCCTCAAATGTATCAGAAATGACCTTTCATGCAAACAGGGACCAAAACTGTCGTTTTTAAAACTTGTATTGCTGGTCTGGGCTGTGAGGCGGGCCGCGTAAGGTCACACAGACCCTCACGCGGGCCGCGAGGCCTGCACAAATGCAGAAAACAGCTGCTGAACCCTGTTTAGTTGCTGGTTTTGCTAAAAAACTGGTTTCCACTCTCAAATTCAATACTAGGGGCTGCCCATTGGATTGTAAAACCACTTTACACCTGTCACGATCTGAATATAACTCCCCGACACTTGTCGCGATCCTACGAGGTCCTGAAAAGTATAAATAGGTGATGGGTTTCCATTGTTTTCACACCATTTCCTTCAATCTGCTTGTTCTCTGAATTGGAGAGGATCTTGAACTCTTTTGAGAACCTCCCTCAGTCCTTTGGACTCTTGTAAGTATCCTTTCGTGCTTAGTTTAATTGTTTAGCGATTAAAACCGAAAATTCAAGCGTTTGCGACAAACGCTTTGACTTTCAAACGGTTGAGCCATTGTTCGCAACGAACATGGCTACGTGACCGTAATTAGGTAGGTGTTAAACCCTCAAAATGGCACCTCCTAATTACCACGTTTACTTAGTTAAATTGTCGGGTCAAATAAAAGTCAAACAGGTTAGTTTTAAATGAATTTCATAACTATCAATATAGAAGCCATAAAATCAGTTTTCTCACTTTAATAACTTGGTAAATATTAGTTGAACATGTCTAAGCATGTTCAACCCGACAATTTTAAGTTTAGGCTCGGTTCGGGACCGAAAGTCGCAAAAGTTGACCTTTGCTTTGACTTTCAGTTCTGACCCGATTTAGCTTAGTTTAGATATGCCTTAGGATTCCTTTAGGACCAGGTTATAGGTTAGTGTAACCCTCTGAGGTTATACAACTTGGTTCCTTAGTTATCTGATTCATATGCATGTTTCCGTCAAATGCCTAAATGTTGACTATTATGCCCTTTTAACCTTAAAACGAAATTTTTGTAAATGTGAGAGGATAGAAACCTTCATTACTGATTTATAAACTTGTCCCTAAAATTTAACATCAGTTTGAGATCTAGATTAGGAGTTATGCCCATTAGCGTAAATGAAAAGCTTTTTATTAATTAAACGGCGTAATTAGCATAAAGCCTATCTAAACCCGATTTGTGATACCAAACTTTATACCCACTGATATAATACAATATTTTGGTATTGTTTAAGATTTTTATTTATTTTTAGGCTGAGCATAACATAGGGTTCTAGCTTTGATTCGGTAATTGTCGGTTTTGCCCTTTTGGCCATAAAATGAGTTTTACAAATCCTTTTGACACCAAACCTTTTTATACTGATCCTATATGATAAATGAAATATTTTAAGCTTTATGGAATGATAAAAATATCAGCTTTTCTTATAAAACCCGGAAATCACTTAAAATCGCCTTTTTACGCGTTTTTAAAGCATAGTATAAGTTAAAACTATTTTTAACATATAAGGTTTGATACCTACTGATGTTTTAAGTAAATTTTTCATAATTAAATAGTAGGCAAAAGTTTTAAACTCAGAATTCAAATTTTGACCTTTAAAGCTTAAGTGAAATTACCAAAATGCCCCTTAGGTGCATAATTTGGTTATAATTAATAAATTTCACATATATATAATACCCTAATGATATAACTTATTAAATTAAGTATTTTTACTGATTATATCAGACCTAAACCTTAGATTAATATTTAACCTCTTTTATAACCTTTAAAATGACCAAAATACCCCTACGGGGCGTAATTTGAGTTTAAATCCGTTTTGGGCATAATAGAAGATACCTTACTGATGTCACAACATATTTAAGGCATATTAACTTAGGAAACCTGTATATGACTCTTTTGGTTACCCGTTACGCACTTTTCGCGTTCGGATCGACTTATGTAACTAGTTTGCATATATTAGCCGAAACGGGTCAAACTATATCATTTTATCTCAAAATCCAGAATGTGTTTAGTTTACCCTTATTACACAAGTATACAAGCTTGTCGGGTCTAAATCACATTCTAATCCGGTTCTCGCTTAATCATGCGTTTTGAACCGTATCTTTTTTAAACTAACCGGTCTAAGTTTAGGCTTAATTAAAGACCTGTTAGGAATCTAATAGGTTATTAAAAACCTTCGTTCCAGATTTAGGAGCCCAGTAAAAGCTATCTGTACTTTCTTGGTGGTATACGGCTGGGATAAATTGTATAAATTTGCTCAGGTAAATACTTTTAACTTATTTTCCCTATACGGGATTGGGGTACGGTATAAAAAATACCGCTTGGTCGGGTATTGAATTTTTAATTGTATGAAGGTTAATTTATTGAAATGTCCCGTTTAAATTGTTTTGTTTGCTTAAAGCCTTTGGGGGGTTAATGACCATGTCCCGGATATCCTTGGCATCATTTTAAGAAATGGCCACGACCTAAAGCATGGGGTGTAGGCGTACACTCGACAGTGCATATATAAATAATAAGGTATAACCGCCGATTTCGGGAATAACCCGCCGCGGGACTATGTCATGTGGTGTGTCTATTAATCTTTAACCCGGTATTCAACCCGGGCTACTGAACGTATAACGAACATGTAATTCTTTTACAAGTTTATATATAAATAATTATCCCAAGTTATAAAAAGTTTTGTGCCATGTGCATTCAAATCAATTTTCTTAAACGTTTTCAAAATGAGTCAGTTAAATTGTATTTACCAGTGTAAACTAACGTATTTTCCTAAAAAGGCTAAGTGCAGGTACTAATCGGAATAGGCTGGCCTCTCCTAGCATCAAATAAAAGTCTCGCAAGCTTAGATGCCTTAAAGTCTGTTGAACAAAGTTTCTTTTTATCTTTTGATCCGCCTGTGGATCTTTTACAACCGTATTTGTAATACTTGACATTACTCTTTATCGGATTGTAATATATTTATCGTTTGCTTCCGCTGTGCATTTAAATTGTGTTGTTTGACTATGATGATATCAACTACGTCACGATACTCCCCACCGGGCCCACATGTAATACATGGAAAGATCGGAGTGTGACAGGTTGGTATCAGAGCCAACATTGAGTGAATTAAACACTAACCTTTTGTGTTTATTCTCAATGACACAGTATCACATTCCTTGACCTTCTGAGTCTAGACGTAATATAGGAATACTCTCGTCTCTATTCGGAGAATTATTGCTTTCAATTCTATATACTTTTAATATGTCGCCAAGCAAAGGAACCGTAATGGAAATCCTCCCCATCCGAAGCCTAGGAATGCGGAGCTTTATACTGGACTAGGATAAACGTGCAACCAAGGAGAAAACATTCAGAAATAAAATGAAGAAGAAACTCCTTTTGCTGAAGATCGTTTCCTTAGTAAGTCCTTATAAGGGCATACTTATCTTTCAGTCCCTTCATGGACAACATCATTCCTTTCAAGTCCCGTTTTGGGCAATTCTGTACCTCTTTTAAAAATCCTTGGAATGTTTTATCTAAATGTTATTTACATCATTGTATATGAACATAAAATATGAATAATAACATTCCTTTTATAAGATCTACCATTATAATAAAATGGCAAAAATCTAAAAAGAACAAGACCTAGCCCATGTGTCATTTTAAGAACAGGGCCAAGATGGCAGTTCCTCAAATTAGATTCAGATCCTTATTAACATCTCAATTTAGGATTGTTCTGCGTTAAATATTAAAAAGAATCTTAAAGGTACAACCTAGCCTATATGTCATTTCAGACAAGGCCAAGATGGTAGAACCTATTCAAAAGATTCAAATCCTTGTTAACATTCCTGGCAAATGTGATTCAATCACATAAATCATCCTTATACTAGATTCTCCCGAAATCCTTTCTTATTTGGTGAATTAAGCATCCATTAGGGATGTAATGCTTACGGGGCCGTATTCATTGTCATATAAGACAAAAGACAGTCGTAGCCTATAACTCCCTGTCAAGAAAAGGCATGAACAACGTTCGAGCCTAAATACCCTGATTCTACAAAATAATGGATTATAATTTAAAGTTGCCCTTGTGACTTGGCCCTTTGTGCCATAGTTATATTTTAATTAAGTTTAGGATAATTATAATGAAAATCCTAAATAAAATATATGAAATAAATCAAAATATCATTCTTTTTCTGCTAGTATTCATATTAAAAAGAATCTTAAAAGGGTATAACCTAGCTTGAATGTCATTAAAGACCTAGCTATGATGGTGGAACCTGTTTAAAAAGAGATTCAGATCCTTGTTAAACATCTGAAAACATGTTAACACTCCCGACAACAGTGATGCGATAAAATCACACTTGTCATCTTTATATTAGGAATTTCCAAACCCCTTATTTAGCGTAAATGATCAAGAGGAATCATGGCTAATAAACGTCGAATATGATGAACACATCAAAACATCCATTGGGATAAATACCTTCGGGCAAAGATGTATACATGAAAAAGATAGTTTTATTTCATAAGTTCTTGTCAAGACAATGAACTATGAAATTTTACGATCCAAAGGAATCATCGATTATGTTTTAACATTTCCCTAGTGACAAGGCATCTATGCCATCAAAAAGTCCTTTGTAACAAGCCCTTGTGCTATATATATAAAATGTCAGTACGACATTGACAGTCGTGACTTATGTCCCCTGTCTAATAAATATGAAGGATTATATTCCGTTTAAACGCCAAAGATGGTTTATTTAAAAACCTAGACAAAACATAATCAAATAAATTAAATACTATCTATTGGCCTATATGGTTTAATTGTACCATGGCTATTTAATCATCAAATTCGACAATTCCCTATATAATTAAACAAATTATTACTACTTGGTTTGTAGCCTTCAAAGCTTCACCATGGCTGACTCATCTGAAGCTCACAATCATCCAGTTGATCAGAATGATAATGCAAGACTGAACTTAACGGGCACCGAGTTACAGGATATGATAGATACAGCCGTAAATAAAGTTGTGGATCAAATATTAAAGGATCATAAGCGAAAGTGCGATAATACCCCAAATAAGGGTTACAAAAAGGGTAAGACCGGTTCAAGCTATAACCAGTCCAAGCCAAAGGAGGCAAAACCCAAATGTAAAACCTGTGGGAAGAAGCACTTTGAAAAATGTTTCTATGAACAGACTAGGGGATGTGTCATCTGTAAAGAGATGGATCACAAGACCCATGAATGCAAGGACATGAAGGATGCCACATGCTATGGTTGTGGCGAGAAGAGGCACATAAAGAACCACTGCCCAAAGAAGGCGACTAAAGGGAAAGGCATTTTAGATTCACAAGCTAAGCCTTGTGGAATCTGTAATAAGGAAGGGCACAAGACTTTGGAGTGCCAAGACATAAAGGACGCAACCTGCTATGGTTGCAATGAAAAATGGCACATCAAAACTAATTGCCCAAATAAAACCAAGAAGCCTGGGAAGGCTAAGAAGACCAAAGCTGGAAGCTCTCAAATGGATGCTCAAGAGGCTATTCAGGATGACAATGTAACAACAGGTACTTCCTTTATCAATAACGCTCATGCTAGAGTATTATTTGATTCAGGTTCAGATAAGTCTTTCATAGACAATAGATCTTGTAAATCATTAAATCTGCCTGTTAAAACTCTAAGCGTTAAGTATAAAGTAGACTTGGCCGATAGTACCTCAGAGACTGCTTCAGCAATATTAGATGGATGTTTTATATCCATTAGGAATCATTCTTTTCCGATGTCCTTGTTTCCATTAAAATAAGATGGACTCGATATAGTGATAGGAATGAATTGCTCGTCTTAAAAATCAAGCCCATATTGTGTGTGATAAGAAGCAAGTAGTTATCAAGACTCCTTATGGTGAGCCTTCGACAATTCTAGGAGACACTGGGTATGGATTGCCTAAGCACTTGTTGAATATGGTATTTAATACCAAAGATTCGAGTATGGAAAACTCAGAAGAGACAAACAACAGTCGCGATGCTGGAGATGCGACAAATGTTAATGGTGCATCCAATATGAACCTCAATGTTAATGGAGTTAATTTCCAAAACTGTAATTAATGCAGCTATTAGAAAGACTATGAGAAAAGTCATGAAAAGGTTCAAGAAGCCAGATGCTGCTCGCTCTAAAACACATGTCGCTGCTCGTGAGAAGAGCTTTATTCATACTTCAAATGCAAAGAATAACCCAAACAAAATCATATGCGGCAAGGAGCCCATTCCTTTTAGGATATACTTAAAAGTACTTCGTCTCTTGGAAGTCAAGAGACTTCAATAGTAAAAAGGGGCCATCTGTTGCAGGCAATTGTTGAATGAAGTAGAAACCATTAGGTGTATCAGCGGTTATGCTGGAAAGGACACGGTGAGGTATACATCTCAGTCATTCGATGGCAATACCCTTGATTAGTGAGGACATTAATGAAGTCCACAAGAAAGATCCTTTTATACATTATGGGATGGTCCAAGTTTTAAGGACCTTATTAGAAAAAAACCTATTATCCACTTCACGAAATGGAAAAAAATGGAATAAGAATTTTCTGACTCTCACCATAAAAAAAATTCTAGACCGTCAGCAGTATGTTACAAATCTTAACTCATTAATTGAGATAGTACCCTATTCCATTTGCCCAAAATCTAAGCTTAATGCAAATAATTAATGGTGGTTAGCAACGGCAATAAGAGGGCACATTAAGGTTTTAAAGCCTGCTCATTATAAATCCATTATGGATCTACCTCAGCTACTCACGTTATATAGATTAAGAAACAACCAGACAAAGCTGAGTCTGCCCTAAAATTTGTCAAAGATTTTATAGCTAAGTTTAAAAGGATTAAGAATGGAGGCGTTTAACCCTCCTGATGAATGATTAGAGGCAGTTCACATTAATAATGTCACCAGATAAATCCCTTATTATGATTTTATTGCTAAGAGTTACGTTTGGTTTCAGGCGCTGCTGAGTCTCTCATAAGATCATAAGCTTAACAAACTTTTAGAAATTTTCCCGTAAGAACTCTAGATATTAAGTGTAAGGTAAAACTTACAGACAAAATCATAAGAACCATTTCTTCTGTTCCTGTCAGAAACTTCCAATCGTAGAATTCTAGAAGTATCATCTCTCTAGAAGAAGTGCGTCAGCATATATAGTTGATATCTCTTTGATCTCTGTCGATTGCGAATACCAGACGGTATGATAAAAAGCGCCATATAAGGATTGGTGTATCTTAATATGTTCCATAGATTGCTTCCATGCCTGATCAGTATGGAGGTTTAATGCATGGGACCACAAAGATATTCCGATGGTCATATGGTACTAAAGTCAGCTAATGGTATTCAAAGAAGATATCCAGAATGGAATTATCCAAGTGAATGACTCCGAATAAGGAATTCGTGGACTCGTAACATAAATGTGTCACTTATCTGACACAGACTATGATAGATGAACTGGAGCCTGAGATTTGGAAAATCTCTGTAACATCCTTGTACCTTGGTTATCTTCTCCTAGGATTACCCTGTTTACCTCCTGAAAGGCAAGTAGAGTTAAGATTTATACCCCATTTAGGGCTGTATTATTATGAAATCTCCAGGACGACTAGTACCATCATTGGAAGAATCGAAACCCTGATTAAGTAAGTTTTAAGATATAGGTTTATAAAGCCTAACTCAATATTCTGAGAATTCGGTATTGTTAATAAAGAAAGACGGTTCATTTTGCTTATGCATTGATTACCGCAACCTTAATTAGGAAACAATTAAGAATCGCCATCAGCTGCCCAGGATCGTCGATTTGTTCGACTAACGGTAAGGATTAGCTATTCCTTGAGATTGGTTTTAAGCGGTGGTTGGAATAACCACCTCACCTTAAAATAAGCTTTTCTATAATAGTTGTTATGTAAGTATCAAGGCTGCTCCTTTGGGGACCTTGTATAGATGGAATATTAAACATCTATTATTAGAACAAAAGATTGGTAAGCCCAATTATCAGAATCTGAAAGTTGCATTGGAACAACGAATAAGATCATACAAATCCATAATCATCTAAAAGTTGCCAGTAATCGGCGGAAGAATTAAGGATTGATAAAAGTCACAACCCTCTTAGGTCCTTAATAGGGAATAACGTTCAATTGAAGGTATCATCCCAGGAAGGATGTGCTGAAATTTTATCGGGCTAGTTAAATCCAGATATATGGAATCATTCGAGGAACTCGAATATATCAAGATTGATAAGTTGTAAGCAAAAAAAAAAATTCTACCTGAGGAGCTCGACGGGAACCAATGCGTTCCACACTAGTGATTTAAGGATATGTTTCACCAATGAGTCGAGACGTATTATCACAATAATGATATGCAGGTTCATAAAAATCATGATTTGATAAGAAACCTGTATCGATTGAGGATCGACAGGTTAAGAAGCTCCAAAAGGATACATGTACCAAATATAAAGGTCACTTTGGGAGCTTGGAGAGACTCCAGATAGGCAATAGAAGTTAAGTCCATTATGCGACAAAAAGAACTTCCAGCATTTTAGCAAATCTCGAGGTTGAGATTTCTTTTAAGGGGGTGAGGATGTAACACCTCGTAAAATCACGTCCAATGGTGTATTGACACGTGTAATAAACCCTAATAAAGTCCAACATTGAATTTAAGGGACTAATTTTTCGAAAAATTGAAAACTTTGATTATGAAAGGACTGGAAGTGTTAGCATACCTAAAATAAGTTCCTAAATAACCTCTCACGATAATTATATTCACAAATGAGCCACTTGACGATCGAGTGTAGCCGTTTGCGTAATTAATTTTAAGTTTGCGCAATAAAGGGTTAAAAGCGTCAACATGTTAATTCTTACCTCTGAGTGACCTTTTAACAAACCGGGAGCTTCATGATATCTGATTATACTCTCGGGAATGCTAATTATTGGCCGACTAAGGTTTTTATGCCTATAAGTAAAGTTACGCACAACTTTGCAAGTTAGAGGGGCTAAAAGTGTCAATATGTTTAATTATACCTCTGAATGACCTTTTAGCAAACCTGAAGTATCGTGATGTTTAATAATACTTTCAAGAATGCCTTATATGGATTAGATCAATGCTATTGAATGATGAGATGCGCAAGTTTGCGCAATAGAGGGACCTAAAGCGTCAACTTTTGAATCTATGCCTTTCGGTGACCATCTAAGCGAACGAGAGCATAGTAACATTTAAGTATATGCTTGGGAATGATCAATATGGGCCATGGAAGGCTTGGATATCATTAAACGGCATTTCGCGCTACCTTGCGCAATTAAAGGACTATTTACGTCAAACTGCAAAAATATGTCGATTCGTAGGGTATCGGACCTTCCAGAATATGATCGTAAGTTAAACATACCCTAAATATCCCTTACCTAGCTTAGAAATAGGCTTGGAGGTGTTTCGTGCGCAAAAATAAACTTTTAAGTCATGCAGGGACTAAAAGTGTCAAAAAGTGCACAAGTTTGCATTTTCGTTCATATCTCACATTCTGAATATACCCGGACACCCAAAAATTTATGTAAGCACTAAAATATTTTTTTAGTGTATGGCTTGATAAAATTCCATTCGTCGCGTAGTTTGGATCGTCTTTCGCGTCCATTCGTGTTTCGTCGTAATTAGACGAACAACGTGACCATACGGCCAAACGAACCGACATGTTTTTGAGCATGTTTCATGTCCCCTATGTGTGGGCATCTTAGTAGAGCCTTGATATGAGGATTTCGGGCCTCAAATGTATAAGAAATGACCTTTCATGCAAACAGGGATCAAAACTGTCATTTTTAAAACTTGTATTGCTGGTCTGGGCTGTGAGGCGGGCCGCGTAAGGCCACACAGACCCTCAGGTGGGCCGCGAGGCCTGCACAGATGCAGAAAACAGCTCCTGAACCCTGTTTAGTTGCTGGTTTTGCTAAAAAACTGGTTTCCACTCTCAAATTCAATACTAGGGGCTGCCCTTTGGATTGTAAAACCACTTTACACCTGTCATGATCTGAATATAACTCCCCGACACTTGTCGCGATCCTACGAGGTCCTGAAAAGTATAAATAGGAGATGGGTTTCCTTTGTTTTCACACCATTTCCTTCAATCTGCTTGTTCTCTGAATTGGAGAGAATCTTGAACTCTTTTAAGAACCTCCCTCAGTCCTTTGGACTCTTGTAAGTATCCACTCGTGCTTAGTTTAATTGTTTAGCGATTAAAAACCGAAAAGTCAAGCGTTTGCGACAAACGCTTTAACTTTCAAACGGTTGAGCCATTGTTCGCAACGAACATGGCTACGTGACCGTAATTAGGTAGGTGTTAAACCCTCAAAAGGGCACCTCCTAATTACCACGTTTACTTAGTTAAATTGTCGGGTCAAATAAAAGTCAAACGGGTTAGTTTTAAATAAATTTCGTAACTATTAATATAGAAGCCATAAAATCAGTTTTCTAACTTTAATAACTTGGTAAATATTAGTTGAACATGTCTAAGCATGTTCAACCCGACAATTTTAAGTTTAGGCTCGGTTCGGGACCGAAAGTCGCAAAAGTTGACCTTTGCTTTGACTTTCAGTTCTGACCCGATTTAGCTTAGTTTAGATATGCCTTAGGATTCCTTTAGGACCAGGTTATAGGTTAGTGTAACCCTCTGAGGTTATACAACTTGGTTCCTTAGTTATCCGATTCATATGCATGTTTCCGTTAAATGCCTAAATGTTGACTATTATGCCCTTTTAACCATAAAACGAAATTTTTGAAAATGTGAGAGGATAGAAACCTTCATCACTAATTTATAAACTTGTCCCTAAAATTTGACATCAGTTTGAGGTGTAGATTAGGAGTTATGCTCATTAGCGTAAATGAAAAGCTTTTTATTAATTAAACGGCGTAATTAGCATAAAGCCTATCTAAACCCGATTTGTGATACCAAACTTTATACCCAATGATATAATATAATATTTTGGTATTTTTGAAGATTTTTATTTATTTTTAGGCTGAGCATAACATAGGGTTCTAGCTTTGATTCGGTAATTGTCGGTTTTGCCCTTTTGGCCATAAAATGAGTTTTACAAATCCTTTTGACACCAAACCTTTTTCTACTGATCCTATATGATAAATAAAATATTTTAAACTTTCTGGAATGATAAAAATATCAGCTTTTCTTATAAAACCCGGAAATCACTTAAAATCGCCTTTTTACGCGTTTTTAAAGCATAGTATAAGTTAAAACTATTTTTAACATATAAGGTTTGATACCTACTGATGTTTTAAGTAAATTTTTCATAATTAAACAGTAGGCAAAAGTTTTAAACTTAGAATTCAAATTTTGACCTTTAAAGCTTAAGTGAAATTACCAAAATGCCCCTTAGGTGCATAGTTTGGTTATAATTAATATATTTCACATATATATAATACCCTAATGATATAACTTATTAAATTAAGTATTTTTACTGATTATATCAGACCTAAAACTCAGATTAATATTTAACCTCTTTTATAACCTTTAAAATGACCAAAATACCCCTACGAGGCGTAATTTGAGTTTAAATCCGTTTTGGGCATAATAGAAGATACCTTACTGATGTCACAACATATTTAAGGCATATTAACTTAGGAAACCTGTATATGACTCTTTTGGTTACCCGTTACGCACTTTTCGCATTCGGATCGGCTTATGTAACTAGTTTGCATATATTAGCCGAAACGGGTCAAACTATATCATTTTATCTCAAAATCCAGAATGTGTTTAGTTTACCCTTATTACACAAGTATACAAGCTTGTCGGGTCTAAACCACATTCTAATCCGGTTCTCGCTTAATCATGCGTTTTGAACCGTATCTTTTTTAAACTAACCGGTCTAAGTTTAGGCTTAATTAAAGACCCGTTAGGAATCTAATAGGTTATTAAAAACCTTCGTTCCAGATTTAGGAGCCCAGTAAAAGCTATCTGTACTTGCTTGGTGGTATACGGCTGGGATAAATTGTATAAATTTGCTCAGGTAAATACTTTTAACTTATTTTCCCTATACGGGCTTGGGGTACGGTATAAAAAATACCGCTTGGTCGGGCATTGAATTTTTAATTGTATGAAGGTTAATTTATTGAAATGTCCCGTTTAAATTGTTTTGTTTGCTTAAAGCCTTTGGGGGGTTAATGACTATGTCCCGGATATCCTTGGCATCATTTTAAGAAATGGCCACGATCTAAAGCACGGGGTGTAGGCGTACACCCGACAGTGCATATATAAATAATAAGGTATAACCGCCGATTTCGGGAATAACCCGTCGCGGGACTATATCATGTGGTGTGTCTATTAATCTTTAACCCGGTATTCAACCCGGGCTACTAAACGTATAACGGACATGTAATTCTTTTACAATTTTATATATAAATAATTATCCCAAGTTATAAAAAGTTTTGTGCCATGTGCATTCAAATCAATTTTCTTAAACGTTTTCAAAATGAGTCAGTTAAATTGTATTTACCAGTGTAAACTGACGTATTTTCCCAAAAAGGCTAAGTGCAGGTACTAATCGGAATAGGCTGGCCTCTCCTAGCATCAAATAAAAGTCTCGCAAGCTTAGATTCCTTAAAGTCTGTAGAACAAAGTTTCTTTTTATCTTTTGATCCGCCTGTGGATCTTTTACAACCGTATTTGTAATACTTTATATTACTCTTTATCGGATTGTAATATATTTATCTTTTGCTTCCGCTGTGCATTTAAATTGTGTTGTTTGACTATGATGATATCAACTATGTCACAATACTCCCCACCGGTAATACATGGAAAGATCGGGGTGTGACAAACTTGGATCAGCATTTATGAAGCCTGGTGGGGCAGTTAAAAGTTCAAATGTGGAAGTTGGATTAGCTACCCTTAAAGCCTCCAAATATGAAGCAAGTTTTCTATAGTGATTCTTCATTGATCCATAAAGCTTACTTTGTGCACACTTCTTTGCCTTATATGGCAACCACTTAGTTATCAAAACCTTATACTTCTCCTTTACTGCTAGTTGGATCTCTTTAGCAGACCAATTTGGCTTAGCTTTAAAAACTGGCAACAACTCTGTAGCTATAAACTCAGCAGTCAACTGTCTATTCTTACACATGTTCCTTAGACAGTTGTGTTTGTTTACTACCTTCTTAACCATATAACAACTCTTAGCCTCATGAAAAGAACAATAGATATGAAAAGGACAGTTTTTAACACAACTTATACCAACACGGCCATGTCTATGCTTGTCACTAACAGAAACACACAAATTCTTACCATTTGCAACAGCATACTTCTTAACAGCCTTTTTGAAAGCCTCCCTTGTTGGGAACCTTATTCCTACAACCCAGTTGAACTTCTTCCAATCTGTTTGGTCATCTACAATTGGAACATCAACAACATGCTTCTTACCTAGGATGTCGTCTTCTTCACTTTCACCAGGTGTCTTCACATCACCATCTGAGTCCTCATAAACTTCTGTATGATCACCACTACCTAAAACTGGAACACCACCTTCTTTGTCAATTGAATTTCGTATACAATTTTCTACCAATTTTTTTGTACTTTCTGCATCTTCCTTGTTAACCTTCCTTATGGCAGCAACTGAATCCCTCCACTCAACATCCTCCTCATCAGAGCCACAACCAAATACCTCTTCAACACTGTTTTCATAACCATTTAAACTAGTATCATCCTCCTCAGATCGAGCACTGTATAACTCATCTTCAGAATCAGATTCATCTAAACTAAAACCATCCTTATCAGACTCATCTGTTCCTACAACCTCCTTATCAGACTCATCTTCAACTTCAATTGAAGTCTCCTTAAAAGATGTAAGTGCAATTGCAGCCTCTCTATCACATTTTTCTAGTTTTGTTTTTGGATTAGGGTTCAAACAAGTTTCTGTGTCAACTGCTGGTGTTGCAAGCCTTCTAGCTGTTGACTTAGAGAACCTTGCTGGGCTTTTAATTGGGCTTGTTACTTGGCTTTTATGGGCTTCTGGTTTATTGGGCTGGGCTTGGGGGTTAGTGGGCTAGGCTTGGGAGTTAGTGGGCTTGTTCATTGGTCCCTCTTGGATGTATAAATCAAGTACTTCCCTGGAGTTCACAGCAACCGTCTTCCCCACCTCAATAACATCCCTATCGCTTACCAAACGTCTTAACCCACCATTACAAGGTAAATTGCAATAAATATCGAAATCTTTTGATGAATAAGAACCAGTTTCCATCACATAATCAACTAACTCAAAATAAGAAAGCTTATCAATGTCTAACTTTATAAGTTCATGATCACCACTTACATACCTCACTAGGGGAGTGGCCACTTCAATCGTACCACCATACCAAAACCGGACGTTGATGATTTCTGCCATCTAACTCAGAAGGAACGAACGATCGAAGTGATTTGAGTTTTAGGGTTCAAGGATCGAGCTTTTTTATGGAAGAAGGAATCGTCGCTTTTGTTTTGAGAGAGAGTGATTTGAGTGTTCGGTTTAGGTGTGATCATATTTGTGAGACTGAAGTGTTTAATTGTGTGTAATAAGTGGTAAACAGATATCATACACGTGGCATCCACATAGGTCTCAAACATTTAAGTTTTTAAACACGTCAGCTGCAACGTCACCTGCCACGTCACATTTAACTAGCCCAGTTAGACAAGGATCATTGGTGGCCAAAATCTTACAAGTTGGGACTGTTGTAGGCAATTTTTGAAGTTGGGATTATTACCGACCAATTAGTGAAACTTGGGATTATTAAAATCCAATACCCCTTCAATCAACATACGTGTGGTGTCCTTGAGTCCCTTCCGACATGATAAGTACCTATGAAAAACTTATCATGAAGTCCCCATGTCCCATAACTTCAAATATATTATTTTTTTATTAAAATTAATACATGTTAAGATATGGTGTTACAATTGAAGTGAAAGTGGGAAACAACAGAAATGGTCCCTCAATTATTTGTTTGTTACGAATTGGATCCTTTATTGAGACATACGTAATCGGGCCTATGACCTTATGTTCAAATTTGGATATCAAGTATCTACTCTATACCAAGTTTAGAGTGCAATAGTTTTCGGTTCTCTACTCCCATAGATAAATTAATCTATTAATTGTTGAAGTTTATAAAACAATAACGAAATGAAATGCATATGTGAGATATTGGAACGTAAGATGGATTTGCTAAGAAACATATGTTTTCAATCATTTCGGAGTCCATTGACTTGAATCCAAAACACACATCTTGTGTACATGTTTAGTCTATAATGTACTTGACTAGGTTGCAATCTCTTGAAAGTTGTATGTGTTCATGTCAAGGTTATTAAAATTGTGATCCTAGTTGTACATGATCATACTAGCTAAAACCTTATTAGTTCACATAAATATACAAATCAGCTTAACTTTCAAGTTTTAACTCTTGTAATGTAGGATGTGTTGGAAAAATTAGTGAATGGATATTTAGTTAATTTATAATTGAGTGAAATTATAATTACTAATTAAACTCCATATGTGAAACTCTTGAGTAGAGTTTTATGTCACTTGATTAGCTTTAATTAGAGTTTTATGTCTCTAATTAAATCACTAATTAAGTGAAACTTTTATTAGAGTTTTACGTCTCTACTAAAATCACCAATTAAGAGAAACTCTTCACTACCCACAACTCTTGTTAAAAAAATGGTAGGCTATGTGACTCATTGGAATGATGAGAAAACTACAAGAGAAAGATAATATGTATGAAGAATTCTTGGAGAAGTGGTGAAGACTTGAACATCCATATGTTGGGAATTATAGAGAGATGAGTTTTCTCTACTCGATTCCATCACCTTCGTATCATTATTTTTCCACAAGTTCAAACACTATAATTCTATTCGGTGTAACCTCGGGCGCGCGGCCATTTCCGGTAGTATAGACTGCTTCGGCTGTTGTACCCTGGGAGACAGACGCGTCGTCTTTAGTAGAGGCGCGAAATCTGTTTTAAGGGAAGCGTGTTGAACACGTGCCTCAGCCATAATCGTCAACATTTGTTTGTTTTTTTGGTAGGAAATTATTGTAGAAGAAGACGTGGTTCAAGACCTCGTTGAATCCTACACAACGGACTGAAAACACAATGAATCATACAAATAGACGTGGTTAAAGATGAAGTTGAAGACTTTATCTTTCGAAGATATTGGTTTGAATCGATTGTTTTATTAAATATGTTGTAGTTCATATTTATTTTCGTTTGAATTTGTACACGGTTCATGTGCTACAATTTCCCAAATGTTAAAAGAGAGTATCTTCATTTTTTTACTAGTTTTATTAATAAAAATGTGACCCATTTCCTACAAACTTAAAACAGATTTCATGAGATTGTTGGTACAATCTTAAAAACCTTATTTATAAGGTTTTTGGGTTTACGAAAGGATTTATAATAGAATAAAAAAATATTTTTAGAGGTTATGATCTTATAAATATTTATTTTGGGAAATATGTATGTAGTACAACTTGTTGTGTTTGGATTTTTTGAGATTGAGATACAATCTTAAATCCTATACCGTGGTATAAAACGAATAGTTTTGGTTCCAACGTTTGGTTTTGAAATGATTTTGAGAATCGTTAATTTTTCTAACTTTTGTGTTAGATCAGGTTTGTTAGTATAAACCATACGTTTTTTTGTAAACGTTAAATTCTCTAACATGTGTGTTAGACGGGAATTATTGGTGTAAACCATACGTTTTTTGTAAACGTTAAATTCTCTTAAGTAGAGTTTTTATGTCTTTAAATAAGAGTTTTATGTTACTTGATATGAACAAATAAGTCTTATAATGATTTTTGTAATCATTTCTCTTCTAACATCTGTGTTAGAAACGTTCATAAAGAGCGTTAGTTTGGAAGCAATTTTTTAATTGTTTAGTTTCTAACGTGTGTATTAGAAATGACTTATTTATTTGAACCATATATGTGTTTTTAGCAAGTCGAATTAACATTTTGTGGAAATGTTAATATTTATAACGTGCGCGTTAGAATTTCTTTCATTTTAACATGATTGTTAAAAATGGTTAAAATACAAATGTTTTGAAATATTTTATGTAAACATTTTATATAAGTAATTTGTTGTAGCATTGTTTTTAATGCTTTGCATGGTTTAGAAATAAAATGTCATACATTGAAATTGATGTTTGATTAGCTTTAAGGAATTAAATCATCATAAAATGATGGTGTGGTATTTATATGAATTTAATGAAATTAAAATCATTTACTAGACTCTTCATATGGAATATAAACTCTTAAGGAGAGTTTCATGTCAATTTATTAGTTTTTATTAGAGTTTATATCTCTAATAAAATCTTTAATTAAGTGAGAGTTATCTCCACCCCATGTCTCTTGTATTAAAAGTAGGCTATGTGCCTAACTTGATGAGATTGAAAAAAAAATACAAGAGTAAGAATACAAGAATTAAATCACCATAAAGTGATGGTGTAGTTGTGTGTGATTTTATCACCAACTTTAATTTGTGATTTCTAAATCTAAATGGTCATGTTTTATACAAAATGACTTAAATTTTCTTACATGTGTGTTAGAAAATGTGTATCACGAATACGAGGTTAGAGATTGTTCATAAAGAACAGAAATGTTTTATGTAAACATTTAATTGCCTATGTGTGCATTGAAAATGATGAGAAATGTTTATTTTATAAACTATATCATTGGAAAACGTTTTATGTAAACGTTCGATTCTATAATGTGCTTGTTATAACATTTTTTTTCCAACATGCGTGTTAGAAAATGTTATTTGGTGAAAAACAACTTGTGTTGTTGTGAACAAATTTAATTGTTCAAGTTTACTACTTAAATGTAGTATTTGTAACAACTTGGTGTTGTTTTGAGCATAATTGTCCAAGTTTAAAGTTTCAAGATGAAATTGGGAACTTGTACTTACAAGTGCATGGAGTCTTATTGAGGGAGTACGTCAAGACATGCCATAGGACGATATTGTTGAGAAAATTTCGGTCAGATTGTAAAGTGTTGAAGATAAAAGCACTTTGCTATTTGATGTCTACATATTGTCTATGCTTCTGTTTAAATTTCAAAAGTGATTGGCACTTATGATTTAGTTTCAAATGTATTTTATTGTTTTGTGTTCAATATCTTCGGATAACACATGCAATTTTTTACAAAGAAATAAATCACTAATGGTTGTGACGTAGAAATTATTTTTGTGGAAAATAATTATAACGTCGGTTATACATTGTTTAAAAAAATATGGTTTTAAACGGATAGTACATGAAAATACTTGGACATAAACAACTTGAGAGTTGTTACATTGACTAAAAGTCAAAGACGAAACATCAAATGTATAACCACATCATGAGTGAGTAATGAAAGAACGTAGTGAGTGTATTGAGATGAAATACACTAACGACATTCATGTCGACATACTTCATTAGAAGTCATTGGAAAATCCGCAAGTGTGAATTCTAACATATGAAAGTAAAAGTGCTATATGCTATTGTATATCTTTAATAAATCTTGCGAGATTTATAAGTAGATGCGTCTACCACTTGATTATTGCTAGATCTATATGGAGATTTTACCTTCATTTGTGAGAGCATCCTAAATATACATATCTCCTAATGAATAACAATATATGTGTGCAAATCACTTATGGCAAAATTATGAATGCCAAGTTGTTGAGTGTCGATCTAGTTGACTCTATCTCACACATAATAGTGATTGTCGACGAGAAACATTCATCTTGTTGGTGATGATTGTGTTCACCAAGTGACTTGGATTAAGACTTATGTTTAAGTACTTATGAGTCAATGGTAGATTGTTAGAGATCAAATCCTTAAATGAATGATGAAATTTAGCTATGTGCTATATACAGTAATTTGTGAGACCTTCCTAAATATTGATGTTTTAGGATTATGAATAAGTCTCATTATTTTGTCTTAACAAGGGATGAATGTTGCAAAGTGATATTATGATATCCTTAGGGCTGTGAAGAATCAGAATGATGCATCTTCTGTTCACATGCTAAAGTATTGTAGTCTAAAGCATGCTAGACTAGTACTTGGTTAATTATGGGTCTTGACGGAGACTAATTAACTCTAAACATTCAAATGTGTATGAACACAAAAAGAATTTGTGTATGGACAAAGTTGAGGGAGAATTTTCATTCATTATAAGGAAAAGACATGTAACTTTTGAAGAGTTTGTTCGAAAAGCTAATGAGGAGAACTCATTGTCAAGGCTTATTCTAGGTGTTAAATTAGAATTATTCTAAGTTGTTGACAAACTTATGACAGTGGCATGTGTTGCTTTGGTTAGCTCGAAAGCTTATGTAAGCTAATGCAATATGAGTTGAATTCACTGATACAATGAGGTTGATCTTGTTCAATCATATGTGTATAAATGCCGTCATAAGTGAAGTTACGGAAATGTTAATAAAATGGCAAGAAATGTGGGGGAGGATCCATTTAGAAACAACCCTATAAGGGATGTAGAAATGGTTTTCATTACCCCATCTGGATGATATCCTATAACACTTAAATGTGGGGGTGTCTTGCATTTGTATCATAAAAGTTTGTCAATAAGGATTTTGTAATAAAATCTAACAGTGCAAACAGACGACTATGTGGAGGACACAAAGGTCGTAGTGCATAATGGAGATGTGTTTGCCTTAAATGATAAGCGTATCTTACAAAGACATATATTATAACCAGATTCAGATGGCCACTGAGGTTATAGTCTTAGAAGTTGACAATAGGCAAAATTAACTTACGAGTTAAGAACACATCATGACAACTGATCTCAAATACGCAAAGTTATTTGTTAATGTTATGTATCCAACAACCTGAGGGTTTATTAGAGATCAAGTTGTGGAATGAGACTGAAGCCCATGGAAAAAGGGTATGTGAAGGACACCTAACTTAGTTGACTGGAGATCCCAAGATCTAAGTTCAATAGGACAACTAACTCATATGCCTAAAGGTGGTCACTGTGGGGGCATAAATGATATGCATAAGCTAGTATATATGGTTATACATACCCCCAAAGTATAAAAGGGTGTTTAAATACATCCTAGTCTATTCCTATGATATTCAGTGACAAAGAGTGAGGCTAAGCATAATATGTGGCAAATGATTTGGATAAATCACGATAATCACAATGCTTTTAATGATCTAAGGAGAATCACCTATGTTAGAGAGAAGTGGGGTCGCTTTGAATGGAATTGAGGGCACAATTCCTAGAGCTCTCGCAGAACCAGGAAAGTGTTCCACGACCATTATTGGACACGACTATGAGGAGATGACCCGGCTAAGGAGAGTCTTGTGTGAAGTGTATTGTCGTCTACACAAACGGCAGACAAGTTCAAAGACATCAAGATCTACTCAGAGCTAGTGGGCTAAGTGCATTTCATGAGCGAAGGTTCAAAGGGCATCACCTACCTATCGTATGCAAAACTCAACTGCCGAGGTTACATTGGAAATTTTAAGTGTTTTGAACAATCTCCATTCATGTGGGGGATTGTTGGAAAAATTAGTGAATGGATATTTAGTTAATTTATAATTGAGTGAAATTATAATTACTAATTAAACTCCATATGTGAAACTCTTGAGTAGAGTTTTATGTTACTTGATTAGCTTTAATTAGAGTTTTATGTCTCTAGTTAAATCACTAATTAAGTGAAACTTTTATTAGAGTTCTATGCCTCTAATAAAATCACCAATTAAGAGAAACTCTTCACTACCCACAACTCTTGTAAAAAAAAATGGTAGGCTATGTGACTCATTGGAATGATGAGAAAAATACAAGAGAAAGATAATATGTATGAAGAATTCTTGGAGAAGTGGTGAAGACTTGAACATCCATATGTTGGGAATTATAGAGAGATGAGTTTTCTCTACTCGATTCCATCACCTTCGTATCATTATTTTTCCACAAGTTCAAACACTATAATTCTATTCGGTGTAACCTCGGGCGCGTAGCCATTTCCGGCAGTATAGACTGCTTCGGCTGTTGTACCCTGGGAGACAGACGCGTCGTCTTTAGTAGAGGCGCGGAATCTGTTTTAAGGGAAGCGTGTTGAACACGTGCCTCAGCCATAATCGTCAACATTTGTTTGTTCTTTTTGTAGGAAATTATTGTACAAGAAGACGTGGTTCAAGACCTCATTGAATCCTACACAACGGACTGAAAACACAACGAACCATACAAATAGACGCGGTTAAAGATCAAGTTGAAGACTTTATCTTTTGAAGATATTGGTTTGAATCGATTGTTTTATTAAATATGTTGTAGTTCATATTTATTTTCGTTTGAATTTGTACACGGTTCATGTGCTACAATTTCCCAAATGTTAAAAGAGAGTATCTTCATTTTTTTATTAGTTTTATTAATAAAAATGTGACCCATTTCCTACAGGAGGATTGTAGATCACTTGTCGATCTAGTTTTACAAAATAGGATTAAACTTAGGAATATTTGGTTCCACTAATTTGATGTAGTGTTTGGTATAATAAGGGCATTCTCTTATTTGAAACTAACTTCATCATCATCATCAAGATGCTTTGTTTCAGGACTAGGCAAGTATATCATGAGATTTAACTATTTATTTTAGCTTCCGCTCTATAGTTGATATTCAACTGACACGTGACAAGCAGGTTGGATCAACCACCATAAGTGGGACGAGTCAAACTTTGACCTTGGAGTTCTGTGATTATTGGCTAGCACTTCCTTGTGTGTGAATACTGTTTACAGGAAGATTCATTCATCCACATCAACAAGTTACATATCTCAAGTTCTAGAGATATCAGTTTAAATAAAACAACACCCTATGTTTTGTTTTGTGGTTTATGAATTGGTTGTTGTGATGAGGTGGAGGGGGCGCGCTACCCTATACCATCCAACCTTAAATACATAAATTACACCACCCAAATTTAGTTGCTCTGGTCAAAAGTAGGTGGGTGAGCAAGTTTGGTAATGGATCAAAATTGTCTAACCCATTAACACGATTTTGAAATGAGATTCACCTGCCACCATGCTGGCCCGGGCATCTTAAACTGAAAGAAGTTCCGAGCACTGCAAATAATGGAACGAGTCTTTCCAGGTGCCATTGGCACATAACATCTACGGAACAAATCCATATTACCCACTTTGGGTCACCAACAATTATCCTCAAACCACAACAAATATGCAACATTTTCATTTTGTGTGTTGTTCAACACACTGGTCTTATCTGTCAAAGATCTATCGGTGCTGTTGATCCCGTTAATAGGGTACCTGTGGGTCCAGTGTCAAGGTCACTAAAAATGGTAAGTTTGGAATCCACTAAACTTACATGTTTGTATAATAGCAAGGTGCAATGAACTTGGCACTAACTTTTTGATTTCCTTCATTTTCTCCTGAAAAAGTTGTAATAATCTGTCTTTGATTTTCAAGGATATAATACAGAAGAATTGAGGTTAAATACAGAGATTTGGGCTTGAATTTGTTCACCTTATGATGGGCAAAATCAATGTGTCAGAGATCAGAAACATTCTCCATTAGGGTATCATAGCCATAGAACAAATCACTTTGAATATTTGGTCTTTTCTAAGTCGTCTGGCAACCTAAATAATTCCTGTTGATGCAACAAATAAGAGACCAAGGATAGTAGCTGGGCTGGTTAGGCAAAAGGGTTGAAGAGTTCAACTTTTCCTAACGCAGGTCGTGGGGTCCCCCCACGTTTGCAAGACGTGGAAGGGGGTTCACTAGATTATTGTTGTTGTTGGATGAAGATCCTCCTCTGAGGTATACTCAGATTCAGATGTGGGAGCAAACGGAATGTGTGTGTGGGATGTGAAAGTGAGTAACTCGCATAAAGCAGGTACTCGATATGAATGACCAGAGTTTAAGGAAACAAGCCTGGCCAAGAATGTCTCTTGAAGTAAATGAAGTGTCAATTTATAGGAGAAGACATCTCCCAAAGAAGAATGCATTTGACTAGTGACCTTGCTTGCAGTGAGGGGCTTGCCCTTTCGGGGGTTAAAGCCTTTTGACCCCTGGATAATAGCGTGTGCTCTGCAGACCTGCGTTGCTTTTGCGGCTGGCGAGTTGGTGGAGCTGTCCGGAGATGTGACTTGTTTACTGTTCCCGTATTGCTTTACTTCATCTCCTCAGCTTTTCAACCATTGAACCATTTAACCCTTTGAGCATTTACATATTTAGTCATTTTATTTAGTCTTTGGCTACCCCCATCATCAGCCCCCCAAGTCAGAGGTTTTTGGGGAATGAGCTCAAAGACTTCTGACTTTTATACGTGTATTTTATTGCCTAAAGGTTTCAAGGGTTCGATGCTTGGAGGCTTGAAGGGTTGCAGGCAGTTAATATTTGAATTTTAAATAACTGACAATTGATTTGATTGATGTATGGCAGTTTATAGGGTGGCGGTTTTGCAGAAGTTACTGTTTGCCATTATTACCCCTATTGATAATTATCTGTAATCTCATTTATTTACACATTTTATTTTGAAGAAACATTACTTTGCTCCTTTTTTCTCTCCGGTATCCCCTTTTTTTCAAAATCAGGTCAGTTCCAATTTGCTTATTTTCTCTTTAATTGTTCATTGTGATGGGTGCTCGTAAGGATATGGCAAAATCCTTTTCTCGACTGACCCAAGAGGAAGTCGATTTATTTTGTGTGGAATGGGGTATAGGGACAAAGTATAAACCGGTTGCACCGGCTTGCGATAAATCTATCAATGCCTGTCCTTCTGGCATGATTGCCTTGTATTATCGTCATTTTGAGTTTTCAAATCTTCGTTATCCATTTTCAAACTTTGTCTTGAATGTTTTGGAATATTATCGGGTGTCTTTTGGTCAAGTTCATCCCCTTGGCATGGCTAGGGTTTTACATTTTGAGATTTTGTGTCGGGCTTGTGGGTATAATCCCACTCTTTTAGCATTCCGTCGCTTTTTCCGGCTTGCTAAGAATGGTGATTGGTTCACCTTTGAAACCAGTCAAGTTGATACTTGTTTAATTTCGTCCATGGTTTCTACACTTGGGGTTTGGAAAGATCGGTTTTTCTGGGTGTCGGAGGAAATTGTTCCTTTCAAACTTGTTTGGAGACACCCAGATGCTGTTCTGAACGAGCCGGAGCCCTCTGATTCCGAGATAAACACTCGTTTTTTTAGAAATTCTTAGGGAATGCCCTTCGAGGCTTTGTCCCTTCCCTGAGCATTTGTTGGTGTTGTTGGGTATAAGTAAAGTGTGGGAAAAGGCTAACCGGGATCCGGTGCTTATTAGAGATGGGAAGGGTATACATTTATTCTTTTCTTGCTTTTTTGTTCCTTTCTCTTTGTTTGCTCATGTGCTTTTTCATTTGTGTTGTAGCTATGTCTGCCCTCGATTTTATCAAAAGCGATGATACCTCTGACGTTGCTTTTGATGATGTTGCTGCTACCCCTGGCGAGAATGCGGTTGTCAAGGGTTCTGATTACCGGTTTGAGGGTTCTGGTTATGTGAATGTTCCGAATGTTAAAGGCTTCACCAAGGTTACTGTTTCCAAAGGTTCTACTCGTCGTTCCCAACGTCATCTGAAAAGTGTTGACCAACCTTCTGGTTCAGAGCCTATTGATGTTAGTGATGATATTGAGGCGTCAGGGGATCAAGTTGTGGATGTTGGTAAGGGCAAGGGAAAGGAGTTGATTGTTTCAAGCAAGAAGAAGAAATTGGTTAAGAAGGGTGCCATTCCTGCTATTCAAGGTTCGTCAGCCAAAAGTGTTGAAAGTTCGAGGGTTCAGAGGACATTTATGTGGCTAATTGGGGGGTTAAGGCTGGTGACAATTTTAAGGACCCAACTGTTTGTGCTGAAGCCTTGGCTCATTTTGCTCCTCCCGGTGTTCGAAGTGCCATCTCTGAGATGGAGGCTGATCATCTTATTTCTAGGATGATGCTCAGTTCCTGCAACCTTTCTGCCTTTTTGGCTGAAGGTGTCACTTGCTTTGCTAAAGGGATGCGGGAATATGAGGAGGCCTCCAAGAAGAAGGAGAAAATGAAAGCTTCAATTGCTGCCATGAAGAAGGAAATCGAGATCTTTTCTGAGAAAGAATTGGCTTGGACCAAGAAAGAGGAGGAGTTAACAAAGAGGCACGAAATTGAGATGGGTGATCTCAAGAAGAGCTTTGAAGCTAGCCTATTGAAGCTGAAAGCTGACCGGGAGGCCTTGGCTGTGCAACAGAAGGCTTTTGATAAGGAGAAGGATGGTTTGAAGACTTTGGTTGCCCAGGCTACTGGAGATAACCAATGGCTCATTGAGCAGGGTTTTCACCAGGTGGTTACCTATCTCTTGCATTCTAAAGAGTTTAACTCCGCTCTTGGTGATGTTTACACTAAACTGCTCAATCTGGGAAAACACCAAGGTCTTATTGCGGGTTATAAGCTTCACGAGTCTGGTCATCCCTTAGAGAAGTCTCCCCTGTACCGTCCCGAGGCTTCCGATGTTTTTAAGAGTTCCGTTGAGCAAATGGAGAGGTTGCCATACCCGTATGTGAGTCAGGTTGCTTCTTGTTATGGTAAGCCTCTCTCCGTTTTGCAGGAACTGAAGCCGGATGGTTTGAATGAAAAGTTATGTGCTGAAATGCTTAGCTCCCTTTCAAGGAAACGTTCCTACTCGGGAGATAGTGAAGATACTTTTCCTGGGGAATCTGATGCTCCGAAGGATGTTAGCTTGGAGGGTTCAGCTGTTGAGGATCTGGGTCCAAAAGCTAAAAAGGCTAAGAAGACTAAGAAGGCCAAAGGTAGCAGTTCTGGGGCTTCTAAGCCTTCTACTGATGCATGAATTCGTAGCTTTCTTAGCACTCTTAAAACAATTTACGGTTTATAACCTTTAAACAATGTTAGGTTTTCAGGAACCCTTAAGGTTCCTGTTGGTTGTGTTTAAGGCCTGTATGGCCGTTTGAACAATAGTTAAACTTGCAAGTTACTAGGACTTGCCTTAACTTGTGTTTGAAAGTCTTTTAGGTCTTTCTTTGATATGGTATGATGTTTAGCTATTTTCTTTGTGTTATGTTTTTATACTTGTGCCTGTTTCGTTAAGGCAGTTTGTTTGGCTTTAACCTTCCAAGCCTTTTGGCTATCTGTTAGTAGGTTGAAGCCTTTGAGGTTTCGAGTTGTTACCCGGGTGGCTTGAAGCCTTGACGGCTTCTTAGTTTTATGATCTGACTTGGTTTGTATCTTTATAATTTTTTGTCTAAGTTGTATTGTTTTTAGATTTTCTTTGTCTTCTTTTAACTTTGTCTTTGTTGAGTTTGTGCTTCCCTTATGTTTTTTATACCTTAAAGGGTTCAGTGCTGCAGACACTTAGCCTTGGTATTTTTAACAAGAAGACATAGCACCTATCCTTTTTATCGTTTCTTTTTTATTTTACTACATAAGCCTGTTTGTTGGTTGTATTTCTAAGGCTTAAGGAACATTTGGTGTACGTTGTTCAGACCTGTCTATGAGACAATTCTATTTTTTACTTAACAAGTCTCATGGAGTTGTATTGATTTAGGAACTCACCCCTTATATAGGCTCATTCAACCCTTGAACCTATTGAGCGATGTGGCCTGGGAGCTCATCCCCTTACATGGCCCCTGCCATGGAATTTTTTGCTAGGTTCTCAACCTGATTTTAGGATAGAAAGACAAGTTTGATAAAACAACTTCATTCGTTCAAGCAATACTTGCTTTTTACAAAAGGTACTCATAGTGCTGTTCTCGAAATACATTTTGATACAAACCAAACTTTCTTGTCTGAACATGGAACCTTTTCAGGGTTTTGCCATTCCAATGCCTTGGAAGCCTCTTGCCCTCTGAATCTGCTAGCTTGTAGGATCCCCCCTTGTGTGCTTCAAGGATGGTATATGGACCCTCCCATTTTGGACCAAGCTTTCCTTGATTTTCCTTTTTGCTAGCTTCATTGTTTCTGAGGACCAGGTCTCCTGGCTTGAATCGTTCATTCTTGACTTTCTTGTTGTAGTAGGCTTCCATTTGTTGCTTGTATTTGGCTTCTTGGATTGCAGCTTGATCTCGTGCTTCCTCAAGGAGTTGTAAATTCAACATGGTCTCTTTTTGGTTTGTTTCGGGATCCATGTTGACGATTCGTTGGGTTACAACTCCTATTTCAGCGGGGATCACAACCTCGGATCCAAATACCAAGCTATAGGGTGTTTTCTTATGGCTTGTTTTTTCGGTTGTTCTAATTGCCCATAGGACACTAGGCAATTCTTCAAGCCAGTTGCTTTCGTATCTTCCCAGCCTTGTCTTGATACCTTCCACTATGCTTCTATTCGTCCTTTCAACATGATCGTTTGATTGCGGATAAGCCACTGAGCTAAAAACCTGATCGATTTTGTATTCCTTGCACCAAACGCTGAAAGGCTTCTCAGCAAATTGCCTTCCGTTATCAGTGACAAGTACTCCCGACAATCCATAACGGCAAATGATGTTCTCCTAAACAAAGTCAATGACCTGTTTTCCCGTGATCTTAGCAAGTGGTTTGACCTCGGGCCACTTGGTGAAATAATCTATTGCCACCAGCAAGAATTTTACTCCTTCTTTGCTTGGGGGGAAATGGACCAACAATGTCCATTCCCCATTTATGGAATGGCCATGCCGAGGTTATCGGGACTAAGTCATGCTTGGGACTTTTTGGGATTGGTGCATGAATCTGGCAAGCATCACATTTCTTCAATTCTTCAGCTGTATCGCGATGCATTGAGGGCCAGAAATATCTAAGGTTCATGAGCTTTGCCACCACTGACCTAGCTCCAAAGTGAGCTCCGCATACACCTTCATGAATTTCTTTGATCAAATACTTACTTTGCTCAGGACCGACACATCTTAGCAAGGGAGCAAGGTAACCCTTTTTGTAAAGGGTTTCTCCTTGTAGTACGTATTGCCTTGCCTTGATTTCAACCCTTTTAGCTTCTACTTGATCATTGGGTAATTCACCATTTTTAAGGAACTTTTTTATGGGAGTCATCCAGTTTGGATCTTCTTCGGTAACTACATCTTGAACTTCCAATTCATCGATTGATGGAGTCTTCAACACTTCTACCAGCACCTTCTTGGTGAGGTGGGCGAAAGTGAGAGATGCAAGCTTACTTAGGGCATCAGCCTTTTTGTTTTGAGATCTGGGGATCTGCTTGATGTTGCACGCTTGGAAAGTACTCATCAGCTCCTTGGATTTTTCTCTATATTTTTTCATGTTGGGCTCTTTAGCTATGTAGCTATCATTTACTTGGCTTGAAACCAGCAACGAATCTGTGAACACTTCAAGCTTTTCAACCTTCATTTCTTTAGCCAGCCTTAAGCCAGCTATTAGTGCCTCGTATTCAGCCTCGTTATTGGTGGTCTGAAAATCAAAACGGAGAGCATATGTGAATTCCAATCCTTCTGGGTTGATCAAAATTAGCCCAGCCCCTGACCCTTCAACGCTTGAAGCCCCGTCGGTAAAAAGCTTCCGGGTTTCAGGGTTGGAAGGTTCAGTGGCGGTAGTGTTTACTTCGGTGACTGCTTGGTTTGGGACTTCCACAATGAAATCAGCCAAGACTTGGGCCTTGATAGCTTTTCTTGGGACATAGGTGATGTTATGCTCACCTAGTTCTATGGCCCATTTGGCTAATTGTCCTGAGTTTTCAGGTCTTTCAAGCACACTCTTAATAGGTTGGTTGGTGACCACTTGTATAGGGTGTGCTTTGAAGTACCTTCGAAGCCTTCTAGCTGTTTGAACTAGGGCTAGGGCAAGTTTTTCAAGGGGAGGATATTTCGTTTCAGCTAATTTTAAAGTTTTACTGAAAAAATAAACGGGTACCTGGGCCTTGTCTCGCTCAATGGTGAGGACTGCACTGATGGCCTCGTCAGCAACTGAGAGGTACACCGATATTAACTCCCCAGCTTCAGGTGCCGCAATATCTGGTAAGGAAGCTAGATGTTGCTTCATATGGTTGAAAGCTTCTTCAGCTTCCTCAGTCCATTTGAAATCTTTCTTATCTGAGCAGTTCTTGAGCGTTTTGTAGAAGGGCAGAGATCTTTCGGCCAACTTTGAGGTAAAACTCTTCAAGGCTGCAAGCTTCCCGTTTAAGCTTTCAACCTCCTTTTTGGTTTTTGGTGGTTTGGTTTCAAGGACCGCTTTCACTTTGTTTGGATCAGCCTTGATGCTTTGTTTCCCCACAATATGGCCCAAGAACTTTCCTTCCTCAAACCCAAATGAGCATTTTTCAGGGTTGAGCTTCATGTTAACCTTTCTGAGATTATTGAAAGTTTCTTGAATGTCATCAAGCATTTGATACTCCGTCTTGCTTTTGATCAACAAGTCATCGACATATGCCTCCATGTTTTTACCAATTTGGCTTGCAAAGGCTTTGTCAACGAGTCGTTGGTAGGTTGCACCGGCATTTTTGAGGCCAAAAGGCATCTTTTGATAACAAAAGATCCCTTTGTCCATGTGAAATGCTGTTTTTTCCTCATCCTCTTCCTTCATGAGGATTTGGTGGTAACCTTTGTATGCATCAAGAAAGCATTTGAACGAGTAACCGGTGAGGGAGTCAACCTTGAGATCAATTTCCGGTAGTGGATAGCAATCCTTAGGACAAGCCTTGTTAAGATCCTTGAAATCTATGCACATCCTCCAAGAGTTGTCGGGTTTCTTGACCATAACCGGGTTTGCAACCCATGATTGGTACTTGACTTCTCGGAGAATGCCGGCTGACACAAGCTTTTCAACCTCTTGGCAGGCTGCCAGACTTCTCTCGGGTGCTAGGCTTCTTTTCCTTTGGACCACAGGCTTGACATCCGGTGGTATTCTCAACTCATGCTCAGCAATGTTCCGAGGGATCCCTGTCATATCTTCTGGACACCAAGCGAACACATCGCTGTAATGTGTTAGCAGCTTTTCGAGATACGAAAGGGTCTCTTGAGAAAGGTTTGGATTGACCCTTATTCTTTGTTCAGGGTACTTAGGGTTTATGACCAACCTTTGCCTGTCTTCTTCACTGTTTGAGCTTTCACCCTCAACCATGTAAGCTTCTTGAGAGGGTTGAAGGGTTGCTATACCCCTCTCGGTAGGAAATTTGACTGTGCCATGGCCAACAGACACGGCCATGTAGAATGCACACTGCCCTGGTCTTCCAATGATCACGTCATAGCTTGAGGGGATGTTGATAACCACAAAGGTGAGTGGTTGGGTTCTTTCTTTCAGACCTTCGCTGAAACGAACATTAAGTGTCAGTTGCCCTAAAGGCTTGAGGGGTATATCGGCGATACCTTTTATAGAGGTTCCAGAGGGTTGAAGCCTTGAACGTTCTTCATTACTCAAGCGGTTGAAGAATTTCTCAAACATGATTTCAGTGGCTGCCCCAATGTCTATGTATGCCCTACATGTTTGCAACGTTCCCACGGTAGCTTCTACCACAAGAGGGCTAGAGAGAGGGTCTTTCTCCGTTGGGGGGAAACAGACACACTGAAGCTCCCAAGCTTCCAGCCGCTGTCTTTTATGAGGAACCCTTCCATCAAAATCCACCATATTGACTTCCTTGCCTTTTCCTTCAGCCATTTTGTCCCGGACTCCCTTTACCAAATGAGCGAGTTCTCCGAACTTAACAGCTTCTTCAATTCTTTTCTTGAGTTGGAAGCAATCATTGGTGTGGTGACCTTTTTCTTCATGAAACTCACAATATTGTGTAGAGTTCTCATTTTTTCTGCTTTTGGGGAGAGGCCTAGGAGGTCGAAAGTTTTGCTTGACTTCTTCCGTTGCAAGGATCTCTTGGGGAGTTTTTGTGAGGGGTGTGAAACTCATGCCTTTCTCCCTGTTTGAAGGGTTCCGGCCTTCAGACCTTCGAGGGTCTGAACCCTTTGACCGTCTGTCATAAGAGTTGAAGTTTCCCCTTTTCCTGGCTGGACTATTGCTTCGCCAGCTGGACCCTCTTTTCCTTTGTTCTTTGATATCAACTGCCTCCTCTCCCCGGATATGAGCTTCTGCCCTTTCGAGAGCTTCTTCTAAGGTCTTGGGCAGGGATTTGTTGAAATCTCTTGTGAGGTACTTAGAGGTGATGGCGTTCATGAAACCGGCCACCCTCATTTTCTCATCTGCCCCTACATATGTGAGACCTTCCTTCTTGTATCGTTCAATGAACTCACGAAGACTTTCATTGTCACGTTGTTTTATTTGAAAGATCACAGTTGCATCTTTGACATATCGCCTTTGTTGAGAGAAGTTAGCCAAAAAACCCTTGCTGAGGTCATCGAAGCTTCGAATGCTTCGAGCAGGTAAGTCGTTGAACCAGATCCTTGCTGATCCAACAAGGGTTTGCATGAACATTAGGCAACATTCAGCGTTTGACCATTTCTCAATCCTTGCTGCGCCAGTGAAGATCTGAAGATGATCCTCAGGATCTTCAGTCCCATCATACGTCCTGATGTGGGATGGCATCTTGATCTTTGTTTGGAAATCATAATCGGCTATTTGCTGTGAGAAACACGAGAGGTTGCTCGGCTTGTAAGGTTTGGCCAGATCTTCTTCGGCTCTTACACTCGTGTTATTGCCATTGCTGCAGTTTCCCTGGGTGGCTAGCACCTGATTGATAAAGTGCTGCCACGGGAAGCTGGCCATCATTTGGGTCATCATCTGGGGCATCTGGGTCGTAGGGTTGAAGCCTTGGAGGCTTCCAGGTGCGACTGAGCAGCTAACCCCAAGGGGAGTGCTCATAACTGCACTTCGTGCCAATGGAAGAACGGACAGGGCTTGTTCCCATGAAGTTGTTGTAGAAGCTGGAAAGCTTGTTACTGGGGACTGTAGGAGTTGATCTAAGGTCAGCTCATGGCCCAGATGAGCACCACTAGTAGCCGGTAGGGATGAGAAGAGAGGATGTGTTGTAGGATTTGGTCTCACGTACAGATATGGGTTAGGATTTGGAGGATTAAAGGGACCAGCCTCCTCCCTAGATGCAAAAGGAAGGATAGGAGGTCCGGGAGATAACGTTGGTTCAGGCTCATCATAATCTAGACGAATCCTTACTCCTTTTTTCCCTTTCCCTACTTACATATTGGTTGAGGAGAGATCTCAACTCAAGGAAATTGTTAGCAACCCCCTCAGGGGTGAGCTCAACACGTGTAGGGGTGTCGGAAACACCAACATTGGGGGAAGGGACTCCAGATCTAGACGGAGTTGGGGTGTTGAAAGTGAGAAACTCGGGAGTGCTTCCCGGAGTTGAAAAAGAAGTTGGTATAGCCACGTGAGCTTGGCTAGTACCCGGGGTGGAGGCGTTTGGGACCTGATTCGCTTCTCCCGGGGATCCACTTTCTGACATTGTAATTTCAAGAGAAGAGAGCTACACAACTAGGTCTTTTTGAGAAGAAATAGTGGCGTAGCCCCACGGTGGACGCCAACTTGTTGATGCAACAAATAAGAGACCAAGGATAGTAGCTGGGCTGGTTAGGCAAAAGGGTTGAAGGGTTCAACTTTGCCAAACGCAGGTCGTGGGGTCCCCCCACGTTTGCAAGACGTGGAAGGAGGTTCACTAGATTATTGTTGTTGTTTGCTGAAGATCCTCCTCTGAGGTATACTCAGATTCGGATGTGGGAGCAAACGGAATGTGTGTGTGGGATGTGAAAGTGAGTAACTCGCATAAAGCAAGTACTCGATATGAATGACCAGAGTTTAAGGAAACAGGCCTGGCCAAGAATGTCTCTTGAAGTAAATGAAGTGTCAATTTATAGGAGAAGACATATCCCAAAGAAGAATGCATTTGACTAGTGACCTTGCTTGCAGTGAGGGGCTTGCCCTTTCGGGGGTTAAAGCCTTTTGACCCCTGGATAATAGCGTGTGCTCTGCAGACCTGCATTGCTTTTGCGGCTGGCGAGTTGGTGGAGCTGTCCGGAGATGTGACTTGTTTATTGTTCCCATATTGCTTTACTTCATCTCCTCAGCTTTTCAACCATTGAACCATTTAACCCTTTGAGCATTTACATATTTAGTCATTTTATTTAGTCTTTGGCTACCCCCATCATCAATTCCCATATCACCAAAAACAACGTTCAAATCATGGTACACTTTTAATAAAACAAGACGTGAATACTCCAACCCAATTAACGGGTCAAACAGGAAGAAAAAAGTCAAATGGGGTTAAACGGTTCAACACTAGTCAAGACTCATAAGTTAATCTCTAATCCATAAAAATCCCGAATTATATTTTATTCAAAATATAAGATCATTATTACTATAAGTTAATCTCTACACAATATTTCTATAAAAACTTGTAACCGCCCTCACACATGATGCTAGGACCACCTCCTTACACTCATGATAGAACACCAAAACTCATACACCCAAACCTGAAGAAGACTCGAATCCCACACCCCTCATCATTTTGCAGTAAACAACCCTCATTCAGTGTAAAAGATAAATTCCTTTGCATATCATCTGGACATGGAGATTTGAAAAATCTACATTCAACAAATACATACAAATCAAAGTCTTAAGGGATATCCAATCACATGATCAATGAAAATAACTGAAATAATGTAAGACACAACTTAATAGATAAAAACGAAAAAAGAATGATACAAAGGAGTACTTTGAGTCTAAGAAAGAGTAAAAAGTGTAATCATCCGGATTTCCAAATCAAATTCTTTCGCTTGTGCCATCATCCAGTTGTGTAGCTACACCATCAAATTCGCCATATAACCGTAAAATTAAAACGCAATTACCAAAAAACAGTTTTAGATTTTGACAAGTATGGAGATTGATTAGCAATCTACAGGGTCAAAAGCAAAAAAAAAATAGAACTTGTTCACATGTTAGCAATTCATTGAAAACAATCTTGTTTATAAATAAGTACATCAAAATTTATCTGTCTTGGATGTTCTAATACAATATTCCTCCATTTTATACTTAGAATTAGAAACATAAAATAATCTATAAACCCTTGCGCACAACAATGTCTTTCAGTATTGAACAAATTCATCACATCCAACACACTAAAACCAAATATGGCACATATGCTCTACTAAAACCTCACAACTCCAAAGAAGCACTATAAAACTAATTACTTATATACACAACTCACTTAATCTAACACATTAAGACCTAAAAAGACTCACCATTCTTTAGCATTAGCCATCATAAGAGTCATGACCGAATGTGGGATATACTATAATACTTTTTAAACTAACATGACTCACTACAACTGGTTCTAACACATTAAGAACTAATATATGACATATTAAAGCTCATCACACTTCAATAAGAGCACCCATTAAGAGACATAAAACTCTTAAGACCAATGCGTTGACTCAATATACTATGACTTATTACAATTCAAGATCTTTAGACACACTTATCTCCTAAAACCATAGAATTGTTTTAAAGTATGCTCATGACTATGCCGTAGATCACATGTTGTCTTTGTTATTAAAAAGAAGCAGAACAGTATCTTCAGGTTCACAACTTCACATCAATTGCAATCTCAGAAAAGTCAGAACCTGTCATAAAAAAGAGGAAGTTGTTAGCACATTCACAATATAAATACACTTTGACTACTTTTGACCATTTGTATATGCATTTACCTTTTTGTTTTCTTATGGCATGTCATATGAGCATGCAACAAGTTGAACCCTTTAAAAGGTACCACTGGATATTTCTTTTTAAGAACATTCTCACGGACCACATCAACTCCATCAGACTCAAAATCAGCTTCGACATTACTTTCTACCATTTCACGGAACTGTTCTTCGTAACCTTCAGCCATTTCATGAATATTATTCAGAAACACACTGCACCTCATCGAGCCATTCCTGAAACTGCTCCCGGTAACTTTCAACCATTTCATGAACATGTTTCTGATATACACCAAGCTCAGGACGCTCCTCACTGAGCCATTCCTGATAACTGACTTCTCCTTTCTGTGGAGAACAAAATATATGAATTGCAATCCAATATACAAATGCATAGTAAGATAAACATATTTAAATCATGACTCACCTGTATGTGGTTCAAAAAGGCAGTTCTATTAGCTTTAACAACTTGCAGGAGCCTTTTTCTGACCTGTTTGTTGGCAACAAGAAAAGTCTTTGATCCTTCACAATGATTATTGGGGTTCCTTTCTAGAAAATGAAGAAAATTCAATGAAAAATAATGATAAAATAGAAAAGTCAAAGAAAAGTCAGAAAACTTTGGTTAAACCTTTTTTTATATTCACCGCGACATTCCTGAGGAGACTAGCAAAGAAAAACCGCTTACTAGGCAAATTATTAAACACCTCTTCAACACAGGATATAGCACCTTTCACCTGTGTTACGTGAATAATAGTTGAGGGGCTAGATTGTAATAGTTGAAACTATATAGATATGTTGTGTCACATGGTTATGGTAGTTAGTTAGCATCTGTACTTAACTAAATTCGGTAATGAGAGTTGGTTATCGTTGAGTTGAACTAATCTTCCTATGTCTTCCTCTCTCTAACTTTCTCTCTCTAAATTCTGTTCGTAACATTGGTATGAGAACCACCGATTTTCGGTGAATCTGTATTCCAATTCGGAAATTTCAGTTTGTTTTCGGTTTGATTACTAGAATCAATCATTTGTTCGATTGAATTCTGCTTAATTCCGTTCAATTCAATTGAAATTGACTATTTTTCAGTCAATTTCCTTCAATTCTATTTCAAACACAATTGTATCTTTGAGCAATTGCAACAACAAGAAATCAAGCAGAAATTGAAAAAACCTTGAAAGATCATGCAACTTCACTATTAAGAATTGATGCTTTTATGGAAAAAACAGAGCATACCTTTACTGATATCAAGCAAATGTTGGAAAAGTTGGTCAGTGAATCCGATTCAAGTGACATCAGTAATCAGGCCAATCAAGAGATAAACAATAGGCCTGTTGATAGATTGTTAAGGTTAGGAAAGATTGAGTTTCCTAAGTTCAATGGTATGGAAGATGTTGAGGATTGGATATGCAAGTGTGAGCATTTCTTTGATGTTGATGATACACCTGAAAATTGCAAGGTAAGATACGATGTCATTAATTTGGAAGGAAAGGCTATGAAATGGCATAATAATTTTGCTAAAACTAGACCAACAGCTAGTGTGTCTTGGGTAGAATATGCTAGAACTATAATGTATAGATTCTCTACTCGAATGTTTAAAGATAAGACTGGACTGCGTAGAGTGGAGAGTTAGAGGATTATTGTTATGAGTTTGATGAAAATCTGTTAAGAGTCACTATTGCAGAAGAATATGGAATCAGTTTGTTTATTAAAAGTCTTAAACCTGAGTTGAGAGGGCCGGTAAGCATGTTTGATCCTAAGACTATGAAGGAAGCTTACATGTTAGCTAGGAAACACAAAGATTGCTAATGATAATATCAAGAGTCAGTTTACACCTAAACATTTAACCAATTGTAAACTCACTTTTCCTAGTTCTGTGTCAAACCCAAAACCTGTTTCACAATTTAAACCTCCTGTTAATACTTCACATCTACCTTTATTACCTAGTCCACCATCTAATCAAAGGGTCAATACTAAAAGGCTAACCAGTCAAGAAATTGAGAATAAGAGATCAAAAGGGGAGTGTTTCTGGTGCAATGACAAGTTTACCCCTACTCACAAAGTCCTAATAAGCAATTATTTATGTTGGAAGTGTGGAATGGTGATGTGGATTTGCAACAAGTGTTAGTAGAGGAAGAACCTGTGATAGACACCACTAATGTAGACCCGGTTATTGACACTACGACAAATGATCCTTTAACATCCATTCATGCTTTGACTGGTATTCCATCTTTCTCTACGATGCAAGTAGTGGGGAATTTAGGAACTAAACCATTACAGATATTGATAGATTCGGGTTCTACACACAACTTTATTGATGAGAAGTTGGCCAAAAAGTTGAACTGTCCTTTGGAAAATATTGAAGGAATGAGGGTAGGTGTAGCAAATGGGTTACAACTGTTGTGTGCAAAAATGTGTTCAAGGTTTCAGTGATAGATGCAGGGTCTTTGGATGAAGGCAGATGTGTTAGTTTTACCTTTAGCTAATTATGATATGGTGTTAGGGGTTCAATGGTTGTTACCCTTGGGTGACATAGTATGGTATTTTCATGTTGAGGCTCCCAGGAACGTGACATAAAATGATTAAGTGGTTTGTGATTAAACAAAAAATGTTTCATCCGATTTGTAGAACCGTAAAAAAATTTAGGCCATTTGTAGTGGGGGTTATGTAAATGTGGGATTATACGACACATGGCAAATATGTAAGAAAATAGGGTTGTAAGGGGTTATATAACTTGAGTGTGTGGTGGGGGTTATATATATATGTATATGTGTGTGATAGAGAATCTTCCTGTGTAGTGCCGTTATGCCCATCACGCCCACCAATTTCAACAACCCATAGCACCTGGGGGCCGGTGTGCCCCCGGCACTATGGGGCGTTTTAGATGATTATAGCGCCACATCACGTCCCACTGCAGAAGCTCTTATGTTCAAAATCTTCATCCTTGAAAGAATATGTGAGTTGACAAAAAAAAAAAAAAAAAAAAAAACTTCTGTTAGTTTTGAAGATTTAGAGGAAGGTGAAAGAACGGTGGTGGTGGTGGTGGTGGTGGTGGTGGTGTGGAGTAATTTATAGAAAGAAGATGTACAAAACATTACTATATAAAACAGTTGATGTAGGTCTTAGCTACAATATAAGAATTGACCAAAATTTAAAGCTTATTTACAGCATTGCCATAATTTCTTTTTGTACCAACTTCTAATAGAGAAAGGACCAGAGAACCGTTACTACCTAAGGGGTAAGATCAAATAAAAAGTTTATTTTGCCTAAGTAGGATGTGAATGAATCTTAACCATTCATTTTTCAAATCAATGGTTAAGATGAAAGTGTAGGAGAAAAGAGGAGTGCAAGGGTATATTGGGAAAATTCTATTTACGGACTTTCCCTCTCCACATGCAAGGCACATGCATATTCCACCCCTATTTTTAAACGTTCATAACTTTTTTATACGACATTATTTTTTCATAAAAATTTCACCGTAAAATCGAGCATATTTTTATCTTTAATTTGAGTACCATATTGCTATATAAAATATGAAAACTAAAAAACCCACTAAAATGTGTTGTATAACATTTTTTTGTGCTGAATTTTTGTACTATATTTTTGTGCTGAATGTTTTTGTCTTAATTTTTTTTTCAATTTTTTGTGCTGGATTTTTTTGTACTACATTTTTTTACTGAATTTTTTCGTGCTATATTTTTTTGTACTATATTTTTTTGTACTACATTTTTTTGTGCTATATTTTTTGTACTAGATTTTTTATTGTATTTTTAAAAAACAAAAAGGGGGTCATATGTCATTTTCACTCATATTTATAAGGACCAAAATACCCTTCATTCCTACTTATTAGAAGTACCACATATTATCATGACAATCCTTCTTAGGCTACTTAGGCAAAATCCACTTTTTAGTGGATCCTTTCTTTCTCTTGAAACCATTTATAGTTTTTAGAAATACAAATATGTAGTAAAAAAATGTTGGATGGTTATATGAAATTTTATAATTATATAAATTTAGATGATTTTAAACGTATATACATAGGGATTTTTTTATGCATATACTAATTAAGTATGGTAGTTTAACTACCAATATATTTTAATTAAAAAAATTAAAACTTTTATTTGATCATAATTTAATTTATTTAAAAAAATTAGACAAGTTAGTAAAATAGTTACATAATTATCGTAGTTTACAAAATATTTTACATGAAATATTATATTTTCTATAAGATAAGATGTATAAATTGCCTATATTAACATTAGATGCCGTAAGTTTTTCTCACGGTTTTGCGTCCCGTCCTAACACATATGGTTACTTTCCGAGCCGCATGGATATTGAACCCGCCGCGAAGCGCGGGTTTACACCCACTAGTTATTATTTACGGTAAATTACTTTTTGAGTCCATGTGTTTTAGTGGTTTTAACCACTTGAGTCTAAAATAAAAAACTTTAACGCTTCGAGTCCTAAACCGCTTATTTTATAACGTTTTGAGTCCCTATATTATAGTGGTTTTAACCAATTGGTGGTGGTGGCAAGCAAGATCAATAGTTTTTCTTAATTTATGAACTTCAGTATTTTTCCAATAGTTTTTCTTAATTTACGAAGACAAAAAAAATTCAATAAACAACTTGAATATTGAATACGTGTTTCCTTGTAAATTGTGGGTGGCGTTATGAATAATAGTCGGTTGTTGTTAGTTGCCTCCCCTGCTTTGGGGTGGGCGTTGTGAATAATAGTCACTTTAAAAAAAAAAAAAAAAAACCGTGTTTCCTTGTAAATTGTGAGTTTTGGTTTTGAATACGTATCATATATGAAAATAGCTAAATGTAACAACAGAATGAAAAAAAATTGGGAAATGAAAATTGAATCCGAAGTAAAGAAAGACGTCTTATTATGTTTGGGATCATTTCAATCAAATTCATCAATCGGGAAGGAATGTAAAATTTATTTTATTTTTTGGATTATGATCTGAACCGTAGTGGGCACCGAATATCATACGGAATATTATGATACGATACCTACTTTGGTACTAGTTTGTTTTTTTTTTTTTTTTAATTTTTGAGCATTTCAATGGGTACCAAATAGGTAAAATCGGTACTAGTACCAATACAGTACATGTACCAAATCGGGTAAAACAGTACGAGTAGTAATACAATACGGGTTCCAATAGGTTAAATCGATATGCGTGCCATAATACAAAAATAAAGCATAATATCAAATTCATTTCTAATCAAATTCGGTACCAGGTACCATTATTTACCGGTATTTGTACAGAAACTGAAGTACTGAATACTCAAATTAATATAACTTTGTATAGATACAAGTACCCGAATAGCAAAAGTCAGTATGAATAGGGATACCGGTTTGAGTACGGTGCGGGTCCGGACACGAGTATTTGAAAAAAAGAAAAAAAGAGTCCATCCCATATAACATAAATGATCCATTCACTAGTGTTTCAGTATGGTCGGATACTGTGAGAAACTGGTTCGATTTGGGTTAGGTATTGAGAAAATAACCCAACCCGGGTATTAATACCCGGTTCTTAATTTTTTTTTTCTGTAATTTACACAAGATAATTTCATTTTAAATTTGTTCTTGCTTTGTATTTTGTAATAATAATTAAAATAAATTACAACGTAACAACTTAAGACATTTTTAAAGTGTTAAAACCAGTTATAATTTTTTTGTTATATTAATCTGAAAAACGTTTACGTCCATAATATGTTCAACATCTAGGCACATCCTCCGATTGGGTTGTTGAGACTTGAGGTTGATGAACATATATAGGGGAGTAGGAGGGGAAGAGACAGGCCTGTAAATGAACCGAACGAACATGAACATAGGCATGTTCGTGTTCGTTCATTTAACTTTAGCCGAACACGAACACAAACACGAATATATAATCGAACACAATTTTTTGTTCATGTTCGTTCATTAAGAAACCGGGCAAGTTCGTGTTCGTTTATGTTCCTTCATTTAAAGCCTAAACGAACACACACGAACATAAACAAAAAAAAAACTTAGCGGAATATATTTGAATAAACATAAATTAACATGATTGAACACACATAAACGAACACAAATGAACGTAACTGAACAAATATAAACAAACACAATTTAACATTAGTAAACACAAACGAACAAGTTTAATATAGTACAATTCATCCGAAAACACATCTAAATTAGGGTTCATAGACACTAAATTAAGTAGTTTTTTATATAAATATTAAGTAAAAGATCAGTTGCGTTTTAAGATTTCATTTTTATAACTAGAAAACTCAATTACTAATAAGTTATATTTATATAAGTAGTTAGAAAACCTAATATTTATATAAATATAACTATTTATGTATTTACTAAAATTAAACGAACGTAAATAAACGAATGTTCATGAACATAAATGAACAAACATAAACGAAAGTTCACGCACATAAATGAACGAACACAAGGTGTGTTCATGTTCGTTCATTTAATTAAACGAACAAAATTTTTTGTTTGTGTTCGTTTGTTTATTAAATAAACGAACATAAACGAACTTCCCGCCAAACAAGTTCACGAACAGTCTGTTCGGTTCGTTTACAGGCCTAGGGAGAGATGTTCGATTTTATTTTGTCTTTTCTATCTATGCCAAAAAAAAATATAATACCTAATTCGTCGGTACAGTACCGGTAGAAGTACGGGTCGGTAATCAGAAAAGAAATCGCATGCTACACGTGAGTGTGCTAGACGGTTCACACAAACAAAGTTCTAGTTAAGGACCATTTTTTAAACATGTTTCTAAAAATATAATAATTCATTTAATTCCGGAAAGTAAAGTGTTAACCTTAATCGACCCGCTATTGTGGGTTATAAAAATCATTAAACTGATCCACCGTTTTTGGTATGGTTCAATTTATATCGGTTAGGTTTCATCGGTTAATTCGGTATTTTGGACACTCAATATGAAACATAAAAGAGGGGTTTGAACTGTTGCATCAACATAGACAAATCTATTTACCTTGGTAATAATAGAATTTAATTTTCTCAAGCAAGTTTTGTTAAATCGTGGTTTGGTTTTATATATATATTAAAAAAAAGAGTAAATTGTTGTTTTGTCCCTATGTTTTATAGCAAATAGCTATATTTTACAAATTGGGAAAATGCAACTAAAATGTAACTAAGTTTGTCAAGTGTCTCAATTAAGTCATCAAAACTATTTTTTATCTCTCTAAAGTCACTAAACTTTTATTTTGTGTTCTAATACTATGTAATTACCAGGTCATCAGGTTACCATGTTTTTCTCAATGTTTTAAAAACCGGTTTATACCGGCCGGTTGAACCGGTTAAACCGGATGCCGGAAGCTTTGCCGACACGAATCATACCGATAAACTGAGGGAACGGTAAGGAAGTTGTACCGCTCGTAAATTAAGTTATACCGGTTTAAACCGGTATACCGGTACCGGACCAAAGGTTAAAATTCGGACTTTTAATCTTTTATGGGCACAAAAAGATGACGATTTACTTTCATAGAAAAACCTAGCGCCTAAAAAGGTAACAATAGTGAATTTTTTTATTATTTTTTATTATGGATTAACTTTTAGAATATATTTTTTTGTTATGAAATGATATAGTTTTTGATTATTTTTGAGTAAAAATTGTATCTTATAGATTTATAGGGTTAATTAGTCAACCCGATTAAACCGCCTGGTACAACCCGGTTCTACCGGTTAAACCATTTCTAAACCTAATCAGGTACGATTTAAAAACCGGTTTTTAAAACATTGGTTTTTCTTTTATTTTTTTATTTCTTTTTAATACTTATGTGGATATTATTTATATTAAGTGAAATTTATAAAATAAAAACATATTATAACCAACGAATGTTTCATTCCTCCCAAAACCCTAGACGACATGAACAACGGCAACGACGACCGACCTTCAACCTTTGATGATCATATTCGCGATTTGTCGGGTACGATTGCTTCTTTCGTTTTTGTTTCATAGCAATGATATATATTGTTTCGGCGACGACCCGGAGACGACCTGTATCGATTCGTTTTTGTTTCATAGCTTCTTTCGTTTTTGTTTCACAGCTTCTTTCGTTTTTGTTTAATAGCAATGATGTTGTCTACGCTTTTTGTTTATCTTTTTGTGACGAATAGATACGATGGTATTGAAAGTTTTGGTTTATCATTTATTTTTCATTCATCATAATATTTTATAGCCCTATTAGTTTAGTATAAATCACAAAAAATACCAATACGATTTTTTAAAATAAAAAAAGTGCTTTTGTTACTCATTCAAAGAGTACATTTTTTTTTGCTTTAAAAAAACTCAATCGTAACACAATATAGTTTATTAATTTTATAATAATTTTTTTTCCGATTTTTTAGAGAAAAATCCATGTCATTAATTTTATTTTCCACATCATATTAAAAATTAAAAAAGATAATAAAACCTGACACATCATATTACTAACCTTCTAACCTGATAATTACATAGTATTAGAACATCAAATGAAACTTGAGTTATTTTATAAAGACAAAAAGAGTTTCAATGACTTAATTGAAACACTTGTCAAAGTTGGTTACATTTCTACGAAGTTACCCCTTACAAATTTGAAAACTTTTACAAATTACACACCGACGTTTCAATTTATTGCGATTTCGATCCACAGGATTAACTCTATCCAAATTGCTGTTAACTCCATGTCACATGTTAACCAAGGGCGAAGTATAGAAGGGGCGGGGAGGGGCGCCCGACCCTCCGAACTTTTCGCTCAGTAGTGTTATATATGTAGTTTTCGTATAGAAATTTTTGTAGGAGCCGTTCGCGTAAATAAATAAAATAAACAAATTTTATTATACGTTTACAATTCAGAAATAAAGAAAACTAACGACAATTACAATTACAACTGAAATAAACCAAAATACAAGAAGGAGTAGAAACAGATTGACTGAGGCACGTGTTCAACACGCTTCTCTTAAAACAAATTCCGAGTCTCCCAGGAGTACTCGTTTTGTTTCCCAGGGTACAACAGCCGAAGCAGCGTACTACCGGAGATGGCCTACAACCCGAAGGCTACCTTGAAGAAAGCTGGAGAAGATCAGAACGTTGTAGAGAGACAGTTGATTATTGCTGTTGTGTTATAGTTCTGCAGTGGGTATTGAGTTGTATTTATACAGCTCCTAAGTCGAAACAGTCAAAATGAATTAAGGAGAGGTTTAAATTACATTATACATCTTCAATGCAATTTAATACGTCATTCAATTCTCAGTCAAAGACCGTTAACTCGTCAGTTTCGAAGCTGAACTGTAACTGCACTGTCATTCAATGTTGGAAGCTTCTGCGCGCGCGCGCGCAAGACACACTGGTGCGCGCGCGTCCTTGCCGCGCAGGTCTGCACGCTCATGCGCGCTGCGTCCTTTTGGCTCACTGCCGTGCGCGCGTGCGCCACACTGACTCATGTCCATGTGCGCGTGTGCCACGTCACCTGTGAGCCTATACGAGCACGCCACACAGTCGCGCCGTATTGGCTCACTCTGGTGCGCCGCGCACGACACATCAGGGCTCATGCACCATGCGTGCAACCGCGCGCCTTCATGCCACGTGTACTCGGGCGCGGACTGCCACGTCACGCGCTTCGAACCCGCATGCCACTTCAACCGCGGCGATGCGAGCGTGCGAAGTGCAAAGTGCACCATCAAAGTGCCGCATTGCGCCTCATCGCCCACGCCACTCGCACGCGAGATTGCGGGTTAGGGTGCTCTGCACCCTTCGCGAGTACACTTAGTGTGTGCTTCCATGAAACAATAAGGATTGAGAGTTCCCACTTAAATACCCATTTAAGTTCCATCTCTCCTCGGATGTGGGACAAGGTGCTACTTTCCCTTTTGTTTCAGCATTCAATGTTTCAAACACCCAATTTTGAGCATCGATATCTCATTCATCTTAGCTCCGTTTTGGACGTGGTTTAGTTCGTTGCGAAGCTCTTCCAACATAGAACACAAACCCACAAATAAATATATAAAACCCGCTCATTTTATTATATTTATTTCTAGTCCAAAATAGGAAAAAAATATTTTCCTATATTTGTGAAAAATGCTATTTTCACCTATTTTTCCAACAATCCCCCACATGAAAAATGCTATTTTCATCAAATTTCCAACAATCCCCCACATGTATGGAAATCGATCTTTTCCTTACACTTTTCAACGATAATCTTCGACAGTTGAGTATTGCAAGATAGGTAGGTTATTGCCTTTGAACCTTCTTTTGTGAAGCATACTTAGCTTACTAGCGGTTTGTAGACGCGATGTTCTTGAACATACCCCTATTTGTGTAAACGACAATATACTTCACACAATACTCTCCCTAGTCTGGCCAACCCCTCATTGTCGTGTCCTATTATGGTCCTGGAACACTAGCCTGGTTCTGCAAGAGCTCTAGGATTTGCGCACCCCACAAATCCATTCGGAGCGACCCTACTTCTCTCTCACATAGGTGATTCCCATGAATCATTAAAAGCATCATGGTTATTTAATTTCCTGAAATCGTTAACCCTAATATGCTTAACCTCACTTCAATGTCACTGATTGGAATGGACTAGGAAGTACATAACTCCCTTTTATTTAGTTTAGGGTACTCCCCCATAGTGACTCCGTTTTGGTAATATGATTAAGTTGTCCTATTGAACTTAGATCTTGGGATCTCCAGTCAACTAAGTTAGGTTTCCCTCATATTCCCATTTACCACGGGCTTTAGTCCCATTTCTCTTGATGACGTTTCTACTAACTCTCTGCTTAAGCCTTTTGTAAACGGGTCTGCAATGTTATCCTTTGATCTCACATAATCAATTGTGATAACACCCGTTGAGAGTAGTTGTCGTACCGCGTTATGTCTATGTCGCATATGCCTTGATCTGCCATTGTACATCAAGATTTGAGCTCTACCAATCGTTGATTGGCTATCACAATGTACACATATGGCTGGCAAAGGCTTTGGCCATCTTGGAATATATTCCACGAATTGACGTAGCCATTCCGCCTCCTCGCCTGACTTATCCAAGGCGATAAATTTCAGATTCCATTGTGGATCTTGCTATGACTGTTTGCTTAGAAGACCTCCAAGCAATAGCAGCTCATCTAAGTGTAAACACGTAACCACTTGTTGATTTGGAATCTTTATTATCCGATATCCAGTTTGCATCAGTGTATCCTTCGATCACTGCTGGTTGTCGGGTATAATGCAGTCCATAATCTCTTCTGTATCTTATGTATCTAAGCACCCTCGTGATAGATTTCCAATGATCCGCGCACGGATTGCTGGTGTATCTACTTAGCCTACTCACCGCGTAAGCCAAGTCGGATCTAGTACATGTCATTAGATACATTAGACTGCCAATAATTCTTGAATACTCTATCTGAGTAACTCTATCTCCTTTATTTTTCTTGAGATGTTGGGAGGTATCAACTGGAGCTCGAGCTACACTCGTATCTCCCGAGTTGAATTTTTCAAGAATTTTATCCACATAGTGAGATTGACTTAACATAAGACCATCTTGGGTTCTTATGATCTTTACTCCAAGAATCACATCCGCTAAACCCATGTCTTTCATGTCAAATCTCGCTTTCAACATGCTTTTAGTAGCTTTGATAATTTTATCATTACTCCCAATGATAAGCATATCGTCTACATAAAGGCATAAAATCACATAACCTTCATTTGTGTCTTTGAAATAAACACATTTATCGCACTCATTTATTTTGAAACCATTGTCAATCATGACATGATCAAACTTTTGGTGCCATTGTTTTGGTGCTTGCTTCAAGCCATACAAAGACTTGACGAGTTTACATACTTTACCCTCTTGACCTGGGGCAGAGAAACCTTCAGGTTGCTCCATGTAAATCTCTTCTTCTAAATCGCCATTTAGAAATGCGGTTTTAACGTCCATTTGGTGAACTTCCAAATTTCTTAAAGCCGCTATAGCAAGAACCAATCTAATCGAGGTTATGCGCGTCATAGGCGAGTAGGTATCAAAGTAATCTAAACCTTCCTTTTGTCTAAATCCTTTAATCACCAACCTAGCCTTGTATTTATCAATACTTCCATCGGTTTTCAGCTTCCTTTTGAATATCCAACGATATCCAAGTGGTTTGCAACCAGGTGGAAGATCTAATAACTCCCAAGTATGATTTTGCAATATAGAATCAATTTCATTCCTTATTGCTTCTTTCCATTGAGGTCCTTCTGAAAAGGAAACCGCTTCGTGATATGTATTGGGCTCACCCTCAACCATATAGCTAACGAAGTCTGGACCAAAGGATTTTTCAACCCTTGGCCTTTTGCTTCGCCTACGATCACCTTCTTCAACCTCAGGTCGTTCATGTGTCTTATCATGAACTACCTCATCAACTGGTGTAGATGAGCTTTCACCTACTTCAAAATTAGGTGTTAATGACGTTGCATGTGTTTGTCTTCTCAAAGGAAACACATTTTCAAAGTAAGACACAACGTTAGGATTCACCTCCATGATAGTGTTTACGTGTACATCAGGATTCTTGGACTCATGTACAAGAAAGCGATGTGCACTACTTTGATGCGCATACCCAATAAATATGCAATCAACAGTTTTGGGTTCTATCCTATGAGCCTTAGGAGGTGGTACAATCACCTTTGCTAGGCACCCCCGCCCACTTTCAAGTATTTGTATGAAGGTTTCTTCCTTTTCCATAACTCATATGGAGTTTCGTCTCTCTTTTTTAGTGGTATCTTGTTCAAAAGATAATTAGCCGAGAGAATGGCTTCCCCCCACATTTCCTTGCTCACCCCAGAACTTATCAACATGGCGTTCATCATTTCTTTCAATGTACGGTTCTTTCGTTCCGCGACGCCATTTGATTGTGGAGAATAAAGAGGTGTACACTCATGTACAATGCCACTTTTTGCGCATAAATCGGCAAAAGGTGCAACATATTCGCCTCCTCGGTCTCTTTGCAAAGCTTTTATCTTCTTTTGAAGTTGATTCTCAACTTCATTTTTATACAAGATAAATTTACTTATTGCTTCATCTTTACTTTTTAGTAAATATACATAGCAATATTTAGTACTATCATCAATAAACGTGATGAAGTACTTATTTCCACCTCTTGTGGGTACCGCTTTTAAATCACAAATATCGGTGTGAATTAAATCAAGGGGTTCGGTTATTCGTTCAACCGATTTCCATGATGATCTTGTAAGTTTGGATTCAACGCATGTTTCACATTTATAATGTGAATCAATATGGAATGTTGGTATACAATTTAAATTGATTAAACGGCTAATTGAATTAAAATTTACGTGACCTAATCTACCATGCCATTTATTCGAATCAGAAAACTCAAGCATATAAGTAGAAGTAGTAGCAATTTTATTCATGTTCTTTTTTACAGCCATTACATTCAATTTGAACATACCATTTTGGGCATAGCCCTGGCCAACATGCATTCCTCGTTTAGTAAGTACAAATTGATCGCTCTCAAAAACAAAACGAAATCCAAACTTATTAAGCAACCATCCCGAGACTAGGCTCTTGCGCAAGTCTGGAACATACAACACGTTGCTTAGAGTGAGCTCCTTCCCTGAAGTCCACTTCAAGATCACCGTTCCTTCACCCTTGATGTCCGCGGTGGCTGCATTTCCCATGTACAGCTTCTCATCTCCAGCAAGCTCTTTGAAGGTGGTAAAGAGGCTCCTGTCTGGGCACACATGACGGGTCACGCCCGTATCAATCCACCATCCTTTTGGAGTGTTAGTCACAGCATTGAGCTCATCCAACATTGCGGTTTTGTCGGAAATCATTGCCACCAAAGGCATTCCGTCTTCATCCATCATGTGCGTGCGCTCACGCTTTGGTTTCTTGCATTGGTTAGCCCGATGCCCCGGGTCCCTTGGAACGCTTGAGGTTTCTTTTTCACAACCCCCTTTCTTTGGTCCAAGTTTGCTAGCCTTTGCTTTCTCCTTGTCCTTTTTCCCCTTACCCTTCGCTCCCTTAGAGGATTGCCCATGCTCAACCACATTTGCGCTAGCACTAGTCTGCGCAAAGCTGCCTTTTTGGGCAATTCTATTGTCCTCTTCAATCCAAAGACGAACAATAAGATCCTCTATAGTCATCTCCTTTCGTTTGTGTTTAAGATATTTCTTAAAATCCACCCAACCAGGAGGTAACTTCTCAATCATTGCTGCCACTTGGAAAGTCTCGCTAAGTGTCATGCCTTCCGCTAGGATGTCATGTAGTATAATTTGCAATTCTTGGACTTGATTCATAACTGGTTTTGAATCAACCATTTTGAATTCCAAGAAACGAGCTACAACAAATTTCTTTGTGCCAGCATCCTCCGTTTTGTACTTCTTGTCCAAGGCATCCCAAAGGTCTTTGGAAGTCTTGACGTTGTAGTACACATTATACAACGCATCCGACAGGCCGTTTAACACATAACCACGACATATGAAATCCGAATGCTTCCACGCATCTACCGCACACTGTCTTTGTGTGTCGGTCTCCCCTTCCACAGGTTGGGGAGCGGTTTCCGTTAAAAACCTCGCAAGGTTGATGGTGGTCAGGTAGAAGAACATCTTCTGCTGCCACCTCTTAAAGTGTAGACCCGAGAACTTATCGGGTCGTTCAGCTGATTAACTGTAACACCCCGTGTTTCGAAAGTCAAAGTCAAGATTGAAGTCAAAGGAAGACAAGATTGCTAATTGCGATCTGTCTCTTCTTGCTCAATTCCTGTTTAGACTTCTCTGACTTGAAACTAGTCTATTTTATTTTCGCTTTAGTTGTATTATGTGGAGTATCTATTAATAATCGCATATTAATCGCTATTTATCGCTTGTTTAATCGCTTAATCGCTATCGCAATTGCACTCGCAACTTGATTTACGCATTTTGGTTATTGTATACGTGTGTGTACCTTATGTGTTACTTGTGCATGTTTAAATTATGTTATGTGTGGTAACCAATCGAATTGCAATCGAAACTCAAACGCAATCGAACTCAATCGCAATCGAAATGGTATGATAATTGGTAGAGAAGAGATAGCGCGAGATATGAGTAGTTGGGATTAAAAGTAATTTGACTAGGAAAACCTATCACATCGCAATGCTCGCAATCGCACTCAAAACATCAAAAATCATCGCGCCGAACACTCGAACGAGGTGACTGATCGACCAGGCGACCAGCCGATCGACCAGCCGACCGATCGGACTGCTGTCTGATCGGACAGGTTGTCCGCACGGGCTGCCTAGCCGATCCACCAGCCTTTTCCTCTTTGGGTAACCCTATAAATACCCCATGTCACTTTCATTCTTTCCACTTTTGGCAAGTGACGTCCGACCCGTGCTCCTACTCGCTTTTTCCTTCGATTTCTCGCAATTCCGGTAAGATCTCGTCCTAAATCTTGTACTTCCTTAATCTACATGCACTCCTACACCTTTCTATCTTTTGAATCTTAACTTTTAACCGTGAAATCATCAAGATTCAAGGTGTTCTAGGATGATTTCATCATGTGTTCTTGAAGAACTTCATGTTTTGGCCTCAATCTACCAAGAACAACTTAGATCTAACCGATTTCCACATAAACAAACAAAGATCTTTCATAGATCTAAACATATTCACAATGAAAAGGGGTGAAAGATGGTTTTCAACTTTCTTTCAACTCTTTTACACTCAATGCACTTAAAACCGATAGAATCGGAACTCATGCCGGCTTACTACTCATTATCGTGGCTGTGTTGGTTCAAGATACGTGTTCTATCCACGAGATGATCGATTCCGGTTTGAACATGGAACATCGTCTCGAACCGTCAATTGATCGGGTTTGGGTGATTCCTGTCCGATCAGGAGCACCAAGTATTGACGAGGTTTCTGTTGCTCAACACGTTATCAAAACATCTCGATAAAACGACAAACTATCAAAACAACCAAGTGTAAGACGAACAGGTTAACCAGGATGGAGTGCCGTCTGAACGGACAGCCAAACCGTACGACTGGCCACCCGTACGACTTGCACCTTGGGCCCATACTTAACCATTTTTGCCAACATTTGTAGTCTGAATGTTGAACGACTTACTGTCCGATCGGACTACCATCCGATCGAACTGCCAATAGAACTATGAGACATTTAAACTTCAACACTTAAACAATTTTCAACATGTTCAATGCACAAAGGATGCCACCCGATCGAACAACCGTCCGAGCGAGTGACACCCTGCTGTGAATTTGTTCTCACTGAAGTGCCCAACCGAACGGGTTGTCGTCCGATCGACCGACCTGAAAGGCAGAGGTACTTCAATGTTTTCAAAATGCGACAACGAAAACTTCAAAAGTCAAACCATCATACACAAACACATCTTTCCCAAAGGAAGAAACAATCCACTCGAAAAGTCATCCGACCGGACTACTGTCCGAACGGACAACCACCCGCACGACTGGCTGTCCGATCGGACTACCATCCGAACGGACCGCTGTCTGAACCACTTGTACTTTGCACCGTTTTACGCGTCACTTATCATTATGCTATCGATCTGTTCAGGCTAACCCTACTCTCTAGCGCTCCCTTCAATCCATCATCGATGTGAGTATACTCGATCCCTTTTGCTTTACGCACTTTTGGGTGTTACATACATTACTTATTCTAAATCACATCGAACACACTACTCAATGCTTTTAACGCTAATCGTTCACGCATGCTATACGTGACTTAATGAATGCTTGTTTGTTATGTTTACACATGGAATGTTGTCTACCTGCCTTAGCAACGATAGTACTATAGTTTGGACTCAGCACCCGCTCACGCGGGGGTTGTTAAGGACAATTATTTGCATGGATTACAGTGGTGATCATGTATTACCAACTGCCTTGGGCAGTCAACCCGCAGTCATTGGTATCGATAGGTTCATGTCGATAACTAACATGCCTCATTTCACTCTGTGTACGTGCTGGTTATGCGTAACGCGTTCGAAATCTATATGCTATTATCAAACTTATATGCTCACCTTTACACTATGTGTATTGACTTTTACTTTAACGTATATGACAGGTGCTTAGGATGTTTACATGCTTTGTGTGCTGGTGATGAAATTGAGGCTAGGGACGGAGTCCTAGAAACCAATAAATAAACAATTGTCTATGTATAAATCTGAGTTGTCGGAACAGAATTACTTGACTAGATTTTATCTGTAATAATTTGTTTTCCTTTTAAGGCATGGTATGAGACATGCTACTTTAAATTAATTGGTAATGATAATTGTTATGGAAACTTCTGGACAATCTGTTTCGCTCAGTGCCATGCCCCGATGTTTCCGCCATCGGTTGGGGTGTGACAGATTGGTATCAGAGCCATAACTATAGGGAATTAGGCAAGACTCGACCTAGTCCGGGTCGAAGTCTTAGAGACCTAGTCTATAGTTAGGAACCAACAGACCGACTTGTGCATATCCGTTAGGGATTATGTAGGAGCTTACCGCTATTTCTCGCTATTCTCGCCTATGCTACACTATCACTGCACTCGAATTTTCAAAAAAAAATGATGAAGCGATTAAGTCAAGATTAGGTGTGAAAACCGCAAACTCTCGACTAAATTGCTTGATCGACTCCTATTTTTATCCATAAACGCGAGAATTCGCGTTGAATCAGGAGTGAAATCCATACTTTAGCGTGGATTTTCGTCTCTATTTTATTAAAAGCTCAGGAGCAAAAGTTGTTAAGTCAGGGGTGAAACCCGAACCTTGATAGCTATTTCTGACTCATTTTGGTTTTACAAAACTCTCACCAAAGTCTCGACGGACTCCAACGACTTGAAGTCACACTGCAACTGGAAGGAAGCACGCCGATTGCCCAAGAATCGAGGCAAGAAGCCTGATCCTGAAGGCCAAACGTGTACAACAAGTCCTTGAGAATAGTCGAATCACTTTGGATATTCAATGTCTAATAGCCGCAGACGATCTATTTCTCGATTTTATGTGTTTTGATTCTGAGCCCGCAACTGCTGACTCTGATAACTCGTTGATTTTATGTATTTGTATGTGTGTTTACCTGTTTATGTGTTTAAATTTTTGGAGACTTACTCGATTTTTGCTTTCACATCGATCGTCACGCACGACTCGCACTACATTTCTATCTCAAAACGCTGACAAATCGCTACACTATGGACGACCTTATGCTATGATATACGCTTATACTACACTACTCGATATACTAAACGCAATCGCTATATTCGAACACTCAAGAACTGTGAATGATAGGTTTCTGTATTCTGACTACCTCTGTGATTACTTGAGTATGTACTTCTGTGCTTCCGTGCCCTACGTGCTTATGTGTTCTGTGCTTTACATGTATGTGCTTATGTGTCTCTATGAGAATCTGTGATTTTGTGCCTATGTGTTTACATGATTATGTGTGTTCCTAAGCTTTAGTAAGTATTAGACGTGTGAGGTGAGATTCGATTATGATGTGTCTGAGACCTATGACGATGTCTGTTGCAGACAATGTCAACTGGACCATCATCAGGACCCCGTCACCCACGACTCTCTCGTCAAGAACAGAGGGACAAACGCCTTGCTGCCATCCTCGCGAAACAAGTGGCCAAGGTTGTGCCCCAGATCGTGAGTGAGATTTACGAGAACGTCAGCAAATTGTCTAAGGAGTCTAGAACCGAAGCTCCTAAAGTTGCCACCAAGACTGCTTTCAGCTTCAAGCAGTTCAAGGCATGCGGTCCGAAGGAATTCACTGGAGAAGATGGACCGACGGCTATGTTTCAATGGTTCGATTCCATCGAAGTCACTCTGCGCCAGAGTGGATGTCCGAAAAATCTCTGCACCCTAAACGCTACCAGCGTCTTCCAGTCCCGCGCATTATACTGGTGGACGGCCGAGAGAAACAAAAGCGGAAATGATGCAACTTATGAGCTGACCTGGGAAGAGTTGAAGGCCATCATGATGGATGAGTTATGTCCTCCCCATGAACGCCAAAAGGTGGAGGACGAATTCTGGAACATTAAGCGGAAGGAAGGTGACAACGCTGCCCTGACTGCTCGCTTCAAGCAGCTCAGCATCATCTATCCCGATCAGGTGAAGACGTCTGACATGGCGATCAAGAAGTACATTCGAGCTCTACCCGACTGTGTTGCGGATTTTGTGCACGCCGCAAAAAACAACAACGATCGAAGAAACTTACTTGGTTGCCGCTGAAATCAACGACAGGCGGGTAAAAGCTGGCTTTTGGGATAAAGCTTCAAAGAGCCTACACCAAGTCACTGTCGCACCTACTACCGACATCGCCACCGCTCAATCATCCAAGTCCTCACGCCAAAAGAAGAAGAACAACAACAGCAGCTCCAGCAACAAGAACTGTGCTGTCACCACCACTGCTGCTCCTCTTCAGGCCGTACCGGCCCAGCAGCAGCCCCATCACCTTCCAGCACCAGTTACTTATGCACCACCAGCAAAGCGTGCATACACAGGCCCCCACCCGGCTTGCCCAACATGTTCTTATCATCACCCGGTGGGTCTCGCCTATCGTTTCTGCGCTCACTGCAACATGTACGGCCACTTCACTGCCAACCGCCGTACTGGTCCTCATCAAGCCCCAGTTCAAGCCACTGCTCATCAAGCTCTACTCCCAGCCCCGCAAGGCCAACAAGCGGCTCAGGCACCCGCGTTCAACGCCCGAGTCTGCTTCGCATGTGGTGATCCCAACCACTTTGCGAACATGTGCCCGAACAGGGTTGTGAAACAAGAGCCCCAGCAGCAGCAACAGCCTCAACAGTAGCAACAAGCCACACGCGCCAGAACTTTTAACAACTATTTGCGCCAAGCCTAGGCTGACAACAACGTGGTCAATGGTACGTTCCTTGTGAATGGTATTTATGCTTCGTGTTTGTTTGATACTGGAGCCGATAATTGCTTTGTGTCGTTCGAATTCGAGAAGCTTCTTAGTCGTAAACGCTCTCATCTCCCCACGACGTTCGATGTTGAAGTCACCACTGGAAGAACTGTCGCCGTTAATTCTGTTCTTCGTGATTTTACTCTTGAGCTCAACAATCACATCTTCCCAATCGATCTCATTCCGATGCAACTCGGAAGTTTTGACGTCATAGTAGGCATGGACTTTCTTCGCGAAAACCATGCTGAAGTTATGTGCTTCGATAAGATAATTCGATTCTCGCTCGCGAATGGTGATTTATTGTGTGTTTATGGTGAGACCCCTTCGAAGTGTCTCAAACTCATGTCATGCGTCCAAGCTAGCAAGTATCTCCGCAAGGAATACAGAGCTTTCTTGGCTAACATTGTAGTAGCGGAGAAGGAAAAGAAAGAAAAGGTGGTAGACCAGGTACCTGTTGTTTGCGAATTCCCCAACGTCTTTCCTGAAGATCTTCCAGGACTCCCGCCAAGTCGTGACATCGATTTTCGCATCGACCTCATTCCTGGAGCCAACCCTATTGCCAAAGCTCCTTACCGACTCGCACCGTCCGAAATGCGTGAACTTTCGAATCAGCTCCAGGAATTACTTGAGAAAGGCTTCATTCGCCCGAGCACCTCTCCTTGGGGCGCGCCAGTCCTTTTCATTAAAAAGAAGGATGGGTCGTTCAAGATGTGCATCGACTATCGGGAGTTGAATAAGTTAACTATCAAGAACCGCTATCCCCTGCCTCGCATTGATGATTTGTTAGATCAACTACAAGGTGCTACGTGTTTCTCGAAGATCGATCTATGCTCAGGCTATCACCAACTACGCATTCAAGAGGAGGATATACCCAAAACTGCGTTTCGCACCCGATACGGCCACTATGAATTCGTTGTTATGCCTTTTGGTTTAACCAACGCACCCGCGGTTTTCATGGATCTGATGAATCGCATGTGTAAACCATATCTCGACCGTTTCGTCATCGTGTTCATCGACGATGTCTTGATCTATTCCAATGTAAATAGTCAGGGTATTCACGTTTCTGGGTGTTCTCCAAGTGCAAATTCTGGCTGGAAGAGGTTCAGTTTCTGGGTTACGATGTAAATAGTCAGGGTATTCACGTCAATCCCGCAAAGATTGAAGCAGTTAAGAGTTGGATTACACCTAAGAACCCGTCCGAAGTCCATTCATTTCTCGGACTAGCGGGCTATTATCGACGATTTATCGAGGGATTCTCAAAGATCGCTGTGCCGCTGACCGCTCTCACGCACAAGGACAAGCCTTTTTTTTGGGGAACTGAACAAGAGTCTGCCTTTCGAACCCTCAAGCACATGTTTTTCAATGCTCCTGTTCTCACATTGCCCGACGGAAACGACGATTTCATTGTCTATTGTGATGCTTCCAACCTTGGTCTTGGTTGTGTTCTTATGCAGCGGGACAAGGTTATAGCTTACGCTTCTCGTCAGCTCAAAATCCACGAGAAGAACTATACAACCCATGATCCCGAGCTAGGCGCAGTTGTTTTTGCGTTAAAGATTTGGAGACACTACCTGTATGGTACCAAGTGTACGATCTTCACCGATCATAGGAGCCTACAACATATCTTTGACCAGAAAGAACTTAATATGCGTCAACGCCGATGGGTAGAACTTCTCAACGATTACGACTGTGAGATTCGTTATCACCCAGGCAAAGCAAATGTTGTTGCCGACGCTCTCAGCAGATGGAGTTATTTGCTCAGCATTCGTAATACTTAAGCCCAATACGATCTCGAAACTCTCATCCGCGAAGCTCAGCATGCATGTTTTAATGAACACACTCTGAAGAAGGAAAGAATCTACCACGATGGAGCCCAGCTTGTGAATAAGTCGAATGGGATATTCCACTTCCTGGACCGAATTTGGATCCCTAAACGGGCCGATTTGCGACAGATTTTGATGGACGAAGCCCACAAATCCCGGTATTCTATTAATCCCGGTGCCGATAAAATGTACCAGGATCTTCGCTACAAGTACTGGTGGCCTGGCATGAAAAGGGATATAGCTCTCTACGTTGGAAAGTGCGTGACTTGTGCAAGGGTTAAGGCTGAACACCAAAGACCCTCTGGCTTACTCGAACAACCGCCTATCCCTATGTGGAAGTGGGAGAGTATAGCTATGGACTTCATAACAAAGCTTCCGCACACGTCATCAGGTCACGACAGCATCTGGGTTGTTGTTGACCGTTTGACCCAATCTGCTCACTTTTTGCCAATACGGGAATACTACAAGGTAGAACGATTACCCGAATCTACACCAACGAGATCATTTGTAATCATGGGACGCCTCGCGACATCATCTCCGACCGTGATGCTCGGTTTACCTCGCGACTGTGGGAAACGTTTCAAGCGGCACTCGGTACCTCGCTTAATCTAAGTACCGCGTTCCACCCTCAAACCGACGGTCAGACTGAAAGAATGATCCGTACTCTTGAAGACATGCTCCGTTCGTGTGTCATAGACTTCGGTGGTAATTGGGATACATACCTGCCGTTAGTCGAATTCTCGTATAACAACAGTTATCATTCCAGCATTCAAATGGCACCATTCGAGGCTTTATACGGAAGAAAATGCCGATCGCCTATTGTGTGGCACGAGATCGGTCACTCGCAATTAACCGGTCCTGAACTATTGCAAGAAACGACTGACAAAGTCCTCCAAATACAAGACAACTTGTTGAAAGCTCTAAGTCGACAGAAAAGTTACGCCGATAGACGACGCAAGCCCCTTGAATTTGACGTTGGCGACTACGTACTCCTAAAGGTATCACCTTGGAAGGGTGTGGTCAGATTCGGCAAGAAAGGGAAACTAGCGCCTAGATATGTTGGACCTTTCAAGATTCTGGAAAGGATCGGAAAAGTCGCCTACAGACTCGAACTACCGGAGGAACTTAGTAACGTCCACCCGACTTTCCATGTGTCAAATCTCCGAAAGTACATGGCTGATAGGGCTGGCATATCGGGTCAACCCGATCTGTTAAGACACGAACATGATAAGACACGAACACGAAACCTGTAAACACGAACACGACACGAAATCTTATCGTGTCAGATTTTCCAAACACGAACACGAACCTGTTAATAAACAGGTTACACGAAATGACCTGTTAAGACACGAAAATGTTACCAACCTATCATATGACCTGTTTAAGACACAAACACGACCTGTTAAGACCCGAACATGACCTGTTAAGACACGAACATGACCTGTTATTTCATATTTAAAATTAGCGATTAAGGAACCTGTTTAATGAAAATTTAGTCGCCAAAGGTTCACAAAAGTCATAATGCATAAACACATAATGTCTTAACAAACTTAAAACGAAATCCATAGAAGTCTAATCATAACATCCAAATAGTTTCAACATTCAAGTTCCCATATGTCTTTCTTTCTCAAGATCTTCAATTCCAAACAATCAAACCTACACACAAATAATTATAGTCGTAAAGTTACTCAAAAACTTAATAAGGAAATTGAAGGAAAAGCTATCAAAGTTAAACCAACAACATACCGGTGTTTTGCCCTTCTTCTTCCCGGCTTTATTTTGTGAATCACTCGTGAATTTAATAAATAATGTTGAATGAATCAGCAACTATATCCAAAAACAAAACACAATTTAAGAAAAAAATCTAAATAAAAGCTATTACAGTTAAAGATAATAAAAGGTTGAAGAAATGCTTTTTCAATTTAAAACATGACACGAAATGAAAAAGATATTGTACTAAATTCTATATGTGTTAAGTAGTGTAAAGTGTTAGTTAGATTGGTGGTTTATGACGTTAGCTTCTAGAGTCTTTGGGATAATTACAATCTACTTTAGTGTACATATTATATTAATAAGAAATGACAGTCCACTGTTGTGCTACACTGCTACTGATAAGGCCACCACTGTTGTTAGACAGTCCATTCAAATGCAAATAACTACCCACTCAACCAATCATATGGAAACATCAACAAAAGTTAACAAAAAACATAATTAACACTTAACAGATTCACATTCATATCAAACACTAACAACATCAACTAACTACCATATCATGTTCTTTCAATAGATTCACATTCATAATTAACAATAATAGATTCACATTCATAATTAACAGTAATAGATTCACATTCATTCATAGACAAAATATTTGTGTTTCTTACATGGTAGAACGACGCCGAAATATGATGAACGACACCGGAGTATGATGAAAGATGGCCGTCGCCCGCCGGTGATGATGAAAGATGGCCGCCGCCCGGCGTGAAGTGATGAACGATGTCTACCGCCGCCGGTGATGATGAAATATGACCGCCGGTGATGAAAAAAGATGGTCGCCGGTGATGATGAAAGTGAGCGGCGACTTGAATTAGGAAATTTAGGGTTTGGTGAGCGTGAAGTGAAGGAATGATTTCAAAATTTTGGGTATCTGACTCCACATGTCCCCATCCACCCCACATATATTTGATATATTTTTTAATTTAAAATAATAAACAGGTCACTAACGGGACTTAACAGGTTAACGGGTTTTAACCTGTTTAGACACGAAATTTAAACAGGTCTTATCGTGTCGACCTGTTTAGACACAAAACCTGTTAAGGTCAAACACGAAACCTGTTAACTTCGTGTAGGTTCGTGTCGTGTTATCGTGTTCGTGTCAGAATTGCCAGCCCTACTGGCTGAGCATGATTTAATTGTACCTCTCGATGACCTTCAAATAAACGAAACACTACACTTCGTGGAGAAGCTTGTCGAAATCATGGACCTCCAAACCAAGCAGCTCAGACGCTCGCGCATTCCTATTGTGAAAGTCAGATGGGAAGGCAAACGAGGCGCAGAGTTCACTTGGGAACTCGAAAGCGACATGAAGGCGAAGTACCCGCAGTTGTTTGTTACGGCTTCGGCCTAATTTCGGGACGAAATTCCCCCAACTAGGGGAAGCTGTAACACCCCGTGTTTCGAAAGTCAAAGTCAAAGTAAAGATTGTAGTCAAAGAAAGACAATATTGCTAATTGCGATCTGTCTCTTCTTGCTCAATTCCTGTTTTGACTTCTCTGACTTGAAATTAGTCTATTTATTTTCGCTTTAGTTGTATTATGTGGAGTATCTATTAATAATCGCATATTAATCGCTATTTATCGCTTGTTTAATCGCTTAATCGATATTGCAATCGCACTCGCAACTCGATTTACGCATTTTGGTTATTGTATACGTGTGTATGCCTTATGTGTTACTTGTGCATGTTTAAATTGTGTTATGTGTGGTAACCAATCGAATTGCAATCGAAACTCAAATGCAATCGAACTCAATCGCAATCGAAATGGTATGATAATTGGTAGAGAAGAGATAGCGCAAGATATGAGTAGTTGGTATTAAAATTAATTTGACTAGGAAAACCTATCGCATCGCAACGCTCGCAATCGTAATCGAAACATCAAAAATCGTCGCGCCGAACACTCGAACGAAGTGAGTGATCGACCAGGCGACCAGCCGACCGATCGGACAGGCTGTCCGCACGGGCTTCCTAGCCGATCGACCAGCCCTTTCCTCTTTGGGTAACCCTATAAATACCCCATGTCACTTTCATTCTTTCCACTTTTGGCAAGTGACGTCCGACCCGTGCTCCTACTCGCTTTTTCCTTCGATTTCTCGCAATTCCGGTAAGATCTCGTCCTAAATCTTGTACTTCCTTAATCTACACGAACTCCTACACCTTTCTATCTTTTGAATCTTAACTTTTAACCGTGAAATCATCAAGATTCAAGGTGTTCTAGGATGATGTCATCATGTGTTCTTGAAGAACTTCATGTTTTGGCCCCAATCTACCAAGAACAACTTAGATCTAACCGATTTCCACATAAACAAACAAATATCTTTCATAGATCTAAACATATTCACAATGAAAAGGGGTGAAAGATGGTTTTCAACTTTCATTCAACTCTTTTACACACAATGCACTTAAAACCGATAGAATCGGAACTCGTGACGGCTTACTACTCATTATCGTGGTTGTGTTGGTTCAAGATCCGTGTTCTATGTCACACCCTGGCTTTGCGGAAGCGTGGTTAATTTGGTGTGACTTCTTAATACCATAGCTTAACCATAACAAAGCTATATGAAATAAAACCATGCAAGATCATCCATTTAATTAAGTTTTGAAAACCAAATACAACAACATTGTCTTAACAATCACAAACATCAACATGACATAAACACAGTTTAAGGATTGTGACTTGTCCAGGAAAGAGTCACATTCCCCAAACCCGGATGACCTCGTAACTAGTGCAGCGGGAAAACGTGTCATACCGCGCCAGATCCTTTAATTCCCTGAAACACATGTAAGTTGAAAAATCAACAATAATGTTGAGCGAGTTCATGTGTTTAGTATGTGCGCGCGAATAAACCTTTGTAATCATTGCAAGTATGAATGTTTTGTAAACTCTGGTATGAAAGCAAATAAGGAAACATATCAGTTATTGTGTATCCACATGGTCCAACCTGCGGGCGCATGGGAGGGGATAGGACAAAGTCACCACATGGTCCAACCTGCGGGCGCATGGGTGGTGTTACGACAAGGTCACCACATGGTCCAACCTGCGGGCGCATGGGTGGTGTTAAGACGGGGTCACCACATGGTCCAACCTGCGGGCGCATGGGTGGTGTTAAGACAAGGTCACCACATGGTCCAACCTGCGGGCGCATGGGTGGTGTTTGTTATGCTCAAATAGGCCTATCACTCGTATCCCTCGATCGTACTACGAGGACTAATGTTCTTAAGGTTTCACCTACCCAATCACATAACCTAACAGTTCCTTCCTTAGCTGACCATACCATGTAAGAAACATTCGTAATCATAGTAACATGTATTTCACCCCCGCAGTTAAAAACTGAAAACAGTTAAGAGAAAAGGGGGACATGAACTCACAGTGAAGCGTCTCTACCAAGTATCTCCTGCTCACGCAGCTGTGTGACGACCTACACGTACTAATTCTATTAGACGGACGGCCGTGCCTTAGCTTCATGGTTTATGTTTTTGGGAAATAGTTAGACAACTATTTCGTGTTTACATTTTGTAAATACTTGATAATTATTTTCCTTCCCAAGGATGGGGGATTCAATACATGTGCGTTCAAATTATATCATTAAGTCTCACTTAATATATGTATATATTTCCAATTTCACATAATTTTTCTCCAATAATACGTTGTTAAAATACGTGTTCATAAATATTTCCGTAAGTGCGTAAGTTACGTTTAACAATCGAGTGGTAATATAATTACCGGTGTAACTTTTATATTTATGGTGAAAGCGTTCGTATTATTTTGGAATCGTTAACGTTCGTAAATATTATTTTTACTCTAAAAATAATATCTATGTATTTTCACAAAATAATCATAAACAGTGTGTGAAAATATATATTTATCACGTTAAATTTTGTGAAAATCCCACCTCCGAATATTTAGTAAATAAAGTCATGGCGAAATTCATATTTCGAAAACATGTCAAAAATAATTCTAACACTTGTAGTGTAAATAGTTCTAAGTGTTAGGTTTTTAGAAAAATTTCGCCAGAGTTTCCTCTGTAACTGGAGGTGGCCACACTTTCAAGCGTATCATTTTCTTTAACAAATCAACTCAACAATTCTCTTTATTTGATCAGAACAACTTTCATCACAACAACTAATCAACATATGTGTAAATTGCCAAAAATTACATGAACTTGCAGTTTTCCCAAAACTGTGGTGTAAATCCCCTTAAATTTAGTAGATCTTCATATAAGGTAATTTGATCTTGTAAAAACCTCGTTTTTAGAGAAAATCCATCTTCACAACTTCTAGTCATCTTTTACAAAAACTGTTATTTTGTCGGATCTTTTCATTTCACAAGTGTTTACACACTTGCGGTTTATAAAAATCATGCTTGTTAGTGTAAGATCTATCTTTTAAAATACATGATTTCTTTGATACGTGGTTCTTTGAAGATACCACTTGCAGATGCGTAGATCTGCTAGTTTTAAACACATTTTCACAAGTAAAACTCTTTTACACAAGTTCATGATTCGCGTGTGGTAGAGTTTCACCTTTTAACCCTTGTATCATTCAAAACAAGCTTATGTTAAGATCCATGACCTTACCAAACCGGGTTAAACGATGATCCGAGCTACCACATCATAGATCGGGCCTAAATAATCATACATTTCGAATACTACATCATTTACACAACATATAAGCTTTTAACCACTATTTTTAGTGTTTTTAGTAAACTTTAAAGCATTATCTTGCATGTTAACGAGTTTTAACCGATACAAATCCTTTTAACCACTTTAGAATAGATTGAGAAGGTGTTCTAAGCAACATACCACTAGCTCGAGGCTAGGGAAGAATCTTGACGAAAATGGCGTGGATAAAAGCAAGATAAAGAGGTCCTTCGCCTTCCGATTGCACCAAGCTTCCTAATATGCGATCCTTATCACTTGTATGAGCTTGGAATGTGAAGATCAAAAATCGAAAATGGGTGGGTGCTCAAGGGGTGTTTGGCCGTGAGTTTTCTAGAGAGAGAGAGGGAGTGTTGTTGTTGATTTGTGAGTAAGAATGATATGGTGGGTTTAGTGAGGATCTTATAGACAAAGTTTGTGTAATTAACCAATGGACACTATGTCTACTTGATATTAGACATGGAAGATTATGATAATCTTACAAGTACATGAGGTGTCACCCTATGGTGACCGAAATCGTAAGGGGGGGGGGGGGGTTTCTAGTCCAAAACCAACTAAATGTTAAGTATATAGTTAGGTTAAACCAAGTTAGTTAAGTGTTTAACCCAGTTATTAGTGTGTCACGCGTTACAGTGGGTGTTAGGGTGTTCAGGGACCCTAACTGGCTCAGAAAAAGATAAATAATGAAAATAACAATATTTTCATGTTTCGGGTATAGTCCGGTTGTTCGGTTGGATAGTAATCCGTTAAAGTGCTTAACAAAGCTTTAAGTGTCGTTAATACCCTTTTTAGTGACACAACTCATTTCTAACACTTTGGAAAGTGTCTAGTAATATTTTTCTCATGTTTTGGCACTTTATTAGTTAGCTAAAAGCTGAATTATTGTGTAAAGTGCTGAGTTTTGTACTTAGAGTACGTTTTAGGCACATCCAGTCATTGTGACTTATTCCTAGAGACGCAGTTCTACAACCCTTGTATCCCTACACTCACCACTAGTGTAGCAAAATATCTCAGGCTCTTACAGGCCTTTAGAGGCAGTGTCTGCCTGATGCTGGCTTTATCAGCATGTTCAATAGGTTATCCGTGTATTGTGCTACTGTGCTTTTTGTGCATCATGTTTGTCACTAAGGTTCAGCATGTAAATAATGTAGTGACAGCAAGCAAGTATGATGCAAGTAAGTACATGTATCAGTATTCAAGTAGCAGTTTATTCACAAGTTCAAGTAAGCACAGTAATTCAGCAGTAATTAATTACTAATTAAGTCGTACGGATACCTGGTTTAGTGCGGGTTGTCACATTCTCCCCCCGTTAAATAAATTTCGTCCCGAAATTTAAGTTCTGCTTGTAGATGCAGGGTTCTTAGGAAAAAAGTGGGGGTATTTCTCTTTCATCCGGTCCTCACATTCCCAGGTGTATTCAGGACCATGTCTGGCATTCCAACGAACTTTGACGAGCTTGACACTGCTCCGGCGGGTCTTGTTAACTTTCCAATCCGTGACCTCAACAGGTTCTTCAACGAAGTGGAGCGTGTCGTCAACATGAATCTCGTCGGCGGGAATGGCAACGGTGACTTGAGTTGGACTTTTCTTTAGATTGGATACATGAAATGTATCGTGAACACCATTCAGTTCAGCAGGTAGGTCCAACTTGTATGCTACTAGTCCTATTCTTTCCAGAATTCTGAAGGGACCAATGTAGCGCGGATTTAACTTCCCACGCTTTCCGAAGCGTGCCACACCCTTCCAGGGTGAAACTTTCAATAATACCATTTCTCCAACCTGGAATTCCACATGTTTCCGGTTTGGATCCGCATAGGCCTTCTGTCTGTGGCGAGCTGCTTCGATGCGTTTAAGAATCTGCGCAATCTTGTCTGTCGTCTCTTGGACGATTTCGGGACCAGCAAGCTGCCTATCACCTGCGTCAGCCCAACATAAGGGTGATCGGCACTTGCGTCCGTAAAGGGCTTCAAATGGCGCGACACCAATACTGGTGTGGTAGCTGTTGTTGTATGAAAATTCGACCAAAGGCAAATGTTTGTCCCAGCTACCGCCCAAATCCATAACACACGCTCTCAGCATGTCTTCCAAAGTCTGTATCGTTCGCTCGCTCTGACCGTCAGTTTGCGGATGAAATGCAGTGCTCAGATTCAATTGTGAGCCAATGGCTTCTTGGAAGGATTGCCATATCCTTAACACAAACCTTCCGTCTCTATCAGAGATGATTGAGAGAGGTACTCCATGACGCGCGACGATCTCTCTCATGTAAATTTCAGCCAATTTGCTAGTGTTATCCTTCTCCCTGATGGGTAAGAAGTGTGCTGACTTTGTTAATCGATCCACTATCACCCAGATAGTGTCATGGCCTCTTGGCGTTCTTGGCAATTTTGTAATAAAATCCATGGAGATTTGTTCCCATTTCCACTTGGGAATCTCAGGTTGTTGTAGAAGTCCTGAAGGCTTCTGGTATTCGGCTTTAACCTTAGCACACGTTAAACATTTGCTCACATACACAGCAACATCGCCTTTCATCCTAGGCCACCAATAATGATCTTTGAGATCCTGGTACATCTTATCCGCTCCAGGATGGATAGAGTACCGCGATTTGTGAGCTTCATCGAAAATAACCTTCCTCAAACCTCCAAACAAAGGAACCCAAATCCTTTTCTCAAAACATAATGTTCCTTCCTCGTTTGGTATCAAAAGCTTCTCCATCCCACGGAGATATTCTTCTTCAAGGTTTCCTTTCTTCAGAGCTTCTTTCTGCGCGGCACGAATGCGCAAGGAAAGATTGGTTCGGACAATCATTTCTAAAGCTCTAACCCTTATGGGCTTGATCCTCTTCTTCCGACTTAGGGCATCGGCGACTACATTCGCCTTCCCTGGATGATACTTTATCTTGCAGTCGTAATCGTTTAGCAACTCAACCCATCGTCTTTGCCTCATATTCAGCTCCTTCTGGTTGAATATGTGTTGTAGGCTCTTGTGATCTGTAAAGATTGTACACTTTGTACCATAAAGGTAGTGTCTCCAGATCTTTAGTGCAAATACCACTGCGCCAAGTTCCAAATCATGTGTGGTATAGTTCCTTTCGTGCACTTTCAGTTGACGCGATGCGTAAGCAATAACCTTTTGGCGTTGCATCAACCCACAACCTAATCCTTGACGCGAAGCGTCACAGTATACCACAAAATCATTTGTACCTTCCGGTAGTGCTAAGATTGGCGCATTGCAGAGCTTATCCTTCAGTATCTGGAACGCTTCTTCCTGTTTGATTCCCCAATCCAACTTCTTATCTTTCTGCGTGAGGAGCGTCAATGGTTGAGCGATCTTCGAAAAGTCCTCAATGAACCTTCGATAGTAGCCAGCCAAACCCAAGAATTGTCGAATCTCGGTTGGCGTCTTTGGCGTTTCTCAATTCTTAATTGCTTCGATCTTGGTTGGATCCACATGGATTCTATCTCCATTTACCACATGTCCAAGAAATTGGACCTCATGTAGCCAAAATTCGCACTTAGAGGGTTTGGCATACAGCTGTTCTTTCTTTAGCAGCTCCAAAATAGCTCTTAGATGCGGCTCGTGCTCAGCCTTTGTTCTTGAATAAATCAAGATGTTGTCGATAAACACAATCACGAACTTGTCCAAGTGCGACTTGCAAACTCTATTCATCAAGTCCATAAAGACTGCAGGTGCGTTTGTCAAACCATACGTCATAACAAGGAACTCGTAGTGTCCATAACGAGTTCTGAAGGCTGTCTTTGGGATACTCTCCCCTTGTATCCTTAACTGATGGTATCCAGATCGAAGGTCGATCTTTGAATAAAAGCTTGAACCTTGCAGTTGGTCGAATAGATCATCAATCCTTGGCAGAGGATATCTATTCTTGATCGTCAGCTTGTTCAGCTCCCGGTAGTTGATGTTTATTTGAAAATCATCATCCTTCTTTTTGACGAGTAGAAATGGGGTTACCCCAAAAGGGAATTTTGGTCTGTTATCTTCCTTCTCTACCCATTTCTAAAACTTCTCTGTCAATCCTTGCATCTCCGAAAATGTAAGTCGCTACGATGCAACGACTACGGGTGCAGTGCCTGGAATTAGATCGACACGGGATTCGACTAATCGTTGAGAAGACGATTCCGGCAAGTCTTCGAAGAAGACTTCGGGGTATCTTCCAATCACAGGGATATCTTCGAGTTTTGGTTCTTCGGCTTCTTTTTCCACGACCTGAGCCAAGAATGCAACACATCCTGTGTGCGAAAATTTTCGTGTCTTCTTTGTCTGATAATCCGTAGGAGCGTATCCTGCTCCATGAATCACAATCATTTCTCCGTTCGTCGTCGGGGCGCGGATGACAATCTCCGCCGGGTTGTTCGACAACCAGTCCATCCCAATTATCACATCGAAGCTTTCGTTAGGCTTGTTCTATCAAGAACTGGGTATCTAGGTTACTTACTACTAAAACAACTATATTTTCTGAAGCTAAAATTTGACAATACTGTCAAGTAGAGCATAACATTGACTATTATGAGACGTACCGATATCCACGCTTGGATTCTATCCCCGCTGTTGAGCTTTCATCCACGTGCCTGAGTGTTCTTAGGGCAATACTTCCTGAAATGCCCCACATCACCGCAATTAAAACATGCTTGGCCACAGTCTTGATCGTCAGCTTCCCTGCCTTGATAGTTGTTGTCGTCGTTATTTCCTCCGCGATTTCCGTTATCATCTTGACCTCTATTTCCATGTTTAGTACCTTGCCGACACGTTTCCTTGACATGTCCCACCTTGCCACAGTTACCACATTTTCCATATCTACACCGCCCGTTATGGGGTCGTCGACAGTTGTCGCACTTTGGTAGGATACCCGTGTACTCTTTTCTCTTTTTGGCCTTGTCGTTGCTACTCGACTGGGTACCCTGTTTGAAATTTGCCAACTTCCTCTTGTTGTCCCCAGATGACTCTACATGAGTCTCCTTCTTCTCCTCAGAGGTTGAAAATTTGTTCATCCTGACTGCCTCTTCCGTCAGGGCTACACTTAGATTGATGGCCTCAGTGATTGTTGCAGGCTTTGATGTCGTTACCATGCTCATGATTTGGGGTGCCAATCCCCAAATGAAACGCTCAATCCTTTTAAACTCCGGATCTACCATGTAAGGAACGATACGCGATAGAACTTGGAACTTCTCCACATACTCAGCTATTTTTGGACCTTCCATCTTCAAGTTCCAGAACTCAGTTTCTACTTTCTGGCTTTCTGTTCTCGAACAGTACTTTTTATGCATTAGCTCTTTCAGCTCGTCCCATGATAGAGCATACGCAGCAGCCTCGCCCATTGTCTGAACCTGAAGTTTCCACCATGACAGAGCCCCATCTCGGAACAGCCCGGAAATGTACGTGACCTGATCTCTTGGGGCGCATTTACTCGCACGAAAAACAGTGTCCGTCTTCTCAATCCAGCGTACGAAGGTTACGGCACCCCCAGTGCCGTCAAAATGTAGGGGCTGGCAGCCTAAGAACTGCTTGTAAGTGCAGCCGTTGGGTGGGTTATTTCCTGAGGTACCTCCGTTGCGCTTGGAGTGATGGGCCTCGTATTGTGCGATGACTGCAGCAATGATTCCCTGAAGTTCCGCCTCGTTGGTGGGTATGCGTACATCCCGTCTTGGAGGCATCTTCAAAATGATGATTGTATGAGTCAGGTCATAGTAGGTAAAGTGTACGTAAGTATACAACAATATCAACACATAACATCTCATGTTATAAACAAATCAATCACATAACATCTCATGTTATAAATAAATCACCCATATTGATAGCCTCTGCAATGGTTGAGGGCTTCGAGGTAGTAACCATACCCCTGATCTGGGGTGCAAGTGTCCAAATGAATCGTTTAATCCTTTTGAACTCCGGTTTGACTAAGTAGGGGGGCGACCCTAGACAAGTCGTGAGATTGCTGGACGTATTCAGGAATCTTTGGTCCATCCATTTTCAATTCCAGAACTCCACCTCAAGCTTCTAAATTCCAGTCCTAAAACAACATTTCTTCTCAATCATTTCTTTGAGCTCGTCCCAGCTCAGTGCATAAGCAGCGTCTGTGCCAAGGGTCTGAGACTGAAGGTTTCACCATGAGAGTGAGTTATCTAGAAATAATCCCGAGATATAGGTAACACTCTGTTGGGGCGAACAGTTTCTCATTCTTAGAATGGAGTCGGTCTTTTCGGACCAACGAACAAATGCAACGGCACCTCCTGTTCTGTCAAAGTTCAAAGGCTTGCAGTTCAGGAACTGTTTATAGGTGCAGCCAGTTGGAGGGTTATCTCCAGTAATGCCATCGTTGTACTTAGAGCGGAGGGCTTTATGTCGTGCATTGATCTGTGAGATGCGTTCTTGCAGCTCGGCTTCTGTCCTTGGCAACGTACTGGTGTTTGTGTCACGTCTGGGTGACATTCCCTTTTGTCGAAGTGGTGTGAAGCGGGTTAGACAACGTTTCAATTGTCTATGAGGTGTATATAGCAACATAAGCCATCATGTAATCACCCAATTTCACACGCAAATATACTCACTGTATGAGTGGGGAAGTAAATTTTTGAGCCTTCACATAGGCTTGCCAATTTGGCTTGTTGCTCGTAATAGAATGAACTCGAGGCTACATCGCCTTGGTCATTCGTGTTTAAGTTATTTCCTGCTGCATTGGTTATCATTAGCTTGACCTGCAGAGTCCACCAGGATTCCTGTGCACTACAAATCGTTATTACGTGGGCCCACGTAATAATAAATTGTCTTGCACAGTTACCCCAAATTTTCTCTCGTCCAAGCAGATGATCAATCAAGGAGCAACAGTAGGTGCATTGGCATGAACAGGGTCATGCTCCAATGCGGGGTCAGGAGCAGCGCCTGGCTCAGGGGCCACGGCCGGCTCTGGATCAAAAACTCCATCTCAAGATCAGCTGGATCAACAAACACAGGGGGTTACAGGATCCTCCAAGGGCTGGTCTAAGTGTATGAACTCAAGGTCATGGTCTGGATCAAAACCAGGTGGAAAAGCAGGATCAACCTCAATATCGTGATCAAACTCAAAGCTGTGGGCGGGATCCGGTGCAGCTGATGATGCCATATCAGGGTCGGCGTCGTGTGAGTGGTACTGCATTCCCTGTATGTGCGAAGATGAGGATGTCAGAAACTCAAATGAGTCTGGGATAGGGGAATGGACATGAGTTTCCCCTACAGGAGCGTCCGCATGCAGTAGTCTAATACCAGCAGCAATAGGGCCCTGCCCTCGAATGGGTCCTCCTCCAGTAGATCGTTATCGTCGTCAGAGGCCACGTCGGGAGGGGGGCATATCAATAACAGGATAAGCGGCAAGGGGGGAAAATTCCCAACAAGATGGCCATCAGTAGGCTCTGCTACGACTTCAGGCAGCGCAAAAGGGCTGAAAGTCATCATTGTCTATGCCGGTAGTATCGGAAATGTACACCTCGTGCTTCGATGAAACTATGTCGTCTGATACTATGGCCATGGGATTCGTAGTGTCCATCTTTCTAGTACATGATGAAAGCATGGCGTTTGTAACACAAACACATATACGTATAATAATCAATCATATAGTCATATAAACATGTTAGTCAATCAAATAATTCTCCTAGTCCCACTGGCCAAATTCCTCCCAGTCTCTAAGACTGCTCTATCCTCCACCTCGACCTCTTAGATCGAGCCTCGGTCCCCTTGACCGAGCCTCAGCCTTCATGACTGAGCCTACTCTTCCTAGCCTCACTAGCCAACTACCTCGGTCACCTAGACCGAGCCTCGATCCTCCAGACCGAGCCTCAGCCCTCCAGGCTGAGCCTATAATAAATCAACGTGCTCAACATTTGTTTGTAAAAAGTTTTGGATCTGGACTTAAGTGGTATGCAGTAAAATGTTTTCGTGAGAGCCCTAGTGATCATAGTCTAGACTCGAGAAAGAATCCTAGTTCGCTATGATCAGAGCTCTGATACCAAGCTGTCACACCCTGGCTTTGCGGAAGCGTGGTTAATTTGGTGTGACTTCTTAATACCATAGCTTAACCATAACAAAGCTATATGAAATAAAACCATGCAAGATCATCCATTTAATTAAGTTTTGAAAACCAAATACAACAACATTGTCTTAACAATCACAAACATCAACATGACATAAACACAGTTTAAGGATTGTGACTTGTCCAGGAAAGAGTCACATTCCCTAAACCCGGATGACCTCGTAACTAGTGCAGCGGGAAAACGTGTCATACCGCGCCAGATCCTTTAATTCCCTGAAACACATGTAAGTTGAAAAATCAACAATAATGTTGAGCGAGTTCATGTGTTTAGTATGTACGCGCGAATAAACCTTTGTAATCATTGCAAGTATGAATGTTTTGTAAACTCTGGTATGAAAGCAAATAAGGAAACATATCAGTTATTGTGTATCCACATGGTCCAACCTGCGGGCGCATGGGAGGGGATAGGACAAAGTCACCACATGGTCCAACCTGCGGGCGCATGGGTGGTGTTAAGACGGGGTCACCACATGGTCCAACCTGCGGGCGCATGGGTGGTGTTAAGACAAGGTCACCACATGGTCCAACCTGCGGGCGCATGGGTGGTGTTTGTTATGCTCAAATAGGCCTATCACTCGTATCCCTCGATCGTACTATGAGGACTAATGTTCTTAAGGTTTCACCTACCCAATCACATAACCTAACAGTTCCTTCCTTAGCTGACCATACCATGTAAGAAACATTCGTAATCATAGTAACATGTATTTCACCCCCGCAGTTAAAAACTGAAAACAATTAAGAGAAAAGGGGGACATGAACTCACAGTGAAGCGTCTCTACCAAGTATCTCCTGCTCACGCAGCTGTGTGACGACCTACACGTACTAATTCTATTAGACGGACGGCCGTGCCTTAGCTTCATGGTTTATGTTTTTGGGAAACAGTTAGACAACTATTTCGTGTTTACATTTTGTAAATACTTGGTAATTATTTTCCTTCCCAAGGATGGGGGATTCAATACATGTGCGTTCAAATTATATCATTAAGTCTCACTTAATATATGTATATATTTCCAATTTCACATAATTTTTCTCCAATAATACGTTGTTAAAATACGCGTTCATAAATATTTCCGTAAGTGCGTAAGTTACGTTTAACAATCGAGTGGTAATATAATTACCGGTGTAACTTTTATATTTATGGTGAAAGCGTTCGTATTATTTTGGAATCGTTAACGTTCGTAAATATTATTTTTACTCTAAAAATAATATCTATGTATTTTCACAAAATAATCATAAACAGTGTGTGAAAATATATATTTATCACGTTAAATTTTGTGAAAATCCCACCTCCGAATATTTAGTAAATAAAGTCATGGCGAAATTCATATTTTGAAAACATGTCAAAAATAATTCTAACACTTGTAGTGTAAATAGTTCTAAGTGTTAGGTTTTTAGAAAAATTTCGCCAGAGTTTCCTCTGTAACTGGAGGTGGCCACGCTTTCAAGCGTATCATTTTCTTTAACAAATCAACTCAACAATTCTCTTTATTTGATCAGAACTACTTTCATCACAACAACTAATCAACATATGTGTAAATTGCCAAAAATTACATGAACTTGCAGTTTTCCCAAAACTGTGGTGTAAATCCCCTTAAATTTAGTAGATCTTCATATAAGTTAATTTGATCTTGTAAAAACCTCGTTTTTAGAGAAAATCCATCTTCACAACTTCTAGTCATCTTTTACAAAAACTGTTATTTTGTCGGATCTTTTCATTTCACAAGTGTTTACACACTTGCGGTTTATAAAAATCATGCTTGTTAGTGTAAGATCTATCTTTTAAAATACATGATTTCTTTGATACGTGGTTCTTTGAAGATACCACTTGCAGATGCGTAGATCTGCTAGTTTTAAACACATTTTCACAAGTAAAACTCTTTTACACAAGTTCATGATTCGCGTGTGGTAGAGTTTCACCTTTTAACCCTTGTATCATTCAAAACAAGCTTATGTTAAGATCCATGACCTTACCAAACCGGGTTAAACGATGATCCGAGCTACCACATCATAGATCGAGCCTAAATAATCATACATTTCGAATACTACATCATTTACACAACATATAAGCTTTTAACCACTATTTTTAGTGTTTTTAGTAAACTTTAAAGCATTATCTTGCATGTTAACGAGTTTTAACCGATACAAATCTTTTTAACCACTTTAGAATAGATTGAGAAGGTGTTCTAAGCAACATACCACTAGCTCGAGGCTAGGGAAGAATCTTGACGAAAATAGCGTGGATAAAAGCAAGATAAAGAGGTCCTTCGCCTTCCGATTGCACCAAGCTTCCTAATATGCGATCCTTATCACTTGTATGAGCTTGGAATGTGAAGATCAAAAATCGAAAATGGGTGGGTGCTCAAGGGGTGTTTGGCCGTGAGTTTTCTAGAGAGAGAGAGGGAGTGTTGTTGTTGATTTGTGAGTAAGAATGATATGGTGGGTTTGGTGAGGATCTTATAGACAAAGTTTGTGTAATTAACCAATGGACACTATGTCTACTTGATATTAGACATGGAAGATTATGATAATCTTACAAGTACATGAGGTGTCACCCTATGGTGACCGAAATCGTAAGGGGGGGGGGGGGGGGTTTCTAGTCCAAAACCAACTAAATGTTAAGTATATAGTTAGGTTAAACCAAGTTAGTTAAGTGTTTAACCCAGTTATTAGTGTGTCACGCGTTACAGTGGGTGTTAGGGTGTTCAGGGACCCTAACTGGCTCAGAAAAAGATAAATAATGAAAATAACAATATTTTCATGTTTCGGGTATAGTCCGGTTGTTCGGTTGGATAGTAATCCGTTAAAGTGCTTAACAAAGCTTTAAGTGTCGTTAATACCCTTTTTAGTGACACAACTCATTTCTAACACTTTGGAAAGTGTCTAGTAATATTTTTCTCATGTTTTGGCACTTTATTAGTTAGCTAAAAGCTGAATTATTGTGTAAAGTGCTGAGTTTTGTACTTAGAGTACGTTTTAGGCACATCCAGTCATTGTGACTTATTCCTAGAGACGCAGTTCTACAACCCTTGTATCCCTACACTCACCACTAGTGTAGCAAAATATCTCAGGCTCTTACAGGCCTTTAGAGGCAGTGTCTGCCTGATGCTGGCTTTATCAGCATGTTCAATAGGTTATCCGTGTATTGTGCTACTGTGCTTTTTGTGCATCATGTTTGTCACTAAGGTTCAGCATGTAAATAATGTAGTGACAGCAAGCAAGTATGATGCAAGTAAGTACATGTATCAGTATTCAAGTAGCAGTTTATTCACAAGTTCAAGTAAGCACAGTAATTCAGCAGTAATTAATTACTAATTAAGTCGTACGGATACCTGATCATGTATTACCAACTGCCTTGGGCAGTCAACCCGCAGTCATTGGTATCGATAGGTTCATGTCGATAACTAACATGCCTCATTTCACTATGTGTACGTGCTGGTTATGCGTAACGCTTTCGAACTCTATATGCTATTATCAAACTTGTATGCTCACCTTTACACTATGTGTATTGACTTTTACTTTAACGTATGTGACAGGTGCTTAGGATGTTTACATGCTTTGTGTGCTGGTGATGAAATTGAGGCTAGGGACGGAGTCCTAGAAACCAATAAATAAACAATTGTATATGTATAAATCTGAGTTGTCGGAACAGAACTACTTGACTAGATTTTATCTGTAATAATTTGTTTGCCTTTTAAGGCATGGTATGGGACATGCTACTTTAAATTAATAGGTAATGATAATTGTTATGAAAACTTCTGGACAATCTGTTTCGCTCAGTGCCATGCCCCGATGTTTCCGCCATCGGTTGGGATGTGACATTAACCACTGTGGACGCTCCCATAGTGGTGGCGTTCAGGGGGGTTCCCGTCACAACATTTGTGTTGTTAACGTTGACGTTTTCGGTCGACATGCTGAAAATTAAAATTTAAAGTTTAGTCCAAAAATTCTGTTTTACTCAAAAAACAGAAATAAACACTTAAATTTTAATTTACCACAAATTTACTGTTTCGCCTTCTAAGTCCAACTTTGAAGACCAAAATACAGAAAATTTATAAATACTAGAACTTACTGTATGGCTTCTAAGTCCAACTTTGAATACCAAGACAGAAAGTTTTTAGCAATTTTAGGACAAAACTGAATGTAACCAGAAATGTTTTCAACCAAAGTCGCTCCTTTGAAGATGAGAACACAAAAAAATCTGTTTTTAAAACACAAACTGAGTGAAACAAAACTGGTTTGAATCACACACAGAATGGTTTTGATCACACGAACGGTTTTAAAAATTTGTTTTAAGATTGTAGGAACCGTTCGCGTAAATAAATAAAATAAACAAATTTTATTAGACGTTTACAATTCAAAAATAAAGAAAACTAACGACAATTACAGTTACAACTGAAATAAATCAAAATACAAGAAGGAGTAGAAACAGATTGACTGAGGCACGTATTCAACACGCTTCCCTTAAAACAAATTTCGAGTCTCCCATGTGTACTCGTTTTGTTTCCCAGGGTACAAAAGCCGAAGCAGCGTACTGCCGGAGATGGCCTACAACCCGAAGGCTACCTTGAAGAAAGCTGGAGAAGATCAGAACGCTGTAGAGAGATAATTGATTATTGCTGTTGTGTTGCTGGTGTAGTTCTGCAGTGGGTATGGAGCTGTATTTATACAGTTCCTAAGTCGAAATAGTCAAAAGGAATTAAGGAGAGGTTTAAATTGCATTAAACCTCTTCAATGCAATTTAATACGTCATTTAATTCTCAGTCAAAGACCGTTAACTTGACAGTTTCGAAGCTGAACTGTAACTGCACTGTCATTCAATGCTGGAAGCTTCTGCGTGCGCGCGTGCTTGCGCGTGTAGGTCTGCACGCTCATGCGCGTTGCGTTCTTTTGGCTCACTGCCGTGCGCCACACTGACTCATGTCCATGTGCGCGTGTGCCACGTCACGCGCTTCGAACCCGCATGCAACTTCAATCACTTGGTCCTTGCAGCCCCTGTGATCCACCACGCGCACGTGGTAAAAAAATACAAAGGCGGCTCTCAAGCGGCGATGCGAGCGTGTGAAGTGCAAAGTGCGCCATCAAAGCGCCACATTGCGCCTCATCACCCACGCCACGCTCGCGAGCGCGAGGAAGGGTGCCCCTTCGCGAGTACACTTAGTGTGTGCTTCCATGAAACAATAAGGATGGAGAGTTCCCACTTAAATACCCATTTAAGTTCCATCTCTCCTCCGCACACGCCACGCGCGCACGCGAGTCAGGGCTTTCTGCACCCTTCGCGAGTACACTTAGTGTGTGCTTCCATGATACAATAAGGATGGAGAGTTCCCACTTAAATACCCATTTAAGTTCCATCTCTCCTCCGATGTGGGACAAGGTGCTACTTTCCCTTTTGTTTATGCATTCAATGTTTCAAACACCCAACTTTGAGCATCGATATCTCATTCATCTTAGTTCCGTTTTGGACGTGGTTTAGTTCGTTGCGAAGCTCTTCCAACATAGAACACAAACCCACAAATAAATATATAAAACCCGCTCATTGTTATATTTATTTCTAGTCTAAAATAGGAAAAAATCATTTTCCTATATTTGTGAAAAATGCTATTTTCACATATTTTTCTAACAATCCCCCACATGAAAAATGTTATTTTCATCAAATTTCCAACAATTTTTGGGTATATACGTTTTCGACCCGCGGTTCTATAGAATTTTTTTGGTATATACGTTTTCGACCCTCATGTCATTCGGATCAAGCTTCGCCACTGATGTTAACCATGTGATGAACATTTACGTAATTACCCATAACTATTGAAGAAATCATTTTGCTCTATGTTTTTGTCCTCATACCAGTAAGTTCCATATATGTGTTCTACATGACAAATCAATCTGCTCTACATGTTTAAGTTGAAATAGTTAACTATAGTCAAATAAAAAGATTAAAATTCATGTATATAGATAATAATAAAAAATAAAAAAAACCATCAAAAGAAGGGCGTAGGGATAATTTTTACACGTTACACATGTTCCATATATATATATATATAGGGACCGCTAAAATGAGAACCACCTCCAGTTGTAAGAACCGTGAGAACTACACCGTACGGGGCGAGGTGGACCAAATTTTTTTTTCATAAACGTAGATGCGTGTATTATAAGCACATTTGTAAAAAAAAAAATTCAAAAAAAAAATGTTGTGTGTGTAGTTTTGAGCACCACAAGTTTGTGTTTACGGGTACCGTAAAATTTATTTAAAATTTACGGTGTCCGTAAACACAAACTTGTGGTGCTCAAAACTACACACACGACATTTTTTTTTTTGAAATTTTTTTTTACAAATGTGTTTATAATACAAGCATCTACGTTTACGAAATTTTTTTTTTCCAACTCGCCCCGGATCAAAAAGTTCTCTGGTTCTTACAACTGGAGGTGGTTCTTATTTTAGCGGAATTCTATATATATATATATATATACTAGTGGGAAAGCCCGCGGGGGCACCTATTTTGTCGCCTCGTAGGTGTTTTTGGGGTTTGTGGTGTGTGTATGGCGTTTGTGGGTTATTGACGTGTGAAGTAATACACCCACTGCGTGTTGCGGCGGTCTAATGTTTTTTTTAAGTAATTCATAGGCGGTAAGTCTATGGTGTCGAAGTAATTTAAAGAGGCGTTTAGAGCGTAAAGCGCATATCGATTCAACCATTAATACAGATATTATGCGATTTTAGTACAAAAAGGAATTATAGAAATAGTTTCTTACAAACAAAAGAAAATGAATTTAGAATATACCATTCAACAAGTTAAGGTGGCCTACACAATTAAAAGAAAAGTCACGACATTGTTCTACTCCTCCTGGCGGCTTTGGTCCTTCAGCTTTCTATTTAACGTGTATGGTTGCCTCGTTAACCCTTCATGTTTTGTAACGTTGACACTTGGAGTCCCTCCCGCGTTGTACTTATCACAAGACTAATGCAATATAAGCATATGAGAAGAAATGCATGCAAATAGGTTGAGGTGAGTATACCAAAGAGACTGTGCATTTAACCGACTCAAACACCTGAATTTCGATACTTGGAGCTTGTTGATAGTTTTATTTTACCACTAGGACACCTGTGATCATCTGGGAGCATCCATAACACCTGTGATGATCTTGAATCTTGCTCCTCAACTATAAATAGGCCCCATTGGTGCCTTGTTTCATTGCTCATATCAATTTTATCACTTCTTCTCTCATTTATGGAGATTCCTGATCAAGGAGACTCTTTCTAAGTTGAAAAGATTAAGCTAGGACCCTTTGTAAATGTCCTTAGCCCCCCTTTAGTTCAGTTTTGTTATTTAAAAACCGAAAAGTTAAAGTTGTCGTAAAATGACTTTGACCTTCGGTTTAAACCCAAATGGTCCAGCCATTATTCGAGGAGAATATGGCTATGTGACCATAATTAGGTAGGTGTTAATCCTTTAAAAGGGCACCTCCTAATTTTCTCGTTTGCTTAGTTAATTGTCGGGTCAAACTATTTAATTAAAAAGTCAAACGGGTCAGATTTGTAAATAATAATCAAAACTAATAATGCAGAGGTTATAAATTATATTTTGTCACTTAAATAACTTGGTAAATAATATTAGAACATGTCTAAGCATGTTCAACCCGACAATTCTGAGTTTAGGGTCAGTTCGCAACCGAAAGTCGCAAAAGCTTGACTCTTGCTTTGACTTCCAGTTCTGACCCGATTAAGCCTAAATCATTTATGTTCTAAGCTTCCATTAGGACCATATTATGTTGTAGTATAACCCTCTGAGGTTATATTACTTGGTCATTAATATTTTGAATTATATGCTAGTTTCCGTTATTATGCTTATAATTGACCGTTATGCCTTTTTTAGCCAAAAATGAGATTTTTGAATATGTGAGCACACAAATAGGTTAAGTACTGATATATAAGCATGTCTAAATTAATTTGACACAATTCTCTGGTCTCAAAACGATGTTATGCACAATATCGTAAAATTGAACTTTTTATTAATTAAATTACGCTTTTGTGCATAATACATGTGTAAACATAGAATTTGACCCAAAACTCATTACCTACTGTTAAGATATCATTTTTAGGAATTTTTGGAATATTGGGTCAGATTAGATACTGACCATAACTTAGAGTTCTCGTATAAATTCTTTAATTGACGATAATGCCCTTTTGGCTAATAAAATGTGATTTACATGTGATTAGCATGCCAAACCTTTTTCTACTAATTTGATATGAAAAACAAAATATATTAAACATTCAAGGCTTATCAAAATCTCAGAATCACATAAACATCTTAAATATCGTCAATTATCGACTTTTACGCTAACTAGGAGCATAGTATGGTTTAAAACCATATTTAGCACCTAAGACTTGTTACCTATTGAATTTATAAATAAATTTTAATATTTTTACAGTAGGTATAAGTCATGAACTCAGACTTCCAAATATGTCCTTAAAAGCATACGTGAAATGACCAAAATACCATTTCAGGGCATAGTTTGGCCATAAATGGTAAATCACACATATGAATGATATACTATTGTTTTAACATCATAAAATAAATATTTTTACTGAATGTTTTAGACCAGAATATCAGTTTACTTTAAAACCTCTTTTATAAATCTTAAAATGACCAAAATGCCCTTACGGGACTTAATTTTGTTTTAAATACTTTTTGGGCATATATGTTAACATCCTACTGATGTATTAACATATTTTAAGCATAATAACATTTTAAAGTTGTATATGATTCATTTGGTTACCCGTTATGCAATTATGCGTTCGGTTCGGTTTATGTAGCTAGTTTACATAAATTAGCCGAAATGGGTTTAACCTTATCAAAAATCTTCAAAATCCAGAATGTGTTTAGTTTACCCATATTATACAAGTATCCAAACTTGTCGGGTCTAAATCACATTCCATTCCGGTCTCCGCTTAATCTTGCGTTTCGAACCGTAAAGTATCTTTCAAACTAACCGGTCTAAGTCTTTGACTTAAATAAAGACCCGTTAGTATCCTAATAGGTTAATAAACCTTCTATACAGATTGAGTAGCTTCGGTAGAAGGTATTTACATAAGGCTTTAGGAAACGTACGGCTGAGTAACATTTTTCACATCTAACTCAGGTAAATACTTTTAACTTATTTTCCCTTATACGGGCTTGGGATACGGTATTATAATAATACCACTTGGTCGGGTATGAAATCATTAATCGGATTGTGATTAATAAATTTGCATAACCCGTTTTAATCTGTTTTGTTTGATAACATAAACATTGGGGGTTAATACGACCGTGTCCTGGATATCCTCGGCTCATTTCATTTGAAAATGGCCACGACTTATGCACGGGGTGTAGGCATACACCTGACAGATGCAAATGCTAAATAACCCACATGTTGGGGATAACTCCTTTGTGGGTTTTATAGTGGTGAGTCGGTTAATCATGACCGGCTTCCAAACCGGCCCCATATGTATGACAAACATGTAAAACTGTATACAAGATTTTATTAAAGATTGTCCCAAGTTATAAATGGTTTTGTGCCTTGTGCGCCTAAATCAATTTCCATAAACTCTTTTCAAATGAGTCGGTTAATTGTATTTACCAGTGAAAACTGACGTATTTTCCAAAGACTAAGTGACAGGTACCTCTCGAAATTAGGCTGGAGCTACTTGGTGTCAAATAAGAGGATCTTGCAAATCCTTAGATGCCTAAAGTCTGTTATTTCAGTTTTCTTGTATTTGTTTTTATGATCCGCCTGTGGGTTTCTATTACAACCAGTCTGTATATTCTTTTATTTGGACACTCGAACATTATGGTTTGTAATAGTAATTATCTACCAAGCCTTCAGCTGTGCTTTTATATTGTGTATATTGACTATGATGATATCAACTACGTCACGATACTCCCCACCGGGCCCACCGGTAATATGTGGAAATATCGGGGTGTGACACTCCGGGTGTTGGCACAGACAAGTCAAGGTCCATTATTGATTTAGTAATAAAACCTGGAGGAAAAAAAGTATGAACACAGATCACGCAACAACAAAAGAGACAAATAGTACACATGAGGTGCAAACCATTTGAATAGAAACCCTAAGATCTAGTAAGAAAATCCAAAATCAACTTTTAATTAAACATGTCAATCACACATAATTTAGATCGACAGAAACAAATGTGAGAAACCCTAACAACAGCAAAGAAAATCCACAAATTTGATTAACGTAACATTTCAATCAACACAGAATTTTGATTTTTTTATGAATCAACGAACTTACATAGACTCTAAACTTAGGCTTATGCAGAGAAAACATGTGAATCAATACACATCCTCCCTCCTTATTGGAAACATTGATATTTTGAAGTTCACTGGAGTTACCAACGGATCTATCACCATCTATGCCGTCGATTTGTTCTTCCGTTTTCACTCCCATTTCTCTGACGGGTTCGATTGTGAGAGAAGAGTATGTAAAACCTGGGAAGTACCTTGTCGCGGGATTCTTCCGCACAAAACCCCTAACAATCGCCGGAACCCTAGACCGGAAATGTTGAACCCATTTAGGCGATACACTATGGAGCCGGAGGTTTGGAAGAGAAGGAGAGAGAAAATGTTTCATGAGCTTTGGAAAGAAGAGAATGATCGGTTTCATTATATGGAATTTGGAGCATCATCAAAGTTGCAATACCAACATTGCCCCTCTAGTGTCTTAAAACTTTGGTAATTATATCATTTCAACCCCTCTAAACATGCTTCATTTTCTTGTACATGTTGAAAAAAAGCTTGTACGTAATGTAAAATTACATTTGAGTACATCACATTTCCTTTATATATATATATATTTGCCAGTTTAATATTTGATAATATGCTAAGTCATTTTTTGTTTTTATCTTATTTTACATATTTGATGAGCTATTTTGGCGGGCTGCTGTGACAAAAATGGGCAATGGGCTTATGTTGCTGGGTTCCTGCGGTTGTGGGCTCCAAAGATGTGACAAAGTTGGATGCTGTGACAAAGCCGGATGCTGTTATAACAATCACAACAAACCCAACAAACCTAGACTGCATTTGATGATATAAAAAGCCTCTGATTAAGTTCCCAGTCAGTTTTTTTATCACATTTTCTTTACTTCGAAACTTTCTCTCTCTTGGTTGGTTGGCGATTAGGGTTTCGTAGATTCGTGTTGAATCTGTTATTGAGTTGTAATCCTTGTTCGTTTTTTGTGAAAATTATCATATTGATAATCTTTGTGAGAGATTTAAGTGTGAGGTGTGTGAATTATGTCATCGTAATCAGTTCTAAACGATATTGAGATAAATCTTTTAGTTTGGGTTTCTCGGCTGTTGTTCGTAGGTCTGATTTTGATACCTTGTTTTAACATGGCATCAGAGCCATAGGAGGCTCTTGAGGTGTTGTTCATTGATCCGCTGCGGTAATAGGGTTAGATCCACCTTAGATCTGACCAGATCTGGTGTTTTCTTTGAAGATCCGAGGAGTCTGGGTAGTTGTTTGTATCTGCCGATTCCAGATCTGAAGTTCTTGATCACATCGGAGTTCGTGCTCATTGAAGAAGACAGAAACCCTAACTCTAGGGTGTGTGGTGTTGAAGAGGTTTCTCGTTGGTCTCTGTAAATCAGGCTCGAGCTAGGCCCGTTTAACTTACAACGCATTTTGTTACAAGCTCTATTTAAGACGGGATAGTTTTTCATGCTGAGGCTCCCAGGAACGTGACATAAAATGATTAAGTGGTTTGTGAATAAACAAAAATTGTTTCATCTGATTTGGAGAACCATAAAAAAACTTAGGCCATTTGTAGTAGGGGTTATGTAAATGGGGGATTATACGACACATGGCAAATATGTAAGAAAATGATGTTGTAAGGGGTTATATAACTTGAGTGTGTAGTGGAGGGTTATATATGTATGTATATATATGTGTGTGATAGAGAATCCTCCTGTGTAGTATCGTTATGCCCATCACACCCACCAATTTCAACAACCCCTAGCACCGAGGGGCCGGTGTGCCCCTGGCACTACGGAACATTTTAAATGATTATAGCGCCACATCACGCCCCACTACAAAAGCTCTTATGTTCAAAATCTTCATCCTTGAAAGGATATGTGAGTTGAAAAAAAAAAAAAAACTTTTGTTAGATTTGAAGATTGAGAGGAAGGTTAAAGAACGGTGGTGGTGGTGTGGAGTAATTTATAGAAGGAAGATGTAGAAAAACATTGCTATATAAAACAATGGGAAAATCGCCAAAATGTCCAAGTTCTGGTCAAACCTTCCAAAATAGCCTGGTCAACCGTCTCGTGGAGACGTCTGAACTTAGGTGAGACGTCTCGACGGCTGTCCAACCACATCGTGCCACGTGTCCGACAAACATATCAGGTTACCTGGACGGCTGAGACGTCTGGGCTAAGACGTTTGAGACGGCTTAAGACGTTTCATAGTGGCTAGCCGTTAAGCTTCTATTTTGCATGGCTTGAGACGTTTGAGAGTGGCTTCGAGACGTTTTGAATGGCTTGAGACGTTTGAGAGTGGCTAGCCGTTAAGCTTATATTTTAATGTTTTATTTAATTGTTAAGACGTTTCACGGTTTTCAACGTTTCAGACGTATGAGACGTCTCAGACGTTTGAGACGTTTCCCGATTTTCGAAGAAATTTTCAGGACGTTTTGAACCTGTTTTTAAGTCACAATTTTCCACCCTGTTATACACAATGTTTTCTTATTAACCATATTTTCTACAACATTGGTGTTTACAGCTTAAAAAAATGGGCAGACCCCCGGATTCAACAAATGGTTCTATGAAGTTATCTTCAACTGTTCTAAGAAGTCATCTACAACGGACATACATCTTCCCAGTTTTGGTGGGATCAGGTCTAATATCCCCTTCTATGTGCTCTGCGGGGTTGATCGGGTTCAAGAACTCATCTACAACGGACACGTGAAGGGTTAAACGGGTTGTTCAGGTAATGGCGATTCTACCCGTTTTGGATGGTTAACAAGACTTTGGCTAACACAATGGGCTCTCACCAATGTGTTCGCCAAGTCTTGTAACATCACCCAGCGGGAGAACCGCAGAACCAAATTTGGAACAACCCGTTACATATCACCTAGGCCAAAAAAAATATGGGTTGATGGAACTTACCAGTTCACAACCCATAGTATTTTTTCCTAGGTGTTTTGATGCAAATTTCCGGAATCAACTTTCGGATGGGAAACCCCATTTTAAATTTATGGAAGTTGCGGTTTAGTGTATTGTAGTTCAAATGAAGTAGCGGTTTAGTGTATTATAGTTTAAAGAGATTATATTTGTATCAGTGTTATGTTATTCGGATTATGTACTTTGTATTAAATAATAATAAAGTTAAAAATTTTAGTATGTGACGTTTTAATTCTTAGTCAATCAGTATTATCAATGTGTTTAAAGATGTTATAAATTCAAGGCGTTTAAGACGTTTCAACATGTTAAAAATTCAAGACGTTTCAACCTTTCAACAGCCACTTCATCACCTATATATACCCCTAAATCTAAACATTCACACGGCGTTCTTGTTGTTCCACATCTTTGTTCATCTTTCTACACACAACCAGACATGGCTGCTCACGGGTGGATGGAAGTTGAGGACATAGCTTTGGTGGAGGCTTGGGAAGAGGTGTATGTCAATCCTCCTCGTCGAGGGCAGGGGGGTCTATGGGTCCGGGTCCAACAAAATTTTGCACAACTCCGTGGTCCGAACCACGGTCGTACCGTTGATGCATTATCTTCACGGTTTCGGGTTATACGGTTGGAATGTAAGAAGTTCGAGAATTACTACAAGTCTGTGGAAAACTCATCCGAGGGCCTTAGCGAGGACGACATCAAGGCGGTTGCCCTTATCAACTTCCGCCACGATGAAGGACATGATTTCGAACATGTCTCGCAGTGGGAAACGATTAGGGTTTGGATTTAGATGTTTGTTTGTTTTTTTTTTTTTATCTTATTTGGTAATGTAATGTTTTTTTTTCTTTAAGGAATGTAATGTTTTTTTTGTTTTGTAAAAATTTGTCTTTTAAATTTAACGTTTAGTATGTTTTAAAAGTTAAACGTTAACATAATACAACTTGTGTATATATATAATATATGTGCAGAATATTAACGGATGAGGGCTTAGCCCGACCGGTCACCACGTCGTTTGTTGAATTACACGTCCCGAGTTCGAATCCCCTATGTGACCGGTTTTTAGGTATTTTTTTGTTTTAATGTTTTTGAGTTACACTTAAGTCCCTGTGTTTGTAAAACTGACGCAAACCGTCCCTGAATTAGTTAGTTAACCCAAAGTTAAAGAAATAAATGGATGGAGTTAAGCTAGTGTACTGAAATGGTTACAGAAATGAACCTAACGGGCTGAAAACGTTATGTTTGTCAAACTTCAGGGATGAAAACATGAATATAACTCTTATAAAAGAAAAGAAATATCAACTTGGAACATTTGATTCAACATGTCCTCGTCTACTACCTCTGGTCTAATTCGAAGACCACGACTTTTCAAGGTCGATTTGGATGGAAATGTGTACTGTCATCACGACATTCTTGCTGTTGTTCGGGTTGCTGGACTTAAAAGTCAAAGACATGGTGAAGAATTTTATGGGTGTTCTCACTGGCCTGTAAGTTGGATTTGTTTTTTTTAGATAGTCAATTGCAATTACTTTATAGTTGCTGTGTTTTTGTAGAGAGGTGATTGCAAATTCTTCTTGTGGAAACAAGATGTTGATAATATGTTCCTTGAACGTTCATACGGCACCTCAACTACAGTGACGTTTAAAGATATGAAGATACAGAACCTAGAATTACAAAACCAGTTATTAATAGAGGAGAACAATAACTTGAAAGCAATGAGATGTGATCCAAAGATGAAGTCGAAGAAACTATATGTGCTAAGCTTTTTAATTGCAAGTGCAATATTGTTGTATTTGTGGAATTAGTATGTATTGCATCGCTATCCTATTTAGTGTTTGTAATTGAATTTGCAATATTGTTGTATTTGTGGAATTTGTAGGCAAATGTTTTGAACGGATTTGCAATTAGATAAAACGATAAAACATGTTTTTAATATAACATAAAAAACGATACAAGATAAAAAAAAAAAACCTAAAACGCTACTAAATATAATTTTTCAAGATTTCAAACACTGAAATGTGTTCAAAATCCTCGTCATAAATTATTGTGTAGTCTAGCAGGGCTTCTTCAATCACCTCCTTTTCGGCCATGTTGTTCCGATCCTTTTTTTTAACGTTCTTGTACCTTCCTAAAAAACGGCTACATTTGAAGCGTAGGAAAGCACACCGAGTGTCGAGGTCATTCGGGCTACGGGTCGTTTGTTGCACGTGAATGCAGAATAAGTTCATAACTTGACCCCAGAACGCGGGATCGGAGACTGAGTGAGTGCCTTCATCATGAGCGGCAGCGTACGAGACGACAATAGCAATGTCTTCTTCGTCAGTCCATGAAGAATCCATGATGTGGTTAAATGGCAAGAATGTCTATGCCATTTTATAGTGGGTTCATTGATTACTGTTAACATTTAATGTTAAAGTCTTTATATTTAATATCAAATGAATAAATTAAAGACAAAATAAATTGAAAACCAGTATTTTATTGCATAAACTATCCAACGTTTGGACGGGGTAAACACCGCCAAAAATACAGTTTTTCTGCAATGAATTGTCTGTACGACAAAAAACTTTTACAAATGTCTCCAGTTATATTTATTGGTTTATCCGTAACTAGATGCTCCATAAGCATACACAGGTAGATTGCTTCATTCCCTGCGATTGTTGGGTTAGATAACACGTAGTTGTCATTGAGTTCGGCACAGATACATTTTTCTGGTTTTCCCGTTTTTTTCCAATATTGCAGATACACTAGTAATGCTCCTAAGTAAACTTTAACCTTCGTCAAACGGGGTAGAATAACGTTTCTGTATTTATTGCCCACACAAACATCTTCGCACGGGTAGTACACCAAGTCCTGTGACGATAACTCTAGTCTAGCTAGGAGCCATTCGTTATTTTCTAACGGTAACGGAAATAAGACGTAATCCACCTCGAAGAAAGATGGAAATGGGTGTAATTTGCCATTGGCATACTTAACAACGGTTTTTGGAGTAGAATCTAACAACATTTCATAAAATTGTGGTGGAAGAATTGTCCACCGCAAGTTTAACAACGGTTTTTGGAGTAGAATCATTCTATTTCTCCAAGCCATTAGCCTTCCCACCCATCCTTCAATATGCTGTATAAGTTTTAATTTAAAATTAATTAAAAACGCGAAAAAAATTAGTAAAATTAATAAAAAAAAATTAAGAAGAATAATTAACTGTTGAGGTTAGGTAGCCGCCACAGCGAAAACCTAATAGAGTCCCCCAAAAATTTTTGTCCAACTCTATTGATCTTGTGAAAACTGCTGAATAACAGAACGGCGCATCCCCATTTCTGTAGAATGTTTCCACATCTTTTGACCAGTTCTCACTTTCGTCGTCTGGAATTGCCCATGTACCAGCCCTGTGGAGGTGAAAACTTTCTCTATTGTGTACAAAGTGCATTTGGTTTGAATCATTTCGTTGTGGATCTTCAGAAGAACTTTCACCCTTGTTAGTTCTCCATCTTTTGAGAATCCAAGATGATGTTTTCTTTGCTGGTTGAGAGCAGTATACATCGTTTTTATTGTTTTCAGACATTTTTCGCGTGCTACAGAAATATACTGAAATAGGGAAGAATTGTTATTGAGATCACGTTCCTATTTATTAAAAAAAAATTAAAAATATTTAATAAAAAATTATTTTTGCACGTCCCGAGGTATGCAAGACGTTTCAGCAGTTTTCAAGACGTTTGAGCCGTTTTCAAGACGTCTCAGACGTCTCAGCAGTTTGCAAGACGTTTCAGCAATTTTCAAGACGTTTCAGACGTCTCACCCTAATCAAGACGGGTAAGCGTTTGCCACGTTGCATTTAAGACGTTTCAAAATTTTAAGACGTTAAAGACGTTTGACTGTAATTTGAGACGTTTGACTTCCATTTTCAGACGTTTGGGACGTTTCACGAGACCCTTTGACGTAACACGTGTTATTTTTAAGATGTTTAAGACGTTTCAGGAGGTCCTGAGACGTTTCCCGTGAACACGTCAGAGGTTTCATTTCGATATGCCCTTAGATGAACGACACGTGTGTCCCCGTTACCCATCGCTTGACACGTGTCCGGGAACACGTTTTGAGTAGGAGAGTGTGGGTTCATGTGTTTCATTTCACACGGGCAAACGGCATTGGGACCACGTTCTTTCCTTTGGGGACATCTTGAACAAAGATCCGAAGACCGTTGAAGATCCGAAGAAAAACCCGACCCGCGTTGAAACCTGCGTTGAAACCACACGACATTCACGTTCCGAAGCATCACGTTTCTCGTCGACTCAAAATGGATCCAAATTACTACGGTTTCCCACGTCAAGAGCACATGCAACCACCTGAACATGACATGCAAGACGTTGGACGAAACGTTATCCCATCTGTAGCGGTGATATCTTATGTCTTTTCTTTCATTATTCTTAGTGTTTTAGTATTTTAGTATACTTACTATTCTTTTTTTTTTCTGTTTTTTTTTGGTACTTTACAAGGTCCAAAAGATCAAAGTTCGTCAATCATGGAATATAGTGAAGTATATAAACAATAGAATGACGGAGCCTATTATATCAAAGATTAGGCAGACATGTTTTGGTCCGTATTTGGATATTAGGTGTGTCATGTGTGACAGTCTACTCTTACTAGGTGTTGCACAACTACAAGTGCATACACCTACACCCAGATTGGGGATTACATATCGCCTAGGCCAACAAACGCTAATGTTTAGCCCCAAACAATTTTGTCTAATAACGGGATTAAGGTTTGGGTACAATAATTGGACGCCGATTGACCACCCTGAGTCATTTAAAAACCGTCATTTCTCGGGCCGAGAACGTATTAATTTCAAACAAATTAGAGATATGTTTGAAGGTTCCATGCAATATAGCGAGGAAGATTGCGCAAGAATATGTTTACTGATGCTCTTGGGTCAAGGGTTTTTAGGGTTGCAGGATTCAAATGCAGTCGATATTAAATTGTTACACCTGGTGGATAATCTGAATGAGTTTAACCAATATCCATGGGGTAATTATTTTTGGGAGAGCACGTATACGAACGTGTATGATATGCACGTTCGTCAAAAGAAAGACACGAGGGGTTTTTCGTTAGATGGATTTGTTTGGCCGTTTAAGGTACCTGAAAAAACGTATATTATATTTTATATTTTAAGTGTAATGTTTGTCTTAACTTAATTTGTATACTAATAGTTGATAAATAATGCATTTACAGATGTGGATTCTGGAGGTATTTCCGGAATTTAAACAAAAGAGGGGGTATTTCGAATGTCAGACCATCCCGAGATTTTTAGGATGGAAACAAGGACATAGGCTATTGAAGGTGAATGTTGATGGCATCTTAGCCAATGCGGTAAAGGTGAGTTTTTTATACTTTAAACTAACTATATTTTCATTCCGTTAACCGTATTAAACTAACTATAAAGGTGAGTTTGAACCTATTATAAAAATTTTTGAAAAACGATAAATTATAAAATTTTAGAAACTGTTTTCATTCCGTTAACCGTATTAAATTATAAAATAAAAAGGTAAAAATGTTAACAGTTACAAACGGAATTAATTTATAAAAAATATAATTATATAAAATATTGAAAAACTGTTTAAATTATAAATTTAAAAAATTACAAAATTTAATTCATTCCGTTAACCGTATTAAATTATAAAATAAAAAGGTAAAAATGTTAACAGTTACAAACGGAATTAATTTATAAAAAATATAATTATATAAAATTTTGAAAAACTGTTTAAATTATAAATTTAAAAAATTACAAAATTTAATTTCCAACATTTAACAGATTGAACCTATTATAAAAAATTTTGAAAAACGATAAATTTTAGAAACTGTTTAAAATTTTCAACTTATATATTTAAAAAAAACTGTTTAAATTATATATTTAAAAACTAAAAAAAATCAACTTATAAAATAAATTAGAAACTGTTTAAATTATATTATAACATTTTTTGTATAATATTTCGTTTTCAACATGTTAGATATCTGAATATAAACCCCTAATGGCTATACTACCAACTATGTTCGAGGCCGAGACTGAGTGGTATAGTTCAAGCTCGGATTATTTGGAGCTTGAACGTCAAGTTTTTAATCCTGCTATGGCGACTGAATTACCCCCTCAAATTCATAATCCAATCGGCCTGAGTCAAAACTACGGCCAACCACAGAAGGACTTCATTGCCAACTTGTTCGGCGATGATGAAGTTCAGGTGCCTCTAACGCACGGATTTTCACCGGAAATCCCGGTTCATACAAACCATGTTCCGTTAAAGACGGCTGAGTTTGAACGTGATGCTGGTCCCGGTCAGTTTTCATCGGGATTTTATTCTGAAGAGCAGCTTGTCTCTAAATTTCAGTCAATGATGTTATCAAACAACGGGGCATTGACTGACATGATCAACTCGGAGTGGTCGCAGAAGATGTACTCAAACAACCGCGCCTTAACTGACATGTTGAAGTCGGAGTTGTTGCAAAGTTTTCGTATGGCTCCGGTATCAACTCCAAGCCACATACGAACACCGATGGACCAATCGCCAAAAGTATATTATAATGTAACCCATTAATTTTTTTATTTGCCTAAAAAAGTCTAAAAAATTAAATTTAGTTTAAAAATTTTTCTAACTATTTTTAATAATTTTTAGGCGGCAGCTGATTCCTTTTTGAATTTCGATAATCAAGATAATGAAGTGTATCATGTGTCTGCAATTCCAGAAAATGTTACCGAAGAAGCCGTAAGTTTGGCAAGCGTATATAATTTTTATAATCCATCTATGTTTTGTTAATTTAGTTCTTAAATAATGTAATTGTAGGATGAGGATGTGGAGATGATTAAAGTGAGGCGGTCCGAAAGGCTTGTGAAGCCCGCCAAGGCTACGCTTTCACCATTTGTAGTTTACAAAAATCTCCGGCGGAAGCAAAAAAATATTTCAAATAATGAAGATCAATTAATTGAAAAGATAAAAAATTGGGCACCAAGTAGCGGAGTTAGACAACTAACACTCACAGCAGGCGGCTATGTTGGTCCTGTTTTCTGGGGGTCTTTGCTAGGCACTGAGGTGAATGGCTGGTTAAGCGATGAGGTACACTTGTTAATACTAAATATACTATAGTTTGGTATAAACTTTCGCTAAAATTGTCCAAACTTGTAACAGCATATTTTTGCATGGATGCTACACATGTATAATTCAAGAGATCCATCCACTCGTTGGTCCATTTTACCCCCATATTTTCAGATGCATTTGCAAACTCTGGATCAGAAATTCGCTTGTTATTTCGACGGGAAAGTAGAGCCTTTTCCTCGGATAACTAGCGTTGACGAGGTGTATGTACCGTTATTTATACCATCAATTCACTGGTTTTTAGGAGTTTTCAACCTCGTTAACAGGACCCTCACTATTTATGACAGGTAAAAATTTAATTTTAAACAGTGTTTATTTTATACTTTTAATCTCAAAAGTTATGACTTTTAAAATTAATGTTTGTTTTTTTTTTTAGCTTGATGGGTATGCGAGATTTGGATAAAGGAAGAACGGAAGTGGTTTGCCACATCAATTTTGTTTTTGACCATTGGCTTCGTGTGCATGGTTACTATGACAACAAACCTTTACCGTTCAAATTTCCGTTTAAAACAGAATATGCAAATGATGTGCCACAACAGTCAGGACCATTAGGGGACTGTGGGGTTTGGGTTTGTATATTTCTAGACCGGTTGATTAACAAAAAACCCCTAAATGATGGTGAAAAAACAAGCATAACGGCTTCAAGGATGAGGCGCCATATGTTGACACTTTTCTACGACTCGCTTATTCCTAAAGAATTAGTCAACGAGCTAGAAGAGGACGACCTCGAATTTCTTCAATGATTTATATTAATTTAAATTATAAACATAACTATTTGTATTAAACTTATATTTTATATTATTTAATTTTTTTTTTACTGTGAAAATGTGTGTATATATATGTGTGCCCTCACTATCTCAATAATGCCACACCGAATGTCTTACTCAAACATTCCACATTCTGTGCAACGCACCATTTGGATAAACAAAGAGGATGGGTTTGAACATTGGTCGCCAAATATTCTAGAGTTTTATTATGACGGCGATAACCCAACTTGCTACTCAACCTACATGGGTAAAACACCTCTCGGAAAAGAATGGTGGGGCGGATTACTTGGATTTTGTGGAAACGGATTTATTCAGGAAACGGTAACTTCGAAATACCTATTATGTTAATGATACGTTTTTTAAATTTTTTTTTTTTGTCAAACATTTACCATATTTTTCTTAGCATATCAATGCCTGGTGCAACAAGCTTATGTATCAACGGGCGATGTCGTCAAATGATGATCGGTGGACAGTTCTCCCGCCTACTTTTTTTAACATGATAGTAGAACAAAATAGAGAGGCCTACGGATATGGAGACGGTACAAAAGAATTTTTTCCTCCCATTTGGGAGGTTGATACGGTACACTTTTTTAAAAAAAATTCCATTAAAATAATACATTTTCCAATACTTATTTTCGTTTTAAATTTTTCCAGATTTACATGCCCGTAGCGCACAACGAAAACCACTGGTTACTTCTAAAAATAAATATGCGTTCGTTTAAAATATATGCTTATTTTCCCGTTAATTGTAACGTAAGTAACTGCGGAGAAGGATTTTGCATACACAGGAAAATACATCAAATTCTTTTAGAATTTGAATCTCCATTTGTATGGTTTCTGGGACGTATATCATACTGGCAACAATCAAGGAAAGATAGTGTACAAGCCTTAGAGTATTGGGGGGATGTTGTGTGGCCTGACCACGAAGCTCATATTGGTCGAAACTCAGGGGTTATCATATGTATGCTATTGGAAAATCTAGTTAACAACCGTTCATTAACATGGAACGAAGTAAACATGCAGGATGCTTGTGTCAGATATAGACGCTACATGGCTGATGAACTATACGCCGGGCGCTACACACCAAGTAATTTTTGATGGCTTGACGTACGGATTGTAAAATTTAATTCTTATATTAATTAAAAGTAGAATTTGTTACATGATTTTCATAAAATAAAACATAAAAAAAATATATATATTATTAAAATTTTGCTAAATTATAAGATGGAAAAATGTCATCCGTTGAACTCTGGGTTTCTGTCTCTTTCTCTTTTCCTTTGCCTGATGATTTTCGTGAACGAATCTGTGATTTCATTGGATCTAAACAAACGTCACGAACATGTCCGTATGTTCGGCAACGCGAACAATATACCGGAACAGGTTCTTCCCCACGAGACAAGATTCGGTTGTTTTCTTTTGGACGACCTGATTGACGTTTTGTAATATTCGGCGGTAATACACTGCCAAGGCCTTCTGGTATTACCCATTCAGACCTATGAGGCAGAGGATTAATCGATTCTTCATACGTTTTTTTGTATACTTCGTTTGAGTAACACGAGAAAGCATAATGACTACAGTCAGGTTCACCCAAAAATCTTGAAACAGCAATCACATGCCCACAAGGTAAACCCGAAACTTGCCAGACACGACAGCTGCACGAACGATTCGAAAGATCAACTACACCCCTTTTCCCACCGTCATCAACAACAAAGCTGTTTACCCGGATGCCTGCAACAGTCCAGGTTCTAGACCCTTCGATTTTCTTTAAAATTTTCTTCTGTGCCCACTGAGTAAGTGAATGGCTCTCCTGCATGCCCTGTAATCGACGGTCATAAAACCATTTTTGTACAGACTCGCGGAAAAATTCGATAAGTTGCGTTATCGGCATCTTACGCGAGAATCTAGACAAAGAGTTAATAGACTCCGCACTATTAGATGTCATATAGTGGTATCGCTTGCCGGGACAATGAGCTCTTGCCCATCTACCAAACCCAATATTTGTTAAAACCTGGCGTATTCGAGGAACAGCAAGACACAAAGCATTAAATGACTCGTTAAAGTCAGACATCCGATAAGATTTACACGTCTTCCACCATAGTGCCTCGTACTCTTTTTTTTTAGACGACGGCAAACGTAAATTCATCATTAAATGACGACAACACAGGCCGTGGTACACACGTGGAAACACATTCCTAACACCCACATGTATCGAATTCGCCCTATCCGAAATGATCGCCATATCTGCTATTTCACCAACACAATCTCTAAGCTTTGAGAGAAACCATGTCCAAGATTCACCATCCTCTGATTTTCCAATGCCATAAGCAAGCGGTAAAATCTGATTATTTCCATCCATGCCCACTGCTAAAAACAACGTCCCTTTAAATTCACCCTTTAGGTGTGCCGCGTCAATGATAACAACAGGTCTTAGATTAAACATAAAGCTACGAATCTGAAAATTAATGAAAACGAAATGAGACAAAAACCCATGTTACTTTAAAAAAAAATAAGAGAAAGTAGAAAATATAATGTATAATTTACCGCCGCCCCTAAACCAACAAAAACCATTTCAAAACGACTCTGCTCATCAACCAAGATGTGGGTAACGCTTCCAGGATTTGCAAGTTTCAAATTGTAACAATATATTGGTAGTTCCGCAAAAGAGTCTCGTGTAGTTCCTTGTAGTAGTTCAAGTGCATAGCTTTTACCACGCCAAGCTTGAAGGTTTGTTATCTCAACCTCGAACCTTTGTCTAAAATCTTTGACAATCTCTTTCGCTCGATATATCCTACCACTGTCTTTTAGTTGTTCCTTCAAAAAGTGACCCAAAACCTTTGGGTTAGCCTGACGAAAATGTGGGTGTGTTTGCGTCTTCGAACAGGTGTGACTATCGTTCATATGTTTAACAAACCATAAATTGCCACATGGAATAGCATGAGCCTTAAATCGCCATTCACAACCATCACCCCTGCATGAAACTTCATACCGCGTCTTAGATGATCTATCAACTTTAAACTCGAAATGCTCTAACAAACATTTCTTTCCCAACTCGAGCTTCATCTCTTCTTTGTTATTGAATATATGACCGGCCTCGAACACTATAGATGAAGAACCTGATTGGTTGTGAGACGTTAAAGATTTTTCAGAATATTTTTCTAAATTTGGACACTCATCGTTTAAAACATCAAAACTTTCTTTTACTGGAATATTTAGATCTGGAGCTTTTAAATTGTTTAAACAAGACAAACCAGATGAACCAACATCAGACTCTTGAATAACATATAATTTATATAATTCAAAAGGATTCTGCATCGCCAGATAAAAAAAAAATCTAACATCTCGATCATTAATAATATCGATCGGATCAGTAAACGTAGACATCCGGTATGACAACCGTATAATGTTTGGAGTATCACACATCTTAGAAACATAGTTTAAAAAACTATTATATGAATGATCTGTTTCAATTTCTAAACCACGTCTCCTTGAATCGACACCAGTAACATACTCAATGTTTCCGTTAATCAAATCCCACTTCCCCCCAGTATAAACAACAAACTTTACCCTCATGTTGTGAGATAATCACCAAAAAACAATTTTTCTCTTAAAGTTCGTGTTTAAAATTAAGTGATCTATATAAATTCAAAAACAAACGTCTTGAAATTCATATAAAACGTCTTAAATTAATATTAAACGTCTTGAAATTCATATAAAACGTCTTAAATTAATATTAAACGTCTTGAAATGGTACAACGCGTCTCAAAAAAATAAATGAAAAAAAAAATGGACAAAAAAATATGGACAAAAATGGCTCAAGCCGGCTAAAGAAACAAAAATGGCTCAAGCCGCCCAAACACGGCTCAAGCCGAGGGGAAACGTCTCAAGCCGTATTGATTAACGGCTAGCCACTATGAAACGTCTTAAGCCGTCTCAAACGTCTTAGCCCAGACGTCTCAGCCGTCCAGGTAACCGGATATGTTTGTCGGACACGTGGCACGATGTGGTTGGACAGCCGTCGAGACGTCTCACCTAAGTTCAGACGTCTCCACGAGACGGTTGACCAGGCTATTTTGGAAGGTTTGACCAGAACTTGGACATTTTGGCGATTTTCCCTAAAATAATTGCTCTAGGTCTTAGCTACAGTACAATAATTGACCAAAATTTAAAGCTTATTTACAGCATTGCCATAATTTCTTTTTGTACCAACTTCTAATAGAGAAAGGACCAGAGAATCGTACTACCCAAAGCTTGCCACATGGTTTTTCTTTCTCTTGAAACCATTTTTAGTTTTTAGAAATATGCATATGTAGTAAAAACTATAAATTTAGATAATTTCAAACGTATACACACAAGGATTTTTTTATGCATATACTAATTATGTATGGTATTTTAACTACCAATATATTTTAATTAAAAAATGAAAACTTTTATATCATAATTTAATTTATTTAAAAAAAATAGATAAGTTAGTAAAACAGTTACATAATTATGGTAGTTTACAAAATATTTTACATGAAATATTATATTTTATAGGAAAATTGGTTTTTAATAAACCAACCTTTGCCCCATTGGTAAATAATAATGCTACCTACAGATTTGGTAATTAATAATCCTACGTTTCAATATGTTGGTACTCAATGGACCTCCGTTAGTTTTTTTTAACTGAAGTTAGTTTTTAACTTTTATTTATTACACAAACAGTCCCTGTAGTTATAATTTACTAGTTTTAAGTTTTATTTATTACACAAACAGTCCCTGCAGTTATAAAAAAAAATCATAAAAATAAAAAAAAATCTAAAAAATCAAAAAAATTCAAAAAAATCATAAAAATTCTAAAAAAATCAAAAAAATTCTAAAAAAATCAAAAAAATCATAAAAAATCATAAAAATTCTAAAAAAATCAAAAAAATTCTAAAAAAAATCAAAAAAATCATAAAAAACCGTTTCGACCCGTACCGTTTCGACGCGAACCGTTTTCGACCCGGACCGTTTCGACCCAGACCGTTTTCGACCCGGACCGTTTTGACCCACCACCACCACCACCACCACAGCACCGCCACCACCACCACCACCGCACCGCCACCACCACCACCACCACCACCACCACCACCGCACCACCACAACCACCACCACCACAGCACCGCCACCACCACCACCACAGCACCACCACCGTCGAAACGGTACGGGTCGAAACGGTACGGGTCGAAAACGGTTCGGGTCGAAACGGTACGGGTCGAAACGGTCCGGGTCGAAAACGGTTCGGGTCGAAACGGTACGCGTCGAAACGGTACGCGTCGAAACGGTACGGGTCGAAAGCGGTTCGGGTCGAAACGGTACGCGTCGAAACGGTACGGTTCGAAACGGTTTTTTATGATTTTTTTGATTTTTTTAGAATTTTTTTGATTTTTTTAGAATTTTTATGATTTTTTTAGAATTTTTTTGATTTTTTTAGAATTTTTATGATTTTTTTGAATTTTTTTGATTTTTTATATTTTTTTTTATTTTTATGATTTTTTTTATAACTACAGGGACTGTTTGTGTAATAAATAAAACTTAAAACTAGTAAATTATAACTACAGGGACTGTTTGTGTAATAAATAAAAGTTAAAAACTAACTTCAGTTAAAAAAAACTAACGGAGGTCCATTGAGTACCAACATATTGAAACGTAGGATTATTAATTACCAAATCTGTAGGTAGCATTATTATTTACCAATGGGGCAAAGGTTGGTTTATTAAAAACCAATTTTCCTAAGATAAGATGTATAAAATGCCTATATTAACATTAGACGCCGTAAGTTTTTCTCACGGTTTTGTGTTCCGTCCTAACACGTATGGTTACTTTCCGAGCCGCATGGATATTCAACCCGTCGCGAAGCGCGGGTTTACACCCACTAGTTGTTATTATTTAGAGTAAATTACTTTTTGACTTCCTGTGTTTTAGTGGTTTTAACCACTTGAGTCCAGAATTAAAAACTTTAATACTTCGAGTCCCTAACCGCTTATTTTATAAAGTTTTGAATCCCTGTGTTATAATGGTTTTAACCAATTGGTGGTGGTGGCAAACAAGATCAAAATGGTAATAACTGGTTCCAACAAAAAGCCTTCTTTCTTTTTCTTTATTAGTTATAATAACGTTGATTGTTTAAATTTTAAAATATCTTTTTCTATAGTACTATTTCTTCTTTCCTTAATAAAATAAGGGAGCTGAAGTATAATAAGTTTTTCAAAAGTTGTTATTAAAGAGATTGAACTATTGAAGAACATGTTATTAGCATTTTTTATTTAAAAAGTAACAAATTAATAAACAACTAGGTTAAACCCCCGCCGCGTTGCGGCCGAGGGCTTACAAATTAAGAAGAACAACAGGTTTAACCCCCACCGCAACGGTCTCTTAGCGAACGCGACATGCTCTTTTGATAATATAAACACAAATTATTGAAATCAAACTTTCATATACATCATTTTTATTCACACAAAACTACGACCTCCATAATTACTTAAACATTCTCATCACCACTAAGTGCCAACACCAACGCTCCCCATCTATTAGCTACACTGCCCACACCAGATAACACCATTTTTAAAGTCAATAGGTATCAATCAAATTGAAAGATAATAATAAACAATATTTGTTCAAATTGTAAGTTTATCTGAACATATCTTCACAAAGTTGAACTCATATTATGGAATCTTAAATCAGGATTTTATAGTTTCTTATATACACAATGCAAATTGTTCAAATGTCCAACTCCAAACAATTATATTTCTTTTCTCTTTGTTTTAAAAAACAGCTATCCTCCATCTCACTCTTTTTTACTTTTGTACGTCACCTCTTTCTGTAATTTTTCTCTTTGTTTTAAAAAACAACTATCCTCATTAAAACATCTCACTCTTTTTTACTTTGGTACGTCATCTATTTCTCTAATTTTTCTCTTTGTTTTAAAAAACAACTATCCTCATTAAAACTCTAATTTCTAAAAA